>OZ022511.1:2625188-3937782 GCA_963989385.1 Ctena decussata | reverse complement strand
GAGGACTCGACCAAAACGTGTTGAGACACCTGGAGATCCCTGGGGCGCCAGCAACACCACTGGAACAAAAGAAGACCACCAGTTGAAACCCGGTGGGCCAAGAAACAGAAAAACATTCGGCCCCAACCAACTAATATATAGCTTTATGTAGGGCCTATAATAGAGTCTGAGCCCCGACCCACCGGCGTGCAATTAAAGAGGACAGGAAAGTTGTCAACCGTGATTGGGTTAACCACTAAGCATGCAGACTGTCGCATTACATCTATGTTATAGCCGATGAAGTGTCCATGTCCTGGTGATGATGACCGCCGCGTTCGTCTAAACAAGGCGAGAAAGCCAACCTAGCCAAGACTGAAGTTTGATCTTGAGAAGTTGAGGGATCCAGATGGGATTGCACTTTTCAAGCAACAATAGGTGGGAAGTTCGCATCACTCTTTGGTCTGAGGGATGATGACATGGACATAGATACCATGATTACCACCTACAATACAGCTGACTGAGGCAGCCAGTGAGATACTTGGGAAGGAACGTCGCAGGAAAAAGCCCTGGGTCACCAGTGATGTTCTCGACCTCTGTGAGAAGAGGAGAGATTTGACGAAGAGGCGCTATAAAGCAGAAGGTGCAAAATAATTAAGGGAAGCTAATAAGAGGATTCAGAAGGAAGTGAAGAAAGCTAAGGAGGACTGGATAGCTAGTCCGTGCGAGGCAATCGAAACTTGCCTGAACAAGAACAACGGCAAGAGAGCATACCAGCTGGTGAAGGATCTAACTTTAGAGATGCAGGGTAGGTCTACAGGTATTCGGGACAGGTCTGGGAAATGTCTTACAGAAGAACAAGAGATTCCCAGCAGATGGACAGAATATTGCTTAAACCATAAAACCATGAAAGTGATGGGGACAATGCGGTTCTGGACTGCAATCAGCCCCCAGAAGAAGATCTACAATCGATCCTTCATGAGGAAGTTGAGATTGATTGCAGTAGCAGCACTGACGAAGGGGAAGTCTGCCGGAGCTGTTAATATACCAACTTAACTTGTTCAAGCTGGCGGGGAGACCATGATTGGTGTTTTAACAGAAATCTGAAATAGGATCTGGAGAACAG
This sequence comes from Ctena decussata, assembly GCA_963989385.1. NCBI lineage: Eukaryota > Metazoa > Mollusca > Bivalvia > Lucinida > Lucinidae > Ctena > Ctena decussata. The sequence goes on along the minus strand of OZ022511.1, from coordinate 3,936,680 downwards.
AAGAATGGCCTACCCCGTGGAATCAGTCGATGATTATTTCACTCCCTAAAAAGGGCAACCTGCAGCTTTGCCAGAACTACATAACCATCACCCTCATCAGTCATTCAAGCAAAGTCATGTTGAAAGTCATCTTGAACAGGCTTAGACCCAAAGCCGAAGAGAAATTACTGAAGAGCAGGCTGGGTTTAGAGCTGGAAGGAGCACCACAGAATAGATCTTCAACCTTAAAACCTGTGTGAAAAATATCTCTTACATCAACAAAATCTGTACCATGTCTTCATTGATTTAAAAAAAAAAGCCTTCGACAGGGTCTGGCGTGCAGCTTTATGGGCCACCATGCAGTTTGCATCATTGAGCCGCTCTACGACAAGGCTACAAGTACAGTCCTGATGAATGGCAGCATGGAAGAATGGTTCAGAGCAGCAGTTGGAGTAAAGATGTCTTCTGTCACCCACTCTCTTCACAAATTTTCTCGAACAGATCATGTCTTATGCTCTGGTAGAACATTATGGAAAGGTTAGCATAGGCGGCAGAAATATTACCAATCTGCAGTTTGCCGATGATATAGATGCTTTAGCTGAGGAAGAGCAGGAACTAGAAGTCCTAGTTTACAGTCTCTACCAAACCTGCACGATGTATATGAAGATCAGTGCTGAGAAGACTAAACTGATGACAAATAGCGCCAATGGAATCCAGAGGGTATTCAAGATAAAGGGGCAGAGGCTTGGTACTGTAAGAAGCTTCAAATACCTTGGAGCAATTGTCTCAGATGGTGGCTTGACAAAGGAGATTCTCTCAAGGACTGCACATGCCACTTCAGCTCTTACAAAGCTGAAGCCAATTTGGAGAGATAATAACATATTTCTTGGATCAAAGGTGAAACTTATGCGCTCCCTTGTCATTTTCCTATTTCTGTATGCCTGTGAATCTGGGACCTTGACGGCAGAATTAGAGAAAAAAACGCAGGCCTTTTGAGATGAGATGCTGCCGAAGGTTACTGAACATTTTGTACAAGGACCAAATAACCAATGAGGAGGTTCGCAGAAAGATCCAAGCTGCCATAGGAGAATATGATGAACTCCTGACCCTTGTCAAGAAACGGAAACTAAGGTTTGGCCACGTCTCAAGGTCTTCTAGTATAGCAAAGACAATTCTACAGGGCACAGTGAAAGGAAAAAGAAGAAGAGGTAGACAGAAGAAGAGGTGGGAAGACAATATTAAAGAGTGGACAGGAATGGACTTTGCCAGCTCAATTAGAGCAGCTGAAAACAGGACAAGGTGGTAAAGAATCGTTTCGAAGTCATTTGTGGTGCCCCGACGACCTTGCAAGGTTATGGGATAGAATAAAATAGATAGAATAGTACGTAAAGTAATCAGTTTAAGCATTTTTGCTGTTGCCAATAGCGGTAGATTAAAAGTTTTGATACTTCCTCTTTTTTACGTAAAAGTAAAAAGATAGGCAATGATCAGGAATTAATACAATCAAATCCCACATTCCGCTCTCAAAACCAATAGGGAAAGAAGCACATATACACAGAAAGTGACACAAGTTGACGAAAGACACGCACAGTAAACCGAATGTGCAGCTCTTTCCCAAACAGATGGTTATTCAGCCACCCCAATAACGGATTCTTCTATTTTTATAAACTGGATATGTCCATTGGTCAATAGAGGGAGAAATACATTGTGCCTATTTGTCTAAAGCAAAAAGTGTAGACCCTGATCAGACGCCGCCTTTTGCGGCGTCTGGTCAGGGTCTGCATTGTTTGCCAAAGTCCCTTCTATAAGCCTCGAGACATAAATGGGTTAAGACGACCGTTAGAGTCTAGTTCCTTAATTCGAATGAACACTAGGAGCGGATGTAGTGTAGTGGACTTTGGCAAAAAAAGAAGTAGTAATACTAAAAATACTCTTAGTACTAATACTAGAAACACTCTTGTCAGCAAAGATGACAGAATTATGAAACTTTTAGTAATATTTCCTTTTATAACTTCATGTATATAATAATTCATGTGTGTTTGTGATGAGGACGAGGGGAGAGGGAGGGGTGCAGTCGTTCTTTTTATTTGTATGTCTATTGTCTATCAGCACTCTCAAAACTGAATGTCGCTAACCGTTGCAAGGTTTCTTTCGAAGCATCGAGTCTAAAACGTTTTAACTGTAAAAGCTATGGCATTTGTGGATGCTGCTTCAACATTTCTAGTTTTTATCTTAAAAGTACATCAGAAGTATGCCAAAAATTAGGCATAAAGTAAACCCTGGACTGGACGTGGACTTTGGACGTTGAACTGTAGTCTTTAAAGCCTATACTCTGAAATATGTAGAACCTGGGAAATGCATTCTGGACTGCCAAATAAGGACTTTGAATTTTGGTATCTTGAGTGTATAAAACCCGGTTACTTTGAAAAAGAATGTTATAAATGCAGGCCCGGATTCAGACCACCACATACTGGTGGGGCTTGGGGTGTCGATATGTATTTGGGAAGGGAGGGGTGGAGGGGGGAGGGGTTGAAAATGACATAATAAAGGATGAATTTGATGAGATTTTTTGATAAAGTCTTTTTTGCCTTGAAATATATGTTGTGATATCACATAAGAATCGCCTCGCCGAGGCGATTCTAATGAGATGTCACAACATAAATTTTAATCTAACCAGACCCAAGTGGCGGGGCTGAAGCCCCATAGCCCACCCCCTGGATCCGGGGCTATAATTGAAGATACAAAGGAAATGCTACAATCACAAAGCACACAGAAATAAGAAGTGATAAACGTAAACAACAAAAGGAACATTACATCTTTGATAACCGGCGTTTTACGAAAGCGCGTATCGATATATCAAAAGCGCAGATTATTTTTAAGAAACCTCGGAAAATTTGCTATCAAAAGCGCATTTTAAATGCGCGGATTTTTAATTTTACTCGGTAACAAACACAGTTTATCAAGTAGGAACTACACATCACTACAACAAACATTAAATGCCATACAAAATACATATTGAATCATATAAACAGTTTCTATCTTAAATCACAATACAAAGCCGGAAGCAAAGTGGGCAGGTTGACCACAACGCTTGAAATCTAACAAATTTTATGGGTTTCCGTCTTTGGGATGTATTTTTGATATAGATCTATGTCGCTTTCGGCCGTTAGTGAATAATAATTGAGCCGCGACACGACAAAATCAACAATGTGGTTGTGCGCACAGCGCAGACTCAGATCAGCCTGGGCATCCGCCCAGTCTGATCAGAGTCTTCGCTATCCGCATGGAGGTAGCTTAGACCCTTAGCTACCCTTTGAACACTTAACGAAGAGTCTGGTCAAAATGGGCGGATGCCCAGGCTGATCTTAGTCTGCGCTGGGTGCATAATCACATTGTTGGTTTTGTCGTGTCGCTGCTCATATGTTGGTGTCTGGTTCTAGATAGAAAACATAAAAGTGAGATGAAACTTCTAAAAAACAGACAAATTTCTGTGTTTTGATTAAAATTGATAAGTATTTCGCATAGCTTTATGTGTTCGCCTTGGCTGGGACTGGCACTTCGTAGCGTCACCGTAAAAATTATGCAGTATCAAAAGATCGTTCCACACGTAATCATTAGAAAATAATCGTCAATTTCGTGAAATTGCGAAATAGCGCATCTTCAAGATAGGTGGGAAGACAATATTAAGAGTGGATAGGAATGGACTTTGCCAGCTCAGCTAGGGCAGCTGAAAACAGGACATGGCGGAAAGGGATCGTTCGGAAGTCCTTTGTGGTACCCCAGCGACCTTGTAAGGTTATAGAATAGAAGAGAACAGAATAGAATAGAACAAAATAGAATAGAATAGAATAGCCATTTTCGCTATGCTCAATTTGCCTATTGAAGTATGTTCTTTTAGTACAAGTTTTTCCTTTGGCTGAAATACGATATTAAATTGAAAACAAGAAAAAATATTAATTCCAGAGACGTCTGGTTTCCTCGTACCTACTTTATATGGTTATATGTACTGTACGAGTATTAAGCAGCAACTTGTATGTGACGATTTTACGAAGAATTGAGCAGAGATACGTCAAAACCGACAAAGTGGCATGTGCGCCCAGCGAAAACTCAGATTAGCCTGGGCATCCGCCCTGCCTGATCAGAGTCTTCGCTGTCCGCATGGATCTAGCTCAGACCCTTAGCTTCCTTTAAAACGCACAACAAAGAGTTTGATAAGACTTGGCGGAGGCCCAGTTTGATCTTAGTCTTCGCTTGGCGCACATGCCACTTTGTTGGTTTTTGTCGTGTCGCGGCTCATTTGTGGCCAAAAGGAACTGAAGACAAAAAAAATGGATATGTTACTTTATAAAAACAACGTTAAATTGCAAAGTATGTAATTCCAGGCTACCTCTCCTACTCATTTATTTGAATATTAGTAATGTTGTCTATGTTCTGACGCGTTTTTTCCTCTTTTTTTTTATTTCGAACATACGTAGTTAGGTGCTTGTTTTCCGCCGGTTTTATAAATGCAGACCTTAGTGGTTTGCTTTTCTATAAAACCTTGAAGAGTCCTCATTCATATGAGGTGCACTCTAAACGGAAAGAATTTACTCCTAGGAGAGTAAAATCTTCCATTTAAGAGTAGGGGAGAGTCGGGTAACTTCGGACAGGCGGGTAAATTCGGACATACCATTGCAAACAGTGAAAATCCAGATGAGACGGCTCATCATGAGCCGTCTCATCAGGATTTTCTCTGTTTGGCCAGTTAACTTTTGTTTTAGTTCCAAACAACTGACATATAAAAGAAACAATGTCACTGTCCGAATTTTACCCGCTGTCCGAAGTTACCCGACTCTCCCCTAACCCCCATGAAGAATGGAGGCAATAATCAGAATGGTTGACCTCAAAAAAGGCATTATTTTCGCATTATCTGTCATTTAAGCGGTATGGCCACACCTCCATTTTTTTCCACCATTTTTACAAAGCTAACAACTTTCTTGACCTCTTGTTTGCTTCCCTGAATGAAGAACCCCTTCTAAAATGGGGTCTACTCTTAAAGGAAATAATTTGCTCCTAAAGGAGCAAATTCTTTCCTTTAAGAGTTGACCCGCTTTGAGAAGGGAGGCAAAAATGGCATAGTTGTTTCTCCTAAAAGTGTACCATTTCCCCTAACAGAAAAGAATCATGATTCTCATCTTATCTGCAATCATCCTTAATATTGCTAAAGTCAATGACAATGACATTTTTTATCTGTTTGAATAAGGCAAATTTCTACAAAATATAGGCAAACAGTAAAAATGTCCTTGATGGCTTTTAATATTTGGATGTCCTTGGTCTTTATCTTGGACTTGGCTTTTAATCAATCGGCGGCACTCGCGTAATTCTGGAAACAGATTTGGTTTAATGTGGTCTTTTAGTAAAAGTGCCTCTTATTAAACAGCTAATCAAAAATTCAATATGCGATATGAAATGAAAGCACTATGTTTTCAGTGACACGGAGCGCTGTGAATCCATTAGGACTGCAGCCTCCTTTCGACGGCCAGAGGTTTAAAAAAAAATCGCTGGAAAAGGGGTGATACATGTGTCAAAGGTCGACCAAGTGGCTCGGTAGCTCAGTTGGCAGAGTGCTCGCATGGTAAGCGAGAGGCCCTGGGTTCGAGTCCCGGTCGGGCCACGATTTTGGAATGACAGTAATATTGGAACCCCTGTTACATATAAATGTCAAAGGTCGATCAAGTGGCTCGGTAGCTCAGTTGGCAGAGTGCTCGCACGGTAAGCGAGAGGCCCTGGGTTCGAGTCCCGGTCTTGCCACGATTTTGGAATGACAGTAATATTGGAACCCCTGTTACACATGTATCAAATATTTGACCCTAAATTTTGACTTATCTACTTGATGTGTCAAATCGAAAGTGCAATCGATAGGAGATGTAATATAACATTTATTTTTCTCATCTCATGACGCGAGAAGTCACGGCGCAGGGTCATGCTAACAAGAAGTTTGCGCGTGGACTTGTATTGATTGTTGTTGTTGTTGTTTTTTTTTTTTTTTTTGTTTTTTTACGTTTCTCTTTTTCTCTCTTTTCCTCACTCTTCATGTTCCCTTTTATTGCGCAGTTATCCCATATTTTGTTTTGGCCCTGCTTGTTTGGTAAATTCAGTAATTTAGTAGGGCGTTTAAAAAAGGTCGATTTTCAGAAATGAAGTGAGGGTGGTGTGGAGGTCGCATTTGAAAACTTCTAGTAGGCTATGTGTTTAGAACTGCAATCAATACTGTACAATCACACTGTGCAGGGGCTTTTATTTAGAGTTTCAAATATTGAAAGATGTAAATATAGAAGGAGAAAAATTAGACATGAAGGTTTTCTTTTAAAAGCCACCATGTTTCTGGAACATGTTAATCTTCGTTTAAATGCAGTACATTCAATTTAGTTTTATTAGTAAACCTAGACGATATCTGGTGCAAGGATAGGCTTTTGCCAAACAAAGTATTTTTTTCTTGCAAAAAAAAAATAAAAAAAAAAAACTCGTCTGTACATTTTTGGAAAGTGGTTTTCATTTGTCTTTCTGCTATTGCTCTAAATCATGGACTATATAATGCGAGTCGACAATTAATCATCTCCTGGTTTGTATGTGCCTTGCGTTTGAAAATAAATGAGCCGTGGCACGAGAAAACCAACAATGTGGTTGTGCGCCCAGCGCAGACTCAGATCAGCCTGGGCATCCGCCCAGTCTGATCAAAGTCTCTGCTGTCCGCATGAAGGTAGCTTTGACCCTTAGCTACCCTTTAAGCGCTTAGCGAAGAGTCTGATCAGACTGGGTGGATGCCAAGGCTGATCTGAGTCTTCGCTGGGCGCACAACCACATTGTTGATTTTTGTCGTGTCGCGGCTCAAATTGTTTTACTATAACGCTTTTTAGACTGGAAACCCGTTTTGGGGACATGCAAACAGTGCAGAACGCGGAGTCTGAACAGGGTCGCAAAATACAATGAAAGTAAAGAAAATCCCACCCGAAACCCCTGAAACTAGAAATGGATTCATCCAAATATCAGGATTCCACTGGTCAAAAAAGGGTTAAAGAAAATAAGCTGCTGAAGTTTCTAGCTACCGTCTGTCAGTCAACTTACTCCGTGAATGGCCCACACATATTGAAACAGTATGATTGAAACTGAAAATGTTATAAGTTTTATATTAAAATGTACAGAGTCAGAAAAAAATAATGTCTGATCAAATGTTTGGCACATTTCAACAAAAAAAAAATAGTAATTTTTACCACACATTATTAGTTTTTTCAGATGTTGCTTTAGCGCTTTATTATCTTTAAGAGCAAAATAAACTTTCCAACATAATAATGGGGATGTAAACTATAATTGGAGCCGTGACACAACAAAACCAACAAAGTCGCATGTGCGCCCAGCGAAGACTCAGATCAGTGGACATCTGCCCAATATGATCAGTCTTCACTTTTAGCATGGAGGTAGCTTAGACAATAACCTACCTTTACGCGCACAGCGAAGACTCCGATCAGACTGGACGGACGCCCAGGCTGATCTGAGTCTTCGCTGGGAGCACATGCCACTTGTTTGTTTTCTCATGTCGTGGCTCAATATTATGTCAATTTCCCACATCTGATTTCAAACATGACAAGTACAGGAGACAGGTTGGGTACAGACTGAAATTCTACAAGCACCTTATGAGTCAATGTTTAATGTATCCCCTCGCACATCGAAGATGACGTGTGGATTATTCAAAATAAAGCATAGAGTCCAAAATACAAAAGCATTGCAAACGCCTGCGTGATACCCCGCCACTGTTATATCTCATTGATTCGTTTACTCCTGATTTATTGTATTTGCTTTTTTGCCCTGGGGCAGCCAAGCTCCGTCGAACAACCTTTTCATTACTCTGAATACTAAGTATTGTAAGCTTCAGGAAATTCGCTTTCCACTCTGATCATAAACTCTTTAGGAACTTTTACACATGTATATGGTCGCGGAGCAGAGGCAGAAAACCCCCTTAGGAATAATTTTGATCAGTGTCTGCACGAACATTTTATTACTTTTAACATAATGTGTAAGTTTCAGAATATCTATTCAAATTATAATTTTATATAGATTTTATCATTATTGAATGCAAACATGTAAACGGGGTGGGGGAGGGAAGCAGGGGTACATAACTCCACATGAGAGTGCTTGAGTGGCGACGTTCTGAAAATCACAGGCTGATTATTTGCTGTAAGTTTCAGGGGAAAACATGCTTCCAACTTTGATATAAAAAAGATATTTTCATGATTTTTAACATGTACATAGCCCCGTCAGGTACAGATAGCCCCTGATTAAAACGTTTTATGGTGACACAAAGCTATTGTTACTTTGGTCGTTTCTGTGACGGTTCTTCATGATATTCCAAATTGTAAGGGAGCTAAAGGCTAAAAGCCATTTTTCGGACATTGAAAATTGCTTGAACTCTGTCATTTTCCCTTGACATTCTTTGTACTAACGCATATGCAAAATCTGAATGCAATCCCTTAAAATACTTAAGTTATCGAACGGAAATGAAGTAGGGATGGACGGACGGGTAGACGAACGTACATGCGCCGTACGGACGGGCAAACAAACGGAGGCGAACATAAAAACGTAATATCCGGCCGGTAAGGTCTGGCGGGGTATGAACATGAATGACTAGCCAACAGCTAATGAATGCTCCTAAATGCAAACGTTCTTTCCGGCGTGAACATCTCACGGGCGGATTGCTTTTGGGAGAGGTGAAGGTGGGGAGGGAGAAGGGAGGGGGGGGGGATTATGCGTTTCTTGCAGATACTTGCCAATTATCTTTATTTCCACTTTTGAGATTAGTGATACAGAAGAAGTTAAAATAGAACTGCAAATTTGTTGTACTTAATTTGGTAAGGGTACTTCTATTTTTAACACCATTTGCTCTTTTACGAGATATTTCATTGGTTTCTCACGCAGAGGTCTCGATCACGGGGGTAATACCAATGCTTCTACCTATGCTGTCGACCGAGCCGGTACTGCGTATTTGGCTGTCGACCGAGAATTACGGCTTTCGACAGAGCAGTACGGTTGTCGATGGTGTTAGTATCCAAGTTCGGGTGCCTTCTGAGCTACGAAAAATCAAAAAAGAAACATTTTAATCACCGCCGATCGTCAAAGAGGTGTTGAACTTTATATCTGATCTCTTGGTAAGCGTTATGACACAAAGATCTTTACGAAAATGTACTTGGTATCAAAAACTTCCATTTTCTTCGTTTATTTGCAAAATTTCAGCATTTACAACTGTCAGAGACAAATAAAACTGCTTGGACAGTTTGCTTTGCAAAGGAGCTCTGGCGAACTAAAATCATTAGCCTCATTTATTGTTTCTGCTAGATGTTATGAATGATCTAAAAAAGGTACAATACGGCTGTCGATGGCCAATGATACGGCTGTCGATTGTAAAAATATTTGCACGGTACGGCTGTCGATAGTGATTGCAGATGGCACGTTGTGGATTTAAGTCAAAACCAACACATTTTATGGGATTTTTTTGTTGAGTCTCTACAAAAAGTCACTCAACAGACTATAGTATAAGAACAAGCCGCACAATACAGTCCCTTTGTATATATGAAGCACAGGAGTAATGAAAATAAAAGTAAGCGTTCAAAAGCGTTCCTATCCCACGGTTCTGGTGTAATACGTACTTAATATCACTTGGAGTAGGTGATTTATATCGTATTTTGTATTGCCGAAGCTGTTGTTATCACGTTTAAATGTAAGCTTTTGCAGATTTACAACCTCGGCTGGGGAAGAGAGAGCTAATTGTTGTGATATTGATTACTTGTTATTTTGTGGATTTTGTTCGGAGGGGTTTTCTCTTCTTCTTGATGCCTGTGGTAGGCTACGTCATTTGATTGCAGCACTCTCTGGGCATTCCATTTTACATTTAGCAAATAAAATGTACAGTGTTTGCAACGTATTTTATGTTTCGCACAGCGAAGACTCAGATCTGCTTGGTCATCAGCCCAGTATGATTAGATTCTTCGGAGACTGCATGAAGGAAGTTTAGATCAAATCAATCCATCGAGCGCAATGAACACTCTTATCAAACTAGACGAATCTGATCTAAGTCGTTATTTGGCCCAACACCAATTTGCTTTTTTTGTCCTGCAGCGGCTCGAATACTTTTGTTTGAAGAAGATCTGATATGATTCTACACCACTTGCCCAGATCCCTCTGGTCATATCTACTCGTAGGATCGTTTCATTTTGCCCGGTTGGCTCAACTGCATACGATCTCTCTCTCTCTTTCTCTTTCTTATTCTCTCTCTCTCCCTCCGTCTCTCTCTCTCTCTCTCTCTCTCTCTCTCTCTCTCTCTCTCTCTCTCTCTGATGAGGTATTATCAAATTAACAAAGACAACTAATGTTATTTTTTTTTAGTTTTCACAATCAAATGTGATTTAAAATCACACGGAACATAAATGAACTTCTCACAAATCTGTGTCCAGTGGCACCAACCACCGACCGCCTGCCCAACTTCATAAGCTAGCTGGAGGCTTGAAATCTGAGATGAAGGATGACGAACCTTTTCAAAAGTTTCGTTATAAAACTTTACAAAAGTTTCGCTTTGAAACTTTTCAAAAGTTTCGTTATGAAACTTTTCAAAGGTTTCGTTATCCTTCAATCTCATGATTGTAGGCTACTATCGAGGCTATGAACAACGATGCTGTCCTGACTGCGCGGATGCGCATGCACAGGCTGATCTGTACCTTTGTTATTACAATGTGCGAAAAGCCGGTTTGTCATGTATTGATATGCTTTTGTTTGCTGGCAAACGTTCCGAATTTATTATCATCTATTCTATTCTATTCTATTCTATCCCATAACCTTACTAGGTCGTTGGGGCACCACGGATGATTTCGAAATAATCCCTTTCCACCTTGTCCTGTCTTCAGCTGCCCTAGTTGAACTGGCAAAATCTATCCCTGTCCATACTTAAGTATTGTCTTCCCACCTCTTCTTCTGTCTACCTCTTCTTCATTTTCCTTTCATTGTGCCCTTTAGAATCGTCTTTGCTAAACCAGAAGACATTGAGACGTGGCCGAACAACCTTAGTTTTCGTTTCTTGACCAGCGTCATGAGTTCATCATATTCTCCAATAGCTGCTTGGATCTTCCTGCGAACCTCCTCATTGGTTATATGGTCCTTGTACGAAATGTTTAGTAACCTTCGGTAGCAACTAATCTCAAAGGCCTGCGTTCATTTCTCTGACTCTGCTGCCAAGGTCCACGATTCACAGGCATACAGAAATATTGGAATGACAAGGGAGTGCATAAGCTTCACCTTTGATCCAAGACATATGTTGTTATCTCTCGAAATTGGTTTCAGCTTGGTAAGAGCTGAAGTGGCGTGTGCAGTCCTTGAGAGAACCTCCTGTTTTGAGCCATCATCTGAGACAATTGCTCCAAGGTATTTGAAGCTTGTTACAGTACCCAGCTTCTGACCTTTTACCTTGATCTCCCTCTAAATGCCATTTGCACTATTTGTTACCAATTTGGTCTTCTTAGCAATGATCTCCATCTTATACCTTGTGCAGGTTTTGTCGAGACTTTCAACTAGGGCTTCTAGTTCCTGCTTTTCCTCAGCTAGAGCGTCTATGCCATCGGCAAACCGCAGATTGGTAATGTTTCTGCCGCCTATGCTAACCTTTCCGTCATGTTCTTCCAGATCATCAGACATGATCCGTTCGAGAAAAATGTTGAAGAGGGTGGCTGTCAGAAGACATCCTTGTCTTTCTCCAACTGTTGTTCTGAACCATTCTCCTGTGCTGCCGTCCATCAGGACTGCACTTGCAGCCATGTCGTATAGCTGCTCAATGGTGCGAACTATTGTACTTCCGCATCGTGGCCCATAAAGCTGCATGCCATACCCTGTCCAAAGGCTTTTTTGAAATTAATAAAGACATGGTACAGATTCTGCTGATGTTTGAGATACCTTTCACACAGGATTCTAAGGTTGAAGCTCTGTTCTGTGGTGCTCTTTTCGGCTCGGAACCCAGCCTGTTCTTCAGCGATTTTCTCTTCGGCTTGTGCTTTAAGCCTGTTCAAGATGACTTTCAGCAGAATTTATTATCATCACATGCGTAATAAACGTGCATTTTTTTTTTTTTGGAAGAATGGAGCGTTCATAAATATTGATGATCATGTAAATCCGTTTTGTGAAAACATGCCAGAATGAGTTTCCATTGACGGCATGCGACCTGTTTGAAGCGAAGCAACCTTGAACAATTATCTACTTGTAAAAAACGTCCATTTTTGCAACATTCAAATTTGAAAATTCAGTCATCGACTGATTTAAAAACTAAACACTTTCTATAATCAACTATAAAACTAAAAAATGCAGTCCTTGCCCAGATTTGCTTTCAAGTTTAAACTTGTAATCACTGACTAGACGTAGTAGACTAAAAAAAGGCAACCCCTCCCCACCTACTCCCACGCAACCAAAACAACAGTAACTCGGAATTTGCAATTTTTCAATTATCAAGGTAAACAAAAGCACTATTCTTTCCATTTTCTCTTCCTTGGTTACATATTAAGAAGAACTTCGGAAACTATTAACTATCACGGGAACGTAACCTAACATAAAAGTAACAAGAGGGCCGCGAGGCCCTGAATCGCTCACCTGAGTAAAAAGGTCAAACTAGGGTCTTCATTTGAACAGACCTGGCAGTTTTACACTGTCAAAATATGAGAGTTTTACGTCCACGGTACACAGCTATGGCCATGTGGGGACGGTCAGTTACCCTAATCATACTATTCCTGGGCAGGCTAAGACCTCCTAAGCGGTTAACCAGTACAAAGTGCACATACTTTCGCCAGTAACTGACAACTGCCCTTCTTGAATCAGCGGAAGGAGAAACGAAAGTATGTGGCCGGACCGGGTATCGAACTCGGGATCTCTGGCTCTTGAGTCAGACGCGCTACCGACTGCGCCACGAAGCCCGGCAAAATATGAGAGACATTGGTTGAAGGTCAAAGAAAGACCCTGATCTCTATTGCTAAAAAAAGCTCATGTAGTCATTTGTTTGACAGTATATATTAACTTCTGCACCAAAATTTTCAACAAGTTCCATATATAAACTCTTATATAAAAGCATTTTCCCATATAAAAGCACCATAAAGCAAATTTGACCTTGCCATAAAATATGTCAAAGTCAACTAAAGATCATCATTGGAACAATCGGTAATTCTTTCATGTAAGAAATCACGAAAAAATTTAGAAGATATCATTCTTCTATAGCACAGCATAACCAGCACTAACCCTCTAGTGCAGCGGCATCAGCGCCACTTAGTAGGGTAACGGCATTACAACCACTTCAGGAGACTTCACCCTTTAGCGCCACTTAAGAACACTTCCCCCTGTAGTAGCGCAGCGGCATTAGCGCCACTTCAGGAGACTTCGCCCTCTAGTAGCACAGCGGCATTGGCGCCACTTCAGGAAACTTCCCCTTGTAGCAGCGAAGCGGCATTAGCGGTACTTCAGGAGACTTCAACCTGTAGTAGCGCAGCGGCATTAGCGCCACTTGAAAAGACTTCCCCTTGTAGCAGCGCCGCGGCATTAGCGCCACTTCAGGAGACTTCACCCTCTAGTAGCGCAGCGGCATTAGCCCCTTTAAAAAGATCCCCCCTCTAGTAGCGCAGCGGCATTGGTGCCACTTAAGAGGACTTCGCCCTTTAGTACAGCAATCAGGATCAGCTTGACTTCATCTAGTACACTGACCCTGTAGGGAGTTTTGTCCCAGCGGCCTTCGGCCGTGATGCTTGCCTAGTGTCCGGTGTCATCAGTAAAGAGCTGATCGATCATGCTTGATAGTCAGGGGCCACCGCCAAGATGGCTCAGTAATGAACAGCACCGCCAAGATAGCCTTGACCGAGGGGCCTTTGGTCCTGCGACCCCGGGCCCTTCGGGCCCTTGCATAAGGATCTTGTTGTAAATGGTTGTCATGTGTCAGGAATATTTGGATTCATTGCTTCCAGAAATTAAGGTGCAGTAACACTGAATAAGCATTGTTGTGACATCCTCAGGCCATTTTTTAAGGTGACAATATGCCTGGTTCAGCTCAACCTGGGCACTGCTTGTGACCCTTCCCAGTTCTCAGGATCAACTTTTTCCCCTTGATTGCACTGACCCTGTAGGGAGTAGGTCTGATAATGTCTGATCAAAAAAGTCTAATGTATTACCATAAAGATAACATAAATTTTAAATTTTGGCAACTGAGTTATGTCTGAAGACTCAGGGATGAATAAAATGCTGAGCTACTGAAAGGTGATGACTTCTAAAGTCGCACAGTTCCACTGCTTTATTAAAGGTGATGTCTTCTGTACTAGCGCTAGTTCCGCTGCGCTACTGAAAGGGGCTGTCTCCTGTAGTAGCGCTAATGCCACTGCACTACTATAAGGGAATGTCTGCTGAAGTAGCGCTATTGCCACTGCGCTACTATAAGGGAATGTCTTTTAAAGTAGCGCAAATGCCGCTGCGCTACTGTAAGGGAATGTCTTCTGAAGTAGCGTTATTGCCGCTGCTTTACTATAAGGGGAAGTCTTCTGAAGTAGCGGTATTGCCGCTGCGCTACTAAAAGGGGCTGTCTTCTGTAGTAGCGCTAAAGGCGCAGCGCTACTATAAGGGAATGTCTTCTGAAGTAGCGCTATTGCCGCAGCACTACTATAAGGGGATGTCTTCTGAAGTAGCGCTATTGCCGCTGCGCTACTAAAAGGGGAAGTCTTTTGAAATAGCTCTATTACCGCCGCGCTACTAAAAGGGGCTGTCTCCTGTAGTAGCGCTAATGCCGCTGCGCTACTATAATGGAATGTCTTCTGAAGTAGCGCTATTGCCACTGCGCTACTATAAGGGAATGTCTTTTGAAGTAGCGCAAATGCCGCTGCGCTACTGTAAGGGAATGTCTTCTGAAGTAGCGCTATTGCCGCTGCGCTACTAAAAGGGGAAGTCTTTTGAAGTAGCGCTATTGCCGCTGCGATTGTATCAGGGGCTGTCTTCTGAAGTAATGCTATTGCTGCTGCGCTACTATCAGAAGCTGTCTTGTGAAGTAGCCCTATTGCCGCTGCGCTACTGAAAGATGTCTTGTGAAGCAGTGCTTATAAAGGAGAACTATTTTTAATTTTGTAGTAGATCTATCTGTACATTGGCCCACCCACCAACCCTCTTTTCGTGATGGTCTTACATGAAAGATGGGCCGAACAATCTTGGACCAAAATCTTCAAAACTTTCCATGAAATCTAGTGTTCTAGCATATGCTTATATTTGATCTTGGCGTAAAAAAGGTCAATGTCAACTCAAGGTCATCATTTGAACAATCTTTGTTTTACTCGAGTACCCAACGCTACATACCAAAGTTCAAGGACATTGATCAATTGGTTCAGGAGAAGAAGACTGTTAAAGGTTTTTACCTTATGGTGGCAATGTTGGTCATGTGATCTAGACGCGCTGAACAAATTTTCGTTCCCTCAACTTCTCAAGGCTCTGTATGAAACATGGTGACAATTGGCCCAGTGGCTTTTCAGGAGATGTTTTAAATTGTCAACATATGAGAGTCCTGTGTCAAAGGTCGAAGAATGACCTTGACCTTTTGTACTCACAAATCTTTATGTACTCATTAACACTACAGTTTAAATTGTCGAAATATGAGAGACCTGGGTCAAAGATCAAATATTGACCTTGACCATTTTTACTCACAAATTTTCATGTACTAATTAATAAAATAATGACCTACACAGTCACAAAGCCGATAATGCGCCCAGCGAAGTCCTAGATCAGCCTGGACATTGGCCCAGTCTGATCAGAGTCTTTGCTGTGTGCTAAGTGTATAGCTTAGGGCCTACGCCCTTCCTTGCGGACAGATAATACTCTGATAAAACTGGACGAATGCCCAGGCGGATCTGTGTCTTCGCTGGGCGCAAATGTCACGTTGTTGGTTTTGTCACGGTGCGATTCTGATAATTTCGAGGAATGGTCCTAAACTGTACGGAAATAAAGTTATAAAAATGATTTTGTTCCGCTTTATAAATGCACTGCAATCCTCTTGAATCGTCGACATCCGTACCAGGTTACATCGACTGCAGTATCAGACACAATATTACCTCATCGACAGCAGTATCACTGAAAACAAAACTCTCCCGGAACATCTTTCCAAAGTGCATTTCGTTGCAAACTTGAAACGTTTAACCTTTGGAATGATACTCCCCACGTGTTTCAATGGTTGATTAGCAACGAGATAGGCTAAATAACACACTTTTTGCATATTGTGCCTATTTTTTACTTTTTTGGGTTTGACACCGCTTCATATGAAAACAAGCGACACAATCGCTCACCAAGACTTTTCGCAGAAAAGGAAAATATCTTACAACAAAGTCTGCCTGAAAAAATATTGAAAAATACCTTAGAATTTCACTGAAGAAACTTCCGTTCGCGTGTTATCCCTCTATCGACAGCAGTACTGCTCGGTCGAAAGCCGTAATTCTCGGTCGACAGCCAAATACGCAGTACCGTCTCGGTCGACAGCATAGGTAGAACCATTGGTATTACCCCCGTGTCGATTATATGCGAAGATCAAAGACTCTGATAAGCCTGTATATTTGTTTAGTATGATTATAACCTTTCCTGGCCCAAAGGTTATAAAACTTTTTCATGCTCAACTCAGCTGAGCATGAAATTATACCTGCTAATAAATAGCAAATTACTGATAAATACACTTGTTTCCATGCTCAGTTTAGCTGAGTATAAAATTTTATCTGCTTATGAATATGAAAATGCCAACATTAGTTGGCATTTTCATATTTATCAGCAGAGAAAATTTCATGCTCAGCTAAGTTGAGCATAAAAAAAGTTTTATAACCTCGGGGCCTGTTAACGTAGCCGGTGTATGGAGTGGCTCTATAGAATGCTTACCGAGAAAAGCACAGCCTGACCTGAGTCTTTGATCTTCGCAAGTGCCGTATAACGCGTTTTCATACTAGCGGTTCAATTTATATGATTTCTTTTAAAAGCTGTCTGCATATAAAGACAGTATCATTTTAACCATTTTTTCATTATCATTATTTTTTTCTATTTCCTGTACTTCGTTTTGTTTTTTTCTTTTAAGTGCAACAGCCAGTATTCAAATGTTACATCAGTGTCTACCAGTTGAAAATTGACTTTTTTTTTTCTTTATGACACATCATCATCATCAAAGAAAAGGTCAATTTTCAACACTTGCGCAGATCAATGACTCAGATCAGCCTGCGCTTTTCTCGGTAAGCTCACTACTACAGCCACGAACCACGATATTATGTTGTCTCTTTTCAAAACAGTCGATGGCCATTTTCGCATAGTAGAGCAAACAATGGATGACATGAAAAGTTAATTCTAGAATATTTGGTTTTGTAAAATGACATACATCGTAAATAAGATTATCATTTCAAATCGTTATGTTGAGATTTGATATGTGGCTGCTTCGACACAGAAGATTTTGAACAGTCTTTTGTGATCGAACAAATGTCTTGGATCATTGTCAATAGCCAGTTTTGCACTGATTAGACTGATGACATGGACCTCTCTCTCTCTCTCCTCAATACTATTCTATGTGTTATATATAACTTGACAGCCAGCCATAGGCCCGTTACTGCGTGGCGGTTCTATCAGATGGCTAAGGGAAGTTTGTCTTTGATATTTTGATTCCGTTATTGAGACGGGGACATACGCCGAGCTATATAAAGATGTGTTGGTTATTTATCTAATGATTTTCCGCTCTCACATCTCTTTTCGTTCAGCTTTAGTCTAGTGTTCTGTGTTCTCTTCCCCCGCCACCCCCCGTTTTCTTGGCATTTAAACTTACTGACATCATTATTTGTGTAATGATATTATCCACCGTTTGCCATTGTAATAGCTTTGTTGATACCTCATTATTAGCTCACCTGAGCCGAAGGCTCAGAGGTGAGCTTATAGGATGGGAGTCGAGCCGTCGTCCGTCCGTCCGTGGGTTAGTGGGTGCGTGGGTGGGTGCGTCAACACTTTCAAACATAAATATCTCAGAGACCAGTGGGTTGATCGCAATAAAATTTTATCTGAAGCATCATTTGGGTGGGGGAAAGGCTGCATTAGGTTTTGGTGCCAATCAGCTCAGAACTCTGGTTTCCATGGCAACAGATAGCCCCCATAGGTTATAATGGGGAAAACGGCGTCATCACGTTTTCTCGACTGTTTTTGATTAGATCCTTATCATACTTGCAGGTAATGATGACATACACAAGAGCTTGGATGAGTTCGAAATTTGGTCGGATTCGAGCACAGACTACGGAGTTAGCTGCCCTTGAGCGTTTGAAAAAAATCCCATAGGGTTATAATGGGGAAAATGGCGTCATCACGTTTTCTCAACTGTTTTTGCTTAGATCCTTATCATACTTGCAGGTAATGATGACATACATAAGAGCTTGGATGAGTTCGAAATTTGGTCGGATTCGAGCACAGACTACGGAGTTAGCTGCCCTTGAGCGTTTGAAAAAAATCCCATAGGGTTATAATGGAGAAAACAACGTCATCACATATTTTTAGAAAAACTTTGTCATCGCTCTATTGCCTACATTTCTCAACGGATTTTGAAATAACTTCACACAAATGTAGGGCATGACAATATCTCGAGCAAGTTCGACTTTCAAGATGCTGCGCCCAAGGTCAAGGTCATTGTGGCTATTTCTAGAAAAACTTTGTCAGCGCTCTAGCACCTACATTTCTCAATGGATTTTAAAATAACTTCACACAAATGTAGGGCATGGCAATATCTCGAGCAAGTTTGACTTCTAGGATGCTGCGCCCAAGGTCAAGGTCACTGTGGCTATTTTTAGAAAAACTTTGTCAGCGCTCTAGCACCTACATTTTTCAATGGATTTTAAAATAAATTCATACAAATGTAGGGCATGACAATATCTCGAGCAAGTTCGACTTTCAGGGTGCTGTGCCCAAGGTCAAGGTCACTGTGGCTATTTTTAGAAAAACTTTGTCATCGCCCTAGCACCTTCATTTCTCCATGGATTTTGAAATAACTTGACACAAATGTAGGGTATGACAATATCTCAAGCAAGTTCGACTTTCAGGATGCTGTGCCCAAGGTCAAGGTCACTGTGGCTATTTTTAGAAAAACTTTGTCATTGCTCTAGCACCTACATTTCTCAACGGATTTTGAAATAAATTCACACAAATGTAGGGCATGACAATATCTCGAGCAAGTTTGACTTTCAGGGTGCTGCAATCAAGGTTTTTGATTAGATCCTTATCATACTTGCAGGTAATGATGACATACATAAGAGCTTGGATGAGTTCGAAATTTGGCCGGATTCGAGCACAGACTACGGAGTTAGCTGCCCTTGAGCGTTTGAAAAAATCCCATAGTCTTATAATGGAGAAAACAATGTCATCACATTTTCATTTTTCATCGGATCCTCTTCATACTTGCAGGTAATGAGGATATGCATAAAAGCTTGGATTAGTTAGCATTTCGGCTAGATCCCACCACTGACTATGGGAGTACCTGCCCTGAGCATCCAAAAAATCAATGTCACCACTTTTTCTTGGTTTCTACTTATCCGATCCTTTTCAAACTTGCAGGTAATGAGGAAATGCATAATATCTTAAACAAGTCCAAATTTTCGCCAGATCAGGCCAACCGCTACGAAGTTAGCTGCCCTTGACAGCTCTGTCTATTGTGCTCTTGATCGGATACTTTTTAAACTTGCATATATTAAATGAGGGCATACATAATGTTTTGGATGAGTTTAATTTTCAGCCTGATTGGACCACTGACTGTGGAGTTAGCTGCCCTTGAGCATCTTAAATATCCCTATAGGTTTACAATGTCTCTCAGGTGAGCAATTGTTGCCCTTTGGGCTACTTGTTTCATGTTATATGTACGTTGAGAGTAATAAAGTTCAGCTGAGTTGAGTCGTAGTATATTGATACAGCGCCGAGGCGAGGGGGGTTCATAAGACGTTTTTTTTTTGCTCAGAAGTAAGTAATGTCAAAATGATATGCGTTTTCTCTGGAACGTTTCTCACTATTTCATTTCATGGCCTGATTTTAACCCATCGCATTCTGGGTATTTTTTGTCGTCTGCTGAAATTGTCGTCTGCATCAAAAAACAAGAATATTTTGACAATATTGGTCTAACCAACTCTTGTAGAAATGATGTCTAGGCAGCAAACAGTTTGGATCTTAGATCTGGCCCCACGTTTGTGGGGCCTGATCTGGATCCAAACTGTTTGCCCAGATACCCCTAAAGGGTTATCCCGAATGGAATGGGTTACACTGATTTTCAACGTATTCATACGCAATGACAGAAGTCATGTAGTGCGTGTTCTGAGAAACACTCCTTTTTATTGGTTTAAGTTGCAACTTATCCTATGGCAAAACAATAGGGCAATCTGAAAACATTACTTTTTTACTCAGCAAATAGCCATCACTTCAGATAACGCTGGACTCTATTTGCACTGTGTAATTTACGTGATGTTCCTATTAATTGTCAGATAAAATGATATTGGCCATAAAGCAATACTACCTTTCATTTCAATGGACAATTTATACATTTGGGTATAGCGACATGAGACAATGTAATTTACAGGATGTGTGAACAGCGAAGACTCTGATCAGGCTGCGCATCAGCGTAGCCTGATCAGAGTCTTCTCTGTTCCCAGCAAACATCTATTGATCTTTACAAATCTATACAATACAAGAGAAGATTATGATCCGTGACCTTGGGAAGGTCACACGAAGCCCCACCGTTCGCAAGTGCCGTAAAGGACCTTAATTTTGACACTCTTCATCTATAAAGCGGTTTTTCAGAAGGCCATATAAAGGGTACTTTGCCATGATCACATATTATCTGCTTTTCTGATTTAAAACACAGGATTCAGTGAAATACAGCAGGTATTACAGCATTTGCAGGTCTATTGGGACAGTCTGATACTAGTAGCGAACCAATAAACTGACCCGCCTCGGGGCAGATTCTTCCGAAGGGCTTATGCAAACCATACCTCTAGAAAGCAGCCTGCGACCATGCAGGTGGAATTCCTTTTCCAAACGATCTCCAATGTCTGATAAATGTTGTTCAAATATTACGCTTTTGGATGGTCTTAAAAATGGAAGAGTATAAACTGGTCACGACGCACGAAATTTGCATATTCTAAGGCAGATTTGCCACGACGCGTCTACGGATACCTGTAAGTTCCGTAAAAACGATTCAGATCATATTTCGGTTAGCACAAAGGTCCTTCTTAAAATGAAACTTGAGGAAAAGTGCATCTGAAAGGGTCGGCAAGCACATGATACTGGCATTACCATACGTACCCAAAATAATCAAATACAGTAGCTACCCAGCCGGCACATGATCACGGTGCTAAAATCTAGCTATTTTCCTACCTATGCATACGACCCAGTCAGTCAATTACCATACATGCAAATGTGGCTGTCGACCGAGACAATCGTCAGCAGTATCAACTCGGTCGACAGCCATTAACAATAGTACCATTTACCGTTATTGGTAATGTTCGTATTCTCGGTCGAAAGCCACTTTGTATCGTACAGACTCGGTCGAAAGCACAGGTAACCAAATTGGTATTACCCTGTAATGATGTAGAGATGGCGTCGCAATGATGTCGATGCGACGTCATCAAGTCGCATCGACGTCAGTACAACGCTATTTTGACGTCATGTATCAGCTAGGTATTTGCGGAATTGCGTCTACCGTCTTTGAATTTTGACACGTCAACGTGGCTGTCACTGGACTTGTAGCAATTTTGGTAAACAGCTAATGCAGCCCCACATAGCAGCACCTGGTCATATTGCTTGTAAATAGCAGTCTGGTTTAGGTCTTATTGTTTGCTCGGCTAAACTGACCGAATAGTAAGGACATGTAGATGTATGATGACTAACATGTTTCTAAGGGTGCAATTTCGTCAAAGGGCATTTTGAAATGATGTCTCCAGAGATGACGTCCATACTGACACAGTAATCATGATGCCCATGTAAAATGATGAAATAAAAAAAAGTTTCAGCTTTCAAAACTTACTCCTTTGGAACTTATTCATGGTCATTATGTACATTGTACCATAACCATTCATTTGAACTGACTCACGCAAAAATGTGATCAATATAATCAATGATGGGGCAGACGCCGAGACAAGGAAATCTCAGGCTAGTTTTCAAATAATTTAGTCTTATTCGAGACTTGCCTGAGCAGAAAAGTGAAATAATCTGAAAACTCGCCTGAGATTTCTTTCACGAGGCCTTAACCCCATCATTGACTATCTTTCTCGCCTATTACCGGGTATATTTTATAAAACAGAATATTCACTGAATTCTTTACTTCTTGTTGAGACCATCTTATAAAGTTCAAGCTACTTTTCTGTTAATAGTTCTGACATGTATGTGAATTTCCAGTGTCTATTCTAGAGAGGGGGATGGGGGGGGGGGGGGATTCACCCACATTTCTGACAATTCCCCCCTTATTCTTAGCAGAAGGGGAGAATTATTTTCTTTATTTCATTCATAAAAATAGATTTAAATGATATC
Source organism: Ctena decussata (assembly GCA_963989385.1). NCBI lineage: Eukaryota > Metazoa > Mollusca > Bivalvia > Lucinida > Lucinidae > Ctena > Ctena decussata. The sequence continues at coordinate 3,914,117 of OZ022511.1, read as the reverse complement.
TAAAAGCATTGTGTGTACTCACTGGTACTAAATTATAGCTAAAATACTAGGTACAATTGTTTTCATGTAGTTTAAACCAAATTTTAGAGTTACAAGTGTGAGTAATAGCTTTTCTCTGTCGAAAATCCCCCCTATTTTTCAATCCTAGAATAGACACTGAATTTCACCGTGTGCATGCATTTTTCATAACTTGCAGCTTATCAGAAATCTACAGTGACACATCATTCACATCAATGGCTATCAATTTCATATTCTGCATGCAATTTACATGACAGATAGCAGAGAGAGTTGTTGAAATTAAGTGTGTAACGTGATTTGACTGTAATATATAGTATGACTGACGTTTTGAGACTTCTTCGTTAGCCTAGGCTGAGATAAAAGGCTGAGAGTAATAGAATCTATAATGGGGTTTTGGCCGAGACAAGTAAACTTCAGGCTTGTTTTCAGATTATTAAGTCTTCTTCGGGGTTTTCCAAGCATAAGACTTAAATGGTCTAAACTTTAAACAAGATGAGATTTCCTTGGCGAAGCCTGACACCCATCATTGATATTTTCCTTACAATCAGTTTCTTATCAAACAGAATATTCATTAAATTCATAACTTCATGTTGAGGTGCTTCCTATAAACTTCAAGCTAATTTTCTATTTATTATTTCACCTTGTGCGTGCAATTTTCATGACTGACAACTAATCAGAAATCTACAGCGACACTTTTTGCACATCAGTGACCGCCTATTTCATAGTCTGCATGCAATTTACATGACAGGTAACAGTGGCTTTGTTGAAATTAGGTGTGAAACATAATTGGACTGACTTGTACAGCAATGATTGACATTTTGAAACAGCTTTCTGAGCCTAGGCTGAGATAGCAGGTTGAGATTAATAGAATCTATGATGGGGTTGAGGCCGAGACAAGGAAATCTCAGGCTAGTTTTCAGATTATTTAGTCTTATGCGAGGCTTGCCGAGTAATCTGAAAACGAGCCTGAGATTTCCTTGTTGAGGCCTCAACCCCATCATTGATTATTTTTCTCACCCATTTTATTTTACAGACCAGAATATCCATTGAATACCTTAACTTCTTGTTGAAGCCATTCCTATAAATTTTCTATTAATAGTTCTGACATGGGTGTTAATTTTACCTTGTGCATGCATATATTATGACGGGCAGCTAATCAGAAATGTACAGTGACACCTCATACACATCACTAGCTGTCATTTTCGTTTTGCATGCAATTTACCTGCAAGTGGATTTGTTGAATTTAAGTGTGTAATTAATTGGGCTGTACTATTTAGCAATGATTGGCATTTTGAGACAGCTTTCAGAGCCTATGCCGAGATAGCAGGCCGAGATAGAAAAATCTCAGACACCTCTGGAAAGGGATATTCTTGACCAATGGGTGAGAAAGAACAACCTCAGACAGCTCCAGAATGGGATATTTTGGTCAAATTGGATGAGAAAGAAAGCTCTCAGTAAGCTGTAGAAAGGGATATTCTTGTCCAGTGGGTGAGGATAACCTGTGTTTATAGCAAACAGCGAAGTCCGTGCAGACCAGCCAGAGCTTACACTTGCTACCTGTAGATTTACCGGAGCTCATAAATAGTGTGTGCGGACAACAAAGGCTCTGATCAGACTGGATGGGTAAGCAGACTGGATGGATGTGCAGGCTGGTGTGAGCTTCGGCTTGTCGCATCATGAGGCATTTTCGTTATGAACCAGTTTTGCGCGTCGCTGCTATTCTGTTGATTCGTAGTTGAGCAACTGGAGCTTATGTCTTCAATGCGGGCTGAGTAGTATAATCGGTTACCTGTTACCTGGAGAGAGTATTAATGTGAATGCAGTTATTTCCCTTAGACCCGGGAAGCGATAGGCATTAATCGATATTTGGAATGTCATATCGATGTCCATATCCCAGGACAGGTGTTGAACTTCTCGGAAGCCGGTTTTGTCATCACTGTGTAAACAATACGAATGCGCTGGATGGAAACATTTTTAATTTTTAACAATGTGGATTTTCATTTTCTTTTTCTCAGCTCAAATCAGTTTACTTTTTCAGTTGCTCCTTCTCGTTTTAATAAGTCTCGTTTTTCCCCTCTCTCTGATATTTAGGTCAAATTTCGTAAGAATTGGCGAGAAAATAAATCTGATTATTGGTCAGTTTTGACAGCGGTTTGTTTTAGTTTCTGACAACAAAAACATAAAATTACTTATAATAATAAAACTATGATAATTCTATTCCTTTGACGGTCTCATCTTTATGGAAAGATTAAGCCTGATACAGATACCCATCCACCCACATAGTTTTTCTCATTTCTTTTTTTTTCTTTTACCCCGCCCATCGGGGCTCGCGAAATAGACTGGCTGCTTGGTGCTTCTGCGACAGAGCTGCTAGTCCTGGGTGTCATTTATCGCAGGCCGAGCAATACTTGCAGTCCCACAAATTCAGAGGCAACATCTCGACGACTAAATTATTTTACTGGGACTTTAAAACACTACTCAACAGGAACGATAACGTTTTCTCTTGATTTTCTGTTTTGGTTTAAACATATTTTATTTAAAAAAATCAAACATTCATGGCAGTAACAATATTGTTATATATATATAAACATAATAGGATTAGAACGGAAGCAATTGCTTATTTAGTTCCTCTCCTATTTTCTGTTTTGACAAAACTGTTTAAAAGATTTATGTAAACTGTGTCTTTCGGCATGTAACTAAGCTGCGCTATTTAAAACAATAAAGATAGAAATTTAAGATTAGTCTGACTTTCTCTGTTTTTTAAATAAACTAATGAGCCATACCACGACAAAAACAAATTGGCATGTGCGCCCTGCGAACACTCAGAATAGCGTGTGCGTTCGCCCATCTGATCTGGGCCTTCGCTGTCCGCATAGAGGTAGCTTAGACCATTGCCTGTCCTGTAAGCGCACAGCGAAGATTCTGAATAGTCTGGGCGGCTGCAAAGGCTGATCTGAGTCTTGGCAGGGCGCTATGGCACTGCGTTGATTTTGTTGCGACGCGACTGAAATTACTGTTTCATACAAAAATAATCACAAGAATGACGTTCGGATTAAATATCCATTTCTGACCTTCATTGCCGTTAGCAGGTGTAATTTTGAAATTGCATTGTTTTGACAAGACGTGTGACCAACTGTATTTTCACACCTTCCGATCGACAGCGACTACTCAGTTGATGTCTTTAGCAAACAATTAAATGAGCCGCGACAAACGTGCACGTTCGCCCAGCGAAGTCTTAGATCAGCCTGGGCATCCGCCTGATCCGGTCAGAGGCTTCGGTATCGGCATGGAGGTAGCTTAGAGTCTTAGCTACCCTTTAAACGCATAGTTCAGACTCTGCTCAGACCGGGTGGCTGTCCAGGCTGATCTGCGTCTTCGCTGGGCGCACATTCCAATTTGTTCGTCTTTTCGTATTGCGGCTCATATGAGGAAACTTTTGAACATTGAGCAGAAAAGAAAGTGACCTGTCCATGGGCGGAACGCTGACGAGTGCCTTGCAGCTTTCAACTGTTCTTTCCGTATTTCTTACTGCATTTAATTCTATCTCAATTTAATTTCCACATGATAATTTTAAATGGTTTTCCCACAGTCACAGCCTGATTTGATAACACATGTTCAAAATATTTTGAACAGAAATTCGGAGCAGTTTGGTTTGTGCAGAAACACGGGTAAGGTTATGTACAAACTCAAATTCAACTAAAATTGACAAATTATTAACTGATCATGAACTCAGACCAGTGTTTTGCAAGTGCATAAGTTGGTCTGAGTCAGTTTGCATACATAATTACATGTAATTCCATAAATTGACTATGGCGGCTTTATATTTTTGTTCAAGTCATGATGAATTTAACAAACTTTAACGGTTTGACAATTACGAAAACAGTTTAGAGGTAATATCGGATTTTATGATCGATAATCGATTAATCCTCGTGTAATTATAAGTATGTTAATTGTACTGTATATTGTCAACAAATTCCGATCAGCTTGCGCAAACTGATCAGACATTGTTCAGTCTTATCAGAATGCACATATCAGAGGCTGATAAGTGTTCGCAGGTGCACAGGTTTATTATCGTAAGTACTCATATTATAGCAAAAATACAAAAAAATCACAAAAATATCTTTCAATATTCCTTGCTAGCTTCACTAAAACAGTCATAAAATTAAAGTGACAAGCTTGCATTATGTTAATTTATAGCCTTGCAAGAAAAATGTTTCATAGCGATATTTTCCCATAGCGATTAATCCTTACACTACCACGGTTACGAGAAAATCTTCACCATGATTTAGTTTCTTACATTATTTTTTTTCGACAGTAATATCTTAAGAGAGCAATACAGTATATGTATCTTCGTGTCTCCTGATTATGAGAAAATCTGCCAGTCAAAAATATAATTCTATGGATTCTAAGATTCTACCCTGGGATACACAAAACATATTTCGGTTTCTTTGATAAAAACGCCCCACCACACTCAAATAAATTTCAATCAAAAATATTAGAACAAACATTAGCAATTATGATAATAATTAATAGACTGAACGAACATTACCAAAAATATGTAATTGGTTTCCAAATTTTTTTTTTTAGCTTATAAAGGGATTTTTTAAAAACTACAAGTAGTCGATTAACTGTCTGTTCATTTTTGATGGTCACGTGTAGGAGTTACGTGACTTCTTTCTCTTTTTTCCTTTCTTGTGTTCATTCGTTTATTCTTTCTTTCCTTCTTTCTTTCTTAATAAGACAATATGAATATTCTTCCTTTCTTAGTTAGACCATAAAAGCACACATATAAATCCATAAACAAAACACGAATACCAAGAAATGAAGTGGTAAGCCTTTGAGCAATATAGGCGGATTTGGACTTAAACTATTTGAAACTATTATGAGCGCGGTTGTTTCGAAACGCGATTTTCTGTATGTTTAGAGATCGATGGAAGAAACTTATAGTATACTTATTTTATAATGAATTACATCAATGTAAACCTTATAAAAATCTCAAGGTGGTGATAACTTATAAAAGTTTTATAAAAAATCCGATCATTTTCAAATTTTAGGCTGAACATAGCTTCTTAGGCAGTTTCGACATTTTCTTATATAATTTCATGTGACAGAAGCTTCAAACTTCAAAAGCCGATGGAAGTATCAAAACATGAAGTTAATTTGTATATTTTTATACCATATTAACGGGAAAAGACTGAAGTTTATGATCATAACTTATAAAAAATTGTCGTAATATCATATATGTATTTAATTTCACATTTTATATTATATTTCTATGTAATTGCATATACCACTTGACATTATTTGAACAGGTAAGCTCTCGGATAAACCCGTAAGTCGCTATCGGTAGTTTCCGCCATATTGAAGCATTAAGTGCCCTAAACAAAGAATAGTTGGGCCCAAAGTCGGAGATGGTAAAGTCCAGAAAATTCCAAACCACATGCAGTTGTGGTGTCCTCATGAATATTAAGGGTATTTACGTTATGGCAATGCAGTTCTCAGATTTGTAGATAGCTGACAGAAGTCTCGGAGTCATCGTAGGCCAAAAGTTGTTGAAAAATTATTTTTAAAATTATTATTAAAATAAAAAGACAGAAAAAGAAGGGGAAAAAGAAGAAATATTAGTTAAGTCTGTTGTAACACTTCGGACAAGTCCGACTGCGATAAAATAAGTCAACTACGTTTAGTTTAAGTACTAGTCGGTCCATCCCTTTCTTTCGCTGTAACTGTTTCTTCGATAGTCGTTCAACGTTACACTTCTATCTGCTTGGTCGCCGTGGAACTGTTTGACTGATACAATTAAACAATGGAGGATAAAGTCTGAAAATTTTGAACGTTTGATCTAATTGCAAGGGACGGTCTGACGGTTGTAATAACGTCATGTGCCCACGGGGTTATAGTCTCTCATAATTGTTTTAGAATGGTTCCACATGAAAAGTGTTTTACGATTATGTCTGTTTTAACATGTATAATGTAGAAGTGAGACTTAAATAAAATATCTGTATCTGTTATAACTTAATTACTTAACACACAATTAAAAGTATAACCGTGCACTATCCTTAGTAATATCCATCTGGTAATATCGACAGGCCTTAGACCTTCATCAACACAGAGCTAGCACTTGATCAGACATAGCAAGGTAAATAAATCAGATCGGAAATAAAAATCAGATGGGTGACATTTTCCCAACTCCCTGGTGCTTTCTGTAACATGTAATTTAAATGATACTAATTTTGTATGGATACATCTTTTTTTTAACCAATATTGCAAAGGGTGACAACTTTCACGACTTCTTGTTTGCCTCTCTGAAAAACCGCCTCTCAAAACAGGGTCTACCTTTAAAAGAAAGACTTTGCTGCTTGGACGGACAAACGGCGCCAAGTGTGTGCAACTATGGTTACGTACCGTTGAGCCACTTGGGTAACGTCGATAAGAGAATCGAACTGAACTGAACTGACAGGAGCTAATTCTTTTCTTTAAGAGTTGACCCAAAGATGCTTCTCTTGAAAGACTAGCTATTCGTCTTAATAATATTAGTATGCATTGAAAATTGATCCATTTTACAGTGCTTTCATAGAATATTTCTATTCATCGCTACATTCCATGTACATCACGACATCACTTAACCCTAAGGAGGTAATTCTGCAGGGGGAAGGTTTACTCTGTAGGTGTGCGTGTTTGGAGTGAGAAGAAATCGTTTTGAAATAAAAGTGGTGTAAGAGTGCGTGACTAGTGCTGCACATTGCATTACTGGACACGAGCAGACCCAGTCGTACCGAGTCTTGTATTTCATACCTCTGGTGTGTTGCTGATGTTTTGCTTCCAAATGATAAATCTTACCTCTCTCTCTCTCTCTCTCTCTCTCTCTCTCTCTCTCTCTCTGTAAATGAATGCCTGCCTTGTGCATTACCAGTAAATTATTCGGCTATTTTTTTCTATCTTCATATGATGACTCGCTCATTTGACCATAATGTCGTTGTGTTCGATTCTTAATTTAGAAACTAGCAGAAAATGAATAAAAAATAATAAAAAATGAAAATTAAATGAAAAGAAAATTGGTAGTGTCATTAAAATCATTCACAATCAGCAAATCAGTGGCAAGCTTAAACACATACCTCTGATATAGGGCTTAATAATCGCTTTCTGTCCTGTGGTCTCTACGGGGCGGGAAGTCTACTCCACAGAGGAAATAAAAGAATGCTTGAAGGCGTCAGAATATGACAAGAATTTTGTACCTGTATATTACAAGTTAAACGACGCCCTCGTTTGTCTCAGCCCGATGCAGGGGTCAGGTATTTTGATTTATCAAATGCTACAGTTTCAGTGTTAATTTTGTTGAAGAAGCTTTCGGAGCACTGCTCCAGTCGGGCTTCTAGCGTAGGCCTAGGCATCTTGTCCAGCATTTCGCCGACATGACTTGTGTTCCTCCAATTACATTGCGACTATGCCAGTATTGGCAATGCACTTATTTGGTAGATGTAGATGTAAATTCCCTTATTTCTGCTGCTGAGCGTGCAGAGGATTCAGTTACTAAGTTTACTTCTCTTGTAAGGGCTAGGGACTAGCTTCCCCGATCACAGGTCTTGGTGAATGATTGTCCTTGGACATATCACAGTAAACAATTCTGATTCTGATTCTGAACGCATGCCTGTCCAGAAGACTGCCGTCCTCTACACTTTCTCAATCTGAAAGGAATGAATTTTGGTATGGAGGCTCCAAACTGGTGCTGCATATTCCAGTTTTGGAAGCACAAGCATCGTTTTAAATGTAACTTCCTTTTGTTTTTGTCTGAATGCCAGTGCCCAGTACCAGCAGAGAAATCCAAGGTGGATAAATAGCTAGTCTTATCATATATGACCAACAAGATTTGATAATCGCAGCCATTGCGTAGATTTAGGGGAGATAACTACCACACTAGATAAATAGCACGGTTGTCATGCGGATAACGCATAATCTTAGCACGATTATCAAACGGCTAGTCACAACTGGCAACTTCCGGTTTATCACTATTGACAACAAAACACTGCTTCTAAAAAGAAAACAGCTGGATTTTTAATAAAATTTTGATCCAATAAACCATAGATAGTTGTAAGAGATTTGCTGTTAATATGAAATAGGTGTTACCTAAATGCGTGCAAAAGCAGATTTTTTTTCTTTTACAAAGCTGAGAAGTGCGGTGGCTCAGTGGTCAGTACACTTGACTCTGAAGCCGAGAAGCGCTGTGGCTCAGTGGTTAGTGCACTTGACTTTGAAGCCAGAGGTCGTGAGTTCGATCCTCACCCGTGGTGAAGTCTTCCTATATCCAAACGCGTTTTTCTCATTTGCTGGGATGATGTTAACAAGTGTGCCAGCCTTCGGATCGGCACATTAACTGGAGGCGCCCTGTGCAGGGAGAGTCATCCCCTGTGCAGTTAAAGATCCCTACTATAGCTACATGGCTATACATGTAGGCTTTCATCCTGCAACACCGGAGTGTACAAAAGTACACCGTCTGTGTCCCCTCGGGGGTTAAGATTGATTGATTGATTGATTGATTTGATGCTTAACGTCCTCGGTAAACAGCTATGGTCATGTCGGGACGGTCAGTTAACCTAACCACACTATTCCTGGGCAGGCTTAGACCTCATAAGCGGTTAACCAGTACTAAGTGCACATACTTTCGCCAGTAACTGACAACTGCCCTTCTTGAATCGGAAGGAGAAACGAAAGTATGTAGCCAGACCGGGTTTCAAACTCAGGACCTCTGACTTATGAGTCAGGTGCCCTATCGGGGGTAAGACGTAATAGATAGCTAGATAGATAGATAGATAGATAATCTGCAGCAATTTAAGTTCTAAGTAGTTTAGGATCTATCATTAAGCCCTAACGACAAATTAGTTAGTGACGGCATTAAGTCTGGTTGTATTAAACGCTCATTAACAGTCACAAGTTAATGATATTCGAGCTCCTAAAATTGGAATGTCATCTAACAAAGGAGACATATCTTGCAGGCACATTCGATGATTCAACGTTGTGTGTCCGGTGTGTAGGCTCCCAGTATGGAAGTGACATGCATACAAAGAGCTACATACTCTGCATGTACACAATGTTGATTCATCATTGAGTGCCCTATGTGTAGGTACCGAAATGGGATGTCTTGCATACAAAGGGGCCGGGACAAAGGGGGTACGTATACCCTGCAGGCACACGTCGTTTTTTCAACATTGTGTGTCAGATGTGTTGGCTTCCAGAATGGGAATGTCATGCATGTGAGGGGGTGCATATCCTGCAGGCCCATAACGTTGATTCAATGTACCCAGTTGTGTAGACTCCCAGACTGGGGATCACTTACACAGTGTAGATTTCCTTCAGGCATACATTCGTTGTTTCAACGTTGTATTGCCGATATGTAGACTCCCGAAATAGGAATGTCATGCATACAAATGGCTACATACCTAACAGGCACACAACGTTGATTCAACGTTGTTGGTCCGATTTGTGGGCTCCTACATGCATACAAAGCGGTACATACCCTATAGGCACACAAACGTTGACTTAGTGTTTAATCAACGTTCGTTCAACGTCAATAGCCCGATGTATAGGTTCCCAGAAATCCAAGACTGTTTCGGCCAACAGATTGTCAAATCGGGTCACAAATTCTATGAAAAGTCCTTAGATGTTGATGGTGCGCTGCCTGCGTTATCTTATGACGTCATCATGACGACCAGCTGGTCGTGAAGCACTTCAAAACTAAGGTCACTGCTGTTTGTAAACATACTTTGACGATGCCAAAGGGAAATGAAGCAAGTTTTTTAAAGGAAAATGCATCGATACCAAGCTTTGGATAATTTACAACTACTGGATGACATTTGAATGGCTAAGCTTTGTCTTTGTTGATGTATTTTCCTCCTCTAGGTAGGAGCACCGTTCCGCACAGGAACGTGATTAAAGTTCAGGTTAAAAGTTTATGTTAAAATCCACAACTTATAAAAATCTAGCTGGCCGACACCTAAAAACTTCTATGGAAAGTCTATGTACACGTCGGATGGCAGCAAACAACCATTGGAAGTCATTGCACATCGAATCGAGGTATTTGGTTTCTGTTCACGAAATGTCATCTCCTTCGCATTCTACATCGACCGTGCTGTCTTTAAAATAGATATTTTCCGAAATATCGACGTCGAATCTTACAATGGCGGATATCTTATCTAATCGAATCGACACACGAGATTAAATGACAAGTCATTTTATATGACGTATTGTTTGTTTATTTATTTATTTTTTTGCTGATACACAGCTAAATCAGTTACCGCTTACTTACTTGGACTTCTAAATTGGATTGACCGCCTTTAAAAATAGAACAAAAAGAAAGAAATGTTGAAGAAAACTTTCTTTGGTCACTCTCTCAGAAGCGCGACTTCATCAAGGAAGGTCATGTGATCGAGGATGGATTTCGGCTCAGTGTTACTTTGCATAAAAGAAACGGGAAAAATCCAATGTAAACAGCCTAACGGCGCCGCCATATTTGACCAAAAGTTTTGAGATGGAAGGTGTTGGATTTGCTCTTTGTGGAAGTAGCTTTTTTTTTTTAATGATGCATGTTATCTATAGGCGTGCAAACAGCACGGACGCGCTTCGCGCGTCCGCGCGTGAGCTTCGCTCACGCGCCTTGCTTTTGCACGTATAAAGTAAAGATATCGAATGAAGATATTCAGAAATTTTTCTTACTGTAAATGTCCTAGAAGTGTAAATGTTTAGATTTACAATACAGATCTGCATCCAAAGAGATGCAAATTGAAAGGTCTTGATCAGACTACCGCTATGATCTGGGTCTACATAGTTTGCTCAGACCTTTCCGTCCTTATTCCTATAAGTTTTATGGTGTGTGCTTTGATCTGGGTATACCATACCTAGTTATATTTCTGGTTCGTGCCAATCCGAGTCTTCTCTGACTGAAAAAGCCTATTTATAATTTTGATTAGCGGCTTATTGACGTCAGAGGAACGAAAGTGGTGAAAACTCTAATATTGTATTTCCCACAGATGCCCTTGGTTTCTGGTTGAATTTCTATTGCGTATAGGAGGTTTTTTCGTGACGCACTTCCGGTTCTATAAATAGACTCGGGATAGCCCTGGCCGTCAACCTGGCCGATAGTTACTATTGAAAACCAATGTTTCTATGCCAATTTAATGTGGTGAAGTGATATTTTTTATAATAAATGGTAAAAATAAATAGTTTATATTAAAATAATGCATGATAAACTACTTTATGATGATTTTGATATATATTAGCATTTTTAAAATTAATTTATTTTATTCTTTTTAGGATCCATATTAACATTTTTGAAGTTTATTTATTTCATCTTTTTCGACAAAGGTATTCGTTAGCTACTAGAGAGCATTTCTCTTCTTCTTTTAAATGTTATACGATAAATAATAATATTGATAATAATAATAATGATGAGAATAATAATAATAATCCATTGACCAACGAGAAATATCGTCATTGTCAGTCTTTAAACAATGAAGGCTACGAGCTGCCCGAAAATTTCTAGGGCGTGCGCAGGAAAATTCCTTCCTAAATATATTTTTCAACCAGCTCGTAATCAATATACATTTTTAAAAAATAATTTATTGTCATTTGTGCTTTATACATGTATATTTGTAAAAGTTGATCGCCGGGAAAAGTAATGTGAAAAAGTTGGGAGTCATTCGATTTGGCCGCTCGGCGCTGATATCCTCCACAATCCGGAAAAACGTGATCACTTTTATGAAATAGAAGTTGTTTACCGGATTTAAATTATATCAATTAAAATGTAACAGATGTCTTTTAAACATTCAGTTGTGACTGCTTGAAAAGGCGGTTTCAAAGTGTCTAATAAGATTATCTTTAATTGCTAACTAAACTTACAAAATCGTATGAGCTTTTAATATACGACTAAGTAAATTTTTAAGTATTTCACACTTCGTAGATGTATGTGTCCTGTCGGTGCTTTGATGTACATATTTGCCACGGGAAAATCCGTCTCAGAATGTGGCCTTACTGAACATAGATTGGAATAGATTTACTAGGCAATGAATTGCCGATGCGCCTAATGACGTGCTCTACTGTTCACAAAGTAATTTATTATAATTCTAATTTTAAAACAGTATGTTCTTAGTGGAATACATTTAATGTAAGTTAATTTAGTTCTGTTCTCGCATTTTCATTTTCTCAACTTCCTGTGAATTTAGCAAGTGAAGACAAGCCCGTTTTACATTCCTCTATGAACGTGATTGAATTCTTTTCATAAAGTTTCATATTTATTTTACACTTTTGTTTCAAAGTTATCAATAAATTTGTTCTGACAATAAATAAGCTATACAAAACAGCATGTTTATCTCTCTAATTTAGAAAAATTCCGGCGTTTACCGAAAGAAATTCCACCTTGGATAATCATGCGCCGTGATAGAATCCCGTATTAAATAAGATCAAATTCTGTGATTTACAGTCGAAACATTATGAAAATGAGCGAAAACATATTAAAAGATAAGAGTCTCAATATTCCTTTTAAAAAAATACGGTTTACTACCACAGAAAAGCTGATTTTTGCATGATGAAAATCTCCATTTTACACTGTGAAACATAGTGCTGGCCGATGAATTGACGGCCAGCTCTGTGCGCATGCGCCAGATTTACGTCATAATGGGAATCCCTAAAACCTCCTATTATGTTGCAGTTATATGTAAACTTTGCAATCCAATCAAAAAATACCTTTTGATGACTGGGCACAGTAATTCAATGTGATACCCTGTCTAAAAGCAGATAAATAACATTTTTTTAGAGGGAGTCGAGATTTGTAACATATCTCCACCATTATTGTTTTTGTTGTCAGATCGTTTGAGGTCAATCCGGTGTTTAGAAGAAAAAATACTATCGGTCACTTTATCCGTTTCAAAGGTACGGTCATTTCGGTCCTAGTCGTAACGCGCTGGTTTGTACCAAAGACATTTTACTCCTTTCAACTCTGAGAGCCAGGGACTAATTTTTTATCCTAGCGCGAAACGCGAATTGTCCAAGCGCGAAACGTCCGGATTTGTGATGTTGAAATAATGGATATTTTTACCTGTACACCGGCACACGCAAGAACTGTCAAATCAAAACGAGGTCATCAACAAAAAGCGATATTTTTCTTTACCTCATTAAGTTCGATCAAAGATTATTATGGTTCAAAATGGAATAAAATGTGACAAACACTGCAGAATGGTGCAAAAATGAATAAGGAATTAGCCACTGTATATCTTTTTGCCCAGGTAATTGATAAAACTAACCAAAATTAGAATTTTGCTTGGCCGACCCACCGATGGATCGGCTGAATTAGAGTTTTTAAGTGCAGTATCGCTCTGGCTGCAAGACCCAATAAGGGTTTGCAACCAGAGAAGACTCGGGTTAGGTTCTTGCATGCGCTAGTGATGTCGGAGCAAATTAATTCTATCCAATGAGGCAATTTCAATAGCGGTCCATGATTTTAGAAAAATCAATTTATTTCTTGATCTAAAATTATTTTTCACAAAAATTGCTCTTTATACTATTTTCAAATGTGTAACAGGGCCATTTTGGTGTTTCTGAGTAAATATTTGTATCTGTATCTAAGCCTTTAAGCCGCAGAAATTCTCTGGTATAATTCTTCAGTGGTAAATTAACCTCAGTATAAACTCACAGGTATGATTGTTTAGGTAGTGCGTTGCTTAAGTTCTTAATTTTTGGTTTTAAGTATGTAAAAGCACTGTGTTTCTTCAACAAAATTTTCCAACGCGGATAAGATTTCACTTCTCATTTCATTGGCTTCTTTTTCATTTTTAGCATTCAGTAGTAAATCAGAATCAGCTGACACTATTCCTGATTGTTGGAAAAGTCTCTTTCTGAGGAATTCCCTCTGTCTTTCATAAATAGGACACTGAAGGAGGAAGTGATCGCGGGTTTCGATTTCTCCACATTCACACTTATCACTGTCCGTTAAGCCACATTTGAACAAATACTCATTCAAACTTGTATATCCTGTCCTCAACTGAGATATTGCCTTTTCCCCTTTAGTGGTTTTAAACGAATGTTTAAGTTTAAAATCTGCCTCTGGTCTGTGGCTATATAAAGCCCTGCCCTCTCTGACTTGTCCCACATATCTTGCCATTTCTTAATCTCAGAGTTTTTGGCTGCTGACTTCACATCTTCCATGGTCACTACAACACTTGAATCATCCAGTTCTTTAGCCTCCTCTGCTGCTTCCTTTGCCAAACTATCAGAGAGCTCATTACCTTTGATGTTTGCATGCCCAGGTGTCCACGAAAACGATTTCATGAAAACAATTTTGTAATTATAAACAAGGGCATTAATCTTTAAACCCCATCCAGACCCTCATGGAATCTAATCAATTGGTCAGCTATAAGCAAATAAGCAATAAACAGTTGCCTGTGGTCTGTGGTAATTAGACTCACTCATGTCTTTCTGTCTTTCAGGTCTATCCAAAACCAGAGATGCCAGCCAAGAAAAAGAAGTCAGGAAAGCTGTCTAAGATGACAGAGGAAGAGAGACTGGCATATGAAGAACAGAAACGTCTTCAAGAAGAAGAAATGAAGAAGAAAAAAGAAGACATGCTCACACAGTTTTTAAAGGTCAGGCACAAGTGAGAAAGCAAGGTTCTACTTGCAGAAGATTAGGTGGTTTTTCCCTGGGAGTAGCTAGATTGGTTCTGTTCCCTAATACCTAGTATTAGGGATAGGTAATCAATAAAATCTGCCCATTAGATCTAGTGAGAGTTCATGCGATATTTAGCTTTTGTAGCTAAAATATTACTTGGGTCTAATATAAATATTACATTTGATGTTATAATGTTTTCTGTCACAAAAACTGCTAGGGCTGAGGCAAGTAGAGATTTTGTACCCGGGTACCCGAGTCCTTATTACCAGCGGGTACCCGTTACCATAGCATTTTTAGCATATCTAGTTACAAAATATACATGGTGCTTTTAAAGTTGTATGCAGGGTTTTTTTTTTAATTTTCCTCAAAATGCAAAATTGGATGGCATACTAAATCCATTCCATATTATATGTCTAAAGAGAGAATACATTAGATCCCCATAATAAAAATAAACCAGGTTTGAAAATCTTCTGGGAATTGGCTCCCAAAGAGCAAAAATTGTATGCATGTTTTATCTCATTTTTCATCTTTTTTTGGGGCACAGGACAAACTAACAAAAGAAGAAAGAGCTACAAGGTTTAATCTGAACAAACTTAACAATCAATGGAGAAACATTATGAGAGAGGCAAAATCTAAGGAATTGAAGAAAGATATTGAAATCCTCAGTCAGACATTCGAGAGAGTTGTTGACAGGAAGGATGCTGTGATTAAGTCCCTTGCAAAAGATCTTATGGAAGCAGAAGAACAATATGCCATGGCACTACGAAGTCATCTACAAAATGTTGATGGTCTTATAGGTATGTCACCGCCAAATGAAAAATAATAATAACTAAGGGAGGCTACTCTGACCTGGAACTATTTACTATATGAGCCGCGACACGAGAAAACCAACAATGTGGTCGTGCGCCCTGCGCAGACTGGGATCAGCCTGGGCAGCCGCCCAGTTTCACCAGACTCTTCGTTAAATGCTCAAAGGGTAGCTAAGGGTCTAAGCTACCTCCATGCGGACAGCGAAGACTCTGATCAGACTGGGCGGATGCCCAGGCTGATCTGAGTCTGCGCAGGGCGCACAACCACTTTGTTGGTTTTCTCACGTCGCGGCTCATATATCATTCTTGTATGGGATTACTCCCAGAGAACATAATCTGCTCTTAACACCACAGCAAATTATTTCCCTGTAGATTATCTTTAACTTAGAGGCGTATTCAAAAGTGTCATTTGGGAAAGTTAATCATTGTTTTTATTCTCTGAAATTTTGTTTTACGGTGACACACCAGCGGAACTGTAAAACGCAATTTGTAATCATAAAACTAACAATTTACCTTCTCAAATGACAATTTTCAATATAGTTATCCCCATTATAATGCACTTTTTTCACATTTTCACCTTTGAAATTATTTGCACCAAGTGCAAACGCTTTCTGCACCGTAAAACCAAACGTCAGTCAATGAGATGCGACATTTCACAATGACGTCATGTTCAAAGGTTTTTACAGTATATTGCTGGACATACTCAGTGTTCTCCCCAGAAATTTCAGAAGGCATGTCACTTTCAACACAAAAATCAGATTTTGACATGTTGATCAATTTTTAAAATCCTTAATATAGCAATGCTTTGTCAAGATTAGCCTAAAATTACGAATAATCAAGTGATGATCCTTAATGCATTTAAAACAACTTCACTGACTAAGAAATGAAAAAAAATAGCATTTTTATAAATTTTCATTGGAAATTAATGCATATTGCAAAGGTAATTTGAAGAGGAAAGCATGTTGCAAGAGACATGCCTTAATGGTCTGGGGAGATCACTGGATATACTGTTGCAAAGGTTTGACATTGTCCAATCAGACGCCACATTATATTTGTAAACCATGCCATAAAAACGTATTTTAGCGATTCAGGTATTAGAGCAAATTCTTTTATTCCTCATTCACCTCACTTTGTTTTCTTATTTAAGAGTGCACCACATTCTTTTCAATTTCTTAAATGAATGGTTCCGTCGTCAGTTTTCAGGCTGATTGTGTTTGTTCTGATTCAACATGACTGAATAATGCACTTCTCATTGTGCTGTTTATAGGTGGATGAGTTTGGGTTTACAGCCCTGTCAACAGAATCCCAGTCATTTTGAAAAAATAGAGAAACCAGATTAACCAGTTCTCATGCTACAACTTACAAATCTAAACTATGCAGAGATTAATGTATCAAAAGGTTGCATGAATTCTGTCAGCTTAAACTCATGTGACTTCACAATATTAACACATTTTGTTATGTCTGTTTGCAATTGCTAAAACAGAAAATGTGTATACTATTTTACAGATTTACAGAAGTCCAGACTCGAAAAACAATTCAGTGAGTATGATGTAGAATTAGAGATAATTAAAGAAGAATTTGACACAGAAAGAGCAATTATGATTGATCAACACAATGCTGAGATGAGTGATGTGGCGGACATCTTGTTTGCTATGGAACAGAACTTCCAAGACAGAGAAAATGAGGCAAAATCAGAATTTCAGAGCATGAGAGATGAAATTAAAAATAAGGTATGGTCACCAGAGCTCTAGATAAGAGGGAGTATTTTATGATAATCAAGGATAATTTTTCTTATTTCTCATCAAAACCATATGTTGTGACCCCTCATCTGAACCGCCCTCATCTGAACCGTCTTGTCGAGACGGTTCAGATGAGGGGTCACAACATATGTTATTATGCAGAATTATCCCTAATTATCACCAAATACTCCCTCTTATCTAGAGCTCTGGTCACTAAGCAGTATAAAAAAAAAATGCTTGTAAATTCATTTGTTGGTGCTCGTTGTACGCTTAGATTTCAATGGCTTGAAGTCAGCTTGCGTGCACACCACATGTATTTTCTTTACAGATTTTTCTCCTCCTTCTACAATACTTTGAGCAGTTGCTCAAAGTATTGTAGTAGGAGGACAAAAATCTGTAATGAAAATTTTGCACTCTGAACGGGTATTGATCTCTCGACCCCAATATTATAAGGTGAGCACACAACCACTAAAACCGCTGAAAGATTCAGACCAGTTAGCCTCTGTATACTTAAATACATGTTTACACATCACATATTGGCTGAACTACCACACTATAACCAATACGTTTGAATGTAAATAGATCTGATCCTCAGCAGACCTAATATGATACATGCCAGTCCATTTTCGGAGAAAATGCCAGTCTCATATCTGAACTGACATAGAACGTTACTTGGTATCTAAAATTTTGAAAACAGACTGGCATGTTTCACAGGGTATAATCAATTCATGTTCCTGCAGAGACTGTACATCATATTTGGCTTCCGCTGAGTCTGTTCACGATCTCTTGCTTCCTGCCGAGACTTCTGTACATCATAAATGGCTTCCTGCAGAGACTGTCCGCATGATTCTGCATGATTCTGCTTCCTGCCGAGGCTCTCGGCAGGAAGCAGAGTCACACAGACAGTCTCGGCAGGAAGCCATTTTTCGAGGACAGTAGCCCCTTCAGGAAGCAAGAGTTCGAGGACAGACTCAGAGGAAGCCAAATTTGAAGGACAGTCTCTGCAGGAAGCGATAATTGGTGGACTGGTTTATACCTTGTGTGTTTACATTCAACTGCAGAGGGTATAATGATACACCTGCCTGTTTTTGCGCCATTTTTACAAAGAGAAACAACATTGTGGCTTCCTGTTTGCTTCCCTGGATGAGGAACAATTTCAAAAGGGGTAAACTCTTGAAGGAAAGAATTTGTGCAAATTCTTTCCTTTAAGAGTTAACCCCTTCTGAGGAGGCAGGTAAAAAAATGGCAGAGTTGCTTTCCCTGAAAGTGTACCTGCTCACTTTAAAATAACACTTAATAGCACATTACTCAAACTAATGGAACATTCTGATTAGATCCGCGTTTGCCTGTCCACTTGAAATTTTTATGACATCACCTAGCTGTTATTTTTTTTCAAATTTAAGGAGTAATTTAATGGGTAATTGGTTAAAAATGTTTCACTGTTTTGAGTAATGATATTTTTTTGTTTTTTATGATATTTTAGAATCTGGAAGAGAAGCATGCCCTGCGTGTTCAGCTTGAGAGCAAACTAGATGAGTTATGGCTGTTGTTTAAACAAGCTCTCACAGCCTACAATACTTCTACAGAGGAGCGAAAGGTTGCATTTGAGGCTCTTAAGGTCAAGGACGAAAGAAGTGCAAAAGAAATAGAATATCAGATGAGAAAGTTACAGAGAATATCGGTAAGTTTATATTCAGGCAAATGACAAAAAGAACATAGTTTTAGCCAGTCATCTATTTGTTGCACACTGCTTCAGTCAATCATCTGTTTGGACTATGGTCTAGATAGACCATTGGCCAAAACAATTATGTCCCCCCACCAAAGGTGAGGGGGGACATATTGTTTTCAGTGCGGATCCCGTCGGCGTCAGCGTCTGCGTCGGCGTGACAGATTCTTGTATTCGCGATATCCCTTGAACCAATGGATGGAATTTCACCAAACTTGCATGGATATATCATTGGGACAAACATATGAGCTGATTAGGCTTTGGTGACCTTGACCCCATTTTTAAGGTCACAGGAGGACTTAGATGACAATTTCTTGTATGTGCGATATCTGTTGAATCAATGGATGGAATTTCACCAAACTTGCATGGAAACATCACTGGGACAAGTGTAAGAGCTGATTAGATTTTGGTGACCTTGACCTCATTTTCAAGGTCACTGGATGACTTAGATGACAATTTCTTGTACCCAATTTCTTGTATGCGCGATATCTCTTGAACCAATGGATGGAATTTCACCAATTTTTCATGGATATATCATTGGGACAAGTGTAAGAGCTGATTAGATTTTGGTGACCTTTACCTCATTTTCAAGGTCACTGGAGGCCTTAGATGACAATTTCTTGTACCCACTACATCTCCTGAACCAATGGATGGAATTGCACAAAACTTGCATGGATACATTATTGGGACAAGTATTTTAGCTGATTAGATTTTGGTGACCTTGACCTCATTTTCAAGGTCACTGGAGGACTCGGATGACAATTTCTTGTACCCACTATATCTCCTGAACCAATGGATGGAATTTCACCAAACTTTCCTGGATACATAATTGGGACAAGTTAATGAGCTGTGTAGATTTTGGTGACCTTGACCTTATTTTAAAGGTCTCTGGAGGACTAACATGGCAATTTCTTGTACCCACAATATACCTTATTTTAAAGGTCACTGGAGGACTAACATGGCAATTTCTTGTACCCACAATATCTCCTTATAGATGGAATTTCGCCAAACTTTAGTGGATACATGATTTGGACAAGTTTAAGACCTGAACAAAATTTGGTGACCTTGACCTCATTTTCAAGGTCACAGGAGGATTTAGATATGTGAAAATTTCACTAAAATTGATGTATATCTTTAGACTTTGGCTTGATTTCCACTTTACTTTCATAGATATACCTATGGGACAGTCTCAAGAGTGTACTGTGTTTTGATGACCTTGACCCCATTTTCAAGGTCAAAAGCTATATTTTTCTTTCTAAAACATAAGATATCTTGAACCAGTGGATGGATATTCATCAGACTTTCATGAATGTATTGTTGTGACAGGTTTAAGACATGTTTAGTAGTTGGTGACCTTGACCCATTTTTGAAGGGCATAGTCTTCTATGTAGGATATCTTTAAAACCAGCGGATGGATTTTGTCGAACTTGTATAGATATTTTGTTTGCACAGGCTTTTTATTCATTAGAGAGGATGGGAAATGGGCTGGTGGGGGGACATCAGTTTTTCTCTGAAAAACATTTCTAGTTAGCTTTGATAAGTTTTAGTTCAAACTCATGACTGGCAAACTCTGTGTTTTGATCGTTTGTAGTTTGAAAACATGACTGGCCGTAACACTTTGCTTTGAGCATTTGTCAGAATATGGCTGGCCAAAACACTGAGCTTTGCTCATTTAGAGGCCAAACACACAACTGGTTGAAACACTGTGCTTTGCTCATTTGTAGTCCAAACACATGACTGGCTTTAATACTATGCTTTGGGCATTTGTTAAAACACATGACTGCACTTAACACTGTGGGCAATAATCATTTACAGCCTGAATATGATTTGAATGAAACACTTTGCTTTGATAATCCTCACAGATGCAGATGAAATGGCAAAGAGTGTTATGACCCTGATCAAACTGCTGCTCTTTGAGTAGCCTGATCTGGGTCTGCACTGCTTGCTTGGACTTATCTGTCTCAATATTTAGAATTTGTACGGTAGATACAGCAACCTCTTTGAGCACATATTTTCAAAATCATCAACAAAATTTCAGAGGTTGGATTTTATAATGAAAGCATCATTTCTCTTTGTTAACAGATATGTGTTAACTGTTGTTGAACATTTAATGATTTATGCTGGCATCAGGCTACAAAAATGTTAATGCTTTCCATTCTTCTGACAGTATGAAGCTTAAAGAAGTCTCAAACATGTGCAGCAATGCAAACAATATGTCGAATAGTTTTTCTAGAGAAAAGTCTGGATCTAATTCCAAAAGCATCGTAAGCATATAGTTGTTGTTAAATGATGAATTTGTTAGTTATTATTCTGCTATTACAGCATCTAATGTATTGGTATTTTTTCTGAAAAAAAAAATGTAGGTAGCTGTTGCAGTAGAGAAGCTACTTTAAATACTATTTTTCAGTAAAACATTCAATGCATTTACTAAATCATGTGATAAAAATATAAACATCTTTTTATCTGATGACTCCATTTGTTTTGAACAGCTCTGCCCAGTTGTTCAAAACCAAAAACAATGTTAATTAAGGTTGCATTTCAAATATATTGTTTGCAGAAGCATAGTCATAGTTTGCTAAAAATGTGAGGAGCTTTTGCAGTGCAAAAGCTTCTCATGCTTTTTCAGCAAAAAAGCACACTTGATTTTATGTGAACAAGAAGACTTAATGAATCCTTGACTAACTACTTTGTTAAACTATCAATGCTTTTAGCAACAGGGCATGGGGTGCTGAAGGTTGTCATTTTATTGCAGGACCAGATATCTCTACTGAAGTCAAAAATGGCTGCCAATGCTAAAGAATGTGAAGAGAGAAATAAAATGTTGAAAGAGGTAATATTGTGTTATAATAGCATTTTAAACACTGCATCTCGTTAGAGAAAAATAAAGGAAAATATACAAGACACATAGATGATATTAATGCCCGTTGGCACTATAGCAATGAAGTCACAAAAACTGTCCATTACTCTATACTATTCTATTTTTATTAACTATCAGACAACTTTAGAAACAAACAATCTGAGCAGAAGAGACTGGTGAAAAACCCTTAAATCTTTTATCAAGTATTATGAGTGCTCTTCTATTCCTCCTCTCACTCATAACAGTGAAGTTTATTCAAATAACGAGGACAAGGCAAATCTGTTTATTAATAATAATTACTGTGTGAGTAAGTCAAATTTATGCAAAGACAGTGTTGAGCTACCTAATCTCACAATGAATGAGGAGGATGCACCAGTCCTTTTAGAGGCAATTCTAATGATGAGTCACAACATACCTGTATATGGAGTTGCACAAAAGATATCCTCAAAACCCACCCTTTTGGGACCTCGGTGTATAGAAATTAATTTTAACTACAATATGCATATTGTAGGAAAGAGAAAAGATGCTCGCTCACTTCCAAGAGCTTAAAGCACAGATGAACAAGGTACGAGATGTAGAGAGAGAGAAACTGACCAAAGTCACGCTAGAGAGTAATGCGGCAACAAAAGAGATTAAACGACAAAAAGATAAGGTAAATTTAGGGGATAACTGTCTTGAAAATTGTTATTTGGGGAGGTAAATCATCGGTTTTATGGTAGGAAATTTCGTTTTACAGCGAAGCACCAGCAGAGCCGTAAAACACAATTCGCAACCATAAAACCGATGATTTACCTCCCCAAATGATAATTTTCAATACAGTTATCCCCATTCTAATGCACTTTTTCACATTTTCACCTTTCATAATGTACTATTTTGCACCCATTTCAAGCGCCTTCAGCAACGTAAAACTAAACGTCAGCCAATGAGAAGCGACGTTACTTACTATTGTCCGGTTTGCGACAGTATATCGCAGAATATACTGTCGCAAAATTTTGACGTTATCCAATCAGACGTCGCGTTATATTAATAAGAGCATTAGAATTATTTGTAGGGAATATACTCTAATTGTTTAAATTTATGCTTGGTCGAAAAAAGACATCAATAAAAAAAATAAAATAAAAAAAACCCTCTCGTTTCAAAAGAACAAAAACAACCAAAAAACCCCTCTTGTTTCATGGGCATATCCAAATTACAACTGCCCAGGCCAGCTTGCTTGCATGAGCAGACTCTGTATAAGCATATAGAGTTTGCTATTTTAAACAGTTCTGCAAATACTTCTGCTTTTACTGTGTTATAAGATAGGTGTTTTCCTTTCCAAAACAATTCTAAAAATCTTACAAGAAGGATCCAGATTCTTCGGATTGTTTCGGAAGGAATTAAAACATCTTATATCAGAACTAATACACAACTGGTCCCAGTTGTTCAAATCATTGTTAGCCTAACAAGCTAGTTAAGAGGTCAACTCGTTAAGTGTTTTATGACTTCATTACCAAATACACTGATATTTTTTGTTGAAAAAATAAGAGAAGCGTTTTCATTTTTCGTTGAAAGAATAAGAGAAGCTTTTGCATTGCAAAAGCTTCTCACATTTTTTCAACAAAAAATATCATTGTATTTGGGATTTTAACGTTTGAAATTTTAACGAAACGTTAACTAACGACATAATTAGTTTTGAACAACAGTTTATTGGGCCCTGATTTATATATTTGGAGTAATTTTGGAATATTTACATTCTTGGTGTATTTACTGAAAAGCCCTATAGTAAACCATTGGAACTAGTGTAGTTTATATTCCAATAATTACATTGAGACACGCGACGTCAATGACGTAAAAATAAACAATGGTTCTCTACAACCTGATTGGACGTCAGCAACGTCCTGACGTCATGCACGCCATTCCACTGTTAACAGAAAAAACTGCGTGTACATGTTTTACTGCTTCAATTTTAGCGCTTATATAAAATTTTTCATGGAAGATTGATTGAAACGAATGTAAATATAAGCAATGAACTTAATTTTTCTGAGATTTATCGAAGTGTAAACTATATTGGGTCACTAGCAAAGTTTACATGAACCCCTTCAGGGTTCATTCACTTTGCACGTGACCCAATGTAGTTTACACTTCGATAAACCTCAGAAAAATGAAATTCATTCCTTAATGGGACCCTCCCACCATCTCCTGGCTGATGTTACAGCCAAAAAAAATATATTGCATGAAGTTACTACCATCATTTGAGCTGCCAGTGACAATTCTGATCAGTCTTCGCTTTGCACTTAAAGGGTAGCTAAGGGCTTAAGCTACCTCTATGCCCACAGTGAAGACACTGATCAGACTGGGCAGATGCCCGGGTTGATCTGAGTCTTTGTTGGGCCCAAATGCCACTTTGTTGGTTTTGCAGTGTCATGGCTCATTTTGAAATGCTTGTTAAATTTCAGGCAGAACAAATTTTCAAGGTAGCAGAGATGTGTCGTAAGCTGGAAACAGAGGAAGAGAAGGTGCTGCCATTCTACGCCTCGTCACTGACAAAAGAGGAACAAGAAGATGTGGATGCAGCAGTTATGGAACAACCCTCAGAACCTATTGCTAATGTAAGTCCACTTTCAGCTGTCATGATTTTTGATGGATATATGAGAGACGAGACCTACATGCTGTATATTTTACTGAAAGTTTAACACAGCGCATGTAGTAACAGTTGCGAAAATAACCTTCCCCAAGTAGTCCTGGGTCAAAGGGGTGGACCATTCAGTGTACATAGCATAGGAATATAAGGATCTGTCATGAGTGTGAGGTGTGGATAGAAAAATCCGTCACGAGGGTCACTGTTCGGCATCACGAGGCTTGCCGAGTGATGCCGAACAGTGATCCCGAGTGACGGATTTTTCTATCCGCACCTCACACCAATGATAGATACTTTTTCTTGCACAGCACGTTTTGTTTTAACTTCAGAACTCCTTAAAATGCGTAATTCTAGTGCTTGAGAGGTTTCAATTTGAAATTTTGAAAGAAGGCGCCCCTTTCAACGACCGCCATTCGGCTCTTTACGTCAACGACTTGCCTGCATAAACTGACGTCATTTTTACCGTCTTCGTGACGTCATCATCTAAAATGCCAACGTCACTTGACGATGCAGGTACGTGAGCTCCTATACAACCAGTGCATTGACAGCTCGTGATTTTTTTCCGGTCCTGGGTCAGAACACCAGGGTAAGATAAGATTTTCTATCCCAGGTGAAAAGAATGGCATTTTCTATCCCGTGTGCAAGAATAACCTTTTCTCACCTACCACAGCTCTTAGGATTGAGTCTTCTGTTTACTAAGACAGTAGCAAATCTTATCCTATATGGCTAGCTATGTGGGATAAGCTATATGTGAATTCATTCATAAGCTACATGCAAATTCATTCAAATTTCTTTGTCAGTGGCTTGCCAGACAGGATTTAGAAACATTCATTTTACATATTAACTGTCATTAAATATTCTTCTACCTCACCTGCTATTGTAGCAGTTATTTGCTTTGTTTGATTTCCTATATGAGGTGATCATGTTTGTATGATGCACTAAGTCACTCATTAAATGACATCAGAATAGCTCGTTTTAAGGTAGAAGCAAAAAGTCAGCCAAATAATCTTTTTAATACTGGTAGGAGAGAACAAGAGGCCCAAATGGGCCTGATATCGCTCACCTGGCTATTGTGCAACGGGACCGTTCTGATACAAAATTGGTCCAATTCCACTGAGAATTTCTCATTTTCACATTTTGCTACTTTTAGTAACAGAGGCCAACTTGCCTGGTCTTTATATATTTACTTTTGAAACATCTCAATGCAAGAATCATTTTGCCACAAATTTCATCAAAATCCATTCAGGGGTTACTGAGATATTGCCAGTTTCATGTTTTGTGCTATTTTTAGTAACCGCAAATGGCGGCCATCTTGGATTGCTAAAATGCAAAAAATCGAAAGCCTTCATGCAAGGACCATTTTGACACAAATTTGGTCCAGTTCCATTGAGATTTTCTGATTTTCACATTTTTCTATTTTTAGTAACAGAGGCCAATATGACTGGTCTACAGTTAGATATTTTTGAAACATCACAATGCAAGAATCATTTTGACACAAATTTAGTCAAAATCCATTCGGCGGTTACTGAGATATTGTCATTTTCATGTTTTGTGCTATTTTTAGTAACCGCAAACGGCGGCCATCTTGGAATGCCAAAATGCAAAAAATCGAAAAAGCTTAATTAAAGGACCATTGTGACACAAAATTAATCCAACTCCATTGAGATTTTCTAATTTTTACATTTTTCTATTTTTAGTAACAGAGGCCAATATGAATGGTCTACAGTTAGATATTTTTGAAACATCTCAATGCAAGAATCATTTTGACTTAAATTTCGTCAAAATCCATTCAGCGGTTACTGAAATATTGTCATTTTCATGTTTTGTGCTATTTTTAGTAACTGCAGATGGCGGCCATCTTGGAATGCCAAATTGCAATTAATCAAAACGACTTCATGCAAGGAACATTCTGACACAAAATTGGTCCAATTCCATTAAAGGGTTCTTGAGTAATTGTCATTTTTATGTTTGTGCTATTTTTAGTAACGGCCCCCATGGTGGCCATCTTGGAATGCCAAATCGCAATTAATCGAAACGGCTTCACGCAAGGAACATTCTGACACAAAATTGGTCCAATTCCATTCAAGGGTTCGTGAGTAATTGTCATTTTTATGTTTGTGCTATTTTTAGTGGCCATCTTGGATAGTCAACTGGCACAAAATTGAAATAATTCCATTCAAGAACCATTTCTGACCAAATCTGGTCAGAATTGGTTGCATTTTCTTTAGATATTGACATTTGAGCAAAATCGGCCTTGTAAACGCTAAGTAGGTCACTGTGACCTAATTCCGCTATAGATTTTTTTTATTTTTACAATTTTTAATACCAAGGTCCCACTTATGTTCCATGCAAACTTTCAACCAAATATACCAAATGGTTCTGGAGAAGAAGTTGATTTTGTTCTTTTTGCTATTTTTAGTAATGGTGGCCATCTTGGATTTTCAACCTGACCCAATTTTACAATTCTGAGACCCTGGAGTCAGGTCATGCTCCATGTGAAATCTGAGAACCATGGGACCAGTAGTTTTAGAGAAGAAGTTGTTTGAAGTTGTTTAAATAGGTCATTTTTTGACATTGGCATTTGAGCAAAATTACACACGTAAACAGAAAGTAGGTCATTGTGACAAAACTCCACTACAGATATTTTTCATTTTTACAATTTTGAATACCAAGGTTTCACTGATGTTCCATGCCAAAATTCAGACAAATATACCCAGTGGTTCTGGAGAAGAAGTTTATTTTGTTGTTTTTGCTATTTTTAGTAACGGCGGCCATCTTGGATTTTCAACCTGACCCAATTTTACAATTCTGAGACCCTGGAGTCAGGTCATGCTCCATGTGAAATTTGAGAACCATGGGACCAGTAGTTTTACAGAAGAAGATGTTTGAATATTTGTTTTTAGGTGTTGACGGACAAATTGTGTGACTACGCACGACGCACGCCGGACGCATTGGTATGACAATAGCTCACTATGGCCCTTCGGGCCAGGTGAGCTAAAAATCATCAATCATTGGTGTCCAGTGGGGATAGGATCCCAATCTTCAGGTTTAGCATTCAAGTGAGAAACTCAGCGGAGCCTCGTTTTCCACTTAAATGGTAGACCCTCAGGTCGGGATCTCCTTATCCCCACTAGGCACGAATGATAGATTCTATTTATCCTATTAACAGAATAAACAAAATATTGAATTTTCCTAAATTTCAGGCTATGCATGAATATTCATCTCTTGAAAACTTCTGGAAGAGATACAACAAAGTAGACCTCGACAAACTTGCATTAGAAAAAGAGAAACAGACCCTACTAGGAGAAAACCAACAGCTACGAACACTGCTGAAACAATACCTCGACGGAATATCGGTTAATGATGAGATTCTCAGTCAAGTCAATCCATTATTTATTGTTAACAACAAAACTAATGTAAAGTAAGTATTTCTTAGCTCACCAGCTCACCATATTTTACCGTCCAGGGCTTCTGTGTACCCTAAAAATACAAAAAAATTAGGGCATCTCAAAATAAATACGGTAATTGTCCTTTAAGGGGGACAGTTTGGATTTAAAATACAGTAACGCCGCCAAAGCATGCAAAAATTATGGCAAACATTGTAGACCCTGACCTAAAATAATTACCATAATTGTCCCAAAAACAGGACAGTTTGATTTTACAATGCCGAAAAACATCGAAAAGATGTAGGTGGAACGGCAAACAGTCTAGACGTCTGATCATGTCCATACCAGTGCTTGTTTTATCCTGATTTGAAAGTGCTCAGATCAAGGAAGGTGTCAGTGCTGCATAATCTGGAAAAAGAGAAACAGGAAACTTCATTTATCACATGACGTCGCATCTGAGAGTGTAATGAAGCCATGCATTAAAAAACGATAATCCACTAGTGGATTAAATATGCAAATAAGGTTGTAACGTTACGTGTTGACGTCCATAAAAACGTCGGGTTTTCTTATGGCAAAATCGTGACGTTTTAGCACAAAATTTGGTAATAAAATGTGATTTTAGTGCCATATGATAAATAGAATCATGCATTTGTGCTCATGTATTATTGAATTTATAAAACTCATTGGGGAAAACCGATAAGATGCTCGGCATAGCCTAGCATTTTATCTTTTTCCCAACTCGTTTAATAAATTCAATAATACATGAGCACTCATGTTAGATCCTCTATATATCTAGCACTCTGAGAAAACTATAATTATTGTGCTGAGTTAGTCTTAGCTACCTTTTTGAATAGTTTCAAACTACCCAACATTGAAATTTGTGTGAATGCGTAGTTTAGGGAATTAGTGTTACAGGACATATTTTCAGTTATGATTCATGATTATCATGATGGTTCTTTGGATTAATATAGGCCATAAACCTTTTATGACAGTTTAATTGTCATGAAATTTGGCACTCTGGAAGAATCACAAAAATGTCACAAATGTTTCCCAATATACAGTATTTCCTCGGATTGAAACATAATTATATAGAGAATTTAAGCAGTTGATTTTAATCAATGTCATCTGTTTTGATATAACTCTTCTTGTACACTTGACTAAAAGCACCAATTTACTAGTGATGGTATTCCTATTTTTATCCTTTATTATATATATATATATACCAACACATAGTGACGTAAAGGAAACAAAGATGACATTGTAAGCAAAAAACACCAATAAAAGAAATTTTTAGCAAATCTTACTGTCATGCTCCTTTGATATGTATTATGAGGCTTTCCAATAATTTCAGTTGTTCTCTTACCAAGGCTTGCAAAAATAATTGAGCCGCAACACGAGAAAACCAACAAAGTGGTTTTGCGCCCAACGTAGACTCAAATCAGTCTGGGCAGCCACCCAGTCTGATCAGAGTATCCTAAGGGCTTAAAGGGTAGCTAAGGGTCTAAGCTACCTTCATGCTGACAGTGAAGACTCTGATCAGACTTGGCGGATGCCCATGCTGATCTGAGTAAGCGCTGGGTGCACAACCTCTTTGTTGGTTTTCTCATGTCGCAGCTCAGTTATCAGTTAATCATGTAATAAATATCATAAAATGAATTCTCTGGTATATAAAGACTGTATTTAGAATTGTTCTTCTTATTTCAGATTAAATGTCCCTGTGGTTGATCCGAGAGTAAGACGGCCAGCTGCACAGACAGTGGTAGAAGCCGCCCATGTGATTAAACATACTTTACCAAGCTAAAAAACTGTGATATTTTTGTTTCTCTTAATGTCTATGGATACACTTCTATGGTTTAGTCATCTTTTTAAAAGGGAGATAATTTTAACAGTAAGGCATTTGCTTCCCTTTTAGGTAAATTTCTTCTACAATGGGGGCTACTCTTCAAGGAAAGAATTTGCTCTCAGAGAGCAAATTCTTTCTTTGAAGAGTAGCTCCCTTCCCTGCAAGAAGGGAGACAAATACTCGAATGTTTCCAAATTAGAGTGATTTCCCTTGGTGGTGTATCCGTACACCTTAAAAGTACAGAACTGAATATTTTATCTCTCTGATTCAGATGGAAGTACCATTACCATGCTTAAATATTGAGACACCTAAAACCCATTAATTTTCCATTTGGGACAAATGGAAAATTAACGGTTTTAGGTGTCCAAATACATAAGCACTTTAGGATAAATACTTAAATATTTTGAGTACTTTAAAAACTCTAATATTCTGGTTTATTGGGTGTTTTATGGACAAAATCCTGTTGTGCTACAGTCCAGTTGTACTCTTATTTCCTGAAAGAAGTTTCCTGGTTTCAGATGAGTAATGACATTGCAGGGTGATAGAATTACTGCTTACACATGGTAAGCTCCTCACAGGAGGGAATAAATGTCTTGAAGTAAACTGTGCGTACCCTAATCAAACTGCTCCTCCTTTGGGAACAGTCTGATCAGGGTCACCATTGTTTGTAATTTTACTAGGACATTTCTAACATAATTTTGAGATAGTAAAAATCACTGTACAAAGTGTAGAACTACCAAACTTGGTTAATGTTAGTTCTGTACCAAAACATCATGTTTTTTTTTCATTTTTTTCATCGGGCGTTTATATGTCAAAAACCAGTTTTTTTCAATATAGATATCCGATGAAAAAGACGAAAAAAACTGAGGGTTTGGTACAGAACTAGGTTAATGTGTCCTAGAGTTTATGTTGATTATGGTAGGCCAATTTTATGGAAGAGATAATTTATGAAAATTTATGTAAAAAAAGATTTTCAGTAGTGCTACCATTGTGGAAGGCAACAAATAAGAAATGTTGACCTGTCTTAAGCTGGATGGGTCCACTTTCAAGGGAAGCAACTGTGAGGGTTTTATTTTTGGCTTCCCTCTTAAAGAAGGTCAACTCATAAAGGAAAGAGAAGAATTTTCTTTCCTTTATTAAAAAATAGAGTTTTTAGGGTTGTCAATGAGTTATTCAATACAGCTATAGATTCAAACGATGCAGCTTGAATGACAAACAGAGTAGACCCTGATCAGACTGCTCCATAAGGAGCAGTCTGATCTGGGTCTGCACTGTTTGCAAAGGCCCATGTGTCCCAATGCTAAGAGTCCTACAGTAATAAATATATGTTGATGATGGCTTTGTCAGAATGTTGAACTGTGATATATAAATAATAAAATATTGAATGTAATTTGATGTTCTATTCTTTTGATATGTTAAACCTTGAACCAGTCAGAATAAAGATAAAGATTTCCAATAGCCTAGTAACCAAAGGGGCAGTTGGGGTTAGAGGACCACCACATTTTTCACTTTCTTGGGCAGAGCATATGAAAGGGGGAAGGAAGAATTACACCAATACGAACAAGGGAAGAAAATATTTTGCAAAAAAGAGTGAAAACAGACAATTACTAAAGGTGATGAATGCCCCCTGCCATATGCCTCATTACATGAGTAATGTGTAGACATTTGTGTTAAGTTATATCAAAAACGATGCCTGAGAGATCACTCTTAACCCTTTAAGCACCAAAAAATAAAATTGTTGAATTGGCAAACAGTGTAGATCCAGATGAGGTGGCTCATAATGAGCCACCTCATCTGAATCTACACTGTTTGCCCTCTAGTGTTTGAATTCTCACTATGATATCGCTTGGACGAAACATTTTTCGAAATTCTGCAGACCTAAATTTTGTCGTCTTCTTTTTGGCGCATTAAGGGTTAAATGCTGGACACCGAATCTGCCCAAGATATTGTCACACTAAAAACTTGTGTGAAGTTATATCAAAATCTGTCAATAACTAAAGGGGCTAGTGGGATGCATGCTAGAGGGATGCACACTTTTTTTCTTCAAAAATAGCAACTGTGACCTTGACTTTTCTAAAACCAGAGAACCATTGGTCCTGTAGCTCACCTGAGTCCATTCATCCTCAGCACTCAGGGGTAGGTAACTCTTAGGCAAATTGTACAATATGACAGAATTTTGAAGTCTGCTTCTTGAGAACATCTCTGTAAAACTTTTGTCAAAATATCTACTGTAACACAGAAATAAATGCTAATTTACATTTTTCCCATTATAAGTCTATGGAAACTTGAAGTTCCCATCGCGACAAACCACATGGGGGACAATAATAAAAATAGTAATTCAATGGAGGCTATTACTAAGATCCTTTCAGTAAAGTTTCAGGTTTATCGTCCAATTAGTTTCTGATTAGATGATTTTTAGTATGTTTTCTGTTTTTAACCATTTGGTTACCATGGCAACCAGCCAAATTGTGCCATTTGCATAAATTATATGCGGTTGCTAGGGAACTACTCCAGGATAAATTCTGTAAAAGTTTTGTCCAAATATCTGCAGCGATATAGCTATGAATGAAAATTTTCAACTTTCCTATTATAAGCCAATGGCAACTTAAAGTTCCCACAGAAACAAAACTACTGGAGCAACTGCCATGAGAAACAGTATTTTTATAGAGGCTAGTATTAAGATCCCTTCTTCACAGTTTGAGCTGTAGCGGTCTCATAGTTTTTGAGATGATTTTTTAACAGTTTTTTAATTTTTCCATTGCCATGGCAACCAGCCAAATTCTGCAATTTGCATAAATTTAATAAGGCTGCTTGAAGACTACTCAAGGAATGTTTACAAAAGTTTTGTCAAAATATCTGCACCGACGTAGCAATAAATGCAAATTTTCTATTTTGCCATTATAAGTCAATGGCAACTTTAAGTTCCCATAGCAACCAAACTGCTAGAGCAATTGCCAAGAAAAACAGTACTTTTATAGAAGCCAGTACTAAGATCCTTTCTTGAAGTTTGGGCTTTATTGGTTGCCTAGTTTCTGAGGAGATGATTTTTGAATATTTTTTCTTTCTAATCATTCGGTTGCCATGGCAACCAGCCAAATTGTGCAATTGACATAAATTTCATGTGGTTGATAGAAGACTACTCAAGGAACATTTCTGTAAAAGTTTTGTCAAAACATCTGCAGTGACATAGCAATAAATGCAAATTTTCAATTTTTCTCATACAAGTCAATGGAAACTTTAAGTTGCCATAGCAACCAAAGTTCTAAAGGATTTGGATAAAAAAAAACTATTATTGGTTTCCCCTGCCTATAGATGCTATGTATGGAATTTGGTTACAATGGGCCTTGTAGTTTTAGAGAAGATGTCGTTTGAATATGTTGACGGACGACGGATGCTTGCCTATACTATAAGGTCACCTGTGAGCCTTCGGCTCAGGTGTGCTAAAAACCAACAACTGTGACCTTGGCATTGGATCTACAACGCTGAAACGTGAACTTTTTCGAGATACTGTCTTGCTTAATATTAGTATGAAGTTATATCAAAATCTGTCCATAAAAATGCGCTAGTGGGATGAACAAGTATTTTCAAAAGACAGCAACTGTTACCTTGACAGTAAAATGCTTGATGGCAAACTTGTCCAAGATATTATCACACCAAACATTTGAGTGAAAGAAATTGTCAAAATCTGTAAATAAATTAAAGGGCTAGAGCAAAGACAAAATTTAAAAGAAAATAATAGCAACTGTGACCTTGACATTGGACATACAGTGCTGAAACGGGAATTTATCCAAAATATTATCATACATAACATTTATGTGAAGTTATATCAAAATCGATCAATGAATAAAAGCGCTAGAGCAATTACAAAGTTTTTTTTCTAAAAATAGCAACTTTGACCTTGACCCTACCAACCTGTTTTAGGCACTGTCGTACCCAATCAGCTGTGATGGTATATCAAAATCGGTTAATAAATAAGGCAGCAAGAGTGATGACAAAAGGTGAGCTTGTACATAAGTCATGGAAAGATGATCAAAATATGTGTGTCATTTAGGGGGAAATAATTCTGAAATTCTTTATGCACATGTTCAATGCATGTCTGAACTGTGTTGCAAGTTTCAACTCCCTGCATCTAATACTGCAGGAAGAGTTGCGGAGACACGAACAGTACTACAAAGTGTGAAATATGGTCAAAAAATATGTAACTTAAAGGGACATAATTCTGCAAAAATAACCTGAATCAAAGTCATGTTCCCTTTATGCACAGTCAATGGAACGGTGTGTCCATAAGCACTTTTACAATTAGTGTTAGAACGTAGACCGATAACCCCTTTTCAGTCAGGTTTTACTAAAACTGGCTCTACAATAAACCAACTCTTTATCTTTTGAGAAGCTATTGACAATGGGAAAGAAGTTCGATTAGTTTTCTTCGACATTAGCAAAGCTTTCGACAAAGTCTGGCATACGGGTCTTCTCCATAAACTTTCTTCCGTTGGATTTAAATGTAAAGTTTTGGGCTGGCTTTCTAATTATCTATCTGAAAGAAAGCAATGGGTCGTTTTAAATGGTCAAGCTTCTGACTGGGCTTGTCGAAGCAGGTGTTCTTCAGGGGTCCATTCTAGTTCCCCTGCTCTTTCTTTTTAGCTCGCCTGAGCACGAAGTGCTCAGGGTGAGCTTTTGGGATACCCTGATGTCCGTCGTCCGTCGTACGTCCGGACGGACGTCCGTCAACTTTTGCTTGTGTACACTCTAGCGGGCACAGTTTCCATCCAATTTTTCTGAAACTTTGTCAGAATGTTTATCTCCATAAAATCTAGGCCAAGTTCGAAACTGGGTCATGTCGGGTCAAAAACTAGGTCACTAGGTCAAATCTTAGAAAAACCTTGTGTACACTCTAGAAGGCACAGTTTTCATCCAAAGTTCATGAAACTTTGTCAGAATGTTTATCTTTATAATATTTAAGACAAGTTCGAAACTGGGTCACGTCGGGTCAAAAACTAGGTCACTAGGTCAAATCTTAGAAAAACCTTGTGTACGCTCTAGAAGGCACAGTTTTCATCCAAAGTTCATGAAACTTTGTCAGAATGTTTATCCTCATAATATCTAGGACAAGTTTGAAACTGGGTCACGTCGGTTCAAAAACTAGGTCACTAGGTCATATCATAGAAAAACCTTGTGTACGCTCTAGAGGACACAGTTTTGATCCAATCTATATGAAACATTGTCAGAATATATATCTCCATAAACTCTAGGCCGAGTTCGAAACTGGGTCATGTCGGGTCAAAAACTAGGTCACTAGGTCAAATCTTAGAAAAACCTTGTGTACACTCTAGGAGGCTCAGTTTTCATCCAAAGTTCATGAAACTTTGTCAGAATGTTTATCTTTATAATATCTAGGACAAGTTCGAAACTGGGTCACGTCGGGTCAAAAACTAGGTCACTAGGTCAAATCTTAGAAAAACCTTGTGTATGCTCTGGAAGGCACAGTTTTCATCCAAAGATCATGAAACTTAATCAGAATGTTTATCTTCATAATATCTAGGACAAGTTCGAAACTGGGTCACGTCGGGTCAAAAACTAGGTCACTAGGTCAAATCATAGAAAAACCTTGTGTACGCTCTAGAGGACACAGTTTTGATCCAATCTATATGAAACATTGTCAGAATATATATCTCCATAAACTCTAGGCCAAGTTTGAAACTGGGTCATGTAGGATCAAAAACTAGGTCACAAGGTCAAATCTTAGAAAAACCTTGTGTACACTCTAGAAGGCACAGTTTTCATCCAAAGTTCATGAAACTTTGTCAGAATGTTTATCTTTATAATATCTAGGACAAGTACGAAACTGGGTCATGTTGGGTCAAAAACTAGGTCACTGGGTCAAATCATAGAAAAACATTGTGTACGCTCTAGAGGACACAGTTTTGATCCAATCTTTATAAAACATTGTCAGAATGTTTATCTCCATAAACTCTAGGCCAAGTTTGAAATTGGGTCATGTCGGGTCAAAAACTAGGTCACTAGGTCAAATCTTAGAAAAACCTTGTGTACACTCTAGAAGGCACAGTTTTCATTCAAAGTTCATGAAACTTTGTCAGAATGTTTATCTTTATAATATTTAAGACAAGTTCGAAACTGGGTCACGTCGGGTCAAAAACTAGGTCACTAGGTCAAATCTTAGAAAAACCTTGTGTACGCTCTAGAAGGCACAGTTTTCATCCAAAGTTCATGAAACTTTGTCAGAATGTTTATCCTCATAATATCTAGGATAAGTTTGAAACTGGGTCACGTCGGGTCAAAAACTAGGTCACTAGGTCATATCATAGAAAAACCTTGTGTACGCTCTAGAGGACACAGTTTTGATCCAATCTATATGAAACATTGTCAGAATATATATCTCCATAAACTCTAGGCCGAGTTCGAAACTGGGTCATGTCGGGTCAAAAACTAGGTCACTAGGTCAAATCTTAGAAAAACCTTGTGTACACTCTAGGAGGCTCAGTTTTCATCCAAAGTTAATGAAACTTTGTCAGAATGTTTATCTTTATAATATCTAGGACAAGTTTGAAACTGGGTCACGTCGGGTCAAAAACTAGGTCACTTGGTCAAATCTTAGAAAAACCTTGTGTATGCTCTGGAAGGCACAGTTTTCATCCAAAGATCATGAAACTTAGTCAGAATGTTTATCTTCATAATATCTAGGACAAGTTTGAAACTGGGTCACGTCGGGTCAAAAACTAGGTCACTAGGTCAAATCATAGAAAAACCTTGTGTACGCTCTAGAGGACACAGTTTTGATCCAATCTATATGAAACATTGTCAGAATATATATCTCCATAAACTCTAGGCCAAGTTTGAAACTGGGTCATGTAGGGTCAAAAACTAGGTCACAAGGTCAAATCTTAGAAAAACCTTGTGTACACTCTAGAAGGCACAGTTTTCATCCAAAGTTCATGAAACTTTGTCAGAATGTTTATCTTTATAATATCTAGGACAAGTACGAAACTGGGTCATGTTGGGTCAAAAACTAGGTCACTGGGTCAAATCATAGAAAAACATTGTGTACGCTCTAGAGGACACAGTTTTGATCCAATCTTTATAAAACATTGTCAGAATGTTTATCTCCATAAACTCTAGGCCAAGTTTGAAATTGGGTCATGTCGGGTCAAAAACTAGGTCACTAGGTCAAATCTTAGAAAAACCTTGTGTACACTCTAGAAGGCACAGTTTTCATTCAAAGTTCATGAAACTTTGTCAGAATGTTTATCTTTATAATATTTAGGACAAGTTCGAAACTGGGTCACGTCAGGTCAAAAATTAGGTCACTAGGTCAAATCTTAGAAAAACCTTGTGTACACTCTAGAAGGCACAGTTTTCATCCAAAGTTCATGAAACTTTGTCAGAATGTTTATCTTTATAATATCTAGGACAAGTACGAAACTGGGTCACGTCGAGTCAAAAACTAGGTCTCTAGGTCAAATCATAGAAAAACCTTGTGTACATTCTAGAGGACACAGTTTTGATCCAATCTATATGAAACATTGTCAGAATATATATCTCCATAAACTCTAGGCCAAGTTTGAAACTGGGTCATGTAGGGTCAAAAACTAGGTCACTAGGTCAAATCTTAGAAAAACCTTGTGTACACTCTAGAAGGCACAGTTTTCATCCAAAGTTCATGAAACTTTGTCAGAATGTTTATCTTTATAATATCTAGGACAAGTACGAAACTGGGTCATGTTGGTTCAAAAACTAGGTCACTAGGTCAAATCATAGAAAAACATTGTGTACGCTCTAGAGGACACAGTTTTGATCCAATCTTTATAAAACATTGTCAGAATGTTTATCTCCATAAACTCTAGGCCAAGTTCGAAATTGGGTCATGTCGGGTCAAAAACTAGGTCACTAGGTCAAATCTTAGAAATACCTTGTGTACACTCTAGTAGGCACAGTTTTCATCCAAAGTTCATGAAACTTTGTCAGAATGTTTATCTTTATAATATCTAAGACAAGTTCGAAAGTAGGTCAAATCATAGAAAAACCTTGTATACGCTCCAGAGGGCACAGTTTTGATCCAATCTCAATGAAACTTTGTCAGAATGTTTATTCTTACAATATCCGGTTTGAAACTAGGTCATGTCGGGTCAAAAGCTAGGTCACTAGGTCAAATTTAAATTAAGTTATGTTGCAAGAATCAGAACTAACATTGCAATGATGCCAGCCACAAACTCCTTGGAATACATTAGTTTCACCACAGTGAGATAATGATGCTACCATTCTATCATCTGTGTTTGCCTAGTTAAGTCTAGTTGAAATCCATCAAAGGAACTCAACATGAACGGGAACTTTTCGGAGAAGCGACTCTGCCATTTTCAGCTCACCTGATCGAGCCTTACAGTATTGGTGTTAGCTGCCTCTTTCATCCATCCATAAACATTTTCAAACATCTCTGAAACCACTGGGCAGATCAAATTTCATATGGAGCCTGCACATGGGTCAAAGGATTGAAAGTTCTTCAAATGATCTTGGTCACATGACCAAGGTGGCCGCCATTCCCATGTATGGTAAAAACTCTTATAAATCTTCACCAGAGCCAGTGAACTGATTAATGCTCAGGTGAGCGATTCAGGGCCACCATGGCCCTCTTGTTAATATCAATGACATAGTTAACCAAATAGGATCTAATATGTGCTTTTTCGCAGACGATACCTGTAGATAACCCCGGCAATGCTTCCGTCATCATAAATGCTGACCTGCAGTCTATTCGTCGTAGGTTCGGACGGACACTTGGCGCCAAGTGCGTGCAACTATGGTTACGTACCGCTGAGCCACTTGGGGAACGTCGTTAGGAGAACTGAATTGAACTGAACTGAAATTCATCGTTGGTCGGAGGAATGGCTTGTGGATCTCAATGCTTCTAAAACATTTGCTATGACTGTCTGGCGGAAAATAAACCCACCCTTAACAAGGGCGTAGCTACGTTTACGGCAAATACGCAAGTGCGTATTGAAATTTTGTCAAAATTGACAAAATTTCAAAACGCACCTGCAAATTTGCATGCTGAAAATTTATAAATTAGACAAGATTTCAATACCAATTAACCAAAGTGGCTGAAATACTAGCTTTCCCTTCAAGAAGTAGAGAATTAAACATGGTTGTGCGTATTTTGAAATTGTCCCTAGTTACGCCCCTGCTTACATCCACCACTCTTCTTAAACACTACTATGATTCGGGAACTAAACTCATAAACATCTCTATAAATATATGAGCCGCGACACGACAAAACCAACAAGGTGGTTGTGCGCCCAGCAAAGACTCAGATCAGACTGGGCATCTGCCCAGTCTGATCAGAGTCTTCACTGTCCGCATGGAGGTAGCTTAGACCCTCAGCTACCCTTTAAATGCTTAGCGAAGTGTCAGATAAGACTGGATAGATGCCCAGGCTGATCTTAGTCTTCGCTGGGCGCACAACCACATTGTTGGTTTTGTCGTGTCGCGGCTCAGTTATAGAAAGACTGTTCGTGGTCGGAACACATAGCCAGAAAAAGAGTCAAGTGTCCTGAAAAGCGATATTCCAAGTATTGTGCTTCACTGATCAACCATTTGGAAGCGGCGATTGGACTTTTTCGTAAAACTAGTGACAATAAGTGTCTTATAAAGTCTCTGAAGTGACTTGTTCACATGGGCTGCTAACGTGAGTGAAATACGGGTCTTCAAAAAGCACCTCAAAATAACACTTACAAATTCTGATCCCCCACTGAATCAAATTAATCTGGAGACATTAAACTCATAGTTTTGTGGTAATATTCATTTTCTGAACTTTGAATACTTTTTGTCAGATATACATGAAGCACATTGGCAAAATCTTAATTCAGTTCAAAGAAAACATACATCGAAAGTACATGTAACGTTTCTGTTCTGGTGGCTCAGCGGAACGTATCCATAGTTGTAAACACCCGGCACCGTGTGTCCGTCCTTTTGTTTATTTTATTCAGTAACGTTATTTATTAATGCGCCGCGACACGAGAAAACCAACAATGTGGTAGTGCGCCCAGCGCAGACTCAGATCAGTCTTGGCATCCGCCCAGTCTGATCAGACATTTCGCTATGCACTTAAAAGGGTAGTTAAGGGTCTAAGCTACCTCCATGCGGACAGCGAAGACTCTGATCAGACTGGGCGGATGCCCAGGCTGACCTGACTCTGCGCTTTGCGCACAACCACCATGTTGGTTTTGTCGTGTCGCGGCTCAATTTTTATTTATTTATTTACTGAGGGTGAATTAGGGTTTTAAATTCAGCATACTGTTCAATGTGCAGTTTCAGCTATATGTTTTAACTGGTTACGCAAGAGTTACGTAAACTCTTTTTTAAATTGATCACTGTAGGTCAAAGTAAATAGGGCTTCGTGACTGAAATCTTGAAAAATCAATGTCAAATATGCATGTCGCAGTGATATAGGTCACAGAATATCTAGTGCATGTAGCTCAACGTTGGACTTCAATGTTGTGAGATTTTTCTTGTATTGTCTTGTATTTTTGTAAGTATTCCGGGTTTTGATTTTTAGCATGACTGTTTATGCAGGAGTTATGTAAAACGTATTTAAAAGTGCTGTATGTCGCTTTGATATATGTCACAGAATATCTAATTCACCGGATTTTTATTAACATTTTCGTGTTTGGATTTTACAAGGTAATTTTTCCTAGAAATAATCTCAGTGGGCACACAACATTGAACTAACATTGAATAAACGTTGATTCAACGTCATGACGTTGAATCAACGATGCTTCAATGTTGATTAGACGTTTTGTGCTTGCATGGAATATTACTACCTTCGACTCAATTCGTCGGACAGGTGAACAAAGGGAGACTATGACTGTCATATATTGCTACTTATTCCTTCCTGGCAGGCACATGCAACGTTAAAACAACGTAGATATGTAGGCGCGACGTTGCATCGACACAACGTTGTTTCAACGTTTACTCCCGATGAAGTAGTGTTTGTACATGGAATTCTGTTCTTGGAAAAAAGCCTTACTGTCGCTATATACTTCTTTGTATGTGTAGCCTAATCCATACTTTTTCACTGTCTTTTTAGAAAATCAGGGGCCGTATTCATAAAGCCACTTAAGTCGTTGCTATGCGGTTGCTAAGGCTAAATATTTATAAAGGAGATTTCCTACAACTACGAAATTTGGTCTGGAGGAACAGTTTTACAAATTTCATAGCTGTACGGAATCTCCTTTAAAGAAATTTAGCCTTAGCAACAGCATAGCAACCACTTAAGTCGTTTTATGAATACGGCCCCTGCTCCTATAGGCTATTTTTCATACTTTTTTGCAGAAGGGCACTGGAAAGCCAGAGTACATGTATCTGCTCTGTTATGAAAAAGTAGGTAAACTGACGTAATTAAACCCCAGATCCCACCCAAGACACTATATGGGAAAAGACAGCACACCAAAGACATCACCAGCGGCAGCCATTATGTGAACATTTCCTATGTGGGTGGTCACCGGGCTAGCTCTAACATCACAAACAATATACCAATAACAGACATAGCAACAAACAACAAAATGCAAAAATAAAATCGAAGAGCTGCATCCCCTCCCAGCGGGCACATGACGTCAAAATGACGTCATGTGCCTCCTGGGCTGGAAGTTTACTCCCTCAACATCTCTCACGTTTAATATCTTGTATGCGTTTCTTGCAGAACAATGTTGACTTCAGAAGAATCTCTTCGATTTATAAAAGATAGGTTGAAAATACCGGATCCAGAATATGAGATGGAAGGAGACAAGTACAATTTCTTGAATAAACTGATTACCTCAATTATAAGCATACCATTTCAGTGTGTGACGCTGGTTGACAAACGCTTGGAAGAGCGACGCCGTCCGACTGTGGATGAAGTGAAAGCATCCATGTTGGAAGGGAAAGGAGGATTGTGCTATGCATTTAATTTATTCACCTACTATTTGTTGAAGTCTATTGGCTATGATGTTCATCTTAACAGGAGCCAATGTCCTCATGATGGCATTCTCACAGACAACCACTTGATAGTGCTGGCATTTAATTTAAAGAAAGCTGGTGATATATATTTAGTTGAAACAGGCTGTGCCACACCATGTTTTGAGGCCATAAGCTTAGATTTTGAAGTTGAATCGCCCATATATTATGCATCTTACTTAAGATACAAATTTATAAGAACAGGGGATAAAATACAACGCCTACACGATCGATCGGGCTTCGGACTATCTCCTGGCAAACCAACGCGGATTGAACCGTTCGAGCTGTTTTATGAATTTGAGGTCAAGCCGACCGAAGATCTAAACGGCATATTTGAATACTTCGATGTCATTTATACCAACCCACAAAAATCAGTATTTCATAAAAGTTTGAGAGCCATAAAGTTCGTTGATCGAAGACTGGTAGTCATTTGCAATTCGAAACTTGCGCTTGAATCAGACTCTGGTAATATTTGTGTAACGACCCTCAAAGATGACCAGGAACTTGTGAGCGCATATAGGAAATATTTCCCAGAATTGGATGAATCAGCTGTAAGGAAAGCTATTTACAATTGGAGAAATGATACATACTAGGGTGCTCAATGGTATGACCATATAACTCTATAAGAAACAGCAAAATTGTTGGACCACATGTCCTGAAAGCATAATAACGGAAAACAAAGTAAACGTAAAAATATTAATTTATGAAGAAAATGGACACGTATAGAATTCCATCAAGAAATTTTCCTGTCATCTCATTGGTTTTAATAAAAATTTAACAGCATTACATATAGTTATATTACATATATTCATTGCGTAAGTCATTACCACTAACAATAGCATAGCACAAAATAAGTTATTGTTTAGATTAAAAATATTTGAAAGTGTGCGGATACATGTATTTATGGGTGGACCACTTCACCTCAACCAGGCCATGTATTGTGGCACAAAAATTCGGAAAATTCTGCTCCCTATCCAAACTATGTTTTTATTTACCATAAGAGGAAAGTTCGTCGATTATTCGATATTGTTCATAAGTATTGACCTGGCACTCATGAATATTCCGTTCACCTCCGTTTAATTCACGGTGTCCAATTACGAACGGGTAAAAGCAGCGCCAGTATGTACATTACTGTTAAACAGGAAAAATATCACTGTATCATAAGGCATTGAATCTTTAATCTTGGAGTTATAAGTTCGAATCTCAACAGCGTTGTTTTAATATGTTTTATGTATTTTTTTTCTTTGCGTAAAAGCAGCTGGTAATCTTATCATGCTCGACACAAAATTTTAATGTTTCTCTTACTAATTTGGTTGGTTGTCTTAGGTTTAACGGCCCTTTGAGACAATACTTATTCTATATCGGGCCGTCTTTCAAGATAGGGAGAAAGAAGAGCTGATAGGCGAGAGAAAAATATGTCCCCCAAAAAACCACCCGCACCTACTGCAAGCTCAATAGCCCTTTGCCGCACTATTAGCGTAACTAATATAGCGGCCGGGCACTGAAAGTGACACAGGACCATCGCCCGACCCGACAATCGAACGAGATGCAGTATCTATCTACTATTATATGTACATGTAAATCCTACAACAGTGTCGACCAAAAACATCTCAGATTAAAAGAAAAAATACTCATTGCTTCCAAATCAAAGCATTTTCAGGAAAACCAAGCACCTGAAGCCGGATCATATATCCAACAGACAATAAATGCAACTGGAGTCGGCGAAAAGACAATTTTCAGAGTACGTGGGAATCAAG
Source organism: Ctena decussata (assembly GCA_963989385.1). Taxonomy (NCBI): domain Eukaryota; kingdom Metazoa; phylum Mollusca; class Bivalvia; order Lucinida; family Lucinidae; genus Ctena; species Ctena decussata. Next base: position 3,870,716 of record OZ022511.1, on the reverse strand, counting down.
AGAAAGCGGGACACTTACGTTCCCACGAAAACATATGGGGAAAACCCATACAACAGAAAACCATTTAAAATTATTAAGTAAAAATATGCAATTAAGAATAAAGACAAAAAGTAAAAAAAAAAAAGAAGAAATTACTCAAAAAAGAATGCTATAAGACTCGATCTTACGATATCTGTATCCGCCGTCGGAAGCCTTCACCACTACGCTACAGCAGCAACGACAAACAGTTGACTGTATTATATTCAAGCAGCAGTATTTTCTGGTAAATCATCGCTAAAACTAACGAAAACATCGGAGTGTAATGACGGAAATAAATGAGTGCCAGGTCAATCCATATCAACAATACAGTCGACTCTCGTTATCTCAAACACTGATATATCAAAATAAGAAATTGTAGTTTGGACACTTTTCCGTTTATCCTTTACATTTCAAATCCGGATAGCCGAAACTACTGGAATCTCAAACGGACCAGAAAATTTACTTCTAGATATCAGTAGTTTGAGATGAATTTCGAGTTTGAGATGTCGAGAGTTGACTGTATAAACACTGCAAAAATCTCGACAGCCAGACAAATAGAACTATTTTAACCTAAAACAATTTTTTCTTACATCGCAAATGTTAACAGGAAATCAGGCCCCGAGGTTATAAAACTTTTTTCGTGCTCAACTCAGCTGAGCATGAAATTTTCTCTGCTGATAAATATGAAAATGCCAACTAATGTTGGCATTTTCATATTCATAAGCAGAGAAAATTACATACTCAGCTAAACTGAGCAAGAAAACAACTGTACTTATCAGTAATTTGCTATTTATTAGCAGGTAAAATTTCATGCTCAGTTGAGTTGAGCATGAAAAAAGTTTTATAACCTTGGGGCCAGGCTGGGTCACCTATAAAAGCGAGTATACATACATGTATATATGGACGAATTTTTCTTTGAGATAGGTTTAATATTGTGGATAAACGTATAAAGTTTTATTCACACAATACTAATCTTTTACCTCCTAAGCCTAAATCTTCCTTTAGATATTTGAAGCAGGGTATCCAGGATTTTCATAGGAAGTATGTTTTGGTTCCTGCTGACAAGGCCGCAAACAACATTGTTGTTGTTTGTCGGATGCACTATATTAACACTTTGAAGCAGGAACTTAACGGCACCACGGCTTACGAAGAGACTTTTACAGATGAGAAGACTGTCGTTAATAGCCACTCAAATAATTTGCCTTTAAAGTTTGCTGTTAACGTTAAGGAACGCCAAGACAAACTTCCTACGATGTATTGGTTACCTAAGCTTCATAAAAAACCGTATAAAGCTAGATTCATTGCCAACTCTAGCTCTTGTACTACTACAGAATTATCTAAATTATTAACTTCTTGCCTCACTGCTGTGAAATCTCGTGTCATTTGGTACTATGGGACAGTGTATGAGAGGTCAGGGAAAAATATGTTTTGGTCTATAAAAAATTCTGGTGAGGTACTTAGTAAACTGAAGTCAAGAGGGTTCTGTGCGACTAGTTTGTCCACTTATGATTTTTCTACTCTTTATACCACATTACCCCATAATTTAATAAAGGAAAAACTTGTTGATTTGATTGAGAGGGCCTTCAAAAAGTTCTCCAAAAATGAAGATACCCTTTATATTGCCTGTAACGATAAGAAAGCGTTTTTCACTTCTACTGACCGTAAAATATATAGAGGATATAGTCTTTGGTCATGTCAGAATGTATGTGACGCCTTATCATATCTCTTAGATAATATTTACATCAGATTTGGTAATAAGTTATACAGACAAATTGTTGGTATTCCGATGGGTACAAATTGTGCTCCTCTTGTGGCCGATTTGTTTTTATTTTGTTATGAAAGAGATTTCATGACTTCTCTTTCTGTTGATAATCAAGCTGATATCATTGAGGCATTTAACTCAACCTCTAGATATTTAGACGATCTTCTGAATATTGATAATCCTTATTTTGAAAGCATGGTTAACCAAATTTACCCACCTGAACTTAAATTGAATAAAGCTAATACTTCAAATACCGAGGCCCCCTTTTTGGATTTACATCTATCTATTTCTAACGGTTTTGTATCTTCTAAAATTTATGATAAACGTGATGACTTTGACTTTGATATAGTTAATTTTCCATTTTTGGATGGTGACGTTCCACGTCGTCCCTCTTATGGAGTGTATATTTCTCAACTTATAAGATTTGCTAGAGTGTGTAGTCATGTAGATGACTTTAATGCTCGTAATAAATGTTTAACTGCTAAACTTCTTCAACAGGGCTATCGGTATCATAAGCTTAGAAAGGCTTTTTCTAAATTCTATAGCAGACACCATGAATTGGTTTCAAAATTTGATGTCGGATTAAAATTTCTTTTACACCAAAGCCTATCGGAACCAGAATTTTATGGTGACTTAGTATACAAATTCAAAAAGATTAAGGGTAGGACTGATTTTTCTGATCAATTCCGAAAAATAATAATACGTCACAAACGTATTGGCTATAATTTAAATGTTATGCGACAGTCTGCATGCTTAGTGATTAACCCAATCACGGTTGATAGCTTTGCTGCACTCTTTAATTGCACACCGGGGGATCGGTCGTCAGACTCTATGATGGCCCCGACCTAAAGCTATATATTTTAGTTGGTTGGGACCGGAGCCTTTTTGTCTGTTGCTTGGTCCACCGGGGCTCAACTGGTGACCTTCTTTTGCTTCAGATTTCCAGTGGGGTTGTTTGGCAGGACAGGGATCTCCACCTGTCAGACGGCCCGTTGTATCTGTTGAGTCCTCGTCTTTGCTTCTTCATGGTGTTGAAATTTGATTTATGTGTTTACCGTGATGATTCATTGACGAGTTAGAGGGTTATCATGCGAACCGAACAACCAACTAAATGTTTTGTACCACTTCAGAAACTGAGGGTGAGGTTGGGCCTGTAAAATCGATTTAAGCCCCCAGTAATTCATTACTGACCGTTCCAAGGCGGTAGTTCTGTTGTGGTTCTTTGTTGCCTGTTTTTGGTGTCAGAGTTTCTGTGATGTTTTACCTTATGTATGTTATTATTATTTTTGGTTCGGTTTGGGTTGCTGAGTGGCCACCTTTTGGGAACAATCTGCTCACTCGGTTGGCCATATGTTCTCTGTATCTTGATTATTTGTAATCTTAGTTGTTTCCAACTATGGTTTGAGGGCTGGATTTGGATTTTGATTGTTTCAGTTCCTGGTCTTTGCATACTTTTTACTTTTAGAGTTATTCTTTGTCCGTCAAATAATTTTGTTTATTCTACTTAAGTTATCATGCGTCCCATTTTCAGGAACAACTGCATAAATCATATATATTTCTTTTATGCATTTATCAAAATATGGACACACAAACTGTTATATAGGAGCGAGAATGATGTTTTGAGGTTACATTCAGAAACAGAATAGTGTCATATTCAACAACAGACGGTGACATAACGATAGTCGTTTATTTCTGGACGTATCTGCCAGAAAATGAACGTCTATTGTTGATCGCGTCCTAAGGTTTAGACTACAGGTGCTTAAAATTCTTTATACTTTCCAGATTTGACAGATACTGATTATCGAGTCCTGTTTGCCTTTCTGGATAGTATAGCCCCTCCTAAATGTAGTCTACTGAATTCTTTCCTTTAAGAGTTGATCCCCACTGAGCAGGGAGCACATTGGTAGAGTTGCTTCCCTTTAAAGTGTACCTATCTACCCTTTAAGTAAGGTCGCTTGCTAATTTCGTTTGCTTTTTCAGAACAATGTTGACTAGAGAGGAGTCTCTGCGCTTTATAAAAGATGTGTTGAATTTACCAGATGCAGAATATGAGCTGGAAAGAAACAAATTAAGTTTCTTAAATAGACTGATAGAATCGATTTCAAGCATACCATTCCAGAGTGTAACGCTGATAAGCACACCCTTCAAACAGCGGGGTCGCCCATCCTTGGAAGAAGTAAAAACATCAATGATTGAACGGAAAGGTGGAATATGTTATACTATAAATGCATTTACCTTGTCTGCTGAAATCTATTGGCTATGATGTTGTTTTGAACATCTGTAGGGTTCCTGCCCGTGGAATACCCTTTGATAATCATCTGATAGTGTTTGCGTATAATTTGAAGAAAACCGGTGATATGTACTTGGTGGACACAGGTAGCGCCAATGCATGCTTTGAGGCCATAAGCTTAGATTTTGAAGTTGAGTCGCCTATATATAGTGCATCTTTTTTGAGATACAAATTTGTAAAAATGGGGAATAAAATACAACGCCTACATGATCGCTCAGGCTTCGAGCTCTCTCCAGGCAAACCGACACCGACAGAACCGTTCAGGCTGTTTTATGAATTTGAAGTCCAGCCAACCGAAGATCTAAACGCTTTCAATGACTGCTTCGAGGACGTTTATACCAACCCTGAACAATCACCATTTCATAAAAGTTTGAGAGCCATAAAGTTCGTGGATCGAAGGCTGGTGGTCATATGCAACTCGAAACTTGCTATAGAATCGGATTCAGGCGAAATTTCTGTAACGACCCTCAAAGATGATCTGGAACTGGGGAACGCATACAGGAAATATTTCCCAGAACTTGACGAATCTATTGTAAAGCAAGCTATTTACAACTGGAGAAATGATACTTATTAGATGGCAATTAGAGGCACTGCTCACATTTACTCTCCTAGACTTCTCATGTAAACTGGTCAAAATAAGTTAAGCCTCACCTAATTTTCCCATAGACTCAATGCCAAAACACATATTTCTTATCTAGATTTTAATTAACGTTTTCGTAAGAAATTTTCCAAGAGAGAGTATCATAGTTTCATCTCAAAACATGCTGTATGTCACTGTCATTGTAGATTCATTTTCTGCTGAGTTCCAGGAATTTCATTTAGAACCCTATCTGTTCAAAAGCACCATTCGCGAACAAGAGGCTATTCCTGTAAAATTTTGTACAAGTCGCCAGTAACTGGAAACATAAAGCTGGAATTTGGTGAAGGTACTTTTCAGATGATGTTATAAGTAACAGATATACCACGGTTTGTCCGCCTGTACGAGGAGATAATCCACGAGCTTTAGAGAGTGGATTATCTCCCGTACAGGCGGACAAATCGTGGTATAACTATTTTATACCACCCTTACCAGTGTAGACCTTGCTCATTGCGAAATATTTCGTGTTAAAGTTGGCACCTTCTGGTAAGGGTGGTATAATAATTAAGATGTGTACTATAATTCAGTTCTTATATCCCGGTTGGTAGCAGATGCTTTAATTTTATCATTTTCACAATGCATGTATGGGAAAAATCGGACATGGAGCTTAACTTATTTTGACCAGTATATATGTAGAGCCTGAAGACAAGCGTAAAGAGTCTCGGTAAAGAACACTATCAGCTCACCACCTTTTAGTTTAATTTTTTTCTTGTGTATTTTCATTTGAATATAAATAATAATATGACACAAATCACATTACATTTTGTAAATGGGATTCACAACCATCTAACAATTTATTAAAATGGTGCATACTATCATCTAACGCTGTTTTAACCATAGTTTCAATTACATAACTATATCTGGTTATTCCACATTCTGGTTTTAAACTTTATTTCAATCTAGAGCATATGCAAAATACAAGAAATATATCCGAAAAGGATTAAAATGAAAGCAAAAGCTTATTTTGTTCTTTTCCTCACATTTCTGTTTCTTTTGCAATTTGTTTGACTGACAAACAGATATGCAAAAAGAGGACAGAAAACATTATGCATAAATAAAATAAAAATATATATATGAGCCGCGACATGACAAAAGCAACAAAGTTGCATGTGCGCCCAACGAAGACTCAGATCGGCCTGGCCGCACAGAGCTAGCTTAGAACCTTAGCAACCCTTTACGCACAGAGCGAAGACTCTGGTCAGACTGGGTGGATGCCCAGGCTAATTTGAGTCTGCGCTGGGCGCACAACCACATTGTTGGTTTTCTCGTGTCGCGGCTTATATATTGATAGTTCACTACAGTTTATGGCACATCCTTGGTAGGAATCACAATCTATACTAGCAATGCAGTCACGAAGGTGAAATTCGATTTCAACCATTGACCATCTTCTATCATTTTCTATGGACCATAGCGCTCCAGATAAGTAGGGTAGGATTAGGAATAGTTTTCTTACTTCTCAATAAAAACATATGTTGTGACCCCTCATTAGAACCGTCTTGGCACGACGATTCTTATGATGAGTCACAACATAAGATTTTTTTGTGTGGATGTGGAGAAAAAATAGATTATCCCTTAATTATCCCTGTTACCCCTTCTGAAATACATCCATAGTTTAGCTGCCAGTTTACAAGGGAGACAACTCTGGAGGAAAATAAAATTTGCTTTCCAGGAAGATGAGCCCCTTCTCATATGGGGTCTACTCTTAACGGGAAAAAATTGCTCTAAGGAAAAAAAATTTATTAAAGAGCAGCCTCCTGTAAGAAGGATGTCAGTAACTCCCAGATAACGATGATCTCGATTGAAGACTTTTCTGTAGATCTTAAAGTGGGTGGGTACGCATTCAGGGGAACCAACTCTGTCATTTTCATTTTGCCCCCCCCCCCCCCCTTCTCAATTGGAGGTCAACTTTTAAAGGAACGAATAGGCTGCTCTCCCTTCTAAAAGGGGATCAACTCTAAATGAAAGAATTTGCTCCTCTTGGAGGAGCAAATTCTTTCCTTTAGAGTTGACCCCTTTTTAGAAGGGAGTCAAAAATAAAATGACAGAGTTGCCTGCCCTTTAAGTATATCCGTTTACCGTAAATTACAAACATAATGGATAGTGTCTTGCTCCTGAGTTACAACGTTTTTGCTTTTGATTTCAAATTTACAATCTTCTAATAAGGACTCCATATTGTCTGTCCCGAAACCAGGATTCGAACCCGCATACTCTTCATTACTCATGCTACAAGGAAGGCAACTATACATGCTGTAAACATATAACCCTGCTGCCTCAATTTTCCCTTTATTCTCTTGATGTTTACTACTAATATTTACTTCAATAACACTTAATATTCCGTCTTTCCTCAGCACTCTTCCAATCTCAGTTAATACTCTTTTCGGATTGGCTAGATCATGCAAAACATTATACATTAATATCCAATCAAAACTGTCTGTCCACGAGTCCAATAACTGAGTTGCGTCCCCTTCTTGGAAAGTGATATTTTTGGCACCTGCTTCGATGGCAAACCTCTGTGCTGAGCTTAAGGCCTCTGTGCTGCAGTCTAGTCCTACACAACTTGACTGGGAGAAACGCTTAGCGAGGTGTATCAAAAGATATGCGTTCCCACATCCAATGTCAAGGACTTTGCATCCATTACCTAAACATAACAAAAGGTAAGCAATTATTAGTTTCAACGTATTTTATTGCTTCTAAATACAGCAATGGGGTCGGGCCATAAGTTCTCACAACATTAGTTACGGCCCTTCCCCTACAGTGCAAATCATAAAGCATATAAATACACATGCATGACAGCTTAGCACTAGATAGATATGATTAGAAAAGCCCACAGCATATCACAAAGTAAGCAATTATTCATTTTATCATGCATCTGCTGCAAAATTCCACTGATAACAGGGGTATAATAACACAATGTGATATCATGTCACTTTAGAGCTGCGCCTGCGCTAATGTTATCAGGTCATGCCTTTAGAAGACGATTTGCTGTGTACTGACGTTGGTCGTGATAACAGGTTTCGACTGGTTGAATGACGTCACCGACTATATATACGTCATAACGCATTCGCGACGTCAGCAAGTTCGAACAAAACTGCGTTTGCTTATCATTTGTTTGCCGCTCTTTACGCCGTAAAATCTTATAAAGATGCATGATAAATAGAAAACCGTGTAAGTGTCTATTGATATCAAGTTTATTAGGCTTGACAAGAAACACGTCGGACTGGCTTGGCAAGCCTCGCCATTCCTACGCTGTTTCTGGTCTTGCCTGATAAACTTGGTATCAAAAGACACTAACATGGTATTCTCTATGTTTAGGGTGAATGGAAACACTTTCTGGGGAAGCAACTCTGCCATTTCGTATTTGCTTCCCTACTAAATGGTGGTCAAATCTTAAAGGATAGAATTCGCTCCACTAGAAAAGTAAATGTACCTAGTCACTAATATTTGTCTGTCAGATCTTAAAAGGATAGAATTCGCTCCACTAGAAGAATAACAAGTGAGCTATGTCAATAGGCACCCGCAACCGTAATTTTGACACTGGGTAGCGACAATAATCTATCTCAAGAATGAGCTGCCAAATTTGCAATTCTAAAATGGACCGCGGTCAATCTTGAAATTGACCTGATTCCAAAACAGTTACCAACATGATGCAATGTTTGTTTGTGTGTATTGAACTGCAAGTAGAAATCGAAAGCAGATCTACACTGAAAAAAAGTTTGCAATATCTGCGTCTGTTTTCGATAAAATTTCCACAGTATTTACAAACAAGAGAAACATTTTGAATTAGCATCTGACAGAGTGGTAGTATCCACGCAGTGCTGAACAACGGAAAAAACGAAGATAAAATATTCACTTACCTTTGATATTATTGGCTATTTTTTGACATACGCGTTATTTGACCAAAAATCTTGTGAAATGTGGAACAAAAGTGAAATTACACTCGGCTGCGCCGAGAAAAAAAGTAAACCTTTTTGAAAGACTCTCTAACAGAAGATGTAATGTAATGGTTCATCTGGCTTTGCAAGTGTTGTGAAAATTTGTAGCTCATTTGTTCATTATCTATAAAGTAAGGTAGCCAGACAGTAGGATTCAAACTGTTTTGTAGGAGAATCGAGTGAAAACTGAAAGTAGATTTGTGATACCTAGTCGATGTCTGAAGTCTCCCAGAGCAGGAATCAAATCTTTGTCACATACATCTTTTAAGGTCAACGAATGGAAGTCAGACATGTACGTGAAAGTCTCTGGAAACGCAGAATAGTCGAACCCTGAAACAATCAACAGCAATGTGTTTCTTTCGTGCCAAATGTCCGTTCGGATTGTTTAGTGTACCAACTATGCCTGTTTGACTTGCATTTCCAGAAATTTGTACATTTTTGTATGAAATCATCATGTGCGCGGTTGGTTTAAGTTGGTTTAAACAATTTATTCATAGAAAATACATCATACATACATCAAATATTATTCATAGAAAATACATATGCATATATCAAATATTACACAAGATGATGCAGGATCTGACGGTAAGCGTAACGCTTATATATGGGCCAATAGAATTTGCACGGACCCAGGTGTTTCTTTGAGGAACTACCTGGGCACGAGCATTTTTGTATGGGAGTCTGTGGAGAAAACATCTCACGGTTACGCAATTTTCGGGTGTTCAAGTTGGTTACTAGCCCGATGGAAACAAAGGAAGCGAAGTGTAAACCTTTATGCGTAATGAACATGGTGCAAATAAATTAATCCGCTACCTGCTAGTTGAAATCAACGTTTATTCCTGCACTATTTATTAAATCAGAAATGTGCTTGCCATTGACTGTAATCCTTAAAGCCCGTAACGAAAAAGACAAAAATTAAGTCTGCAAAATTTCCAAAAAAATTTGTTTCGTCAAAGCTATATCATATTAAGAATTCAAAGACAAAAGGATAAAATAGACTCGATCCAGATGGGCCCCTCATTTGGTTCTACGCTGTTTACGAATTCAACTGTTTTCATTTTTTACGAGCGCTTTAAGTGGTAAAATATATTCTGATTACCTGACGGTCCGCTAAACCGGAAGCATTCTTTGACTTTCTCCTGACGACGACAGAATAAACCAATGGCAGACGACATCTCCGCAGCATAAATCACGTGTTTCCGGTGCTCTGTTGGTATCTCGTATAACGCAGTGTCGTCATTTATCTGAATCTGTACAAGTTTTGCGGAGACCATACACCCCAGCCATTCCTTCACATATCTGCAAACAACTTTATTTAATTTTAGGAATAAATAACTGATCCTTTCAACCACTGATTAAGAGACTTCTCTCCACTGCCCAACTCCAATAAAGGAAGGCTTTGATGGCTCAATATCGCTCACATAAGCCGTTATATCGATGACTTTTGCCTTTGGTTTCCACAGCAATCAGAAACTTCCTTTGTATAATTTTGGTACAGGAACTCACAGGTATCTTTATAGGGTCTTATCTTAGGGTTTAAAATGATACCGTTTGAAGAAAGTGGACGACGGCCGGACGGACAACGAACAGACGACGGTACGAGTGGTCATAGGTCATCATATTTGGCTTCCGCCGAGACTGTCCGCGATCTCTTGCTTCCTGCCGAGACTTCTGTACATGATAAATGGCTTCCTGCAGTCTATCCGCGTGATTCTGCTTCCTGTCGAGGCTCTCGGCAGGAGGCAGAGTCACGCGGACAGTCTCAGCAGAAAGCCATTTTTCGAGGACAGTAGTCCCTACAGGAAGCAAGAGTTCGCGGACAGTCACGGCGGAAGCCAAATATGACGGACAGTCTCTGCAGGAAGCGAAAATTGGCGGACTGGTTTATACCCTGTGTTACTGCACTGTCAGATAGACTTTTCCATTTTTGGACAGTTATGACAACTGTTATGACAACTGTGCTAGGTGTCCTAATTATTAGAATCATATACCAATAACATCTAGCACTAAACAACTGAGAAACTTAAACAATTGTGGAAGCTTAAAAATCTGATCCTATGTAGTGTTATATATCTATGATTAAAGATTGTCTCCCTCGTTTATTTCATGTTTTCAGTAAAAAATATTTTAACAAAACTTCGTTAGACGATATGTAGTCTCATAAAAAAAAACCGTACAAGTTTTGAGAAAATGCATTTGTTTTCGATAAATGTGGAATGAAAAATAATCTTCAAATTAAAATGCAAATCACCTATTTCCTGACGGCCTATAAGAATATCGATTTTGACCACGTGTGTCATGTGATCATGTACAGGTATTTTTGTTATTCGTGCACGTGACTATGACGTGTGAATAAATTATTTTTGTCCAATAATGCGATTTCAACCGCGGTCCGCGATAGTTTAAAAATTTATCTTATTTTTTGTTTAAAGTCACTTTTATCAAATATTATTATCTATTTCAAATGTATAGTTAGACCATGTCGGAGGTATTGCATGAAATATTTCATCAAATCTATCAAGGGAGTAAATCTTTAAATAATGCAAATATTGAAAAAGTATTGGAGACCAAAGAACATATTAAAACAACCAACCTCTCTTTTAGACCGCCTTTGTCTGCCAACTCCTTAATCGTGACGGGATGTTCAAACACTTTGCACAGTAGATTCACCAGACCCAGTTCCTTGCCCAAGGAGAGAGCGAGGGCCGTCAACCCGCTATTAACCAAATTCAACGCACGGTTGCAAAACTTCTCAGAGCCCTCTATGTCCATTGTGTCCGAATGTACTTACAAATAGACCACTCCAAAATCTGAAATACTGTCAAAAAGTAAAATAATTACAAATAAACGTACAAAAGCTTCTTAAAAGCAAGTGTTGGCCCAGAGTATCCCGTTTGGGAGATATGGGCCAACAGTGTTCGCCTTCCATCAGCGAATTTGTAACACATCGCTGAATGAGTGAGACTAACGACTTATTTTCATTTTCTTATGATAATTATTGTAATTTCCTGATGTAACCCAGTAGTAACCTGTAGTCCGGGTAATTACTCCATTAAGTTGGAAGGGGACACCTGTCACACCTCCATTTTTTGCCATTTTTGCAAAGGTAAACAACTTTTGTGACTTCCTGTTTACTTCCCTGTTGGCAAAAAAACCATTGGAATAATGGGGTCAACTCTTTAAGAAAAGAATTTGCTCCTAGAGGAGCAAATTCTTTCATTTAAGAGTTGACCCATACTGAGAAGGAAGGCGAAAAAGAAAACAGTAGATTTGCTTCCCCTTGAAAGTTTATCCATTCTCCTTAATAAACTGGCAGTCATTGTCCTTACAAAGTTTTGAAGGACTTTGAATATGGTGAGGAATGCTTAAGATGTTTAATCAGACCTCCTACAGATAACGGCGAGGGTTGAGGATATTCCTCTGCATGATTCAGCACTTATCATTATCAGTCACGTTGTCATCCTTCGGGTAACTGAAAGAACGAACGGACAGTTGATTGATTGATTGATTGATTGATTTGATGCTTGACGTCCACTGTAAACAACTATGGTCATGTCGGGAGGGTCAGTTAACCTAACCACACTATTCCTGGGCAGGCTTAGACCTCCTAAGCGGTTAACCAGAACTAAGTGCACATACTTTCGCCAGTAACTGACAATTGCCCTTCTTGAATCAGCGGAAGGAGAAGCGAAAGTATATGGCCAGACCGGGTTTCGAACCCAGGACCTCTGACTTTTGAGTCAAGTTTCCTACCGATTGCGCTACGCGGCCCGGCACGAACGGACAAACACAGGCACTTAAAGTAGTTTAGTGTACGTTACAATGTTCATAAGAAGGTACAATTAACGCTCGGAAATAGAAAAAAACAGTGCACAGGTTGCAGCAGTATAGCGGAAATGTAGATGAGTTAGAGTGATTGGTAAGTACATGTAGCTACACAGAGTAGACTTTTGAGTAGGCAGGCAAGCAGACAGACAAAAAGGTCGTTGGCTGGAACGATATTGGATGGGAATGGAGATTAAACAATATTCTGGTCATATCCATCCGTAAGTATTTAAGTGGGTCGGTCGGTCGTAAGGAGGGTTAGATTTAATTTGATTAGAATAAAAAATATTAAATTAGATAAGATTAGATTAGACTATCGGTAGGTGGGTAGGTAGGTATAGGTAGGTAGGTAGGTTAAATTACATTACATTACGTTAGGTAAGGTTAGATTCGGTTCGGTTGGTTTAGGTAAGGTTCGGGTTAATAGTAGACCAGATGCTAGGTAGGTAGGTGAAGCAAACAGCGTTAAATATTATAAAGCGCTGCGTCAATGATGATGCAGCTATGTTGCAGATACCTTGTTTCAACGTTGTGACTTACCCGTGACTTAAAATCCAGGTCCAAATTCAAACATATGGCTGACTGAAACAGTTTATGCTGATACATTAACTGAAATTTCGATATGCTTTATAGCTATAACACAGCAAAAGAACACTTGACTACACAAAATGTGACTTATTTAGCAGTTACTATCTCCGTTACACATCCTACAAGTAGGACAGATATTTTCAGATATCAATAGTCTTTTTATTTGTGTTTTGTTTGTTACTAAATTATTCATTATTTCTGTGTAAGGAATAACCAATTCATATAAAGGCTTTCACGTTAAGATTCCCAAGATCGCTATAAGAGTTCGTGAGAGCAGGACAGCGCATCAGGGCGTATGGACACACGAAGCTACCTGATGTTGTATTTACGTCCTTTCAACGTCATATGCTTACTTGGATGGAAAATAAGAATTTGTCCAAGACTTCTCCAATGGGAAAGAACTTACCCACAGCAAGTCTGGTCTTATTGAAGAAAGGGAGGCAATACTATTCTGTTTATTAAAGGCCCCATTGCTCTATCAGCGTGAAAACTTTATCATGAGGCGGCTGCAAGTTTCTCACTATAGTTTCGTCATTGTAAATGACCGTGATTAGCCAGGTGTAAACAAATAAAACATCCTTGAGTTTCGCATAAAAAAGGTTTCAAAACTTATTTTGGTTAATTTAGTTGGCAACTTAAATGACCTACTTTCGATTTCATTAAGTTGAATTGAATGGTAAAAATACAATGCACAAGCGTGGAGCCCAAATCACTATCCCGTCTATGTTTATATAGCATTGCAAGACGGAAACCAGAACAGGAAATTGCATTTTGTGGAGCGACTTGTTATAACTAAAAAGATTGTGTTTTTTTTTTTTCTACTTTTTGCCAGTTTTATGACCCAAACTATGCAAATCAACCCACATTTCATTACCAAACGTGAAAGTTGAACCACGTTTTACAATGATTTGAGTTTAGACATTTTACCACTGATAGGACTATGGAGACTTTAAGTTGTCTTCCGGGTAAATAAAAGGGCGTATCCGACAGGGCGTTTCATGCTACACGATTCTGAGAGTGAAGCACTTTTTTCTATAGAAAAGGTGGTTCACGCTAAGAATCGCGAAGTACACGAAAGGCCCAGTCAGATACATCCAAAGAAACAGCCTGGTCACTGACCTTATCCTTCTCTGAACATTCCCACCAGGCACATGACATCGTAATGACCTCATACCGACGTCGATGCGACGTTACGACGTCGCATTGACGTCAGTACGACGTTATTTCGACGTCATGTTGCACATGTCGTCGTAATGACGTCGCACTGACGTCGATGCGACGTTACGACAGTACGCCGTCATTTCGACGTCATGTGCCCGCTGGGTTGTGTAAAAACGACCAAAATCAGATTGTTTTCGTCTTCATATTCCTAAAAGGCCCGGATTAGCTACGCACTCAAGAAAACTGAACAGAATATTCTCTATCGACCTTTAAAGATTTACTCCCTTTATAATAATAACAAAATGATTTGATGAAATATTTCATGCAATACCTCCGACATGGTCTAACTATACATTTGAATTAGAGTTTAGATAATAATATTTGATAAAAGTGACTTTAAACAAAAACTTAGATAAATTTTATACAATCGCGGACCGCGGTTGAAAGCGCATTATTGGACAAAAATAATTTATTCATACGTCACAATCACGTGCACGAATAAGAAAAATACCTCTACATGATCACATAACACACGTGGTCAAAATCGATATTCTTACAGGCCGTGAGGAAATAGGTAATTTGCATTTTAATTTGAAGATTATTTTTCATTCCACATTTATCGAATAAATATGCACTTTCTCAAAACTTCTACGGTTAATTATGAGACTACTACATATTGTCTAATGAAATTTTGTTAAAATATTTGTTTCTGAAAACATGAAATAAACGAGGGAGACAATCTTTAACGCCTGAATTATGTAAACACTTCTCCTATAGGACTCTCGTGGACATGCAAGTCAGTCCAGCCAATTTTCGAGAAGGTATATTTTCTCGTAAAAGGCGGGCAAGGGAATTAACACAAATTCAGATGAGTTCTTATAGCTGGTACAATAACGTCCCTTGTGTAACAAAAACAAAAGAAACGGCACAACAAGGAGTATGTGATAATAGTAAATTAGTAAAAACATTTTATTATATACCTATCAATGATACACTCTTTGAGCTGCCTGTTTTCTGGTCATCTGATACAGACAGCCGTATCAAACTGAGTCTTTAGTCTTTATCAAAGCCACTAGGCTTTAGAACCACTCTGGTATCTCTTCTTAGTATTGCCGCTGGCACATAAGCTCACATGTATATTAGTTTTGTATGAGGTGCGGTGCGAAGTTCGAACTAGCTGGAAACTTCATTAAATGAGGAAGAAAAGCGATTTGATTTTGTAATGAGTTTTTCAAGCTCTTCCAAAATGGGATCCCTGTATTCTTTTTATTCGTCTTCTGGTTTAGCATTAAGAAATAGCTCAAGGTCTAAACTCATGATCCCTGCTGTCAGAAACAACCTTCTTCTTAAGCTTTCTCAATATTTTGGGCATGAAATCAAGCAATGATGAACATACTCAATTTCTCCACAACCCACACAATTATTAGTGTCCTTTAAACCACATTTATGTAAATACTGATTCAGGGGAACATAACCTGTTCTAAGTTGAGAGATTCTACTCTTACTGGTGAAGGAGTTTAGCTGGGCTTTAAGCTTGAAGTCAACTGTAGGGCGAAACTGGTATAAGGTCCTTCCTCTTTCTGACTTATTCCATCTGTCTTGCCACTTCAATTTAACTGACCTTTTGGCTGCTGTCTTGACATCCTCAAGAGTTGTGATAGAACAAATGTCTCCAAGCTCTTCTGTTTCTTTTACTCCCTCCTTAGAAAACTGACGTTTTCTGAATCCGTATCACTATCCCTTAAAACGAGGCAATGTCCGAGTTCCGGCTTCAGGCGCGTCATATTTTAACGTGCATCGTAGGAACGAGAACCAGAGAAACGAAACAAGTGACGTAACGTCAACACACACGTCAAAAAGCGCGCATTGATAGCTCAGTCGGTAGCGTTTGTCTCACGACTAGCTACATACCTTTGCCGCACAGGTTCGAATCCGGGTCGCTGCATTAGCGCTGGCAAGTGTGACTGGTTGGCTGTTCCCTAAGGTATATGATAAACAAATTATTATCATAGTAACTTGATGGAACTCGTATCGGGTGATCCGATGGTATGAGCTCATCCACTAGACGTGACAAATAGAATCTATCATTGGTCTCCGATGCAGACAGGGAAATGCCAACCCGAGGGCACAAGGGGTGTGTCGGAAACGAAGCTGGCCGAGTTTCCGACACACCCCTTGTGCCCGAGGGTTGGGATTTACCTGTCCGCATCGGAGACCAATGATTGATTATTTTTCTTACCTACGATAATTATTTCAAATTGAACGGGACCATTATTATTTCATGCGAACGTGTACAAGCGTAAGTAGTATTGTGACGTAACGTCAATGTTATTTCAAACGTCAGTTGGTAACGTCTTCAAAATGGCGGCACTCTCGACAGTTTTTATGTGAGACATTGACTATGTCGTTTTTTTTTTCGTTTTTTTTTTTCACTTTTAAGATATAGAAACAGATAATGATGGACTTATAAAGAATGAAGGAAATTCATTGCTTTAAGAAATAATGCACAAGGTATAGAATCGCCGAGACACGGGCTTATCGCATTTCATTGAGCGAGATGTGATACACAGAATTCAAGCTCGTGTGAGCTGTCCCAGCCCATGGGCAAAACAGAATTTTCCAGCACTGCTAAAAACAGAACAAACTCTGACTCGTAGGTAAGAAACAGTACGCCAGATCAAATTACTATCATAATAATGTGTATGTACTAGTACCAGTATCGTATCAATCCTAATAAACGCGTCTGCATTTATACACGCCTCCTGCCTCTTTCCAGATATAATTTCATATTGTGATACACCTAATGAGACTTTACTAAAGAAACAGCCGTGTTGTAATCGACAGCATTTTACGTTGGCTTCCTCCTATTTTTAATCATCGCAATGCGACAGAATCGGTGACACAGGGCTTCAACACTGTTAAAACACGGGTGCGCCAGGGCTGAAACACCATTAAAGCCCGCTTTCGTGTCGTCTGCAGAAGGTATATAACAATGACGATTATAGGGATCAAACATGTTTTTTCATGCATTAACGTTTGCCAGGTCCCGAGGGATATGTTGGAAACCGAGGCCGAAGGCCGAGGTTTTCAATATCTCCCGAGGAACCTGGCAAATGTTAATGCATTGGAAACAACTGTTTGATCGCTGTTATTGCATAATTCAACGAATTATTCGTTAAAATTTGAGAAAAAAATGGCACTCTATTTTGTCACCGTTTGACAGCCAACGCGCTGGTGCATTTGTTTACTAATATTCGTCTTCCGGGCCCGACAGCATTCATTCTATTCATTCTATTCAAAATGGCTGCCGTCATCCTATTCAACCTCAATATTTCGGAAAAGTGTCCAAGATGGTCGTTGTAGATGCAAAATAGATGGTAAATTAATCAACAAAAAGCAGATGCATTGAGCAATAATTTCCATGCAGAGCAAGCCTGATCCATTCATTTACCATTCTGCAGTTCTTGATTACTAAAAGCTTAGAATGCATGTTTTCTTTAACACTTTTTTACTCTCCATTTGGCATCGTAAGAATGAAGACATGGCTTTGAAATCCATGTCGGTACTTTATGACGTAATAAGAGTACAAAGCATGATGACGTCATAAGAAAACATAGGTAACACGCGACCAATTATTGTAAATTAACCGAAAGGGGAGAGGCAAGAGTGCATGGCGGTTTTTAGTGGCCCGGCACAAGCATAATGAAAGTTCTGTCAGCGTGCATCAACAGCGCGAGAAAATATTTGTTGAAACACGGCTTTTCGCCTGTTGATGCACGGCTGTTAATACCTCTCGGCACTGCTTTTTATGCAAGAAAAAACATTCTTTTCCTGTGTTTTAACGTTTGCCCTAGCCCTCGTGTATTAACACGTTGCAGCCCTCACCGCTGCGCGGTTCGGGCTGCAACACGTTAATACACTCGGGCTTAGCAAACGTTAGAGCACGGAAAAGAATGTTTTATCCTCTTATTAAGCTGCATGAACTCCTGTTTGCTCCCATGGACGAGGGAGCTCTTTGAAATGGGACCTACCCTTGAAGGAAAGACAGGAGCAAATTCTGAGAAGGGAGGCAAAGCTGTAGACATGTTTCCGCTGAAGGTGTACCCATTCACCTTAATACATGTACTGTTTATGATAGGTACTGGGGCAGTTACATGTACTACACTTTAGGCTCTCGTGTAACGCCCCCTTTTCTTAAAATGCAACGCCCTCGGGGCGTTTAATAGGATTAATACGGTATTAGAAAGTGTTACCTGCTGTGTTCGAATATACGAATCAAATAAAGAAAATAATAGTTATAATAAATAACAAAATTAATAATAACGCGTTTCAGCTACTGGTGTGCAATGTTTGTGGTCATGGTGGTATTGCTTGTAGCGCGAATGCACCATGCTGCCAAGAAAGATATTCACTTCTACAATGTATGCATTTATTTTGTCCGAGGCTTGACAAGATTTATGTCAATTTCCAAGAAATTTGTAGATTTGCTATACCTGTGGATTGGGTAATAAATAGATTATGACATGGTTACATAGACATATCAGCCCGCGGCCTTCGGCACATGAGTTGAAACTGAGTCTTTCTTCGGCATAAATTATGAAAGTGAGCCGCGACACGAGAAAACCAACAATGTGGTTGTGCGCCCAGCGCAGACTAAGATCAGCCTAGGCTTCCGCCCAGTCTGATCAGGCTCTTCTCTAAACGCTTAAAGGGTAGCTAAGGGTCTAAGCTACCTCCATGCGGACAGCGAAGACTCTGATCAGACTGGGCGGAAGCCCAGGCTGATCTGAGTCTGCGCTGGGCGCACGACCACATTGTTGGTTTTCTCGTGTCGCGGCTCAAGTAATTGTGCAGCTTATTCTTCCCTGCTCTGCGTGATACTTCCTGCAAATGTTTACGGGCGTCCGTAAAAATAATGAGAAATGGACTGTCAGACGGTATGCCAGTTATTTTACCGTAAAATCTACGGCTTTATAAAGGAGCTGTCTGATCAGGGTCTACACTGTTTGTCAATTCATCTGCATTTTGGACACATTACTGCATCGTAGAAATTTAAGAAAAGGTAAAGGTTTCCCATAGCCTAGTGGCCGTAGAGGCAGTAGAGGTTAGAGTTCCACTGTATCTTGGGCACAGCATATGAAAGGTGGTGCCATACCTCTCTTTTGGCTGAATTATCCTTCTCTGTCTCGAAGAATGTGCCATTTACTGCTGGGTAGATAAAAAGAGTTTTTGTCGCGAACTGACCCAAGCCGGGATTCGAACTTACGACCTTCTGCACCATAACCGAGTGTCTGTATCCACTCGACCCACGGCGCCTCTCACGTGTGTCCCAGTTTTAAGAATGTTTACTGTATATTTTCCTACACCTGGGTTCGAGGTTATAAAACTTGAGAATAATCTCAAACTCAAAATAAAGCACACTGATTGGCTGCTACGAAAGCACCCGACCAGTGTGCTTTGTTTTTAGTTTGAGAATTTACTCAAGTTTTATAACCTCGGGGCCAGGGCTCATTAATACAATTTTTACCGAATTTGGTGTCAAGTTTCCAAACCTAATTAATTATTAAATGCTTCTAGCACAGTGATAATTAATCTTCGCAAAGAATGATATTTCTTTTATACTTTTCAATGAATTATAGAGATTTCTCGGTGAAATCAAAACTGATAATCTCACAGTTTCAAACAGTGAAATTATCACTTTCGATTTCACTGTTTCAGAAATAGGATTTTTGTTAAATTGCCTCAAGTTTTTTGTTGATTAATTGGCTAAATCTTATCCGGCTTGACGAAAATTACGTCACGCATGTTTCCACGTCATTACGACGTTAATGACGTCACATAAAGCGCAAACGTAACATTGTTACTGCACGCGACGTCAGGCCGCCTAAGTCTCCTGTAGGCATTCTTTCTTGCCAAATTGTTTTAGATCTGTTTATCAAAATGATATTTGAAGCTATTTTTCAGTTGCAAACTATGTTTACAACCAATATCATACCCAATAAACACGCTGGAAGCATCAAATTTGATGCAAAACGGCTAGAAAAAAAGTTGTGTTTCTGTCGTGATGGCTGACGCTCTTGAATAAACAGATTTATTGCGATTTTCAAGCATAAAAGAAATAGAAAATTTGACTTTTTCAGTGTAAGATGAATTTTTATTTCACTCATGAACACCAAAGGTGGTATTTTCACTCGTGGCTTCGCCACTTGTGAAAATACTGCTTGTGGTGTTCATTCGGTGAAATAAAAATCGATCTTACACTGAAAAAGTCAAATATCCTCTATTAGATACTTGAAAGAGTGGCATAGGCTATATGAGCCGCGACACGTGAAAACCAACAAAGTGGCTGTGCGCCCAGCGCAGACTCAGATCAGCCTGGGCTTCCGCCCAGTCAGATCAGAGTTTTCGCTCTGCGCTTAAATGGTAGCTGAGGGTCTAAGCTACCTTCATGCGGACAGCGAAGACTCTGATCAGACTGGGCGGATGTCCAGGCTGATCTGAGTCTGCGCTGGGCGCACAACCACAATGTTGGTTTTGTCGTGTCGCGGCTCATATCTATATTGTAATAAAGGAGTAATGTACATGCACATTGTCACAGGGTATAAACCAGTCCGTCAATTTTCGCGTCCTGCAGGGACTGTTCGTCATATTTGGCTTCCTTCGACTCAGACTGTCCGCGATCTCTTGCTTCCTGCTGAGACTTCTGTACATGATAAATGGCTTCTTGCAGAGACTGTCCGCGTGAGTCTGCTTCCTTCCAAGGCTCTCGACAGGAAGTAAAGTCACGCGGACAGTCTCGGCAGGAAGCCATTTTCAAAAACGGTAGTACCTGCAGGAAGCAAGAGACCGCGGACAGTCTCGGCGGAAGCCAAATATGACGGGCAGTCTCTGCAGGGAGCGAAAATTGGCGGACTGGTTTATACCCTGTGATGGAGTAGTTTCAGGCCAGAAGTATTGCAAAGTGTAGAATAATGCACGCAGGTTATTCTATACCCAACAGGCACATAACTCTGAAACTATATTGGCTCAACCTTGATTAATGTTAAACGTTATGTCGTTGAATCAACGTTGATTCATATTTTATTCAAGGTTTTGTGCCCAGTGGGTAGCTACTAATTTGCAGTTTGGGCAGTGCAGATCGGTCACCCTTCATTTTTTTTTCAGCCTTGCTATTAGAACAGGGACCTTACGACAAACGTAAAAAACGTAGACATAGGATCTTCTTCGTTCGCACTAACGTTCGAGAGATCTACAGATTCGGAAGAACAGAAAAACAGGCCCCGAGGTTATAAAAAAAATTTCATGCTCAACTCAGCTGAGCATGAAATTTTCTCGGCTGATAGATATGGAAATGCCAACTAATGTTGGCATTTTCATATTCATAAGCAGAGAAAATATCATACTAAGCTAAACTGAGTATGAAATCAACTGTTTTTATCAGTAGTTTGCACGTATTAGCAGGTAAAATTTCATGCTCAGCTGTGTTGAGCATGAAAAAAGTTTTATAACCTCGGGGCCAGACTTCACTCACTTTATAAGGCCGACTTTCCTCCTGGTACAATGTGAAGCCCCCAACTTAGCAGTACAGGTTCGAGTCCCGCTGGAGACAACAATCTTTTCAGCCGTGAACAGGGTTTCACGCTACCTTTCATTATCACCTATCCACTGGCTCGATATGACTAAAAACCGTGGAAAGGGTCGTCAAAGTCATCCACCCATCCTTCTGGAACTAAACATGGCTTGAGACGAATTGTAATTGAGCCGCGTCACGACAAAACAAACAAGCAAATTCGTTGAATTTATATCCCCCGCCGAAGAAGCTCCAAGTTGTGTATGGTTTATTTCAAGTTTCATAAAAATTCGTTCACTGGTTACATAGTTACGGCTAAACTAATGGATTTTAAACCAAGGACAATAACTCATGCTTGAGATCATTCTAGAAAAAATTGCCTCAGCATCACCCCATTATGATAAAACATATCTATATTCAGATTCAAGAATGTTCGTTCATTGGTACTTAGTTATGGCTAATTTGTGGTATTTTAACGCAATTAAAAGGCAATAACTCATGCACTACAATTTGTGGTATTTTAACGCAATTAAAGGATAATAACTCATGTATACTACTGAGGACATTAAGACAAACTTTGATGTGCACTGCCGTTTATGGCAATACCTTTTGTATAAAGTTTCATGAAATTCCATTCACTGGGTACTTAGCTATGACTCAATTTGCTGATTTTAAAGCGATTCAATGGCAATAACTCACGCATTACTATTATAGTGATTCTGACAAAATTTCACATGCACCACCATGTTATGGTGAGTCATATTCGTTATAAGTTTCATAGAATTCCATTCATCGTTTTCTTAGTTACGGCTGAATTTTGCAATTTCAAATTGATCCAAGGGCAATAACTCATGCACTACTGATGCCATACTGATGAAACTTAATGTGCACAGCTGTGTTATGGTGATACATATTTGTTTAAAGTTTCATGAAATTCCGGTGATTGGTTATTTAGTTATAGCTTATTTTATTGATTTTAAATCAATTAAAGGGCAATAACTCTTACTGAAGCCAGTCTGACATAACTTCACGTGCATCAGCGCGAAATAGTCATACATATTTATATAAAGTTTCATGAAATTCCAATCAACGGTTACTTAATTATGGCTCCGGACGGACGGAAAGACGGACGAACGGACGGATGGACATGGGATAACAAAAAGTGGCATGAGCGCCCAGCGAAGACTCAGATTAGCCTGGGCATCCGCCCAGTCTGATTAGTCTTCGTTCTCCGCTTAAAGGGTAGCTAGGGGTGTAAGCTTGCTCCATGCGGACAGTGAAGTCTGTTCAGACTGGGCGGATGCCCAAGCTGATCTGGGTTTGTGCTAAACGCACAAGCGTTTTGTTGGTTTACTCGTATCGCGGCTCATACTCAACAAGCTGTTGTAATAGTCTACACCTTCAATTCATCAGTTCAGTCGTGGTTTTTCAATTGCCATAGTTTAAAAGCAGGAACAGATCGCAGAATGAATAAGATTATCTACGCAAATCCACTGGTTTTATTTGTTTCCAGAACCTGGGATGATATGCTTACAGGAAGGAATTTGCTCCTTCAGATGGAGGAAGTTCTTCCCTGTAAAAGTGCCATCCAAACTTTAAGAAAAAAAGTTGAGAAAACTACCACTGTCAGTCCACTGAATTACTGGCAGGAATAATTTTCTCCATTTCGGTGCATTGATTTGGGATGACTGAACAGGACAAGGTTTGCTCTAAACACTAAATGTTAAACTGATATATTAGAGGATCCTCTAACGATACGAGAATGGGATATTTAATAACTTTCTTATATCGAAACCGACCGACTTGAAATTTGATACGGAGATGGGAGACAGACTAACATATCTGATAATATATGTTTTTGTCGACTGCCTGGGCTTGAGACCATGCTATAAAGGTTTTCACCTCTAATTTATCAGTTTCACATTTAGTAATTAGAGCAAACCTGGTTTTGTCCTGTTCAGTCATCCCAAATCAATGCACCGAAATGGAGAAAATTCTTCCTGCTAGTCCAATTCCATTCCACTACTTTAAACTATGCCACACTACAAATGGTTTGACACGACGAAGTGTATGCTGTAATGGTGCACACCCTCAATTCATCAGTTTTAATAGCTTGTGTCGCTATTTCTTTATGTGGGAGGAGATTCAAAGCGAACTCGAACTTATTTATCACTCTTCAGCTATTGACCACAGGGTAAAATCGATTCCGCCAATTTTTGCTTCCTGCAGAGACTGTACATCATATTTGGCTTCCGCCGAGACTGTCCGCGAACTCTTGCTTTCTGCCGAGACTTCTATACATGATAAATGGCTTCCTGCAGAGACTGTCTGTGTGATTCTGCTTCCTGCCGTGGCTCTCGGCAGGAAGCAGAGTCACGCGGACAGTCTCAGCAGGAAGACATTTTACGAGGACAGTAGTCTCTGCAGGAAGCAAGAGTTCGCAGACAGTCTCGGCGGAAGCCAAATATGACGGACAGTCTCTGCAGGAAGCGAAAATTAGCGGAATCGATTATACCCTGTGTTGACGCGGCTTTACTTCCTTAAGGTGAACGGGTAAACTTCAGCAGAAGCACCTCTGCTGTTTTCATTTTTGCCTCTTTCCTTAGAGGAAAAAAATTGCTCCTCGACAATTGGCCCGCCGGGTCGACTCTTTATGAAGTAATTCCCTTTTAGAAGTTTTTAGTACTGGAACGCAAACAGGAAGTCACAATGGTTGTCTCCCTTTGTAAAGAATAATAGGAAACATGCAGGTGTAGCCATACACTTTAAAGGGATTGCTCCTTTTATTCCAAAGAAAAAACACACGCTGACATGTCCGTCTAAATAAACCAAAGCCGTTGAAACACAGAAAAAGCTACAAAGCCGCTGTAATGTTCACCTGAACCGTATCACTTCGCTAAAATGTTCAGGTGACTCTTAAATGTTAAATTATACAATATCAACCCCGCTGAAGTTATCACGCCGCTGAACTGTGCAACTGAACAGCATTACGCCGCTTAAATGTCCTTCTGAACGGTAGTACGCTGATAAAATTTCTAACTGAACTGTATCACACCGCTGAACTGTAAATTGATCAGTATCATGCCGCTGCACTGTCCAACTGAGCAGTATCACGCCACGGCACTGAAACGTCCAACTGAAACGGTATCACGCCGTGGAACAGTATCACGCGGCTGGAACGTCTAGCTGAACAATACTAATGTTGCTGAAAAATCCAGCTGATCTGTATAACGCCACTGAAATGTCCAACTGAACAGAGTCACGCCGCTGAAATGTCCAACGAGACAGTAACACACGCCTATGCTGTCCAGCTAGACAATATCACAGGGTATAATCGATTCCGCCAACTTTCGCTACCTGTCCGTCATATTTTGCTTCCGCCGAGACTGTCCGCGAACTCTTGCTTCCTGCAGGGACTACTGTCCTCGAAAAATGGCTTCCTGCCGAGACTGTCCGCGTGATTCTGCTTCCTGCCGAGACCCTCGACAGGAAGCAGAATCACGCGGACAGTCTCTGCAGGAAGCCATTTATCATGTACAGAAGTCTCGGCAGGAAGCAAGAGTTCGCGGACAGTCTCGGCGGAAGCCAAATATGATGTACAGTCCCTGAAGGAAGCGAAAATTGGCGGAATCGATTATACCCTGTGAATACCAACACTGCTAAAATGCCCACCTGAGCAGCATTGCACCGCTTTAGTGTTCAGCTGATCATTTTCATTTTTGTCGCCCGGTCCACTCTTAAAAAAGAAAAAATGCTGCTATGGGAGCAAATTATTCCTATCAATAAGAACTCCGCGGAAGGTTATGTCGCGACGGCAAAAGGGAGGTCTCTGGATTACTCTATACTGCCCCTAGTTGTTTTTTTTTTTACTTAAAGGCCCCATTGCTCTATTGACATGAGCCTCTTGCCATAGTTTCGTCATTATAAATAACCGAATTTAGGCACCTTTAAACAAATAAAATATCCTAGAGTTTAACATAAAAAGAGTTTTGACAAATGATTTGGGTCATTTTAGTTGGCAATGGTAAAAAAATATAATGTACAAGGGCGGGGCCCGATTCACTGTTCCGCTGTTGTGTTTATTGCATCGTTCAACCGGAAACCAGATAAGCAAAAAAGTATATTTTGTAGAGCAGTTAAAACTTTTTGTCAGTTACATTGTATATGGATGAATTTATGCACATTAACCTACATTTTATCACCCAACGTAACAGTTAAAGTGCTTCTCATAACGATTTGTATTTAAACGTTTTTACCACTAATAGGACAATGGAGCCTTTAAAGACTGGAGATAATCATATGCATATAACACGCCTACCAATCGCTCTCATGCGAAACCACGGTT
Organism: Ctena decussata; assembly: GCA_963989385.1. Lineage (NCBI taxonomy): Eukaryota > Metazoa > Mollusca > Bivalvia > Lucinida > Lucinidae > Ctena > Ctena decussata. Next base: position 3,844,588 of record OZ022511.1, on the reverse strand, counting down.
CAGAACGCCAATCCATGAGAGGAGTTTCCGGTTCTGCATGAGGGGAGCCAAAAAGCGTAAACTAATTTGACATCGGCACAAGGTTTTAGGTATTTATGTTCTCTGAAAACTATTTATGCAAAATATAAGAATGCTATTTTGTCACATATACATTGGTTCTTCGGCACATGAAAGGATTAGGCACATGGCCTTGCATTTTTCCAGATATGCATTTAGTACGGCGGAGCATGTGTTCAAGATCAATCTCGGCGATATATACATGTAGGGAAAAGTCGTATTCTCTTGCTTGATTTTGTGTCTCTGACCTTGTCAGTCGCAAAGAAGTGAACAAAACTACTGTATGCGTGAATCCAAACGTTGAAAGTAAGCTTTCCGTGATGGACAGTTTAGAATTTAGAATATATACGCAAAAACTTGGCATCGTCAGCCCGGTTCCGCATGAGATAATAGAAAATATAAGGAATTTTTATCAAACACAAAACAGCATTTGAACAATAATTGGATCAAAACTAACTTGAATTCATTGATATATCATTATTTTATACATTGCAGATGACTTTCTGGCCGTTTTAATCCCCGTCTGTCTGCTTTTGAGGCATGCAACGGGGTTTGAAAGAGGGTTTGCAAAAGGTCATAAAAGACAAACGGGGAATACAAACGGCCAGAAAGTCATCTGCAATGTATAAAATAATGATTTATCACAGACCTCATGTTAGTTTTGATCAAATTATTGTTCAGAATCTGTTTTTGTGTTTGATAAAAATTCCTTATATTTTCTTATGATGCCAAGTTTTTGCGCACATTTTCTAAATTCTAAATTGTCCATCACGATAAACTTACTTCCAACGTTCGGATTCACCCATATAGTAGTTCTGTTCACTTCTTTGCGACTGCCAAGGTCAGAGACTCAAAATCAAGCAAGAGAATGCGACTTTTCCCTACATGTATATATCGCCGAGATTGATCTTGAACACATGCTCCGCCGTACTAAATGCATATCTGGAAAAATGCAAGGCCATGTGCATAATCCTTTCATATGCCGAAGAACCAATGTATATGTGACAAAATAGCATTCTTATATTTTGCATAAATAGTTTTCAGAGAACATAAATACCTCAAACCTTGTGCCGATATCAAATTTGTTTACGCTTTTGGCTCCCCTCATGCAGAACCGGAAACTCCTTTCTGAACCGTGGTTTCGCATGAGAGCGATTGGTAGGCGTGTATAAGGCAAATGTAAATGACTATGTCCAGTCCAAGAAACATTAAAAACAAAGGTCAGCAAATACATGTAATGTCGATGTAGCAGAAACAGCATCATGGCGCAAAGTCGTGTGAAAATTCATCACTATAGCTCTTTTACACAAGGTATAAACCAGTCCGCCAATTTTCGCTTCCTGCAGAGACTGTCCGTCATACTTGGCTTCCGCCGAGACTATCCACGATCTCTGGCTTCCTGCTGGGACTTCTGTACATGATAAATGGCTTCCTGCAGAATCGGTCCGCGTGATTCTGCTTCCTGTCGAGGCTCTCGGCAGGAAGCAGAGTCACGCGGACAGTCTCGGCAGGAAGCCATTTCCGAGGACGTTAGTCCCTGCAGGAAGCAAGAGATCGCAGACAGTCTCGGCGGAAGCCAAATATGACGGACAGTCTCTGCAGGAAGCGAAAATTGGCGGACTGGTTCATACTCTGTGTTTTAGTCTCTGAAAAAAGAAGTTAACACAGTGGATAGGTGGAAGCTTGTCTATGTTTAGCAAGGCAAGAAAAGTAGGTCAATGTCAGCAAACTACACTGATGATGCAGAAACGACATCCCAATAGGCACACAAGGTTGAATAAACCTTGATTCAACATTGATTCAACCTTGATTCAACGTCACGACGTTGACTATAAGCTTGTGTGATGTTTCATCACATACTGAGGTCTACTCTCCGAGCAGCGAAACTAAATGCAGATGGTAGACCTAAATTTAGCTCTGCCTGCTGGGATCATGATATAAGCTTGTGTGAAGTTTCATCACATAAGGTCTACTCTCCGAGCAGCGAAACTAAATGCAGATGGTAGACGTAAATTTAGCTCTGTTCAATTGTGGAAAAGGTGGGTCAAGGTCAACAAAGGACAGACATTGCAGAGACGTCACGATGTACACTTATTCGAAGTTTCTTCACAAGTCTTTTAGTCTCTGAGAAAGGATGCTAAACACAGTGGGTAGACGTAGATTTGGCAATGTTCAACAGAGCGTGAAAATCGGTCAAGGACATCGAATAAGTATAAGTGTGTGTGATTTCATTATAAAATGTTTTAGTGACTGAGAAATGGAGGTTAACGCAGTGAATAGACTCTAGTTTGGCTATATTCAACAGATCATAAACAGTAGATCAAGGTCAGGAGATCAAGGTCAGCGAACATAACTGGTGTTGCAGAAACACTTATTCAAAGTGACTTCACAAGTTATTTAGTCGCTGAAAATGACGCTAAACACAGTGGGTAGGCCGAAATTTAGCTATGTTCAACAGAGCTTGAAAGTAGGTCAAGGTCAACTAACAACCTTGGTTCTGCAGAGACATTGTAATGGTGTACATTAAAGTTTGTGTGTTGTTTCATCATAAAAGGTCTTTAAGTCCCCAGGAAATGAAACTCAGCGCAGTAAGAAACGACGACACCGGCAACGACACCGGAAAGTGATCCCTTTGTCGCAATCGGAGCACCGCTCGGCCAATTCCGTGATTCACGGAATTGGCCGAGCAGTGTTCTGATTGCCCTATGTCGCTCCTGCTCGCTAAAGCAGTCGCGCCAAACACTGACCCCATTTGGGAGAGGCTAGCAGACGGAGGAAGCTAACAAGAAGTCACAAGAGATATTTCCCTTTCAGAAAAAGGCGGGAAAAACCCCGGAGGTGTACCCGTGCATTCAAATGAGTGGCAAAACACGCAGAAATGAAAACTGGACCGAGCCACGCCATCATTGGTAAACAAGGGACTCATTTACACAGCCTGTCCAACCAGCGGGCGCATGGCACTGAAATGACGTTGTTCTGATGTCTGTGCGACGCCATTACGTCGCATCGACGCCAGAACGGCGCAAATTAGACGTCATGTGCCTGCTGGGCAGTCTTCGCTTGTCGTTTTATGGATGATTCGGGACGGGACATTGGAACCATACTGGATCGACGTGGGCTCGGCGTTGTTTCGACGTCTTGTATCAACTGGGAAAGACTGCTGATATGAAAGGGAAAACTCTGATCAGACTGTACAGCAGCGAAGTCTTTAGATCGGGCTTAAGATCTAAGTTCCTTATATCAAAGAAAACAAAGTTTTTCACTAGTTCTTTGTCGTTTTTATTCTCTCGTAGTAGCTAATAAATACAACCCTAAACGTAGACTCCCAATGGACACACAGCGTTGAGTCAACGTTGGTTCTATGTTGATCTGTAGGGGTTTATCTTTGGTCTAACATGTACGTTGGGGACTTATTTCTCTATTTTATTGGCGACTCTTTTGCTATTCTTTTTACTGTTTGTGCCATAAATAGAGGAATATTTCATATGAAATTTACGAAAGGAACCTTCGGCGAGTTGCATATGTCCACGACAGTAGGATTCTGTTTATCACATGGCCCTTAAAAATGGAATTTTATCACCTTCAAATAACAAAATGGACGTTGTCAATGACGTTATGTGTATACGCCAACTGTTACAACACGTGCGGTCATACGATTTTTATGACTGAATAAAAGCGGTGTCACATGATTAAAGGAATTATGAAATTCCATATTAATCGTAAAAATTCCACATTTTTGGGGCAGATAGAACAGAGACACCAGTGCAGGCACAGATCAGACTGCCACAGGAGCAGTCTGATCATGGTCTACAATGTTTGCAATTTTTATCTGCTTCTTTTGGAGGCATACCGTGTACGCGGTAATTTTCGCGGTGTTCCATTTTTCGCGGTATTTCGCGGTCACTCAGAAACCGCGAATATTAAAACCGCGAAATAATTTCAGGTTTCCTACAAAGTTTGTCTAGTAGACACAGTATCAATATATTGTGTTTCTGTTTACTTTTCACTTGAGCCAGTTCGTTCATTAACCTGCGGCCTGCCGCAGGTTAATGAACGTACTGGCTCAAGTGAAAAAGATGCACTTTTACTTTTCGCGCATGTTGCTACCCGCGAAAATATAAAAAAAAATCGCAAAAATTCATGTGTATGTTTTTGACCCTAAACCGCGAAAATTTGAACCCGCGAAAATTACCGCGTATACAGTAGTTTCATTGTAAAATTCCATGTTTAGGACAATTACGATAAAAATCAGTAGTTCCATGGTACTAAATCTTTGTTCCTTTATAGTACGTAATGAACAAAGTGAACTTAGTGCCCTTAGCTTGCGTTATTCTGACTATTAGACTGTTTTCCATAGGAATCTTTTTTATATGTCCCATATCCAACCTGATGCGTGGAATATCAAAAAATACCCCAGTGCTTTGGATATCTATAAATCAAACGACAGACCTGTACTCAACAATTACACCAACGAATATCACAAAATTCGGAATGAACAAGAAAAAGGGCTCCATTAAATTATGTAAAGTCCACACAACAAACATTTATGTACAATGAACAAAAAAGGGTTTTACAGCTTGCACAAGCATTCCAATCAGTGTATGTACAACCTGGGTCCGAGGAAGCAGCCAATCAGCGTGCTTTGTTTTGAGTTTGAGATTATACTCAAGATTATACCCTGAAGCCGCCTAGGATGGATGGACATGCTATTTTACGCCCTTTTTAACAGTTTTCAGTCATTAAAACGATGGGAGGATGATAAAAAGGCTGTGTGCAACGGTGCCTCGTTTTGGTTGGAAAGGTTGCCGCCTCTAGCGGGTCTCGAACCAGAAACCTCTAGATCAGCAGGCCAGACCGTAACCTGCTAAGCTACCAAAGCTCTTAAGTCTCTTAGGTCAAATGTGCCTGGAGTAACTGCTTTTGGTGTCCCTTGTGCCCATTTATGCCGTTGTATTCGTCTTTTTTAACAATAACTTTCTCGAGACCTTCTACACAGGAACTTTTTCGTGAAATACGCAATATATGCTACTTACACGATTTTTACGAAAGTAATATTCAACCCAAATTGCCATGTAGGCAAACTTCGGGTCCAAACATTAATCGAAAATGATGAACATCAACACAGGGTATAAACCAGTCCGCCAATCTTCGCTTCTTGCAGAGACTGTCCGCCATATTTGGCTTCCGCCGACTTTCCGCGATCGCTTGCTTCCCGCTGCGACTTCTGTACATGATAAATGGCTTCCTCCAGAGACTGTCCGCGTGATTCTGCTTCCTGCGGACAGTATCGACAGGAAGCCATTTTTCGAGGACGGTAGTCCCTGCAGGAAGCAAGAGATCGCGGAGAGTCTCGGCGGAAGCCAAACGTGATGGACAGTCTCTGCAGGAAGCGAAAATTGGCGGACTGGTTTATACCCTGTGATCAACAAACGATGACAACGCATCGGTCAGAAACTTCTGTGAATACCGTACCAATTCCAAGTATTGGGACAGACAGAAGTGAGCAAACAGTGAATATCCAGATCAGACCGCTCTTTTAGGAGCAGTCGGTCAGGGCCTACACTGTTTGCCATTCCATCTGTGTCTTTTGAATGCATTACTGCATTGTAAAATCAGGGGATAACTGTATTGAAAATTGTCATTTGGGGAGGTAAATCGTCGGTTTTATGGTCGGAAATTTCGTTTTACGGCGACGCGCCAGCGGAGACGTAAAACGCAATTTGCGGCCATAAAACAGACGATTTACCTCCCAAAATGACAATTTTCAATACACTTATCCCCATTCTAATGCACTTTTTCACAGTTTCACCTTTCAAACTGTACTACTTTGCACCTATCGCAAGTGCTTTCAGCAACGTAAAACCAGACGTCGGCCAATCAGAAGCGACGTTTTAAAATGACGTCGGATTTGCGACAGTATATCACAGGATTTACTGTCGCAAATTTTTCACGTTATCCAATCAGACGTCGCGTTACATTCGTAAGTGCATAAGAATGACACTATAGGACAATCATGGTAAGTATTTTGGTGTCCTAAGTTTTAAACTTTTTACGGCTTGTAGTCGACCTCACACTCGAGTGGTCATTTCATATGAAATGGCCACGAGAGCTATATATTCTCCTTATCTTAAGGTTCCGCAGTACACTTCGGCCATTTTGGACCATATTTCTGCATAAAATCACATCTAATCACAGCCCAAATAAAGCAAATTTTTGAAATAAAAGTGGTTCTTTCTCCTAGATATAATGAAACTGTATCTCTAAATGTACAGAATGCTATTGTAAAAGGTACCTTTGAAGAGTTCTCATTTTTTTCGTTTTTCTCTCACATGGTCAAAATTTGTCTAAGTCCATTTTATACAAGAAAGTGTTGACATATACCCTGCTTAGGCTTACAATAAAAAGTTGCATGTTTCAGGCAAGTCAGTGATGTCTAGAGTTTTTCCACCGCAACACCGACATGTTTGGAAAGATTTCTTGGGTACTCCCTTAGTCATTCATATTGGCTCCCTATTGTCTCAATATAGTTTTTTTTATATAAAACGAGTCTGATATACCGTCTATATTGGAAATCAAATGTTACTGAAAACACACATGTATCATTTTATTGGCCTTATATTTAATACCTATTTCACCTGTGGAAGTTACCTGTGAAACTGTTGCCATATTTACAATCTTATAAAGTCATATAGCAAACAGCATTGTTTCTTCTGACCACATATGTCAGTATGCATCATGTCTCTGTCAAAAATTTGGTGTGTGGGTGGGTATGTTGATTTGGTTGTGTGTTTGTTTCGACATATGTTGTGGAATAACCCTAAAAAATATCTTTGATATGCAGGTTTTGAATATTCCTCATTTAAAAGTGGGTAATACCAATTTTCCTACCTGGGCTGTCGACCGAAACATTCATTAGCCATACATGCAAAAGTGGTTGTTGACAGAGATAATCAACAGCACTTTCAGCTCAGTCGACAGCCACTAACAATAGTATCGTTCATCGTTACTGGTAATTTTTGCTACCGTTTTCTCGGTCAACAGCCACTTTGTATAGGTAGCTAAAATGGTATTACCATCGTTTTAATGGCTGCATAATTTTGCATGTTGCATGCAGCCCTTCTCTGACTGTATAAATTTATACGTTGATGTGACATTGAATGAGTGATATCACTGTTTTTTCAGCTTCAAGAATGGGGGAGGGAAGGGGGTGGGGTTCTCTTCAAAAACCATTTCAAAAAATCTATAACTGTCTTATCGAATGGATTTAGATGCATGATACTAACATATTCTGTTTCAGCCACATGTTTGTGAAATTTATTTATTTTTTAAACTCTGTATCTAAATTATAGCATGAGATTTTACATGAATCAGGTTCCTGACTCAATATCACAAATGCAAGGCTTTAAATGTCTACAAGCAAATATATGTATCACAGCATAGCTGTCAAACACTCCGGATATCCAGTTGTACATAGAACAATTGAAATAGGGGAGAATACATGAAAACATTCATTCTATGGGCAGTTTTAATTTCATGTCACAACTAACACTTGGAGATAAATGGAAGGATGAAGATGCCAAGACAGCCTTTAGCACTGGGGAATACTGCTGATACTGGCCAATGTTGGGACAAGGCTCTGCTGTTCTTGCAGTAGGTGCTTTATGGGGATTGTTTGTAGCTGATAACTGCACATGAACAGAGTCTGCTAATTTCATTCTTTGATTCCAGAAGCTCATCCATCAGATTTTTTTTACTCTCGCTGCATTAGGTGATAAATGTTTGGTAGGGCCATGAAAAACTCCCCTGCGGGTATGAGAGACTATACAATTTTGTACGAAAAACAAACGCGCAAAGAACTTCCATAATTAGCTATCCATAATGACACCTTACTGAGAAAGTACTGTATGTGTCTTAATAAATGCCAGGAGCAGTGCTAGTCCTAGGGTCGATATATGAAACTCTTTAGACAAAACTATGTCAATGAATAAAAAATGGTGGTCTGGAGCCAATCTCTTTGTTATTTTGTCAATCTTTACAGAAAAAGAAGGGAAGGAGTGTTTGTTAGAGAGATTTATTGGAAGAAAGACAATAGGCTTTAAATTTGCAAAATGCATGACAAGATTAAGCTTTTATATTGATTTAAGTAGTACATGTATGTGCCTGAGCCTTTCCAAGTATTTTGAGAATGTTGCCTTTTTCCCAAACCTTGGGTTTTTTAAATATTGTCAATTCTGCATGGTTTTAATGATATTTTCATCGACAATAGGGCTCGGCATTTTCGGCCCCTATGAACAGAAAGAAAATCTCTCCCGGGTTTTCAGTAGGATGTTGAAATAAGAGTCGCTTACAGATATCTTGAGAAAACGTAGATGTCCCATAATGCAGTTTTTACGATATAGTTAAGTTAACTCTCGTTATCTCAAACACTGATATTTCAAAGTACCCTCTTAAATCAAAGAAAATGGTTTGGACATATTTCATCTCCTGTTATGATAAACTATGGTATCTCAAAATAAATTTTCCGGGATCAGAAAATTGACTTTGAGCTACCAGTAGTTTGAGATGAACTTTGACTTTTAGATATCAAGAGTGGACTATTCTCTGAAAAAAGGAGTGCCCAGCAAAACAAATGGAGTAAAGGGCTCCAAGTAAGGAGCAAATGAGAAGTCTAGGCTGTTTATCTCTTGTTATAACATGATTTTTAAAAGACAAGTAAATCACAGAGATGGACGTTTTAATCATTATATTGAATTGATGATACAGAACATTGTTATGAAAGACTGTTCAAAATAAGCACTTAACATTACAGAATAGAAAAATTGATTCATAACTGATATATGGCTTCACATTAGGCTCGAAGCCCCCAGAGTTTCAATTACTTGCCCAGGCTTAGCTGCTGGAACTTGCTGCCTTCAACACTGATAGCAATTCCTAGCACTTCTGTAACAATACACAGACAAATAATAGTAGCATGCACTTAAAGAAGTGCATTTTCCCATAAACTTATATGAGCATGTTTTGGCATGGGCACCAACTTGTTGCATCTGGGTGAACAGTGTGTTCAGGAGGACAAACTCAGTAATGCTTGAATAATATCATGTGACATCACGGGGATAATATCAACACTTTCTTGTATAAAATGGACTTAGACAAATTTTGACCATGTGAGAGAAAAACGAAAATAATGAGAACTCTTCAAAGGTACCTTTTACAATAGAATTCTGTACATTTAGAGATACAGTTTCATTATATCTAGGAGAAAGAACCACTTTTATTTCAAAAATTTGCTTTATTTGGGCTGTGATTAGATGTGATTTTATGCAGAAATATGGTCCAAAATGACCGAAGTGTACTGCAGAACCTTAACTCTCTCTTAATTGACAATATTCGACTCGTATTTTGAAACAGAAAATATACGTTGTCACGGACGGCATCTAAGCTACATTGTAACGTGTTCTCTTATGATATCACGTTTATGAAATGACGTTACAATACTGCTTATGGCATTTCGAGCGAATGTTGTGTTTCCTCAGAATTTATTGCATCTAATCTGGCACAAACACTGGCATATAAGGGCAGATGACGATGGTAATGAAAGAATTTCTTTCAATTTTTGTCCATAAAAGGACATGTTGTGACCCATTGTTTTAACAGCCAGTGATGTGGGCTATCGTTAGAAATGTCCTCCCGGGGACCACGACACATTATTTGGGAAGACATCGGACAACACCAGAGCTCCTGATAAGGTGAGGTTTTTAGGCATGATGGGATATTTTTCTCTCTCAACGAAAACATAATTGAGCCGCGACATGAGAAAACAAACAATGTGGTTGTGCGACAAGCGCAGACTCAGATCAGCCTGTGCAGCTGCCAAGTCTGATCAGATTCTTCGCTAAGCGCTTAAAGGATAGCTAAAGATCTAAGCTACCTGCATGCGGACAGCGAAGACTCTGATCAGACTGGGCGGATGCCCAGGCTGATCTGAGTCTGCGCTGGTCGCACAACCACTTTGTTGGTTTTGTCGTGTCGCGGCTCATATATTGAGATCCTCATTAAAACCTTATTTCTTGACTACCTATAGTGAGGGATCACAACGTATGTTTTTATGTATAAGTTTTGACAATTATCCGCCTAAATTACCCCTGCTTCTCCAGCTTATCTGGAGAACATTACCAAAAAACCTATCCTTTGTCTGGTGTCCTTACTATGTACACTGCAACACACTTTCGGTCACATCGACCAACCACAATTGCGTAACTTATAAATTTGATTAAAATCCGTTCATGATTAATTGCCCAGTCACTGGTATATGAAGATCTTGATCGCTGATATCTTTGTTCCATCTAGGCAATAATATCTGAGAAGCTCCTGGTCCTGAGACATTATTATTAGAATCATTGACAGCATTTGTTATTTCCTCTTCTTCTATATTATTCACGTCATTGTCAACTACCTTACTGGTGGTGTATGTTCTCGCTTTAAATTCCATAGTTGTTTTGAACCATTTCCTACATTCATCAATATGGTACTCTAAAATAGTCACAAAAGATTTCACTGGTGTCTTTGGATAAATTATCAACGTATCCGAAAATTTCTTAGGCTTTGGTCGCGGTTCGTAATGAGTCTGACTTTTATACCGCTTTTTCGTAGAGTTTTTGTAGCATATTATGGTGTCCTGGTAGTTTACAGGCGTTAGACAAGGAGATATGTTGACTCCATTATTAAATCTCTTCATTGTCAGAAGATCTATATAACTAACACTATGTCTTTCCTCATAATTTGGCAAGGGAAAAACTGAGACGGATTCTGACACTTGGTCAGGGAAGATACGACCTGTCCTCATTTGTATTTGATGTTAGAAGCTGTCACTTGGTGTAGGCGTCTTGTTAATGGGGGCACCTGCAATAAAAACTGAAGTTGTAACATTGTTATTCAGAAGGTTACAAAGTTAAGCATATTGTTAATAAGTAAAGTTACGAGGTTAAATACAATGTTAACAATGTTAGTGATGATCTGGAATTTTCGCATTCTTGTCATTGTGCAACTCAGTAAGCTGCAGCCAATGTAAGCATGGCATTGTGCGCATAAGGATGTTTACAGCTCGACGGTGCATGCGCGATTCTGAGTCCTAAGTTACATTAAATTAAACAATCTGAACGCGCCCTGACCACAGTGTTTATATTTGCAGGCTTTCGTGGGTACCGCGGTAGGCATTGATCGTATACTAGTATCGTACGAAAATGCGTTCCATACACGCTTTTTATGGGATATTGAGTGCATATTTATGTTGTTGTGCATACGTACGTATCATAAGGATTCTTGCTCGAAATGACTGGAAGTTCAAGATATTTGAAGTCCCATAAAAATATAAATAGCAATTAATTCGTTTATAAAATGAACTTGCCTTCGTGTAGTTACATGTACTGTAGATTACCATAACTATTTCGTCTATTACGGTCTAAATGTATAAGTCAACTTCCACAACAGGAAGTTTTTTTTTTTATTTGATAAGAAAAACAAATATAAACAAAATAAATACCTTGAGTTTGAAATAAACCATGTGTAAATATCTGACAAATCATAACTGATAGGCGTAAGTGAACTGTGTTGACACAAAGTTACATGTACAGATATATCATAAAGTCCAACCGTAGTTACCTCAAAATATACCAGGGAAAATTTAACCAATGTCACACCACAGAGTATAATCGATTCCGCTAATTTTCGCTTCCTGCAGAGACTGTACATCATATTTGGCTTCCGCCGAGACTGTCCGCGAACTCTTGCTTCCTGCAGAGACTACTGTCCTCGAAAAATGGCTTCCTGCCGAGACTGTCCGCGTGATTCTGCTTCCTGCCGAGAGGCTCGGCAGGAAGCAGAATCACGCGGACAGTCTCTGCAGGAAGCCATTTATCATGTAAAGAAGTCTCGGCAGGAAGCAAGAGATCGTGGACAGTCTCGGCGGAAGCCAAATATGACGGACATTCTCTGCAGGAAGCAAAAATTGGTGGAATCGATTATACCCTGTGATCATGATATCGCGACGAGGGTAAGTCTGTAGCAAGCGCACCCGGTCCTAGTTCTGTGAAGCTATCGTCCGCATGTACCTTCGATAATTCACTCGCTAACCCTACTAGAAAATTTGTAAAGACATTCTTTTCATACGGAGACGAACCATGCCCTTACTTTAAAGCGAAAGTTTAAACTGGCCTGAAAATAGCCTTACTTCTTATCAAAACAATCTTAAATCCAAACACTACAATATAAAGTTATATGAAGAAATCAAATCGTCGTCCGGTGTTACAAGAAATCGAACAAACGCAACATTATGCTACAAAATTGGTTTCGAAGCATAAAATGTGTCATTCTATCCGTTGTTTGATGCAATAAGCTCAGGGCAATCGAGTTGGACCGTAAAAATTCTAAGTATTGGGACAGATAGGTCTGGGCCACCAGCGCAGGATAAGATCAGTCTGCTCCTAAAGGAGGAATCTTTCAAGTCCATCTTATGAATATGTGAATCCGTAAAATTGATAATGTGCTGTAAATAGAACTTGTTTTATGGTAAGGACAATTACGTTAATTTATTTTTTAGAATTTTACAGTAATCTACGGCAAACAATGTACATTCAGATCAGACTGCTCCTTCTGGAGCAGTCTGATCAGGGTGTGCATCGTTCGCCAGTCCGCCAACTAGGTTTGTGACTTTACCGGATGGCAAACCCAACTTGTGCAAATTTCGGGATCTTCTCGATATTTATGCTCTTAGTGTCTCAATGTTGACAGAAATTACGGTATTACAACTTCGGTGATTAATAATACCTGACATGAAAAGTGGCTTTAATGTATACCTCTGCTTGATTAAAGCATTCAGAAGTTAAAGTGGCGGCCTTTACTATTAATTAAACAAGGAAGCTATTACTAACACGGATGAAAAGTTATAAATCCAGCATGCATTTAGTCGCGAGTAAGCAATGGCTGCCAAGGACATTCTCAAATATTTAAAGAAGATATTACCTAAACGAATGACAGAACCAAGCAGCATTTAGGTCGGTTACCACCGTGGGATGGATGAACGGATCGATGGATTACGAAATTTTACGCCCTTTTAAACAGTATTTCAGTCATATCAGGACGGTGGCAGGGGGATAATGAAAGACTGTGTGCAGTGGAACCCCATTCACGTTTGAAAGGATTGTCAAGCGCGGATCGAACCCGGAACCGCTTGATCCGCAGGCTAGCGCTTAACCTACTGAGCTACCGGGGCCTGGGCTCTGTCGTAGGTTTTGAACAACAGTCTATGGGATCTGAACAACAACAACCGTTACACATGCTTTGTTATTTTATTAATAGCATGCATCGTTGTTCTATACGTTTAACCGACAAGTCTTTGAAATGTCTTAACGTTTAAACTTAACGAAGATTTGAATTCAGCCTGAAATTAAGCTTCATATCAACAAATCTAAATCTTAACCTGTTATTAAAATCACGCCCTGACCAAAAACAAACACACTTGAGATAAAATACTGACTGTGATTTTCTCCTAATCGATATTCCAATTCATAACATTCCAATATCTCCTTGGTTTTGGTGAATAAATTTACAAAATTTTAAAAATTTAATATGAAAAAGCGTTATCAACGCACACCTTACAAAGCTAAACGGCCGAAACGAAATAAATGAGCTGTTAGATGAGAAAAAGTGCCTTATAGCATACGAAAACAGGGAAGACTCTGCGCAGATGCACAGGCTACTCAGAGTCTTCCCTGTTTTGATCAAACAACCTATTGATCCTGAGAAATATGTACAGTGACAAACAAAGATTTTTCACAGTCTCTCAGATGCGCTGACTGATCTGAGTTTAGTCCTGAGACACCCTACCTCATGCAGCCCATCAACTAACCAAGATGATTGTAACGCGGCAAATCCAGTCGCTTCGTTCAAACCACACAAACCAGGTGTATTATTTACAAATAAACTGGACTTGAAAATCACAAAAAGTCGTCTTTTCAAACACTGTCTCTTTTGTTAAAAACCACAAAGCCACACAGTAGTTCTTTTTCATTTAAGAATAAAGTTATGTTTTACCTGGTTTGAAAACGATCCACCTGATTTTTCACTTCACACAGGGGTGAACTCGATCCGGAAAGATTTATTCTGAAGAGCACATGCAGGGTCATCTGATCTTCTGAATCCCGTTTGTATAATGTACGTATGTACGCAAACTTTTTTTCGTTTTTTTTTTCTTCTATTTTCTTCTTTTTGCTAAAATTTTAAACGAAAGAGCATGCACCACTTTTTCATTCCCCTCCCACCTTTTTCTCAAATCTCGACAGATTTAAAAGGTCTCAACAAAATGAGAACTGCAATTCTGTTTCAGTTCCCGTAACGACGTTCCCCAAGTGGCTCAGCGGTACGTAACCATAGTTGTACACACTTGGCGCCGACTGTCCGTTTGTAGAGCAAGACCCGTATCGAACGGTTCAGCTGGTGGGATGGGAGCTGCCTTTCCGGAACACATTCCCAACAGTGAAAAAGCAATTGATTTGTTAATTGATACCTGGTGCGACAAAACCACTCTCCAAAATCAATATTCGTTAATGAATTATTGCTACCTATCGTAATTACCGTATATACCGAGACAGAAGCACGAGCGAACAGCGTAGACTAAGATCAGACAAGCATGATCAGATTCTGCGCTATTAGTAATCCTCATGGTGAATTTGGCCCAAACTTGATTTGTTCAAGTGTTGGGACAAATACTGTAATCAGTGATACAGGGACACACTGACCCTACGTCCACAAAAATACGGCCAAGGTTTGCATTGTTTTGGCTGCACAGTAATGAGTTACGATGCCCCATGTTACCGATAATTATGGTAAACGCTGATGGAATGACCACATCTGCGATGACCTTCATCTGATGCACTCTTTCACTGGGAAAAAAGAAGCCGTGAAAAAACTTAACAATGGCATCGACATTTCTGCAATATAACCACGACCCTTCCTTTTCCCAAGACTCTATTCCCGATGGAATATATAACATAATGTCCAAGTGCATTCGGATTCACGTTATTGGAACGCAACTCTGCAATTTTCATGTTTTCCTCCCTTTTCAATATGTGAGCCCGTCCAGATAGAAATCGACCTTATGACATAAAAATTCGATTTTTAGGTTTTGTGTTATCTGAATGCGAATGCCATTATAGAACAAAAAGGTAAAAACCGTATGAAGTTATCTAGATTATTAAGGATGTTATGACAGTTTTGAACATACTGGTATCTAATGAAATTTGCCAGAATTAATAACGTTACGTGACGTCACGTTACTGGCATGCGACCAGTGGTGGCCGCGTACCAGTGGTGGCCGTTTGCATTTTGCACGCGCAATTACGTATTTGATCCGTCTCAGATTTGGCCATTTTGTAAAAGGAAACAAAAGGAACTCCCACAAAAAAGACTGGTTAAATTATCTCCCCGGAAGGCAAAAGGTTAACAATTTCCCAAAGCTACCCTCATACCAACATTATTGCCTTGCCGGGGATCACAACCCTTGATACACACAAAATTAAATACAGAAATAAACATGAACAAATTGCTTTATAAATGATTACCTATGATGAAAAAGGTATAACCTGCAACCAGCCTGCAAAAAGCATCTTAATTCTTGTGAATAACAGCACACGTGTAACCATTATTTATGTTTGTTTTCGGCGTAATGTAGCGTGCGCCTACGAAATGACTACGTCAGAGTTTTAAAGTCCGTTTCTGAATGTTGCTTATATTCTATCTGTGCTGAACGCGCTGAAATTATTAAACTCTCACAAAGACCACAGACTTACAAAGACATATCATCAAAGTTTAAATCCACAACAAGGTTTTGAAAAATGCATCAATCAACGCATGGCATTCGTGACGGCCATCACTGGTACGCCACGCTCGTATTTCAATGCGTTTTGGTGACCTAGTTTGAGGATCTGTCACAGGCACAAGTTATAGTCTATTTCAAAAAATAAATCAGTATTATAACGACATTTACCCCTAGTTTATTAAACCAAAATATAGAATCACTAATCACTATATATCCGTTACAAGATAAAAAGAGTAACAAAAGACGGCAACCACTGGTCGCCTGCCAGTACACTGTTATGGATAACGCCATTATCAATGTTTTCACTTGAAATGCATATCATTATTATTAACGCTAACACAGCAACCGCATGTAATCAGTATGAGTAAATTTTCCCGTAACAAAGCTCTAGACTTTGGTCCCACCCTGGGACATGCCTCTTGGGAAATGTAGAAAAGATGGAAAGGCTTTGATCCAGGTAAATGTCATACCAAGTATGATCCCTTTACCTCGAACGGTTATCAAAAAATATTTTTTCCGAAGTAGCTATAACAAGAAATAAACTTAATATTCGGACTGACCGACATGCTTAAGTACTGCCGTTCGCACGTACTGACGATCCGGAAACTTCATTCCTCCGGTGCTCCTTGGCTTCGAGTGCATACAGCAAAAAAATAAACAAAACATACCTTTAGATATTTTGAAATACTTCAACTGTTTCTAAAGATGAGTAAGCAATTAAGTTTGTTTGTCATTTCTTTTTGATAAAGCAAAGAATTCGTTTCTGTGCAAGAGTCCTTCAGCAGCACTTTTCCTTTAAGAGCAGATCGCATTTTTGAAGAGCTACGTCCTAGGAAGCATAAAAGAAAGTCACAAAAGTTGTTTCCCTTTGTAAAAATGGTGGGAAAACATACACATGTGGCATATGCCACGTAACAAGAAATATCACTTCTGCTTTGGAGCATCTGTTCAACATACAATTTACCAGGCCTAAAGGCCTAGTGGACCCAAAGACACTTATGCGAAGGCTGAGTTTATTTGAGCCGTGACACGAGAAAACCAACAAAGTGGTTGTGCGCTTAGTGCAGACTCAGATCAGCCTGAGCATCCAGCATGTCTGATCAGACCCTTCGCTAAGCGCTTAAAGGGTAGCTAAGATGCCCAGGCTGATCTGAGTCTGCGCTGGGCGCAAAACCACTTAGTTGGCTTTGTCACGTCGCGGCTCATTAATTTTGCATACAAATAATTGCATGCATGTTCTCCATATTCCTATCAGTTGTAAAAATGCCTAAACAAAAATCGTTTTGAAAAGCAGCTCAACCTTCATGGCTGGTGACAAAATGTGGGTTGATAAGCATATACTGTGCCAGATAACTGGCAAAAAGTAGAGAGAACATAATTTTGAAAACTGTCTAACTGCTCAGCAAAACACAATTTCTTGTTCTAGTTTCCCGCCCAGCAATGCAATATAAACAAAGGTAAGACAATAAATGGGGTTCCAGGCTTGTACGTTGTATTTTTACCATTTTGTTCCAAGCTAAAAGAACTCACTCGAAAGGAGGTAATTTTAGTTGCCAACTTAAAAGACTCTTTTTTATGTGAAACTCAGTTACGTTTTATTACGAGTTCCTCCCCTCCCGCTTTTCCACATCCACACCTATGCCAGCTTTTGGTTAATTCTTGATCATATAGGCGTCTCTTTAGAAAGAGGACGTGATCTCATATTTTCTGTGTCCGTAACAAAAGTAAAATCGTCACTATGTTATCAGGTATGAACTTTGAGTTACCAAACCGCGGAAAAGCAAACGAATCACAATTTTAAACGAAAAAAAAAAACATCGTGTTTTTATTTTTTAATTTTTTAATTTGTTAATTTATTTTACAAATATAATCCACCAGCCACCTGCAATATAAACAGGGAAAAAAAGAAATACAAAAAATAAAACTATATAAGCTTAAGGAAAAAACACACAAAACAGCCAGACGGACTTTTGACTTAAACTAGCAATTTTCATCTCATTGGACAGGGAATTGTAAGTAGATCAAAATGGTTAAGGATCTCCGAAAACTGTGTTAAAATTGGAAAGCGTTTTTTCTTCCACCATTTAGAGACATTAAGGTTCAGAAACACTTCTTTATGCCGCCCTTTGCCGTTTGTCACCCAGCATTCGTCAGCGCTGATAGGCAGGAGAGGATTGACTGATTGATTGTTTTGGGTTTAATAGCCCTTTGAGACAGCATTTCAGTCTATATCGGGCAGTCTCCCAGAGAGAGGGAGAAAGAAGAGAAATGATAGACCAAAGAAAAAATGTCCAAGCAACGCTCACCCGCACCTACTGCAGGCACAGTAGGCCCTTGACCTGCAATGTTTCACCCGGCACTGGAGGAGAGGAAAAAAATCGTATTACAAAATTTACCTTCGATCTGGCAGACTGTGGTATAGAAAACAAGCAATGCATGAAAACTTGAAATTGTTTTTATACAAGATTTTATCTACATTTTAATTGCTGTCTTGCAGTTTAAATTGAAAAATTGTAAACAATGTCAGTGAATGCATGAAAATGCTGACGCTGTTTGTATACATGTACCTAAACAAAGTTATAGGCTTGGTTTTTTTTTCGGTTCGGGATTTTACTTTTGATATTAATAATATAGTTATTATTATTATTGTTGTTGTTGTTGTTGTTGTCCGAAATTGAAAATTATTTTCGCTAGATCAAAGCTGAACATTTATGAACATGAACTAAAACGGGATCAAAACTGCCGCCAGTATCAAGCTTTTTTACACGTCTGCGAATAAAATATTTTTTTCAATTTATTAAATTCGGTAATAAACGCAAACTGCAATTTTGGTGATGCACAAGGCTCCAAAGAATCATATTTCTGGATCCTTGGCAACAAATATGCGGCTACGGTGGTTTCCCACACTATTAACATTCATATCAAAGTTGAATCATATGCCGTGTAAAACAGCGGGAAAATCGTCTGACGTAATGTCAAACTTTGACGTCACTTATCTCAGTTTCACGTCGCGTGTCATAAGGTCGATTTCTATCTGGACGGGCTCATGTGTCAACTCTTGAAGGAAAGAATTTGCTCCTGTAGGAGCAAATTCTTTCCTTCAAGAGTAGACACCATACTTGGAGCGTTTGTTGTCCAGGGAAGGAAACAGTAAGTCACAAAGTTGTTTCCCTTTGAAAAAATGACGGAAAAACATGGAGGTGTACCACAAAGCCTAACATTTGTATCCGTTACCATGATAATTCGCCTTATTACAACAGCAAAGATACAAATCAGCATACGCATCAATGCAAACGGGGCAGAAACTTCCCTGTTCCTTCAAACCCTTAGAATCCATGGCGAAAAGTTAGGATTCTAGAAGGTCTCGTGGCCCGGGTAGCTCAGTGGGTCAAGCGCTAGCTTGCTAAGCTAGAGGTCCTGGCAGTCCAGGTTCGAATCGTACTGCAGACTGGACTCGTTCAGACCGCAGATGTGATTCCATTGTATACAGCGTTCATTATCACTCATTCGTCTTCTCGATATGAATGAAATAGTGCTAGAAGAGCAAAAAAAAAAAAAGATAAAAAAAAATAAAAAAAAAACAAGCAAGGCATCCATCCGGTCTGTGCAAAGGGCCGGAACCGATCTGTGATTCCTACCAACTGACAGCTGCTCAGGAACATTTCCTCAATAAGGTGGGTGGTAAGTCCTTGAACCTGGACACGTTAGGCTTTAGAAGCACAAATCATGAGTACATACATTTTCTCAACTTCGCGAAATTTTTATACGTATTTGCATTTCATAGTTTCTCAAGCAAAACTGCAAAGGTAACTCCTTGCCTTCCTATGCGCAGTTAATACTATAGCTAAACATTCAATACTGTTTAAACGGATATAAAACATATAAAAGACACACATGTTACATCACGGCTTCAAGATTAAGATACCGTATATTTCCTAGATATTGAAACAGAGGACTCAGAGCTCAAGTTAGATAGGGGTGACAGGAATAATTCAGAGATAATTCTTCTTATTTATCAATGAAAACATATGTTGTGACTTTTATTAGAACCATCTCGGTTTCTAATGTGGGGTCACAACATATTAGAAAGACGGAAAATTATCCCTACATTATCCCTGTTACCCCATCTTATCTGGAAACAGCTATGGTCAAGTCGGGACGGTCAGTTAACCTACCTACACTATTCCTGGGCAGTGGTTAATCAGTACTAAGTGTACATACTTTTGTCAGTGGCTAACCAGTACTAAGTGTACATACTTTTGTCAGTGGCTAACCGGTACTAAGTGTACATACTTTTGTCAGTGGCTAACCAGTACTAAGTGTACTTACTTTTGTCAGTGGCTAACCAGTACTAAGTTTTCTTTCATACTTTTGTCAGTGGCTAACCAGTACTAAGTGTACATAATTTTGTCAGTGGCTAACCAGTACTAAGTGTACATACTTTTGTCAGTGGCTAACCAGTACTAAGTGTACATACTTTTGTCAGGGGCTAACCAGTATTACGTTTTTATACTTTGTCAGTGGCTAATCAGTACTTAGTTTTCATACATTTGTCAGTGGTTAACCAGTAGTAAGTGTACATACTTTTGTCAGTGGCTAACCAGTTCTAAGTGTACACAGTTTTGTCAGTTGCTAGCCAGTACTAAGTGTACATACTTTTGTCAGTGGCTAACCAGTACTAAGTGTACATACTTTTGTCAGTGGCTAACCAGTACTAAGTTTTCTTTCATACTTTTGTTAGTGGCTAACCAGTACTAAGTGTACATACTTTTGTCAGTGGCTAACCAGTACTAAGTGTACATACTTTTGTCACTGGCTACCCAGTACTAAGTGTACATACTTTTGTCAGTGGCTAACCAGTACTAAGTGTACATACTTTTGTCAGTGGCTAACCGGTACTAAGTGTACATACTTTTGTCAGTGGCTAACCAGTACTAAGTGTACATACTTTTGTCACTGGTTAACCAGTACTAAGTGTACATACTTTTGTCAGTGGCTAACCAGTACTAAGTGTACATACTTTTGTCAGTAGCTAACCAGTACTAAGTTTACATACTGTTGTCAGTGGCTAACCAGTACTAAATTTTCATACTTTAGTCAGTGGCTAATCAGTACTAAGTGTATATACTTTTGTCAGTGGCTAACCAGTACCAAGTGTACATACTTTTGTCAGTGGCTAACCATTCTAAGTGTACATTCTTTTGTCAGTGGCTAACCAGTACACTGTACTAAATTTTACAACTTTTGTCAGTGGCTAACCAGTACTAAGTGTACATACTTTTGTCAGTGGCTAACCAGTTCTAATTGTACATACTTTTGTCAGTGACGTATTTTTAGCAATAAAACAAAACAAACAGAACCATTTCTGGGGCACTGCAGAGGTGTCTGTTCAAATAGTGCAGACCACGCTGAAGCTGCTCTTGGCAGCAGACTGATTATTGTCTGCACTTTCTGGCATTCCGTCAGGGCATTTTAAAACTGTAAGTAAAGAAGCTTATTACTTTTTTGACTCTGGAGGATAAAGTCCTCCTAAAATGGGGGTTTACTCTTAAGAATTTATTTCAAAGACAGTCAATTCGTGCCCTTAAAGAGTGACCATTTAGAAAGCGGGGAAAAAAATAAAATAACAAAATCGCGCCAAGCTCCCACCATAATATACTAGCCTCACCTCAGATCTATGTTTATTTACAGTTCAGGTCTACCAGGAACTATGAAAGATTAAAGACGAATCTTGCAATGATTAGGTCTATTTACAGTGACACCTATATTTTCAGCCTCTTCCCCTCTACATGTCCCCGATCCCATCCCCCTCTCTCGATGCCCACCGCCCATATTTTATTTGAGCCGCGACACGAGAAAACCAACAAAGTGGTTGCGCGCCAACTGCAGACTCAGATAAGCCTTGGCATCAAACCAGTCTGATCAGACTCTTCGCTAAGCGCTTAAAGTGTAGCTAAGGGTCTAAGCTAGCTGCATGCGGAAAGCGAAGACTCTGATCAGACTGGGCGGATGCCCAGGCTGATCTGAGTCTGCGCTGGGCGCACAACCACTTTGTTGGTTTTGTCGTGCCGCGGCTCATTTAAATCTTACCTTCATAACGTCTATGTATTTTTACTCCACGAAAGTGAACTAGGTGCAGTTTGTATGCACTCAGAAAAATCTTTTCATGTAGAAGTTAATATTTTATAAGCCTACACAACTGTCAATTTCTCTCTTTTCTTTTCCCAATTTTAACCAACTTCCTTTCAAAATCTCTACTCGTTACTAACGTGTACTTTCCCAAAATAAATTAGGGAAATAATATTATAATAAAGCCATAAACAGTACAGTAGTAAGATTTCACCCAAACTTTTACCCCCGCCATAGGAAAAAAGTATTTGTTAACCGTCAAGTCTGAGACGGCCTATCTGCACAGGCCCAACGGATTCTCCGCTTTTCACTGTTCCAAGACTGATATTGCGACCAGAAAAAGACTCTGATGAGACTGCGCGGATGCTTAATTTGATCTGCGTCTTCGCTGTTCGAACAAATGGTAAGGGACCTTTTTGCCTTGCGTGACTCGAATTTTGACTATTATCATTAATCAGACGAACAGACGTTTTGCTACAGTGACTTTCTACCGTAACCAGTTCAGTAAATTAGGCCGGGTCAGCAAAAATAGTCCTTTTGCGAGACCAGCTAAAACGAAGACTAACATGTGGATGAAAGAAGGGCAATAATGTTTGCTCTGTCTGATCAAGCTGCGCAGACGTGCAATCTGATCTGGGGCTTAACTGTCTGCACATGCGCGATAAGGTACTGTGTCTCGTGTCTGGACTCGTGTTATTTTATTTCTTTCGTTTTATTATTTAAATATTCATGATATTAAATATAACTCCCAACTTAAAAATTGAAATTACAGCACTTGCAGAACAACTAACGTCTGATGTGGTGAGGCAAAGGGAGAAGGGGCGGGAGGAGTGGGGGAGGAGGGGGGTACAAGCGGGAGACGGCCGCGGAATGGAGCAGACCTGGGGCCGATTACATTCCAATGTAATCGATTACAATTCTATTCTATTCTATCCCATAACCTTACTAGGTCGTTGGGGCACCACAGCTGACTTCAAAACAATCCCTTTCCACCTTGTCCTGTCTTCAGCTGCCCTAGTTGAGCTGGCAAAATCCATTCCAGTCCACTCCTTGATATTGTCTTCCCACCTCTTCTTCTGTCTACCTCTTCTTCTTTTTCCTTTCACTGTGCCCTGAAGAATTGTCTTTGCTAAACCAGAAGACCTTGAGACGTGGCCAAACCACCTTAGTTTCCGTTTCTTGACCAGCGTCAGGAGTTCATCATATTCTCCAATGGCTGCTTGGATCTTCCTGCGAACCTCCTCATTGGTTATATGGTCCTTGTACGAAATGTTCAGTAACCTTCGGTAGCATCTCATCTCAAAGGCCTGCGTTCTTTTCTCTAACTCTGCTGTCAAGGTCCATGATTCACAGGCATACAGAAATATGGAAATGACAAGGGAGCGCATAAGTGTCACCTTTGATCCAAGAGATATGTTGTTATCTCTCCAAATTGGTTTCAGCTTGGCAAGAGCTGAAGTGGCTTGTGCTATCCTTGAGAGAACCTCCTGTTTTGAGCCATCATCTGAGACAACTGCTCCAAGGTATTTGAAGCTGCTTACAGTACCCAGTTTCTGCCCCTTTACCTTGATCTCCCTCTGGATGCCATCTGCGCTGTTTGTCATCAGTTTGGTCTTCTCAGCACTGATCTCCATCTTATACCTTGTGCAGGTCTGGTCGAGACTTTCAACTAGAGCTTCTAGTTCCTGTTCTTCCTCAGCAAGAGCGTCTATGTCATCGGCAAACCGCAGGTTGGTAATATTTCTGCCGCCTATGCTAACCTTTCCGTCATGTTCTTCCAGAGCATCGGACATGATCCGTTCGAGAAAAATGTTGAAGAGGGTGGGTGACAGAAGACATCCTTGTCTTACTCCAACTGTTGTTCTGAACCATTCTCCTGTGCTGCAATGGCTGCACTTGTAGCCTTGTCGTATAGCTGCTCAATGGTGCGAACTAGGTTTGCATTGATATTGTACTTCCTCATGGTGGCCCATAAGGCTGCATGCCATACCCTGTCAAAGGCTTTTTTGAAATCAATGAAGACATGGTACAGATTCTGCTGATGTTGGAGATACTTTTCACACAGGATTCTAAGGTTGAAGATCTGTTCTGTGGTGCTCCTTCCTGCTCGGAACCCAGCCTGTTCCTCAGCGATTATCTCATCGGCTTGTGGCTTAAGCCTGTTCAAGATAACTTTCAAATACAATATTTACAATTACAATTTCTTTAAAATCACGATTACAGATTACAATTACAATTACATTTTTTTCTCAATGTAATTGATTACAATTACAATTACTTTGCAAAGTAATCATGATTACTTTATGATTACATGTGATTACATTGTACAAGTGTACAAAATGATCATGACTGTAATAGTGCAAAACTCTATATTTAAAAAGACTAATTTATATCTAAATCAGCAAATAATTGGAGGCTTACATGAAAGTGCTAAGAGGTAAGATACACAGAAACTTCTGAAATAACTTGTCAAGTTCTTCAGAAGGAACTTGACATACATTTTAATCTGAACTAAATTTATTTAGCAATCTGCAGTTACACATATTGTGAATACAATGACTGTATGTTATTAATGAAGTTTGAGAAATTCAATAAATGCTATGTGTCAGGTCCTAAATATAAACACATGCTTGAATATTTTTTCTCCCTCACTTATTTAACCTATTCATTTGAAACATCAGACATATGATTCTGCATGGTCTCCAATGTCATAAAATTACTTGTGAAAGACTAGTTTAAAGTCTTCAAAGCAAGGGGCCAAACACTTCCTGTAAATTTATTCATTAAACCGTTTTAACTAATACCGTATATATTTCATTTTTTTTCATTTTCATCATTTTCTTGCTCGCCCTCAGTTGCACAAGATTCAGTGTTAATAAGTTGGCCAATATATGTGAAAGAAAGGAACTAAAATATTGGCTTTTTGTTGCCAGTATGCAATACACAGGTTACATAAAGTAGACAGATGTTACAGTTAGCTTAATCCACAAAGGTGTGAAAGTCAGAGATGAGTTGTATTGCTCAACTCTGCACCAATAAACACAGAACAGTCAGTATGTTTGAAAAAAAAAACATCTCTAACACTGGCACCTGCCTGTCCAAAGTAAAGCTGATAAATCACGTAAATCAGTCCTACAAATAAAATATGTCAACCAAGGCAGTTACCAGTCTTAACCTAAACTCCCTGCATTCAAGAGTACCAAAATCTCACAGTTTTTACATTATAATGAATTTATCTTAAAATATTAACCCATTAATGCCTAGCATCCCATAAAAAGGACACAGGTATACAGTGCAGACCCAGATCAGATGCTCAGAATGCAGCATTTTGATCAGGGACACTGCTTGCATAAAATTTTTAAAAGTTTGTGTAAAAAGGTGTAAAAAATATGCCAGTCACCCTAAATTGCTAAATGGACTCATCCAATTTGTGGGGATAGAGGAGTCCATCAGGCATAAACGGGTGCAAAAGAGCATATTAAAAGCAATGACTCTGCTTAAATGACTCCCCAAAAGAGTATAAAGATAATTCTCTTGTCAGTTTCTGAATTTGGTCTGCTGCCTTTTGTACACAATTAAGATAAGTTTTCTTTGTCTTATTCAGTTTGAAGACACTTTGAAAAATCAACTGCTTTCTGTTATTCTTTTGCACAAGTCTTTTAATTAAAGAAGAGCAAGATTCTTTTTTTTTCTTTTCTCATTTCTAAAACTCAAAGTAATCAAAATGTAATCATAAAGTAATCATGATTACAGCCCATTTTGTAATGTAATTGATTACATTATGATTAATTGTAATCATAAACATGCACGATTACAGATTACTTCATGATTACTCAGAAATTGTAATCAATTACAAGTAATCACGATTACAGATTACAATTACCCCAGGTCTGGAATGGAGCGGGGGAAAGATATAGCTAATGACTCTGTCTCATTACTATTAGATTGTGTCAGTCATGTAAATATATAAAAATTCTCTCAATGTTTCTACAGCAGTTTCTATCCCTTCAAATCCAGGGATGAATTTTTCGAACGTCTAAGGGTATCAGGAAACATCCTCATGTTTTTTTTTCTGATTTCCTGTTTGCTTTCCTGGACAATATAGCTCAGAAAATGGGAGTCAACTCCAAAAGGAAAGAATTTGCTCCACTAGGAGCAAATTCTTTCTTTGTGGAATTGACTCCCTTGGGAAGGGAGGCAAAAATGAAAATGGGGCGGTTTCTTCCCTCTAGAGTTTATCATTCATCTTGAAAACCACAGTGTTGAAAACATAAGGCAAAGTAGTCCAGCTGAGTGTCTAGACGCTGTACCCTGCCCGACGCAGTCAGGCAAATAGACGATATTGAGTTTTTGACCCTTTCAAATATATTTCAGCCACTGCGCTACCTGAATCCTTTCCAGTCTGACCTATTAGAAGATACGAGTAGACGATGAACACAGGGTATAATCGATTCCGCTAATTTTCGCTTCCTGCAGAGACTGTACATAATATTTGGCTTCCGCCGATACTGTCCGCGAACTCTTGCTTCCTGCCGAGACTTCTGTACATGATAAATGGCTTCCTGCAGAGACTGTCCGCGTGATTCTGCTTCCTGCCGAGGCTCTCGGCAGGGAGCAGAGTCACGCGGACAGTCTCGGCAGGAAGCCGGCAATTTTCGAGGACAGTAGTCCCTGCAGGAAGCAAGAGATCGCGTACAGTCTCGGCGGAAGCCAAATATGATGTACAGTCTCTGCAGGAAGCGAAAATTAGCGGAATCGATTATACGCTGTGGTGAAGGGAATAGAGTAAATGGGAAATAGTCATAGCGTGTCTCTCAGGATTATACGAAAACGAATTATCTCCCGTAATGCAAAATTACATGTTGGTAGTGTAACAATCTTTATCATAGACTTTTATGAATAGTTTCGCAAAACTGTTAAAAAGTCGATGTTTTATGGGTTTTGCCAGTTAAATGATGCCACGAGCTATCGTCATCAAAAGCGAAGGAAGTCGGTCGTGACCACCGACAGCATTATACCGGGCAGTTTGCGGAAATAATCTGATGAAAGTGGGAAGGTTACATGAGCTTAATATTTGATATTGCCAAGGAAAAACGGAATACCGGAAGAGGGGATAAGGAAAAAGGAACAAACTTTATGCTTATCAAATATACTTGTCCAGGGAATGCATATCCGAGGCCGGGCCGCGTAGGGCAGTCGGTAGTCATGAGACCCCTGGCGTTGCGAAGTAGCGTTAGTGTAACGGTAGCGGATTCTAAAGCCCTATTTTATTGGTCCAGTAGCACAGGGTATAATCGATTCCGCCAATTTTCGCTTCCTGCAGAGACTGTCCGTCATATTTGGCTTCCGCCGAGACTGTCCGCGAACTCTTGCTTCCTGCAGAGACTACTGTCCTCGAAAAATGGCTTCCTGCCGAGACTGTCCGCGTGATTCTGCTTCCTGCCAAGGCTTGTCCGCGTGATTCTGCTTCCTGCCAAGAGCCTCGGCAGGAAGCAGAATCACGCGGACAGTCTCTGCAGGAAGCCATTTATCATGTACAGAAGTCTCGGCAGGAAGCAAGAGTTCGCGGACAGTCTGGGCGGAAGTCAAATATGATGTACAGTCTCTGCAGGAAGCGCAAACTGGCGGAATCGATTATACCCTGTGTTGACAGAAGAAGAGGTAAGAGAGCAAGGAACAGACAAACCGTGTAATAGCCAGACCCACGGCTTAAGAAAATCAAAACGGGCGATACATTTCCCATCATTTTTTGTCTTACTATTCCAGGTAATCTACATCCAGAATGCCCTTAGCTGGAAAAAAGGTATCAAGGTGGCGGTTGGGTATTGCAGTGTCATTGATCGTCGGTGACAGCGTCATGACGTTGAATCAGTGTTGATTCAAGATTTTTTAAATGTTGTGTGCCCACTAGGACCTTGGTACATACCTGGATAATTTTCCTGACACTGTTGTCTTGCTAAACGCGCATGTCATGACTGACGGGCAAAGAAACAATATTACAGACACTCCGATCACTTCTTCCGTTCTTGACGCTTCAGTTCAGTTCAATTCTCCTGTCGACGTTCCCCAAATAGCTCTTCTTTTTTTTTTCTCTTTTTTTTTATTATTGCCATCGAAACTCGCATTCAAGTGTTAAAATTACCATAATCATGGAGATCATACAAATTTGCCTACCGTGGTGTCGACCGAGCCGGTACAAAACAAAACGAATGTCGACCGAGAATTGGTCGTAAATATTACAAATAACGATAAAGGGTGCTATTCTTAATGACTGTCAACTGAGCTGATACTGCTGTCTGTTTCTTCTGTTTCTGTTTCTGTAAATCCCGCCAGTAGAATGGCGCACCCAGGTCGTTGACCGGTAGATGTTTTACGTTGATTTGTTGTTTCACATAAGTAGGTAAATCCAGAAATAGCAGCTATATACACACTATGTACAGGCAGGTTAGACTTGTGGTGGCGGCCACATTGATAAATCGGGAATATGGCTTAATTGGACAAATTTCTGTACAGTTGCAACCTTTTTGCATGCAACCGAAAACAGTACCAACGACTCAGAGCCTCCAGCTGCAACAAGACCTCCTTTGCAACACGGGCCCCTTGCAGGCTCATCAGGTTGTGACTATCTAGCAGAATCTTCACCAATTCCGTCCTTGATCGGGATGCCCAGAATTGCTGACCAAACTGACTAGCCAGGAACAACCTGATATCTTTCAGTGACGAGTCTCTAATCTCAGCCAGAGCAGGGCAACGAAGGAGAACATGAGGTAAATCTTCTGGGCCGAGTCTACACAACGGACAGGTCTCATCCACACTGTACTGATTGAATCTAGCTTTTGTGGACTGAAGCATATATACTCCTGTCATCATACGTACTTTAGTGACACTTCTTCTAATATCATGCACGTTGTTTGCAGCTGATTCCCATACTGTATGAGTAACACCCACCGCCATGGAGGTAAGATTACAGTTAACCAGGGTAGACCTCGTCTGTGCATCTGCAACCAAACGCTGGGTCCAGAACTGACAATTTGACTCACGAATGATCTTTTTCCAGGAGAACTTTGTATAATTTTCAAGACAAGAGGGCTGAGGAAGGTTATACATATCCAAGATGCATTCAACCTTACAAAAGAAACTACCTTGGCATTTAAGTGTCAGCTGTCGAGCTATCAACCCCTTTATCTTCTCATTTCTAGAACGGGCAATGGAGTGGAGTAGACTTAACTGCCTCTTATGTAGTTCGGCCTGTATTGGAAGAGCGCCCAACAGCAGCTGCACTGCCGAAGAGACCGTCCGCTCTGGTAACGATTGTAGTTTCTTCAGAGTTGATATGTGAAACCGTTGTAATTGGCCGACTTGGGTGTCAGTAAGCGACAATGTCTCCAGACCGTACAGCAACCTGGGAATCACATAGACCTGGTATATCCTAAAGGAGATCTTCGGATTTAGTCCACTCGTACCATGAACCCCAGTTTTCATCAGGGCATACAAGGTCCTTCGGGCTGCACTTATTCTTTCTGTGATATTGATGGAAGTTTCTGATTTTTCTGCCCTAGTCAGGCCAAGATGGATTAACCTTGGTTCAACCTGTACATCTTTTGAACCTAACTTCCAAGTAGTTATAATTTCATTGTTTCTTACACTTTTACTAACATTACGTCGTAAGGCTGTACTCTTTTGGGGGTGGATAATATATCTCTTCTCCTGTGAGTTGATATAAGCAAGATTGAGCATTAGCTGCATTTCATCGTCTCTGGAAGACACCAAGAGAACATCATCAGCCACGGTCGGACATCCCACATACAGGTCACCAATATACTTCCCTAGAGATCTAGATTCCATCTCCAAAAGAAAGTCATTAAGAAAAGTCTTGTAGAAATGTGTAGATAGAATCCCTCCCTGGCGCACCCCCTGCAGAACAGAGAACGACTGACTCATCTCTCCACCCCACTTGACTCTTGCGGTAAGCCCTCTGTACATAGACCCAATCACCTCCCACAGATGTGAATTTATATTCTGACGATATAGCATCTTCATAAGGATGGGATGACTGACAACATCAAATGCCTTTTGGGTGTCCAGGGCGGCAATGTAGAGAGGTTCCTTTTTCTGCTTAGAATCCAGAATACATTCAGACAAGAGCAACGATGCCATTGTGGGAGACAGGCCCTGGGTGAATCCAAACTGCAACCCAGATTGGTCATCATTTAGTTCATCAAGCTTGTTCAGGATGACAGACTCAAACAGCTTCCCAAGAATAGAAGAGACCGTAATGCCTCTGTAGTTATCCATCTTACGAGGATCTTTCCCTTTCTTATGAACCGGGGTAATTATACCAGACTTAAATATATCTGGAACCTTCTTCGTTTTTAGAATGTCGTTAAAGATATCTGCTATAATACGGAGCAGAACGTTTCCAGAATATTTTAGATGCTCCGCTGTTAATCCCGATTTACCCGAATTCAGAGATCTGATGGCTCGGCGTACTTCCTTTTCCTTGATAACAGGCAACCGATCAGGTTCCAGACGGGCTATCTCTTGTATTAAGTCTAGCTGGTATAGGGACAGGTCCAAGTAGCCCTGATCATAGTTTGGGTGTGCATCGGGAACAGCCAGATCCTCAAAATATGCTGCAAAAGCTCTGCACTGCTGCAGGCTTTCCCCAACCTCTTCATTGCCAAAAATCAGGGAGACAGGATGACCTTGACGAACTGACTGATTTCTTCGTATAAGGCGGTAGAAATACTGACTTGAGGGATTCTCCATGAGCTCATGGTAGAAAGAGTCCCTGGCACTGGCGAATTCTCTTCTTATTTGTTTTCTGACATTATATTTGGAAATTTTTCCTTGTATCGTCAAAGGATGTTCTGGGCCTGGAGATCCTGAGCTTTTCCAGAGATAGAAAATTATTTTACATTCAGATTCAAGCTGTCTCACCGTAGGAGATAGTTTAAATTTTGGACCCTTAACCTTCACCAATCTATTCGGAACTGTCCTTCTACTGGCTGCCTTCAGGATTTGGATGAGTTGGTCAACCGGCTCACACGTACTGTCTGAGGTTTGCGGTAATCTCTCCAAGAGACATTGATACTGATTTTCATCTACTTTTTCCCAATAGAATTTTGTAACTTTTTTAAATGACTTATTTCTACTTATACCACATGTCGATTGTCTCGGTCAACAGCACAGGTAGGAACATGGGTATTTCCCCGATAAACAGTATAGCTAAATGGCAAATAACCAATATAAATAAGGGACCGACCATTTGATATTCTGGGGGGGGCCTGGTATATTTATCAAAAAAATTTCCTGTCTTTGGATATGCAAGAAAAAAATATCCTGGTTCATAAGGGGGTTCAAAAAAATAATCTGGCCTCAAAAGTAAGAGAAAAAAATAACCTGTCTCCACCCAAAAAAAAAAAAAAAAAAATATTGTCTGCAGATAATTCCATTGGAATAGAGTTTTTATAATGCCTCTGGCTTCTGGGGGGCTGCGCCCCCAGACCCCCATATTTATAGTAATATTTTAATATTATCTAAAATTGATTTACACCAGCGGGCCCGCATGTGCATACATTTACAAAAACATCCTATACAACATTCACATACATGTATTATTGATCTGCCACATTACTAAGTAAATGTTTCCACTAAAACTAAATTGCAAAAGAGTCACTAGCTTATGGGAGACAAAACCATTATGGCACAATAAACACTCTAAAAGGCAAAAGTCCTAATATAAAAACCCTATTTTTATAATCATTCCTAGTTTTTCTCTATTGTTTCCAGTCTTAAAATTGCCATTGAAATTGGGAAATTGCTTTAGCTTCTGGGGGGCTGTGCCCCCCAGACCCCCCTTTGTTAACTTCTTAACACATAACTTTCAACCATTTTATTAATGGCCATTCATGTATAATGTGACTCTATCATGTAAGTAATGTGACTCTATCATGTAAGTATTTATCAAACTTTCTAAAGTACGAATAAGCATGGCTAGCCATATATTGGGGATAGAAAAAAAAATTAAATTCCTAATGTTAGCCCTAAAACTTTGCCAAAATAGCCCTAAATTTTGGCCAAAATATCCCTAATTTAAAGCCTAATTTTTTGCCAAACTCATACAGGGATGTTTATATCTGTACCTTAGATGAAAAGAGTAACATGCTCCAGGCAATGATTTGCAAAAGCAATCTAAGCCATGCCCTTGGCCTGGTTAAAGACAGCACCATGTTCTTTTTGTGAGAAAAAAGGTCTAAAAATACTGATGTGGGTAAAATAAAAGGATATTAAGGTCGAGTAAACAAGGATCTGATAGTTCAGCTATAAAATTAAAAAAAAAAAAAATAACCTGTTTGAGTTAGTTTGTAAAAAAAATAAATTAGCTCCCACATGGTGAAAAAAAAAGAAATTGTTTCCAGAGGCCAGTGAAATAAAATGTCGTGTCTCCATCAAGAATACCAGGCCCCCCCCCAGAATATCAAATGGTCGGTCCCTAAACGTCAAAATAATGCAAATACACATATGAGCCGCGACACGAGACAACCAACAATGTGGCCGTGCGTCCAGCGCAGACTCAGATCAGCCTGGGCATCCGCCCAGTCTGAACAGAGTCTTCGCAGTCCGCATGGAGGTAGCTTAGGCCTTAAGCTACACTTCAAGCGCAAAGCGAAGACTCTGGTCAGACTGGTTGAATGCCCAGGCTGACCTGAATCTGCGCTGGGCGCACATTCACATTGTTTGTTTTCTCGTGTCGCGGCTCATATGCATATGTCCGCCGAGACAAAACGTAAATAAAGCCAGTACTCAGTGAACAATCGATTTAGAATGGAAATTGACGTGTGTTATAGAATGGTATGGAAAGCCATAGGTGTCTTAATATGAAAAGCCATAGGTGTCTTAAGGTGATTATTTACGCAATAATAGGTCAACTTTATATAGTATTAGGTGCAAATTATAAAGCAATGAGTGGTTTTGCTATTGCACAAAGTTACTTTAACATAGCACTGGGTGGATGTGATATATTACAAGGTGCAGTTTGTATAATATTAGGTGCAATTTATAAACCAGTAAGTGCTTTTGCCATGGTACCAAGTTACTTTTGCATAGTATAGGTTGGACTTGATATATAACCAGGTGCAATTTATATACTATAAGGTCAAATTATAAAACTAAAAGTGGTTTTGCTATTGTACAAAGTTACTTTAACATATCACTGAGTGAACTCGATATATTACCAGGTGCAGTATGTATTATTTGATGCATATTATAAAACAATAAGTGGTTTTGCTATGATAGCAAGTTACACTGGCATAGCACTTGGTGCACTTGGTATGTAACCATGTGCTGTTTAATAAAATTAGGTGCAAATTATAAAACAGTAAGTGGTATTGCTACGGTATCGAGTTGCTTTTGCATAGCATTGGGTGGTCGTGATAGATAACCAGGTGCTTTTTATATAATATTAGGTGTGTTTGATATGCATACATAATCAATACCTACAATGTGTTATTGCGGTATTCTGCATGCGTATGTTAACGTTATGCTTTTCGCCGGTTTTACAAAGAATTGTGGGAAAGCGTCATTAGAGACCGTGTAAACAAATGATAAAACTGGCGTAAAATCGGAAAATTAAGGTATGTATGTCTTTTTTTCAAATGAAAATCTTTCGTTAATAACTTTCACCATAACAAAGCATATATTCCTGGGTGTCTAGTGCTACGTAAAAGTAACGTAGTACCATAGCTAAACCACTTATTGTTTTATAAGTTGCACTTAATATTATATAAAGTTCACCTGTTACCATGTAGAATATCACCTTAAGACACCTATGGCTTTCCATACAAATATCTTCTCAGAGGATATTCACCAAGTGGTTTTAAAACATAAAACCATATAACGATAAAATCATCACTATGCTGCATATTTTACTATGGCCTACTGCTGCTCATTTCTTATTCAGGGCAATACTGTTTAATATACGTTGCCGAGCTCCATGTAACAGGTAACAGAGTCTACGACCTTGGTACTCAATTTTTAAGATATGGTCAGTAGCGATATGACTGTATTGTTCCATAATGTCCTTTACTTGCATCCAGGATGAACTGCAACTGCAGATTGACAGGGTGGTCGTAAAACGATCTACCATAACGTTCAACACATAGATTGTCAATTTCACTTATGACATTTTGCCTAATAGGTTCTAAAATTCTACACTGTAGTATAAAATGTTCAAGTGTCTCATCAGCTGCTTTACATAGGTAACATATAGCAGATTGACTCTGGCCTTGAAACCGAGATCTCTTGTCTTGTAAAATATAGGTATCAGTTACTAATTTTAGTTTCACAGGTAATCTTGTAGATTCACGAACTGGGTCAGTAGATATCTGTAACGGGCTATGAACTTTATCATGTTGTTCAGGTATGTAAGAGAACTATACAATTTACGGTATATTCATGTACACAATCAAAATAATCCTTTGTGTAATCTGTAAACTGACCATTGATGTCATTTGCTCAAACTTTGTATAAATGTTTACATTGACATATTTGGTCACGCTATCAACACGAATGGACACACAGAAGACCTAAATACTGAACAAATATACAGGGGTAAGTTTCTTCTTTTCACATTTCATGGATGAATGAATGTTACGTCATTTTCAACAGTATGTCAGACATATAAGGTCGATGGGAGGGTCCAGTGACCTATATAGATACCCTTTCTTTCTTTCTTTCTATATTTACTGCTACACCCTCTTTTCAGAGTATTATGAGCAGGTGTACTTTTGTACACTCCAGTGTTGCAGGATGAAAGCCTACATATAGCCGTGTAGCTATAGTAGGGATCTTTAACCTGCACAGGGGATGACTCTCCCTGCACAGAGGGCCTCCAGTTAACGTCCCGATCCGAAGGACGGTACACTTGTTAGCATCATCCCTGCAAATGATGCTAGAAAAACGCGTTCGGACATAGGAAGATTTCACCCTTGGTGAGGCTCGAACCCACGACCTCTGGCGTCAGAGTCAAGTGCACTAACCACTGAGCCACCGCGCTTCTCACATTATACCCCACTGGAGGGTCATAATGAAAGGAAGTATGCAATGGAAACCCGTTTAGGATGGAAAAGGTTTCTGCCTACAGCAGGAATCGAACTAGGATCGCTAGCTTTGCAGGCCAGCGCTTAATCAAGTGCTAAGGGGCTCCTTTCACGTTTTATTGCCGGCCGCGTAGCGCAGTCGGTAGGGCACCTGAATCATACGTCAGAGGTCCTGGGTTCGACCCCGATCTGGCCACATACTTTCGTTTCTCCTTCCGCTGATTCAAGAAGGGCAGTTGTCAGTTACTGGCGAAAGTATGTGCACTTAGTACTGGTTAACCGCTTAGGCGGTCTAAGCCTGCCCAGGAATAGTGTGGTTAGGTTGACTGACCGTCCCGACATGACCATAGCTGTTTACCGTGGACGATAAGCCACAAATCAATCAATCAATCAATCAATCACGTTTCATTATTACCCATATACTTTAATATTTCATTTGAGCCGCGACACGAGAAAACCAACAATGTGGTTGTGCGCCCAGCGCAGACTCAGATCAGCCTGGGCATCCGCCCAGTTTGATCTGAATCTGCGCTGGGCGCACAACATGATTGTTGGTTTTCTCGTGTCGCGGCTCAAAATTTTATCTGTGTCTGTTCATGCTGGAAAATATCAACCCACGGGCTTCCATTAGTTTCACTGGATGGTTGCTTAGTCCCGGTAGGCGGTGATTTTTCTGACAATCGTCAACGATTTTTTCTGACAATTTATGTCTCATAAGCGTGACGGAGCAATAAGGTAGATAGATAGATAGATAGATATTTTATTTTCCTCCAATACAGGAGAGCATACATATTACAAACGAACATATATACAATTACAAAGACAAAAGACAAGAACACATAATGCAAAAAGAAAGGAAAAACATATATGGTAAATAAAGTATCATACAAACACGATACCCATGATACCCGTAATGCATACTATATGATGCTTGAATGCATTCCACGCCGATGTGAGTAACAGCCTAGACAACAGCGAGTCCAGACTGTCACTCAAATCAGCATAGACAAACAAGCATGATATCCATGACACTTATAATGGATACTATTAATACCATCTATATTAGATTTTCACGATGCTTGAATGCATTCCACGCTGATGCGAGTAACAGCTTAGACTATAGCGAGTCCAGACTGTCACTCACATCAGCATAGCCATACAAACACGAAACCTATGATACTTAGAATTCATATTATTTATTACTGACTATATTACCATTACACGATGTTTAAATGCATTCCATGCTGATGCAAGTGACAGCCCTGACTGCGGCGAGACCAGATTGTCACTCAACATCAGCATGGACATGCAGACACGATACCTATGCATATTATTTATTACTGACTATATTACCATTATATACACGATGTGTAAATGCATTCCATGCTGATGCAAGTGACAGCCCTGACTGCGGCGAGACCAGATTGTCACTCAGCATCAGCATGGACATACAAACACGGTACCTATGATATTTATAATTCATATTATTTATTACTGACTATATTACCATTACACGATGCTTAAATGCATTCCATGCTGATGCGAGTGACAGCCCTGACTGCGGCGAGACCAGATTGCCACTCACATCACCATAGCCATATAAGCACGATACCTATGATTATACCCCCGGCATACGAAGTATGTCGAGGGGTATATAGCTTTTGTCTTTCCGTCCGTTCGTCCGTCTTTCCGTTAGTCCGTCCGTCCGTCCGTATGTAAGTTAACATTTGCGTTAAAGTTTTGCGTTAAGTTTTTTATTCTATTTCTGTTAACAAGAACTTGTTCATAGATGTTTATTATTTTATTAGAGGATGGATACTGATTAATTAACATCGTCTAGATGCTGCTACTGCTGTCCGAAGGTCAAGGTCACAGACTTAGAAATTTGTACAATAGCTGCGTTAAAGTTTTTGTTAAGTTTTTTTGGTATGCTTCTTTTATCATGACCTTGTTCATTGATGCTTAATGTTTTAGCTGAGGATGGATACTAATTAGTTTGCATCATCTACATGCTGCTGCTGTCCTAAGGTCAAGGTCACAGACTTTGAAGTTAGTACAATAGCATTAACATTTGCGTTAAAGTTTTGTGTTAAGTTTTTTTCATTTCCTTCAATTCTCCAGACCTTGTTCAATGGCGCTTAGTATTTTAGCTGAGGATGGATACTATTTAGTTTGCATCATCTACATGCTGCTACTGCTGTCCTAAGGTCAAGGTCACAGACATTGAAATTTGTACAATAGCTGCGTTAAAGTTTTGCGTTAAGTTTCTGTTTTTGCTCTGTCTTTCTGAAAGCCTTTACTGGAACTTGTTCTTATGTGCTTAATGTTACTACAGGAGAGATACATATTAGTTTGCATCATCTGGATACTGCTGCTGACCTAAGGTCAAGGTCAGATACGCAGGAATTTGTGTACCATTGTGGTTTGTTAAGTTGTACTTTTTGCTTACCGTATATTTCAGTATACTTGATTGGAACTTTTTGCTTTGTTAGTAGGTTTACTGCAAGGTGGAAACTGATCAGTTCAAATCATTTGGATGCTGCTGCTGACTTTAGGTCAAGGTCACAGACATTAAAGTTTTATGTAAATTTGTGTTTAAATTTTATGTTAAATTTGATATTCTTTTAATGGAACCCTTTGGTATTTGTCTATAGTCCTTTCACTGGGTATGTTATAGATCGTCCATCGTCTGTCTGTCTGTTTGGTAACATATGCTTTAATATTAGGCGGTGGCACTGGCCGGGGGTATACGTGAGCCCCTGCTCACTTGCTCTAGTTATGATTCATATTATTTATTACTGACTATATTACCATTACACGATGTTTAAATGCATTCCATGCTGATGCGAGTGACAACCTTGACTGCAGCGAGACCAGATTGTCACTCAACATCAGCATGGAGATATGAGTATGATACTCATGATACTACTAAACATAACTTGAACTTCTAGCGTATCCTAAAGTAATAGCCCATGTCCCATGTCCCATACCTTACCGAAACGAAATATAAGGTATGGGATGAGAGACATATCATGTTTAGATCATTTAAAACCAAAAACGAAGACAATTAGTACTGTTCCAGCAGGCGCATGGCGTCGCACTGACGTCGACTGACGCGACGTGGTCGCCAGTACGACGTCATCACGATGCCACGCGCCCGCTGGGATACTGTCACGTCTTCGAGAAATAGCCAAAGCAAAGTCGTGACAAGGAGAACCAACGGAAGATAGCCTCGGACAGTCTCGCTTACTTTGCACACAGACATACAGCAACTCATCATCAGAACCACATTTGTTGGACAACCCTTATAAGAGGCCACAACACGTACCAGCTAGTTATCGTCTATGACTTAACATCAGACACTTCACATCTACCCCAGCAGGCACATGACGTTGTCGGAACGACGCCGCACTGACGCCAATGCGACGTGATAAAGTCTCAACGACGTCAGTACGACGTCACCCAGACGCGATGTGCTTGCCGGGACAGCTCTGCAAGATAAATAACAATGTATACAACTTCAAAAATAGACATATTATTCAGAACTTCAATCAGTGAGCTATGTTAGACTCGTAAAACTAAGCTTTACATTATTTTGTATCATTTTTAAAGATGATATAAAGAGTTTTAAAATTTCCCATCGATCTTCTTCATCAGTCAGAAAATCAAAACACCCCGAAAACAGTCCATCTATCTGATCAGATGGGGACAAAGCCTTAAATTTATTATAAAACCGTACCCCAAATCGGCCGAGTAGTCTATGCCACAGAACTTTCCTAAAACTATCCGTGTTAGGACAATACAGCAACAAGTGTTCTGTTAGTAACATATTTGTCTCATCACAATTATAACATTTCCGAAACCATTTTCCGGAGAACAACATGCGTAGTAGGCGTATAGCTACTTGTACCAGCCCTTTGAACCTAGGATAATCCTTAGACAGTTTCCACAATACGTGTGGCCCAAAGGTAATGTCCACATGAATTTTGAGAATACGATTGTATGAGTTAACAGTGGATACCCTAGACATCAGGTCATTACTGTAAAAGTTATCTATAGTCTGTCTTATAACTTTTTTCCAAGCATTTTTGGTCATGAAAGACCCATTTTCAACAAAACCACTGAAAACATGTGACATGGAGTATTTATCCAAAATACGAACAATGTCAGGTAGAAAACCTTGTTTATGGGGGACATCAAACTGCTATTGCAGTGAACAAGCCTATGAAGGAACACCTCTTTTATTCTCTAATACCCGGGCAGAAGACATAGTTGTCCAAAAAAAAAACCAGTTTTCTATAATCTATTTCGGCTTCGATAGGTTGCATTCCAATTAATGACAAAGCAACATCAGTGCTGACGTTCTTCGGTAACAACTGCATGAATTTAACACAAAAACGATGTGCGCGTTCCAAAGACACAATATGTTTTGGTAATATGTTTGACCATAAGTCGCAACCGTAAAGAGCTTTCGGTAAAACAACCGAATTATATATATGCTTTATTGACATGGGATTAAGTCCCTCTTCGTAAATTCCACAATTAGACAGGCTTAAAAATTATTTGTTGCTAGTTTGACATTTTCATCGATCGACATATACTTATCACATCTAACACCCAAATGTACATATTTCGTACCCTCATCGACTTGATCATTTCCAAGCATCCATGTTCGATTTGACTTCTGATAAGCATTCTTACTTTCATTAAAAACAATTACTAAGCATTTTAATGCATTATATAGATACCGCCATTTTACCGAGTACCCAAAGCAAATGTTCATCATCTTGTCTAAACCGATCCTTGAATAAGATCCCAAAAGCATATCATCAGCGACTGATGGAGAACAACAATTGATATCATACATGCAGAAACCTAGCCCCGACGATTCTAGCTGATTATATAAAAGAGCTGCAAGAACGGCGACAATACGCCGCCTTGGCGTGTACCTTGTAATACAGGGAACCAATACGATTTATGACATTGACCTTTTACGCAGCTGTACATATCTGTGTACATATTAACAATAAGATAATAGATTAATTTACATATTCCTGAATTGTATAGCTTATAAAATAGACCTTCGTGCCACACGTGATCAAACGCCTTTTTAACATCTAAGTGTCCCACAGTCCCCAGGAGGGATCTAATGAATAACAAGTGATCGTATAGTTTCTACATTTTTTATTATCTACTTCTAACAACCCAGGTATCCCATTCAGCCAAGTTCTACACAATCAAGTTCAAATCCAAATCTAAAATCCAACTCCGCGCTTTCCTGCCAGGGGAGGTCTTTTATACCTTCTACGGGACTATTTCTTGAGATATTACTACGC
The DNA here is from genome assembly GCA_963989385.1 of Ctena decussata. Lineage (NCBI taxonomy): Eukaryota > Metazoa > Mollusca > Bivalvia > Lucinida > Lucinidae > Ctena > Ctena decussata. The sequence goes on along the minus strand of OZ022511.1, from coordinate 3,804,095 downwards.
TTCTAAAATATCTACGCAATTTCGAAAGGGGAGCAATTTGACTGTAATCTAGTTCAAAGGGTGAATGTTTACAAATATATTATCTGATAAAATGACAACTTCATGTGCACTCAACATACAAATAGTTTACTACTATTTTCTTTTGCAAAACCCATAGATTCTCTTAGTAGGAACGAGGTCATAAGGCACCCAAGGTTTTGTTGAAATCCACCCTGCATAGAGTGGATGGGTTGGGCTATGTTATCAAATAACTGGATTCTTATGAGTAATAAAGACCTAAATACTGAACAAATATACAGGGGTAAGTTTCTTCTTTTCACATTTCATGGATGAATGAATGTTACGTCATTTTCAACAGTATGTCAGACATATAAGGTCGATGGGAGGGTCCAGTGACCTATATAGATACCCCACTGGAGGGTCATAATGATAGGAAGTATGCAATGGAAACCCGTTTAGGATGGAAAAGGTTTCTGCCTACAGCAGCAATCGAACTAGGATCGCTAGCTTTGCAGGCCAGCGCTTAATCAAGTGAGCTAAGGGGCTCCTTTCACGTTTTATTGCCGGGCCGCGTAGCGCAGTCGGTAGGGCACCTGAATCATAAGTCAGAGATCCTGGGTTCGAACCCGATCTGGCCACATACTTTCGTTTCTCCTTCCGCTGATTCAAGAAGGGCAGTTGTCAGTTACTGGCGAAAGTATGTGCACTTAGTACTGGTTAACCGCTTAGGCGGTCTAAGCCTCACTGTTGTCTAACCGACCCGTATATGCTCTGATTAGTCATGTAGGCCCCGTATGCAATCGTGATTGGTTCGAGTTTCAAAATGGCGGCGAACAACACACCACGAGATGCCAACAGGTAATTTTTAGCTTTTTTTACCATTTCTTTTCATCATCAGAAGTAATTGCAGTTTGCAACATTAAACTTTATTGTTTATTACATGCATTTCGGAATCCCCAGGCAGGACTGTTCACCATATGAATTGCAATCCTTCATCATTTGTGTGCTCATTTGGACATAAATATGTTGAATCGAGTGACGATTGTAAAAATATGAGTTTTTGCATCTTTGGACCATCAAAGTGTACTTTGAATGGTGTTCAATCAGTTGTTTGGTCAATTCTTTCAATAGCCCACAAAGCATGGGATCCAACACATTTGCCTTTCAAATATATTTAAGAATACACAAAATGGTCATAACACGGATTAGTCTTGTGTAGTTTATGGTCAGACCACGGATTAGTTGAGCGAGGAGTGCGGATTAGTAAGTAAAGACAACGGATTGGTTTCACATTTAAGGATCAATTATCCAAGTATAAAATAGTTTTTTTACTATCATTCATAGTGTGGTAAGACTTGAGAGTGTAATGAAGTCACACCAGATTCTCACAAGCTCATCTTAAGTGTTATATATGATTGAACCTTTCTATGCAGAAATAATGTGAACGTCCTAAACACGTTTTAACTTACCTGAGCCGAAAACTCAACTAGGCGATTTTTTAGTAGATCAAGCCATCCGCTCATAATCGCTCGATCATCTCACCGCTGTGGCCGGTGTGGGTTCGAGCTCCGCACGGGTCACATGTGAGACAAGCCAAGTTCTGCTTGCGGGTGTGCCAGGTGATTTTTCCTGGGGTACTCCCGTTTTCGCCCAATCTACTGATTGGCTCGTCTCGATATGAGTGAAATAATCTTGAAAGGGACGTAAAACTGAATCAGAAAAAATCCAACCAGCGTCCGTCGTCCGTCTGTCATCTCAACTTATTTTCATAAATTATATACATGTATCACATATAGAATTTATAGTTAGGGGAAATGAATGATTATGTTTTTGTGCCAGTCTAATAAGAAGTCTGGTTGCTTTGGATCCGGAGAGGTTAAATTTTTATTTTAGCAATTGCTGTACATTACGATAACAAGCCTGTGCAATATACTGCCTTTTTCACGGCTGTAAAATTGGTAATTTTCAGATGAAAAATTATGATGTTTTCCTAATTTTGCTCAAAAGATAAATTGTGGGTACATGTCAGGCGGTTCTAACGAGGGTCCATAATCTACTATGTTTTAGAGCAAAATAAGAACACAATGAATACCCTTGTCGGAGTAAACCCCGGTTTTACTAATAGTATATAAATGTGGGGTGTCAGTTTCACTGGCGTGTTAGCATGATGATATTCAGGTGAGACTTGTGGCCATTAGCCTCTGTTTTTATGGTTGCTGAGACGAGGATGTACGAGCAAACGTATTGGGTGAGAAAATAACTCATTGCATACTGGGTGTTTTAATGCTTTTTGTCGTCTGCTGATTTGTTTAAAAATTCACTCCTCCAGCAATATCATGAAAATGTCAAACAGTTTGGACCCTGATAAGGCCGGACGATTCGTCGTGCCTGATATGGGTTCAAACTGTTTGTCAAGGTTATCTACCATTCATATCCGGTTTAATTTGTTGCCATGTCAACCGAATGGCTCAAGTTTCTATTAGGCCATAGTTGTATATTCAGGTGAACGTTGTGGTCCATGGTTTAATTATCGAATACTTTATTTGCAGAATAATAGAAGCGCTTGATCAGTCGTTCCATGATGCATTAGATTCAACAGATGCTGGGTAAATTTTAGATAAAAATGTTAACATGAACAAAAACTACAGTTATCCAACTGCAATGTATGAAAGTACTTTGGTTCACATATATGTATTTCTGGTATTATTTACAATGTTTGCTTTTTACCATGCAAACTATTTTAAGCAAAAATTGGAGAGAAAAAATCTACCAGAAATATGTACATTTGGGCTAAAATACTTTCATACATTGTAGTTGGATAACTGTAGTTATGTTTATGTAAATGTTTTTCTCTGAAATACACCCAGCGTTTCACAGTGACGCAAATGGAATCAAACCAGGGAGTAACCAAAATGACTGATAAGCACGCTGCTGAGTACTCAAAAACTGTATTTTGGGACGTAAAGTAATCTGTGTGACATATATAAATTGCTCATACAACAATATAGCCAGAAATATCAGTCTCCTTGACAAAATGACCATTTTTGTTTGCACAGGTAAATTTTCATACAAGTAAGAGCTTTTGAGATCGGCGTCCCCTTAATGATGAGTTAATTGCATCAAAATAATCTGATATGATTGTGTATGATTATTAACTAGTCTACCAAAAAAACTCTTCAAGAGCAATTCTGGTTCTGAAAGTTACCTTGCTATAAGGTCTGCAGCGTAATTATTGTATCTAATGCTCAAATGAATAAAAAAAACTTCAAAAACAGTATCAGAATAATGATGACTAATCCGTACTCTTTGTTAGAAAAGCTCATTCCAATCCGATTTCTGTAGGATACTAATCCGTAGTACACCAGTTTCTAATCCGGGGCAAACACAGGTGTGTAGAAAACTATAAAAATCATTTATTTTCACATCAAAATACAAAAACAAACAAAGTAAAAGCATAAGCGACAGTAGCAATCACTTTTTGAAGACTTCCACGTAAAAACAGAGTACAACTGCTAAATGCGAGTTAATACCAGCCACATTTTCATGGATGTTGTTCGATTCGAATATTTTTGTTTACCATGAGCACAACTTTATGGATCAATATCTCGTTTTGGGGTATCGTTTTGCTGAAATTTGCATAAGGGTCAACTAGATATTTGTTTGGATAAGTTACTTCGTGAAACAAAATAAATTAGCTTACCTAACTAATGTGTATCGCTTCCTTTCCTAAATGTGTACACAAATGTTTTGCGGCTCGCCGCCATCTTGAAACTCGAACCAATCACGATTGCATACGGGGCCTACATGACTAATCAGAGCACATACGGGTCGGTTAGACAACAGTGAGCCTGCCCAGGAATAGTGTGGTTAGGTTGACACCGTCCCGACATGACCATAGCTATTTATCGTGGACGATAAGCCACAAATCAATCAACCAATTAATCAATCACGTTTCATTATTACTCACACTCCGGACTACCAATCCAGGGGTCGCAAGATCGATCCTACGCTTCTCCGGTCTTTCGGATAAGACTTTAAACCGAGGTCCCGTCTCCATATGACCTCGTTGTTGGTGGGACGTTAAAACCCGAGTTCACTCAATTTTAATATTTGAGCCGCGAGAAAACCAACAATGTGGTTGTGCGCCCAGCGCAGACTCAGATCAGCCTGGGCATCCACCCAGTCTGATCAGAATCTTCGCTGAGCGCTTAAATAGTAGCTAAGGGTCTAAGCTACCTCCATGCGGACAGCGAAAACTCTTATCAGACTTGGTGGATGCCCAGGCTAATCTGAGTCTGCGCTGGGCGCACAACTACATTGTTGGTTTTCTCGTGTCGCGGCTCATTTCATTTATCTGTGTCTGTTCATGCTGGAAAATAACAACCCACGGGCTTCCATTAGTTTGTTCTCTCTCTCTCTCTCTCTCTCTCTCTCTCTGAGAGGCCAAACTAATGTGTGTGAATTCAAGGGTCGGGAATCTCTCTCTCTCTCCACTGTGTGTGTCTCTCTCTCTCTCTCTCTCTCTCTCTCTCTCTCTCTCGATATCTCATACTATTGACTACATGGACAAGACGACAAAATTTTTCCAAAAGCTGTAAAACCCACGAGGATACAAATGCAACATAATCAATGACATGTATACATAATGTGTTGTCAACTGGAGTAGACTCCAGGGTCGTTCTCGATTGGGCTGTGCACACAGTAGGGATTTTTGGAACATCAATCGAGTTCTCTGGAACATTGTTCTTGGACGTTGCGCACTGTGTTCCAAACGAGAAGGCGGTAAGTAAGTAAGTAAATAAGTAAAGACTTTATTTATAGAGGGTTACAACATTTAGCAAACACGTACATGTATGTTCATGGTGTGGACAGAACAAATAGTGAAAACAAAATGACAGACAAGCAGACGACACATGAAATTATATAAAGAGCGCTAAGCTTGTGTGATGAACTTTGAATTGTTTTCCTTTAAAATTCAGATTGCATAACCCAAAATTTCGTCAAACAAAAGAGAATCGTGTTTCTAAAACGCCAACATATCACCCCTTTCCTGCTCGTTTGATATGCTTGATGTCGGTATTCTAACAGCTAACACAGTGCGCGCAGCCCAAACGAGCACAGCCAAGAGGTCTTCCTTCGTCCGGCATGGTCGTAATTTTCCCCAAAAACATTTTGATTTATAATTAGAACAGAGGAACACAGTTTGATGGGGTTATGTCCAGGGAAACAAATAGGAATTCTAATGCACTTACGTATGTAACGCGACGTCTGATTGGATATCGCCAAATTTTTGCGACAGTATGTCCTGCGATATACTCACTGTTGTCTAACCGACCCGTATGTGCTCTGATTAGTCATGTAGGCCCCGTATGCAATCGTGATTGGTTCGAGTTTCAAAATGGCGGCGAACCGCAACACATTTGTGTGCACATTTAGGAAAGGAAGCGATACACATTAGTTAGGTAAGCTAATTTATTTTATTTTACGAAGTAACTTATCCAAACAAATATCTAGTTGACCCTTATGCAAATTTCAGCAAAACGATACCAAAAACGAGATATTGATCCATAAAGTTGTGCTCATGGTAAACAAAAATATTCGAATCGAACAACATCCATGAAAATGTGGCTGGTATTAACTCGCATTTAGCAGTTGTACTCTGTTTTTACGTGGAAGTCTTCAAAAAGTGATTGCTACTGTCGCTTATGCTTTTACTTTGTTTGTTTTTGTATTTTGATGTGAAAATAAATGATTTTTATAGTTTTCTACACACCTGTGTTTGCCCCGGATTAGAAACTGGTGTACTACTGATTAGTATCCTACAGAAATCGGATTGGAATGAGCTTTTCTACACAAGACTAATCCGTGTTATGACCATTTTGTGTATTCTTAAATATATTTGAAAGGCAAATGTGTTGGATCCCATGCTTTGTGGGATATTGAAAGAATTGACCAAACAACTGATTAAACACCATTCAAAGCACACTTTAATGGTCCAAAGATGCAAAAACTCATATTTTTACAATCGTCACTCGATTCAACATATTTATGTCCAAATGAGCACACAAATGATGAAGGATTGCAATTCATATGGTGAACAGTCCTGCCTGGGGATTCCGAAATGCATGTAATAAACAATAAAGTTTAATGTTGCAAACTGCAATTACTTCTGATGATGAAAAGAAATGGTGAAAAAAGCTAAAAATTACCTGTTGGCATCTCGTGGTGTGTTGTTCGCCGCCATTTTGAAACTCGAACCAATCACAATTGCATACGGGGCCTACATGACTAATCAGAGCACATACGGGTCGGTTAGACAACAGTGATACTATCGGAAACACGGCTTCATTACATCACGTCGCTTCTCATTGGTTGACGTCGCTGAAAGCGTTTGTTATAGGTGCAAAGTAGCGCATGTGAACATGGGAAAAGTGCATTAGAATGGGAATAACTGTATTGAAAATTGTCATTTCCGGAGGCGAGTCGTTGCCGGTGTTATGGTCGCAAATTGCGTTTTATTGCTCCGCTGGTGCGTCGCCGTAAACCATAATTTCCGACCATAAAGCCGACGATTTACCTCCCCAAATGACAATTTTGAGTACAGTTATCCCCCAAGTCACAAAATTTTCCTTTGCAAACATGGCGGAAAAACATGGAAGCATACCCAATATTACATTTACACAGGCTTTTTTATGATTCATTTTCTTTTCAGAAACAGTTCATCAATACAACGTGTTTGAAACTACATATATAGCAGAACTCTTTTAATCAACTGAAAAGTTGACACGGCCCCTGAATATGACCTTCCATCGAAACCGGAATTATTGATAATACTCCTGTGGAAAGTAGGGAAGAGTCGGGTAACTTCGGACAGCCGGGAAATTCGGACACTGACATTATTTCCTTTATATGTGAGTTGTTTGGAACTAAAATAACAAATATCTGGCCAAACAGAGAAAATTCTGATGAGACGGCTCATAATGAGCCGTCTCATCTGGATTTTCACTGTTTGCAATTGTATGTCCGAATTTACCCGCCTGTCCGAAGTTACCCGACTCTTCCCTAAGTTTGAGTCGCAGCAGGAATTACTGAATTTTTCAAAGGTTGAACCGGGTATGGCGTCTTATTGTAGCAGTCTCCGTAGAACTTTCGTCATCAGAAGAGTCAACTACAAGGTTCTGGTGGTATTGATCTGCATTATACTGATTGTAGGATTTATTAGCACCTTTTCTGGTACTGAACCTCGCCAGGTTACAGATGGGCAATTCGTCCGAACGTTTCCGAACAGATATTTCCGAGAGAAAGAGACAAAACGGATCTTGATCTGGCAACCCCATATAGGATCCGACCTGGCGGAATTAGAAAACCGATGTCTGAAGAAGTGTCCGGTAAAATGTGAAGCGACTGATGATAAAAGTGAAATTGCTAATGTTGATGCAGTTGATTTTCATTTATCAAATTTATGGACCAAAGTCTGGCAGATCGACACAAGATCAATAATAGACTTCCCCACTTATAGGCGCCCTGATCAGATCTGGATGGTTTCTAATATGGAGCCACCGCAGCACCTGTGGGGAGACCTAGAAGTATTTAATGGTATATTTAATTGGACCCGTTGGTATCGCTCGGATGCCACCTTAAGCTGGCTTTACGGATATCCTTACAAACTACAAACACAGGCGGAAATAATTAACGCAACTAAAGAAATGAAGGGGCGTAATATATTTAAAGAGAAAACAAAGAGTATCATAGGAAGGATAAGTAATTGTGTTGATCAAAATAAAAGATACAAAACAGTCACAGAAATGCAAAAATATTTAGATATTGACATGTATGGTTTATGTTATAACAAACCATGTGGAGATCCAACCAACCAATGGGACTCTTCATGTGACGTCATCATGAAGCAATACAAGTTTTATCTAGCTTTTGAAAACAATGACTGCAAGGACTATGTGACCGAAAAATACTGGCTTTCTTTAGGTAGAGAACAGATTCCTATCGTAAACTGGAAAAGTTTGAATAAAGAAATGGTAATACCAAATTCGTATATCAATATACATGATTTTAAAGATATAAAGACTTTGGCGGGATACATAAAGAAAGTCAGCGAAAATGAGACTTTATACAATAGTTATTTTGATTGGCGGAAGCAGTATTCAAATAATCCACCTTGTCCCTCTTGTGATGTGTGTAAAGCTCTACATGACAAGGACAGACCAGCTCAGGTTGTTGATGATCTCGACGGCTGGGTCCGGAATGATGTATGTCCAAAAATCACGGTAATTAATTAACTAATCTCTCTCTCTCTCTCTCTCTCTCTCTCTCTCTCTTAGTTGATCATGTCCCATCAATACAATAATCTGTAGGAGCCCCGGTAGCTCAGTAGGTTAAGCGCTGGCCTGCTGATCTAGCCATTCTGGGTTCGAGCCCCGCTGAAGGCAGGAATCTTTTTAATCGTAAACGGGATTCCATTGCAAACAGCCCACTACCTACAATGTGTTATTTCAGGATTCTGTATGCTACGGTTAACGTTACGATTTTCTACGGCTTTTGATGAAGGTTTCTAATGTTAACGGCCGTTTAGCGGACGATTTTAACAAAATAAATATTAACTTTCATATTTTAATGCAAATCTAACATTTTATGCTGTACTGAAGAACTCAAACTCATACTGTTATCCATTTGCACGTTAAAATTCTCGTTTGTTTTGGCAGTTTTATCGAAATAGGCTCAGCGAGAATCCCAGTCATCATAAGTAGGTTTTTACCGGCTCTATTTACTCCTGTATTTGTCCATGCAGAGGAATATTGCACTAAATTGTAAATGTACACTGATATTTACTGCAGCATGCACGAATGTATGAAAACATGTGAATTTTAGAAAAAAGATTTTATAGTTTTCTACGGCTAATCCAAACCTTATGTATTGGTTTTCGAATGTTATGCTAACGTATTCTACGGTGGACGTTTATGTTTCCTACGGTAAGTATTGTGACATGAAAAGCAAAATAGTAAAATAGAGATGGTAAACCTATGTGTGCAAGGCGATTTTAGCAAATGCTTTAAGAACCACCTGTCCTGATCAAAATAAGAACCCAAGATCTTCGAGAATATCATAAGACCCTTAGTGATCACAACTTCAATATAAGTTGGATGATTGTAAAACATCATAGAAAGACTGGCTGATCTTAGACTTTTTCGGCGCATGCATATTAACTATGTACTTGTTTTTTAATACAGAGGTCCCTACTTGCAAACTAAACTCAAATTCAACGATTGTCTCAAGGTAAGGTCAAGTCGTATTCATAGACATAAGTGCAGCTGAAGTAAACTCCAGTAAGTAAGAATTGGTCGGGGAATGGTGAAGCTCCCTCGATGGCGGTTCAAGTTAATTTTGATAAATATTTCAGCGATTTCATGGCTATGATATGACAATGCGAAGAAGCACGACTACCAAAAGCTGTTGTTATAGGAGAAAACGCGGTGACGTCATCGATAAGGATTTCCAAGGTATTCCCCACACTGGTTGGCAAAAAGTCGATAATCAATCACGCTATATTGAACGTTTATTGGGTGATATTAAACTATGTAATTAATCATGCCGTGTATTTTGCGCATTACGATGCATATTTTCATATAAATGATAACGCTTAGAAATGTAGGTATTTTAGTGTAAAATATTCTTCTATTCTCTCTCCTAATACTATATTGTATTGTCTTTCATTTTCTATTACTCGTGTTCTATTTAATAATTACCTTGATTGTCGAAAAGGTTTAAAGGTTAAAATACTGATCTTTAGTACCTCCGAATTATTGTATTTTTATTTCATTTATTTATTTTTCTTTTTAAGTCAAAGTTATTAAGAGAAATAGTCCTGTTCCGAAGCGAGTCAATGTATGTCGAGTAATTAAATAACTTTAAATAATATTAAATAACTCTTTTTTTTTTCGCGCGACAAGCGATTAAAACAATTTTTGCACTTGTTTTATCGGTTTCTATTTATTCGCAGCTTTCTAAACTATATTTTACGCATTTCAGAGGTTAATTTTCAGCAAAACCCCATAGAAGTCATAGAAGACCACTGTCTCTCGCTATCTTTTTGCCAACCAATCTACCCACGTGATCATCCGATGACGTCACTCCGGGGATTCCCGTTATCTCCTATAGGCCAGATGGCGTCTATGTCATACATTTTTCTTGTGTGTGTGTGTGTGTGTGTGTGTGTGTGTGTGTGTGTGTGTGTGTGTGTGTGTGTGACAAATTCATATTTTAAGGTGCTGCGTTTCACAGACAGAGTTTTGGCTTACGTCATGTGATTTGTATTTCCTTTCAGCTATAATGTCGTTTAGAAAATATTAAGTCTATATTCAGACGTCTCCGAGAGAGAGAGAGAGAGAGAGAGAGAGAGAGAGAGAAAGATAGAGAGAGAGAAGAGAGAGCCCTCCCCACACATACGCATTCACACGTGGTCGGGTAGGGCTACGTTTGGTGTAGGCGAGTCTCACTAGTGTAAGCAGGCTAGGCCATGGTTCGTCCTCCTGTACGGAGACATAAACCACGAGCTTTAGCAAGTGCATTATCGACCGTACAGACGGACAAACTGCGTTCTTTCTCACTTATAGCATGATACCCATTGTAGGCCTTGCACGTTATGGGGTATCTCATGCTAAAGATTTGGGTATCCGAGGATCGTACTATAAATCTGGATAAGAATTGCTGTGCTTGCTGCAGGTGCGGAATGGGGTCGGATTTAATTTTACTCTAGTCTGTCCTATCGTTCCTTCTTCGTCTCTCTCAGTGACCGCTCGATAAAGACTGAAACACTGTCTCAAATAGCCGTTAAACCTCAAACAAACAAACAAAGAACAACCCCAAACCTGTCAAAAACCAGCCGAATTTCTAATTTGACTGATGTCTTAACAATGTTGAGCTAGAATATAACTTTTAAAAAAGGAAACTCTGACACTATTTACACATTTTTAGCGGAACCTAGATCTACAAAGAAACGTAATTCCTTCAAAAACCTCTTCGGGTCCCCTTTTTGTTAGGCTGACTTGTCTCCAGTCATCATAAATATATGTTAAAATGTTATTGAGATCCGACAAATGCGGTATAAGTAAAACCCTAAAATGCGGACAGCAGACTGGCGGACCGATTGAAAACAATATACCCCAACCCCATACTCATTTTGCCATCTGGAAGAAAACTCGTTACGTTGTCAAATCGATAACTCTATACTACCGGTAAACTTTAGCCCTTGGCCACAAATTCCAGTGTCTTAATGATCAATAGAGAGAAAATTTTCGACCAAGCTTCGAATCAATAGTTAGAAAAATTAGGCGTTCAGGGAAGAAATTTCCCATTTAGCTATGTATGTAAAACATACATCTTTGTAATCAGTGGAATAACAGCTTTCAGCTCATACGTATAATAGATTCGCAAATGTTAATTTATATATGTTATTTAGGACCAAAAACGAAGGTTCGCGTAATTTGAATAAATTGTGTTAAGAAACGTATGGTTTGTAGAAAGAAAACTATGGGCTCTAATGGAAGAAACTTTTCATTGACGCATTTCTATAATTATTATACCAGATTAAAGAGCTTGAAATGCTCTTTTGAGGTAGACGTTATAATGTAATGTCGAAAATAAACTAAATAAGAAAATATAATTTATTTTTGAGCTTCTATACATTTTCCTGTTAAACTGAGAACCGTACACAGGTAATCGCTATCTCCGACCCTCATATTATCGAAAACATCCCGTAACTATAACGAGAATTCTTCCCTATGGATATAGGTGGTAGTGGTGTGATTAGGGAAAGGGGTGGGGTATGTATATTCAATCGAAAGTACTAAGCTTCAACATACACATTTTTTTAAATTTTATTTTAATTTTCATTGTTATACAATATTAAAAGAGGGTGCTCAACATAAATGTTCTACATTGACCTTAGCTACATAATCCTAGCTGATCTTGAATCAAGTACTGCTACTTAGAGGTTATTACATGTCTATTGTCGCGTTGCCAGGCATATCGGCACGAATAGCTCCATATTGGCCCACGGGCCTTTAGGCTACGGGTTGATATGCCTGGCAATCCGACACTAGGGATGTCGTAACCTCTTTATTACATGTATTCTGCATTTCCCCTAAAATTAGTATACCGATTCAAACAAACGAACCTATTTTGGGCGATACGTCAACTCGAATGTTTTTGACGTTATGTTACGTTGAAAAGTACAGTATGCACGCACGCATCGCCGCCATGCTGACGTCATTATGCAATCATTTTCAAACAAAGTTAGAATTACAAAGAATTAGAGAGGATTTCAGAGAGAGCAAATTTTTAGAAAGAGAGACAGAGAAAAAAGAACTTACAATATGCATTTCAAATTCATTGGGGAGGATTTTTCCTTCTGTCTGAGTCTGTAAAAGACTATCACATTGTGTTTACGATTCTATTTGGGATTTTCGTTTTCTCTAGAAACTTTCTCAGCCGTTTAGCAGTTGCCTGTCGGTCTTTCTCCCCCATATCAATCCAGTCGCTCAAGCCATAAATTTACAGTTGTTCTAGTTTGCGTTCCGCAATCTTATTTACGAATGAGCGGGCTGATATGGCCGCACGAGCGGGCTGATATGGCACTGCACGAGCAGGCTGATATGAGGAAAGGAAACACGAGCCATACTGGACTGCGTATCCAAGATATTTGTTACTATATTTAGTAATACATGTAATAAATATCATTAGTTTCAAACACACGCAATAAAATAATTAATAAATAATAATAATAATAATAATAATAACAAACATTTTAATACAAAATATTACTGTCTTAAAATGGCTATTTTAATCTCCAGTCCTCTCAGTATCAAAGTCAATTGTATCCAAGTTTGGTACACCTAACATAAGAAAAAATCACTTGTGGTTACTGAAATTTCAGCAGTTAAAAACGGCAAAAAACCCAAATACTTGTGGACAGTCGGACAGACGGATGAGCGAACGAACGGACGGACCTCCATAGCATACATCGTCTATTGGGGGTGGGGTTGGGGGTTGGAGGGGCTACAATGACATAGAAACACGCCCATAACAATTAATTTTAGTATCATCGAAGCTGTTCATTGCATGCAACTATGTCGTCCCCGTGTCGATATACTAGTATATGCCTACTTTGGATAAAATCCGTGGTATAAAACCTGTTCATGAAACAAGTAAAGAAAGCGCATACGACGTGTGAAGGTGGGAAGGGGTCGTTTTTATTATTTTTTTTATTGTTTTTTTTTTTTTTTTTTTGGGGGGGGGGGGTGCTGGGGGTGCGGCTCGCAGAAACTACCAGGAGGTAGAGTTAAACAACAAAAAATACAGTGATACGACAGTGATTTTTTTCTCTATATATAAGTGGTACCCATTAAAGGCACCAGTCCCAATTCAAAATAGTACCTTTTTTCCCAACTGCAGGTTGAAAAATTCCCAGTTGCAGGGAGAATTTTTCTAGGGACCTACACGCACAAATTTACTTGCTTGCTTACAGAACTGGCAGATATATGGCTATAATTGAATTTAAATATTATTAATTCAGTTTCATGTCCCCTATCCCACCACTTGAGCCAATATAGGTGTTCTAAACTTCAAATTTAAGGAAAATACAAAGAGATTTGTTCCGATTCTGTGGGCACCGGCACAATTCCCAAAATAATGAAAAAATCACTGTACGAGAATGGAAAAATCGATTAACATTTCAGCCAAAATACTGGAGAAGGACGGTATCGAATCCATGACCGATGTTTTACAGGCTACACCATGAACGCTTCTTCAGGCACAGCAAGTAAACCGGACGGACGCTCAGACGTCAAGTAGAAAAGCGTAGTTCCCGCGGTAAATTTATAATTTAACGAATTTTACAGTTAGTATGATTACAGTGTAAATTCTACACTGATAAGCCAACCATGTCTCAAAATTTAGAGTCACTACAGTTTATATACTTTAGGAGGTCCGGTCTGGGTCCACACTGTCCTTTACATAATGCGAGTCTAACTGGAGGGTAGCTACAGTCTTCTCCACGAAGACAAAGTGAATACCAAAACTGTATACTTGAGCTTCACGCATTCAAGGCTTACTCGAGCGTCACTTCAACCGACCTTACTGGAGTAGGAGTCGAGTATGAGTTTGAGTTGTGTTTGTGAATGTGGGCCTGGGTGGTTTATTGCTGTGCATAATGATAACAGCTGTATGATTTATGAATCTTCAAAGGTTGATTTGTCATCGAAACAGTAGCAGCAATGAAATATTCTTCTGGAAATATGGAGAAACATCTTTTTTATACGTAAAGGGATGAATTAAGTGTATTTAGTCATGACAATTACAATTAAGATAGGAAGGAGAGAGTCATACCCATTAAATCCCCATCGTAGGCCAGCAAAGAAGTTAGTTTACATTTTCTTTCATTTATATTGACATTTCTTGAAATCTGACTCGTAAAATTCATATTGTTTGCAAGGTGATAATGAATACCACCGCCAAAAACCGTAGAATACTGTATCATAGTTACCAATTTAACCGTAGGATGATATATCTTAGCCGAAAGAAACCATAACATCTACCGCCGAATACTATAACAAGAAATGATGAAAAAGGCAAATTACGGCACAAAAGTGACTTTCCGGAAAGAGGTTTAAGGTTGGCGGACAGCATTATTATGTTTAAGCACCCGACTATGGATTATATTCTACAAATATATGATAAAATGTCTACTTTCACTTTCTTCTCTATAAAAGCTGATTTAAGGAAGAATAAAGCACTCATTGGCCTGGAATATATGCATTGTTATGGTAAGACTTATTACAGGCAAATTTTCCCATGAATAAAGGCACATATACCTTAATTATCAAATTTTACTCCAGTTTTATCATTTGTTTACACGATTTCTAATGACGCTTTCCCACAATTCTTTGTAAAACCGGCAAAAACCATAACGTTAACATACGCATACAGAATGCCGCAATAACACATTGTAGGTAGTGCAGCCTTTCATTATCACGTCATCTATCTATCCATAGTATAATCTGTATAAAATTTCTACTGACATCGGTACAGATCACGCCGCCATTTTAGTTCCGATATTTCGGTTTAGGAATCTTTGCGGTTTTATCAATGTGTCGTTAGAATCGGGAAGATATGGACTTGAATGCATAAATCAGTCGTTGTAGAATATATAAAGAGAAATAAGCTATTTACCCTGAAGATTTAGTCACATTTGTCCGTGCAGTGGATCAGAACAGAAACCACGTGATACCCCCACCCTGAAAGTTACCCAACACTTTATCAAACGTGATGGGATAAAACTTCCATTTATAATGCTTTGTGTTTTGATACTGGCACGACTGAGAGAGCAAATGGGCCTTAAAAACTTCTTAAAAGGGGTCTGCTTTATGTGAGTTTATAACAACTGTTACCCAGCAGGCATATGACGTCAAAATGACGTCATACCGACGTCATTACGTCGCATCGACGTCGATTTGACGTCATTTCAACGTCTTGTGCCTGCTGGGTACATGCTAACTGTATGGCAATGCCAACTGTGCATGTACAAGCCTGTTTAACATCTCATGATAAATTCAGACGCGGACGTTTATATTAAAGGTACAGTTGCAGCTGATACATTTATATCTATTTATTTCAGTTTGTCAGCGACATTATGACGCACGTAGATCTTTACAAATTCAAACTCTTCGGGCTCTGAGCTTTAATTTGCGCTAGAAGATTGACGTTTGCAGGGCCAGGAAGCTGTCCAGCCGTATTATAAATGGAGCACAGTTGGATCACGCAATTCGATGATGGGCGGTCTACGAAACTGGGGATATTCGAGCGGCATGTTTCTTTCACTGAAAGCTAGGAGGAAGGTGACCAGTGTGTGAAAAGGTTATATTATTAACAATCTACACATGAGTGGAAGGAAAATAGCAGAAAAGAATCCGGATACATGTACATGCATGACATGTCGGTGGTGAAGATCCTTATATGTATTAAGGACATTTCTGGTTTAAATCAAAGGCTGAAATGTAACCCAAAAAATTGGGAATGAACGTATTATTAGGCTTTCTATTAAGGCACAAGCTCGTTGTGCATTTTGTGAATATTTATTTATATATACTTAGGTTAGAGGCTATGAAGAGAAATCTTCGCAATTAAGAACCCTCCGCTCGCTACGCTCGCTTCAGGTTCTTAATTGCGAAGATTTCTCTTCATAGCATATTATTTAAGTTTAAACGTCAATATTAAAGTCAAACAATTATACAGCACTTGATTAGTAAATAGGTTGAGCCCCAAGCGAGTATTCTACCAACCGCTTTCATATCATATCCCCATTTTTCCTCCAGAGTGGGGTCTAAAGACAAATTTTTTAAGAAAGACTGTCTTTCATGACTTGTACAAGTAAGCGAATCTGAGTGAGGGCCATACCAGGTGTCAGTTAGTTTTACTGTTTTGTAAGCAATACTGTAAAAAATCGCGCTTAGCTATAAAACACACGTGAATACATGTTTAGGTTTAAACATGTTTAGGAATATGTCATATAGCTAAACTTGTACGCCTTTTCTTTTATTTTCCCGGACAAAGTCTGCTCAACACGTTTTATTCTGTTACGCGTTTCGGATGAATCCATTCTCTTTTCCCCGTTGAAGAACGAAAAAAGAGACGAAAATGTTGACAGAGGAAATTTTCAAAATAAAAGATAAAAATAACCAGTTTTGTACATGTTTAATTTCTAAACATAAACCTAAACATGTTGCAAATTGAACTTGTTACGATTTAAACACATAAACAATCGGACTGCATATTTTTGCATTGATTTTAAACACATTTTTACAGTGTAAATGTCTGCAAGCTTCTGAAGCAGTTACATGTACATAAAAGACCATTTTAAGGTTTGAAATGGACAGATACTGATTGAGTGAATTCTTGCATGAATTTATTATCGGAGGTAACATGTACACGTGTTCTTTACTCAGTGATAGTAAGTTGCAACTAATACACGCCTACCAATCGCTCTTATGGGAAACCGCGGTTCAGAACGCCAATCCATGATGGGAGTTTCCGGTTTTGCATTTGGGGAGCCAAAAAGTTAAACAAATTTGACATCGGTACAAGGTTTTAGTTATTTATTATCTCTGAAAAATATTCATGCAAAATATAAGAATGCTATTTTGTCGCATATAGATTGTTTCTTCACCACACGAAAGGATTAGGCACATGGTCTTGCATTTTCCAGATATGCATTTAGTACGGCGGAGCATGTGTTCAAGGTCAATCTCGGCGATATATACATGTAGAGAAAAGTCTCATTCTGTTGCTTGATTTTGAGTCTCTGACCTTGTCAGTCGCAAAGAAGTGAACAGAACTGCTGTATGCGTGAATCGAAACGTTTAAAGTAAGCTTTTTGCGTTGGACAGATAAGTTTTTTTGAAAATATACGCAAAAATGTGGCGTCGTCAGCCCGGTTCTGCATGAGATATATGGAAATTTAAGGAATATCAAACACAAAAACAGCTTCTGAACAATAATTGGATTGCAACCAACATGAACTCTGTAGTATATCATTATTTTAATCCCCGTTTGTCTGCCTTTGAGGCATGCAAGAGGGTTTGAAAGAGGGTTTGCAAAAGGCCTAAAAAGACAAACGGGGAATAAAAACAGCCTAAAAGTAGTCATCTGCAATGTATAAAATAATAATTTATCACAAAGTTCATGGTAGTTTTGATTCAATTATTGTCCAGAAACTGTTTTTGTTTCTCATAAAAAATCCTTATATTTTCTATTATCTCATGCGGAACCGGGCTGACGATGCCAAGTTTTTGCGTATATTTTCTATAGGCTAATCTGTCCAACACGGAGAGCTTCCTTTCAACGTTTGGATTTACGCGTACAGTAGTTCTGTTCACTTACTTTCAACGTTTGGATTTACGCGTACAGTAGTTCTGTTCACTTTGTACGACTGACAAGGTCAGAAACTCAAAATCAAGCAACAGAATGTGACTTTTCCCTACATGCCGGATATATCGCCGAGATTGACTTTGAACACATGCTTTACTGTTCTAAATGAATATCTCGAAAAATGCAAGACCATATGCCTAATCCTTTAATATGTGGAAGAAGCAATCTATATGCGACAAAATAGCATTGTCATATTTTGCATAAATAGTTTTCAGAGATAATAGATAACTCAAACCTTGTACCGATGTCAAATTTGTTTAACTTTTTGGCTCCCCTAATGCAAAACCGAAAACTCCTCTCATGGATTGGCGTTCTGAACCGTGGTTTCGCATGAGAGCGATTGGTAGGCGTGTAATAGGCATGGAGAACATTTAACGAACAAACAACCCACTGGGCACACAAGGTTGAATCAATATTGAATATACCTTGATTCAACGTCATGACATTGAATCAAGGATTAATCAATATTGATTCAACCTTGTGTGCCTGCTGGGAAAGAACAAAACGTAAATAATCAAGAACAAAACTACTGTTCCCACTACCACATACACAATTCCCTGCTTGAATTTGATGATCCAAGGTTCTGCAGGAGCCCCGGTAGCTCAATGGGTTAAGCGCTGGCCTGTTGATCAAGCGCTCCCGAGGTCGACCAGTCTTTTAAATTCAGGACAAATAACACAGGGTATACTCGATTCCGCTAATTTTCGCTTCCTGCAGAGACTGTACATCATATTTGGCTTCCGCCGAGACTGTCCGCGATCTCTTGCTTCCTGTCGAGACTTCTGTACATGATAAAAGGCTTCCTGCAGAGATTGTTCGCGTGATTCTGCTTCCTGCCGAGGCTCTCGGCAGGAAGCAGAGTCACGCGGACAGTCTCAGCAGGGAGCCATTTTTCGAGGACAGAAGTCCCTGCAGGAAGTAAGAGATCGCGGACTGTCTCGGCGGAAGCCAAAATGACGGAGTCTCTGCAAGAAGCGAAAAATGGCGGACTGGTCTATACCCTGTGAATAATGCACACTAATATACTTGAGCCACGACACGACAAAACCAATAAAGTGGCATGTGCGCCCAGCGAAGACTAAGATCAGCCTGGGCATGTGGCAGTCTGATGAGAGTATTTGCTGTCTACATGGAGCTTGTTTAAGCCCTTAGTTATCCTTTATGCGCAAAGCAAAGACTCAGATCAGACTGGGCGGATGCCCGGGCTATTCTGTCTTAGCTGTGCGCACTGCCACTTTGTTGGTTTTGTTGTGTCGCGGTTCACTATGTATGCATGCAAAACGAATACCCTAGCTTGTTATATTGTCGCACACCATTCATTTGCAACTTTGAATTTCTAATTTGCCAGTGGGAATGGATTTGCGTGCTTACCAGATGTGAATGTGATTTGTGGAGAGGTAGACAGTAAATGATTTTTATACCAGAATCTGCTGTGTTCTGGTACTTTGCATCTGCGATTCCTGTTAGATCGTAAAAGGCCTGTTAGCGCTTAAAGTGCCAAAACTGAAAGTAAATGAATTTGCAAACTGCGTAGCTCCAGATTAGGCGGCTCATAATGAGCCGCCTAATCTTGCTCTACACTGCTTGCCTACTAGTCTTTGAATTCTATGATATAGCTTGGATGAACATTTTATTAATATTATGTTGCAGACATAAATTTTTGTCGTGCTTGTCGTAGCCTATCACTGAATTTGTCATCTTCTGACAAATGTTAGATCATGACTATTTTGACTAAATACACAGTTTCATTTTTTCCTTTCCATATGCAAAGACAAAGCAGTCATTTCCTCAGCAAGACGATTCTAATGAGGAGTCACATACAGCATGAGTTTTTATGGAGAAATATTAATATCCCCCTTACACCTTGCTAACTTGAGCACTGCATGCGATTCTCTTATTATTGGCTGTGTTATTCCAAATGATATGTCATCGGCCTCGCGAGATGTAAACCGATAATTCGACCGGTACGGACGGCACATCGTCGGTCTGAGAGGGTACAATGAAGAGATTAGTTTAACATGATTGGCGACAATCAGTATCATGGATATGTCATCATTAGACCATCTAAGATAACTCGCTAGTGCTGTAAAATTTACTCCTGACAGAGTTATTTCCCTTGTTAAATGACTGGTGGCGATCAAGATCTGCTTTGTTTTGCAAAGTAGTACTCTCTGCGTCTGTCATAGTCCAGTAACACGAAAGGTGTAGTAGTGTATGTGATTCTTGAGAACGTTGAAATACTGAAAAAGAGAAGAGTTTTAGAGTTAGAAAAGCGAGACATTTCAGGCATATTAAGTATATACAGCTCATTTTGAGTAACACGGCTCATGGGCACAGCCTCAATGGATTCTGGTCTCACACACACCATAGATGGAGCTTAAGAACTAGAAAGGTACAACGTGGAGGCTATAGTAAGGCTATATTATCATATGACGTTGCATCTGAGAGTGGAATAAAGCCATGCATTAAAAACGATAATCCACTAGTAGATTAAATATGCAAATTACGTCGCAACGTTATGCGTTGACGTCCATAAAACGTCGCCTTTTCTAATGGTGAAATCGTGACGTTTAAGTGCAAAATTTGCTTATAAAATGTGATTTTAGTGTCATATGATAAACAGAATCTTGCATTCGCGCTCCTGTATTATTGAATTTATTAAACTCGGCAAGCCTCGCATCTTATCTTTTTCCCCAACTCGTTTAATAAGTTTAATATTACATGAGCACTCGTGTAAGATCCTCTATCTTATGCATACATAGTGGCAGCTGGTCAAGTGGTTAGTGGCGCTCGGTTATGGTGCAAAAGGTCGTGGGTTCGAATCTGTTCGGTTTTACAACGACAGCAGAACTTTCCGTCAACCGAGCAATAACTGGGTACTTTTTTCCGAATCAGGGCAGGATAATGGCATCAAAGGCAGTAGGATGGGCTCCGCCTTTTATATGCTGTGCCCAAGATACATTAGACCTTTCTAACATCCACTGCCTGTACGGCCACTTGGCTACGGGAAACCTTTACAGCATGTTACTGTTTTTACATTATGCTTGCAATTCGGCACTCAAATGGGGAACTCCTCCTAGAATAGAGGAGGTGCGCAAAAAAAGGTGCGATGTTGGTGATTTTCAAATCCATACATGAGCCGCGACACGACAACGTACAAACACGTACAAACAGTTTTCCCCCCACTTATTCAAACCCAACAAAGTGGCACGTACGCCAAGCTAAGACTCAGATCAGACTGGGCATCCGGTCTGGACTGGGCATCCGCTCAATCTGATCAGTCTTAGCTGTTTAAGCGCACAACGAAAACTCTGATCAGACCGGGCGGATGCCCAGGCTGATCTGAGTCTTCGCTGGGCGCACATGCGACTTCGTTGGTTTTAAACAAGTGGAGGTAAACTGTTTACGTGCAGGCACAAAGATAACGTTAATGTACTTTACGGTGAGAAAAGACGAAAAGATTGCTTGAATCACGATTTTTTTAGTATTATACACTCATCGGAGTGCTCTAGATAAGAATCGGTAAACAGGGATAACGTAGGGAAAATTGGCTGGAAAATTTCTCCTTATTTATGCATAAAAATATGTAACATTTAATGCTGGAGGGGGCACAATATGCTTAACATTTTCTTAAAATTATTTCTAAAACCCCATCTTAGCTGTAGATCATCTACACTCACCCCTAATTTTTGACAGAAATCATTTCTGACCCAACTATCAAGGTCTTCAATAACTTGAGCAGGTCTCTTCTCATCGTGGAGGGCTTCGCACACTTGGCAAGATGTACATCGGTGCCATTTGGCATAAGATTTCTTCCAGCTGAAATAGCTATTATATAATGTTTCATTTTCACTCACTTGCAGTATGTACGTCGTTAAAGTTTTAATGTCCGGAAAATCGTGAATATTAATGTAAGAGTTTGGGATTACAATGCTACGGTTGACACTTTTCCAGTTGACTATAGGAATTTGTTCCCTGTTTAATGACTGCCAGTATTTCTCTGTGACATAGTCCTTACAGTCGTTGTTTTCGAATGCAAGATAGAATTTGTACTGTTTCAGAAAATCATTGCATGATTTATCCTTTTCGTTATGTGGGTCTCCACAAGGGTTGTTGTAACATAGTCCATACATATCAATATCTAAATACTTTTGCATATCTTTAATTGTTTTGTATCGCCTATTATTATCCATGCAATTACTTATTCGTCCGCATATTTCTCTTGTTTTCTGTTTAAAAATATTGTGGTTATGCATTTTTTCATAAGCTTTTTCTTTTTCTTTCTCGCTCATTTTATAAGGCCGGCCATAACGCCACTGGATATCAGCGTCCGTCCTGTACCACTGTGTCCAGTTAAAAATCCCATTAAACACCTTAAGGTCACCATAAAGATGCTGTGGAGGTTCCATGTTTGATACAATCCAGACTTGGTCCGGCCTACGATACACCGGAAACTTTATAATCGAGCGTGTCCCAATGCTCCAAACCTTGTCCCAAAGGTTTGTCAGATGAAAGTTGACCGCGTCAACATTGGCTATATCCTCCTTATTTGTAGTAATTTCACACTTTGCTGGACAATTTTTCAAACATGCCTTTTCTGTTTTCTCGATAGTGTCATCCAGAAAGGGCTTCCAAATCAGAATTCGTTTCACCTGTTTTCTCTGAAAATACCTGTTTGGGTACTTCCGGATCAGCTTATCTTCAGTTATGTAACGAACGTTACCTCTGTTAAGTATACCCACGAATCCAATTACCACGATAACATTCAACATGAAAAGCACACGTCTGTCTTTTCTTTTCGATATTAATTTTTGAAACATTTCTCTAGGAAAACAGCAAACCATTTTACTTTGCTTCTACAACACTTGAGAACTGTCAACATTTGAATGTTTTTTGTTTTGTTTTTAACATTTTATCCAGATTTCCTTAATATGTCATACACTTTTTGTGTTGATCATATGTGCGTACACATAGCAAAATCATAATGCTTCTATACGGCTCAAAGACCGTTCTTATGTGAGCCAGACCACTGTAAAGACCTTATAGCCTAATAGCATGCAAGAAAATCAAAGACATAAGATCATTCACACAGACTGATCGATGTCTGCGATTTTCGACGTACGATTTCCGTTGAATCAAAACATTTAACTCTGATCAGACTGCTCAAAGGTTCAGGCTGATTTGATTCGTTGTGTTGACAGATTAGATGAGGCATCTTTTCAAGGGACACGATTACTTTATTAATTATCAAAGTCTTAAATCAGGCCTGTCATTGTTAAAGGATAAGGAGGTTTACGATATTGCAGTTAATATTAAAGTATTAAACATGCTTAAGCACCGATTTAAACGACCGTGTGTCTTAAATTGAATCAAGACTGCGTCGGTCCATAAGACATATGGGGTGCCGTTTTACTATTTATTTCCTATTTATAGATATCTATAATCATTTATGGATATCTATAATTCGAAATAGTGATATTCATATTTCGAATTAGTGATACGCATAGTTATGGATATTCATAATCATTTATGGATATTCATAAATGAAATTATGGATATCCGCATTTCGTATCATGGATATCAGGCAATCTAAATGATGTATGGATACCTCTAAATTATGGCTATCACTAATTCTGTATATGGATATCCATAATTCGAATAATGGATGGCCTGAATTCTGCCTAATTGTGGATAATACTATTCGAATGATGGATATCAATAAATCTAAATAGTGATATTCATAATTCGAATATGTAATACCGGTATTTATTTACAACTTAGATTATTAGATATCCATAATTCGATTTAGTGATATCCATTATTCGAATTATGGATATAAATATTTCAGCATATTTATGGATATCAGTAATTAGAATGATGGATATAAAATAATTAGTCTTCACGGAATTAAATGCCCGAGGAATTAAATGACTGGAGGATAATTCTTTGTTCGATAAAATCTGAAGTCTCTGTTGAAAGAATTTCAGTTTGTAATGTCATTGAAAAATAGGCGGAGCATGGCATACACTGTTTGTCATGCTCCGGAACGAATGAGGAAATATATCTGTTACCAAAGCAGCTAAGATTTCATATTGATGTCTAAGTGACGTCATCGAGACGTAATTCTGCTACGATATTAAGCACAACAGTTGGTAATTTCATGGTTGGTATGGCAACAGATCTATTGCATCATTTCACTTATAATTCGAGAGTAGCGTGGCATACAGTGTATGCCATGCTCCTCTAGAATTACAAGTAAGATGCCACCTGAAAATCTTACAATGGAAAAACTGATTTTATCAAATTTAAAGAGTAACTACACTTCAGGAACTGTCTGAATCAGATCCCAAACCCTATTCCCTCGCACATCAAACCTATAAATTTAATTCTCTATTATTACAGTGATCGTGGTTTCCCTGCAGGTATAATGGGAGTAGTTTGAACCAGGCTACGCAACGTATTACATGTACGTAGGCGGCTAAAACCGTCTTGTCTGAGTTAAGTTTACCTGCCATTCGAGGGATAAGCCAGGTGGATTGGTATCTCAAAAATGTCGCCACTAATACCAACAGCAGTGCAATAAAATGGCAAAAACAAGACAAGCGTCTTATGCATCGTGGATCAGGTTTGACCAAGCTTCCAGGGGCATAGCCAGGAGCAATTTCATGATTCGCACAACCACGCATTATACTCCTTCAAGGGGAGTGTAGTAAATCAGTCCCTAAGAGATTTCAGATTGCCATGACTGTTGGCAGTTGATACTGAAATCTTGTCCAATTTACAAAATTTCGGCATGCAAATATGCAGGTGCGTTTTGAAATTTTGTCGATTCGACAAAATTCCAATACGCACATAGGCAGTTACGCCCTTGACTACAAGTGCAAAGATACACAAACTGATTTTAGGACTTCACTAAGGGCTTAAGGTGGTGATTATCATTGATTTTGGGCAAAAACAAAAATCTGCAAAAAATGCTGAAAATACAACAGATCCTCCCGAATATTAGCAGATGCATTCTTTATGTGTTGTTTCTCACAATTCAGAATCCAAAATGCAGGACTTGTTGATGTTTAAAGGATTTATAAAAGAAAAGATGAAAGGGTAAATTTCTGCGAATAAACTCTAAAAATGACCATCATTTTTGAAAATGTAACTAGGTCTGAACATAAATTAATGCATTATAAAGAGCGTCCTAGCAATTATTTTTTTCCATTTTTGCACGCTATCAGGCTGCGCAGATAAAAAAAAAGTGTGGCCTGTGTCCAAATATTTGTTTAAAATACACAGTAGAGTCTATTTTCAAGGTTAAATAATTTCAATAACACACCTGTAATGGCCATTGTAATATATCATTTATACTGCGAGTATGATATAGGTATAACTGACCTACCTGTGTTTCATGAATGCACTATATCATGGTCAGACATTTGAGAAAAAGCTACTGTTTTTATCTGGTCTACCTTACAATTTTAGAAAGAGTGGGAACAAATAATTACTAGGACGCTCTTTTTAACTCATCAAAGTATCTTCAGAGCTAAGTACATTTTCAA
Source organism: Ctena decussata (assembly GCA_963989385.1). Taxonomy (NCBI): domain Eukaryota; kingdom Metazoa; phylum Mollusca; class Bivalvia; order Lucinida; family Lucinidae; genus Ctena; species Ctena decussata. The sequence goes on along the minus strand of OZ022511.1, from coordinate 3,778,551 downwards.
GAACAGATTTTATTTTTCAGATTTCTGCACAGAAAATTACCCTTTGATCTTTCCATATAAAAACACTTTTTAAACAGCATGTCCCTATATTTTGTATTTCAAACTGTAGAGAACAAAAAAAAAATAAATAAAATAAAGAAAAGAAATCTGATAACTTTCAGGGAGATACGATAACTTTTCATAGTTTTATTCAGATTTTGTATATACCACAAATCACCACCTTAATTTGGTTTGGACCTTTTATAAATGTATCTCGGGTAATATCAACAACAACAAAATATATATGTAACAATTTTATTCAGCATCATACAGAAGCCGATAAGGGGAATTCGAACTTAGCCAGCAGGCACGTAACGACGTCGTTCTAACGTCGATGCGACGTCATTACGTTGTATTGACGTCAGTGCAACGTCATTTTGACGTCATTTACTGCTGGGTACGTGCCTTATCCCAGCAGGCACATGACGTCGTTATGACGCCGCGCTGATGTCGAATCGACGTCAATGCGAAGTCATAAGGGCCCCATACGCCCGCTGGGATATAAACTGTCGAAGCTACCTCCCGACGAAGGTAATTATCATTTTAGGTCAAAAATGAAATTATCATGCATGTACATGATATACGAATCCGTTTGTCTCTGTACAAAGACGTTTTAAGTAGAACTGCTGCATCCCTAGAATATAAATATTCGAAGCTGCTTTTCACTATACCGCACCTCCATGCCATCAAAAGCACCGGACCTCTCTGCTGAAGAGCACAGTCTTATAATTGAGCCGCGACACGAGATACCCAACAAAGTCGGATGTGCGCCACGCGAAGACTCAGATCAGCCAGGGCATCCACCCATTCTAATGTCTAAAGTGTAGCTAAGGGTCGAAGCTAGATCCGTGTGGACAGCGAAGACTTTGATCAGACTGGGCGGATGCCCAGGCTGATCTAAATCTTCGCTGGGCGCACATGTCACTTTGTTGGTTTTGTCGTGTCGCGGCTCAAAGTGACATTCATATTCTATCTTTTTTAGACAAACGGATTCGTATGCATGATGTATAACTTAAAACGTCCATATGTCCTTTTCTCTGACTTCAAATCCACTTCAGAAGTACTTTCTTTTGTATATATCTGTACGGATCGAGTAGCAGCCTCTGATTTTCTATTGTCAGTTTATAGGTCACAAGCCACTATTGCCACTATAGCCACACCTCTAGCCTGGCTCCCAGCTAAATGGTTATAAGTTCATCAACCAATAAAACATAACTATATCTATATGTGCAACATGGTTCTATTGTGTTTGATGGCCAACCATTTAGTCGTTGTGTTTCTAGGGTAACTCTGCAATTACTTGATGTAAAAATTATTCCTTGTAGAGTCAGCTTTCTTACTGATATACATACTAAACACAAGGACTGGGGCCAGTCTACCACACCTCACTCGGAGGTAACTTTGCTAAAATGACGGTCCTATCAACGGTGTTTCGGTACACTGAATTTAGTGAGGATTACAATATTGGTTTGAACAAATACAAATACAAAATTGCTTTGGACATAAAGGTTCAGGAAAACTGCAGCTGGAACCAAATCTCGTGTACACCCAACCACTCTGTGTCAACGTCAATATACCTAGCCATCCAGGAAACATCCAATTCAGGCATTTTTCGACCATAATTATTCTGAAACAGAAAATAAAATAATTACTCAGTGTAATATGAAGTCTTTATTTCATCCAGAAAAGCATATGAATTGGATAATTCTTATCGTTTTCTACGAGCTTTAGTGGGCAATTTTGACAAGAAAAAATAATTTGAAGAGTACATGTATTGATAACAGGCTACGGTATCAGTCTGGACTGTCATGAAAACTAATATTTAACGGAACATTTAAGCGAATTTTCCGATGAGTCAAAATAGCCCGCCCCATTTATGCATTGGATTAATTCAGCTTTTGAGTGTCCGGGTTTTCTTTCTGAGCTCAATTACCCCTATATTAGAGATGGAATGTTTCATTAAAAAAAAAACTTACAATAAGTTGTGAGACAACTGTTTCCTCAATTCCTCAAGGTAATGCATATCGAAAGCGATAAATTTCCGCCATCCCTTTCAACAACGTCAGCAGCCATTTTGTCATCTCCTTCTTTATTACTTCCGGCATTTTCCGCCGTTGTAGGTACACCGCATGGTACTCATCCGCCATAAATCGACATTGACAGCCGCACTGCTTTTCGATATTCCGTCTAACCCAGAAGGTCGTGTGTCCGTCTGTTTGACCTGGTACGATTTCAGATAAGTCTACCTCCTCCAGTAGTAGTTTATTCATTGTATTCCTCCGTGAAAATCAAACCTCAGTTTGAAAGTTCCTTGCTTCCAAATGATCTCACTTTTTCCTAACTTGTTCAGCTTAATTTTTTTAAGGTAGCACCTGTTCCACTGTGACCTGTTCCTACCTTTTTTTCTTTGTTTGGTATATCAAACCATGTACCAAAAAAACTACTGTACCTGCGGTAGTGCCACTGTTATTTATACTCTATTTTCTTTCAATAATTTCAATAAGCTTCCTTGTTTTTTATTTCAAAGTTTATCCATCTACGTATTTACTACGTTTCAAATTCATTACAATAAAACTGTGAAAACACATAACAGATAAATATTCTTTTTAATTCTTTTGCCTATATTGATTTAACAGTCTGTTCCGACTTTGTATTTTATATCACTTAGTTAAATTGTCAGTTTTTCACCTTCTTAAAACAACAGGTTCTGTGGCCGGCAAAATATTATTTTGTAAGATTAAATATTCAGTGCCCATTTTATTCTCTGTTTTGGGGTAGCCTTGTGACTAATCAAACGTTTAATTTCATAAGGTTATATTAATAACAAACGTTTACGTAAGAAAGGGGTGAGTCATGGACACAACTCTTTTTATAGATAATGCGTTTTAGATTTACAGGTAAAGAAATCAATCAATGACCCGACAACTGAAATTGATTTTAATGTTGCTGATTTCAAATATCGTAATTGCCGCAAATAATTTGACAGAAATTAGTGTGACCAAACAGTGTAGACCCAGATCACACTGCTCCGGTTCTGCGCTGAGGTTATTCTGTAAGCGATCATACAGTAAAACTCACAGTGGTAAAATTAACTTTTTGAAATTGAAATTAGGTAAGGTTAATGAAAAAAACAGGGGAAGCAACTATGAGAGACATTCAGTACAATCAGAGTACAATTTTAATGCAAAGGATCATAGCTTGTATAGACAATTTTCTATATACCCCTTCTTTCAATTTCATTTTGTCATGAAACGAATTTGCTCCTATTTAGGTTTAAACCTTTTCTTCATTACAACATTTGCTCCTATTTGGAGTAGACCCAATTTTCTACTGACTTCAGTGCCCAGGGGAATTCACAAAAGTAGTTGTCTCCCTTTGAAAAAAACGGCGGTGTATCCATACACCTCAAGATGTCCAAATATTTTGGTTATAAGCCTTAGTTTTTACCTGTGTACAAGGGGAATATATTGTAAATTATAGCTACAAGTAATGACTTTTCAAAAAGATAGCGTTGGGTATTTGTAGTAATGGATTAGCTCATGGAATCAAAATATTGCAGGTATGATGTCAGCATAATTATTATAAGTAATAACTTTTTTTCAAGAAAAAAAGGAAAAACTGTCTTTGCTCTTGGCACAGTATCACCATTAAAGGCTCCAGACATGAGGTAATATATATTATCATATGACGTCGCATTTGAGAGTGTAATAAAACCATGCATTAATCAAAGGGCCAATAGCCCTGAAATGACAGATTCTATCAGACATCGGCTCAAAATAATTTCAAAGTTCAGTCCTGTTGTTAATGGTCCAGCTCCATTTATGTAAATAAGCCATTTAGCGCAAATCACTTCATGCACATGCAAAAATTCTACCTTTTGTACACAAGTAATTTTTGAATTCTGACAACGGTTACTGCTTTTCACTGACTTTAAAGCACTCAGTGTTTGCGGTATTTCGCATTACCTATGGACCACGAGGATGTCTACTCTAATGTTTACAATATGGCAATTTTATAAATAGCCACCGATAAACACACAATTACCGTATGATGTCTAGCATAACACTTGCGAGATATAAAGTGGATAAACCTACAGACTTTCTTCAACACTACATTCTCTGCAATGATTGACGTGCTCGGAATACTGTTTTAGGCAAATTTACAACTGTAAAACATTTTTTTTCAGCGGCAGCTGACTTATTTTACTTAATAAAGTATGAGGGGTGCTTGAAGAAGGGGCGAATACGGTAATTGGCGGATTGATTTTTAATACTCAGTTTGCATTCGTTATATTTCTTGACTGCTGATGTCATTAGTTGGATACTTCTTATTTTACAAAACTACTTAAATAATTATACCTGCACAAGAATACGTCATATAAGTTCTCATTCAACTTCGTACAAAACTTATTTTCAATTCCAGACGTTTTTCTGCGAAATGACCTTACGATCACTTCATTTCTGAGCGGAAGAATACAGCTGTGAAAGCCACTTTCCAAAATACACTTGTGACAGCATTGAATGACTGATAGAATCAGTCATTAAAAACGATAATCCACTAGTGGATTAAATATGCAAATCACGCAGTAACGTATATGCGTTGACGTCCACAAAAATGTTGCGTTTTCTAATGGCGAAATCGTGACGTTTTAGTGTAAAATTGCTAATAAGATGCAATTTTAGTGTCATATGATAGGCTAAATAGAATCTTGCATTCGGGCTCCTGTATTATTGGATTTATCTAACTCGTTGGGAAAACCGATAAGATGCTCGGCAAAGCCTCGCATCTTATCTTTTTTCCCCAACTCGTTTAATAAATTAAATAATACATGAGCACTCATGTAAGATCCTCTATACAATGATTTTGAGGCTTGTGTAAAGGTGCAATCAGTGCTTTAGTGAAGCAGATAAGTCGCTAGAGGATCGTCTAAAAATCGGAAGACCTTTATGTGCTATGTCAGACAATTTAGACCCCATATATCAAGATCGATGTTCTGCAATTTGAGTATTGTGCAAATTCTTGATCATAAGCCACTGGGCTGTTCAAATAATATTGAAGAAAGAGGCAGACATGAGTAAACAGACATTAGTGCTATGTTTGAACAACGAAGATGCTACTTTTGGACATGACACAATATCGAAACTTCGTCTTGAGCCTCGAGAACCTCAACAACGTCATCGACGTGCGGCACTTGTCCTTACCATGCCTTCTGTCTATGTCTATATCTCGATAACTATGCATAGTATTTTAATGACATTTTCAGTCGCAAATAGATTAAGCTATACTTGGATATGAAATTATTTTGCTTTCTTCTCATTCTACACAATTTTATAGCTGCAGTGACATTAGTTCTGGATCAACCCCCGTACATATATATAATTGGGTTTCGAAAAGAGATTGATAACATCGAATGCACAGTCATATAAAATTTGATGGTATTAAACGAATGTTTCTTTGAAGAACTTGATGAAAATAAAACTGACAGAAGTTCTAGTCAAACAGAGATAATTTACGTTATAATTTTTAGCTTTTTTATTACGTTATCCTTATATACGAATACATGCAGTTAAATTACACATGTTATCCTTATATACGAATATATGCAGTTAAATTATAAATGTTTTATTATTCATGAGAAGAGTTTCGCATTTCAAAGAATAACATAAAAATGGCTTCGAATTTCATGACTGTGTATATTAATATCATAAAATTTTGGGAGAAGGCATCTATAAGCTCTAGCTTGATGCCATATCCCAAGTATTTCATGTATTGTACATATGGAAATAAAATATTGTTTAAATTAGCCGCACCGGTAATTTATGATTTTTTTCCCAAAAAGGAAAAATTAACATGCTATTCCAAAGTATACTTGCTTGTAAAAATTAGATAATATGTAAGATAAATTTAGATTATTTTAAAAAAATGCTGTCCTAGTGGAAAGCCTCTGCTTGTCAAAAGGACAGCATTGCTTTTATAATCTAAATTGGATTCATTTAGCGTCCTTTTTTAATTGTTCACATAGTTTAGAGTCCAGTCAGACGAAAAGTGTAGTACTGTATATATTTCTTGATGTCATCGAAATACTGAAAATAGAGGAAAAAAACAAGGATAATTAAAACAATAATTATATCAAGAGGGCCACGATGCCCTGAATCGCTCAACTGAGCAATTGGCAAAGTAGCTTTTTCTTGTGTCTGAAACTGTCAAAATAGGAGTCTTGGGTCAAAAGCCAAAGAATGACCATGACCTCTTGTACTCATAAATCTTCATGTACTCATTAAGTGAACCGTATATACAATTTATTAGGCTAAACTGTTCATGAAATCTAATGTTCTAGCATTTTCCCATGCCACAAAAAGGTCAAGGTAAACCCAAGGTCATCATTTGAACAGTCTTGTACTTCATGCTACTTACCAAATTTCAAGGCCATGGGTATATTGGTTCTGGAGAAGAAAATATTAAAGGCATATACCATAAATGGGTATGGCGGCCATGTTGGTCATGTGACCTGGACCGCTTGAACAAATTTTAGTTCAATCATCCCCTGGAGGCACTATATGAATATGTTTACAATTGGTCGTTTGGCTTTTTCAGAAAATATTTGAAAATGTCAAAAAATGAGAGACCTGGGTCAAAGGTCAAAGAATGACCTTGACCTCTTCTTCTCATACTTCTTTATGACCTCATTAAGACGATTGTACATACCAATTTTTAGGCCAAAATCTTCAAAACTTCCCATGAAAACTTATTTTCCAGCATTTTCCTATATTTTACATCGTAAAAAAGGCCAGGGTCAATCCAAGGACATCATTTGAACAATCTTGGAAGAACTTGAATACCTGATGCTTCTTACCAAGTTTCAAGGCCATTGGTCAATTGGTTCTTAAGAAGAAGATTTTTTAGGTTTTTACCACATATTGGCGGGTCGTTTGGACGGGACTGTTTGAACAAATTTTTGTTCCCTCGACTTCTGAAGGTTCTATATGACATTTGGTTACAACTGGCCCAGTGGCGTTTGAGATGATGTTTGAAAATGTCAAAATATGAGAGACCTGGGTCAAAGGTCAAAGAATGACCTTGAACTTTGGTACTCATAAACCTTCATGTACTCGTTAAAATGACTGTATATACCAATTTTTAGGCCAAAATCTTCAAAACTTTCCATGATTGCTTTTCCCATATTTGAATTTGCCACAAAAAGGTCAAGGCCAATCCAAGGTTATCATTTGTGCAACCTTGGTAGTACTTGAGTACCTTATGCTATACACCAAGTTTCAAGGCTATTGGCTTATTGGTTCCGGAGAAGAAGTTTTTTATGCTTTTTACCATATATGGGTATGGCGACCATGTTGGTCATGTGCCCTGGACCGTTTGAACAAATTTTTGTTCCATCTGTATGAAATTTGTTTACAACTGGCCCTTTGGTTTTGAGGAGATGTTTGGAAGTTTCAAAATATGGGAGATCAGGGTCAAAGGTCAAAGAATGATCATGACCTTTTGTACTCGCAGTTCTTCATCACCTCATTAAGTCGACTGTATTTACCAATTTTTAGGCCAAAATCTTCAAAACTTTCCATGAAATCTTATATTCTAGCATTTCCCCATATTTGACCTTGGCGCAAAAAAGGTCAAGGCCATCCCAAGGTCATCATTTGAACAACCTTGGTAGTACTCATGTACCTTATGATACATACCAAGTTTCAAGGGCATTGGCCTATTTGTTCTGGAGAAGTTTTTCATGCTTTTTACCATATAGGGGTATGACGGCCATGCTGGTCATGTGACCAGGACCGTTTGAACAAATTTTTGTTCTGTCAACCCCTTGAGCCTCTATGAAATTTGTTTACAACCGGCCCAGTGGCTTTTGAGGAGATGTTTGAAATTGTTGAGATATGAGACACCTGGGTCAAAGGTCAAAGAATGACCGTGACCTCTTATACTCATAAATCTTCATACACTCCTCACGATGAATGTATATACCAATTTTAGCCCAAAATCTTCAACAGTTTCCAAGATATTTTATGTTATAGCATTTTGCCATATAAAAGCTCAAGGAAGCAAATTTGACCTTACCGTAAAAATGTCAAGGTCATCCACAGGTCATAATTTGAACAATCTTGGTAATCCTCGCGTACCCGATGCTACATACCAAGTTTCAATGCCATCTGCCTATTGGTTCTGGAGAAGAAGATTTTTCTAGGTTTTTACCATATATGGGCATGGCGGCCATGCTGGTCATGTGACCAGGACCGATTGAACAACTTTCGTTCCTAAGATCCCTAGAGGCTACATATGAAATTTGGTTACAACTGGCCCAGTGGTTTCAGAGGAGACGTTTGAAATTGTGGACGGACGGACGACGGAGCCTTACCATCCTATAAGCTCCCCCGGAGCTGCTGGTTCAGGCGAGCTAAAAATGTAATAACTGTCTGTGTTTATATATACAATGAATAATAATAAACCGTGTTTTGTACGCAATTTACCCAGATTCCAAACTAATACGATAGTATTTAAAATTCAGGGGGACATTGCCATCAAAGAAAAAATGGCAAATTCTGCGACCAGTCAGAACAAGGCGCAATTCAAAACATAGACTCGGATAGTTAATACTATGATGTATGCATGTGGAAAATCGGTTCTAAAAATATTCTAGTTGTCTTGAAGAACTGATATAGAACTGATAGTGCATGCATTAAAATGAGACTTTCCATTCCTGTACATAAGTAGGAAACATAACTGCAAATAACAAAAACAGTCCAAAAATAGTATTCAAGTTTCACAGCGGACATGAAAACTGCAACTGAACCAAACAAATGGGCATGATTGTAGAAGTAACTAGTGATTTGTTGAAATTAACATGATTATACTATAATAAGCAATGATTGACAGACTAAAGCCGTGTTCATGTGCACATTTTGCACCCGGGTGTAAATTTGCCCCCGGGTGCAAATTTACACCCCCTCATGTCGCGTTCATATGCCAATAAATTGTGTCCATACACACATAGATTTGATTTTAGATTTAACACAATGTATTCAGTTTTTAGGAGAAATTGTGGTTGTATGTTCTATATGACAATAACTCTTTATCATGTGTGTGTGTGTGTGTGTGTGTGTGTGTGTGTGTGTGTGTGTGTGTGTGTGTGTGTTGATGGGTGAGTCGTCCTCGATTTTGCTATGGCGGGGTGTGCGCCCGAAACTTTTATACTCCGTTCATATAAAGGCCAAGCCCGAAAGGCATAATATTCATATCATTTGACATGAAAACCATATCCATTCGTATGATTGTATTTCAATCAATTACGTTCCTCAACCCAACCAAGCCTGCCCACCCCACACACTGGCTGCAAACTAATAAGCCCCCTTGAAGGGGTCACACAGAGCTTGTGTCATGATGTTCACAATGCACACTACTTACAAACCTCTTGTTAATCTAATATTCTCTCAGCAGCAATTACAAGAAACTTTGTCTGCAGTGTAAACTAGTTGCACGCGAGGCTGCTCATAATTAGAATTTAAAACTTATTTTATCACATGAAACGCGTCATGAATAAACCTGCATTTTGCAAAAACATAGCCACAGCTCAGCGCAGCTAAGCAGCGCCTTTACGGTTTCGCTACAAGGATAGTAAAATCCCTCTCTTGATTCCGGAATTTAAAGCCTCTGGCCATCTTCTGTGAGTGTACAAGAGGGTTTGTGTCGGAGTGTCGGACCTGATAGGAAACCCCGAAGACAGGTTTTCTCGTGACGCGGCTCATATAATATCAGAGATTTCCGAACTCGCTTATAAAGGAATGGTGGCGATGGTGTTCACTGTGTTAGTTTTAAGTTGCGTCCCTCCAACAGCCCTGGTTATACATGTACGTAGACGGGGCCTCGATTTTAAGTCTCGCCAGAGAGAGAGAGGAGGGGGGCAGCTTTTCTACTGCACCAGGGAAGCTTCCTCACCTATAGAGGAAGTGCACTCCCTCTCGTACCATTTAGCTGGGACGTCAGAGGATCCTCCTCAACCAAGTCTATGTGATTGAATGTGTGAAACGGGTTTTTACTTGGTTTGCGTTGACGACCTGTTAGCAGCCTTCCTGAAAATTCTGGAGGTTGACAAGGGGGACAGGTGGCGATCCACGGTACCCATTCAAGTTAAGATATATTGCTTAAGAATGGCCAAAATAATGCTCTAATTAATTTTGATGTCTATTCAGCCAAAATATACAGCCCGACTTTCAATTTGATAAAGACAATTTAAAATGTATTTTTATAGATGTTTATACAGGATCGTCATAGAAAAGGTCTGCCATATACCAAAATCCCCGATCAAAATGTATAGAATTGAAACATTTTGCGTTCATGTGCACAATTTGCACCCGGGAGCAAATTTGCACCCGGGTGCAAATAAATTTGCACCACCTCAGAAGTAGGAACAAATTTGCACCCGGGTGCAAATTTGCACCCGGGTGCAAATTTTTAAAACACCGTTCACATGGCCAACACTACACCCGGGGTGCAATTTGCACCCGGGGTGCAGATTGTGCACATGAACACGGCTTTAGACAGCTTTCAGGGCCTAGGCTGAGACGGAAAAATCTCAGACAGCTCTAGAAAGCAATATTCTTGTCTGATGGGTGAGAAATAGTAGTACCGAACTGGGAAATAAGGTTGACACAACGTGTTGTATCAACGTCGATGCCGCATCGACGTTGATAAAACGTAGGTTCCGTCAATGTTCTGTAGCTGCTGGATATACCTACCCCAACTTTCTGACAAATGTCGTTTCTGACCCAAGCGTCCAAATCTTCAACAACCTGATTGGCTCTGTTTTCATTGTGAAGGGCATCACAAAGTTGACAGGAGGTGCAAGGACCCCAGTTTACATATGACTTCTTCCAATCAAAGTAACTGTTGTACAACGTTTCATTTTCGCTAACTTTCTTTATATGGTTTGTTAAACTCGTTATGTCTTTAAAATCAAAAATATTAATATATGAATTTGGAATCACCAAACTCCGGTTGAGCATTTTCCAGTTAACTATGGGAATCTGTTCCCTTTTTAAAGAGTTCCAATATTTTTCTGTTACGTAATCCTTGCAGTCGTTGTTTTCAAAGGCAAGATAAAATTTATATTGCTTTAGTAAATCATCACAAGATTTGTCCCATTCACTTCTGGAATCCCCACAAGGTTTGTTATAACACAAGCCATACATGTCAATATCTAAATATTTCTTCATTTCTTGGATTATCTTATAACGTCTGTTACTGTCCATGCAGTTACTTATTCGTCCACTAATTCCTTTGGGTTTTTCTTTGAAGAAATTGCGGTGCGGTACTTTAGCACTGTGAAGTTTTTCTTTCTCTGTGAGTTTGTGGGCGTGTCCGTAAAGCCAATGAATGTCAGCATCGGTTCTGTACCACTGAGTCCAGTTGAATAGGCCGTTAAAGACGTTAAGGTCACCCCATAGGTGTTGAGGAGGTTCCATGTTTGAGATGACCCATACCTATAAAACCGAGATACACACCTGTGTACTATGTTTTCAATGATATTACGAAACGAAAAAGAGCTGTCACGAAACGAAAAAGAGTCATAGTTACCAAACGACCTGTGACACGAAAAAGTGCTGTCACGAAACGAAAAAGAGTCATAGTTACCAAACGACCTGGCATCAGGTCGTTTGGTAACTGTGACTCTTTTTCGTTTCGTAACACTCTTTTTCGTTTTGTAACAGCCCTTGTATACACAGACATGTAGTTAACCAGGTGTGCGACAGTTTCTATTAAAGTGAGTTTACCATCGACAGAAAAAAGAACTATTAATTAGAAAGCTTCAGCATACAATAAAATAAGTCCTGTTGAAAACATATAACTAAAAGTACTACAGACATGAAATACACGACTTACTCTCCTTATCTCAAACACTGATATCTCAAAGTACCATATCGAGGAATATTGTTTGCACACATTTCATATTTGTTCCTGTTAATTCAAACAACTGGTATCTAAAAGTAAATTTTCTGGAACCATAAAAAAATTACTTTGTGATATCTGAATTTTGAGATGAATTTCGACTTGGAGATATCGAGAGTTGACTGTTTCTTCTAATTGTTGATACTGAATACAGTGACTAGCATTATAGAACACTACTATTTGACAGTGCTATGTCACAGAGTGCACTTGCAATTAGATTTTCAGCAATTTTTATTTGGGACTAAGAACTCTTTGCATTAGGTCTGTCTCTGGAAACCAGTTTATCTGTAAGTAGCCTAAATGGGTTGATGATTCATAAATATTAGTCAATGTACAATTAGAAATAGCGATTCTGAGTATATGCCATGAACTTATTTGGTAATGACACTTTAGGCATAGAGATACCATGCAATACGTAAGCAATATTACCATGGAAATTACTGGTTGAACTTTAGCATAATCAGGTGCATGACCTTTGGGTATATAAGACTGGAGCGCGCCTCGCTCTAGGGAGATTTTGGATATTTGTCTTTAGATATTGTTCTTGTAACTTGGAAGATAGAAATGACTTTAACGTATTTTGAACCTGGGTAGTCGCTGGATTGTTTAGTTAATGAAGTTATAGAAACTATACGATCATGGACTTGTTATTAAAAGTGAAAAGTGTGACAGCTATATCTTCAGAAAAAGGCAAAAAAAAAGCTAAATTTCAATATAAAGAAATATCCGGTTAACCATGTCACTATTTCTTCTTTCATGACTATAGGTCATGCACTACCCTTTAACGCTTATTAGCGCTAAAGCAAAACCAGCTGACATCGCAAACAACGTAGATTTAGACAAGATGGCACATTATGAGTCGCTTCATCTAGATCTACAATGCTTGTTCTCTATTCTTTGAATTCTCATTATGATGTGAACGTGTAGCTTGGACGAACCATTTCTTGAAGTTTTGCAGATGTACATTTTGTCGTCTGCTGTTTTTGAGCTTCCCGTTTAATCGCCACGCGTATACTAGTAAGTATATATCGCTGCCTGTCATCAGAGCCCTCTTTGCAATTCAGTTCTACTGCGGGACCAAAATGCATTGAGCCGCGACACGTGGTAACAAAACAAAATGGCATGTGCGCCAGCGAAGATCAACCTGGGCATCCCCATTTGCTGTTTGCTGTGGAGGCAGCATAGAGTCTTAGCTACCCAAAATGGGCATAGCGAAGACTCATATCAGACTGGGCAGATGCCCAGGCTGATCTGAGTCTTTGCTGGCGCACATGCCACATTGTATGTTTTCCCGTGTCGTGGCTAATAGTACAAACCTGATCAGGACGCCGGTAACGAGGTAAATCCACAATCGAGCGTGTCCCGAGCCTCCAGTATTTGGCCCAAAGCTCTGACAGATGAAAGTTAATGGCGTCGACGTTAGTAACGTCATTTTTGTCCAACGTAATCTCACATTTTGCTTGACAGCGTTTCAAACATTGACTTTCTAGTTCACCTATGTCATCACCCAAAAAAGGCGTCCATATTAATATTCTTTTCATATCCTTTCTTTGAAAATGGTCATTTGGGGATTTTCGAACAATCTGATCCTCTGTCACGTGACGAATATGGCTGCCCGTAAATAAACTGAGAAATCCAAAAAGAACCAACGTGTACAGAGCCAACGTGTACAGAACGGATTGCCAACGTTTAAGCTGCCGAGGTGAGAAAGTCAAATTCCGGCCTTTCCAAGCCATCCTTTAACGTATTCGCATTTGAAACTGATAATCTGATAACGTTAAGTACGAACTCAATAATTTTATTTTACCCAAGAATTTACACTGAAAAAAATGGCAACATGTATAAATCTTGTTTCCTATTATCAGTATCGTCTCTTAATTAAGGTGAATGGGTGCGCCTTCAGGTTTTTGCCATTTTTACAAAAGGCAAAAAACAATATGTCTGACTTCTTGTTTTTCTTGGTGTTGTAGCCCAACAAAAATATAGTCTACTCTTTAAGGAAAGAATTTGATCCAAGAGGAGCAAATTATTTCCTGCAAGAGTTGACCCCACTTAAAAAGGGAGTCAAAAATGAATCTGACAGAGTTGTTTCTCCTTCAAGTGTGTCCTTTCACCTTAATAGCAACTAATGTTAGAACATGATGTATCGGATAGGATTAAAATCTAATTCATCTCTTATTCAAACAACAAAATTTGCAGAGCACTTCACTGATGTATCACCAACTGTATCCAAACAACCCATGGAATGAAGTACATTCGATGCCAATGCTGATCAAGGACACTTTCAAGGCGTTACACATTTCTTTGACTATAGATCCATATAAGTCCAAATCATAATGTTACGTTTCAATGCGGTCGAGAAAACAAATCATTTCTTTAGCTAAGTTCTCACATAATTCTAAGTTTTGTTTTCCGCATTATCCATTAACAAAGCTAATATGTTAGAACAAAGTTGGTGGTGAATTTGAAACCAAGATTTATTTAAGGCAAACCGGTACACTTTCAGGGGAAGCAACTCTACCAGTTTCCTCTTTCGCCCCCTTCTCAATTGGGGTTTACTCTTAAAGGAAAGAATTTGGAGCAAATTCTTTCCTGTACGTGTATGCCCCATTTCGAAAGAGATTCGTCACCCAGGGAAGCCAATAGGAAGTCATGAAAGTTGTTCCCCTTTGTAAAAATGGCGGAAAAACATGAAAGTATACCCAAACACATTAAATCGTGGCAAAATCTGTAGACAATGTGTATAAATATTTGCATTGTCCGAAGTCTTGAAGTGACCAACCTGGCTATTATACTATTGGCTTATTGTATTGTTATAGCTCAACCTGCAATCAATAGCATAAGATTTATTGATTCTATTGTCCACAGGGTATAAACCAGTCCGCCAATTTTCGCTTCCTGTAGAGACTGTCCATCATATTTGGCTTCCGCCGAGACTGTCCACGATCTCTTGCTTCCTGCAGGGACTTCTGTACATGATGAATGGCTTCCTGCAGAGACTGGCCGCGTGATTCTGCTTCCTGTCGAGGCTCTCGGCAGGAAGCAGAGTCACGCGGACAGTCTCGGCAGGAAGCCATTTTTCGAGGACGGTAGTCCTTGCAGGAAGCAAGAGATCGCGGACAGCCTCGGCGGAAGCCAAATGTAACGGACAATCTCTGCAGGAAGCGAAAATTGGCGGACTGGTTATACCATGTGTTGTCGCCAACAGTCTGTCCAAAAGTAACAACGCATCATTTACCTCTCGCGAGAACTCACGTGAGTGACTGAGTGAACTCGGGTTTAACGTCCCAGCAACAACGAGGTCATATAGAGACGGGACCTCGGTTTGAAGTCTCATCCGAAAGACCGCAGAAGCTGGGGATCGATCTTGCGCCCCCTGGATTGGTAGTCCGGAGTGTTATCCACTACACTACAGCCGCTCCAAAGAGAACTCATGTAATCACGTCTTTGGGAGACTTGAGGTGAATAGGAAACATTCATTGAAGCAAAATGCTATTTTGCATACATCTTTCTGATTAATCGGAATTAACTCTAATAGGAAAGAATTCGATCCAGAAGGAGCAAATTCTTGCCTTTATGAGTAGACCTCATTTGGAAAGGCAACCTTGTCCATTGAAGCAAACAGAGAGTCTCAGAAGTTGTTTCCCTTTTTAAAAATGCGGGGAATCATGGAGGTGTATCCAGCCACCTTAATAAATGATCTCTTAAGTATACATGTACTAGGCCAGGGACTTGATAATTTTACCTGTATTGCTTGTCTCCCTTGGAAGGATTGTGGCAGGATTGTTGCAAAATAATTTTACCAGTATTGCTTGTCTCCCTTGGCAGGATTGTTAATTTTACCAGTATTGCTTGTCTCCCTTGGCAGGATTGTTAATTTTACCAGTATTGCTTGTCTCCCTTGGCAGGATTGTTAATTTTCCGGTATTGCTTGTCTCCCTTGGCAGGATTGTTAATTTTACCAGTATTGCTTGTCTCCATTGGCAGGATTGTTAATTTTACCAGTCTTGCTTGTCTCCCTTGGCAGGATTGTTAGTATCGCTTGTCTCCCTTGGCAGGATTGTTAATTTTACCAGTCTTGCTTGTCTCCCTTGGCAGGATTGTTAGTATCGCTTGTCTCCATCGGCAGGATTGTTAATTTTACCAGTATTGCTTGTCTCCCTAGGCAGGATTGTTAATTTTACCAGTATTGCTTGTCTCCCTTGGCAGGATTGTTAATTTTACCAGTTTACTTGTCTCCCTAGGCAGGATTGCTAATTTTACCAGTATTGCTTGTCTCCCTTGGCAGGATTGTTACAACCCTGCCAAGGGAGACAAGCAACACAGGAAAAATTTGATTGCAATGAAAGACAATTCAATTTTCTGATATTTTGAGTTATATGAACAGGTACACATGCAAAGGAAGCAACTCTTCCAACCCCCCCCCCCCCCCCCCCCCCCCCCCCCCCCCCCCCACCCTCCAATCTTTAAACTGGTCAACTTACAAAGAAAATAATTAGTTTAAGCAGAGCAAACTCTTTCTTTAGGATAAAACACCTTTTGCGTAGGCTACGACGTCCAGAGAAGAAAAAAAAGAAGCTGCAAAAGTTGTTTTCCATAGGCCAAATGGAGGAAAACATGGTGGTTTACCCACAAATCTTACAAGTCCAAAATGTTTTATTGTTAACAAAGTGGCGAGTTGAGACTGGGGTAAGGTTGATTTTCTAGGCTTCAGGGTCAAACCAGACATGAAACTCACAAGGAAAGCCACAAGTGACACAGATGAACGTGTAAAGAACATCATCCCTCCCATTTCCCTCTACATCAGTCACAACCACTGAGAGGAACCAAACCAGAAGAAACTTTAGACTGGGTGAACACTGTGTTTGTATGCATAAAAGAACAAACCCCAGAAGCATATGCATCCTCAATGTAAAAAGGAATTCAGGGAAAGCAACTCTTCCTTTTTAGCTCGCCTGAACGAAAGTTCAGGAAGAGCTATTGTTGTCACCACGGCGTCCGCGTCCGCGTCCGCGTCGGCGTCGGCGTCCGGATTGGATGTTTTGGTTAAAGTTTTTTAAAGACCTATATCTCCCTAACCCATGGATGGATTCTTTTGATACTTGCACTGTAGTTAGATATTGGTCCAAAGTTTAACATGGTACCACCCCCACCCCACTCCTTGACCTAGATTTCAAGGTCATGGACTTAGAAAATTGGGAGTTTTTTGGGACTGGATGTTTTGGTTAAAGTTTTCTAAAGCCCAGTATCTCCTTAACCCATGGATGGATTCCTTTGATACTTGCACTGTAGTTAGATATTGGTCCGAAGTTTTCCAAGGTACTACCCCCACCCCCCTCAGTGACCTTGATGTCAAGGTCATGCACTTAGAAAATTGTCTTTTTATTGATTGGATGTTTTGGTTAAAGTTTTTTAATGACACATATCTCCTGAACCAATAGATGAATTCTTTTTATATTTGCACTGTAGTTAGATATTAGTCCTAAGAGTTACAGAGTACTACCTTAGTCCTGCTCAGTGACCTTGATGTCAAGGTCAGGGACTTAGGAAATTTGGTCTTTATTAAAGTTTTCTAATTGCGTACTGATTCATAATGCTTTGCAGAGATTTAGTTTACACTTGAACTGATGTTAGACACTATTTTGAGTTTTTACAAAACACTATATACTTACCCGACTGGATGACCTTGATGTCAAGGTCATGGACTTTGAGTTTTGTCTTAAAGATTTTGATTAGTTTTATATTAATGAAGACATAATTTCACAGTGCTACAATGGACTCAGTTGATTCTAATACTTGGACTGATGTTAGATAACGGTTAAAGGCTTTGATACATCCTAGCCCTGCCCTCCTCCCCCCTACCCCTTAGTTCTTTGACCTCAAGCTTATGGACTTTGAAACTTCATGTGGATTTTTTTTTTATTTTAAGACATTTCTGAGATAGCTTTTGTTATGTCCCCCCACCAAAGGTGAGGGGGGACATATTGTTTTCAGTGCGGATCCCGGTGCGTCGGCGTCGGCGTCGGCGTGACAGATTCTTGTATGCGCGATATCACTTGAACCAATGGATAGAATTTCATAAAACTTGCATGGATATATCATTGGGTTAAACTTTAGAGCTGATTAGATTTTGGTGACCTTGACCTCATTTTCAAGGTCACTGGAGGACTTAGATGACAGTTTCTTATATGCTCAATATCTCTTGAACCAATGGATGGAATTTCACAAAACTTTCATGGATACATCATTGGGACAAGTTTAAGAGCTGATCAGATTTTGGTGACCTTGATCTCATTTTCAAGATCACTGGAGGACTGAGATGACAATTTCTTGTACCCACTATATCTTCTGAACCAATGGATAGAATTTCACCAAACTTGCATGGATACATCATTTGGACAGGTTTAAGGGCTGACTAGATTTTGGTGACCTTGACCTCATTTTCAAGGTCACAGGAGGACTTTGATGACAATTTCTTGTACCCACGATATCTGTTGAACCAATCCAATGGATGGAATTTCATAAAACTTGCATGGATATATCATTGGGACAAACTTTAGAGCTGATTAGATTTTGGTGACCTTTACCTCATTTTCAAGGTCACTGGAGGTCTTAGATGACAATTTCTTGTATGCTCAATATCTCTTGAACCAATGGATGGAAGTTCACCAAACTTGCTTAGATGCATCCCTGGGACTAGCTTAAGAGCTAATCAGATTTTGGTGACCTTGACCTCATTTTCAAGGTCACAGGATGACTTAGATATGTGAAACTTTCATTTAAGTTGATATATCTCATTAGCCTTTGGCTTGATTTCCACTTTACTTTCATAGATATACCTTTGGTACAATCTCAAGAGTTTACTGTGTTTTGATTACCTTGACCCCATTTTCATGATCAAAAGCTAACTTAGAAATGTTTTTTTTTCTCATAAAAATTAGTTATACCTTGGTCCAGTTGACAGATATTCATCAGACTTGCATGAATATTTCGCTGTGACACGTTTAAGACATGTTTAGTATTTTGTGACCTTGACCCATTTTTAAAGGACATAGTCATCTATGTAGGATATCTTTAGAACCAGTGGATGGAGTTTTTCCAAACTTTCCTAGATATTTTACTTTTACAGGCTTTTTATTCATTAGAGGGGATGGGAAATGGGCTGGTGGGGGGGGACATCAGTTTTTCTCTGAAAAACATTTCTAGTTTATAAATGTTTTGTCATTATGGACATGCTTGCCTGATATTTTATACATAGCAGTCCACACCACCATAGCGACTGCCTGATGGGCAAGCACCTATTCAGGCGAGCTATGCTGTCAGGCTACAGCTCTTGTTCATTTTTGCCTCCCTTCTAGATTTGGGTCAACTGTAAAAAAAAAGAATTTGCTCCTTTAGGAACTTTTTTTCCTTAAAGGTAGATGGATACTCAATAACTTTTTTTTAGTTTGTTAAAACAAAAAAGTGTTATTGTTCATGAAAATCGGTCAACAATGTCTACCGTAAAGATCCTAAATTACTTGGCTTTTGGAAGATGCGAGCTATATTGGTTTGAATGCCCCGCCAGAATTTTTATTCAGTATCCATCCACCCTCAGAGTAGAACACATTTTTGAGTAGCTTCGCCAGCCGGAGAAGTACAGCGATCAGAAGAGCAAATAGGAAGTCTGAAAAACGTGTTCCCCTTTCTAATAAATGGTGGAAAAACACAGTGATGACTCATTCTTTCAGCCTGGCGTTTCCAGAAAATGAGGATACATTAAACTTCATGGCTATCTGAGGCACCATTACATGTGTGTGTATTTCAATGCTCGTAACGACGTTACCCCCCCCCCCCCCCACCACCACCCCCTCCCCCTTCCCGGCACCTCGGTTGAACGTATCAATAGCCGCAGTAACGGCGCGCCGTTCGTCCGTCCATGGCACTACTCACACCACGCAATCGTCTTTTATAAATAATCGAAACTGAGCCGCGACACGAGAAAACTAACAAAGTGGCTGTTCGCCCAGCACAGACCCAGATCAGCCTGGGCATCTGCTCAGTCTTGTCTAACTCTTCGCTAAGCGCTTAAAGGGTTGCTAAGGGTCTAAGCTACCTCCACGCGGACAGCGATGGGCAAATGCCCGGGCTGATATGAGTCTGCGCTGGACGCACAACTACTTTGTTGCTTTTGTCGTGTCGTGGCTCATTTTATTCATGCAAACAATACTCACGGCTGCTTTGGTACTTATCAAAACGAGCTATTCCTGCTTTCAGTACCGAACAATGTAATATTTCTGCACACCAGAGCACCATTCTGATACCAAACGGCATGATGAACAGTCGTTTTGGTACAAAATAACATGATATGTCTGTACACCAGATAGTTATTCTCTTGTTTTTATTTTTTAAGCAAACGTGATATATCTGTACACCGGGCAGCCATTCTGGCACAAAACAACATGATATTCCTGTACACCGGGCAGCCATTTTGGTACCAAACAACATGATATCCCTGTACACCGGGCAGCCATTTTGGTACCAAACAACATGATATACCTGTACACCGGGCAGCCATTATGGCACCAAACAAAATGATATCCCTGTACACCGGGCAGCCATTTTGGTACCAAACAACATGATATCCCTGTACACCGGGCAGCCATTTTGGTACCAAACAACATGATATCCCTGTACACCGGGCAGCCATTTTGGTACCAAACAACATGATATCCCTGTACACCGGGCAGCCATTTTGGTACCAAACAACATGATATCCCTGTACACCGGGCAGCCATTTTGGTACCAAACAACATGATATACCTGTACACCGGGCAGCCATTATGGCACCAAACAAAATGATATCCCTGTACACCGGGCAGCCATTTTGGTACCAAACAACATGATATCCCTGTACACCGGGCAGCCATTTTGGTACCAAACAACATGATATACCTGTACACCGGGCAGCCATTCTGGCACCAAACAAAATGATATCCCTGTACACCGGGCAGCCATTCTGACACCAAAATACATGATATACCTGTACACCGGGCAGCCATTCTGGCACCAAACAACATGATATACATGTACACCGGGCAGCCATTCTGGCACCAAACAACATGATATACCTGTACACCGGGCAGCCATTCTGGCACAAAACAACATGATATACCTGTGCACCGGGCAGCCATTCTGGCACCAAACAACATGATATACCTGTACACCGGGCAGCCATTCTGGCACCAAACAACATGATATACCTGTACACCGGGCAGCCATTCTGGCACAAAACAACATGATATCCCTGTACACCGGGCAGCCATTCTGGCACCAAACAACATGATATACCTGTACACCGGGCAGCCATTCTGGCACAAAACAACATGATATCCCTGTACACCGGGCAGCCATGTTGGTACCAAACAACATGATGATTCTGCAAAGCAGACAGTCTGCAACCACAAAACCATTTTGGTACCAATTAGCAACGGTATTCTTCCACATCAGATAGGCATTTTGGTAACAAACAACTATTTTCTTGCACATCACACAGCCAGTTTGGTACAAAAAAAAAGAAGATATTTTGGTACACCATACAGCCAAACAACATGGTTATTCTGCAGACCGGTCTGGACAAAACAAAATATTTCTGCAACTGCAAAGCCATTTTGGTACCAAACAACTATGATAATTTTCCACACCAGAAAGGTATTTTGGTAACAAACAACTATATTCTTGCACAACACACACAGATAGGCATTTTGGTACAGAAAAAAAACAAAGATACTCTTGCACACCTGAAAGCCATTATACATCAAATAACAATGATATTCACGAACACCACACAGCCATTTTGCTACCAAACAACAATGATATTCCTCCACACGAGACAGGCACTTTGGAACCATACAACAATGATGTTCTTGCCTACCACACGGCCATTATGGTAACAAACAACATGAGATTTCTGTACACTAGACAGCCATTTCTGTACAAAACAGACATTCTGGTACCGAGCAAGAATGAAATACTTGCACACATAAAACAATTTTGACATGAAACAACATGATATTTCTGCACACCAGATATAATTTCTGGTACCAAACATGATATTCATGTACCCCAGAAGTTATCTAATATCAGACAGCATGCTATACCTGCTCATCAGATAGTCGTATTTTGAAACCAGTATTAGGAACCATCTAACACAACTGTCGGTTTACCAGGCGACCATGATTTTACCCTTTCAGGATCGGCAGTGTGCTGAACACAGCTAGCTAGGGAAAGTAGGGTAGGTAGGCCGTATAAAACTTTACGCTTAATTCTTAAAGCGCTAAAGAGAAAAAAAGAGGAAAAAAAAAAAAAAAAAAAAAAAAAAAAACAGATGACAAAATTTACGTCTGCAAAATTTCACAGTCTGTTTCGTCTAAGGTATAAAATATTGAGAATCAAATACGAAAGGGCAAACATTATAGATCCAGATGCGGCGGCTCTTGTAGAGCCGCCTCATCTGGATCTATGCTGTTTGCAAATTCAAATATTTTGTTAATTAGTGTTTAGTGCTTCAAGTATTAAGGATTATTGATAGAGAGCACTAGAAATGACACAAAATGAAATCCTGATTCTGGTACCGTTTCGTGACATTTAAAGTTTCCTAGTCCTTTTGATAGTAAAAATCACCAAAGCACAAATCATGATAAAACTGGTAAAGACTTCCGAATTAATGATAAAGTGTCGGTTGATGTGAGTTTTCGTGTCATATAACTGGCAAAAAGGAGAAACAGAGGTTTTTGAAAAAAAATACAAGTCTCTCCATAAAAAAAACATGGTCTTTATTTCTGGTTCCCCGTTGAGCAATGAAATTATGAAACAGCGAGGCAATGAATGGATAAATACCTTACCTTGTATTTTTTTCCTTCTGTACCTTGTTTTTTTATCATGTAAATGAAGTTTGTGAAATCGAAAGTAGGTCATTTTAGTTGGCAACTAAAATGACCTAGATATTCTTTAAATCGTTTTATGAGAATCCCAAGGACGTTTTAATATTTTAAAGCCGTCCAATCACGATCATATACAGTGATGAAACTGTAGTGAGAAGCATGCAGCGATACTTCACAATAAAATAGTTCCAGCTGATAGAGCAATGGGGCGTTTAAGGTATAATTCTGGAGAAAGTATATGGGCTGTTAATGGCAGTTTGTTTCTGTTACACGTTGCTCCAGACTTTAGTTTTGATTCATGTTTAATCTCTGCGTTGTTAATAAGTATTTTATTGTATTTAATCCACTAATACCATAACCTCGTGCTGTATTATTAAAATACTGTGCTAATCCTAAACATGCGGACAATTCTTTCATTTGGTTAATGGATTGTGCCATCTTCGCATTGAGCAGGTCTTACCTGGGAGATGTTTCATATGATGAACGACAAGGCGTTCAGCCCCTGATCAAACTGCTTCTAATTTGCAGTCTGACCTTGGTCTCCACTGCTTACCAGGGAACTTTTGTCCCATTTTTACCGTATATACGGTATATGGTGTGATAGCAGCTACAATAAGTTTGACAAATTTAACATATACAGCTTTAAAAACTTTGTATAGTACTTGTTAAGAAAATGAAATAATTAAGAGATTTTCATGAAAAAATTTAAATATTAGCTATAATGATGTCACCTAGTCATGATACATGGAAAATATCACAAAAATTCTGACAAAAGACAAAGAATTTTGCTCCAAAAAGGTTATAAATGAGGAAGAAAAAATGACAACGACTTATGAACGTGTTGTATGTTTCGGTGTTGTTCTTATTTATTGGGTGAATGGTGAGTACGATATCTGCTTTAAAATTATTGATAATTTCTTAAAACTGTTACACTATTACCAAAACCTATGCGCCGAAAATGATAATTTTCTTATAACTCTTTTGGTTAAGGTGTACGTTGTTGTCTGCCTTTTTTACCAAGGAAACAACATTTGTGACATCCTCAGTGCTCCAGATAAGAAGGGGTAACAGAGATAATTTTGAGATAATTAGCCATATTTCTCCATAAAAACATATTTTGTGTCCCATCATTAGAACCGTCTCGTCGAGACGGTTCTAATGAGGGGTCACAACATATGTTTTCGTTGAGAAATAAGAAAAATTATCTTTGAATTATCCTTAATACCCCCTTTATCTGGAGCTCTGCATGATCCTGTTTGTTTTCCTAGGTGGCGTAGCCCTTCCACAATAGGGTACGCTGTTAAAGGAAAAAATTTCCTTTTCTGAATTTGCTCCTGTAAGGGTTGACACCAGGAGATGGCTTATATAAGCATTTTGCTTACTGTCAGATGTTGTGCCATATACGAGTACATATGTATATTCTTACGAATAAAATATTGTTTAAACCAAAAGTTCACACTATTTAAAAAGGAAGGCAAAAAGAGTAGCTCCCCCTGAAGAGTTGCATCTCCTAAAGCAATCGGAGCACGCTCAGCCAATTCCGTGAATCAGACGTTGATTCACGGAATTGGCCGAGCGGTGTTCCGATTGCTCCTAAAGGTGTACCCATTTAAACAGTTTTAAAAACTGTTAAATTCGCAAATTATGTCTCCCGAAATTGTCACTAGCTATAGAATGTTAACAGGTTTTGTGGTATACGGGTACATCACCATATTCCAATATCATTTTTTCAATGGAAGACAACTTTCGTGATTTCCTGTTTGTTTTCCTAAGCAATGAAACCTTTCAAAAAGGAAAGAATGTGCTTGTAGAGGAACAAATTATTTCTTTTTAAAAGTTTGTATTTCATAGCCCTTTATAATACAGCAATGGGTCGGGACATAAGTTCCACCTAGAAGTTAAATGAAAGTTTCCGCCCCCAACCCCCCCCCCCTTCCTCCTCTCTCTCTCTCTGTCTCTCTGTCTCTCTTGACAGACCCTACCCTTAGCAGAGTAGAGTTGATTTAATAATTAAGGTTATCGGTACAATAAAACACTTATAGTTACCAGCTGTCCCTCTGTGGAAAATAAAGGGGATCAGTATGACTTATAGGACGCTCGATTTCGCCTCCTCCACTTTTAATTCACTCTGATTTGTATTTCCAACTAAGTAATATTAATGCTTAAAGCTCATTATGAGCCCCTCATCTGGATGTGACCGGTTTGTCCTTTATTCTTCGAACTGCTTGGATGAAAGATTTTTGAAATTTTGCATACTTAAATTTTGTCGTCTATATATTTGGCGCTTTAAGGGTTAACACTCCAGTTTCAGGGGCTAGCAACGCCACAACTTCCACTCTGTCGCCCACCACAACCAGCAGTAATGGTACGACTACTAACAGTACTGGCACGACAGGTACAACAAGCAGTGCGGTGACTTCCACGACCTTCGCAAGCACCACGGCACTGGCAGGCGGTACAGTAGAACTCACCAATAATGGTATGTTGCACGTTTTCTTCACTTTGTTTTGGAAAAGGGTGTGGAGAGGGGAGAGGCATGAGTGGTCCACCTCCAAAGAAAATTACTGCTGCATGGAAATGTTTGTGTCTCTTATCATAGGTGGATATCAGGATATCATGGGGAAAAATTTGCTCTGAGATCGAGCACATTTTTTTCTTTAGGGGTAGGAGAGAAGGGATTTACTTGTAAACCAGGGACATTGGTCCTGTTGGAGATCCTTTCAGAGTTAACCCTAATTGAGAAGGTAAGCAAACATGAAGCCACAAAAGTTGCCCCAACGCCATTTTTTAAGGTTTCCCGTACCCTAATGGCTGTAGGGCTGGGTGTTAGAGACCCACCGTATCTTGGGCACAGCATATGAATGGCGGAGCCTACATGTATTTCTCTCCTTCCCTTCACTGCCCTAATTTATCTTCCCTGATTCTGAAAAGGTACCCAGTTACTGCTGGGTTGACTAGTTGGCTTAATGGCTATTCGAACCCACGACCTTCTGCACCATAGTTGACATTGCCTCCAATAAATCAGTCGAACATGCACCTCTGTCTTCTCTAGAGAGAGCGAGCTAGAAAAGTAAATACTTATGTCAGTCTCATTTGCAATCGGAGCACGCTCGGCCAATTCCGTGAATCAGTTGAATCACGGAATTGGCCGAGCGGTTTTCCGATTGTCTCATAGGATGTGTCAATCGGAACACCGCTCGGCCAATTCCGTGAATCAACCTCGGATGTATGACGTGGGACTACTTACGTCACACGACTGTTGTTAGGAACAACGATATAAACAAAGATGGCCGCACTGTCGCACCGAGTAAATAATAAAATGAGAAGAAGCAAATGTCTCGTCATTAATAATTGACTATTTTGTGCATTAAATGAATGTCCGTGCAACAGCTGTAAAAGGTCGCAGGTCGAGAATTAATTCATTCGTAGACCTAGAGATCTACGGCTTCGGCGTATACTTTCGGCCGAAGAACAAAATGTTGGATTTTGCTGCATATTGCTCCGCCTTACATACGCCCGAGGTCTGATTCATGGAATTGGCCGAGGAGTTCCGAATGAGGATGTGTTTGCTGCGATTAATCTTCGCTGCTCGAACAAGTGTATGACAGGTCACACATGGTCAAAAACACAACAAGTTTTCAAGCACATGGTCAAAAACACAACAAGTTTTCAAGCATTGGTTTAAGTTTCAAACTTGCGTTTCAAATCTTCTATCTTAGGTTTTTAAGTTCCAATTCTAGGTTTTAAATTTTTCAGCCTAAGTTTGAAAAAAAAGTCCTTAGTTTAAATATGTTTTATTGCTCAACTAGTAGCTATTATGCTGGACTACAATGAAAATATTTCTTAAACCACTGTCTAAACGTAAGTTTCAAAACAATCCTTGAAAATCTTAAATCACGGATTTAATCCGTGGTTTAAATCTTTCAACGAGTGGTTATTTTTAAAACTTATGTTTGAAAATTTTCAGTCCGTGGTTTAAAACTTTCAAAGAGTGGATGTTTTAAAAGTTAGGTTTAAATCTTTAAATCGTAGTTTATGAAATTATCATTACTGTGTTTTGTTTTATCTATTTGTTTATTTATTTAGTTATCCATTTTTTGAAACTTGATTTTGAAAAGTGAAAATATAGAATTGAAGACCGAAACCTAGGTTTGAAATTCAAACACAGATTTGAAGTAATTGAACTTAGGTATGCATTTGGCTTGCCATACAAGTGTTCAATTCCATATCCAGGTACACCAATGGTAGTCGGAATAGCGGTAGGAATCAGCGTGGTAGTCGTGGCTATTATCGTGACTGCTGTTACCTTCGCCTGTCTCAAGAAGAAGAAGGTGTACCCGTCTGAAACTGAGACAATTTTCAGTGATTCAATCAGTGAATCAGACTATGATTCACGACCAACTACTGCATCCCATATCTTCGTTGAGCACGTAAGTATATATAAATAAGTTGCATTAAACCATATGAAATTAATGATCGTTTTTGGTGCAACGCCACCCCTCCCCACCCACCTAAACTGGGCATACAACGTCGAATCGTCATGAAGTTGAATCAACAGTGATTCAATGATGATTCAACTTTGTGCGCCTGCTTTGTTATCATCTTCACGACCATCTGACAGACTAACTTAACTTATGCACAAGTGCTAATCAAACACACCATATTGTGAATCTCAAGAATATCTCGTACGGAGCGATACAGTGGACTCGACAGTAACGAACCAATTTCAATAAAACTCCTGTTTTATTTTAAATGAATACTAAAATTATGGATGTTATGACACATAGCAATTGCAAAATATCCCTTCTGCCTATCCATGTCAAAAATTCCTTTAAGGGCAGATAACCTATCCATACTTACAGGAGGGTCTTACGACAGTAACGAATCAGGTGCGACAGAAGCGGATCATATGATATATACATATTATTATAATAGTAAATTGATCTGGCGTACTGTATCACGTCAAGTTGATGAGCTCATACCATCGGATCACCCGAGACGCTTGCGTCGAGGGCGATCCGATGGTATGAGCTCATCTACGAGACGTGATACAGTACGCCAGATCAACTATACTATTAAAATAATTTGTTTATTATATACCTTAGGGAACAGCCAACCATTCATTCTTGCCAGCGCTATTGCATCGGCCCGGATTCGAACCTGCGCGGCAAAGATTTTTAGCTAATCGTGAGACAAATGCTACTTATTGAGCAATCGAGGAGCGCCATTTTTGACGTGTTTGTTGACGTTACGTCACTAGTCCCGCTTCTCTGGTTCTCGTTTCTACGACGCACGTTAAAAATGACGCGCATAAAGCTGGAGCTCAGGCACAGCCTCGTTTTAAAGGATAGTGATACGTATTCAGAAAACGTCAGTTTGATACGGCGTTCTGTATCATATGGCCAGAAAACAGACAGTTCAAAGGGTGTATCATTGATAGGTATATAATAATATTTTATAGCAGAGTTCCTCCGAGGCATTCTGCCAACCATCTTAGCTTCAATAATTTGTTTACATAAACAGTAGGGCCCATTAAACATCAGAGAAAACTTTTACGGCCTTTCAACGATATTTTTCACGTGGTCCTTCACCAGGAACGGTAATGTCTATTAAACAACAGTTGAATGTGAACAAATGTACAAGCATGTCAATAATTCTCAACTCAGTTATCCTTTGCGTCCTTAAGGCACGGAACTACTCAAACAGTAAAGACCATAATCTGACTTTGCAATAACACACCCTGATAAGACCGTAGTGTCCGATCAGGATCAACAAATTTATGGTGACATTTCAATGCAGTCAGTCTATAAACACTACATGGTCATTCAACGAGCTCTGCGGCATTAATCTGAGTCTACACAGTGTACAAATGTCCATCTGATGAAAGCCAGTCATTGATGGGTCCACACACATGATAGCCGATCTCAAACGTTTCTTCAGAATGTTTGGCAGAAGCTTAGTTGTACTACACATAACCTTCATTATCATACGCTGGTGTGTGGGGCGTGGGATTGGGGATATTTTATGAAAAGGACGTCATATTTTTATACTGATCTGCTTTGAAAGTAGACAGAGCAGCCACTCAGGTAGTTGATTTATGACTGTCTGTCAGCATCAGACAATGCATCCAACATAAAGTTTTCAGCTGATGCCTGTATTTCAGTTCAAATTATATAATGATCCGTTACTGTCGCACATTGGTGCCCCACTTTTCAAGTATTTAGTTTCATCCAGTACTGAGATGTCACAAAAATAATGATTGCCTGCAATTTTAGGGATGCCAGGACACACTGGAATAAAGAATTGGTTTCAATCGCCTAATGGTAAAATAGTTCAAATAACCGAAATCGATTCTTGGGGTAACGAGCAACAGTCGAAATACAAGCGCCGCTGAAAAGGGGCCAAACTTTTCTACAACTATAATTTGTTTCACAGTCGAGTGTTTCACCCAGCACTTTGTCATTGGTCTAACTTGATGACTAATATAATGCTAAAAATATTTGCTTAATTTTTTTTAGAAAAATGGGTGATAACTTATCAGTGATCCGATACTGTCGATGATTCGATACTGTCGAGTCCACTGTAGTTCTTTCAATCTCACTAGAATTCCAGGCAGTCAGCTGGAGGCAGCTGAAGACAAGATGGAGTCCACCAGCTGACAACGAGCGCTGTGTGTGATGGTGGTGGTCTTTTAGAACTTCTGTCTCCCGCAGGAGATGGCTTTATTCTAGATCCGTTTGTCAAGAATTCTCAAGTCTATGTTTTTTTTTTGTTTTTTTTTTTATTCCACAAATTAGTTTTTGAGATGTGGAAATGTTTGTCTACAGTATGATGTCTTTCTTTTCATTTCATTGTCAAACGATTATAAACCTGCAGAAACGCAGAAACATCATCTTATAGAATTCTCTTCTTGTTGCCCTGACCATGTTCCATTTTCTTTGTGCAGCCAGAAGACCTACCTTCACGACCCGTTACTATGACACCGTTTGAACTGAGGAAGCTGTTCGTTGAAACATTCCCTTTCGGTAAGTTTTGTTCTATGTCAGCTGTTAGCGAAAAATGCTTTTAAGCAGTTAAAGTGCTAAAATTTTGAAGTGTTTTGTTGATCCGAAGACAAGTATGGCTGCCAACCTCATACCATGTTTTAGTATTTCATTATTTGTCTCTAGATGGGTCAACCTCGATTTCTATGTAGCTACGATTAAGGCACATGTGTACATCTCCAAGAGCCCCGGCCCCGAGGTTATAAAACTTGAGTACCTTCTCAAACTCAAAATAAAGCACATTGATTGGCTGCTTCCGAGCATGCTCAAACTCAAAATAAAGCACAATGATCGTCTGCTTCAAGACGATGATTGTGCTTTATTTTGAGTTTGAGATTATTCTAAAGTTTTATAACCTCGAACCCCGGTCGCTCAGTGGGTTAATCGCTAGCCTACAGATCTAGCGGTCCCGAGATCGATTCCCGGGGGCAGAAATCTTTTTTTCAATCGTAAACGGCGTTCCATTGCACACAACCTTACATTGTCCTGATATGACTGAATTACTTTTAGAAAGGACGTAAAATCTCAAGTCATCCATCCATCCATCCATGCTCATCCATTATTTCAAAGGCGACAACTTCTGAAGGCTCTTGCTTGCTTTTCTGGGCAACAAAATCCTTGAATAATGGATGTACTCTTAAAGGAAACAATGCTCCTAAAGGAGCAATTCCCTTTCTTTCAGCTGACCCCATTGATCTCCCTTGGAATATGCATTCACATTAATATCTCAAAATTGAAAATGTGTGCTTCAGCAAGGTATTAGCTCAATCGGAGCACGCTCGGCCAATTCCGTAAATCACGGAATTGGCCGAGCGGTGTTCCGATTGGGTATTAGCTCTTGCTGCGCCCCTGCATGTAAGTGTACCTTAATTGATTCTTTGGTTAATTATGGTCAGTGACTGACACGGCATGGAAATCAAAAAGCAGGAGGGCGATTTCCAGGCCTATTTTTTGTATACAAAAGTAGGCCACAGACTGTTAGCAAAGACAACACATGCCTTACGCATTCGGTAAAAACAAAATGGCAGCGGCTGACCTGTAAGGTTGCAGACTATCCTAGAAGCTCCTTTCATTGGGCTGAGCACTCGGACAGTAATTCGTTACCGCTAAAATATTTATCATCTTTCTACAATTCTACAATTCAAACCCATAATAGATTTTTATCAGAGATGGATGCAACAGCATTTTCTTTTCATTTTTCTTTTTTTATATATTTATTTGTTTGTTTATTTATCCTTCAGAAAACTGGAAACGGGGATATGATGGAAGTTTGAAACCTCGAATGCCTCTAAGATTTGTCCATCCCTCTCGCTACAAGCGCACAAAGAGCGACGAACAAGAATTCAGGAAGAAAATCTATCAGTTTGAAATGACGGAAAATCTCACGATATCACGACCACCGTCAAGCACCATGATGTATACAAGACGTTCGAGTTTTGCGCCACATGTATTAGACCCTGTGCCAGAAAGGACTGTGTTTCAAAATGGCGAGGTGTTGTATATAGATAACGGTGAAATATTACACTCGGAACGATATGACCATGATATAAATATGGATCAAAATGATCATTTTCAAAATGAAGGTACTCCGATTGAAACATTTAAAGATTTTAATTCAGTTGAAAACGAACTTGGTGAGCAGAACAAGCACAGCGTAAGTGCAAATGACAAGAGCGGAAGTGGTTCAAAACCCAGTGCGCAAAATCACTCTGCCTCGAATTCAAATAGCAACAAGTCAGTGCTAAATGGCAGTTCTGATGGCAAGCAGCCAAACGAAGGAGATCTTGCTATTGAACAATACGATGATGTCATGACAACAGAACTGTGAAGATACTGATTCGCCCATTTTCATTTTGTTTCAGTTGCAACTCTGTCATTGTTTTAACCCTTAAAGCACCAAAAAGCAGGCGACAAAATTTACGTCTTCAGAATTTCAAAAAATGTCTCGTCCAAGTGATATCAAATTGAGAATTCGAACACTAGAGGGCAAACAGTGTAGATTCAGATGAGGTGTCTCATTATGAGCCACCTCATCTGGATCTACACTGTTTGCCAATTCAACAATATCAAGTTTTGGCGCTTTAAGGGTTAAGAAATGAAGCCAGTAACTAGGACATGTCGAAAAGTGAGCTCATATTAGTGAAAGGTGGCTTTTGTGAAGTATCCTGGTAACTGGAAAAAATTCATAACATAAAGACATCTGCTGTAAAATAACAACATACTAATGACTGGTTAACTGCACTGTGTATTTATATCAGGTTTGATATTGATTAGGGCCCCGCCAGACGAAATCTGTGGAGGCCCTATTGTTATCACATTGTCCGTTCGTCTGTCCGTCCGTCTGTCAGTCTGTCTGTCTGTCCGTCAGCTTTTCGTGTCCGGTCCATAACTCTGAAACGGTTTGAGATATTTTCACGAAACTTGGTACAAATAAAGCATCATTAGACAATGTGCAGAGAACAAGAACCGAAACTCCACCTAAAGTTTTTACGCAATTATGCCCCTTTGTAATTTTAGTCAAGATTTTGTGTGCGCTCCATAACTCTGAAACGGTCTGAGATATTTTCAGGAAACTTGGTACAAATCAGCACCATCAGACAATGTGTGAGAACAAGAAATGTAACTCCACCTAAATTTTATACAGAATTATGCCCCTTTGTAATTTTTAGTCAGGATTTCGTGTCAGTTCCATAACTCTGAAATGGTTAGAGATATTTTCACGAAACTTGTTCAAATATAAAGCATCATCAGAGGATTTGCAGAAAACAAGAACCGCTAGTATGGTCGATGATTCACCTGCTAAAGCTTGAGGGAAATCCCTACAGACAGACAAACAGGTATAACGGTTAGGCATACATAATTATGTGTTGTTTTCTTATATTCTTTGACTCACCAGAACCGCTGCAAAAAATGCCTCTAAGTCTTGAGATTATTACAACATATGGCTTAATCTGAAACTAACAGATATTAAATTGTCATCAAAATATAGTTCCCTTTTCTAGAATGCAGAGTCCAGCTGTTCAAAGCAACGTTAGCTCAACGAAGTCGTTAGTGTACTCTAGTACACACAGAACCAAGTGTGCTAAAAGTGGGGAAAATAGGTTTGAAAAAGTAATGTCTCATTGACTAACGACATCGTTAGTTTTGAACAAGTGGGTCCTGTTTTTGATATTTTCTACACTGTGAACAGCAATACCACTCCAGATAAGGTGAAGTGTTGAGGATACTTTAGAGATAATTTTTCTTCTTTCTCAATGAAAACTTTTGTTGTGACCCTTCATTAGAACCGTTTCGAAACACATGTTGTGACCCCTAATTAGAACCGTCTCGGCGAGACGGTTCTAATGAGGGGTCACAACATATGTTTTGGTTGAAAAATATGAAAAAATCCCTAAATTATTTCTGTAACCCTTTCTTATCTGGAGCACTGAGTTACAGTAATATCACTCGGCAATGACAGAAACGTCTGGCAAGTGTAAATTAGTACTGTTGGTCAGAGACGATTTCACACTTCTACTGGCTCGTGGGGTACTGTCTGTTCTAGCAGAAAGGTCTATCTGAGAGCCCGACAAACTGTGTACAGTCACGGAATCAGACAGATCATCAGAGATCATGGGAAAAGAACGAGCTGTTAATCTGTCTCTGTCCTTGGGCGCCATTTTCCTGGTCTTGAATGTTGGAATTGAGGCCTGATAATTTTGTTCGGTATAAAAGTCATTTGGAGTTGAAGATGTTAGAAATACTGCTTTGGATTTAGCCAGTGCCACTGTTTTATTTGCGCCTAATGTATCGTTTTCCATTGGTGCCCTTCGAATAGGGGTTACTTTGGCTGACACCTTAAAAATCCTTGGCATTTTAATTTCAGCCGTGTGTTTCATGATGGAATCAATTTTGTCTACTTGATTTGACGCTCGTGT
This sequence comes from Ctena decussata, assembly GCA_963989385.1. Lineage (NCBI taxonomy): Eukaryota > Metazoa > Mollusca > Bivalvia > Lucinida > Lucinidae > Ctena > Ctena decussata. Next base: position 3,744,672 of record OZ022511.1, on the reverse strand, counting down.
TGCAAATTCTCCCAATCTGTTGATCTCAGCTTGTTGCTGTAATGCTAGAACTTCTTTGGTTAACATTTGAGCTTCTTTCTTAGACTCCGCCCACATCTGTGCAGTTTTTAACTGCGCATTTAGTCTCTTCCGCTTTTCTTCAAGTCTCTTCACTAGTTCAAGAACAGTCTTTTCTAGAAGAGAATCGCCTTGAAGATATACCTCACTTTTTATTTGAGCAGCTAGATTTTCTTCGTTTTTAGATATTTCGATGAGTTTTTCGACTTCTCGAACTGCGTTCAATTTAGTTTTGGTTGCAGCGTCGAAAGCTCTAATTTTGGCATCCATTATATCCAAATCTTTCTTCATGGTTACTATGACTGTGTCGAAAGGGTCCCTAGGACTGCAAATATAAATGAAAATCAAAATACAGTACACGTAATTCCATTTACAGTTCCGCATATTTTGTGAAAAAAGAGGGCCTTTTTGCAATTAAAACTCGTGCGGGTTCAGTTTTTAGCTCACCTGAGCCGAAGGCTCAGAGGTGAGCTTATAGGATGGGAGTCGAGCCGTCGTCCGTGCGTGGGTGCGTGCGTCAACACTTTCAAACATAAATATCTCAAAGACCAGTGGGCCGATCGCAATCAAATTTTATCTGAAGCATCATTTGGGTGAGGGAAAGGCTGCATTAGGTTTTGGTGCCCATCAGCTCAGAACTCTGGTTTCCATGGCAACATATAGCCCCCATAGGGTTATAATAGGGAAAATGGCGTCATCACGTTTTCTCGACTGTTTTTGATTAGATCCTTATCATACTTGCAGGTAATGATGACATACACAAGAGCTTGGATGAGTTCGAAATTTGGCCGGATTCGAGCACAGACTACGGAGTTAGCTGCCCTTGAGCGTTTGAAAAAAATCCCATAGGGTTATAATGGGGGAAATGGCGTCATCACGTTTTCTCAACTATTTTTGCTTAGATCCTTATCATACTTGCAGGTGATGATGACATACATAAGAGCTTGGATGAGTTCGAAATTTGGCCGGATTCGAGCACAGACTACGGAGTTAGCTGCCCTTGAGCGTTTGAAAAAATCCCATAGTGTTTTAATGGAGAAATATTTTTAGAAAAACTTTGTCATCGCTCTATTGCCTACATTTCTCAACGGATTTTAAAATAATTCACACAAATATAGGGCATGACAATATCTCGAGCAAGTTCGACTTTCAGGATGCTGCGCCCAAGGTCAAGGTCACTGTGGCTATTTTTAGAAAAACTTTGTCAGCACTCTAGCACCTACATTTCTCAGCAGATTTTAAAATAACTTCATACAAATGTAGGGCATGACAATATCTCGAGCAAGTTCGACTTTCAGGATGCTGCGCCCAAGGTCAAGGTCACTGTGGCTAATTTTAGAAAAACTTTGTCAGCGCTCTAGCACCTACATTTCTCAGCAGATTTTAAAATAACTTCACACAAATGTAGGGCATAACAATATCTCGAGCAAGTTTGGCTTTCTGGGTGCTGCACCCAAGGTCAAGGTCACTGTGGCTATTTTTTTTTGAAAAACTTGGTCATCGCTCTAGCGCCTACATTTCTCAACGGATTTTAAATCAACTTCACACAAATGTAGGGCATGACAATATCTCAAACAAATTTGACTTCCAGGGTGCTGCGCCTAAGGTCAAGGTCACTGTGGCTATTTTTAGAAAACCTTTTTCAGCGCCTTAGCACCTACATTTCTCAATGGATTTTAAAATAAATTCATACAAATGTAGGGCATGACAATATCTCGAGCAAGTTTGACTTTCAGGGTGCTGTGCCCAAGGTCAAGGTCACTGTGGCTATTTTTAGAAAAACTTTGTCATTGCCCTAGCACCTTCATTTCTCCATGGATTTTGAAATAACTTGACACAAATGTAGGATATGACAATATCTCAAGCAAGTTTGACTTTCAGGATGCTGTGCCCAAGGTCAATGTCACTGTGGCAATTTATAGAAAAACTTTGTCATCGCTCTAGCACCTACATTTCTCAACTGATTTTAAAATAAATTCACACAAATGTAGGGCATGAAAATATCTCGAGCAAGTTTGACTTTCAGGGTGCTGCAATCAAGGTTTTTGATTAGATCCTTATCATACTTGCAGGTAATTATGACATACATAAGAGCTTGGATGAGTTTTAAATTTGGCCGGATTCGAGCACAGACTACGGAGTTAGCTGCCCTTGAGCGTTTGAAAAAAAATCCCATAGTCTTATAATGGAGAAAACAATGTCATCACCTTTTCATTTTTCATTGGATCCTCTTCATACTTGCAGGTAATGAGAATATGCATAAAAGCTTGGATTAGTTAGCATTTCGGCTAGATCCCACCACTGACTATGGAGTACCTGCCATGAGCATCCAAAAAATCCATGTCGCCACTTTTTCTTGGTTTCTACTGATCCGATCCTTTTCAAACTTGCAGGTAATGAGGAAATGCATAATATCTTAAACAAGTTCAAATTTTGGCCAAATCAGGCTAACCACTACGAAGTTAGCTGCCCTTGACAGCTCTGTCTATTGTGCTCTTGATCGGATACTTTTTAAACTTGCATATATTAAATGAGGGCATACATAATGTTTTGGATGAGTTTAATTTTCAGCCTGATTGGACCACTATAGGTTTACAATGTCTCTCAGGTGAGCAATTGTTGCCCTTTGGGCTACTTGTTTACTTTATGATGGTCGAGATGGTAAATATAGGATTAAGTACGTTTTCTTTACTAGCCCAAAACATGAAAGGTGCTTACAAATTATTCCTGATAGGGTGGTGGTGAGAGTGTTCACCCACAGGAAATGCTTACGAAGCCGTGGTAGGTAAACATTTTCGTAGAGCGAACATTTCTCAAACTTATAATCTCGACTATCACAAAGTAAAGAAATTATCGCAGAGTGCGCAGAGTGATACTAAGAAATTGCCCTCAGGCTTATGAGGAAAGTTTCACCCTCCGGCTTGTGGAGACGATGTTGGGAGAAAGACATGGTTATGTTATGTTATGTTATGTTATGTTATGTTATGTTATGTTATGCTATGTTATGTTATGTTATGTTATGTTATGTTATGTTATGTTATGTTATGTTATGTTATTTTATGTTATGTTATGTCAAATTTTTTAATGTTGCCTTTTATTTTGTGTCCTGGGATTTCTGGGCAGGCTTGCCTTTAATGTGCAAATGCAAAAAGGAACACGCCGCGATTTAAAGGCATTAAGATTTTACTTTTCGGTTTGGTATAATAGGTATTATCATTCTTAGTATTTCCAGTGGCTTTTTCTTCTTCTTCTTTGCTTGTGATGACTGCCTACAACTGTCGGCTAAGCTCGTCGGCGTTAAGCTTGGTTTGTGATTACATGTATCAGTCGATAGCATAGATTCAAGAGTTCGATCGCAATTGGATTTAGAAATTTTCAGTGTGAGTGAAGATTTTATGACCAATCCCCATGTGACGGTATAGCTATAAAATTCTTATGAAATTATTATAACTTAGCCAGCCAATCATTGGATTTTCGATTACTGACTGGTATCTATATGCCGGGACAAAAATTCTGTAACTTATGAATGTTACTTTGGCTATTAATGCGAACGTTGTCTACTTAAAAATCCGAAATACACTTATTCAAAACTACGGAGCCCGGGAGGGGACATAGCAATATATACACTGATTTTGTTCCTACAAAATGCATTTCGTTCCCACGCATTGCGATTTCGTTCCCTCAATTTAATATTTCGTTCAATCAAAATAATATTCCGCTCCCACGCTTTACTTTTTCGTTCCTTCATTTTAATATTTCGGTCCCTCAAAGTAACATTCCGTTCCCACGCTTTACTTTTTCGTTTCCTCAAAATAGCATTTCGTTCCCTCAAAATAATATTTCGTTCCCCCACGTTACTATTTCGTTCCCTCAAAATAGCATTTCGTTCCCTCAAAATAATATTCCGTTCCCACGCTTTACAATTTTGTTCGCTCAAAATAACATTTTGTTCCCTCAAATTAATATCTCGTCCCCACGCATTACTTTGTCGTTCCCTCAGATTGAAATTTCGTTCCCTCAAGATAATATTCCGTGGCAACGGGTTACCATTTCTTTTCTACGCAATACTATTTCATTTCCTTACCATAATATTTCGTTCACTCAAATTAACATTTCTTTCCTATGAACTAGCTTTTCGTTTTCTCACAAAACTATTCGTTGGTGGTATAAGCAAAACCATAGTGTATTTCTGCAGCCTGGTTTCCAGGCTAATGCTTTATTCTAAATGTTACAAGTCTTAATTTGACTCCGTTTGTATTGAATGCCAACCACATTTTTTATTTTATTAGTATTTTCTATTCAACATTGTCATTATTTTTATTATCATAATTTTGTATTACAATTATTATTATTATTATTGTCATTTTATCTATGTTCTTAACTGCAGCCAGTCTAGTACTTTCAGTCATCCCAATCTCAATGCCCCCTCTAATTCGGGGCCAACTCCTAAGAAACGAATTTGCCCCCATCGAAGCAAATGCTATAGCTCCATAGCAGGCCTGCCAGAAAAGGCACTGTCACCTAGGGAAGCAAGAAGGAAGTCATAACAGTGGAAACCTGGCGGAAAAATATGGAGATACACCCACACCACACACCACAGCTTTACCATAGCTCAAAGGTTATTATGCCAACTGTCACTATTAAATTACTGGAGTATTTCCGGGCCCTGAGTTAGCTGTCTTACCAAGTACCTACATGATAAGGTGAATGAGTACACTTCAAGGGATGCAATTCAGCCATCCCAGTCTCTGCAAATCCAAAACTGGGGCCAATTCTCAAAGGAAAGAATTTGCTCGCCTTGGAGCAAATTCTTCCCTCCAGAGCAGGCCCCTCGAAATGGTCACACTGCCAAAGGAAATAAACAGGAAGTCACAAAAGCAGACTCCCCTTCACTGGAAGCAATTCAGCCATCACTATCACTATCACCATCTCTGCGCCCCTCCAGCCACCTCTCAAATGTAACAGATGTTGACAAAATCGTGGCTCTACTGATCACGACCCCAGAGCCCCTCGTGAACCATACAAGTACTCCGCGAACTGATGGTCGACACCGCCGAGTGAGCACGCGATGTTCGGACAACGCTGACCCAACGTTCAGAAACGCCAATAATGTTTGTCCAACGTTGGGTAGACGTTGTGCCAGTGTAAAGTTTTTCTATTATGATTATAATGATGCTTCATTTTCTCAGTTTCTTATTTTTAAATTGTTGGTAGAATCTGTACATGTAATTCAATTGCCATGTTCAAAGATTTAATATAATGTTGACCAAACTGATTATCATTATGAAATGCCCCTATTATTCAAAACAGAGCTCTTGTCAACGCCCATGATACACTGATCTGTGTAAAGCTAAAAATAGATGTAGTTTTATTCATATAGTAAATCGTGGGAACGAAATATCATTTCGTGTGAACGGAATAGTAATCTGTGCGCCCAAAATACTACTGTGATAGAACAAAATATTATTGCGAGATAACAAAATACTGTTTTAAGGACACGAATTTATTTTGCAAGAGAAAGAAATATAGAACGTGCAAACGAAATAGTGATGCGTGGAAACGAACTGTTGTTTTGGAGGAACCAAATACTATTTTGAGGGAACGAATTATTATTTGGAGGCTGTCAGAGAGTAGCTTTTCCCCCCTAGTAGTTTTTCTCCCCGGAAAAATGACTATGATTTTTCCATAGTAGAATTTCCCACCGGAAAAGTGGCTATATAGTAGAATTTCCCCCCGGAAATATGACTATATAGCCAATTTTCTCCAGGGAAAATCTACTATATGTGTTTTTGCATAGCCGTTTTTCCCCTCTATAGTGGATTTTCCCCCTGGTAATGATTGCAGGAAAACACGCTACATAGTGGAATTTGCTCCTTCTCCAATCATTATAGTGAGGTTCATAACTGAAACAGAAATACTAGTATCTGTCCGTAACATGTCGATGGATAACAGGTGCTAGAACCGCATGCAGTCTGTCTTACTTTTAATTTAGGGGGGGGGGGGGGGGGGGGGGGGGGGGGGGGGGGGGGGGGGGGGGGGCTGGCAGGCATTTTGCTTTTCCGTGTTAGCCTAAAATGGCTATGAGTTTACGTGGCTGTGTGCATAAATTTGTATAATTTTGTGTTTGCACAAGCGTTCACCTGTGCGTGCGCGCAGCGGAGTGCCTGGACTACTGTTCGCCTTTCATGCAGGAGTCGTGGGCTCGATTCCCATCGGGACACTCGTACAATTATTATACTGCCTGCTATATCAAACCTGACTGGACAAAGCACCCGTTGTGTAAGCTTGCATGCGTATGTGTACGTATATTAATATCTGCGATGGAAAGAAATCAGTTCTGTTCTGTTCAATTCTCGTATCGACGTTACCCAAGTGGCTCAACGGTACGTAACCATAGTTGCACACACTTGGCGCCGTGTGTCCGTCCAAGGAAAGAAATCACACCGCTCGCGTTTCTTAAATTAGTAATTATTGATTATTATAAAAACACGGTTGCTAAATTTGCATATTGATCTTTTGGAATTAATCACGTTTATTACTTCCGTTTAAAAAAACTGATATATTTTAATGCGATTAATTCCGTGAAATGTCTCTGTTCCATTCCGTTCCGTTTCGTTCCGTTCCGCAAAATACTAATAGCCATAAAAAATTCACTAATAGTCAATTTCCCGCTGGGGGAAAACGGACTATGGGGGAAAAGTGGCTCTATGAGGTCCGGACAATCAACTATATAGTCGTCCTTCCTATAGCCATTTTTCCGGGGGGAAAGGGGGAAAAACCACTCTCTGACAGAGGCAACGATAAAGTAATGCATGGGAATGGTGTATTATTCTGAGGCAAAGAAAAAGTAATGCGTGGGAACGGTATATTATTTTGAGGCAAAGAAATGCTATTTTGAGGGAACGGAAAAGTAAAGCGTGGGAACGGAAAGCTATTTTGAGGAAACGAAATACTTAATTGAGGGAATGAAAAAGGAATGCGTGGACACGAAAAAGTAAAGCGTAGGAACGGAATATTAATTTGAGGGAACGAAATACTAAACTGAGGGAACGAAAAAGTAATGCGTGGGAACGAAATGCATTTCATGGGAACGAAAACAGTATATGTATTGCCATGTCCCCTCCCGGGCTCCGTACAAAACAGAAGTACGGTGAATAAAAATATTAGATATAATACATTACAAATATAACGCGGCGTCTGTTTGGATAATATCAGTTTGCGACAATATAAGCCTGCGACATACTGACGGAACCCGACCTCATTACGAAACGTCACTTCTCACTGACTGACCTTTAGTTTTACGTAGCCAACAGCGCCTGCTTTGGATGTAAAGCAATATTCATGTGGAAAAGTGCATTAAATTGGGAATAACTGCATGCAAGAAAAAACAAGAGGACCATTGGTCCTGTAGTTCACCTGAGTCCATTCAGCCTCAGTACTCTAGGGTAAGATACTCTAAGGCAAATTGAACACATAGGTGGTATCATACCTGTGACCCTCAGGGTGGAAAATGAAAAAGACAAGAATCATCCAACCTGGCCCAAATTTGAACCGGTCCGATATTTTAAGGCTGTCCTAGATACCTGTAAGTTTGAAGAAGTTGCAGTCAAAACTAAAGACTGTGCTATGGGCCGGACAACATTTTCCCCATTATAAGTCTATGGGACCTTTTTGTTGCCATGGTAGCCACAGTTTTAAATCAAGATCCCACCCCAACAATGCTACATAGAAAATTTGATCAAGATTGGCAAGCTACTTGAGCAAATATTAATGCTTTTAAGTGTGGACTTACGACGGACCAAGCCTATACTATAAGCTCACCTTGTGAGCCTTGGCTCAGGTGAGCTAAAAACAGCAACTGTGACCTTGACCTTAGAATGCTGAAACGCAAACTTGTACAAGATATTGTCATACTAAACATTTGTCTGAAGTTAAATCAAAATCAGTCCATAAATAAAGGCCCGAGACAAAGTTTTTCTAAAAATAGCCACTGTGCCCTTGACCTTGATCCCCAAGAATGCTGAAACGCAAACTTGTCCAAGATATTGACATACTTATCGCTTGTGTGAAGTTTAATAAATCGAAATTGGTCCATAAATGAAAGCGCTAGAGCGATGACAAAGTTTTTCTATAAATAGCCACTGTGATCTTGACTTTGGCCGTAGGAGGCTGAAACGCGAGCTTGTTCAAGATATTGTCATACTAAAAATTAGTGTGAAGTTTTACTCAAAATGGGTCCATAAATGAAGGCTCTAGAGCGATGACAAAGTTTTTTTCTAAAAATAGCCACTGTGACCTTGACCTTAACCCAAGATATTGTCATACTAATCACTTGTGTGATATCCAATTGAATTCAGTCCACAAACTGATGCGCTACAGGGATGACAAAGTTTTTCTAAAAATAGCCACTGTGTCCTTCACCTTGACCCACAAACGCTGAAACGCGTTCTTGTCCAAGATATTGTCATACTCATCACTTGTGTTAAGTACAATTTAAATCATTCCATAAATGAAGGCACTAGAATGATGACGGAAAACATTTTCCCCATAATAAGTCTATGGGAAAATATTTTATCGCTCAAGGGCAAGTAACTCTGAAAAGAAAGATCCAACCGGGCCCAAATTCGAACTGGTTCGAGATGTTTTAGCTGTCCTGGATACCTGCAAGTTTGAAGAAGTTGCGATTAAAAATGAAGAAGCTAGGGTCCGGACAACATTTTCCCCATTATAAGTCTATGGGAAAATATTTATCGCTCAAGGGCAAGTAACTCTGAAAAGAATCATCCAACCTGGCCCAAATTCCAACTGGTCCTAGATGTTATAAATGTCCTGGATACCTGCAAGTTACAAGAAGTTGCGTTCAAAAATGAAGAAGCTAGGGCCCGGACAACATTTCCCCATTATAAGTCTATGGGAAAATATTTTATGGCTCAAGGGCAAGTAACTCTGAAAAGAATGATCCAACCTAGCCCAAATTCGAATCGGTCCGAGATGTTTTGGCTGTCCTGGATACCTGCAAGTTTGAAGAAGTTGCGATCAAAAATGAAGAAGCTAGGGCCCGGACAACATTTTCCCCATTGTAAGTCTATGGGAAAATATTTTATCACTCAAGGGCAAGTAACTATGAAGAGAATAATCCAACCTGACCCAAATTCGAACTGGTTCGAGATGTTTTAAATGTCCTGCTTTTCTGCAAGTTTGAAGAAGTAGTGATCAAAAATGAAGAAGTTAGTGCCCGGACAACATTTTCTCCACTATAAGTCTATGGGACCTTTTTGTTGCCATGGTAACCACAGTTTTAAACCAATCTGTCCCAAAACTATATGCATTTTTTTTTTTTTTTTTTTTTTTTTTTGTGATTTGATGTTTGAAAATGTCTATACCTCAGTGAATATTTACTTGTTGAACATTGTTTTCTGTCATTCATTTTTGTCACTTGAAATGTTTAGGAGAAGAACTAAATAAGCTTATGCTTTCGTTCTAACCCTATTATATTCATGTATAGAACAATATTGTTATTGCCATGAATGTTTAATTTCTTGAAATAAAATATGTTTAAACCAACTATATGCATCTGGGAGAAGAACTCTATAAGCACTCAGCTTTCGTTCTAATCCCAAGATTGTATTGTGTACCATATATATGTATGTATGTAAAAAATTATAAATGAATAAAATATGTTTAAACCAAAACTATATGCAAGCAATCCCCTACCCCAACCATGCTACACATGAAATTTGATCAAGATTGGCCAGCTACTTTAGCAGATATTAATACTTAAAAGTGTGGACGGACGACGGACAACGGACGACGGACCAAGCCTATACTATAAGCTCACCTTGTGAGTCTTCGGCTCAGGTGAGCTAAAAAGCTGGATAACGCGTCGCTATATTCCCTATAGTTTCACTTCAAAATACATAACATGAGCTCTGTTGGTCCAACTTATTATTCAAAGCTTACCCGGCCCAGAGGTTATAAAACTTGAGTACATTCTCAAACTCAAAATAAAGCATACTGATTGGCTGCTTCCGAGCACATGCTCCGAAGCAGCCAATCAGTGTGCTTCATTTTGAGTTTGAGATTTTTCTCTAGTTTTATAACCTCGAACCATGGTTTCGTAGTCCAACTTATTGCCAAAAGCTCATCCACGTTCGTAGTCCGCAATTTTTGCTCTTGTATATACTATATTTCGATTAAATGTAATAAAATGCAATTAATATGAGAAGGACAATTGCTTATATAAAACGAATCTGCTTCCAACATAGCTCTAGGTCTTCAATATGCTGTATAACGGAAATAATCGGACACCTCTGTCATTATGGTTATGCAGCTCTCCATATAATGTGCAGTGTTGAGGTTAATTCAGAGCTGTTTTCTTATTTCTCACCGAAAAACATATGTTGTGAACTTGTGGCAACTCATTAGAACCGTCTTGGAGAGACGATTCTAATGAGGGGTCACGAAGTATGTTTTGAAAGAAATTATGGGAAGTTATCCCAAAATTATTCCCTTCTTATCTGGAGAACTGGTGGCTATAGACCTATGGATAAGTCCGTTCTGCGTCATAAACCTATTGACAAACATTGTAGAAGGAGCACTCTGATCCATGTCTAGTCTTCACTCAAGCTTCGCCTGTCCGAATATTTGAAGTAAATGCCATCTTAATCCACCCGACCAGCTTTAATGGCTTTATAATGGTTCAGTTTATGTGAGCCATGCTGATTGAGCTTTTAATGACACGATCAATCGATCAAATAGATTAATTTTGAGTTCCAAGACTGAGCAGAGTATTTAAGCAACTGAACAGTCTCTCTCGCAGCCTCGCCCATTCTACTCAGAGTTAAAAAGATTTTTTTTTCTTTTTAGCTCACCTGAGCACAGAGTGAGCTATTGCGATCACTCATGCTGTGTCCGTCGTCCGTCGTGCGGCGTCAACAATTTGCTTTAAATAACATCTTCTCTGAAAACGCTGTCTTCTAGGGCTTTGATATTTGGTATGAAACATTGTCTAGTGGACCTCTACCAAATTTGTTCCGGCGTCATGTGCCCACTGGGGAGATTCGTCTCACAACAACGCAGCATGCATTTTCTTACCGTTCCTTTTCCTTCAACATTTTCTTGTAACTGTATAAATCTTCTGTAGCAGTCTTCATCTCCTTCTGTAGTGTTACAACCTGCCTCTTCTCCAGCTGTAGTTGAAACTGTAGTTCTGATAGGTCCTTACACTTTGTAGCAACCTCGGCAACCTGTATGGAAAAGAAGAAAATGATTTGTGTATAAGGATTTGCCAGTATGATGAAACAGTAAAATTGCTTGCCCAACACACTTCGAGCTAACAAAGAACATACGTAAACGTCCAGGGTAAACAGCTATGGTCATGTCGGGACGGTCAGTTAACCTAACCACACTATTCCTGGGCAGGCTTAGACCTCCAAAGCGGTTAACCAGTACTAAGTGCACATACTTTTGTCAGAAGAACAGAACAGAACCAGTAACTAAGTCGGCACATACTTTTGTCAGTAACTGGCGAAATTACGTGCACTTAGAACTGGTTAACCGCTTAGGAGGTCTAAGTCTGCCCAGGAATAGTTTGGTAAGATTAACTGACCGTCCGGACATGACCATAGCTGTTTACCGTGGACGTAAAACAATAAAACAACAACATACGTAAGCGCTTTGCTTTCTTTAAAACTGAAAGCTTTTCTTGTCACCATATAGGTGCTTATGTATGTTAAACTGACAAACAAAAGTGAGTCAAAATTTAAATAAATTTATGTTTGCAGAATATGAGATGGATGGCTTGCGAATTTACGACCTTTTCAAAAATATTTCAGCCATATCAGGGCGATGAGCGGTTGATAACACAGGCTGTGTGCAACGGAACCCGTTTACCGTTGAAAAGATTTCACGGCTTCCAGCCGAAATCGAACCCAGACCGCTAGCTTAGCCAGGATTAACCCAATGAGACACCGAGGCAACTGAGATATATGGCTTCTTTAAAAAAAATTTTGCTAACTTGGCAAAGGTGGCTTCTATTTATGTGGTCAATTTTGAAGTGGCCCATTGAATAAATAAACTGCAATTTTATGTTGGTGGTCGGCATTTTTATGTAATACACGTGTGTTTATGCTCATAAGACGAAGCGTCGTCTTTCAGATAATAGTTTAATAGGGTACCTGTTTTCGAAGTTCTTTCTGCATACTGCTGATTTTCATATCGTTTAACTCTTTGTCTTTCTTCAACATCTCTATTTCGTGCTTCAAGTTCCGAACTTCTCCTTCCAGTAACTTATTAGCACGATCACGCTTGTCTATTTCTAGTTTCATTTTTAAAATATCCTGAGTTTTCTTATCTCTATCCTCTATCACCTGCTTAGCCTTGTCTACTGTTTCAACCGCACTCTGTGCTGCGGCAATCTTTTCTTCCAGTTCTGCATTTTCTTTGCACTTTCTTTCTAAGTCTTGTTCGACAACTTGTAGTCGTGCCTTTGTCCGACTGCACTCATCATCTGATTTCTCAATTTCAGATAACAAAAGTTCTTGTTTCTTTTCCCATCTGGCTTCTCTTTGTCGGTGGACATTTATTATGTTTTCGTCAGAGGTCTTGTAGTGTTTGAGAACTTCATTCTTTTCATTTAGTTCCAACTGTAGACCAGTTATAGCCTCGGAGCTCTTTCTTAGTGTTATGTCAAAGTCGTTTTGCAACGTTGCTAAACGGAAGTATAAATTATATTGCTCCTGATTTAATCGTTCTTCAATGAAATCTCTAATGCCATGTAGTTCGTCCACTGTAAGTTTGTAGGAAAGTCTCTTGTGTTCTCGAAACAGACCTGCAAAACAAAGATAAATCTTTCTCATGCACTCAGTTTCAGTCAAGTTTCTTGACTCTGTTTGCAGATTCTCAAATATATTGTTCCAAAATCACACCGTACACATGCTTGCCTGTATTAAGTTCCTCTAGCCAAGAAATGACAGATTTGAATTAGCACGGACGGGGAATGTCTTGGAACAAAGTCATTGAGGTGTGAATACATTCTCAGAGGAAACGACATTTATCATTTTCACTCCGCCCCTCCCCCCCCCCCCTTCCCTTCTCAATGGGAGTAAAGAGAATTTGCTCGTCTATGAGCAGAGTCTTTCCTATTTGACTAGACCCTATTTTGGAAATGGAAGCATATAGAAAGTCTCAAAAGTATTTTAACTTCGTAAATATGGGGAAAACACGAAGGTATGCCCAACTGACAAGGACAAAATGCTGTGACTCAGCAAGATGTGTCCGCGGGCCAGTATGATTAGTCATTTCAAATAAGGATTTTTTCCATTCCCATAACTGCATGAGTGAGTCTGGCGGGTTTGGTTCTCAAGATGAAGTTAAGAATCTTGAGTTGTGGGATTATCACCGCCGGTCTTTAGTCGGGACCGGAGCCTTTTTGTCTGTTGCTTGGTCCACCGGGGCTCAACTGGTGACCTTCTTTTGCTTCAGATTTCCAGTGGGGTTGTTTGGCAGGACAGGGATCTCCACCTGTCAGACGGCCCGTTGTATCTGTTGAGTCCTCGTCTTTGCTTCTTCATGGTGTTGAAATTTGATTTATGTGTTTACCGTGATGATTCATTGACGAGTTAGAGGGTTATCATGCGAACCGAACAACCAACTAAATGTTTTGTACCACTTCAGAAACTGAGGGTGAGGTTGGGCCTGTAAAATCGATTTAAGCCCCCCAGTAATTCATTACTGACCGTTCCAAGGCGGTAGTTCTTTTGTGGTTCTCTGTTGACTGTTTTTGGTGTCAGAGTTTCTGTGATGTTTTACCTTATGTATGTTCTTATTATTTTTGGTTCGGTTTGGGTTGCTGAGTGGCCACCTTTTGGGAACAAGCTGCTCACTCGGTTGGCCATATGTTCTCTGTATCTTGATTATTTGTAATCTTAGTTGTTTCCAACTATGGTTTGAGGGCTGGATTTGGATTTTGATTGTTTCAGTTCCTGGTCTTTGCATACTTTTTACTTTTATCTGCTTTTCATCCGAGGATCATTTAGCAGAGAAGTGCCACTCAATGATACTTCACGTTATCTAACAAATGTGTTCATGTGTTTCAGTTCTAGCGGTGACATAAGGGAAATCAAACACAGATCTTTCTTCTTCTCTGCTTTCTTTGCTATGCTTTGTAAATGTCGTCCTTTCTCAGAGATAGAAAGAAGCTTTCTCTGCGAAAGGAAGAAATTTACAAAGCAAAGCAAAATGAATCAATAAATGAAGAAAGAAGGAAAGAATGTCACGCTAAGCAATTCTGTCCGAATAGCTAGGAAAAATACAGTATTGAACAGTAACCTTCAGGTTCTCAGCCTAGTTTAACACAGGGTATAATCGATTCCGCCAATTTTTGCTTCCTGCAGAGACTGTCCGTCATATTTGGCTTCCGCAGAGACTGTCCGCGAACACTTGCTTCCTGCAGGGACTACTGTCCTCGAAAAATGGCTTCCTGCAGAGACTGTCCGCATGACTCTGCTTCCTGCCGAGAGCCTCGGCAGGAAGCAGAATCACGCAGACAGTCTCTGCAGGAAGCCATTTATCATGTACAGAAGTCTCGGCAGGAAGCAAGAGTTCGCGGACAGTCTCGGTGGAAGCCAAATATGGTGAACAGTCTCTGCAGGAAGCGAAAACTGGCGGAATCGATTATACCCTGTGTTTAAGTCAATGCAGGAAATTCAGGATTCTTATTAATCTCACCAGCTTATTATCGTAACACAATGAAATCAATATATAAGTTGTTAGGTTTCCTTTATGTAACAATGCTAACAAAGAATTACTTCACAACCTTTCCATGTAGAGTGTGAAAAGTAATTTCAATATTTTCTCCGACAGAGAAAGAACATTCGATCAATTTTCTTTTCACATAAAACAGCTTCTGTGTATGAGGACGAGTTCGAGGGTAAGCCAACATTGAAAGCACGTGGATTTTACCAAAAAAAAGTCTCGTCATTATATATGGCTGCTGAAATTTTATGAAGTTATGAAAAACATTTACGAAGTTCTCTAACTTATCTATAAATTTCACTTCTCTAGCTTTAAGTTTATGATAGGGTAAGATGGGGCAAAACGCTTTGCGGGGTAAACCGACCATGCCTTTTATATCAATATCCATATGGTTTAGGGAGTAACGTGTTATTGAAACAAATATGTCAGACCGTAGGACTCCTTATCAACAGACACTTCGAAGAAGCGCATCTACTTGTACCTTTATATATTTTTTGTGCAGTTTTCTTTAAATATGGATGACTACTCTATTTCTTGCAGTTCATCTTGCTGAGAGAACTTATTACTGTGGGACAGCCTGTTAGCAAGAAAAGTCAAAGCGAACTTTACTCTGTCGCGAAATCTTATTATGTGCATTTGTTAAAAATCTATTTATAGACTAGTAAATAATGCCCATATGGGACAAAGCGCCTACACTTCGGCGACTCCTGATAAATCATGTATGGATGTTCTTTTGCAAAATCTGCAGCAAACTGTGGGCGTTCAACGCAAGGTGACATTGCATGGTATTAAATATAAAAGATTGGGCCTCTGAAGCTGGATCAGTCGCGATACATGATTAAAGGTGTACAATAGTGTGGGGCAAAACGCCCATCTTGAGAATAATATATTTGATCTAACTGGATTATTCTTTTCGGGCGAAGGAATCAGTATTATCTGAAAACAAGCAATCAAATCTGGAAACAAGATAAGAAATAGCCATGGGCGTTTTGTCCCATCTAAACAGGCGTTTTGCCCCACCATCGAATATTGAAAAATACAAATTCTGTAATTATGTTAAAATCCTACCATATTTCCAGATTTAAGTGCCATATTTGTGAACAACTATGTTCCCTTCAACAGGCAGTTTATCCCAACAGCATCACCCACCACGCTGCTCCCAACAATAGCTGTAGTACCGAAAAAAAGATATTGATTTTATCCTAACAGCATCACCCACCACGCTGCTCCTAACAATAGCTATAGTATTGCTTTTAACCTAACAGCATCACCCACCACCTCACTCCTTAATACAATAGCTATAGTACCGAAAGAAAGATATTATTGATTTTATCCTAACAGCATCAACCACCATGCTGCTCCTAACAATAGCTATAGTACTGAAAGAAAGATATATTTTGATTTTATCCTAACAGCATCACCCACCACCTCACCTTAATACAATAGCTAGAGTACCGAAAGAAAGATATCATTGATTTTATCCTAACAGCATCAACCACCACCCCACTTCTAACAATAGGTTTAATACTAAAAAAAAAGATGTTAATTTTAACCTAACAGCATCACCCACTATATAGCTTCAGTCTCGACACCAAGGTATTTCTGATCAATTAATTTTGTTTGTTAACATGTATATATGTGTATTTTAATATATCATAATAGTTGCTTTTGATTCAGTGTTTTATGTAGGATTTCCATTTGTAATCAATTTCAGATGAACATTCATAATACGATTAATAGAACCAACTAAACGATTTCTTTGTCCTGCACATAATAAGCACGAAATAATATTGTGGGTTTTCGTTATTTCTTCGAGTGAAGTGAAGACCTATGTTAGCATTCAGTATTTTTTCTTTCATAGGCAGAAATGAATTTATTATGTTAACATCTACATTAAGATCACTTCTACAGCAAGATTACGTGAACTGGTTCATCTCAATTTAGTAACTTTTAAATGTATTTTCAAGGAAGTGTTAAATACTAAATCGATTAAAATTCACTTACTGTGAAGATCCATTGAAATCACTATTTGCACTGATAATATTTGTCCTTTCACTTTAGAACATCACAGGGTCTGTTTGCCTATGCAATCCTTATTCTTAACTTTTACCGTACAGCTCCATGTTTAAGGTTTTAATTTAACTGAGTAGTACCCTTGGCAGCATTGTTTTGAATCAGTCCACTAACGTTTTCGGGGTATGGAGCTACAAACGATGCAGGCTCTGGTCAGACTGCTCTTCTAGGAAGAGTCTAATCAAGGACTAAACTGTTTGCTCCTGTCTGCTGATCCAATACTTTGGGTTTTTGCGGTATTTACACTTTTTGGTAGGCAAAATGCGAAATTAATATTAAATTCAAATTTTAAGCCGAAAGATTGATTTAGGATTGACTTGTGTCACATATAGGTGTCTAAGTTACACTTGTTCAAGTTCTTAAAGGTTATGCACCCAAAACATAGTGGTAAAATAGCCCATGTATCTTCATATCAATTACGCATTTTATATGACATTCCAAACTCACTGTTTTAGCGCCATAATAGTTTGCCTGTTGTGATTCCAATGGCCCAAGGGTCACTGGATTCCCACCAAGGTTATGATTTGTCTGGATCTAGCCTCTGCATTAGTTCAAAAACCATACCTCCTCCACTCCCCATTCCCCATCCTTCCAAACCGACCACAGAGAACTGAAATACTTTTGAAGGGGCCGCAAAAGCTCACGCCATTTACATTTACGCGATGATTGAGTGAAGATTATTTATTTTCAACCATTTCGTGGTCAGGGTTAATCTATACAATTGTTTATGAAGACAGCATTTAGTCCGGACCATGCATTATGCATACTAATAGCTACTTAGCCATGACGACGTATAATAATTGTATACTTAGTCCTGACCAAGCATTATGCAATTCTATTCGCTACTTAGACATGGCTACGCGTTATGCAATTCTAATACCTACTTAGCCCTGTCCATGCATTATGCAACTTAGCCCTGACCATGCATTATGCTATGTTAATAGCTTCTTTGCCCTGACCATGCATTATGCGATTTTAATAGCGGCTAATCCCGGACCACGTGTTATACGATTCTATAATAGCTACTTAGTCTTGACCACGTTTTATGCAACTCTAATAGCAACTAAGCCCTTACCATGCAGTATGCGATTCTAATAGCTTCTTAGCCCTGACCACGCATTATGCGATTCTAACAGCTATTAAGCCCTGACCACGCATTATGCTATTCTGATGGCTGCTTAGTCTTGACCGCGTATTATATGATTCTAATAGCTGTGCAGTTCTAATAGTTTCTCAGCCCTGACCACGCATTATCACAAGGTATAATCGATTCCGCCAATTTTCGCTTCCTGCAGAGACTGTACATCATATTTGGCTTCCGCCGAGACTGTCCGCGAACTTTTGCTTCCTGCCAAGACTTCTGTACATTATAAATGGCTTCCTGCCGAGACTGTCCGCGTGATTCTGCTTCCTGCCGAGGCTCTCGGCAGGAAGCAGAATCACGCGGACAGTCTCGGCAGGAAGCCATTTTTCGAGGACAGTAGTCTCTGCAGGAAGCAAGAGATCGCGGACAGTCTCGGCGGAAGCCAAATATGATGTACAGTCTCTGCAGGAAGCGAAAATTGGCGGAATCGATTATACCCTGTGATTATGCGATACTAATCGTAACTAGGCTCAGACCCCGCATTATCGTTATGCGGTTCTAAATAGCTACTTAGCCGTAACACAGAAGCTTGAAAAAGAAAATAGTTTTACTAAGATTGATAAGTAAATCCAACATTGGTAGGCATAAAATTTTCAAGTATTACTATCAAAAATGTTATAAGATAAATAGTATAGTATACCTTCTATTCCCGGCAATCCGTCCATTTGTAAATGTTATTTTAAAAAGTATTTTCCATTTTATCATTTTCCTTAAGAAAGATAAAAAATTGTTAGTTTTGTATATTTTGTATCGATCTTTCTTGATTTCGCGAAAAACCTTTTTCTGTTCAATTGTTCTAAATCATACACAGTAATGATTCCATTGTCCAATGTTCATTAATGAATACATTGATGTAAGGCGACCTAACACGTTTTTATGTCAATTTCAGCTTAAGTGCCGGTGATATTGAGAAACATTTTTTTCCGACCTGTTTTTTTTTTTTTTTTTTTTTTTTTTTTTTTTGTCATATGGCTCACATGCTCACATATCAAGAAGAAATTATACGTACTGATAAATTGAATATCGAATTTGTATATTAAGTAAGCCGCGTAGCAGAGAAAAGGAACTTTCAAGACAGCATAAGTAATGTTGCAATGGCACAGATTTGGACAAGTCCATTTTAATTATCAATGTTTTAAACCTGCCCAGGAAAAGTGTGGTTAAAGTAACTGACCGTCCCAAAATGTCCGGACTGTAGCTGTTTACCGTGGACAAACAATAACACAGCAACAACAGCATTATCTGATATGAAATAAACAGTTTGTACTGTTTGCCTTTGGCGATCAGTGTAGACTCTGATCGGCTTGCGACTTCATTTCTCGCATTTACCGTAAAAGTTTTATGTATTTGGTTGGACAGGTTAGTCTACGCAAACAGTTCAGAACCACATCAGACTGCTACTAAGGAAGTCCGGTGAGGTTCTACACTGTTTGTCATTCCATAGATCTGCATTTTTATGCATTACTCTATTGTAAGACCAAACATGTTTCATTTTCGGGCACTTAGGTGTCCCAACTTTTAGGTTTATTTACGGTAATCACGATTTACATCTATGTAAGAGCCATGGGAAATTAAATTATGTCGCTTATTAATATTACCAGAAAGAAATGAGCCACGACACGAGAAAACCAACAATGTGGTCGTGCGCCCAGCGCAGACTCAGATCAGCCTGGGCATCCGCCCAGTCTGATCAGAGTCTTCGCTGTCCGCATGAAGGTAGCTTAGACCCTTAGCTTCCCTTTGAGCACCTAACGAAGAGTCTGGTCAAACTGGGTGGATGCCCAGGTTGATCTGAGTCTGCGCAGGGCGCACAACCACATTGTTGGTTTTCTCACGTCGCGGCTCAAATATCATTATGAGATTGCTTTTATTGATAGCATGAAAGAAGAGCACCTGCCGTGACTTATAATCCTAAAATTCCCAGTCACAGCAGAATTTTAATATCATTATTATAACATAACATGCTTTCTGTGTCATGTTCTTTATGTCAAAAACTTCTTCCGTGTACGTTAACAAGCACTGTAAATTTCAAAATGCAAATATTGAATCCAATGAAGGTGCACAGATACATCGCCATTTTTTTTTTTTTTTTTTTTTTTTGCCTTTTTACAACATTTGTAACATTTTGTTTGCTGTTTGCTTCACTGGACGACAAAGCCCTCTCTTAAAGAGAAGAATTTGCTCCCAGGGAAGCCAATTCTTCTCTTTAAGAGTTGACCCCTTTTGAGAAGGGAGGCACAAATTAAAACGGGAGAGTTGCTTTCCCTGAAAATATACTCATTCACCTTGATATGCCAGAAAGATGCGATATTTGAGCCGCAACACGAGAAAACCAACAAAGTGGCTGTGCGCCCAGCGCAGACTCAGATCAGCCTGGGCATTCGCCCAGTCTGATCAGGCTCACCGCTGGGCGGTTAAAGGGTACTGATCAGACTCACCGCTGGGCGGTTAAAGGGTAGCTAAGGGTCTAAGCTACCTTTATGTAGACAGCGAAGACTCTGATCAGACTGGGCGGATGCCCAGGCCGATCTGAGTGTGCGCTGGGTGCTCAACCACTTTACTGGTTTTCTCGTGTTGCGACTCAGTTATTGCAGGTAAGAATCACATACTACACTGTAAAAAAATCCGTAGATTTTACGGTAGAATAACTGGCAACCAGCTGCAAGTCCATTGTCCGTTATTTTGACGGGCGTTTGCCTGTAAGACATTTTCGGAAATCACGATAGTGATCACGGTAGTGTTATGTTAACTTGCCGGCAAGTTGCCGCACTCGAAAATAACTTTATAGTGTTGAAGGGCTTTATATGACTAAAACAACACCTGCTATAATCTATATATCCTACTGTGCGCGATGGTTCCTGCAATTTTACGGGCGCCCGTAAAAATAACGGGAAATGGACTGGCAGCTGGTTTCCAGTTATTCTACTGTAAAATCTTCGTAAGTTTTTTACAGTGTAAGTGTAACTGTGTCAATTGTAAACGTAGACTCAAGCCAGGGTGCTTATTTACATGCTAGTATATGTCAGCTACCTTTTTGAGCTGACACTTTTAAGATTACCAACTGCTAGACTAATAAAAATTCATTGGAAGGAAAGCTTCTCCACTTGCCTCCTAACTTAGCAAATTTACAGAACAAAACTTAGAACAAAACTTTATTCTTTTAAGAAATTCTCAGGCCACACGCAGGTGGCATATGAGACCTTACTTAGAACAGCAACATTCACAGATGCGTCCATGTTTATAGGTTTATAGTGATAATAATATTAATAATAATAATAATAATAATAATAATTATAATAATAATGACAGGATTGCTACTAAATCCATTGATTTTAAGAGCATTTTTTTTATAAAACTGTGACTGCAACCAATGAGGACAATGATCTCTTCAGTCAGTTTCTTACACTATTGTTATGAACAGTTGAGAGACTGCGCTGTAAAAAAAAATCCGCAGATTTTACGATACAATACCTGCAATGTAAAAAAAAATCCGTAGTAGAATAACTGGCAACCAGCTGCCAGTCCTTTTCTTGTTATTTTTACTGGCGCCCATAACACTTTTAGGAATCATCACGCAGAGTAGGATAGAATAGGACAGGTGTTGTTTTTGGTCATGTAACCCTTCGGCACTTTAAAGTTATTTCTTAGTGTGGCCAGGTAACATAATCCAATCATATTGTAATTTCCAGAAATGATTTACAGGCAGATGTCCGTAAAAGTAACGGTGAATATACTGGCAGCCAGATTCAGGTATATTACTAGCACCGAAAAATCTACGGATTTTTACAGTGTGGTATCTGGCTGCAAGTTCATTTACCGTTATTTTACGAGCGTATGCCGGTAGAACATTCGTGAAAATTACAATATAGTAGAGTTATGTTAACTGGCCGCACTCGAAAATACCTATATAGTATTTAAGGTTATGTGACCAAAATAATACCTGTTCTATTCTACTGTACTCTGCGTGAAGAAACCTGCAAATGTTTACGGATGCCCGTAAGATAACGGGAAAAGGGCTGGCAGCTGGTTGCCATTTATTTTACAGTAAAAGTTACGAAAATGTTTTATAGTGTGCTCAAACTGATCTGAGTTTTTACTATTCACGTACGCTCTAAGCATTTGAGCCGCGACACGACAAAACCAACAATGTGGTTGTGCGCCCAGCGCAGACTCAGATCAGCCTGGGCATCCGCCCAGTCTGATCAGAGTCTTCGCTGTCCGCATGGGGGTAGCTTAGACTCTTAGCTACCATTTAAGGGCTTAGCGAGGAGTCTGAGCGGACTAGGCGGATGCCCAGGCTGATCTGAGTCTGCGCTGGGCGCACGACCACATTGTTGGTTTTCTCGTGTCGCGGCTCATTTTATCTTGAGGGATAGAAATTGTGTTTGTCCCGGTTGGACTGATAACTGAAACACTGGAATGCGCTCTAAGTAGAATGTTATATAAACTTGGCCGTAAACATACGAAAACAAGTAATTTATGATAGTATTTCGACATGTAACATGAAATAAAAACTGGTTCAGAAAAAAAGGCTTAGAGTTTCAAAGTGCCTAACGATAATAGAAATTTGTTGAATATGTAATCTATATTTTAGTATAACCGTTCTAGCTCTACAGCTTCAAGACCTGGTGTCAGTAGCATTATCAGCTGTGTAGCAAATGTCTTATTCCACTAGCCATGCTAGCAGCAAGCAAACATTGACAAGCCATAGTCTAGTGATGAGTTCTTTTGTATGTATAGTTTCATGTATTATACTTTTTTTCTAAATGTCACACAAAGAAATAAAAATCCTTGACCCGAAATATGATCGTTATAGTTTCATGTATTATACTCTTCTAAATTCCATTTATACTAATACTTTTGGAGGGGTTATTGGGGCGGGTTGGAGCTTTGATTCCAATGATCTAAGTTTAGCAAGATCCTTTTTTGTGACACTGTCGATCTTATTGTTTGGAAAATATGTTTAATGTCATATTTGACACTGATTTGAGCCTCAACACGGGAAAACCAACACTGTGGTTGTGCGCCCAGTGCAGACAAGGATCAGCTGTCGCATCCGCCCAGTCTGATCAGAGTCTTCACTGTCCGCATGATGGTAGCTTGGACCCGTATCTACCGTTTAAGCGCTTAAACGGAAGAGTCTGAGTGGACTGGGCGGATGTCCAGGCTGATCTGAGTCTGTGATGGGCGCACAACCACTTGTTGGTTTTCACGTGTTGCGGCTCATTTATAAAAATTACGTTTCATCTCAGTAATCACCCTGCTCAGCAACCACCTGCAGTGTGATTATACGCCTAACTTTCTGCAGAGAGAGAGAGAGACAGAGACAGACAGAGAGAAAGAGACAGAGAGAGAGAGAGAGACAAATAGACAGACAGACAGACAGACAGATAGAAAGAGAGAGAGAGAGAGAGAATCAGAATCAGAATCAGAATTGTTTACTGGTGATACGTCCAAGGACAATCATTCACCAGGACCTGTGAATCAGGGAAGCTAGTCCCTAGCCCTTATAAGAGAAGTAAACTTAGTAACTGAATCCTCTGCACCCTCAGCAGCAGAAATAAGTGAATCTTCCAGGGAATTCCAATCACTAATAGTCTGGGGGAAGAAACTGGACTTGTAAATGTCAGTCCCAGCCAATGGGGTTTGAAATGCCAGGGAATGATGATTCCTGGTACGCCTACTTGGAGGAACAAGGTCATTTATGGGTATACTGGCTGCACCCCTCAGACCTTTGTACAGCATTATGAGTCTACTATCTTTCCTTCTCTTTTTTAGGGATTCCCACTTAAGTTTCTCCAGAATGCCAGTCATACTCCCAGTTTCATATGTGTAATTTCCCGTTACAAATCTAGCTGCCCTTTTCTGCACCTTCTCAAGTTCATCTTGAAGAAGTATACTCTGAGGGTCCCAAACTGAACTGCCATACTCCAGGACTGGACGCACCAGTCCCTTGTATGCTGACTCTTTAACATCTTGTGGACATGCTGCCAAGTTACGTCTGAGGAAGCCGAGGGTCCTATTAGCCTTTGTGCAAATATTGCTGACATGAGTGTTCCATTTCAAATCATTGGTAATGGTTATGCCGAGATACTTGATAGTTTCTATATTATTGAGGACCGTTCCCTCTAAGGTGTAGGAAGCATTGATCCTCTTGATCCGTTTCCTTGTAATTTGCATTATGTTGCATTTGACAGGTTGAAATCTCATGCCCCAACTCCTTGCCCAACAATCTTAACGATCCATATCCTCCTGAAGTTTCACCGTGTCTTCAATACCTCTGATTACACGATAGCAAACACAGTCGTCAGCAAAAAGTCTTAATTCCGAGTCAATATTTTCTATTATATCGTTAATGTACAACGAGAATAACAGTGGTCCAAGCACGGTGCCCTGGGGGACACCCGACAAAACCGGGGCCCAATCCGACTTAACTCCATTTACCACCACACGCTGCTGCCTGTAACAGAGAAAAGAATCTATCCATTTCAGAGTCTTCCCACCAATACCATAGCCGAATAGCTTACATTTAAGTAATTCATGAGGGGGAGTGTCAAAAGCTTTCTCGAAGTCCAAGATAAAAGTGTCAACAGACAGGCAAATATTGGTCTCAAGTAACGCAAGCTGCTTTTTTTCTGTGAAAATGCTAAGTCGGATAATATTCCAGAAGACAGCGTAGTATAATATACGGTGACCCTAGCAAGGATGGAACTTCAGATGCACGGTGACGACGCAAACAGTGCTCTAACTTTCACGATGGCTATGCCCGGTACGTAAATTCACCGGATCGGACCGGATCGGACATAATCACCGGATCGGACCGGATCGGACCCGAATTTTTCCATTTGTAGTTGTTTTATCATACTTTCTTTGGCTGTTAACGTTTATATTTTGCATAACATAGTGTATCCAACATATATATTACAGTGAGATTTGAACTTAATGAACTTACTGTTGCTATTGGGTGATCATGTGACGGTACCCGGACAAAACGGACCATGGACAAAACGGACCAGACAAAACGGACCACGGTTAGGACAAAACGGACCACGTTTCAGGACAAAACGGACCACGTTTCGGGACCAGACGGACCACGCTAAAAGACAAACCAGACCATTAAGTAGTGCCAATTAAAAGATTAAGGAGTATATAGTTACCAAAGACAATGTTAAATGGTCATAATTATTTGACTACTGTTCATGATCTCAACTTTCTTTGGTTGTCGCAAATATCTAATTAATTTAATGGTAAGATTTTTATATTTCAAGCATGCATTTTTTTATTAGTGATGCAACTAAAATAAAACATGCTTTCTCAAGGTTAACGGAAGGTCTGAACGTGGACCGTTTTGACCTTAAAACGTGGTCCGTTTTGTCCTGAACGTGGTCCGTTTTGTCCCAAGCGTGGTCCGTTATGTCCGTGATCCGTTTTGTCCGTGGTCCGTTATGTCCCTAATTCCATGTGACATTGCACAGAGGCAGGTACGTAAACATGCATGTATGCAATACAATGTGATTTTAATGGCTATGAGATGTAATAATGTGATTTTTTTCTATTTTTTGTCCAAAACATGGATTGTGGGTACAGGTTATTGAGCCAGAGCAGAAATAAAACCTGGTAAATACACCACGTTAAGTCATAAACACGCAAGTCATAAATGTGATGAGAACCTCCAGACCCGCATATTAAAGTAATTATCTATTGGATATACTATATTATGCAAAATATAAACATAAATGGTCAAAGAAAGTATGATAAAATAACTATAAATGGTAAAATTCGGGTCCGATCCGGTCCGATCCGGTGATTATGCCCGATCCGGTCCGATCCGGTGTGTACACGTACCCTGGCTATGCCGACAGTTTCAGACAATAAGAGTTAATCCCCTTGTATGAAAAACACGTGTGATTGTTTATTATTACTTATTTCTTCCTGACAAATATCTGATTTTAAAATATGGGTAGACCAAAGAAAAAGGTAAAGTTCTATCATTTGTTAGTGGAAGAATGAATTGGTCTGTTGAAAAGCTTTGATTCACCGCTTAAATATGGTAGAGTCCGAGGCCTCAAGATACAATAAAGATACAGTGAAGAAGTAAAGTGGCAGTAAATATGTGAATGATTTAAAATCTTACTGCAAGTTATTTGCATAGGCACCTGATTACAGAATTCTACGTATAATTAGTTAGTATAAACTAAAGGCATCTCACTCGCTTTTCGAATCAACAGAAGTAGCCTTGAAGGTGGTATAATCGTGGATATAAGAACTAAATCACGTGACAGTCACATGTCAAATAATTTCTTGATATTTTCTCCTTACATAATTAGACCACACCACCAGATGAATAACATGACACAGTTTTGATGCAAAACAATATCGTTTTGATGTTAGAAAATTCATCCGCATGTGATTGGGTGCTCTATTTATAGCAAATGTCAATGGGTTGTAAATTCGTGGATGTGTTCTGCCGCATGATAAAAAATCGACGTACCCATGTCAGGTCACTTATTCATTATTTTCTGTTTCATAGATGCTTTTGGAAACTTTTTAGTTTTAAATGGATTTCAAATAACCCAATCTATATCAGATAGTAATGATTAAAGGAAGATACCCATCCAATTTAAACAGGATTCTTAAAGCTCCACCTTGACTTTCCTACAACTAAAACATTCTAACTGTAGCGTCATAGCCCTTGAACAGAACGAGTTGAAATTCACTGTATTACTGTATGGTTATATTCGCTTGAATATTAAATAACAGTATGCACAGACTGTTTTTCTTTGGAAAAAAATACGAGCCTTGATTCAGCCCTACTCTCAAAACACAAGACTTTCTTTTTCAAGAAAAAGCAGATAAGGACCCCCGGTATAATATAAATCAAACAAGAGAACAATTTTGCAAAAAGATTTTGCACCCATACTAGGACCAACTGTTCACCGGAAGGTACAAAATCAGTAATCATTGCAATGTTTTCTCAGGCTGATATCCGAGATTAGAAAATGGCCGCTATTCAGGTATGCAAAAAAGTAATAACAAAATAAGGCATAAAAGCAATTGGTCAAACTTTTTAAAAAGTTTTATTCCCTATTTAGGTTGTAAGCATTTGCTTTTTTTATTTAAATAAAACCTTTATGCATGGTTAAATGTTGGGAGAATAAACACTTAGTGAAACTTCTTTTGCGCATGATTATTATGCAAATTACTAACACCCACGAATTTACAACTCCCACGATTTTACAACCTCCAACCATATGTCAAGTAAAGATCCAAGTAAAGATGTCTGACTCCCGGTTCCACAAGGGAACTATTAGACCGATTGTCATTTCATGCTATTGGCATATGTGACATTTTGGAAAAGACCGACTGTTGTCATTAAAAGCGGTTTTAAACAAAAGAATCAACATTGAAATCATATTAAAATACTGAATTGAGGATAAACCAGTCGACAGTAGGGGGAACGAAAAGAAATAAGTTACTTTGGTAAAACCTCGGAAACTATCTGCACATGTAAATGGCATAAAACGACAATCAGTCTAATAGTCCCTTAAGGAACTAAGAACAAGACACACTTTCGTTGATTCGAAAATGCTGAGTGAGATGCCTTTAGTTCATACTATTTATATTCATAACGTTGGATTCTGTAATCAGGCGCCTATGGTTATTTGCGGACAATACTAAATTGGATATGGAGATATCGGGGATACAAGATCATGAGAATGATATGTTTGAATTATGTAGATGGACAATGAAGTGGCTACTCTTTTTCAATTCTAATATTATGTAAAATTATGCATATTGGAAACAATAATCCAAAGGTTTCATATAAAATGACTATTAGACAAGAACAGCAATATAGTAGATATAAAAGTGTAGACAGTGAGAAGGATCTGGGAGTGATATTTCAGGAGGACCTTAAATTTTGAACAGCATATTAGTTATGCATCAAGTAACTATCAAGTTCCTCGGCATAACCATTACCAGTGATCTGAAATGGAACACACATGTCAGCAATATTTGCACAAAGGCTAGTAGGACCCTTGGCTTCCTCAGACGTAACTTGGCAGCATGTCCACAAGACGTTAAAGAGTCCGCATACAAGGGACTGGTTCGTCCACTCTTGGAGGATGGTAGTTCAGTTTGAGACCCTCAAAGTATACTTCTTCAAGCTGAACTTGAGAAGGTGCAGAAAAGGGCAGCTAGAATTACACATATTAAACTGGTAGTATGACTGGCGTTCTGGAGTGGGAATCCCTGAAAAAGAGAAGGAAAGATAGTAGACTTTCCAGATGTACTAGCTGTACAAGATTTTAAATGCTATTATCCCAGCTACGTTTAACACCGCACTTAGAAAGGAAAAAAACATACTGGAAATTTGCAGTCCAAATGTGATTCCCCTGATGCGAGTTTGTACCTGTTTAGCAATGTAAAATTGGCCTTTTAACACAAAGACATGAGGCATAGAACATGTTTGGAAAAACTTGAAGTGTCTGCTGAGACAGGCACCAAGCAAACACATTCTTGATCATGTAACACAATTGTTTGAGCATACCGATAGTTACAATTTGCTTGTGACTTGTTCATAATTGAGAAATAGATTTGTATTTCTTTCTGAAGGGGCCTACAGAATGCAGCAATAGATTAAGACCTCCTACAATGTAGAAACTCAAATCTATAATTTAATTAAAAGCCGCATGTAATAGCTGTCAAATTGAATCTGTTTTCATGTTACATCAATTGCATTCAGCGCAAATACTGAAGCAGAATTGTGGATACTGATCCAAGAAAATTTTGACCAGTACAGTACTGACCGAAAAAAAATCATCTGGAGCACTGGTCAACTGTAGCGTCTTAGCCCTCGTATAGAAAAGGTTGAAATTCACTGAATTACAGCATGAGTATATCTGCCTGAATACAGAATAAATACCTACACTAAACCTTTTATTTGAAAGAAAAGTTACAAAATGATAATTTATGTTCTACTGGCTACAGTTTGCTCTCAGAGCATGGGATGGTATTCGTACAGGAAAGAATTTGCTCCCTATGAGGTAGCAAATTCTTTCTTGTAAGTGTACCATCCCAAAGCAATGGAATGAAGTGGCGATTTTATCTGCCAGTCCATTCTACTCCATCCCAATGCATGTTTCAAACTATGCCTTTGTTGTAACATGACAAATATATTTCAGTATCAGAGTGGTGCAGCCACAGCCTATATCTCAAGAAGAAAGGCTCTTCAGAAGCTACAGGTCTCCTTAGCAGATTTCAGGCAAGTATAGTGGCTGGAACATTCTTCTTTGAAGTTGACATCTTCAATTTAACTTTTTGCATAAGCTGTGATCAAAATTATTACTTGTCCTGACCTCTTTCAGAAATTACATGTACCTATCAGACCTCAGGTAAGTTAAATGACTGGAACAATTATTAGCTCACCTGTACAAATGTACAGGAAGAGCTATTGCACTACTTTAGGCAGCAGCGGCGGCAGCATTAGCAAAATGTTAAAGTTTTACGTTAAAGTTTTTTAGGTGATGGGCAAGGCGCTGTCAGGCGAGCTATCCTGTCCCACTGATTGGTCTTGTTAAAATTGAAGCCTTTTGTTTTGCATTTCATATAAGCTGCATTCAAACATGTACTTATTACTTATCTGTCTTCAGAAGTTGCACATTGCACGTAAGGTAATTAAAACTGCAGGTATATTTTTGAAATGTGAAGTCTTCAGTATTCCATATTCCGATAAGCAGCATCCAAGTTTTAGAAATTTTTACAGTAATGTATTTTATATTTTAGGAGAATATGTATTCTAAAAGGGATCTACCCCCAAGAACCCAAACACAAGAAGAAGGTTGGGAAAGGCAGCTTGGCCCCAAAGACATACTATTTCCTCAAGGATATACAGTTTCTGCTTCATGAGCCAGTCATTGACAAGTTCAGAGAGTTAAAGGTCAGGGGCCGTATTCATAAAACAACTTAAGTGGTTGCTATGCTGTTGCTAAGGGTGAATTTCTATGAAGGAGATTCCCTACAACTATGAAATTTGCTCTGGAGGAACAGTCTGAAAAAGACTGTTCCTCCAGAGCAAATTTCATAGTTGTAGGGAATCTCCTTCAAAAAAACTTAGCCTTAGCAACAGCATAGCAACCACTTAAGTCGTTTTATGAATACGGCCCCAGAGCATACCCTGTCCCCACTCACCTCTACTTCCCCTTGGAAAGCTTTGACTATAGATAGGGAAATGGCAGAATGTGAGACTTTGGTATTTATTACTTTTCCAGTGGCATTCTTGACAGCATGAACTTAACGCTTTTTAAAAGCACCAGTGAAAAAATTAGCAGAATTTGCAAACAGTGTAGATCCTGATGAGGTGGCTCATAATGAGCCACCTCATCTAGATCTACACTGTTTGCCCTCTAGTTTTTGAATTTTCAATATGATATAGTTTGGATGAAACATATTTTGAAATTTTTGCAGAAGTAAATTTTGTCGTCTGCTTTTTGGCGCTTGACGGGTAAAGTTGAGCTTTCTGATGACAAATAAAGCTCAGATTCGTGACAACGCACAGACAAGCTGGACTCCATATTCCACCGAGTTCTTTTATATGATAAGTACAAAATGATTACCCCCAATTCTGCATTTAAAGTATCTGATGTGGCCCCTCTTCAGAACCCCCCTCTAATGATAAGCTACATCAGACATTTTTTTGGAGGAATTAATAAGAAAATTTATCACAGAATAGATATAAGAATAGTCTTGCTTTGCTTCTCCCAGTCTTTCTATTTATTCTGCGACACCCTCTCTCGAGGATTATGAGCTTGTCTACATTGTACACTTCATTCTGCAGGATGAACTTCCTGCAGACCTATAACTACTATCTATTCCGCTATAGATGCTTTCCCTTCTGAAATTACCCCAAATATGTTTTATCATTCTTATGTAATTCAGTTGTAAGATTGGATTTTTCTCTTCCATAAGGGCGCGTTTACATGAGCAAAGTTTCTATGTCACAGAAACTTTAACAAAGAAAGTATGACAAACATTTTGCGTTTACACGGAGCAAATTATTTGTTAAAGAAAATGTGCCATAGAATCTTTGTCACATAAACTTTGGCAATGAAATATTTGCTGCAGTGTTCACACGACCAAATATTATTCGTCAAAGGTTCCTGCAGTGATGAAACAAAATCTATGTCACATTTTCCACACTTGTAGCAATGTTCTTTGTTACATAATCTTTAGCAAAGTTCTCCGTTTACACGGACAAATTTAATTTATCGAAGTAACTTTACCATATATATTTGTCAAAGAAACATTGCATATTTTGGCATTTACACGAGCAAATTTTTCTGTGACAAACCTACTTTATCATAGAAACTTTGGTCGTGTAAACGCGCCGTAACAATCCTGAGAAAAGAAACCAACTTATTTTAATTACATAAGTACAATATAGCAGTATACCATATTAATCTTTATAAATGCCTCTGCTCTAACAACTGCCCCCTGCCTCTTTTCCAAAGATAATGTTACATTAACTTGCATGAATTCCTGGTTGCATCTCTGGATGATGTAGCTCCTTTAAAAAGGATCTACTCTTAAAAGAAAGAATTTGCTCCTAGAGGAGCAAATTCTTTCTTTTAAGAGTTGATCCCACCTCTACTGAGTAGGGATGCCAAGATAGTAGAGTTACTTGCGTCAAAAGTATACCTGTTCACCTTAATATTGATTATCAGAGGTACTGTATTTTGCAGGGGCTTATTAACTACAATTTAGGCTCTAAATAATGTCTTCCTTTCGTAATATGCAAAGCCCCCAGAGTGTTCAGTAGGATTGATATGGTATTTAACTACTTTCGAGTGTCTTGTTCAGGGATAAGTTGAATTTGTTCTGAAAAAAAAACTTCTTCTTGTAGCATTTTATGAGACGTCTGAAAAGAGCCTACGGCAAGCAGAATCTGGATGCTGCCGCAAGACTCAAGAAAAACAGACCAAAATACAAGTTGGACCACATAGTTAAAGAAAGGTAACAGGGAATTGTGCATCATAAACTATCACTTAAGGTGTATTGGTACACTGCCATGTTTTTCAGCCATTTTTTCAAAGGGGAATAATTTGTTGACTTCTTTTTTGTTTTTTGCTTTCCTGGATGAGATGGCCCTTCTGAAATGGGATCTACTCTTAAAGAAAAGAATTTGCTCCTAGGGGAGCAAACCAATTTCTATATCTTTAAGAGTTGACCCCATTTGAGAAGGGAGGCAAAAATAGAAGAGGCAATATTGCTTCCCCTGAAAAAGTGTTAGTCCAGAGCTCTAGATAAGAGGGGGTATTTGGTGATAATTAGGGATAATTTTTTTCGCACCTGCTTTAGCAGGGTGCGATATAGGCATCTGGTTTTCCATCCATCAGTCCGTCTGTCCGTTCACAATTTACGTTGACCCTAGCATTTAAGTCCATTCAAAAGACTTATTCTCTTGAACCTTCTCAAATTTCACATGCAGCATGACCAGACTGCAGGGCTTCCCAATGGTAAAATTCAGGCTGGTCGAAAATCCAAGATGGCCGCCATTACTAAAAATAGCAAAACCAATAAAATCAACTATTTCTCCAGAACCACTTGGTATATTTGCTGAAATTTTGCATGAAGCATTAGTGGGACCATGGTAAAACCTGTAGCAGAATTAGGTCACAGTGACCTTATGTCGACCCAGCATAATTTATATCGACCCTAGCATTTAAGTCCATTCAAATGATTTACTCTCTGAAACCACCGCACCAATGGTTCTAAAATTTCACATGCAGCATGATCAGAATGCTAAAACTCAGCTGGGTCGAGAATCCAAGATGGCCACTGTTTTACTAAAGATAGCGAAACATATAAAATCATATTTTTCTCCAGAACCACTTAGTTTATAAGGTTGAAATTTTCCATGGAGCATTAAAAGGACCTTTTTTTGTCAGAATTTTCAAAATGAAAATAATCTGTAGTGGAATTAGTGACAGTGACCCACTTTCTGTTTAGGAGCCAAGTTTTGCTAAAATGAAAATATCTCAAGAAACGCTGAGCAAATTTTAGTCGAATTCAATCAGAATGATTGGCAAATGGAGTTCTTTGAAATTTATGTGACTGGGCAATCCAAGATGGCCATCAGCTGCTGTTACTAAAAATAGCCTTAACATGAAAATAAAAATTCTCAAGAACCTCTGAATGAATTTGAACCAACTTTGTATCAGAATGGTCCTTGCATGAAGCTATTTCAATTTTTTTGCAAATTGACCATCCACAATGGCTGCCTTTTACCGTTGCTAAAAAAAAACAAAAAAACCCGAACTACCAAAAGGATTTTGACCAAATATTTCAAACTGTTGCGTTCATTGATTTCTTTCTATGAAGGCACAAAGCAGGTGTGACCTAGTGTTCAGTGGAATCCTTGTTGTTAATACTGTATAAAAAAATATGTTGTGACCCCTCATCTGAACCGTCTCCACGAGACAGTTCAGATGAGGGGTCACAACATATGTTTTCAATGAGAAATAAAAAAAGATTATCCCTCAATTATCATATGTACCCCTCTTATCTAGAGCTCTGATTAGTGCCTTCTGCACTATTGCACCTGTGGATGCAACATGTGAAACTAGAATGTTTTTAAAACACTGTATATGGACAGCAAATCTTAATATAAATACTATAATTTTATGTTCAAAGATGTTTATTCACTTTATTGTAATTGTACAAATGTTTCTGACATATTAATGTTCACAGTTTTTGTTGGTAGCATAAATGCTGAAAAAAATGATAAGACACCATAATAAATCCACAGACAGTAGTACCAGTAAATATATCCAAAATTGCAAAATAGCAAAAATTCAGTACCAGTAAATATGTCCAA
Source organism: Ctena decussata (assembly GCA_963989385.1). NCBI lineage: Eukaryota > Metazoa > Mollusca > Bivalvia > Lucinida > Lucinidae > Ctena > Ctena decussata. The sequence continues at coordinate 3,710,770 of OZ022511.1, read as the reverse complement.
AATTGCAAAATAGCAAAAATTCAGTACCAGTAAATATATCCAAAATTGCAAAATAGCAAAAATTCAGTACCAGTAAATATGTCCAAAATTGCAAAATAGCAAAAATTCAGTACCAGTAAATATATCCAAAATTGCAAAATAGCAAAAATTCAGTACCAGTAAATATGTCCAAAATTGCAAAATAGCAAAAATTCAGTACCAGTAAATATATCCAAAATTGCAAAATAGCAAAAATTCAGTACCAGTAAATATGTCCAAAATTGCAAAATAGCAAAAATTCAGTACCAGTAAATATATCCAAAATTGCAAAATAGCAAAAATTCAGTACCAGTAAATATGTCCAAAATTGCAAAATAGCAAAAATTCAGTACCAGTAAATATGTCCAAAATTGCAAAATAGCAAAAATTCAGTACCAGTAAATATATCCAAAATTGCAAAATAGCAAAAATTCAGTACCAGTAAATATATCCAAAATTGCAAAATAGCAAAAATTCAGTACCAGTAAATATGTCCAAAATTGTGAAAAAGGCAAACTTGTGTCCCTGCAAACATAAATACAATTTCAGTAGTTTTGCAATACCATTTGTTTATTTGGTTATAAGACGTGAGTTTATCGTTCAAAAATTATTGCAAATGTGTAAATCAGTCTCGTGTAAATCAGCTATAAAATGGGATTCTCTCTTTAAAATCAATCCCAAAGATCTAGATCCATCATAAAAGATGGATCTAGCTCTTTGACAGGGCTGTGGAAATACTAAAATTTTCTGCTTGTCCATAGACATGTAAATAGACAAAATGGTCCAAACAAGTATTTACTTGCCCAGAAAAAGGCATGCATGAAATAAGAAAGGAATAATAAATAATGAATAGAGGAAGAGTTGATGATATTTTTTGGCTAACTGTTGAATCAGAACATGTGTTGTGGGCACCTGTTAGAACCGCTTTGATGATGCAATTCTAACAGGAACCCGCAACATATGTTTTCATGAGAAAATATGAAAAATATCTCAGAATTATGCTCTAAGACTTCCACTGATGACACTTTGAATACTTTTCCCAGGGCAAGTAAAATGAAATTTCCCACTTGTCCAGAGTCAAACTGGACAAGTAGGACAAGTCGGGCAGATCTCCAGATGAGAAGGGGTATTGAGGATAATTCAAAGATAATTTTTCTTATTTCTTAATGAAAACATATGTTGTGACCCCTCATTAGAACCGTCCCGATGAGACAGTTCTAATGATGGGTCACAACACGTGTTTTTAGCTCACCTGAGCACGAAGTGCTCAAGGTGAGCTTTTGTGATCGATATTTGTCCGTCGTCAGTCCGTCCGTCCGTCGTCAACAATTTCTTCAAATGACATCTCCTCCTAGACCAGTTGGCCAATTTCAAAATAATTTCACACAAATGTTTCTGTTATAGCCCTGAACCAAAAGTGCTAAAATTGTTCTGCTCCGCTGAACAAAATGGCCGCCAGAGCTAAAAATAGAAAAACCTTTAATCGACATCTCCTCTGAAGCCAGTGACTCGATTTCAAAAAAATTTCACAGAAATGTTTGACTCATGGCCCTGAACCAAAATTGCTAGAACGGTTCCACTCCGCTGAACAAAATGGCCGCCAGAGCTAAAAATAGAAATCTAAAAATAGAAAAACCTTTAAACGACATCTCCTCTGAAGCCAATGGCTCGATTTCAAAATAATTTCACAGAAATGTTTGACTCATGGCTCTAAACCAAAATTGCTAAAACGGTTTCGCTCGGTTGAACAAAATGGCCGCCAGAGCTAAAAATAGAAATAAATCTTAGAATGACACAGAGGGCACAGTTTTGACCCAATCTTCATGAAACTTTGTCAGAATGTTTATCTTAATGAAATCTAGACCAGATTTGAAACTGGGTCATGTGGGGACAAAAACTAGGTCACTAGGTCAAAACCTTAGAAAAACCTTGTGTACACTCTAGAAGGCTCAGTTTTGACCCAATCATCATGAAACTTTGTCAGAATGTTTATCTTAATGAAATCTAGACCAAGTTTGAAACTGGGTCATGTGGGGTCAAAAACTAGGTCACTAGGTCAAATCTTAGAAAAACCTTGTGTACACTCTAGAAGGCACAGGATTGACCCAATCGTCATGAAACTTTCTCAGAATGTTTATCTTAATGAAATCTAGAGAAATCTAGACCAAGTTTGAAACTGGGTCATGTGGGGTCTAAAACTAGGTCACTAGGTCAAGCCGGGCTGGGTAGCGCAATCGGTAGGGCACCCGACTCGTAAGTCGGAGGTCCTGGGTTCGAATCCCGGTCTGGCCACATACTTTCGTTTCTCCTTCCGCTGATTCAAGAAGGGCAGTTGTCAGTTACTGGCGAAAGTATGTGCACTTAGTACTGGTTAACCGCTTAGGAGGTCTAAGCCTGCCCAGGAATAGTGTGGTTAGGTTAACTGACCATCCCGACATGACCTTAGTTGTTTACCGTGGACGTTAAGCATAAAATCAACAACAATCAACACTAGGTCAAATCTTAGAAAAACCTTGTATACACTCTAGAGGGCACAGTTATGATCCAATCTTCATGAAACTTTGTCAGAATGTTTATCTTAATGAAATCGAGACCAAGTTTGAAACTGGGTCAAGTAGGGTCAAAAACTAGGTCACTAGGTCAAATCTTAGGAAAACCATGTGTACACTCTGGAGGGCACAGTTATGATTCAATCTTCATGAAACTTTGTCAGAATGCTTATCTTTACATTATGTAATCTAGACCAAATTTGAAATGGACCGTGTCAGGTCAAAAACTAGGTCACTAGGTCAGATCTTAGAAAAACCATGCGAATGTTCTAGAGGGCACAATTTTGTTCCAATCTTCATGAAACTTTGTCAAAATGTTTATCTCCAACAAATCTAGACCAAGGGTGCAACTGGATCATGTTGGATCAAAAACTAGGTCAGTAGGTTAAACCTTAGAAAAACATTGTGTATACTCTAGAGGGCACAGTTTTGGTTCAATATTCTTGAAACTTTGTCAGAATGATTATCTTAATGAAATCTAGGCCAAGATTGGAACTGGGTATTGTCGGGTCAAAAACTACCGGGTCAAAAACTACCGGTGGGTCACTAGGTCAAATCATAGAAAAACTTTGTGTACACAATTATGTGTTTATTGTGCATTGAATCTTCATGAAAATGTCAGAATGTGTATCTTCATGAAATATAGGCCAAGTTTGAAACTGAATAATGTCTGATCCAAAACTAGATTGCCTAGTCAGATCTTAGAAAAACATTGTGTACACTCTAGAAGGCACAGTTTCGATCCAATCTAAATGAAACTTTGTCAGATTATAGATTAGAAAGTGCAAAACTGCTCCAATTGAACCATTATCAAATAGATGATCTTCCATGTTATTTCATCATAACTCAGGTGAGCGATTTAGGTCCATCATGGACCTCTTGTTTATGGAGAAATATGAAAAATTATCGCTAAATTATCCCTTTTACCCCTTCTTATCTGGAGCTCTGCCCGACTGTTGGGCATAGTATTTTCACAGCCCTGTCTTTGAGATTGGTTTTGGAAGGGAAATATCCTCGAATAACCAAAGAGAAGGAGCCTCGGTAGCTCAGTGGGTTAAGCACTGGCCTACTGATTTAGCAGAACGGGTTCGAATCCCGCTTGAGGCGAGAATCTTTCCTACTGTAAAAGGGATTCCATTGCACACAGCCTTTCATTATCACATTTTCATTGTCCTGATATGACTGAAATACTGTTGAAAAGGACGTAAAATCGCAAGACATCCATCTTATAACCAAAGAAATATGATAAACAAAAGCTGAACAGATGATTTTTCATGGTTTGTTTATATTTCAGATATCCCTCCTTTATAGATGCCATTAGAGACCTTGATGACTGCTTATCAATGTCTTTTCTGTTTGCCACATTTCCAAAGATGAGAATAACAAATGAAAAAGTTGTAAATCACTGCAGGAGATTAACAGGTACGCTATGAGACCCCACGTTAAAACTTCTTTGGCATGTAAGGAAGGCTCATTTAAGATTTCCTTAGCAAGGAGATTCATTATGAAAATATTGCGTTAAACTGCCTTGCCAATTTGGTTCTAATACATATACTACAATACAATTTCAAGAGTAACAGGATTTGACAGTTAGCAAAATACTTTAAATATTAGCATTTTACTTTAATACTGTCAAATCCTGTTACTTTTGAAATTGTACTGTCGTATATGTATATAATTTATAGTTAATATAATATCATTTAAACTAAGGGGGTTCTATTGAGTGGTCACAATGTTTACATTAATGTGTATGGGTACACCTACATATTATTCCTGCAACTTTTACAGAGGAGAACAAATTTCATCACTTCCTGCTTGCTTCCATTGGGCTACTCTTAGCCCGTTGCATTCTGGGTATTTTTTGTTGTCTGCTGAAATTGTCTTCTGCATCAAAATTCAAAAATATTTTGACAATATCGGTCTAACTATTGTAGAAATGATGTCTAGACAGCAAATAGTTTGGATCTCAGATCAGGCGCCACATTTGTGGGGCCTGATCTGGATCCAAACTGAATGCCCAGATACCCCTAAAGAGGTATCCCGAAGGGAAGTGTCTGTATCATATTTCCTGAGTAAATTTTTCAGACAAAGAATTCCAACACATTCTGTGGACAAAGAAGACATTAAAACAAGAGTAAATTGATGATTTTCAACAAAATCTGTTGGTTTCCTTGGCAGTAATAGAAAAAAAATATTCTAATACTAGGGAAAAAAATACAAAAAATACATATATTTGTTTAAAGTCAGCATCAGTAGACCAGTTAAGAACCTTTAAATGATATGAGAATGTTGGCTATTCACATAACCATATTTCTTTGCCTATAAGTTAGTGGGAAGGGGGGGGTGTACTTTCCAAAACAGTGCTAAAAATCTAGATCCGTCTTATTAGATAAATCTAGATCTGCTGCATGCAGCAGAGACTTGGGCCATGAAGATGGATACACTGAGCCGTCTTCGGCATAATGACCGTGCCATGATCCGTTGGTTCTGCAATGTCAAGGCAAAGGATGAAGTTAGCTCAGACTCCCTTCTCACAAAGCTTGGCATCCAGGACTTAGATGTGGTGCTCCGCACCAGTAGGATGAGATGGTTTGGACATGTAGAGCGCAGCACAGGCTGGATTGCAGAAGTACACAAGCTGAATGTGGTTGCACAGAAAAGACCTGGCAGGCCAAGGAAAACATGGGATGAAGTGCTTGTGAACGACAGAAAGAAGCTATGTATGGATTCTGCTGACCCTCAGAATCGTTCTGAGTGGAGAGGACGTCTTCGAAGAAACTTGTCAAACAAGCCCAACCCTTGGTAGAGAAAAACAGGGCTTTAAAATGGATATGATGATGATGATCTAGATTTTTGAGATTGTTGTACATGGGAAAACTCCATCTCATGGCTTAATTTCATAAGACTTATTTAGGGTCATTCAAAAGATGGAAAAACAACTAGCCAAATGAATACAGTACCCTTCAGAGCTCTAGATAAGAGGGATTATTTGATGATAATTAGGGATAATTTTTCTTATTTCTCATTGAAACAATATGTTGTGACCCCTCATCTGAACCATCTTGGTGAGACGGTTCAGATGAGGGGTCACAACATATGTTTTTAGCTCACCTGGCCCGAAGGGCCATAGTGAGCTATTGTCATACCAATGCGTCCGGCGTGCGTCATGCGTCGTCACGGAATTTGTCCGTCAACACCTAAAAACAAATATTCAAACATCTTCTTCTGTAAAACTACTGGTCCCATGGTTCTCAAATTTCACATGGAGCATGACCTGACTCCAGGGTCTCAGAATTGTAAAATTGGGTCAGGTTGAAAATCCAAGATGGCCGCCGTTACTAAAAATAGCAAAAACAACAAAATAAACTTCTTCTCCAGAACCACTGGGTATATTTGTCTGAATTTTGGCATGGAACATCAGTGAAACCTTGGTATTCAAAATTGTAAAAATGAAAAAAATCTGTAGCAGAGTTTTGTCACAGTGACCTACTTTCTGTTTACGTGTGTAATTTTGCTCAAATGCCAATGTCAAAAAATGACCTATTTAAACAACTTCAAACAACTTCTTCTCTAAAACCACTGAGCCCATGGATCTCAAATTTCACATGGAGCATGACCAGACTGCAGGGTTTCAAAATTGTAAAATTGGGTCAGGTCAAGAATCCAAGATGGCTGCTGTTACTAAAAATAGCAAAAACAACAAAATCAACTTCTTCTCCAGAACCATTTGGTATATTTGGTTGAAAGTTTGCATGGAACATAATTGGGACCTTGGTATTAAAAATTGTAAAAATAAAAAAAATCTATAGCGGAATTAGGTCACAGTGACCTACTTAGCGTTTACAAGGCCGATTTTGCTCAAATGTCAATATCTAAAGAAAATGCAACCAATTCTGACCAGATTTTGTCAGAATTGGTTCTTGAATGGAATTATTTCAATTTTGTGTCAGTTGACTATCCAAGATGGCCACCATGGGGGCCGTTACTAAAAATAGCACAAACATAAAAATGACAATTACTCAAGAACCTTTGAATGGAATTGGACCAATTTTGTGTCAGAATGTTCCTTGCATGAAGCCGTTTCGATTAATTGCAATTTGGTGTTCCAAGATGGCCGCCATCTGGTGTTACTAAAAATAGCACAAACATAAAAATGACAATTACTCAAGAACCCTTGAATGGAATTGGACCAATTTTGTGCCAGAATGTTCCTTGCATGAAGTCGTTTTGATTAATTGCAATTTGGCATCCAAGATGGCCGCCATCTGCCGTTACTAAAAATAGCACAAAACATGAAAATGACAATATCTCAGTAACCGCTGAATGGATTTTGACGAAATTTGTGTCAAAATGATTCTTGCATTGAGATGTTTCAAAAATATCTAACTGTAGACCATTCATATTGGCCTCTGTTACTAAAAATAGAAAAATGTGAAAATTAGAAAATCTCAATGGAGTTGGATTAATTTTGTGTCAGAATGGTCCTTTCATTAAGCTTTTTCGATTTTTTGCATTTTGGCATTCCAAGATGGCCCCCATTTGCCGTTACTAAAAATAGCACAAAACATAAAAATGACAATATCTTAGTAACCGCTGAATGGATTTTGACGAAATTTGTGTCAAAATGATTCTTGCATTGAGATGTTTCAAAAATATCTAACTGTAAGACCAGTCATATTGGCCTCTGTTACTAAAAATAGAAAAATGTGAAAATCAGAAAATCTCAATGGAATTGGACCAAATTTGTGTCAAAATGGTCCTTGCGTGAAGGCTTTTCGATTTTTTGCATTTTAGCAATCCAAGATGGCCGCCATCTGCCGTTACTAAAAATAGCACAAAACATGAAACTGGCAATATCTCAGTAACCCCTGAATGGATTTTGATGAAATTTGTGGCAAAATGATTCTTGCATTGAGATGTTTCAAAAGTAAATATATAAAGACCAGGCAAGTTGGCCTCTGTTACTAAAAGTAGCAAAATGTGAAAATGAGAAATTCTCAGTGGAATTGGACCAATTTTGTATCAGAATGGTTCCGTTGCACAATAGCCAGGTGAGTGATATCAGGCCCATTTGGGCCTCTTGTTATGGAAAAATAACAAAAAGTATCCTTAATTATCACCAAATACTCCCTCTTATCTAGAGCTCTGCCTTTTTCTGATGGTGTTTCTCATTGTTCTCGTTTCAGTGGAGTTTCTACACTATGTGATAAAGTCAAAGTCATTGAGAAAGGTAATGTAAATAAATACACTTAAAGACAAAAGCTCTGCATGGATGTTAATTTAACATCCGTGCAGAACTTTTTTCCTTAAGTATATATTACTTGGGGCTTTTTGTTACTACTTAATTTATCAGCCTAAGACTGCGATATCAGACCAAGGGCAAGCCATCCATCCGATATTGCAGTCTCAGGCTGATAGATCAGGTGATAATGAAAAACTCATGTGATGATCTGTTTATTGTATAGGTTCTAGATAAGAAAAGATCTACAGAAATAGATGCTAGAAGTCGAAATTATAAGTAGTGAGATATTGCTACTATAGCTAAAATCTTTTATTTCTGAAATACATCTGGCCCAGAGGTTAGAGAACTTGAGTACATTCTCAAACTCAAAATAAAGCTCACTGATTGGCTGCTTCCGAGCATGTGCTTGGAAGCAGCCAATCAGTGTGCTCTATTTTGAGTTTGAGATTGTTCTCAAGTTTTATAACCTCGAACCCAGGTACAACAGCAAGAACTTTCCGGTGTGACAGTAATGTTTTTTTATTTTCCAATGTAACATAACAAAGCAGGCAATTTATGATTAGTATATTAATATCACTGCACTGGCTGAAATGTTTCCCAGCCATCAAGTCCTATAATGCTTGCTGTTTTGTAGCAAAAAAAAAAAGTCAGTCATTTCATTTTAATGTTAATACCAATGTGTTCCTTGCAATCTAATTAAGAAAATGAGTGGTCAGGCTTTCAGACTTGGGGTAATCATATTCTGTATTCTTATTCGAATACTATTTGAATACATTTTCTGAGTATTCATAAAGTATTCTGTATTCGTGGATTTCTTAAAATAAAAGTATTTGTATTTGTATTCGAATACATTGCAAATTTCATGTATTCATGAATACTTTTACGAATACATTATGAATACTTTTGCCATTTTAAGGAAACATTGATGCATAAATTACATAAATTATGGGACTGATGTGACTCAAGTCCAAGAATGCTAGAGTTATGGGGTGTTTGGCTGATTTTATTTCCATAACTTCCTGTAAAAAGAAAATAAGTTTTTGACGCCATTATTGAAAACCCTGATCATATGCTGCACTCTACAGTGTCTGATCTTGGTTAACAGTATTAGTCAAGATCTCTTTTATGGCACTAGGCACCATTAGCAAATTAGCAAATACAATATGTCATCTTTCAGTAGATTGCCCCAGGACAGTATTAAATATGGACAAGGCACAGAACTGACAACTAAGCCATGCCATACCTGTACAAATTTCTGACACTTGTTTCTCAAAAATTACAATACACAATTATGATACCATCTTAATTTCAGCCAAACATAATTTAGAATAGAGATGAAAATCACAACAAATGCTCAATCTCATACAATTTAAGAAAACCCTGTACAGACACTGCCTTTAACCCTTAACCTGCTGAATAGTGCAATATATTTAGAATCAAAATGACAAATAGTGTAGATCCAGATCAACTGGTTTCTGAAGAAGCCATCTGATCAGGATCTACACTGTTGCAAGGTGGAATATATTTAGATTCAGCATGTGAAGGTTTAATTCATTGTGTCCAGTGTATCAGAGAAAGCACAGAGATGTGTATCTATCAATGACCACAGCAACACTACAGTCTCCAGCATCACCAAAATCCCAATCTAGTCAGCCTGTCATGACAGACTGTATTAAATTTGCAAACAAAGAAAGATATCCAGTTGTACCATAGAAATATAAGGTTTCTAGGTCAGGTCAATAGAAAGAATCTTGTAATCAAAATTATTTTATGTAGTAAAACCTCTAGAGTCTGGACTACTAGAGATAAGAAAGTTCAGCATAAACTATTGGTTTATGAAATTTCCATTTACTGAAAAGTATTCAAAAGTATTCGAATACATTTGCAAAGTATTTGTATTCTTATTTGAATACATTCATAAAAAAGTATTTTTTATTTGTATTCTGTATTCTTAAATTGCAAAGTATTTGTATTTGTATTCAAATACTTTTGAAAGTATTCGACCCCAAGTCTGCAGGCTTTATGTCTGTGATGGATAACAAGAGAGGTTTTAGCTCTGAAAGGATCTAAAATTTTGTTTTATTGGCACATCACTCTCTCCATTTTAATGTCAGAGTAGCTCATTCCACCAGTGTTCGAGGTCATAAACCTTGAGAATAATCTCAAACTCAAAATAAAGCACACTGATTGGCTGCTTCCGAGCATGTGCTCGGAAGCGGCCAATCAGTGTGCTTTATTTTGAGTTTGAGAATGTACTCAAGTTTTATAACCTCTGGGCCAGGTTGACATTAGGTATAGACTGCCGGGCTGATAAAACCAGGAAGTCCATTATTGGACTGGCGGTCAGGATAAAGCATATGAAGGCTCAGCTTTATCAAACATTTACAGTCCAAAATTCTGTATCTGTATGATAAAACATATTGCTTTTGCTGTAAAGTGGGGTGGGGGAGGGGAATATATGAGCCCCGGCTCACTTGCTGTGATTAAGTCCATTCTGAATTGAAGGTTACCTAGGAAAGAAAGGATCTTCTGGCCTGTGTGAGCAAATTGTTCCCTTTAAGAGTTGCCCTATATGAGAAGGGAGACCACTGTAGCAGAGTTAGAGTGATGTCCTTGGCAATGCATTCAATGGATACAACTCTGTCATTTTCAATTTGCTTCTTGGAGCAAATTCTTCCCTTTAAGAGTTGACCTCCTTTTGCAAGTGTTCCTTTGCTCAAGTGTAGCAAACAGGTAGTCACCAAAGTTGTCTCCCATTGAAACAATGGCCAAAAAAAATGGCTGTATACCTATATACCTTCTATCTGTTTTACAGGTGTTTATATCAATCAAAGGAATTTACTACCAAGCAGAAATAATGGGGCAGACAGTGACATGGGTTGTTCCACACAAGCTAGGATATGAGGTATTGCTCAGATTTTGTCTTCTTTTATTTTCTCTTTTTTTTTTCTTTTGGCAAAGTTTTAAGGTGTATGGGTACACCCTAATGTTTTCTTTCATTTATGTCTCCCCTGCAGCTAGCAAAAGCAAGCCATAGGTATTATATTTTCAGGGTCATGGGTCATTATAGTCATCATTGTCAGTAATGTAAATTTCTGTGAAGTTTCCTTTGTGTTCAACTCTTTGGTGGCAAAGCGATGACAGGCAAGACACTGCCTTCTGTTTAGTTCTTGTTACTAAGGGCAGCAACTTTAGTGACTTCCATGACAATGTAGTCCTTCCAAATAATTAGCTCCTGGAGGAGGAAATTCTCTCTGGAAAGGGAGACAAATATGAAAATCACAGAGTTGCTTCCCCTGAAAGAGTACCTATTCACCTTCATCTGGAGTACTGTCCACAATCACTTGATTCAACAAACTGCTTTTGGAATCTTCTGATGATGCTGAAGAAAGCAAATCAAGTATGTCCCTGGTGTTTCAGTTTAGCATTGAAGTATCTTACAACAACATAGCATGTTTCTTTGTTGCTGCTTGTGTGTATTAAAAAATATTTTGACAGAGCTCTTTCTTTTACAGCATCCTGTTGATGTAGACTACAAGATCATGAGGACCTTTGTAGAATTCTATGCCACTCTGCTTGGCTTTGTCAACTTTAAACTCTATAACACAATCAATTTACACTATCCTCCAAAGGTAAGTGTGCATGTAAAATTTTGAGCATGCACTAAGTCTGTGAAATAGTAATTATTTATCAGGGGTGAGTCTCATTACCACAGACCACCACAGACCACCACAGACTACCACTGACCTCAATACAGAATATCATACACCCTTAAAAGTAACATTCTAAAGAGTTGAATATAAAAAAATACAAAATTTGACAAAATTTTAGAAAGCTTTATGTTATAATTTGGTGTTACATTTTATGTGCCACAAACCACCACAGACTACTACAGACCACCACAGACTACTACAGACCACCGCAGACCTCATCACAGGCTACCACAGACCTCAATACAGATTTACAAATATCTTCAAAAATAACATTGTAAAGAACAGAATATAAAAAAGAATAAAATTTGACATTTTTTTGAAAATTTTGTGTTATATTTTACGTACATAATATATAATGAGTAAGTAGACAGGATTAACAATAACATGATTTTCCCTGTCCTTAAAGAAGTTTTTGGATGCTTTAATTTGGCATTTTTTTTTACATTTTGTTCTTTAAAATGTTATTTTAGAGGGTATATGATAATCTGCATTATTGTCTATGGTAGTCTGTGGAAGGGTCTGTGGTAGTCTGTGGTAGTCTGTGGTGGTCTGCGGTGGTCTGTGGTATTTAGACTCGCCCTTTATCAGAACTGTTCTTGAAATTTTTTTATAAGGCTTGACTGTATCATTTGAGAATCAAGATTTTCCTTTATAATGTAATCAAATCATATAGCTAGCAAAATGAACTAAAATTTCATGAAGCATGGATGAAGTCAGTTGCTCCAAAAAGGCATATGAAGACAATTACTCCAAATAGGCTAAACCAGTGCTCAAGATAAGAATGGGTAATGGGGATAATTTAGGGACAGTTTTCTTTATTTCTCGATAAAAACATACCTTGTGATGATCCCAGTTAGAACCATCTTGCCAAGACGGTTCTAATGAGGAGTCACAACGTATGCTTTTGTTGAGAAATAAGAAAAATTATCTCAGAATTAGCCTCAAAACCCCATCTTATCTGGAGTTCTGGTTTTCATTCAGCAGTAAGTGCATATGAGCCGCGACACGAGAAAACCAACAATGTGGTTGTGCGCCCAGCGCAGACTCAGATCTGCCCAGTCTGATCAGACTCTTCGCTGAGCGCTTAAAGAGTAGCGAAAGGTCTAAGCTACCTTCATGGGGACAGGGAAGACTCTGATCAGATTGGGCAGATGCCCCGGGCTGATCTGAGTCTGCGCTGGGTGCATAAGCACTTTGTTGGTTTTCTCGTGCCGCGGCTCATATATTTATGTTTGACATTTAAAATAATGTTTAATACTGCATACAGACTTTCATATTTCAGACTTTACAATATTCAACTGCAATTGCAAAGTTCTCTCTGCAACTCTGCTTTGTTAAAGGGCTACTGTACTGTTTTTCAACATGCATTGAAATCACTGGAAATAACTGGTATTGTTTTGTCTAAAATAATGTCGAAAACTGAAAGGAAAAATTCCAAATGGTTTAAAAGTTATAAGCAATTTAAATTTTAATTAGCTGAAACATATGCGAGGACTCTTATGACGTCATTTGAGTCATTCAAATAATTTAAATTTAAAAAAAATGTATATTTTGAAAACATTTTTTACACCTTTTCGCCCTAAAAATAAATTTAGTGAGACAACTTACATCATCTCATGAAAAAAGTTTGAATATTTTGGATCAGAATATGGTAATAATAACTGGAATTAAATTCACATTATGCAAGTAAAACTGCAGAAATGAAAAAGTGGGCAGGGCTTAAAATCTAATTTGCATAAACTTTAATTGTCAATAATTACAGTTTGGGTAGGAATTTTTCGATGGGGTTTTCAGCAATCTGTTTCTCTCATTAATATCTGTTAATTGGAACTATTTCTGGAAATAGTGAAGAAACAGTGCAGTAGCCCTTTAAATATTTAAGAAAGGTCTATGCCAAAACTTTTAAATTCAAATTTTGTATTTATAGCTTGCCTTGGATACAGATTCAGAGACAGTCACAGAACCACCTAAGAAATCTGCAAAGACAGACAGATTTACAGAGAAAGAATCTGCCGAAGAGGTAAATATGAGTCGAGAGTGGTGTGAAGTTTATGGCACCTCAACACAATAAGGCCATATCATTCTCAAAACATTCTATGTGCTATTCCAAAAAACTTTGAAATGCATGAAATGAAAATAAAATTGAATCAGTTAGTGTACTTGCGTTCTTGCAAACTCATTCACTGAAGAAAACTCTTAAATTCCTTTCCTTCCCCCCCCCCCCTCACTCCCCCCCTCACTCCCCCCACCCACCCCACCCTCCAACACAATAAGGCCATATCAGTCTGAAAACATTCTATGTGCTATTGCAAAAAACTTTGAAATGCACGAAATTAAAATAAAATGGAATCAGTTAGTGTACTTGCATTCTTGCAAATTCATTTACTGAAGAAGAGTCTTAAATTTTTTTACTCCCCCACCTCCCCCCCCCCACCCCCAACACACACACACTTTTTTATACTCTTAATTCCATTTTGATATTGATAATACATTTGATCACCCCCTTGACACACACACACACACTTTTTTGTACACTTTATTCCATTTTGATATTGATAATGCGTTTGATACAAAAGATGCAATGCATATTATCCAACACCAAGCTTCAGGTAATTGTTTGAACTCTACTAGCTTTCAGCTTTACATGTATCTTCCCTCCTTATTTCAGAGGCTTGCAGCACTGACTCAGTCATTAGAGTCCCTAAATGACGACAGTGGGGAAGATGATGTACAGATAGATGATTTTCCTTCATCCGAGGTAAGGCAGATACTGTTAGTGAGCTTTAACAATGTAATTTCTAACAATTTGGCATTGGTGACGAGCAAAGGCTCTGATCAGACTGCACATAAGTGCAGTCTGATCGGAGTCTTAGCTTGTCACATCAGCCATCTGTGGAAGAGACCCAAGCCATAGAGCCAACAGTGATGTCTCTGATTACCCTGTATAAATCAGAAGGATGATCCGAATATCACATGACAAAATTGCCACATTGTAGGAAGTCACATGATGGGACTCATTTATTTAACAATGTAATTTCTAACAATGTGGCATTGGTGACGAGCAAAGGCTCTGATCAGACTGCAGAGAGCCAAGCCGTAGAGCCAACATTGATGTCTCTGATTACCTTGTATAAATGAGAAGGATGATCTGAATATCACATGACAAAATTGCCACTTTGGAGGAAATCACATGATGTGGCTCGTTTATTCATTTGTAAAATGGAGGTCTTTTCTTTCCTACACTAGCCCAAAAATTGGAGCCTTCTTACAAGATGGATCTAGATTTGTGGGATTGTTTTTATCTTGCAGTCAAATTAACTGATTTACGCATTGGAGCTGTAACACGAGAAAACCAACAAAGTGGTTGTGCGCCTTGCGCAGACTCAGATCAGCCTGGGCATCTGCCCAGTCTGATCAGAGCCTTTACTGTCCGCATGGAGGTAGCTTAGACCCTTAGCTACCCTTCAACCGCTTAGCAAAGAGACTGATCAGACTGGGCAGATGCCCAGGCTGTTCTGAATCTGAGCTGGACGCACAACCACTTTGTTGGTTTCTCGCGTCGTGGCTCATATAAAGGTGATGGGTATACTTTCTGAGGAAGCAACTCTACTATTTTTGCCTCCCTTTTCAAAGGGTCAACCCTTAAAGGAAAGCATTTGCTCGTTTAGGAGCAAATTCTTTCCTTTAAGAGTAGACCCCATTTCAAAGAGCTACTTTAACTAGAGAAGCAAACAGGATATCATGCAGGTTAATATAACAGTATTTTTGGAAAATAGGCAGAGGTGTTTATTAGGATTAACACAGGAAGTAGGAGTTCAAATTAGAAGTGTAATTGTAGTGACCATGAGGTGTCACATCATTATGTTTCCAGGAAAAGTTACAAAAATCATCTGACAATACTCCTCTTATTTTGAGCAGTGATATTACAGAGGACTGGTAACACAGAATTAAATGACTTGAGAATAATTATTTGTTTGAGAAAATCTTAAGTTGAAAGAATTTCAGTTTGTAATGTCATTGAAAAATTGAGGGAGCATGGCATACACTGTTTGCCATGCTCCAGAATCAATGACGTAATATATCTGTTGCCATAACAACTAAGAGTACATGTTGATGTCGAAGTGACATCGAGTCATCATTCTGCTAAGGTACTACTGTAAGCATAACAGTTGATAATTCCATAGTTGCTATGGTAACAGCTCTAAGACATCATCTTACTTATAATTCAAGAGGAGCATGACATACAGGGTCATTCAAAAATCCATACAATGAAAAAGTGTCATTTTCTCAAACCTATAATTCATTCTCAAATAATTTAATTTTCTGTTTGGTCTGATCAAGATCTCCAGTTGCCAACAGGTTCAGGAAGGTGTCAATTTTTAGAATGGAAGAATCCATTGGGACATTTCAGCCACAACAGAACAAAACCAACAAACTGGCATGTGCCTCTAGCAAAGACTCAGGTCAGCCTGGGCATCCACCAAGTCTGATCAGTCTTCGCTGTTAGCTTAAAGGGTAGCTAAGGGTCTTATCTACCTCCATGCCAGCAGTAAAGACTCTGATCAGACTGGGTGGATAACCAGGCTGATCTGAGTGTTCACTGGGCACACATGCCACTTTGTTGGTTTTCTCGTGTTGCAGCTCATTTATACTAAATGGAAATTTTGTATCAAATGGTGTGAAATAGAAACAGTATTTTCTATGAGGAATCGAATTTCAGATGTCAGACACTTATAAGCACTAGGTAGTATGGATCCTAACCAGACTGTATATATATTTCCTAGACTGTTGTTTGCTGTTATAATGGCATTTTCTCTGCTGTCTTAAACAGATGGATGACCCAGACAGAATTGAACAAGCAAGACTAGAAGCAGAGAAAACAAAGAAATTTCAAAATCTTTTTAAGGGCCTCAAGTTCTTCTTAAATAGAGAAGTTCCAAGGGAAAGTTTGGTATTTATCATAAGGTAGGATTTCTGTTTAATATAATGTAGTATGAGGACTTGCCTTTGTTGAGGTCTACATCCCCGTTTTTCTGCCATTTTTACCAAGGGATGTCACATTCATGACTTCCTGTTTGCTTCCCTGGAGGATGAAACCCTTCAAAAAGGGTGTTCACTCTTAAAGGAATGAATTTGCTCCTGCAGGAGCAAATTCTTTCCTTTAAGAGTTAACCCATATTTAGAAGGGAGGCAAAAATGGAAATGGCAGAATTGCTTCCCCTGAAGTTGTACTCATACATCTTATATATAATGTGGTATGCTGAGCATGCTTTTGTTAAACTGATTTGGGTGACCTGTTCATGTGTATGAGCTTGGTGTAAATCTTTTCACAAGATGGTTCCTGTTAAGTCAGGAGCCTCTGTAGCTCAGTATGTTAAGCGCTGGCTTGCTGATCTAGCGATCTTAGAGTTCGAGACCCTCTTAAGGCGGAAATCTTGCCAACCGTAAATGGGCTTCAACTGCACATAGCCTTTCATTATGACCCTTCCATCATCCTGATATGACTGAAATACTTTTGAAAAGTACGAAAGTCACAAGTCATCTTTACATCCATCATTTCTCATGAACCAGCTCGTTTTATTTCATAGGTCATTTGGTGGTGAAGTTTCGTGGCATGAGTCTGTAGCTGTTGGAGCAACATACCCGGAGACTGACGAGACGATAACACATCAGATAGTTGATAGACCTAACATGGATAAACAGTATCTCTCCAGGTAGGTTGTCGCAATGGTTGAGTCGTTAAAGGTGCTTGGTTATGGTGCAGAAAGTTGCCAAAAGGTTGTGAGATCAGGATCTGGTTTCGCCATTCGACCACTGGAAACCTCTGTCAACCCAGCAGTAAATGGGTACCTGCTTTGAATCAGGCTAGGATGAGGCAGCGAAAGGAGAGGCATGGGATCCGTTTTTCATATGCAGTGCCCAAGACACAGTGGGCCTCTATCCCCCACTGCCTCTACAGCTACTAGGCTATGGGAAACCTTTACTTTTACCTTAGGTTGTCTAAGTGCCAAAAATGAAAATAGCTGAGTTTACCATGCATGGATCCAGATGAGGTGGCTCTAAAGGAGCCGCCTCATCGTGATCTACACTGTTTGCTCTCTAGTCTTTGAGTTCTCAATAGGATGTAGCTTGGACATAACTGTTTTTGAAATTGTGCAGATGTAACATTGTTGTCTGCCTTTTTGCATTTTAAGGGGTAACCCTTAATGCGCCAAAAAGCAGACGACAAAATTGATGTCTGCAGAATTTCAAAAAATGTCTTGTCCAAGCGATATCATATTGAGAATTCACACGTGCTGCACTAGAGATTATATCCTTATAATGCACATTCAATAATTCTACGTACGCTGAGGGCCCTGTTGTTCAATGCACCTTTAGGGTAGCAAAAATGTTTGTCAAGGATTGGCCAAGTTGTCTAGTACACAAAATTATACAGTATACAAGGTAATTTTCGCGGTGTTCCATTTTTCACAGTATTGCGCGGTCACTTAAAAACCACGAATATTAAAATCGCGAATAATTTCTAGTTTCTTACCAAGTATCTTCTGTAGACACAGTGTTCATCTATTTTGTTTCTGTTTGCTTCGGTAGTTGCTGGTGTTTTTCACTTGAGGCAGTTCTTTCATTAACCTGCGGCGGCCCAGCCGCAGGTTAATGAACAAACTGACTCAAGTGAAAAAGGAATATATTTTTGCTTTTTGCGCATGTTGCTAACCGCGAAAATTAAAAATCGCGAAATTTTTTGTTAATATTTTCAACCCTTAACTGCGAAAATTTGAACCCGCGAAAATTACCGCATATACAGTATGTGGTTATATTGGTTACTAAATATGTTGTTTAAAGAGCTTGCACTCCTCACATTTGTTTTCAAGAAAAATCAGACCATATTTGCATACAATGTGTTAGAAAATTTTGTTATGTCTAGATATTTATCTAGATATTATTATTAGTATTGAGCAGCTGTGTCCAGATGTTCAGCTCTGATAATGTCCAGGGGCCATATTCATAAAACCACTTAAGTGGTTGCTATACTGTTGCTAAGGCTAAATTTCTTTGAAGGAGATTCCCTACAACTATGAAATTTGCTCTGGAGGAACAGTCTTCTTTGTAAGACTGTTCCTCCACACCAAATTTAATAGTTGTAGGGAATCGCCTTTATAGATATTTAGCCTTAGCAACCGCATAGCAACAACTTAAGTGGTTTTATGAATACGGCCCCCGAGCATTCAATGCCATTGATGATGGTGCTAAGTTAAGTATTTCAAATTGTGAACCTTCTTGCCTTCATTGAGCAAGTATTTGGATATTTCAGATATTATGTACAGCCTCAGTGGATATTTGACAGTGTTAATGCACAGATGCTTCTCCCACCAGAGGACTATTTTATTGGCGCAGAATTACCAGCTCACCTCTCACCATTTGTGGAGGAATCTGAAGGGGACTATATTCCACCAGAAAAACAAATCTTGCTGAGCAGACAAAGTGGTGTAGATTCAGGTATTACTATTACTGTCTTGCCTACCTAGTTATTAGATGGCGGTTTTTCCCTTCCAAAACAATCTCAAGATCTAGATCTAGCTTGTAAGATGGATCTAGATCTTTGGGATTATTTTTGAAAATTCATTTTATAGCTGAAAATTACACAAGATTGATTTACTTCTGCGATAATTTTGGAAGAATAAACATGCTTCTTATAATCGAATAAATATTGTAACCATCTTGCCTGAAACTAGCAGAAAGCAAGACATAGTTGTTACTTTTCAGAGTGCATTGTTGTTGAAGTGGCAACAGTGCAGATAATCTTGATAAAGACTGCAGTCTGGTCTGGATCTGATGTTTGCCTTTTGCACTTGTTATGTCCCCACCATTTTTCAATGGAGGGGCATATAGTATCACCTTTTTAGCTCACCTGAGCACGAAGTGCTCAAGGTGAGCTTTTGTGATCGATATTTGTCCGTCGTCTGTCCGTCCGTCTGTCCGTCTGTCCGTCCGTCCGTCAACAATTTCTTCAAACTGCATCTCCTCCTAGACCAGTGAGTCAATTTCAAAATAATTTCACACAAATGTTTCTGTTATAGCTCTGAACCAAAATTGCTAAAATGGTTCCGCTCCGCTGAACAAAATGGCCGCCAGAGCTAAAAATAGAAAAACCTTTAAACGACATCTCCTCTGAAGCCAATGGCTCAATTTCAAAATAATTTCACAGAACTGTTTGACTCATGGCCCTGAACCAAAATTGCTAAAACGGTTTCACTCCGCTGAACAAAATGGCCACCGGAGCCAAAAATAGAAATCTAAAAATAGAAAAACCTTTTAAGCCAACAATTTCTTCAAACAGCATCTCCCCCTAGACCAGTGAGCCAATTTCAAAATAATTTCACACAAATGTTTTTGTTATAACTCTGAACCAAAATTGCTAAAATGGTTCCGCTCCACTGAACAAAATGGCCGCCAGAGCTAAAAATAGAAAAACCTTTAAACGACATCTCCTCTGAAGCCAATGGCTTGATTTCAAAATAATTTCACAGAAATGTTTGACTCATGGCCCTGAATCAAAATTGCTAAAACGGTTTCACTCCGCTGAATAAAATGGCCACCTGAGCCAAAAATAGAAATCTAAAAATAGAAAAACCTTAAAAGGACATCTCCTCTGAAGCCAATGGCTGGATTTCAAAATAATTTCACTGAAATGTTTGACTCATGGCCCTGAACCAAAATTGCTAAAACGGTTCCACTCCGCCGAACAAAATGGCCACCAGAGCTAAAAATAGTAATCTAAAAATAGAAAAACCTTTAAACAACATCTCCTCTGAAGCAAATGGCTCGATTTTAAAATAATTTCACAGAAATGTTTGACTCATGGCCCTGAACCTAAATTGCTAAAATGGTTCCACTCTGCTGAACAAAATGGCTGCCAGAGCTAAAAATAGAAATAAATCTTAGAATGACACAGAGGGCACAGTTTTGATCCAATCATCATGAAACTTTGTCAGAATGTTTACCTTAATGAAATCTAGACCTAATTTGAAACTGGGTCATGTGAGGTCAAAAACTAGGTCACTAGGTCAAATCTGAGAAATACCTTGTGTACCCTCTAGAGGGCACAGTTATGATCCAATCTTCATGAAACTTTGTCAGAATGTTTATCCTTATAGAATCTAGGCCAAGATTGAAACTGAGTCATGTGGGATCAGAAACAAGGTCACTGGGTCGAATCTTAGAAAAACCTTGTGTACACTCTAGAGGGCACAGTTATGATCCAATTTTGATGAAACTTTGTCAGAATGTTTATCTTTATGAAATCTAGACCAGATTTGAAACTGGGCCATGTCAGGTCAAAAACTAGGTCACTAGGTCAGATCTTAGAAAAACCATGTGAAGGCTCTACAGGGCACAGTTTTGTTCCAATCTTTATGAAACTTTGTTAAAATGTTTATCTCCAACAAATCTAGACCAAAGTTGCAACTTGGTCATGTTGGATATAAAACTAGGTCACTAGGTCAAACCTTAGAAAAGCATTGTGCTAGAGTTAAAAATGAAGGGGAAAAAAAACTTTATTTGACTTCTTAATGGATCGACCGATTTTGACATTATTTTACAGGAATTTTGCATGGATAACCATCTATTAAAACTACTGAAACCCTCTGTTCAGTTGAACAAGACGGCCACCATAGCTGAAAACTGAAAACAACAACTTTAAATGACTTATTCTCCTAAACAGGTTGAAGGATGTTAAAAATAATTTCCCAGGAATGTTCCTTGGGTCACATGGCTTGATATAGACTGAAATACTGTCTTGAAGATCTGTTAATCCCAAAACCACCAACGAACCATCCTTGGGTGACTCTCTACCAAAATTGCTCAAACCATTCTGTTCCACTGAACATCATTGTCATTAGTCACCAAAATTGCTAAAATGGTTCTGTTCCACTGATGGCTGCCAGAGCTAAAAATAGAAATAAATCTCTGAATGACATCTCCTCTCATGCTGATGGCTCGATTTCAAAATAATTTCAACTAAATGTTTCTCTCTTGGGGCAGTACCAAATCTGCTTAAATAGTTCCTCTCCAGTGAATAAGATTGCCGCCAGAGCAAAAAAATGAAAATAAATCATAGCACATGGCTTGATTTCAAAATAATTTCACAATTTCACAGAAATGTATGACCTTGCACCAACATTGCTTAAATGGTTTCACTCCAATGAACAAGATGGCCACCAGAACTGAAAATTGAAAAAAAAAACTTTGGTCAAATCTCTCAAACCACTGGTGTCAAGTCAATATTTTCACAGAAATGTTTCTTTTTTCTTATTTCAGGGCAAGATTTCCATGACAGTATGCTGTTGCTTTTATATGCATTATCAGTAGCAATGCTGACATGATCATAAATCAAAGACTTTTATTGAAGTCATTTACAGGCCTCCGTGGCCTAGTGGGTAAGAGTGCTGACTCTTAATCATTAGGTCTCTCACCTCTGTGGGCTCAAGCCTTGCTCCAGTATATTATGTGAGATGCCAAGTTCTGCAACGGAAGGTCAGGTGGTTTTTCTCTGGGTACTCTGGTTTTTGCCTAGCTTTGATTAAAGGTTGGCTTGATATAAGTGACATAATCTTGAAAGGTCTATAACCAAGGAAAAAAAAAGAATTAAAAAACATTTGGGGTAATCGCAGGTGTACCAGGTAATGAAGTGCTTTCACAGGTGAATTAGTCTAGTAGTGTTCTGGCATAGATTTTATGCAGCAAATTTTGAATTGCTTTTCTTTAATTGTATAACCATTTCTAGATTAGTTATTGCATTATACCAATTATTAGATATGAAACTACTTAAACTGAAATATTCACCTGTACAGAGCATGGGTCTCTTCCTGGGGGCAAACGCTTTCTTGATTACAGCATGATTTTATTTTATTATTACTTTGATTATTACTCATGAATGACAAATAGTAATTAATGTTTGTGAAAGGCACAGTTAAGATAACTTCATAACTTCTTTAAATGTATCATATATACTTGTTTAAAATTTTACTGATATAGAAGCTTTCCTCATTCATATTTGTCATATTACGGACATACTAATAATGACAGATATTCCTTAGAATTACTTTCAAAATTATGACTAGGTTACTTGCATTGTAGGTTACCCCATGCAAGTTAGACATACATAAGTACATGCAGTGGCTTTGATTTGCATATGTACACATCCTTTTTTCATTATATTTCTATTGTATTTTGATACTTTGTGCATACATGCATATTTTTTAAAAAAACTTTCTATTTTTAGCATATGACATATATCAAGAGAGAAAAACGTGTTCTAGTGTAGACAACTGAGAAGGTGTTTAAAGTTAATACTGTTTATTATAGTGTCAGAAATGTGTTTTAGTGTGGAAACCTGAAAAACTGTTTATTTCAAGTGAATAGTGTTTATAGTGTCTGAAAACTGAAAAACAGTTTGTTTGGACTAAATAGTGTTTAAAGTGTCTGAAGAGGAGATTTACAATAAAGCAAAGGCAAATCAATTACCAGACAGCTGCACTGCAGAGGGAAAACACTCAAGACAGGTATGTATAAGACATAATGAACTTTAGCCTCTTACATAGTGTGGTTGGTTGGTTGGTTGGTTGATTTGATGCTTAACGTCCACGGTTGTTTACCGTGGACGTTAAGCATCAAATCAACCAACCAACCTCTTACATAGTGGGCTTTAATCACTGGAGATTAGATGCAGAGTAATTCAGATCATTTGCCTGACCCATCAGACTGCCAGTATCTTAACTCATAACTGTTTCAAATACATGCTTTAACACACGTAGAAATTCAATGTTTACAGTATGTCTCAAATAATTGCAAATAACATTTAAGTGGGACAAAACACAGAGATACATTAACCATTTTAGCATCATATTTGAAAGGTAAAATTGCAGCACATTTGCTTATACAAAAAAAAAAATAAAAAAAAATGAAAAAGTAAAGCAGTCACAGTATTTAAATGCAAAAAAAAATTTGTTTTGGTCAATTTAGGATTTTAACATGCAGTTTATTCATTCATAATAGTGTACCAATGTACTCAGTATTTTAGTAATTCAGTTTTTATCCCCTGACCGAAAGGTTTGGGGAATATAGTGATTAATTATCTGGAGCTCTGTTTGATATAGTACATTCAGACTTCACACACTTGTTCATTGTTTGAAAGGAAACATTGCATCTAATAACTCTCACTGTTTGAAAGGAAACATTGCAACCAAGAGCTCTATCATGCATGTTGCTACAACCATTACCTGTTGTTGTGATTTAAAAAATTATATGGAGCATCAATCTTTATATATGGCCTTCTTGAGTCTGTTTTGTAAATGTGGGCCTCTCGTTTTTTAGTTTTTAGATTTTAGAAACGCAGCAATGCCTAAATACAGAAAGTGGCGGAAATCAGAGGCACAGGCTCGTGTGATGCAGAGGAGGCAGGAGAGAGCCAAGGCTGTGGAAACGGGTGTCATTGATAAATCAGATGGGGGACTAGCCCACCCTTCTTACCTCTCATCCAGCACGGGTGAGGGGCCATCTGAGCATTTGAATGAGATTGAAGATGAGACTTGTTATGATACTGAAAATGAGACTTGTTATGAGATTGAAAATAAGACTTTGAAAAAAATTGAAAATCAAACTTGGAATGTGACTGAAAACCTGACTTGTATTGAGACTGAGAATGAGATTGCTACCTATTCTGATACATTGACTGAAAATGAAACCTGTTCTGAGCTTGATATTCATAGTACTATCTGCAGCCCTACCAAAAAGTTCAATTCAAGGACATTTATTCTTGGTTCATTTAACAAGGCTGATAAAAGATTCAGTGAAGAATCACGAGGGAGCCAGTGTTGTGCAAATGCACTTTGTTCACTTATATATGCTAAATATTCAACGTTATGCACAACACAAGACATTGACACAGTTCTTGTAGATGGGGACAAATTGTATAACAATATATTGCTGCATTTAAAAGCAAAAAGAATATTTAAAAGTAGGATGTTGAATTTTGATGAAATTCCAGAAACTGTTGCTTTGTTAAATGGGAGCATATTTGTTGAAAAGTCTGAGGTCATTTCTGGTGTTTGTACTCAACTGTTTTCAACTTCATACTTACCATCCCTAAACCAGTCATTACACTGTGCATTCCAAAAGTCATCTTATGTATTGATAATGATTGGATCAATTTGTTCAGCGGTCTTCAAGAAAGACAATGAATACTATTTCTTTGATTCTCATTCACATGCAGCTGATGGCTTGTGTTGCCCTGATGGCAAATCAATTCTTATTTCATTTTATAATATAGAAGACCTTGTGACATTTTTGTATGTATTGTATGACAGTATGCAAATTGACATATCAGCACAGTTTGACTTGTTACCTGTAAATTTGCGTAGACCTGCTGAAGGATTTGTGAGAACTGCTGAAGTAACAAGGAATGCTGCAGAAGCAAATGTTACAACTGTTACCAAGCATTACATAAGTAGAGATCCTATGCAAAATGCTACTGTGCATAGGTGGAAGACGGTTTCATACAAGAAGCCAGGAAAGTTCACATCTCGTCCACCTGACAAATCAGATTTACTATCTACCTCTAGGTACAAGCTCGCAGAATATCCTTCAGTCAAGGTTACTATTTTTAGAAACACCAATATTTAATTGCCTGTAAAACCTTGTTGGAACTTTCAAAGTGTAATTTTATAGTTTTTATGCTAAATTCACAGCTGCAGCTAATATTTGACGATAAAATCTATCATCATGGACACTTGTTCAGGATTTGTTTAAAGAATCAAATTTAAGGTCTTGCTGCCTAAAATTGTTCCAAAGTGTAGTTTGTTCCCTAAGGTATATCCGAACTAAAAGTAGTTCATCCAGATGATAGTGACAGAAGTGTAACCCTTATTGGTAGGTACTTTGAAGATCAAAAGCGTAAAACACAGAGTAAGGGTGCAAAAGCCAAGACACAAACTGACCGGAAATTGTACCAGAAGTTATATAAACAGAAGCAAAGACAATCTGGTGACTTTAAATCTAAAGAGAGAGCAAAAGAGAGAGAAGCCAAGAAAACAGCAAGAGAATCTGCTGAATACAGATTAAAAGAAAAAGCAAAAGAAAGAGAAACCAAAAAAACAGCAAGAGAATCTGCTGAATACAGATTAAATGAGAAAGCAAAGGAAAGAGAAACCAAAAGGGCAGCAAGAGAATCTGCTGGATTTAGATTACAAGAGAAAGAAAAACAAAGAGAAACCAAAAGAAAAGCAAGAGAATCAGCTGAATTTAGATTACAAGAGAAAGCAAAAGAAAAAGAAATCAAAAGAACAGCAAGAGAATCTGCTGATTTTCGATTAAAAGAGAAAGCAAAAGAAAAAGAAATCAAAAGAACAGCAAGAGAATCTGCTGATTTTCGATTAAAAGAGAAAGCAAAAGAAAGAGAAACCAAAAGAACAGCAAGAGATTCTGCTGATTTTCGATTAAAAGAGAAAGCAAAAGAAAGAGAAACCAAAAGAACAGCAAGAGAATCTACTGAATTTAGATCAAAAGAGAAAGCAAAAGAAAAAGAAATCAAAAGAGCAGCAAGAGAATCTGCTGAATATCGATTAAAAGAGAAAGCAGTGGAAAGAAAAATCAAAAGTTCAGCAAGAGAATCTGCTGACTTTAGATTAAAAGAAAGAGCAAAAGATAGAGAAACCAAAAGAAAAGGAAGACAGTCTGCTGAATATAGATTAAAGGAGAAAGCAAAAGAAAGAGAAATCAAGAGAACAGCCAGAGAATCTGCTGAATTTAGCGAGCTGGAAAAAGCCCGTGAAAAGGCTTCAAAGAGAAGAAAAAGATTGGTTGAAGAGTTCAGACAATGGGAAGCTGAAAGAAAAAGAAGTAAGCGAGAATCACATGAATATAAACAAAGAGAACTTGATACACAAAAAAAATCCAAAAGAAAAGCAAGATCTGATCCTTATATTCTTGAAAAAGAACGTCTTTTGAAACAACAGCAGAGATCTCATGTACAGAATAAAGCGAAAGAAAATGTTATGGATTGTAAGCGAAAAGCCTCTAAACGTGAGAACCCGTCATTTCGTGAAAATGAAAAGCTAGATGCAAAGCGAAGGAAGAGTAGTTATGACATTGGCTCATGTACAGAACTGTTTCACAAAAGTTTGTCAGTTGGACCAGTGTACATATGCAGTTGTTGTCACCAGACTTGGTTCCGACAGAGTGTTTCTGAAGTAAAGTCATTATCTGTAGAACAAAAAAGAAAATATTTGACAAGAACAGTATCTGTAGACAATAAAGAATGGATATGTTCAACATGTAAAGCCAGTATTGTAGGTGGTAGAACTCCTAAATTGTCTGTTTTAAATGGTATGAAATGGCCAATAAAACCGAAAGAATTAGATCTCTTTTCCCTTGAAGAACGTTTGATTGCTTTGCGCATACCATTTATGCAAATGAGAGAATTACCTAGAGGCAGACAATTATCAGTGAAAGGAAATGTTGTTAATGTGCCTGTAGATATACAACCAGTAGTAAATGCGCTTCCAAGACCTTTTGATGAAAATGTCACTGTAGCTGTCAAATTGAAGAAGAAAATGTCATTCAAGTCATGTGCATTCTCTGAAAATGTTAGACCATTACGAGTACTTGTGGCGTTGCATTGGCTTATGAAAAATAGTGATATGTACAAAAATGCTAATGTAAATAGAGATGAGGAATGGATAAAGAATGTAACACAAAACTGTAATGAAATTTTAAGTGAATTCATATCAACTGAACCAACCATTCCAGCTGAAAGTTCCAGTGCTGAAAACCAGAACCAGAAACTTCCACAATTAAATCTGCTTGGTGAAACTAAAGAGCATGACTCTACATTATCTGGTACTACAATTCCAGTTGTAGAAGAGCTGTATGATTCTGATGCTGAAGAAGTTGCACAAGAAAATGTGGGCAATGTTGATACTCTAATAGATGATGCCAATCTTGAAAACAGAAATTTTACATTCGCTCCTGGAGAAGGTCAACGACCACTCAGTATTTATCAAGACAAAGATTCAGAGTATCTTTGTTTTCCATCCATATTTTGTGGGCAAAGGCGGAAAGAAAATGAAGAAAGACAAGTTGATGTTAATTATAGTGATATTGCAAAGTGGGAATTAAGAAGTCAAGATAGGCGTGCTGCAAATAGTATACCTAACATTTTCTTCAAAATGAAAAAAATTCAGATGAAACAATTGAATGACAAGGTGAATCTTGCTGTGAGAAGATGTCAGACTGACAAAAATACTTTGACAGCTGAACAGGCAAGAAATTCTGATGCAGTGACAAATATGGTAAATACTGATGAGGCTTACTATATCTTCAAGCAGCTTCGAAACTCGCCTGCGTATCTAGAAACTAGAAAAAAAGATGTTTTTGCAATGATCCGTCAGTTAGGTTTACCAACTTGGTTTTTATCTCTTTCTTCTGCAGACACAAGGTGGAATGATCTTTTGAAAATGTTAGCTTCTTTAAATGAGAAAGTTAATTACACTGATGATCAAATTGAAAACCTTTCATGGGAACGGAAGATTAAACTGATTCAGACAGACCCAGTAACATGTTCAAGATATTTTGATCACAGAGTCCAACAGTTTATAAATGTGATATTGACAAGTGAACACAAACCCCTTGGAAAAGTTACTGATTACTTTTACAGAGTTGAGTTTCAACAAAGAGGGTCCCCACATATTCACATGATTGTTTGGATTGATAATGCTCCGATATTTGATGTTCACTCAAATGAGGACATAGCTGCATATGTTGATCAATTTTTACAATGCAGAGTGGAGGATCAGGATTTAGGCTGTCTGACAGAGCTGCAAGTTCACAAACATTCTAGAACATGTAGAAAAAAGCAAGATAGAATCTGTCGTTTTGGTTACCCATTGCCACCACTCCCCAAAACAATGGTACTGAACCCGCTTGAAACAGACACAGATAAATATTACAAGATGTACCAAAAATTGCAGAAAAGGATGAATGAGGAAAAAGATGGATTTAAAATGACATATGAACAATTTTTGAAATCTGTTGTACAGATGACTGAAGGAGATTACATTAAATGCATAAGAAGCTCTTTGAAAACTTCCAAAGTTTTTATAAAAAGAGACCCTAATGAGATACGTGTCAATTTGTACAATAAGTCTGTCTTGAAAGCTTGGAAAGCAAATATTGATATACAGTTTGTACTTGACCCATATGCTTGTGCAATGTACATTGTTTCATATATAAGTAAATCTCAGAGAGGAATGAGTAATTTGCTGCATGCAGCTGCTAAAGAGGCAAAGAATGGCAACTTGGATGTCAAACGACAAGTGCGACATATTGGCAATGTGTTTTCAAACAGTGTAGAAGTAAGTGCACAGGAAGCGGTTTACCTGGTTTTACAAATGCCCTTAACCAAAAGTACCAGAGATGTAGTGTTTATAAATACATCACCAGCAAACAAACGTGTGCAGTTGTTGAAACCGAAGTCAGTTCTTGAAGACTTACCTGCACATTCCACTGACATAGTAGCAGATAATGTCATTAAAAGATATTCAAGAAGACCTAAAGCTTTGGAGAATTACTGTTTGGCCGATTACGTTTCTCAGTTAGATGTCATTTATCCAGAATTAGAGAGTAGCAGTAGCGACAAGGAAAGAAATGATGATGAAAATAATTCTGAAAGTGTAAATGATGAATGCTTTGATGAAAGTAGCCTTATTCTGACTTTAAAAAATGGCATAAAAATCAGACGCCGCCGCAATTTCAAAATAATACGGTATGTACGGTTCAGCCGCAAAACTGATGAAGAGAATCATTACAGGGAAAAGCTGCTGTTATTTTATCCATGGAGAAATGAAGATGGTGATTTGCTTGGAAATTTTGCCACATATAAAGAGCATTACGAGTCCATGAAACATGTTTTAGATCATAAATGTTCTACCTATGAACACCATGTTGATGAGTTGGAACTTGGAAGAGAATTGGCTGAAGGTGATCATGAATCAGAATATGACATACTTGCTCCTGGAGCTCAACAGATGGAGGCTGATACTGCTGAAGAAAAATCTGTAGAGTCTGAAACCTTTATATATTTTAATCCAGACAGGGCTGTAGAGCACAGGGAATATGATATAGCAATAGAAATAGGGTGTTCTATGTCAGCTTCACAAGTAAATCCTAATGAAAATATACTGCCTGACGAGAAATATAGAGAACTCTTGCGCTGCCTGAACACTAAGCAAAAACAGTTTTATAATCATGTCATTCACTGGATTAAAACTAAGGATGCACCATTATATGCGTTTCTTTCCGGTGGAGCTGGTGTTGGTAAAAGTGTTGTTATCAGAGCTTTATATCAAACTCTTTATAGGCTACTGAATTTCAAAGAAGGAGAAAATGCTGATGATATAAGAATACTTTTATGTGCATATACAGGAAAAGCAGCCTTTAACATCAATGGTTCAACAATATCTTCTGCCTTTAAACAGAAATATAAACAGTCTGATCAAACATTAACCTGTGATAATCTGAATACATTCAGGTCAAAATACAGGAATCTGTCAGTTGTGATCATTGATGAAATTTCGATGGTCGGAAATTCAATGTTAAGTTTCATAGATCAGAGACTACAGGAACTTAAGGGAACAAGACAGCCATTTGGTGGCGTGAGCATCATTGCAGTTGGCGATTTGTATCAGCTAAAACCTATAAGTGATGGTTGGATATTTAATGATATGACAAAAGATGCTACATCTCTTTCTTACAATCTTTGGAAGGATCATTTCACTATGTTTGAACTGACAGAGATAATGAGACAAAAGGATGATCTAGAATTTGCCGAGTTGTTAAACAGGCTTAGGAGAAATGTACTGACTAATGAAGACAAAGAGAAATTGCAGAAATGCAAAACAACACCAATATCACCTGGTTACTTTTTCCATGCTCCACATTTGTTTGCTGAAAATTATTTCATGCATTCTTTCAATGACTCTATCATAGACAGCATGAATACAGAAAAAGTTTCTGTACCCTGCTACGATTTTATCTCATCCCCAAAACTGTCAAGAGAAAAGCAAGCTGAAGCTATACAACGTTTACCTACAGACCCACAAAAAACTGCTAACCTTCATTGTTCTTTGACCATTGTTGTTGGAATGATATATGATTTGACAGTAAATACAAACACAGAAGATGGACTTGCAAATGGTGCTTCTTGTACAGAAAAGCTTGTGGAATATAAACAAAAAGAAACAACTCGTCCAAGTATTGTTTGGGTCCAGTTCGATGATAGAAATGCTGGGATGGAAACAAGAAAAAAGTTCAAGGCCAGAGGATTTTATCACAAAGAAATTGACGATAACTGGACTCCTATCTTTGATATAGAACGCTCATTTATATACAATAGAAAAACCTTTCAGAGAATACAGTTTCCTTTGCAACCGTCAGCAGGACGGTCTGTTCATAGAGCTCAAGGCAGTACATTAGACAGAGTTGTGATAGATTTGTCTCAGAGAAAACCAAGAAAAATCCCTCATCTCCATTATGTTGCACTAAGTAGAGTCAGGTCATTGGAAAATCTTCAGATATTAAATTTCAATGAACAAGCACTTAAGGTTGATGATCAAGTTGAAACAGAGATGGAGAGGTTGAATAGGAGTGCTATGCTAGAATTGTGTTACAAACCATTAGAGTATGTTGATTCAAGATCCCACTTTAAACTTGCTTTCAACAATTGTCGATCCTTACATCTCCACTTTGAGGACATCAAACATGACCAGAATCTATTATCGTCGCATGTGTTTGGAATTGCTGAGAGCAGGCTCCATCAAACAGACCATAGTTCTGGATATAGTATAGATGGTTACACCTTATTCCGAAATGACCAAAGCGCTACTGGTATTACCAATAGACCTCCTCATGGCTTAGCAGTCTACGTGAATGATGATTCAGCAGTTACATCACAAGTGTCATTTTCTTCAAAAAAATTTGAATTCACCAAAATGATCATTGTCAATTCTCTGAATGAAATTCAATATGTAGCATTGTATAAAGCCCCCAGTATGCCTGATAGAGATTTTACAACAGATTTAGACAAAGAACTTCTTCCCGTTTTGGATGTATCTAAACCTTTGGTTATAATGGGAGATTTCAATATAGATGCTTTGGGAAAACAAACGTCACTGATTCAGAAATTATGTGAAAAGTTTGCATGTACCATGCACATAAAAGAACCTACAACAGACAGTCACTCAGCATTAGACCTTGTTTTTTCTAACATTGATGGCATGGCGGGCACTGTTGAGACATATTGGTCGGATCATAAAATTGTATTTTTTCATAGTTAGACATTTCATTTATTACCTCTCGTCCAGCACAGCAGGGTTGATAGGCCATTTGAATGAGCTTGAAAAAGAGACTTTTTAAGAGCTGGAAAATGTGCCTTATGACTGATGGTATATGAGACTTTGAAAAGATTGAGAATCATGCTTGGAATTACTACAGTTAACCATGCGTTAAAGAGGCTAACAGTTACTAGGAGGTGTCCTCCTTGTTTCTTTTGCTTCATTATAACAGTATCAACCACAATAATTGAGCAAAATATATGAACAATATATCTGAACAAAAAGTACCAAATGTGTGAGCAAAAAAGACCGGTCACTATAATGACAGTTTTTGGGACCGGACAGATGATATGCAGAGAAGAAAAATCATAATTGCACTTTTATTATTTGAGAAGATGTTATGGTCTATAATTTTAGTAAAAACAAATCGTGTCCATTCGATATTAATATAAAAATAATTATAAGAATACATAAAAACAACTGAAATTAATTTTCAAAAAATCGATAAAAATATAACACACCACCAGACAATGTGAACAGCACAGGGGTTGAAACTCCACTATCAGTTTTAAAAGTTGTTCCCCTTTCCTAATGTTGTGTATGAAATCATGTCCCTTCCTAATTAAAATCTGAATGAGTTCCTTCTAGAGCAGAGAACACATTCAAAATAAGAAGCGAGGGCCATACTTCGAGGTTCTGGCAAGGAACTCAACCAGGTGGAACAAATTATCAGAAAGAATGATCCATAACAGCTTGAAAGCATCAATACCAAATACCGATAAAAGTTTCAATATTATTGTTTATCGGCCAGAAATGATCCATAATATACTAAAATAAGAATGTCTTGAGCAATGTTTCATTATTGTGGATCAACCTAAAGAAGAAGCTTCCCTCCTTCTATTTTCCTAATGACTAACCCTTCACCAAGCACAAAACCCAGGTACCCATTAAATATTTATACCTGTGCTGCTATATTGCTGTGACATCAGAGTGCAATGAAAAGAGGCTTATCTGTAAAACATTATCTGGGCTCATATGCTGGAAAACTGGCAAACAGTCCAGACTCAGATCAGATGCCAAAGAATGCAACATCTGATCAGAATCAACACTGTTTGCTTAAAGTACAAAATTTTTGGGTTACATAAAACAGTCTCTAACCAGGCTCAAATAGACACGGCAGACCCACCACTGCTGTCATTGCTTAGATTTTACCATGACAATTTGTCGGTTAATTCCTCCTTAATAATACATTGGAAAGTGAAAAACTGCTCCAATTGAAACATCATCAACTCCATGATCTCCCATGTTACTACATCATAACTCAGGTGAGCGATTTAGGTCCATCATGGACCTCTTGTTTTCGGTTCCTCAGTGACTTTTTATTGGGTATTAAAGTTGTTTATCTGTAAGCAGCAGTCATTTTTTGTTGTCTTTCCATTGAAGGGTTGGAAGAGGAGGAATCAGAGAGCAGTGATGATGATGCTGCTAGAGATGATAATGTAGAAGAGGCGAGTGAAGTGGAGAAGGAGGCGGATAGTCAGGAAGGTACTACACTCCTCCCCACTCCCCGTAATTATCCAGAATACATGTATTGGGAACCATACACATAATTGATCCACATTATATGATCCCAACAATGTGGCATTGGTGACAAGCAAAGGTTTTGATCAGGCTGCACATAAGTGCAGTATGATCAAAGCCTTCTCTTGTCACATTGGTCATTTGTGGAAGTGACCATGGCCATAGTTACTGGCATAGAGCCAACAGTGAGACCTGTTTGAATGATCTGAATGTCACATGACCAGTTTTCCGCATTGTTAAAAGTCACATGACCTGGCTCAGTACTGCAATTGTCTTATTATTTCATTAGGTTCATTGTACCATCTTGCATGTGACAGCTTTATTGCAGACAGAATAGTATTCTGTTCAGACTGTTAAATCTGTCTGCTCCTGCCGTATTTCTAAATCTGTCTGCTCCTACCGTATTTCTTCGGTTATAAGATGGGGGATGTTCCCTTCCAAAACAATCCCAAAGATCTAGATCCAAGATCTGTCTAATACGACAGTTCTTGGTTTTTGGATTGTTTTTGGGAGGGAAAGGTTTCCCCTTCCAAAACAATCCCAAAGATCTAGATCCGACATTCCCCTCCCATAACATTTGCAAAGGTCTAAATCCATCTTATTACTAAGATGGATCTAGATCTTTGGGAATGTTTTGGGAGGGAAAAACCCTTATTATAGCAAAATTTCATCAGACTGGTTTAGATATTAAGGGATATTTTAGAGAGGGAATAACCCTGTCTTCCAGCTGAATAAATTTGGTACCCCACAGAGCTCCTGGACTTCTTCTCTGACTAGAAAAGGAGATACCTTAGGTAACAAGCAAACAGCAAAGACTTGGATTAGCTTGCACAATAGCAGCTTTTGCCTTTACATGGCTGTGCAGGATGATCTGTGTGTATGCCGGGCTGTGTAGCGCAGTTGGTAGGGCACCTGACTTATGAGCAAGAGGTCCTGGGTTTGATACCCGGACCGGCCACTTACTTTCATTTCTCCTTCTGCTGATTCAAGAAGGGCAGTAGTCAGTTACCTTGTTCTAGAGAGGGATCACAGGAAATGACTATATATATACACATTATTATAATAGTAACTTGATCTGGGGTACTGTATTACATCGAGTTGATGAGCTCATACCATCGGATCACCCGAGACGCTTGTGTCTAGGGTGATCCGATGGTATGAGCTCATCTACGAGACGCAATACAGTACCCCAGATCAAGTTACTATGATAATAATTTGTTTATTATATACCTTTGAGAACAGTCAACCATTCATACTTGCTAGCGCTAATGCATAGACCCAGATTCGAAACTGCTTGGCATAGATATGTAGCTAGTCGTGAGACAAACGCTACCGACTGAGCTATCGAGGCGCGCCATTTTTGATGTGTTTGTTGATGTTATGTAACTTGTCCATATTTTCTGGTTCTCGTTTCCACCATGCACCATGCACTTCAAAAATGACGCGCATGAAGTCAGAACTCATAGCCTCGTTTTAGGGATACTGATACGGATAAAGAAAGCGTCCATTTGATACGGCGTTCTGTATCAGATGGTCAGAAAACAGGCAGTTCAAAGGTGTATCATTGATAGGTATATATTAAATATCAGTATTCTGCTGAATGTCAAGTCTTGTTACTTATGCCATTGTATTACAGAGTACGATATGTATGTTATTTATAGTAAATGAAATATTGTTTTGAGCAAGAAGGATCACAGCATGTTTTTGGTGAGCATTAAGAAAAATTATCCCAGAATTTCCCCCCAAACCTCCACCTTTTCTCATTGCTTTGCCTGATCCATATTTTCAGAGAGCCAGCCGAAACCCAACAGAAAAAGAAAGCTTGAAAATTCAGGAGACAAGAGCAAGAAGAAAAAATCCTCTGTAAGTATAGCAGCTTTTCAGCTGTGTGGAATTTACGGCCACATGTAAGCTCATTTTATTGCAGCAGACTCATCACCTTGCTTTTTTGGTGAAAGAAACAATTCTGAATGTTCACTATCCCTACAATGTTCTATTTGTTAACACTTAAAATGCCAAAAACGAAAATATAGTTAATTTGTAAACAGTGTAGATCCTGTTTTAGGACAGTGGCGGTAATAAGAATCCGCCTCATCTGGATCTACACTGTTTGCCCTTGTCTTTAAATTCTCAATATGATAAAACTGGGACAAAACATTGCTTTGAAATTTCACGAACAAAAATTTTGTTGTCTTATTATTTTGGCACTTTACGGGTAAATCAGAATAAGCTGCCTGTGTTTTGGGGGTGGGGGGAGGCTTTAGGGTTAAATGAAATGTTCCTGGAGAAGCAGTCTGATCAATGTCTATACTGCGTTTCTAGCTGCATCTTTTGGACACATTACTGCATAGTAAAGCCAAACTGTTCAGTTGTAGGACAATTGCAATAATAGTTCAGGGTCCAGTTATTCAAAGCATGATTAGCCTAATGAGCTCGTTAAAAGGTCAACTCATAAAGTGTTTTACGACTTAGGTCAGTTGCGGTAATATTTTAGGTGTCCCAAATTCTAGGACTTTCAAAACCAACCTGTTCCAGTTTTAGGACAGTTGTGGTAATATTTTAAAGTCTCCATAGTCCTATCAAAGGTAACACCCGTCAAAATACAAATCATTATGAAACCTATACAGCCTTCCGAATTGATGAAAATATGTCGGTTGATGTGCTTTTTGTAGCATATAACTGGCAAAAAAAGAAGGAACAAGGTATTTTTAAACAAGAGGGCCATGAGGCCCTGTATCGCTCACCTGAACAATTGGCAAAGTGGCTTTTTTTTATGTTTTGAAATTGTCTAAATATGAGTCTTGGGTCAATGTCAAAGAACGACCATGACCTATTGTACTCATAAATCTTCATGTACTCATTAAGGCAACAATATATACCATTTTTTAGGCAAAACTTTCCATGAAATCTTATGTTCTAGCATTTTCCCATATTTAACCTTGCTGTAAAAAAGGTCAAGGTCAACCAAGGTCATAATTTGAACAATCTGGATAGCACTGGAGTACCCAACGCTACATACATGTACCAAGTTTCAGGGCCATTGATCAATTGGTTCTGGAGAAAAAGATTTTGAAAGGTTTTTACCATATATGGTCATGGTGGCCATGTTGGTCATATAACCAGACCATTTGAAGAAATTTTCATGTCCTCGACCCCTGTAGGCTCTATTTAATATTTGGTTACAATTGGCGCATTGGCTTTTAAGAAGTTTGAAATTGTCAAACTATTCTGAGAATTCAGGGTCAAGGTCAAAGAACGACCTTGACCTTTTGTACTCATGAATCTTGGTGTACACATTAAGATGACTGTATTTACCAATTTTTAGGCCTAAATCTTCAAAACTTTCCATGAAATTTTATGTTCTAGCATTTCCCATATTTGACCTTGCTGTTAAATGGTCAAGGTCACCCCAAGGTCATCATTTTGAACACTCTTGATAGTACTGGAGTACCCAATGCTACATACCAAGTTTCAAGGCCATCGGTCAATTGGTTCTGGAGAAGAAGATTTTTTTAGGTTTTTACCATACATGGGCATGGTGGCCATGTTGGTCATGTGACCTGAACCGTTTGAACAAATTTTCATTCCCTCAACCCCTGAAGGCTCTATATGAAATTTGGTTACAATTGGCCCAGTGGTTTTTGAGAATATTGTTTGAAACTGTCAAAATATGAGAGTTCAGGGTCAAAGGTCAAAGAATGACCTTGACCTCTTGTTCTCACAAATCTTCATTGTACTCATTAAAGATGACTGCATATACCAATTTTTAGACCTTAATCTTCAAAACTTTCCATGAAATCTTATTTTCTAGCATTTTCCCATATTTGACCTTGCCGTAAAAAGGTCAAGGTCAACCCAAGGTCATAATTTGAACAATCTTGATAGTACTTGAGTACCCAATGCTACATACCAAGTTTCAAGGCCATCGGTCAATTGGTTCTGGAGAAGAAGATTTTTCAAGGTTTTTACCATATATGGGCATTGGCGGCCATGCTGGTCATGTGACCTGGACCGAATGAATAAATTTTCGTTCCCTCAACCCCTCAAGGCTCTATATGAAATTTGGTTACAATTGGCCAAGGGGCTGTTGAGAAGACTGTTTGAAATTGTCAAAATATGAGAGTTCTGGGTCAAAGGTCGAAGAATGACCTTGACCTTTTGTACTCATAAATCTTCATGTACTCATTAAGATGACTGTAGATATCGATTTTTAGCCCAAAATCTTTAACAATTTTCAAGATATCTTATGTTCTAGCATTTTCCCATATAAAAGCACAAGGAAGCAAATTTGACCTTGCCGTAAAAAAGGTCAAGGTCAACCCAAGGTAATAATTTGAACAATCTTGGTAGTACTCGTGTACCCGATGCTACATACCAAGTTTCAAGGCCATTGGCCTATTGGTTCTGGAGAAGAAGATTTTTTTAGGTTTTTACCATATATGGGCGTGGCGGCCATGTTGGTCATGTGACCAGGACGGTTTGAACAACTTTTCGTTCCCCCTTCCTCTGGAGGCCATATATGAAATTTGGTTACAATTGGCCAAGCGGTTTCAGAGGAGAAGTCGTTTGAAATTGTGGACGGACGGACGGACGGACGGACGACGTACGACGGACGACGGAGCCTTACCATCCTATAAGCTCCCCCGGAGCCGCTGGCTCAGGTGAGCTAAAAATGATAAATCTCCATAAAAATACGGGTTATGTCTCTGGTTCCCCGTTAAGCAATGCAATAATGCAACAGCGGCACAGTCAATGGGATCCTTGCCTCATTTTTTTTGTACAATGTATTTTTATCACCTGTTAAACGCCTGTACCTTATATTTTTACCGCCTGTACGTTGTATTTTTATCATGAAATAAAGCCTGTGAAATCGAAAGGTCATTTTGGTTGGCAACTAAAATGACCGAGTTATTTTTTCAAATCTATTTTATGGTAAACACAAGGACTTCTTAATTTTTCAAAGCCGGCCAATCACGATAATAATCAATGGCGAAAATGTAGTGAGAAGTTTGCAGCGATACCACATGATAAAATATTTCATGCTGATAGAGCTATGGGGCCTTGAATTGTCCCAATTTTTAGAATTTTATAGCAAGTTTCACTTTGTCCATTGCAGGATCTGAATACCAGTACAATGTCAGTTGAAGCTGGGAAGGTGGAAGTCGATGACAAAGAGAAGAGGTTACAGAGGCAGCTAGGGGAGGAAAGACGACTAGCAGAAATGATGATTCCGAAGAAAAAGAAACGACTGTACCAGAAAATTATGAAATCTAAGAGAAAGAAGGCTCAAGCGGTACTCAGTTTTGTTGTAAATTTAAATGTCAGGAGTTGTTAAATCTTTTGTGTGTGAGTGAACTGGGGGTTTAATACCCAACCAACACATTGACCATACGGAGACAAATCTTATCTGAAATACCAGAAGAGGGGATTGAACCTGCGACCACTAGATTGCTGGTCTACAATGTTTTGTAAACTGCTTTAATATCATAGACCTGTGTCTGTACATGTGGCTGGGGTTTGGGAACATATCATGTCCAGAGATTACTTTTCACAAAACATTTGGCTTGTATGCAAGCAGACTAAAAATAGGTCAGTGTATCATGCAGTTTGATCAGCCTTCACTCTTTACTAGCTCACTTGTTAAATGGGCAGTTCCACTCCGCGCTGGAAATTCATGCTTCTGCAAATAGCCTATACATAACATTGCTATGTAAAATTCTTAGTAAAAAAATTTCAACTTGATAAAAGAGAAACTTATGTACCATATTTCTTAAGTTATTAAAGTGGGGTGGGTAGGGGGGGGGGGAGTCCTTTTAAAAGGGGGTCGCAGTTGCAGGATTGATCCCCTGCTTCTCCAGTCTTTTGGATGAGACTTTAAACTGAGGTCCTGTCTCCGTATGACCTAGTTGGTGGTGGGATATTAAAACAGCTCACTCACTCACTCCCAAAACAAACACAGAAACCTAGATCCATCCTATAAAAATCTAAATCCATCTCATTAAAATCTAGAACCATCTGATAAATCTTCGTCCATCCTATAAGATGGATCTTGATTTCTGGGATTGTTTTGAAAAGGAACAAGAGCTGTCGCCTGACAGCATAGCTCGCCTGAATAAATGCTTGCCCATGACACAGTTGCTATGGTGGTGTGGACTGCTAGGCATAAAACTTCAAACAAGCATGTCCATAATGACAACACATTTATAAACAAACGCTATGTCAGAAATAAGTCTTAAAATAAAATAAAAATAGAAAAAAATCCAGATGAAATTTCAAAGTCCATGAGCTTGAGGACAAAGAACTAAAAGGTAGAGGGGTAAGGGGCGGGGTGTGTGTGTGTGGGGGGGATCCAATATCAGTCCAAGTATTAGTATCAACTGAGTCCATTGTGGCCCTGTGAAATTATGTCTTATAAATATATAATTTAACCAAAATCTTGTAGACAAAATTCAAAGTTGATAACCTTGACTTCAAGGTCATCCAGTGGGGTAAGTAGATAGTGTTTTGTAAAAACTCAAAAGTGTCTAACATCAGTTCAAGTGTAAACTAAATCTCTGTCAAGCATTATGGATCAGTAGGCAATAAAGAAAAATTTCCTAAGTCCCTGACCTTGACATCAAGGTCACTGAGCGGAGTTGGGGTAGTACTATGTAAAAGTTTATACTAATATATAACTACAGTGCAAATATAACAAGGCATCGCAGGCGATACAAATCCCCTCACACAAGACTACTTGCTCAAGATATTGCCATACCCTACATTTGTGTGAAGTTATTTTAAAATCCATGGAGAAATGTAGGCGCTAGACCAATGACAAAGTTTTTCTAAAAATAGCTACAGTGACCTTGACCTTTTAAGTGCAGCACCCTGAAAGTCGAACTTGCCGGAGATATTGTCATGTCCTACATTTGTGTGAAGTTATTTCAAAATCCATTGAGAAATATAGGCACTAGAGCGCTGACAAAGTTTTTCTAAAAATAGCCACAGTGACCTTGACCTTGGGCGCAGAACCCTGAAAGTCGAACTTGCTCGAGATATTGTCTTGCCCTTCATTTGTGTGAAGTCATTTTAAAATCCATTGAGAAATGTAGGCACTAGAGCGATGACAAAGTTTTTCTAAAAATAGCCACAGTGACCTTGACCTTGGGTGCAGAACCCTGAAAGTCGAACTCAAGATATTGTCATGTCCTACATTTGTATGAAGTTATTTCAAAATCTGTTGAGAAATGAAGGCGCTAGAGCGATGACAAAGTTCTTCTAAAAATAGCCACAGTGACCTTGACCTTGGGCGCAGCACCATAAAACTCGAAATTGCTCGAGATATTGTCATGCCCTACGTTTGTGTGAAGTTATTTCAAAATCCATGGAGAAATGCAGGCTCTAGAGCGATGACAAAGTTTTTCTAAAAATAGCCACAGTGACCTTGACCTTGGGCGCAGCACCCTGAAAGTCGAACTTGCTCAAGATATTGTCATGCCCTACATTTGTGTGAAGTTATTTCAAAATCAGTTGAGAAATGTAGGCGCTAGAGCGATGACAAAGTTTTTCTAAAAATAGCCACAGTGACCGTGACCTTGGGCGCAGCACCCTGAAAGTCGAACTTGCTCGAGATATTGTCATGCCCTACATTTGTGTGAAGTTATTTCAAAATTTGTTGAGAAATGTAGGCACTAGAGCGATGACAAATGTTTTTCTAAAAATAGCCACAGTGACCTTGACCTTGGGCGCAGCACCCTGAAAGTCGAACTTGCTCGAGATATTGTCATGCCCTACATTTGTGTGAAATTATTTCAAAATCCATTGAGAAATGTAGGCGCTAGAGCGATGACAAAGTTTTTCTAAAAATAGCCACAGTGACCTTGACCTTGGGCGCAGCACCCTGAAAGTCGAACTTGCTCGAGATATTGTCATGCCCTACATTTGTGTGAAGTTATTTCAAAATCCGTTGAGAAATGTAGGCGCTAGAGCGATTACAAAGTTTTTCTAAAAATAGCCACAGTGACCTTGACCTTGGGCGCAGCACCCTGAAAGTCGAACTTGCTCGAGATATTGTCATGCCCTACATTTTTGTGAAGTTATTTCAAAATCCATTGAGAAATGTAGGCGCAAGAGCGATGACAAAGTTTTTTTAAAAATAGCCACAGTGACCTTGACCTTGGGCGCAGCACCCTGAAAGTCGAACTTGCTCGAGATATTGTCATGCCCTACATTTGTGTGAAGTTATTTCAAAATCCATTTAGAAATGTAGGCGCTAGAGCGCTGACAAAGTTTTTCTAAAAATAGCCACAGTGACCTTGACCTCTGGCGCAACACCCTGAAAGTCGAACTTGCTCGAGATATTGTCATGCCCTACACTTGTGTGAAGTTATTTCAAAATCCGTTGAGAAATGTAAGTGCTAGAGCGATGACAAAAAGTGAACATACGTACGTACGTACGTACGTACATACTTACGTACGTACTAACGTACGGGACAAAACCTATATCCCCTCACCACTTTGTGGTGTGAGGGGATAAAAAGAATTCATAACTGGGTTCAGGAGATACGCGTCTTAACCAAAGTCTTAAGACTTTAACCAAAACATCCAATCAATAAAAGGACAATTTTCTAAGTCCATGACCTTGACATCAAGGTCACTGAGGGGGGTGGGGGTAGTACCTTGGAAAACTTTGAACCATTATCTAACTATAGTGCAAGTATCAAAGGAATCCACCAATAGGTTAAGGAGATATTGGGCTTTATAAAACTTTAACCAAAACATCCAGTCCAAAAACTCAAAATTTTCTAAGTCCATGACCTTGACATCAAGGTCATAAAGTGGGGTGGGGGTGGTACCCTGTTAAACTTTGGACCAATATCTAACTACAGTGCAAGTATCAAAAGAATCCATCCATGGGCTAGGGAGATATAGGTCTTTAAAAAACTTAAACCAAAACATCCTATCCGGACGCCGACGCAGACGCCAAGGTGACAACAATAGCTCTTCCTGAACTTTCGTTCAGGCGAGCTAAAAACCAATAGCAAAACAGAATTCCAATAGACCATGAAATAGGCACCCAGTACGCTCTAACCAGAAAAAGTGGTATCAGGGTGGTGGTCGATGATTGCAGTGACACAGATCATCAATGGTGGCATTCGCCTAATCACAGCAGCAAAACTGTACATGTACACAACTCACACTGAGGTAGTGTGCCAAAATATGGTTTCATAGGCAGGGATTGTCGCCTTGTTACATTGACGTAACTGGAAAAACAACAAAAGCAGTTTGATATAGCAACAGAATGGCTTACAGAGAACCCAGCTCTCAAGTTGGCTGCACTTAACGGAGATATTTAATTTATTCAAAATTATTATTACAGTGGAAATACTAGTCTGATTACAATTACGTCTTCCCCAGTTTATATGCAGAATAAATAATTTGGTAGTATTTCTGATAATTGATTGTTAGTTGATGACATACAGCCTTCTATGCATATATGAGCCACACCAACCACTTTCAACAATGTGGTAATTTTTTCATGTTATATTCAGATCATTTGTCTCATTTATACAAGGTAAGCAGAGACCTTACTGTTGGCTCTATGGCTTGCGTCACTTCCATAGATAGCTATATGACCAGCGAAGGCTCTGATCAGACTGCACTTATGTGCAGTCTGATCAGAGCCTTTGCTTGTCACGAGTCCACATTATTGGAATTTACATGATGTGGCTCATATAGATACAGGGTTCTCATCTTTATAGTTAAGCTCATTGCGATGACACACAGG
Source organism: Ctena decussata (assembly GCA_963989385.1). Lineage (NCBI taxonomy): Eukaryota > Metazoa > Mollusca > Bivalvia > Lucinida > Lucinidae > Ctena > Ctena decussata. The sequence continues at coordinate 3,667,517 of OZ022511.1, read as the reverse complement.
CCGCGTAGTGCAATCGGTAGGGCACCTGACTCATAAGTCAGAGGTCCTGGGTTTGATACCCGGTCTGGCCACATACTTTCGTTTCTCCTTCCGCTGATTCAAGAAGGGTAGTTGTCAGTTACTGGTGAAAGTATGTGCACTTGGTACTGGTAAACCGCTTAGGAGGTCTAAGCCTGCCCAGGAATAGTGTGGTTAGGTGAACTGACCGTCCCGACATGACTATAGATGTTTACCGTGGACGTAAAGCAACATTTCAATCAATCAATCAAAAAACACACTCTGTCATTCTGTTTTCAGGCAAGAATTTTGAAAGAAAAGCGACAGGACATAGACAAAGCTAAAAGACAAGAAAAGAAAAAGAAGCAAAAGGATTAATGACTTTGATTATACTTTGTTGTTGATGAAAATAAAATATAATTGTGTAGCTTTGTTTTGTTCCTGCAGAAAACACAAATGAAAGAAAACTCTTTTACTGTATTAATCCTGTTAAATGCTCCAAGGGTGTTGCATTTTACGAAAGGGGGGCATTAATTAGAGCTCAAAAAGTAGGTAATCAGCCACTGCCGATACCTCTAATAAAAAGTATTAAGGTGAATAGGTTTACTTTTAGAGGAAGCAACTACTATTTTGCCTCCTGTCTCAGTAGGGGTCATTTTTAAAGGAAAGAATTTGCTCTCAGAGGAGCAAATTCTTTCCTTTATAAGTAAACCCCATTTTGAAGAGTTAGATCACCAAGAGAAGCATACAGAAATTCATGCAAGTTCTGATCAGTCTTTCCATATATTTATCAGAAGGCATCTAAAGCCGACAAGCAAAGACTCCCATCAGCCTTTAGCCAATGTGCGGATTTACTTGAGCAATTACAGTCCACATGAGCCGCGACATGACAAAACCTACACCCAACAGACTCAGATCAGCCTTTGCAAAAGCCAGGTATGGTTAGATTTTTCACTGCTGGCATAGAGGTGGCTTAGATCCTTAGCAACCTTTTAAGTATACAGCAAATACTCTGATCAGACTAGGTGGATGCCTAGGCTGGTCTAAGTCTTCCCTGGGTGCACATGCCACTGGGCTGGCTTTGTTATGTCGCAGCTCTTATGGTGTAAAGTCCTTTTCCAGATGATACCAATTGAAGTTTTTGACCCATCTTAACTATTTATGATTTACCATTCAAGCCAGATACATTTGCAATTCTGGGCTTGTCTAAAAACAGAGGTCATTTCACACTGTCCAGTTAAGAAGGGCTAACAGGGCATGTTCATCCCTCCCTGTCTCACTGAGCTATTGCCAATGAGGGGTCACACCATAGGTTCTAGTTGAGAAAGAAGAAAATTATCTCAGAACTGTCCTCAAAACCCCCACCTCAGTCTGGGCTATACATTCACTGAAGAGTTAGGACTACTTGTCTAGTCCTGTCTTGTCACTTGCTATGGAACTCTGAACCAGCTGAATTGTCTTCCATATGACAGGGAGCCCAAATTCATACTAGAGTGCAGTGAAACAAATCAGTTGATCTCGTTGTTTTCAAGGTCAAATAGTGAGTGGGGTGCATGGTCACCTTGGAACGCCATGACCCACATTAGAATTGCCTCCTCTTATGTGGTTTACAAATTATGGTTTCATGAAGAAAAATAATCCCAAAGTTACATTGTAACCCTTAAAGTGCCAAAAAGTGTAGTTTAGTTTGCAAGATATATGATCATAAGCCACATCATCTTGATCTACATTGTTTGCATTTTAGTCTTCAAATTCTCAATATGATAAGGCTGCAGATGTAAAGGACCTGGTATGATAAGGACCATATTTGGCCCCCAGTAAACTCATTTTTCAGAAGTCCTATTTCAATAATAAAAATCTATTCATAGAAAAGTTCAAATGTTGAATGTAACAGTAAACACAAAATTTACCACTTGCTTGCATTAAATTTTTTGGGGTTTTTTTTATTTTGAACATACCCATACGCTTGGTGGATTCTGATGAAAATGACAAATTTGGTAGCCTTAGCGGCTTTCAAAATATATGAGCCCAGCCTCCAGCACATAATTTGTATACAGACAATATTTTAATATATACGCAGCGTCAATGAATACGCACCAGTCTTAAAATATCATATATTTCCTTAAATTCAATGATCATACCATATCAGCATGATAAAGTTATCATTTCGGACCATTTCATTACGCTCATGATGTTGATTTGCCTAAAGATACGCTGTGAGTGTGTGACGTAACGTAAGCTCTGAAATCAAGAAAAAAGAAATTCCAGCATAATTTTACATAGCAGAAATTCCGTAATGATGAATTTTGCTAGAGAATAGATAGTCAATCAAATCGCCATAGAAAAGAAATCCTGACCCCCGAAGGCAACAAAGTAACATGGAGTCGAACGTCATTATATTGTCACGTTCATCGAAAATGGACAGACACAAGTAACTTATGGTAAAGATGTTACCTTTTGCAACCCAAAATGCTTAGATCAGTGGTAGAAACTGAATTTCAGAAGTTTTGTGGGAGAAACTTCAACCATTATCCAGCATGAGCATGACGTTACATGTATAACGTCACCCTTATTTGCCAAACCGCGTCATAATACCGTGGAGGAAAAGTAGTTTTATGTAAAGAGACCTTCCAAAGAATTATTTGCAATCAAGTGTCTAGCAGAGCGCAGAATATGGATTTATTACGCTTTAAATGAGTCATTTGATACTGACAGTGTTCAAACACGTTGTTTTTGACGTCACCCTCCATAGCACCGACTGGTTAACGAATTTAATTTGTAAACATCCTATCCCAACACCAGAAATCAAAGATTTACTAAATTGTCTGTTACATAAATAAACCAGATATTAAACGAACATAATGTCCCATATATCCAAACTGGTGCGTTTTCATTGGTGCCGAGTATATTTACATGCCATGAAAATATTAAATGTGCTGTAGACCGGGCTCTTTGTTTATTTTTATCTTTTTGTTACCAAACTGGCAGCATCTGGAACATTTTCCCTATTTTCTCAGCATAAAAACACCCGTATCTTACTCATAGACAAGCATATGCGGGTATTTATTTTCCTATTTTGACCACAAGGAATGATTTGGCACCAATTTTATTTTGACCAATTGAAATTATTTGGTTAGCATCTCTGGACATGCAAACTTGAGTGGGTGGGGTATCTGGAGAGACCTTGTGTGGAGCACAGGTAATTAGCAGTGCTACCAAACATATAAGCATTTCATCAAAAGCTTATCATCAGCAGCTCAAAACCTATTGTAAATGACATTTCTTTAAAGGAAAATGTATTGAACTAAAATTTTCTAGCAATTTTCCTTCATATTAGTGAAACAACAGGCATGTCAGAAATCATGTTATTCTGAGAATAAACAAGATTGAAACATAACATTTCTGTTTGTTCCTATATGCAACAAGGGCTTCGCAAGCGGCGCATACTACACCCGTTTCAATTTCCTAAAGGAGTTACAGAATGAGCAAGATTGCAAAAGGATAGACAGGCAGAGAAACAGGGGCAACCACTCTATAATAATTAACTAGAACTGTCAGCGAATCAAATGTATGGTTGCTGTGAAATCTGTTAGAAAAAATTACATTATTCAAAGTCAGGAGAGAAAGAAAATTGGAAAAATATAGGGAAGAATAAGCAGGAGAAGACTGGTTATCAATCCCACAATACAACAAGTTATCATCAACATGCATACAAAAATCCCTACCCTAACTTACAGATGCATAGAAATCTTTTGCCAAAAAAATGCATTATTCAAAGTAAAGAGAGAAAGAAAATCGGACAAATACAGGGAATAAAAAGAGGAGAAGTCTGGTTCTCAATCCCACAATACAGGAAGTCATCATTAACCTGCATACCAAATATGACTAATCTAGCTTGCATGGTTGTGGAGAAATCTTTGATGAAAAAGTTCATTATTCAAAGTATGGAAAGAAAGAATATTGGACAAATACAGGGAAGAATAAGCAGAAAAACGCTGGTTCTCAATCCCACGATACAACATATCGTCATCAACCTGCATACCAAATAAGAGTACTCTAGCTTGCTTGGTTGTGGAGAAATCTTTGACGAAAAATTTTATTATTCAAAGTATGGAAAGAACGAATATTGGACAAATACAGGGAAGAATAAGCAGAAAAACGCTGGTTCTCAATCCAAAGATACAACATAGCGTCACCAACCTGCATACCAAATATGACTACTCTAGCTTGCATGGTTGTGGAGAAATCTGACGAAAAATTTAATTATTCAAAGTATGGAAAGAAAGAAAATCGGACAAATACAGGGAAGAATAAGCAGGAGAAGGCTGGTTCTCAATCCCACAATACAACATGTCGTCATCAACCTGTATGCCAAATATGATCAGTCTAGCTTGTATGGTTGTGAAGAAATCTTCGATGAAAAATTTGATCAAATGGGGACGGAAGGACAGATGGAAGGACGGACAGATGGACGGACAGACAGATGTAAACCAGTATACCCCCCACTTTTTCAAAGTGGGGGTATAATGACTGCAATATCATCTAAATATTTAACACATGATATACTGTTAGTATTCCAAGGTAAGTAGGACAAGGGAGATAACCTACATACACAAGTTACATCATTTTTAGTTCTAGTTTTTTCCCTTGACAATATATTGTACAAGAAAACACGAAAGTAGCCTTTTAGAACTAATGAAAGGGATTAACTCTAAAACGAAGAAAGGGAAAGCAGCCATTTTTGTACGCGACACATCGTTAGGACTTCATTCACATTGCTATGAAGTTTTATAAAGATATCCGAAACGGTTATCTAGTTATGGCGCGTACAAGACTTACAGGGAAAAAATTAATCAAAGGGGCATAACTTCAAAAGTAAGAAAGGGGGAGCAACCATTCTTGTACGTGACATGTTCCCCCACCCTGATACATATGCCTACCAAATTTCATGAAGATATCCCAAATGGTTACTGAGTTATGGTGTGTACAAGAATGTTGACGGATGGACGGACGGCGCCACGGCATAATACGTTTTTGAGTTATGGTGTGTACAAGAATGTTGACGGATGGACGGACGGCGCCACGGCATAATACGTTTTTTCAAAACGGGCGTATAAAAATGATGACCCTTATCATACCAGGTCCTTTGTCTGCTTTTCTGGGCCTCTGCAGCATCAATGTCACTAAGCCAGTACATCTTCCAAGGTCAAAAAATGTGAAAATTATTCATATTGACCTGTACAACTCTTTTCTACATCCATCATAACTACCAAATGCCAGACTGCCATAATATTTTGATAATCAGACAGTTATCAAACTGTTTGCAGTAAAATAAACAAGTACTGCTTAAACTGCTAACATATTATAGGGCTAAATAATTACCAGCACTTGATGTACGGTCACAATCATAGTCTGGAATGAGTGATGAAGTAAAACAATCTTTTTGCTACAGCTGGACTGAAGCCTGAAACAGGCTCAACAGTTTCAGAGATGTTCAAAACTACATGTACTGACTGTAAGACTGACAACCATTGTAACGACTTGCTATCATTTGGCTCAGGTCAGCTAATATTTTGATTTTATCATATGACATCGCATCTGAGAGTGTAATAAAGCCATGCATTAAGAACGATAATCCACTAGTGCATTAAATATGAAAATTACACTGTAAAGTTATGCGTTGTCCAGAAACATTTGATTTTATCATATGACATCGCATCTGAGAGTGTAATAAAGCCATGCATTAAGAACGATAATCCACTAGTGCATTAAATATGAAAATTACACTGTAACGTTATGCGTTGTCCAGAAAGCATTGTTTTCTAATGGCGAAATTGTGACGTTTAAATGCAAAATTTGCTAATAAAATGCAATTTTAGTGTCATATGATAAATAGGAAGTTGCACTCATGCTCCTGTATTGAATTTATTGAACTCAGGGGGGAAAAAGATAAGATGCGAGGCTATTTTTCCCCCAACTCGTTTAATAAATTCAATAATAAATGAGCACTCATGTAAGAACCTCCATATATCCCATCTTTTTATCACAACTTTTCTCACCAGGCAACAAATTTCATACCAATCCTCCTTAAAAAGAAAGTTATGGCTGTTATGTGGTTCTAATGAGGACCACAACCAATGTTTAATTAATAAGGAATCAGAAAAAGCCTTAAGGGGTATGGATACATAGCCATTTTTGTTCACCATTTTTACAAGGGGAAAACTTTTTATTTAAGACTTCCTGTTTGCTTCTCTAGATGATTGAGCCCTCCAAACTATGTCTTCTCTTAAAGGATAGAATTTGCTCCTACAGGAGCAAATTCTTTTCTTTAAGAGTTGCCTTCTTTTCAGAGGGGAAGCAACAATTAAAATGACAGAGTTGCTTCCCCTGAAACTGATTCATCTTAAAAATCACCAAAACCAAAATGTGTCTGAATTAATCGATTGATGATTTGTTGCTTAATGTCCACGGTAAACAACTATAGTCATGCCAGTACTAAGTGCTGGTTAACAGATTAGGAGTCTAAGCCTGCCCAGCCATAGTGTGGTTAGGTTAACTGACCGTCCCGACATGCCCATAGTTGTTTACCGTAGACGTTAAGCAACAATTCAATCAATCAATCAATCCAGACATATTCAGGGTCATTTAAATGTGTCCGGAACTGATACACAAGTAAGCCCACATTTTTTCTTCAGCTTTATTTCCCCTTAAGTCATTACAGCAACAATTCAGAACACCATTTTATGTGGGAATTGTTTGCTTTGTAAGGAGAACATGGCTCCGAGGTATCCGAACATGAATTTCTTCTCCGGGTGTTTTCGGATCACCTCCAGGATCTGTTTGTCAACAGCGGCTTGATCTTCTTTTCTCTCTTCACTCACTGTGTACTCCTGAAAAACCAAACATAACAGCATTGTCTTGTAAACACTTCTTTTCAAAGTTGTATAGGAAATGGATTTTTTTTCTTTCACTGTGCCACAAGGTGGTCAGCAAGTTTTGCCTACCTTTAATGAATGGTTGGCTCCTGAAATATTCTTTAAAGGGACATGAAACAAAGTGAAAGATTGATTTGTTGCTTAACGTCCAAGGTAAACAGCTGTGGTCATGTCGGGACTGTCAGTTAACCTAACCACACTATGCCTCCCCAGGAATAGTGTGGTAAGGTTAACTGACTGTCCCGACATGACCGTAGCTGTTTACCGTGGACGTACAACAACAAATCAATCTTTCACTGTGTTTCATGTCCCTTTGACAGTGCACATTTTTTCTGAATGATACTGATTCATTTCATATCTAATTATTTTAACAAAGCAGAGAGCTCCTTAAGCTCAAGTGTACCTCTTTTGTCAATCTCCACAGTCTGAATACTGTATTTCATTGGTTATAAAACAGGATTTTCTCTTCCAAAACTCTCCCCAAAAATATTTTCCCAAACAACCCCAAAAATGTAGATCCATCTTATAAGATTTTTGAGATTGTTTTATCTTGTAAGAAGGATCTAGATGTTTGGGACAAGTTTTACAACAAGTTTTGGGACAAAAAGCTAGATCCATCTTATAAGATTTTTGGGATAGTTTTATCTCGTTAGAAGGATCTAGATCCATCTTATAAGATTTTTAAGATTGTTTTATTTTGTAAGAAGGATCTAGGGGTTGATTTATCTTGTAAGATGGACTAGATTTCTGAGACTGTTTTGGGAGAGAAAAATGGTTCCAAAACGACAGATCTAGATTTTGGGGATTCCGATTGTTTTGGAAGGGAAAAAACAACAGTTTGTAGCAAAATTTCACAAGTCGGATTTAGGTATTTGCGGTCATCTAGAGAGGTGAAAGGCCCCATTTTATAGCCGAATAAATGAGCAACGACACGAGAAAATTAACATAGCGGTTGTGCGCCCAGCACAGACTCTAATCAACCTGGGCATCTGCCCAGTCTGATCAGACTCGTCGCTAAGCGATTAAAAGGTAGCTAAGGGTCTAAGCTACATTCATGCAGACAGCGAAGACTGATCAGACTGGGCAGATGCCCAGGCTGATCTGAGTCTGCGCTGGCCACACAACCATTTTGTTGGTTTTCTCGTGCAGCGGCTCAAATACAGTATTCACAGCAAAAAGAGCATGGGAACCGCAGTAAAAATACAAACCTCTTTCTTGGTGTCAAAGATTTCCCCTTCCCCATGTTTAGGTTTCTTCAACTTCTTACGACGGAAATATTCATCGTTCAATCTGTCTGGTAGCTCGACATCACTGATATCTAGCCTGGTTTTGGTGGCTATGACGTATATCTGGTTGATACGCCTCAATGGACAAGCGTTCAGATGGAAGGGCCCTGTGAGAAACAAAAAGTTGGAGATTTTGCTTGAGGCAGCATGCATCAGAGCAGTGAAACGCAATATGCAAACATGAAGCATTTACATTTATGATATGGACAATAGCAACAGATTTCTAGCAAATGACAGCCCATTCAAATTTAGCTCTAATCTTATTATTGGACCTAAACAATACGAGCCGCGACACGAGAAAACCAACAAAGCAGTTGTGCGCCCAGCGCACTCAGATCAGCCTGGGCATCCACCCAGTCTGATCAGAGTCTTCACTGTCCGCATAAAGGTAGCTTAGACCCTTAGCTACCCTTTAAGCGCTTAGCGAAGGGTCTGATTATACTGAGTGGATGCCCAGGCTGATCTGAGTCTGCGCTGGGTGTACAACCACATTGTTGGTTTTGTCGTGTCCCGGCTCATATGTTTGTGAATTAAGTATGGGTGCAGATCAGACAAAACTAAAGCCAAATGTTCAATGGAGATTAGTTTTTACTAAATGGGTTTCACCCTCTGAAAATAAAGTCATTTATTATTATTATTATTTTAATAAACTGTCCACCAGACCTGAGGGGACAATGAAGATGCAGAAGCTGGCAGGTCCTGACAATTCACTTGTCCAGCCTGGAACAAGTTAAAATGTCTTTGCTGGGCAAGTAAAGATTTCCTTACTTGCACAGAAAATGTTTAAAGTTATGATGGGAATCCATTGTATTTTGGCTTTTTCTACTAGCCAAGTAGGTGAAATTCTGATTTGTCAGACCCTGCCTGCTGGTTTAGTCAAAACACATCTATAGGTATGTTAACTTATGTAAACAACTCATCAATCAGGGGCCATAAGAGATCTTATGACAATACTATGATAGGTACTATTCATTCTCCATGAAAGTATATTTTTAGCCACTCCTTAGAACTTCATCAACCCGATAAGAGCCAAAACCGGACGACAAAATTTGTGTCAGCAAAATTTAAAGAAACGCCTCTTCCAAGGTATTTTATACAGAGAGTTTGAAGACTAGAGGGCAAATCAGTGTAGATCTAGATGAAGCGGCTCATTATGAGCCTCCTCATCAGGATCTACTCAGTGCACAAATTCTGCTTGCAAGCCAAATTCAAGTATCATAAATATTCTAAAACTGGACAAAATGATTTCCAAAATTGTCCAAAAATGCAAACAGTTTGATTCAAAATGCAGTAAAGCATCTAAAAGATGCTTATGGGATGGAAAAGGGTGGATCCTGATCAGACTGCTCCTTTAAGAGCAGGCTAATCTGGGTCTGCACTGCTTGTTAAGATTTATCTCAGCTATCTGTCCCAATACTTAACCCTTAATGCGCCAAAAAGCAGATGACAAAATTTATGTCTGCAGAATTTCAAAAAATGTCATGTCCAAGTGATATCATATTGAGAATTAGAATACTGAGGGCAAACAGTGTAGATTCAGATGAGGTGGCTCATTATGAGCCACCTCATCTGGATCTATACTGTTTGCCAATTCAACAATTTTAAGGCGCTTTAAGGGTTAAAACTGTTTCGGTAGTTCCGCCTTGTGTACTTACCAGTGACAAGAAGCAAGCCAGAGTTTAACTGTTTGAGAAATACAACTCTCTGAAACAGAGACACATCAAGAGCCGTGAGAATACTGTTTACAACAAACTGTAGGATAAATGTGTCGCAACACGACAAAACCAATAAAGTGGCATGTGCAACACACAAAAGACTCATATCAGCCTGGGCACCCACCCAGTCTGATCAGTTTTTGCTGTCCACTTTCAGAGCAGGCAAGGGTCTAAGCTACCTCCATGCTAAGAGCGAAGACTGATTAGACTGGGTGGATGCCCAGGCTGATCAGAGTCTTTGCTGCATTCACATGCCACTTTATTGGTTTAGTTGTGTCGGGTGTTCAGTTATCTCCTACGGAGGCCAAGGTAAGCTATTTTAAGATAATGAATCTAATTCTAGGCTAACTGCTATTTCATGATAGTGCTAAGTAAACGAGGAGCCTTGGTACCACAGTAGGTTAAGCCCTGACCAGCTTATCTGGGGGTACCGGGGTTTGAGATCCACTGGGCACTGACCAACTGTAAAAGGGGTCCATTTCACACAGCCTTTCATTATCACCTTCTCATTGTCCTGATATTTCTAAAATCTGCTAAAAAGGACATAAAATCACAAATGAGCAATCCATATCTTACCAAGTAAATGTTTAAACAGATTTTGATTATACCACTCTAGCAAGTTTGTTATTTCAACAGCTGCAAATTCAACCCAAGTAATAACCATACTATACAAATTTCCATCATGATATTCATACACATTTTACTGCCATCTATTGAAATCTTATCTTAAAATACTACATGTACAAACAGGGAAGATAGAGGATCTTACATGAGTGCTCATGTATTATTGAATTTATTAAACGAGTTGGGGAAGAAGATAAGATGCGAGGCTTTGCCGAGCATCTTATCGGTTTCCCCAATGAGTTTAATAAATTCAATAATACAGGGGCACGAATGCAAGATTCTATTTATCATATGACACTAAAAGCGCATTTTATTAGCAAAATTTGCACTAAAATGTCACGATTTCCCTATTAGAAAATTAGACGTTTTTATGGACGTCAACGTATAACGTTACGACGTAATTTGCATATTTAATCCACTAGTGGATTATCGTTTTTAATGCATGGCTTTATTACACTCTCAGATGCGACGTCATATGATAAAATCAGCTCAGGTTGCACCTCTGTAGTCTGAGCAGTCATGGCTATTCACATGACAAGTCTAAGGAGCTTAGGAAATCTATGCCTGGGTTTAGGTTATTCTGGGACTGGGTTTCTTATTTGAACAATGAAATGACAAAACCAACAAAGTGGCATGTGTACCCAGCAAAGATTCAGATCAGCCTGGACATCCGCCCAGTCTGATCAGAGTTTTCACTGTGCACTTTAAGAGAAGCTAAGGGTCTAAGGTACCTCCAGGATGCCAACAGCAAAGACTTGAACAGACTGGGCGGATGCCCAGGCTGATCTCAGGCTTTGCTTGGCCCACATGCCACTTAGTCTGTTTTGTCGGGTCACATTTCTAAATAAAGGCACTACCAGTCTTCTCTCAGTTCTATTGAAGCGTCAGATTTTTTTATTGCATACCAACAGAAATAAACCTTTCTGAAGCCACGCCTACCTGAACAGGTATGTATCTCTTCATTAACTGCTAGGTAAATCACAGACTTATTTGTGGGAGATTAAACACTTGGGATTTTGCTTGTGGGTCTATGTCACACGCTAACTTGTCATGCATTGGTCAGTTATTTACTAACAGGTGTATTTTGAGTGACATTCTGGGTGTAGCTCAGAAAGGTCTATTATCTTACAATTATCACAGTGATTTTTTCACTATTCTGGGAATGGTGCCGGTGCCCACTGAATTGGGAAAAAATCGTGTCATATTTTCCTAAAATTTGGAATTTCAGAAACACCTTTAGTTAGTTTCAAATGGTGGGATAGGGGACATGATACTGAATATGTAATATTTACATTCAATTGTAGCTATATATCTGCCAGTTCTCTGAGCAAGCAAGTAAATTTATGCTTGTAAGATGGTCCCTAGAAAAATTCTTCCTGCAATTGGGAATTTTTCAACTTGCAGTTGGGAAAAAAAGATACTATATTGAATTGGGACTGGTGCCTTTTTATGGGCACCACTTAAGCGAAAAAAATCACTGTTATCGTGAGCTGAAACACATCCTCACTGGGACTTTCAGCTTCTTACCTTTCCCTTATGTCTGCCAGCAACAAGAATTAGAACGGTGCCCGGAGTGATGGAGGAGCGCAGCTTCGACTTGTGCTGAGAGAATGCCTTCTTTCTTGACACTAGCTTTCTTGGCCTATCTTCTGTTGGGTAGTATCTGGACTGAAATGTTATAAAACATACATTCAGCATTTATAAGATGGGGGTTCTCCTTCCAAAACTGCTCCAAAAATATCAGAGTTCTCCCCAAAAATTTCAGAAGGCATGTTGCTTTTAGCACAAAAATCAGTTTTTGACTTGTTGTTCAATTTTTAAAATTCTTAATATAGCTGTTTTGTTAAAATTAGCCTAAATTTACATTATTGATCATTTATTGATGATACTAAATGCATTTAAAACAACTTTATTGGCTAATAAATGAAAATAGCATTTAATAAATTTTCCTTGGAAATTAAGGCATGTTGCAAAGGTAATTTGAAGAGGAAGGCATGATGCAAGCGACATGCCTTAATGGCCTAGTGAGATCCCTGAATATGTAAATCAGTCTTGTGTAATTCAGCTATAAGGTGGGGTTTTCTCTTCCAAAACAATCACTAAAATCTAGATCCATCTTGTAAGATGGATCTAGATTTACGAGATTGTTTTGGAACCTTGGGCAAAACCCCATTTTATCACCAGAAAAATACAATACCGTTTTACTTATGAAATAACCACACTGCAGAAGAAACAGGGCTCTATCCAGGGCTTTTGGGAAAAGGTCCATAGCCCACATTGGGAAAAATTTATCGACAAAAACCCAAAATTGGGAACAAATTTGATCAACCAAATAACAAGCTTTTCTAGGATTAGTCTTCTGTCCACTGGGAAATAAAAGCATCGCAAACAACTGTGTTATACCCCGCCACTATATACCGCTTTCACTCATAAATTTTTTCATGGTCTTTGTTTCTCTGTAGGCTATTTACCTGAGGGCAGAGCAATTGTAGGTTTCAGAAAACTCTATTTACCTTAAAATTCTATATAGATTTTAGCAACACTGTATGCATGTATATAGCCCAAAGGCAGGAGCAGATAATGCCCATAGGGTTAATTTCAAGCAACACAGGAAACTTGTGTTATTCTGATCATTTGCTGTGAGCTTCATAAGAACTGCTTCAACTCAGAATTTATACAGATTTTTTTTATGATTTTATACATGTATATAGCCCTGGGCCAGGGGCAGATAACCTCTGAGGACAAAATTTCTTTGGTAATGTAAAGCCTTTGTTACTTTGATCATTTCTGTGAAGTTTCATCATGATACTCCAAACAGTCCAGGAACTAGAGGCAAAAAAAAAACCATTTTTATACATTGACAAGTGCCATAACTCTGCCAGAAATTATCGAAAATTGCCCACTAACAATCCCAAGCGAGGCATTCTTGGTGTGCAAAAATTGAATGAAATCCATTGATAAATACTTTTAGTTATCTCACGGAAATGAAGTGCAGACGGACGTGCGTACTACCGACCGACACACGAACGGCCAACATGAAAACATAATACCACTAATGTGTGGCGGGGTATAAAAATATGAGCCGCGACACGGCAAAACCAACAATGTGGTTGTGCGCCCAGCACAGACTCAGATCAGCCTGGGCATCTGCCCAGTCTGATCAGAGTCTTCGCTGTCCGCCTGGAGGTAGCTTAAACACTTAGCTACCTTTTAAGCTCTTAGCTAAAAGTCTGATCAGACTGGGCAGATGCCCAGGCTGATCTTAGTCTGCGCTGGGCGCACAACCACATTGTTGGTTTTCTCGTGTCGCGGCTCATATCATGAAATTGGGAAAACAAGAATTCCGCGGAATGCTATGTCGCACCTGCATGGCGTTTCCACAGTAGTACAGACTATATAGTTAAAAGAACTTTATGAACAAGAGCTGTCGCCTGACAGCATAGCTCGCCTGAATAGGTGCTTGCCCATCACACAGTCGCTATGGTAGTGTGGACTGCTATGTATAAAACTTCAGGCAAGCATGTCCATAATGACAACACATTTATAAACAAAAGCTATCTCAGAAATGTCTTAAAAAAAAAAAAAATCCACATGAAATTTCAAAGTCCATGAGCTTAAGGTCAAACAACTAAGGGGTAGGGGGGAGGAGGGCAGGGCTAGGATGTATCAAAGCCTTTAACCGTTATCTAACATCAGTCCAAGTATTAGTATCAACTGAGTCCATTGTGGCACTGTGAAATTATGTCTTCATTAATATAAAACTAATCAAAATCTTTAAGACAAAACTCAAAGTCCATGACCTTGACATCAAGGTCATGCAGTTGGGTAAGTATATAGTGTTTTGTAAAAACTCAAAAAAGTGTCTAACATCAGTTCAAGTGTAAACTAAATCTCTGCCAAGCATTATGAATCAGTACGCAATTAAAAAACTTTAATAAAGACCAAATTTCCTAAGTCCCTGACCTTGACATCATGGTCACCGAGCAGGGCTGGGGTAGTACTCTGTAAAACTTTGGACTAATATCTAAGTACAGTGCAAATATAAAAAGAATTCATCTATGGTTTCAGGAGATATGTGTCATTAAAAAACTTTAACCAAAACATCCAATCAATAAAAAGACAATTTTCTAAGTCCATGACCTTGACATCAAGGTCACTGAGGGGGGGTGGGGGTAGTACCTTGGAAAACTTTAGACCAATATCTAACTACAGTGCAAGTATCAAAGGAATCCATCCATGGGTTAAGGAGATACTGGGCTTTAGAAAACTTTAACCAAAACATCCAGTCCCAAAAAACTCCCAATTTTCTAAGTCCATGACCTTGACATCAAGGTCAAGGAGTGGGGTGGGGGTGGTACCATGTTAAACTTTGGACCAATATCTAACTACAGTGCAAGTATCAAAAAAATCCATCCATGGGTTAGGGAGATATAGGTCTTTAAAAAACTTTAACCAAAACATCCATCCGGACACCGACGCCGTGGTGACAATAGCTCTTCCTGAACTTTCGTTCAGGCGAGCTAAAAATGGACAAAAATGCTAGGGTCAACACAATTTTGGATGTAAAATTTTACTAAGTAAGAAGAGCATGAAATATAGGCAAAGATTAGGAATAACTATTCTATTATCCTTTCAATGGTTTTTTAGTCATCTTTTCAACTGTAGTTTAGTAAACAGGCTCCACTGCAAACAGCCTTTCATTATCATCCTCCCATCATCCTTCTATGACTGAAATACTGTTGAAAAGGATGTAAAAATCTCAAATCGTTCATCATCATAGACCTAATAACCATTCTAACAGTTAATCTTGACAGAAATGATATCATGAATAGAAAATTGGAATACTAACTAGTCTGTTTACTCGTACAGTTCTCTTTCCAGAATTTTTATCCCCACCTATTTCTTTTGTTATCATACGAGTTGGCCGCTTTGGCTTTTCCTTTATAGTTTTGCGACCCATTCTACAAAGGAAAAAAAAATAATACATAGACATATTGACATAGAGTGACATAGACATAATAAATCCTTCAACATGGAATACACATGTATATATCAATTAACATGTGCTCTGAAGGGCACAATAAAGTTAAATATAATCAATGAAAATGTAAAGGCTCTTCATATTTTACACTCATCCCCATCCCAAGTCCTTCATCTGCTGTTCCCATCATCTCAAGTACATTTGAGTAAAAAGTACACATGGCGCTATGAAGTGCAGGAGTCAGCTTATACTGGAGAAGAATACGCCATCACCAAACGTAGCGGATAGCTTGTATTTTGTATGAAGGGCTAGGTACATGTGGCTTGTACTAGCTTCCTGGAAGTGATATAATCACTACCTTAGCCTCCTTCAGTCGACGGAGGCTAAGATAGTGATATTCATTTCTACTAGCTCTCCTGATCACAGGTCCTGAATAATTCTCTTTGGATTATCACCAGTAAAATACATAGAAAAGCGCTGTGGCTCAGTGGTTAGTGCACTTGATTCTGAAGCCAGAGGTCGTGGGTTCGAAACCCGCCTGAGGCGAAATCTTCCTATGTCCTAACACGTTTTTCTAGCATCATTTGCAGGGATGATAACAAGTGTGCCGTCCTTCGGATCGGGACGTTAACTGGAGGCCCCTTGTGCAGGGAGAGTCATCGGCTGTGCAGGTTAAAGATCCCTGCTATAGCTACATGGCTATACGAAGCCTTTCATCCTGCAACACCGGAGTTAATCCGAGCCTTCTCTGACTGAAAAAGCCTATTTATAATTTTGATTGGCGGCTTATTGACGTCAGAGGATGTATTATGTTATGTGCGTATTATGTTGCAGTTATATGTAAACTTTGCAATCCTATCAAAAAATACCTTTGATGACTCGGCACAGTAATTCAATGTGATACCCCGTCTAAAAGCAGATAAATAACAATTTTTTTAGAAGGAGTCGAGATTTGTAACATATCTCCACCATTATTGTTTTTGTTGACAGATCGTTTGAGGTCAATCCGGTGTTTATAAGAAAAAATACTATCGGTCACTTTATCCCTTTCGTAGGTATGGTCATTTCGGTCCTAGTTGTAACGGGCTGGTTTGTACCAAAGACATTTTACTCCTTTCAACTCTGAGAGCCAGGGACTAATTTTTTATCCAAGCTCGAAACGCGAATTGTCCAAGCGCGAAACGTCCGGATTTGTGATGTTGAAATAATGGATATTTTTACCTGTACACCGGCACGCGCAAGAACTGTCAAATCAAAATGAGGTCATCAACAAAAAGCGTTATTTTTCTTTACCTCATTAAGTTCGATCAAAGATTATTATGGTTCAAAATGGAATAAAATGTGACAAACACTGCAAAATGGTGCAAAAATGAATCAGGAATTAGCCACTGTATATCTTTTTGCACAGGTAATTGATAAAACCAAAATTAGAATTTTGCTTGGCCGATCCACTGATGGATCAGCTGAATTAGAGTTTTTAAGTGCAGTATCGCTCTTGCTGCGGCATTATCCTGTTATTTGGTCCGCGGACCAGATACTTTTGCTCATTGAAATATAATTAATATTTAGATGTTAAAGATCGAAGACTGCTTTCCTTTCAGCTTTTTCCACTGTTGTGTTCAAAAAAGTAGTCCCGGTATAAAATAGTTCCTTTGGTTAAACCAGCCTATTAACGTACGTTAAAGCGAATTAGCTACTAAGGTTTGAGGTTATGAGATAGCTATGCTTATGTGACGAAATAAACTAATGGTGAACAGCCAATTCTAAAAGTCTAAATTCTAAACATTTCAGGCGTCTCAAAAGCTTCGGTTTATTCCGTATTTAGAATCTCCCTCTTGCAAGCATTGATGAATAGAAGTTTCTCTCGCTATATATATACTCCTGTTATTTGGTCCGCGGACCAAATACTTTCTCAGGTCATCAAAATACTGAAGTAATGCAGAATGAAAAACTAATAATATTTGAAATATTTGTTTTTCAGAATGTACCCCCAAAACTACCAAGCCCCGTTTTTTTAAAAATATAATACCCCAAAGAAACCCTTTTCCCGGAGAATCTTCCTCTTGCAAGGCATTTGTGAATAATTCTGTGAGAAGACATCTTTCTCTCGCTATATATATACTCCCGGTATTTGGTCCGCGGACCAAATACCGGTAGTATATATACTAATACGGAATAAAGCGAATCAGCTACTAAGGTTTTTTCCTGTTATGATATAGGTTTATTTGACGAAATAGACTGATGTTGAACAGCTAAATAACAGCTAAAATTCTAAACACTTCAGGTGTCATAAAAGCTTCAGTTTATTCCGTATTTAGAATCTCCCTCTTGCAAGCATTGATGAATAGAAGTTTCTCTCGCTATATATATACTCCTGTTATTTGGTCCGCGGACCAAATACTTTCTCAGGTCTACAAAATTCTGAAGTAATGCAGAATGAAAAACTAATATATGTTTGAAATATCTGTTTTTCAGAATGTACCCCCAAAACTACCAAGCCCCGTTTTTTAAAATAGTATCCCCCAAAGAAACCCTTTTCCCGGAGAATCTTCCTCTTGCAAGGCATTTGTGAATAATTCTGTGCGTAGACATCTTTCTCTCGCTATATATATACTCCTGGTATTTGGTCCGCGGACCAAATACCGGGAGTATATATACTTATACGGAATAAAGCGAATCAGCTACTAAGGTTCTCTCCCGTTATGATATAAGATTATTTGACGAAATAGACTGATGTTGAACAGCTAAAGTTCTAAACATTTCAGGCGTCTTAAAAGCTTCAGTTTATTCCGTATTAAGAATCTTCCTCTTGCAAGCATTGATGAATAGAAGTTTCTCTCGCTATATATATACTCCCGTTATTTGGTCCGCGGACCAAATACTTTCTCAGGTCATCGAAATACTGAAGTAATGCAGAATTGAAAACTAATATTTAAATATATCTGTTTTTCAGAATGTTCCCCAAAAACTACCAAGCCCCGTTTTTCTAAATAATATCCCCCAAAGAAACCCATATCCCGGAGAATCTTCCTCTTGCAAGGCATTTGTGAACAGTTCTGTGAGAAGACGTGTTTCTCTTGCTATATATATATACTCCTGGTATTTGGTCCAAATACCGGGAGTATATATAGAGACGGGCAAGATGAAACTGCAAAGCGTGACACTGTACATACTTACAGATATATTTCTATACATAATGAGAGATATTATGTGTGCTTGGAAAAGGGTTTCTTTGATGGCTACATGTAATATTTGATAAAAATGGCACGGCCGATTTGTTTGTTTCTATCAATGAGACAGTAAAGCATGAATGGACGGTTATACTATTATGGTCAATCACCCAGTTATCGGTGGTTATCAGTTATCGGTGCAATCAGAAATAATCCGAATTTCTTGAGTTCCCTTTGGTTTTCTTCCACTATAATAGGAATAAACATGAACAAGAAACTTCTGCTCTATAAATTTCAAATTAAAAACTTGTTGAAAGTAAGGTCCGTAGATCTAATTGTAACTGATGTTTCAGACCAAGAACATAAATATTTACCAATCTAAACAAATCCAAGCATACATAAATTTCATGTACCTACAAACAAACATGGAATTAGCATTGTGATGCTTAAATTCGTCTGCTGCAAAGCTATTTCCCTAAACTTGAGGTCATGTTACGTCATAATATGGCAATAAACGGTGCTATCATAAAGTTTTAGCATGGATAATTAGTCTGTATTTACTATTGCACCGATAACTGGTACATCAGTCATGCGGAGTCAGATGTGCCCCAGGGCATAATGTCATCTCTGTTTATGTATTAATGGTCATCGGCGGCTATAATTTAGTTGATAAATTTAAAGACAATACCCAACTAATTGCTGTGAAGCTTTAATTTTCATACTTTGTTATCATTCAAAAGTTAGATTGCAAGTGAAGTGTAAGGGTCCATAGAAATACCGGAACGCACCAAAACACCGAAACGCACCTGCAATTACCGGAACGCACTATCTCTATGGAGCTTTCCTTTACTCTTGTGTTGTTTAAGGACTGGGTTTTTATGTTGTTTTCAGTCTTAAGTCGATAATGAATTAGCATAAAATCGGAAACAAACTAGTTTGGTTTTCGATTTGTTACAGTATCCTAGTTTTCAATTTGATAAAGTATATTGTGTTACAGAATAACATAGATACTAAAGGGTATCATCTATGCTATTCTGATACAAACGTCAAAATATGGCTTATATAATGCTTTCTTACTAAATAAGCCACATGAGAACTTCATATTAAACCCAAATATTCATTATCTGTGCGGAAAACCCTTTATTTTATAGTGCGTTCCGGTAATTGCAGGTGCGTTCCGGTGTTTTGGTGCGTTTCGGTATTTCTATGGACCGGAAGTGTAAGACCACCGATAACTGGTGAATCGTGCATACGCCAAGGCCGTGTGAGTGATTGTATATCTACGCCAATTTGACGGATTACTGCCCTGGCTGCGAATTTGTTTGTGTTTTCAGTTTTCTAGGACCGATTCTGTGTTTAGAAAGTATTTGGTCCGCGGACCAAATACCGGGATAATGCCCTTGCTGCAAGACCGAATAAGGGTTTGCAGCCAGAGAAGATTCGGGTTATACCGGAGTGTACAAAAGTACGTCTGTGTCCCCCTCGGGGGTTAAGGCGTAATGGAAGAAATAAATAAATTCTCTGACACTGCAAATTTAGATTCACGATGTGCTCAACCGTTTAATGAATATTGTAAATACTGGCGAATCTAGTTCTGAAAACTGAACGTTTCTGCTTCTCACGTAAACCTCAGATTTTGGAAAGAAGGTACAATAACTGAGGCGTAACACAGCTTCTATATGGAGTCTGTTTTATTAGCTTTATATTTTTGGTAATATAGATGCGTGATGGGTTTTAATTCAAAGGATTCATGTCGATATAAAACGACTTTGTAACTTCAACGTAAACTCACTTTCTCCGGAAAATGTGAAAGGATTACTTGTTTAGAAATGTTTGCTTACGCCGTATTCATGGTCACAGGAAACGCCGGACGAGATGGACGGGGTACCTAAATGCCGGAATGTCGAAAAAAAAAAAAAAAAACGGAATGACGCGAAAAGACAGCAAAAATACCCTCCTTTCCACCTTCCCTCGCAAAAAATATCTAACATCTATCTATCTATCCATCTATCGATCGATCAATCGACCGATCATTTGATGGATGCTGCCACACGCCCTCGCGTACATTCTAGGCACGTTGCGCTTCGAGACTTACCAAGTATATGTTATAAGACGAGTAAAAAGTTTGATAGTGAGCAACCAAGTATGATAGCCAAGGCGTTGAAAGATGATAGGTTAATCTAGTCAAGTATAGCTAAAAGCAGGTTAAAAAGAAGGTACTCGGACAAAACGGACCATGGACAAAACGGACCAGACAAAACGGACCACGGTAAGGACAAAACGGACCACGTTTCAGGACAAAACGGACCACGTTTCAGCCCAGACGGACCACGCTAAACCAGACAATTAATTGGTGTCATTTAAAAGATTAAGGAGTATATAATTATCAAAGACAATGTTAAATGGTCAATTATTTGACTACTGTTCATGATCTAAACTATCTTTGGTAGTCGCAACTATCTAATTAATGTAATGGTAAGATTTTTATCTTTTAAGCATGCAAATTTCTTTTTATTAGTGTTGCAACTAAATTAGAACATGCTATCTCAAGGTTAACGGAAGGTCTAAACGTGGTCCATTTTGTCACGAACGTGGTCCGTTTCGTCCTGAAGGTGGTCCGTTTTGTCCCAAGCGCGGTCCGTTATGTCCGTGGTCCGTTTTGTCCGTGGTCCGTTATGTCCCTAATTCAAAAAGAAGCTACTTGGGATTTAGGGCAAAAGATCCCACTACACGATAGTCAATGGAAACAAGAGCACCGCAAGCGGGGCAATATACGCCCGTTTCTGAGTGAGTATGGGCCCCAGTCAGTACCTTGGGTAGATCTATCGCCCTGACAATCAGTCACAAAGAGGTACTAATGTGTACACAATGACGGTTTGTAAATACTAATCAAGGGGATGTAACTCCAAAATTAAGAAAGGGGAAGCAACCATTCCCATACGACACACACTATCAAGCTAATGCACATTGCTATAAAGTGGCATCAAGATATCCAAAACAATAACCTAGTAAAGGCACGCTCAAAAATAGTCTAAGAAATAATAAAAGGGGCATAATTCTGAAAGAAAGTAATGGGGAGCAACCCTTTTTATATGACACACACCGTTTCAACCTAGTCTATATTGCTATAAAGTTTCATTAAGAAATTCCAAGCCGTAGGGTTCTCACATGAAGGGCCCTAAAAACTAATCAAAGGAATGCAACTCAAAAAGTAAGGAAGGCGAAGAAATTATTCTTTTATAAGATGTACTGTCTCAACCTAATACACATTACTATAAAGTTTTGTCAAGACATTCCATTCACCCTGGCTATGGCTCGCACAAGAACAGAAGTAGAAATTAATCAAAGAGAGGTAACTTCAAAAATAAGGTAGGGAGAGCAAATACTTTTATATAAGACACACCGCCTCAACCTAATACACATCGAGATATTCCATACCGTTGCCTACTTATGACTTGCACAAGAACAGTCTTAGAAATTAATCAAAGGGAGGTAATTCCAAAATTAAGGAGAGGCAATCATTCTTATATGTGTCAACCAAATATACATTGCTATTAAGTTTCATCACGATAGTCCAGAGGGTTACCTAGTTATGGGATGTACAAATAATCTGAAAAAATAGTCAAGGGACATAACTCAAAACTAAGTAAAGGAGAGCAACCATTCTTGTGTATGGCATGTTGTCTCAACCTAATATACCTTTCTATCAAGTTTCATCATGATATTCCAAAGAGTAACCTAGTTATGGAAATGCACAAGAATTGCCATACAAACTACCATGTCAATTTTTTTTCAAAGGGCTGTAACTCTGCTAAGATCATCGGAGGGTAACCTCCAAATAATATGCGCTACTCCACATTGTACTCTTACAATTTACAAAGTTTCAATTCAAGTGGATGAAAACTGTAGGGGGAGTTATCCGGAAACGAACATGTACGCTAAAAAAACTAAGTAAAGGGTTGTAACTCCGCTAAAATCATTGGAACAGAACCTCGATATAATATGCGCTGGTCCTCCTCATAGTCTTACTATATATACCAAGTTTCAGCTCGATCGGATGTAAACTGTAGGAGGAGTTATCAGGAAAGGAAAAGTTAACGGATGGATGGATGGACGAACAGACAGGCGGAGGGAGGGATGGACGCCAGCGCCATACTAGTTACATAATACGCCCCGTTTTTCAAACGGGCGTATGAAAAAGGAATACTTGTGATAATCCTTTATCCTAATAATATATATCAAGAGAGATTGACAAGTGCTTTCATGTATAATGTTAGAAATAAGGCGCATTTAACTTTATTTATTTATTCTGGTCTGGGCTGCTAGCTTTGTGCGGATTCTGGCCATCAAGCAGTTTTATCACTCCATTTACCTCGATGTTGAGCGGTATTATCACTTGTAATTTATTGTTTGTTGGTTTAAACAATATTTTATTCAATTATCTACATATGGTACATTCAAAGTACAATTTTCATGAAAAGGATTTGGTCGAAAGCTCATAGTTTGTATAGACCATTTCCATTTATTGTTTGTTGGGATGTCTGTCAATCTTTCCCTTTGATGTTGGGGATAGGGTTTGGGGTCTGATTCAGTCAGTTCCTGAAGTGTAGTTACTCTTTTAAAAAATTTTTAAAGTTGTGCTTGTTTCCATGGTAGACATGGTAGGAAGTGTTGTCGCTTTTGATGAAGATACTGAAACTGCTCATTCATGATCTCAAACTGGTCTGTAGGTTGTGAATAGTTGATGCCGTCTTTCTTCAGTGGGGCTACACCAGAGCTGTTGCACTTCATATCCTTCATGTAGGCAAAGAGCTTGTCGTTTATTGAGCCTGTTTCACTTACCATGTTGTTGATGTAGTCATCATGGGCACTTCGACATGCTTGCCGGGTTTCTTTCTGGATATTCTTGTAACGAAACCCGTCAGCCTGTGTCTTGCTAGCACGTGCTTTCTTGAAGGCCCTTTTCTTTCTTCTCGAAACACGACGAATATCACGGTTGCACCATGCTTGACTGAATCGTGCTGACGTCAGTTTCAAAGGAACAAATGTATCAATACTCTCGGAAGCCATTCCAAAGCACATTCACAGGTGTGGAAGTGGAGAGGTCCTTGGTGAATTTCTCGGTTAACTTGGCCAAGTCCTCTTCCATGGCTTGGTTGTTTGCCCTCTTCCAAAGGTACATTTTCCTTCTCACTGTCTTTTTTGCGTGCGGGAAGAATGCTGTAATCCACAAGCACGACGTCGTGGTCACTTGAGCCAGGCAGGGAAATACACCTTTCTATAAGCGATGGCCTGTTGGTGTCAAAGGTGTCCAAGGTGTTGTCTATCCTTGTGGGATAGTCCACTGTCTGCTTGCATCCGATGTCGTTGAAAATGTCCAGGAAAAGTTGGTTGATGGAAACTGGATTGTTGTGCCCAGAGATGGTGTCTGTTTTCCTGTCCAAGTCTGGTAGGTTTGCATCTCCATCAATCCAGAGGATATGGTTCATAAAGCTTGAGTGCATATCGTTTAAAAGGCTGTGCAAAGTTTTGGGAGTAATCCAAGTTGTTATCAGTAGGTCTGTGTAAGCTACCAACTATTATGGGTTTCTTCAAGTCCTTGCAATTGAAGGACGCTGCCACTTTTTCGTTGGTATGTCAGAGGTCAATCTCTGAAGTCTCTAGGTCATGTTTTGCAAGAATGGCTACACCTCCCTGGCTGCTATTTGGTCGGTCTCTTCGTGCAACAAACCGGTACTTTCAGGTAAGGCTTCTCTCTCAGCTACGGAAGGGTTGAGCCACGTTTAGCTTGCCAGTACAATGTCAGGCTCTGTGTACTCTTGCAGGGCCTGATGCCCCCCCTCTCTCTCTCTCTCTCTCTCTCTCTCTTTGACCGTAGGCTCTGAATATTGATAACCAGTATCCGGATCTTCCTCTTGGATATTGGAATTCGACAACGTCGGCTTGGTGACGACGCAAATCTTGGTGATCCAATACCACCACTGGAATCAATAGACGTGTTTATAGAAGAATGTGCTGGTGTGCTACGTGTGGTGCTCGATAGTTCGAAGTCCTCGAATAAACTTGTGTTAAAGTTCGACAGTCAACATCCGCAACAACACCAACTGACCTCCGTTAGCTCTAGTGGCTCATACAACACTGTAGGCATATTCAGGCAATCCTTGTGGAACCACTTTTCACAGGAAGACAATGCGACGGATCGGATAGTTCTAGACAATACGCAGGCCTTACCGCAGATACCGCATGGATATTTGGGTTCCTTGGTCCTGGGTTTGGATAACAGTCAGATGCATTGATAATCATGACTGAAAACACATACAGCTTTTCGACTACGTCGGCTGGGTAGCGACGCAAATCTTGGTGATCCAATACTACCACTGGAATCAATTGACGTGTTTACAGAAGAATGTGCTGGTGTGCTACATGTGGTGCTCGATAAGTCGAAGTCCTCGAAAAAAAAAACTTGTGTTAAAGTTCGACAGTCAACATCCGCAACAATACCAACTGACCTCCGTTAGCACAACACTGTAGGCATATTCAGGCAATCCTTGTGGAACCACTTTTCACAGGAAGACAATGCGACGGATCGGATAGTTCTAGACAATATGCAGGCCTTACCGCAGATACCGCATGGATATTTGGGTTCCTTGGTCCTGGGTTTGGATAACAGTCAGATGCATTGATAATCATGAGTGAAAACACATACAGCAGGTGGCCAGTCATGCATTTCCTTCGTTCCCTTAATAAATGGAAACGATGTATATTCTGAAGGCTACAATTGAAAATGTCCGGGGATACAGATATCTACCGTGAGGGACTATATGGACTTCAGACGATCGCACAGTGTTGAAATAAACACAAGCAAACACACTTAGACTGAATCATGTGCATACATTTTTTTTATGACCTCCATACCTTAAGGTGGACGTAGGTGGACGTATACGCAACAACTCTGTTCTTACTTGTTTAAAAAACAAATAGAGTTATTGTTCATCATCAAATCGATTAACTGTGGAGAATATACAGTATAAAACACACTAACAATATCTACCGTAAAGATCTTAAGTTTTCGGGCACATAGGCATGTACAAACAGTGGAAACAGAGATCAGACTGTTCCTTAGGAACCAGAATGATCAAGATCTTCACAGTTTCCATTCCACCTGCGCATTTTTGTCGACATTCCTCCGTGGTAGAACCGAATAACAGGAAAATAAATAATAGGACAAGGACCGGCTGTGCTTGCAGCAGGTACAGAATTTGGGCAGTCTGTTTTGGGGATATTTTTGAACTTAAACATTATTTTTCTAGGAAACGAAACGGTGAAATGTTTGTATTTTTGTTTTATTCTTTAAAGGGCTGGATTTTGTTCTATCATTTTGACCCCCCAATCTAATCCCCTCCAATAAACAAGTGATAAGAAAATCAAAGGCACCTCCTAATCACCTCGTTATTTGGGTCATAAAACAATGCAGTGCTGAAACCACTGCCTGCCTGTGGGGCTCCAGTGGGATAAATTCTTGCATCAGTCAAAATGTAAGAGATCAGAACAATATATTCTATAATTTGTAAAATATAATTTGCTGATGAGCAGTCAAAGAAAACTCAAATATAATTAACAAAAAAAAAAAAAATAAAAAAGAGGAAACGAAAAAAAGGAAAAAACTGAATAAGAAAAAGAACTTAAGGAAGAAAGAAAAAAAATAATTGAATATATTTTACAAATATTTTCTTGTATCATCACTAACTACTTTAACTTTTTTTTTATATTTCAATATGTTATTTTTATTTATTTATTATTTTTTTGTGTGTGTGTGAAGTAAGTCAAATGCTCTGTAATTTAATACATTAGCCATTATACTAATCTCAAGAAGAAAAAAATGCAAGATTTGAAGATGAAATTTTGTTTCAAGGATCACATCAGAGACCCAAAAGACTTCAATTTGATAAGATTGTGAATCCAATGTTTGAGCAGTTTGGTGACATTAAACATGTTTTTCACACCTTTGAAAACAGTGCATTGGTTTAAGTTCATTTGTTTTTACAAGAATTGACACTGTAGTTTTGTTGGTTTTAGACTGCAATTTGACAATTATGGATTTATCATTATCAATATTTTGTTTCCACAGAGTATATATTTTATTTTGGCTTCTCTAATAATGAATTTTGATTGTGAAAATGGATAGATGTGAACTTAAGATTTTGTAAACATTACCAGAATATATGAATCTAAATGTTTTTCTACATCAAACTTTGATAAATATTAATGCCAGTAATTAAAACAAGGTATCTCTGTTATTGATTTCCCCCATTTCGGGCCTCCGAAAGAGACTGCTGGGACACTGGTCTGGAGAAGACAGCTTAGCCACAGGAGACCGTTTATTGGATTAGATAAGGATTACATAACTTACTAATGACAAAAATCCAGGTCTTTAACATAGGGGACCTCCATACGAACCGAACTACCAACTAATTGTGTGCACCGCAGCGGAGGGTGAGGGTGAAGGTTTGGGCCCAGTCAAACCGGTTTAAACCCCCAGTAGTTATTACTGACCGTCCCAAGGCGGTACTTTTGTTGCGGTTGCATTTGTTTTATGTTCGGTGCTGTTTAATTTATTGTGTTCTCAGTTTAATCCTTCTATCATAAAAATAGAAAATAGGTAAAAATAATTGTTAAATGTTTTTCATATAATTTGCTTAGTCCGTTGTAACCCGTCTGTTGGTCTAAATTATTTAGTTCAATAAAGATAGCTGAGTTGCCATCTATTTGGGAAAGAGCTGCTGACTCGGCTTATCACTTGTAATTTATTGTTTGTTGGGATGTCTTTGTCAATCTTTCCCTTTGATGTTGGGGATAGGGTTTGGGATCTGATTCAATCAGTTCCTGAAGTGTAGTTACTCTTTAAATATACAATGTAAGTTTTACTAAAATAATATGCATAATAATGCCCCATCGATTGAATATATTCTTCATGACGTTTTTTTTCATGAAATTCAATTTTCTTGCGTTTTCTTTAAAGAATGTAAAAATATACCTATTAACAAAAGAAAACTGCAATATTTTGTTACCAGTTTGTTTCAAATATCCTGGATTACAGATTATATGATTTGCTTAAATGAAAGTGCGTTCATGTGCTAGAGATATGAATTTTAATGGAAAATGTGTAAAAAAAGTATGTAGAAATATAAACTATTGTTTTTTTTAGGAAAACGAAACGGTTGAAAATTGTTTTGGTTATTTAGACGGTATAATGGTTTGAATGCCTTGCCAATATTTCTCTTCAGTATTTGTCTACCTTAAGGAGAATGTCATGCCTTTTTAAAGAAGTTCATCAGTATAACACTAGGAATAGTTTTTAATAATTATGAATTACGCCCTTGTCTAGGTACTGCCTGTAATTACCCCTTTGTCTAAGTACTGCCTGTACGACATTTTATCATAATGGAATCACAAGACTTAACTTCTCTCTCTGATTGGATAAAACAAATACAAAATTCTCACAGATCCCAAATAACCCTTAAAGAATACTTACAGATCGGAGAATATATGAGCCGCGACATTAGAAAACCAACAATGTGGTTGTGCAGCCAGCGCAGACTCAGATCAGCCTGGGCATCCGCCCAGTCTGATCAGAGTCTTCGCTGGCCGCATGGAGGCAGCTTAGACCATTAGCTACCATTTAAGCGCTTAGCAAAGAGTCTGTTTAGACTGGACTGATGCCCAGTCTGATCTGAGTCTTCGCTTGGCGCACAACCACTTGTTGTGTTTTTTCGTGTCGCGGCTCATTTATAGAAATCAGAAATTTCGAGTGGTATAGCCTTATATTCTAGATCATCGCTTTTTAATCATTTAGACTCTTTTTACTACTAATTAGTCTTTGAATCAACTGCCTTGTTAAAATTAAGAAATTACAGTGTGTGTTTTCTCTGTCTCTCGTCACCAGATATTGTCAGGGTCACTGATGAGGTTTGAATAGCCGAAACTTCGAAGTATGGCCCATGTTCCTTCTTTTGAATGTGTTCTCTGATCTTAAGGGGTGTCTTTAAGATTTTAATTTAACAACAGCAATTTCAAAGTTCAGAACAAAACATGTTTGTGTTATATTTATCTATATGTGCTACTGCTATCTGGTTTCTCAATGTAATATTTGTTTTGTTTGCTGTGTTATAGGGGTAAGAGCACCCTTATGTGATAAATTATTATGGGCATAATGCAATAAATAATTATTTAACCCTTGCCAAAATCTTGACTGACCAAAATTGTACCTTGACCCCATTGGAAACAGGCCATATGACTTTATGGGATATCTATGGGTTTTAAGATTGGATTCATATATAATTACAAAAAATATGTGGGTGCTTGTTTCTAGTACTTGAGCTGCCATTTGCACCCTAGCCCTTTTCCAAAAATTTTCGAAATAAGCCTAACTTATTACTATACTATATGTGATGTGAAATAGGTAAATACTAGTATTATGCAAGTGTGCTCTTAATATTTGACTTTTCTTAATTTATAACCGTGCATGTTTAATAGTGTGTATTCCTTGATCGTAATTCCTGAATAAAATCTTATCTTAAAATCTTATCTTAGGCTCGTCTTTGCTATGCTAGAAGGTGTGGCAAACCTGTAGATTGACTTTATCCACAAGACAAGACAAGATTTATTTTGAGTCGGCAAGACGTACAACATGTAACATAAGCTCTGATGAGCTTTTGAACCAACTTTTAACAAACAAATTGCCCCCCCACACCCCTCATTACTCCTAAAAAAATTCCAGTTCAAAAACTTAAAGACATTTATGGAAATAACACAAAAAAAACTTTGACAGCTTCTATACAAGACAGATCTTTTCATTAACTTGCTAGTAGAACAGTATACAACGGTCTATAAAGTCATGCTGAGTAGATGATTTTGTTCCCAATATAATTTAATGCCTGCATTTGTGATATCAGCTCTCCAGGTGCATTGTCATCAGCATAGCTACTGTGGCTTCTGGGGCTGCGCTCAAACTCCCGCCCTCCCCATCACTATCATGAACAGTTTTATTGAGCATTCGCCAACAGATTTCAAGATGCCAAATAAGCAGAAGAAAAAGTGCAAGAATTGCGGATGAAATTTAAACAGACCATAAATCTGCATCATTAAATAACACGTCAGAATAAGAAAATGTTCTTTTTCTTTTATACAGGTCTTGATTGAGATCAGTCTTACAATAAATAGGTAATAGGGTGTGTGTGTGTGTGTGTGTGTGTGTGTGTGTGTGTGTGTGTGTGTGTGTGTGAAGGGGTAGCTGGGATATGGCGAGTGGTCATAAACTTTTTGACACTATTCTGGGTGGGGGGGGGGGGGGGGGCGAAAAACAAATCTGGTGAGACTGGGAAGGGG
Organism: Ctena decussata; assembly: GCA_963989385.1. Lineage (NCBI taxonomy): Eukaryota > Metazoa > Mollusca > Bivalvia > Lucinida > Lucinidae > Ctena > Ctena decussata. Next base: position 3,637,424 of record OZ022511.1, on the reverse strand, counting down.
GATATGAAAAATGGTCCCCCCCCCTCCTACACACACACCACCACCTGATTATAAATGACTCGTCCCTAAGTATGGGTACTACCCATCATAAATTTAAAACCAGTTATGAACAGAATAGTTATAACAAGGTTTGATCTACGTTGATAGAGTAGGGCTCACAATTTAGATACATCAGGACACTGAACTGGAGGGTAATGTTTCACAAGTGGCAGCTCAATTGCTAAACATAGAGATTCACACCACCCACCAATTAATGTGAGGATAGCTCACAGCCCAGCCATAGCAAATCAGAATTATTGCAGAAAAATATAAAAATATCATTTACAAATACACACCACATAAAAGATAAACACAGAGTAAAAGAAACATGTATTCAGTACAAACAATGCAAAGTTGATATGCCGGGATAAAGCAGGTTTCATAATTTGGGTCCACCAAACATTGCATAAGAGGTTGGCGCTTCGCAAGTGACAGCTCAATTATTGCTAAACATCAAGCTCCATCCATCTCCCAATCAATGTAAAGAGAATTCCATTCCATCCAATGCGTTGCTGTATTTTCCCTTAAAACAAATTTTACTTACAGTAGGGTATGTATAACTGGTAAAAATATATTTTTCGGATTCAAAAAAGCAAGCAGGCTTTGGGATCATTGATTCCATTGTAGAACTTTAAAAATATTTGAGGGTCACTGATGAGGCCTTATTGGCCGAAACTAGCTAGTCTGGCCCAGAAAACTTGTACACTCGACAGTTTTCAGTTCTTTGGTGTGATCCTTGCTTCCAAAGGATAACCCTTTTATAGAACATTTTGTAAGGAAAGGTATGGTAGACTCTTTCCCAAAAATTGCCTTTGCTTATCTAAATTGCTTATAATGCCCCCACCATTAAAAATTGGGTGGGGAGGCATATAGCATCAACGCGGTCCGTACGTACGTCCTGTCCTGTACGTACGTACGTCCTGTACGAAAATGGTTTCCGTTCGATATCTTTTGAAAACATCGGTGTGTTGAATTCACATTTTATACACAGGTACATAATCATAAAATACAGGTCAAGTTCGATGTTGGGTACAATCCGTTTATTACTGTGGGAGTTATGGCCTTTTTCGACTTCATTTTGTATGAAAAAATGGTTTCCGTTCGATATCTTTAGAAAACATTGGTGTATTGAATTCATATTTTATACACAGGTATATAATCGTAAAATACAGGTCAAGCTCGATGTTTGGGTAAAATCCGTCTATCATTGTGGGAATTGTGGCCCTTTTTCTACTTTATTCTGTATGACAAACTGGTTTCCGTTCATTATCTTTTGAAAACATTGGTGTATTGTATTCATATTTTATACACAGGTACACACACACACACACGGAGAGGCGCCATAGTCGAGTGGTTAGAGTGGCTCGCCTATTGTGGAGAAAGTCACCGTAAGGTCGTGAGTTCGCGCTCACTGTCGCCATACGATGACTGGAAAACTCTCTCTGTCAACCCAGCAGTAAATGGGTACCTTTTTCGAATCAGGGAAGGATAAGGCAGCGAAAGGAGAGGGATGGGCTCCGCCTTTCATCAGCTGTGCCCAAGATACAGTGGGTCTCTAACCCCCACTGCCCCTACGGCTATTAGGCTATGGGAAACCTTTACCTTTTACCTTTTATATAATCATAAAATACAGGTCAAGTTCGATTAAGGATAAAATCTGTCTATTATTGTGGGAGTTATTGCCCTTTTTCGACTTCATTTTGTATGAAAAAAATGGTTTCCATTCATTATCTTTTGAAAAAAATAATGTATTGGATTCCTATTTTATACACAGGTATATAATCATAAAATACAGGTCAAGTTCGATTTAGGGTAAATTCCGTTAATTATTATGGGAGTCATGGCCCTTTATCGACTTTATTTTGTATGAAAAAATGGTTTCCGTTCATTATCTTTTGAAAAGATTAATGTATTGGATTTATATTTTATACACAAATATATGATTATAAAATGGTCAGGTTCAATTTAGGGTAAAATCCGCCAATTTCTTTTGGAGTTATGTTTTTGTTTTTTTTCAACTTCATCTCATACAAAAATGGTTAGTTTTTGAAAAGTTACTTGTTTCCAGGCTATTTCTTTTTGAAAGTTGCATGACATCCATTTCTGTGAAAAGATACAGAATGTTATCACATATCGCAGGTTGCCATATCACAGTCATGACCCCCCCCCCCCCCACACACACACACACACTTCTCTTCATCCGAGAAGCACAATACATCTGCCTAACGAAAACAATAAAACATGTACCACACCAGTCTGCCTTTGTAAACCTAGTTATCCTACAAGTTCCAATACCTTAAAAAATTATCCTACAAGTGCCAGTACCTTAAACAAGGCGCCAACTTACTTAGGGCACTAGGCGGGGGTATCCTTGTCTTACGGACACATTCTTTAGAGGGTTATCATGCGAACCAAACAACCAACTAAATGTTTTGTACCACTTCAGAAACTGAGGGTGAGGTTGGGCCTGTAAAATCGATTTAAGCCCCCCCCCAGTAATTCATTACTGACCGTTCCAAGGCGGTAGTTCTGTTGTGGTTCTTTGTTGCCTGTTTTTGGTGTCAGAGTTTCTGTGATGTTTTACCTTATGTATGTTATTATTATTTTTGGTTCGGTTTGGGTTGCTGAGTGGCCACCTTTTGGGAACAAGCTGCTCACTCGGTTGGCCATATGTTCTCTGTATCTTGATTATTTGTAATCTTAGTTGTTTCCAACTATGGTTTGAGGGCTGGATTTGGATTTTGATTGTTTCAGTTCCTGGTCTTTGCATACTTTTTACTTTTAACATGTAGACTATTCCACTGCTATATCTGTTAGGCAGATATTAAATTTTATATGAGTCTAATTATGGCCCTTTTCTCGTACAGTCCATACAGTCCGTACGTATATTTAACAGACAGTTTGAGTCTGTATACACCCGGGAACAAGTAGGTGACCCCCATCGAAAGGACCAACTCCCTACCCAGATATTGGAGATTTATACATTGACCCTAATGGGGTCAAAAAACTATTAGACCTCTTAACCCCCATAAATTTTCAGGTCCAGACGACCTAAGTGCACGTGTGTTAAAAGAATGCAGTGCTGAAATTGCCCCGGTCCTTGCCTGCATTTTCAACCAGTCCTTGGCCCAGTCTAGAGTACCAGATGACTGGCTGCAAGCTAATGTGGCTCCCATTTACAAAAAGGGAGAAAAGTTTGACCCTGCCAATTATAGGCCGGTCTCTTTGACTTGTATTTGTTGTAAGTCTCTGGAGCACATTCTCGTGAGCAAAATCATGCAACATCTATCGGACCATAAGATTTTAGTTGAGTCTCAGCATGGCTTCAGAAGTGGTAGGTCATGCGAGACTCAACTGGTCCAGTTCATTCATGATTTGCAGGCAAACCTGGACAGAGCCAATAGTAAAGGTCACAAACAGACGGACTTCATTATTATGGACTTTGCCAAGGCTTTTGATAAGGTCCCCCATAGACGATTGATTTATAAACTGGAGTATTATGGTATCCGAAATGATATCTTCCGGTGGATCTCTGCCTGGCTATCTGGAAGGACACAAAAAGTTGTTCTGGGTGGTGTCTGTTCAGACCCTCTCCCCGTGTTGTCTGGTGTCCCCCAGGGTTCTGTTTTAGGGCCCATTCTGTTCTTAATCTTTATTAATGACGTGCCAGACAGCATAAGCTCAACAGTCCGCCTTTTTGCTGATGACTGTGTACTCTATAGAAATATTAGACGGTCCGAAGACCAACAGATGCTCCAAGATGATTTGGATAAATTGGCACTTTGGGAAGAGGCATGGCTCATGAAATTTAATGTTGCCAAATGTCACTCTATGAGGGTGACTAGGCACCCCCCTCCAAAGCAATTAATCCATGGTTATACATTGCATAACCAAGTCCTAGAGAATGTATCGTCAGCCAAATATTTAGGAGTTGAAATTACGAATGACCTCGAGTGGGGTCAGCACATCAATGAAGTTACCAGTAAGGCTACTAAGACTTTGGGTTTCCTTCGTAGAAACTTGACTTTTGCATCGAAGGAAATCAAGGCTGCTGCATATAAAACTCTGGTCCGGCCCAAATTAGAATATGCAGCACCATTTTGGATGCCCCATCACCAAGTAGATATTAACAGAATAGAAAAAGTACAGAGGACTGCTGCCCGTTGGACCAGTAGGCGCTGGCGCAATCAAAGCCATGTGGGAGAAATGTTAGAAGAACTCCAATGGCCAGACCTGCAGGAAAGACGACAGCAGGCTTCTCTGTCTCTATTCTACAAAATTCACAATAATCTTGCCATTGTAGATAGGAATAAGTACCTATCTGAGGTCGGTGAAGGGAGCAGGAGAACTAGGTCCCACCCATTTCAGTACAACCGTCCAAATGCTTACACGGACGGTTTTAAGAATTCCTTTTTCCCCAGGACAATTGCAACTTGGAATGGCCTTACAACCGAAGCTGTCTCTTCGGAGACAGTTGATGGGTTTAAGGCCAAAATTTAATATCCTAGGGTAGAGCAGGGGTAAGGCATGGAATGCCTGCCCCTGAGGACTTCTTGTAAATAGTTTTAATCTGCTGGTGGCTTTGTCACAAATTCATTTTTTTTATTTTATTTATTATTTTTTTTTTGTGACAACTTATGCGCCACACCAGAAAACCTGTCATCATGGTCAAAATTGCCCGAGGACAGTAAAGATAGAAAGAAAGAAAGTCCAGTGGTGATTAGGGTGACCGCTTTCCCCAGAAACAAGTGCGGCGCATTTTAATTTCCGGTTTCAGAATCGCAGTAAACAGAGGTGAAAAACTGTTCGCGATATATCGGCGAGTGTAGTTAAGCAATTTTAGTAGAACAGATGTATTCAGTATGGCAAACCATGGTTGTTCAGCAAAACATCAGTTGTCTGGCAGTCAAATTACCTGCCGCACACCGTTTCGTTCAGAGGGGACACGAAAACTGATGATATCCATTTTACTTTATACCTCCAGTTCTGCTGGGTGCTTTCCGACATCAAAATTTTTAATGGTTGACTTTCCGTTGATATATATGGCGAAAATGAATGCTTTCCCTGAAAGTGTGTAGGTTCACCTGTGTAATAGTATCGACTTATTATGTTAATAAGTGATAACACAATAAAGAACGACTAAGTGTTCTAACTAATTTTAATGACTGTCTCAATTCACAATACACAGTATAGCATTGCTGCTTCAGTCTGGCAAGTAGGAGTGTGTGACAAGCTTGAAAAGATTCAAAGAAAGGGCCTAGCACTATGCCTTGGCTGTCCAAGCACTGCAAGCTGTGAAGCACTAGAAGTGCAGGCAGGCGTTCTACCACTGGACTTGAGGAGAGAGGAACTTGCCATAAGAGAATGCACTAAAATTATGGCCAAAGCAAACACAGAGCCAATTAAACAGTGTCTCCTTCTTGTCAAGTATCAGTGGAGGAGCGGCCTAGAGAAAAAGTTCCTACTCCAATGGGTAAAATATTGCAACAAATCTCGGACATGACTTCATCAACAAACCTGAATCTAAATGCTATTGAGCCGGAAATGAGCTACCTTGAATACTTGCAGCCTTCCTTGAGAAGACCAGAGTATTGGTCTAATCTAGGATCTTCTAAAAACAGAACAAGTGCTCAGGAGGCAGAATCAAGGAATGTTGTAGAAAACCTGATAAAAGATAACACGAAAGTACAAACAGTGATAGCCTTTACAGATGGGTCTTGTAGAGGCAACCCAGGCCCATGTGGGGCAGGTGCATGCGTCTTTCTTCCCAACAATGATGAAATAGAATTGAAACAGCCTGTTTCAAAATTGGCTTCTATTCTCCTTGGTGAGCTTGTTGCTATCCAAATAACCCTAAATTTCCTCATTGAGGAAAAGAAAGTACGTGATATTGGTACTGTCCTTATATTTTGTGACAGCCAGTCTGCAGTTGGAATCCTACAGCTTGGTTGGGATAATAAAAGTTATAAGAAAACTGCTATGGACATTCAACAGTCTCTTAATATACTTGAAAAGGATGGTACACAGGTAAAAATCCAGTGGAGTCCTGGTCACGCAAACATAAGAGGAAATGAGATCGCAGATAGGCTTGCCAAGGAGGCTGCAAAAGAGGCAGAAGAAATGACGGGTGACATAGGGGTTGCAAGTCAGTCTGATGTCAAATCAGCAGCCAGAGAGTCAGTTAACATCAAATGGCAACGAAGGTGGGAAGTGTCAGAAAAAGGAAGGCAACTGTTTACGCACAGACCTGCTGTAAAGCTCAACAGAATTGAGTTTGACAAGCTCAAGAATCAGAGAGTTGTACTGCAGCTCCAAAGTGGGTACTGTAAATTGAAAGAATACCAAAATAAAGTTGGGATATCTGATAGCCCAACATGTGAATGTGGAGCTATAGAAGATGTGCAACATTTTCTACTTGAATGCCCAAACTATAGTGTGCCAAGGGAGACATTGAGACAATCTCTGCTCCTAAGCTGTGGTATTGCAGACTTTGGCACGGAAATACTTCTGTCAGTAACAGATGATGAAGATTTAAAAGACATACGTCCACTGATATGGGATCAGCTGGACATATACATTTCCCAAACAAAGAGGTTTTAGTGCAGAATTGGGCTGTATTGAATGGAGAAAATACTTCATACTCATGTCATTAATCTTGTTAGATTTCATGTGTTTTGTTGACTTTATTCTGGCCGGTGGGAGGCACAAACGCATCTAACCGAGGAATGAAGCAACAATCGTAGGATGATTATTTTACAGTCAGTTAGGACATGATAGCCTAACTGTAACAGAATAAACAGTTCACCATGACGTTGTTGCTCTTCCCTGCGAGTGTGGACTGTCCGTACAGCGGGAAGGGCGGCAGCGTTGTTGCTGGAGCATGAGGTTGTGTTATTCCAACCAAGGTTGCTTGCAACATTTAAATTCTAAGAATGTAAGGTCTGTGGTTGGCCATAACCATTGATTATAGGCATGAAACCAATTGCGATTCAATGCTGTCAACGTAAGGTTGGGCCTGCGAAGAGCTTTTTGGTTCTCATCATTCACGGGTATCACAGACTTTACTCTCACTTATAGGAAAAGCAAATTCATCTGATTGAGGAATATGAATGCGTATCATGTTTGCTCCATGTTGAATAAAAGCTTGTTGATTTTCATGAAATATATTAGAAGTGGCTGTTTCGGCTACACTTGATATATTGGTATGATGTACAAGTTTCCATGTTGAAAAATCCATCTTTTTTACATTGTATTAGTGTGCCATGTTATGTTCAATTTTTGATTTTGTCATGTTTTGCCAATCTTAATGCAATGTGCTGAGTAATGGTCGAACCGGCCACACTTAGGATTTTGATATAGATGGTTTCATGTTGTTAAGGGAAAACTGAGTACTCCAGACGAATAAATGGGCCCATACAGCAAATTTCATATATATGTGTATAAAAATTGAAATATTGAAAAAAAAAAATTAAAAAAAAAAAAGAGAGAGAAAAAAAAAAAAAAAAATTACTAACTGCTGGCTATTCTTTACAGGATTTATATGCATGCATATGCATGATTTATTATCTGTGACTAAATTAATATATATGCGTTCTATTACAGGATTATACTGTGAGTCATTAATTTGACTTTACTTATAGTAGTTTATACAAGTGAGACAGCACGGCTAATTATGGCCTTGAACCAAACCAAACCAAACCATTTACAGAATAAACAGTTCACCATGACGTTGTTGCTCTTCCCTGCGAGTGTGGACTGTCCGTACAGCGGGAAGGGCGGCAGCGTTGTTGCTGGAGCATGAGGTTGTGTTATTCCAACCAAGGTTGCTTGCAACATTTAAATTCTAAGAATGTAAGGTCTGTGGTTGGCCATAACCATTGATTATAGGCATGAAACCAATTGCGATTCAATGCTGTCAACGTAAGGTTGGGCCTGCAAAGACCTTTTTGGTTCTCATCATTCACGGGTATCACAGACTTTACTCTCACTTATAGGAAAAGCAAATTCATCTGATTGAGGAATATGAATGCGTATCATGTTTGCTCCATGTTGAATAAAAGCTTGTTGATTTTCATGAAATATATTACTAGTGGCTGTTTCGGCTACACTTGATATATTGGTATGATGTACAAGTTTCCATGTTGGAAAATCCATCTTTTTTACATTGTATGAGTGTGCCATGTTATGTTCATTTTTTGATTTTGTCATGTTTTGCCAATCTTAAGGTGGTGATTTTCACTGATTTGGGGCAAAGACAAAAATCTGCATTAAGTGCTGAAGATGCAGCGGATCTTCCCAGGAGTTGGCAGATGCCTTCTTTGTGTTGTTTCTCACTATTCGGAATCCCAAGATGCGGGACGTGTTGGTGTTGGGAGGGATTTGTATAGGAGGGGATCAGGGGGTGGTTTTGTGCGAGTGGATCTAAAGGGTGGCCATCATTGTTGAAGATGTAACATGGTCTGAGCATGAGTTGATGTATTGTGGGGGGCGTCCTGGCGATTGTTTTTTCCATTTTCTTTGCGCGTTGTAGGGCTGCGCGGGTAAAAAAGATGTGGCCTGTGTCCAAATATTTGTCTCAAAAATACATAGCAGAGTCTGTTTTCAAGGTTGAATAGTTTCAATAATATACCTGTCTTGGTCATTGTAATGTAATATTTATACTGTGAGTATGATATAGGTATACCTGACCTACCTGTATTAATGAATGCAAGCACTATACAGTCGAACCTGTCTTAAGGGGTCACTGTATTAAGGGGTCACCTGTCTTTAACAGCCACCTTTTTGGATTCCCTTTAACCAAAATACAGTGCAAATGAACCTGTATTAAGGGGTCACCTGTCTTAAGCAGCCAATTTTTGTGGTTCCCCTGGGATGACCCCTTAAGACAGGTTTGACTGTACATGCACTTATATACATGGTCAGACATTTGAGGAAAAGGCTTCTGTGTTTACCTGCGCAGCCTGATAGCGCGCGGTGAGGGTGGGGTGAATAATTGCTGGGACGCTCTTCATAGTGGGTTGGTTTATGTTCGGACCTAGTGGCATTTTCAGTGGTGGTGGTCATTTTTTGGATTTGTTCGCGCAGAGTTGCACTTTGATCTTTTCTTGTATGGATCCTTATTGATATCGATATGTCATGCGTTTTTGTATTCTAGACTGTGAGAAACAACATAAGGAGGGCGTCTGCTGGGTTTTGGGGGGATCTGTTGTATTTTCAGCGTTTTATTGCGATTTTTGTATATACCACAAATCACCACCTTAATGCAATGTGCTGAGTAATGGTCGAACCGGCCACACTTAGGATTTTGATATAGATGGTTTCATGTTGTTAAGGGAAAACTGAGTACTCCAGACGAATAAATGGGCCCATACAGCAAATTTCATATAAATGTGTATAAAAATTGAAATATTGAAAAAAAAAAAAAAATACTAACTGCTGGCTATTCTTTACAGGATTTATATGCATGCATATGCATGATTTATTATCTGTGACTAAATTAATATATATGCGTTCTATTACAGGATTATACTGTGAGTCATTAATTTGACTTTACTTATAGTAGTTTATACAAGTGAGACAGCACGGCTAATTATGGCCTTGAACCATACCAAACCAAACCGAAGTATTTTAGAGAAGTGCCTATCAGAGAGGCAGCAAATGTATTTATATGACCTAGCGGTGCGGTCCAGTCAAGCGTATTAAATAAACATGCACTATGATTTGCTCATAATATAACAACCTGGATTGGGAATTGGCTCTTGTAGCTCAACTGGCCTTGATTGGGCTCACCCCCTCCCTCCCCCTCCCTCCCCCCAGAACGTATTGATGGTCATCTTGTAATCATGTACAAGGTCACATTTGACCATGTTGCCATTCCAGCATCTGAGTACCTTGTTCGTAACACTGGACAATCAAGACATATTCATCCACTTTCATCTTGGCTAATCCCCACTTTTAAAGACCACTCCAGGTTTACATTTTTCCCTAGGACTGCCTCCCAGCCCACATACCGGTCCTTAACTCCTTGGCACAGTTCAGTGGTGCTTGCAGGTGATCCATGTCTCTCCCTAAACACCAATTTCTGTTTTTATCTTTTAACAATATTAACACTCTTTATCACACTTTACAAGCTCATCTGACACTCTTTCCTATACTTTTGTTTGAATCCGCTTTCCTATACTTTTGTTTGAATCCGGGTCAACTTGGCCTGGGATCAATTAGGCCTGAGTCAACTCGGCCCGGGTCAACTCGGCCTGCTGCATATGTATGTATGTATGTAATGTAGGTAGGTAGGTAGGTAGGTAGGTAGGTATGCATGTATGTATCAAAGTGCACTGTGCAAGTAATTATTGCCGACACACTTGATTAATCACCATTAAAACTAAACCCGCTTTAATAAGTATATTGATACATGAATTATTTAATGGGGATCTTTAATTATTTAACACATTCCCAGCAATCATTCATTGGCGTGACGAATTACTCGCAATTATTCTTTAATTTGAAACAATTTAAATGTTTGGTCATCGAGATTTATTACACTCTGGTGATCACAGATCACTTATAAAACTCATCTTTAGAGAAACGCAGTAAGTAAGTACATAATATCATATTGCTTTTCAATTTCTTGGAAAAATAAGGTTTAAAGACAGGGGTGGTACTATATAAGGAGGATTAAGTTCCACAGTGTCATTCCGTCTCTTGTTCACATAGTGTCAACACCTCCAGTCAGCCAATAAACTTCTCAGGCATGGTAAATCAGGTCCACTGATTGGTTGAATAAATTTTCACACCTTTACCTGTACAGGTAGATATGCTATGTGCTGGGAACCAGACCCCCCGGCAGAGAAGTTCTGTCTTTAAACTGAACAATTCTATCCACACAAAATATAGCATTAGCATTGTTGTAAAATAACAGGCCGAGTTGACCTGAGGCCGAGTTGACTCAGGGGCCGAGTTGACCCGTGTTTCAGCTAACCCCCTTCAGCCCATGGCTTGCCGGAATCCGTCTGACAACCCCCCTCGGGGGTTAAGACATACAGGAAGGTAGATAGATAGATAGCTCATCGGCACAATAAAAAAAGAGATCAAAGTTACAGAAGCTTTATTTAATGTCACATATTAGAAACAGACAACATAAGCTCTGTAGAGCTATTATTGCGACAAACAAGGTATCTTAGTAACAAATTATACCTAACTGATAACTTAACTGTATCTGCTAGGACTACCCTGTATATGCAAGCACCAGCCAAGGGGGCTTTTAGTACCATTTTGTTACGCCTTTGGTATGGCCCGGCCGGGATTCAAACTTGCGAATTCCTGCTCAGGATGGGACACTCTACCACTGAGCTATCAGAGCTATTTATAGCTCCAGTAGTAGAGCATCCACTTTGGGAACAGGAGGTCATGAATTAGAATCCTGGCCATGCCATACCAGGCATAATAAATGGTACTTGGAGCTCCCATGGCTGATGCTTGTCTAGTAAGGGTAGTTTAGGTAGGAAGATAAAGGTATTAAGTCATCAGGTAGGTGTAATTTGATAGTGGATACCTTGTTTGTTGCCATAAGAGCTTATGTTGTCTATATCTAATATGCGATGTTAAATAAGGTCAAGCATAAAAAACATTTTGTTTGCAGTTCTCGGCCAAGGGTAATTTCTTGGGGTAGGTAGGTTGGCTTTTTTCTTTTCATTCCTGCCAAACGTAAAAGCAGCCCAAAAACTACATAACATGTTAAAATTTATTATATTACATACAAAGATAACAGCATCCTTCAGGATGAACAAACCTAATTTACCCACAAATGGAGTACCCATGATGTTTTAGTGGAAAGGCAACTAGTGTAGACCCAGAACAGACTGCTGTCCAGGGGCAGTCTGATCTGGGTCTGCACTGTTTGCTCAGGCCTGTTTGTCTTACTATTTACGTTGATCGCAGTAAATTTCCCATTTAAAAAAAAGATAATAATAATGCTCTTCCAAATGCAAAAATTTTTTTTGGTAGGGAGGTTTTGAGTGGATAGGTAGGCAATTGCAAACAAACAAAATTTTATTTTTGGCCTAAAGTTTCTTTATCTTTCCCTTTAACTTCTCCAGCTTTAAACGGAGAGAAATTTGGGAGCAGGGGGAGCACACTTTGCCAAAGGGACAGCTTCTTGGAAAAAAATCCCGCAAGCTTGATTTTGTAGAATACATGTATTTCAGGTGTACCAGCTATGATAATTGAGAAGGTACCATAGTACAGGTGATGCGGGTACATGAATGAGTGAAACAAGAGATGATACCACATCAAGGTATTTGAAGAGATGAGATTGATTTGCATTTGAGCCATTCTTAAACATACTACGGTATCCATAAAAAATCTAAAAATTAGGAAATCTGTAACAATTTCGTAAAAATGGAACAGTTTGGTTTGACAATGCAGTAATGTGTACCAAAGCTGCAGATAGAGTTGCAAACAGTTTAGACCCTGATCAGACTGCAGACAAATCTGTCACAACAGGGCCAACACTCACAATTTATATGGTTCTGAATATTTTTATGGAAGTGTCTGCTGACAACCGGTTGTCACCAGACTTTTTGGACCAAAATCGTCTGCTGACAACCGGTTGTCACCAGACTTTTTGGGCCAAAAACGTCTGCTGACAACCGGCCATATATTTTCTATCAGATGGTTTTTAATTGGGTTTCCTTTGACTGAATTTATATTAATATGTTATAAATATAACATAAATGTTCTCATTGTAAAGGCAAATTATTATTTTTACTTGCATGCACCTTTTGGCATTGTGTTACATATATATGAGGACTGTTTGTACTTTGATGAGTTAGAGTTTATAGTTTATTTATTTTCAAATTCCAGAAGGCTAAAAAGCCCATGAGGATACAACATATCATACATGATGGCATATGACAGTGTAACATATAGAAAATGTACAGTACAATTACTGAGTGCAATAGTAAATCAACTGGCATAATATACTAAATTTTGTCAAACACTGTTTATACAAAGTTGGACCAACTTGAACTGGAAATGGTAATCTCATGGAGAAGGTGTTCTTTAAATACATCATATAATTTGCACTCCCATAGTACAAAACAACATAATCATATACAATAACAAAACATATTGATACAGGCAGGATATCAATAGCATATCATTGTAGCAGCATGAAATCCATAATGACACGCAGTGCCTGCGTCTCATCATGAAATTCACACTGGTACACTTGTTATCCAAAAACGAAATAACTACTTTGTTTACTGTAGCATCACATGAAATAACACAAGCATATGCACTCCTGTAAGTACATGAATAATTGCTGGAAACAAATGTTTTACAGATTTCAGACTTAAATCAACGGCGGCTTGCATACGGGTACATGTGGCGGAACCAATGTCCAAACAGCATGACCCGCATGCAATGCTACCCCCGAAATAAGCATGAACTATGTAATATAACTAAATTTCATTCATGTACTAACATAAATACATAAATATCAATAAATTATCTAAATACTGAGATACAAAAAGATAGAACATAAGTAACAAAACACCAGTGAAATTTGCATAACATTGCTTATTCATTGTTAAGTTTCCCAAACCGTTCCAGACCCCAAGTTAGAGTAATATCACAATATTCAATTGAAACTGAAATCGAGATCATGGGGTTGGCTGGCAACTGATTGGGTCGATCCCTACCGAGCTTATAGCCAACTCCATGATATTCAGCAACTACCCCATAAGCACCTTTGCTATATAATAAATGAAATACTCAACTTTACAAATTGAAATGTATGATAGATCAGTCGTCCGAGATATTAAGAAATGTAAGAGAATATATAAGCAGATCAGGATAAATCCCCAACAAGCCCCTTATCCTTATCCATTCTAATCAGAAAATGAAATTTATACAACATAAAAGCGAAAATTATGGAGCCAACTGATAACTGATTGGGTCGAACCCTTACCAAGTCTGTAGCTGGCTCCATAATTGGCAATATGTACTCGTCTGCACCAATGCCCGATATAAAAATTAGATAGGCGATACTTTGTCAAGAAAACACGTCTCAATGGATTTTGAAATACACTGATGTCCATTTTTCGAATTTATAATGCCCTACATATATTTCGACCAAATATAGTTAGCGAGGTAAATATACCAGCTATCGTATCTAGCTAGTTTGAATGAAAACATAGTTCAGTTACGAGAGCCCACACCATATTATAAATCTGTACGCAGTTTAAGAGCGTGGAATATAAAAGCACATACCTTACGAATACAGTTAATGTTAGTTGAATTTACTAAATCGATGAATTTAAACATACTCGGTCTTCTCCAGTAATATTGCGGGATATACTGTTTTCTTAGATCGATATAAACGGGACATTCTAATACAAAATGGTACTCGTCTTCAAGGATTTGACAAAAATTGCATCTTCTTTCTGCTAACGGAATACTGTTTGGTTTTACCCATCTACCTGCTTCAATCTCTAATCTGTGAGATGACATTCTTAATCTACTTAAAGCTTGACTAAATTTCCGAACATTTACTTTATCTAAATAGGGTTGAAACTGAAAAATAGCGATACGTTTATAAAAAATTGCACGGGTAGAATTCTCTAATCTCTCTTGCCAGTTCTGTATGAATGTATCAGTAAGACGTTGTTTTAGAAGTGAAATGAAGACATTATAATTCCCAACTCCTTGCTCAAGCCATACCTCGTAAAACCCTAAAGACATTAAAAGATGACGCACAAGTGATGCCCAGTTTATTTTATTTGGGACTAAGTCCATAAGATGTATGGAAACCAATAAAGTTGCCTTTAAATTTAGTCCTTATTTATTGCCTGTTGTTGTTTGTAATATATTATCTAACTGACATTGTCCCTTTGTGCCTGATTATGATAGCTATATGGTCTCTCTCCTATTACAATTAAATCCTAGAATTAAGGTGTGAAAATCAAACTTTGATCTCTAACAAAGTTGTATACCTCAATCAAATGTGTTTGTTCAGCAGTTAGTTCTGAATCAGGCTTCTTAATGCTTTTATCAAATTTGGTGTATCATATTTTATTCATATCATCTTTACTTATCTGTCTGAAACATAAATGGCTCTTGTCATTGAATATCTACACCATTAGATCCAAGACCACAGCATCCTTACCCTATAATATTCGGGTTCTAGAACTGAACAGCTGTGGTCCATGCTGGAAGAGATTGCTGCTGTATTTGATGTTAGTAAAATATTGATACTTTAGAATTCAGGTTTTTTGTTTGTTTTTAGCTCACCTGAGCCATAGGTTCAAGGTGAGCTATTGTGATCAGTCAATGTCCAACATCCGTCTTGCCTTGTCTGTCATCAACAATTTGCTTTAAATGACAACTTCTTCGAAACCGCTAGGCCTAGCCTAGAGCTTTGATATTGAAAATCTGCTGCTTCAGAACTGCTGGGCTCAGATGCTTAATATTTGGTATGAAGTGATGTCTAGTGGACCTTTACCAAGTTTGTTCAAGTTGGGACCCAGGGTCCAAAATGGCCCTGCAGCAGGGGGTTTTGGGTTCCAAAATAAAATATACTTAAAAATATACTTCGCCAAAACTGCTAAAATCAGATGTTTGAAATATGGTATGTAGCATTGCCTAGTGGTCATTTCGTTTCCAACTTTGTTCAAATGGTGGCCGTAGGACCCAAAATGGCCCACCCCAGGGGGTCCTGGATTTGAACCATAGACATACACAGGAAAATATTCAAAAATCTTCTTCAGAATCACTGGGCTCAGATGCTTGAAATTTGGTATGTAGCATTGCCTTGTGGTCTTTTACCAAGTTTGTTCAAATGGTAGCCTCAGGGTCAAAAATGGCCCTGCCCCATTGGGTCCTAGGTTTGAACCATAGAAATACATAAGAAAATATTCAAAAATCTTTTTAGCTCATCTGAGCCATAGGCTCATGATGAGCTATTGTGATGTCTGTTGTCCGTCATGACGTGTGTTGTGCCTTTTCTGTTGTAAATAATTTGCTTCAAAGGACATTATCTCCTAAACTGCTGGTTGATTTTGACCAGACTTGGCAGGAATGAACCTTATATGACCCTCTTTGAAAGTTATTCAAATGGTTCTAGTCCATGGCATAACTAGGTCAAATGAGCTAAAATAGTTTTTGAAAATCTTTTTGTCTAAAACCACAAGGCCTAGAGCCTTGACAAATTATGGGATTTCCTTGTCAAAAATCACAAGGCCTAGAGCCATGACAAATTATGGTCCTGGGCTCAAAATGGCCTCACCCTGGGGGTCGAGGTTTTACACAGGCTTCTATAGGGAAAATGTAAAAAATCTTTTTGTCTAAAACACTTGATGCAGAGCCTTGTATTTGGTTTGTAGCATCACCTAGTGATCCCCTACCAAGTTTTTTTCAAATTATGGCCCTGAAGTCAGATGGCCTGCTCTGGGGGTCACATGTTTTACATAGGCTTAAAATGGTGTAGATATTTAACTTTGTTGGTTTCCATACATTAAAGTACAAACAGTCCACATATATATGTAACACAATGACAAGAGTGCAACTAAAAATGGTCATTTGCCTTAACTATGAGAAACTTTATGTTATATTTATTATATATTTATAACATATTAATACAAATTCAGTGAAATTAGACCCTTTTTTAAACAAGAAAATATATGGCTGGTTGTCAGCAGACGTTTTTGGTCCAAAAAGTCTGGTGACAACCGGTTGTCAGCAGACGATTATGGTCCAAAAAGTCTGGTGACAACCGGTTGTCAGCAGACCTCACCTATTTTTATTTTAAATATGTCTCAGTCTTCTGGGTTCTGAAATACTGTATATATATTTCAGGAATGAATCAGTGTTATAAATTATTTTTTTTTTGCAGGTAGCAATTACTTGCTACCTGGTTTAAAAGCTAGTAGCAAAACTCACATTCCTGGTAGCAAAAACTGGAGGCCAAAAACAGTCCTATTATCAGATTTATGACCAAACAAAATTCCATAAGGTGAAAGGCATTAATACCTTTGACCTTATGGAATTGTGTATAGTCTTACAGAAGCAGTATTTTAATGAAAGTCGGCTAGTACTTCCAAGAAATAAACTTTTACTTAAGAATTCCTAGGCAGAAACTTTTTGCTACCCACTTTTTCTTCAGGTGGAAATGAGATTTTTAGGTGGCAAATTTGCTACTTGTTGTCCCCCGCCTTTTCGAAGAAAAGCGGAGGGACATAGCTTTCGGCATTCCCTCCTTCCATCCGTCCGTCCGTCCTTCCATCCGTCTGTCCTTCCATCCGTCCGTCCTTCCGTCCTTATTTCCGTCCTTCAGTCCCCCTAATGTAGTAGGTACCTTGTGTGCGCAACTCCTCCTACAGTTTTATGCCGATTCTTTCAAAACTTTACAGCTGTTCTTGTCATGGTCTGAAGATATGCATGTGGTTTGGATATAATCCTGAGATTATTTTTTATCACATTTTCCACAAGTTGAACTTAGTCATTTTTTAGGCATTTTTACGATCAAAGTGACTAGATAGTGGGTACTGTGTGTGCGCAACTCGTCTAACAGTTTTATGCCGATGCCTTTGAAACTTCACAGGTGTTTTGGTCATGGTCTGAAGATACGCATGTGGTTTGGATATAATGCTGAGATTATTTTTTGTCACATTTTCCACAAGTTGAACTTAGTCATTTTTAAGCGTTTTTATTATCATAGTGACTAGATAGTGGGTACCTTGTGTGTGCAACTCCTCATACAGTTTTATGCCGATTCCTTTGGAACTTCAGAGGTATTTTGGTCATGGTCTGAAGATATGCATGTGGTTTGGATATAATCCTCACATTATTTTTTATCACTTTTTTGGCAAATTGAACTTAGCCATTTTTCATACATTTTTACTATCAAAGTGAATAGATAGTGGGTACCTTGTGTGTGCAACTCCTCCTACAGTTTTATGCCGATTCCTTTGAAACTTCACAGGTGTTTTGATCATGGTCTGAAGATATGCATGTGGTTTGGATATAATCCTCACATTATTTTTTTTATTACTTTTTTCACATTTTTAACTTAGCCGCTTTTCCAGCTCAAACACTTAAGTGTATATACAGTGGAGACCTAGTTTCTAAGGCGGGGGACATAAATTCATCAAATTTGCTTGTTACTGTTAATTTCGAACCTTGTGAATACTTATTGAAAGATGCTGTGGATCGGGATTATTTTGCATATGCTTGTTTTATCATATGACGTCGCATCTGAGAATGTAATAAAGCCATGCATTATAAACGATAATCCACTAGTGGATTAAATATGCAAATTACGTCATAACGTTATGCACTGATGTCCATAAAACGTCGCGTTTTCTAATGGCGAAATCGTGACGTTTTAGTGCAAAATTTGCTAATAAAATGCGATTTTAGTGTCATATGATAAATAGAATCTTGCATTCTTGCTCCTGTATTATTGAATTTATTAAACTTGTTGGTGAAAACGATAAGATGCTCGGCAGAGCCTCACATCTTATCTTTTTCCCCTACTCGTTTAATAAATTCAATAATACATGAGCACTCATGTAAGATCCTATAATTCTTATTCATTTGCAAAGGTTTATTAAGGTGAATGGGTACAACACCATGTTTTCTGCCATTTTAACAAAGGGAAATAACTTTTGTTACTTACTTCCCTTGAAAGTGAAACCTTTCGAAAAGAGTGTCTACTTGTACAGGAAAGAATTTGCACCTCTAGGAATAGATTGCAAAGTATTCAAAGTTACTTTTAGATTTAATCCCCATTGAGAAGGGAGGGAAAAATGAAATTGGCAGAGTTACTTCCCCCTGAAAGTGTTCCCATTTTCGTTCAGAGAAATATTTGGGAAATCTTAAATTCAAAGTTGTCATAATGGATTCCCATAGACAAACCCATAAAGATTTTGAGAAAGTTTTGCAAAACTAACCCTTAATGCACCAAAACAGCAGATGAAAAAATCTGTGTCTGCAAAATTAAAAAGAAAAACAGTTTCATCCAAGCCATATCATATTGAGACTTCAAAAAATAGAAGTCAAATGGAGTAGACCCAAATGAGGTGGCTCATTATGAGTCACCTCAGCTAGATCTATTCTGTTTGCAAATTCAGCTATTTTCATTTTTGATGCTTCAGCTGTTGTAATATTTTTGAATACTTTGAGATTTTCTTTTTTGTTACAGTGTGTCACAGAGTGTTCATTTCATTTGATCTGAAAACTCATTTACTTTTGTTTCTTTATTTCAACAGAAATTATTGTTCAGACCCAGGTGATGGAACACCAAATAGACTACAAGCAGAAGTACAAGGTGTTGAAAAAGAAACTCAAATTTCTCGTATATGTAAGTAAACTTGTCTTACTTTACCATGTATGGTGAATGTGTTTACGTCAGTGTTTTTTTCCACCATTTTACAAAAGAAGACAACTTTTTGTGACTTCTTGTATGCTTCCCTAGACAAAGAACCCCTTCCAAAATGGGATCAGCTCTTAAAGGAAGAAATTTGCTCCTGGAAGAGCAAATTCTATTCTTTAAGAGTTAGTCCCTTTTGAAAAGAGAAGCAAAAATGAAAACGACAGAATTGCTGCCCTTGAAAGTTTACCTGGCCACCTTAAATATCGCCTTTTCTGTAAAAAGGCACTTTCAAGCTAAACAAATACAAGTACATGTATGTTTGTCCAAACAGGGAATGTATTTGAATGGCAACACAAGAAAACCAACATAGTGGCATTTGCACCCAGCGAACACTCCGGTCAGCCTGGACATCTTCCCAGTCTGACCAGAGTCTTCTCTGTGGCCATGGAGGTAGCTTAAATCCTTAGTTACTGTTTAAGCTCACAGAAAAGACTCTAATCAGACTGGATGGCTGCCTAGGCTGATCTGAGTCAGCTGGGTGAACATGTCTCTTTGTTGGTTTTATCATGATGGGACTCATTTATTTTGAACATGTGGCTAACAGGAAACAGCCTTTAACTAGACTGCATCATTAGGAATGGTTGTACAACATTTCTGTTCAGATGCTTTAAAGAAGTGAACTGCAATGAATTTTACTGGATTGCATATTAACTGATCAAAATAAATTAAGATCCATTTTAACTTTGTCCATGTGTGCAAAATATATCCTTCATGAATGCTTTTTTCCAGAACAGTCTGCTAAGACCGTATAAGAATGATTTATATAGTTAAAGTCACTCATGATCACCAAAAGTGGTAATTTCACTCATGGCTTCGCCATTTGTGAAATACTGCTTTTGGTGTTCATTCGGTGAAATAAAAATTGATCTTACACTGAAAAAGTCAAATAATCTCTATATTATCATCAAATTCTATTTCTTGTCTAGATCTCTCTTGTAGTGAACTTACAATGTAAACTGAAATTACCATACAAAGTGAACTGAACTGTTTCAGTTATCAGGGTTTCACCGTTGTTTTCTTCTTGTCATATAGGAGCAAGAATGCTTCTTGGAAGAACTTAGGAAAGCTCAAAGAAGATTGCTGAAGGTATCAAGAGATAGAAGGTTAGTTATTGTCTCGCCTGCGACAAACAGAAGTAATACATAAATATTACTAATCCAGCACGTCAGCAGGAAATCTTTAGTCAAGCTTTCTGGTTTAGTTCTGTTTAGTGACCATGCTCCCCACAAGAATTTGTATATGACTATTAATATAGTATGTATGATTTGTTCTATTTAATTGATGCTAGATAAATATGACTAATATATATGTAGACAGCAAGGACCCAGGTCTGCTTATACACCCAAGCTGTCTGATTATGGTCCCTGCTGAATATACATGTACCTATTTACATGCACAAGAGATTGTAAATGTGAATATCCAGTGAGACCGTATGAAGTGTCACAAGGTAATACAATCTAATATAGGTATTTTTACATAGAGAAACAACTTTTGTGACTTCCTGTTTGCTACCCTGGGCAATGGAACCCTTCCAAAACAGGATCTACTCTTAGAAGAAGAAATTTTCTTCAGTGGGAGCAAATTCTTTCAGTTTTAGCTCGCCTGAACGAAGTTCAGGAAGAGCTATTGCGCTACCCCCGGCGTTGGCGGTGGCGGTGGCGTCGGCGTTAGCAAAATGTTAAAGTTTTACGTTAAAGTTTTTTATGTGATGGGCAAGGCGCTGTCAGGCAACTATCCTGGCCCTGTGACAGGTCTTGTTAAAAGTTGACCCCAGTTGAAAGGGCAGTAAAATAAAAATGGCTGAGTTGCTTTCCTGAAAATGTATCCATTCACTCTAGGCAAAACTTCAGATGAGGGTGTAGAGGGTTAGGACAGGATGTGATGATCATCTACTTGTAACATTTTTGTTCTTAATAAGTCATACCCCACATTGAAAATCCAGATCTACTGAAGAGCCACAACATATGCTTTGTAGAGAAATGATAAAAGTATCCCAGATTTGCTCACTCAGTTTATAATAATAGCACAACCTCAGTTTGACCTCATGAAACTCCACTAACTTTCATTGGTAAACGAAGACCGTTGTTACAAATAGATCCATTTTAGGAACGCTAATATTAACTGTAAATACCTGTATTATATGACAGTACATGATTTTGTGTATTTTTAGTTTCCTACTTGACCGTCTGCTGCAATATGAGAAGCTTGAAGATTCGTCTGATGACTCTGATGTCACAGCCTCTAGTGATAGTGATGCTGAGGCACACAAAACAGAGGCAGGAGGGATAAAAAGGTACTGGTATAATGCATAAGAGACATTGGTGCACTTTCAGGGGAAGCAACTCTGCCATTTTTGGTTTTCTCACCCTTCCTAGTTGGGTCAACTCTTAAAGGAAAGAATTTGCTGTTAGAGGAGCAAATTGTTTTTATTAAGAGTAGACCTTAAAGGATTTTAAGAGTAGACCCCAAGTTGGAAGGGCTATGTTGTTTGGGAAGCAAAGAGAAAGTCAGAAGTTATTGCCCTTCGTAGAAATGGCAGAAAAACATGGCAGTGTACTGATACAGCTTAATACAGAGACACTTTGATCAGTTACTGTAATCTTTCTAAAATTTTAATACTGTAAAACACTTATATTTGGCGGCCACTTTATTTTGGCGATATTGGCGGAAAAGAAGAAAATTGCCAAATTAAAATGCCACCAATTAAATTGCTGATCAAGGGAAAATCTACCATTAAGAGATGTATTCCCTCCATTTTAATATCAAAGCAAATACACATTATATGCCTTAGTAGAACGAAGTCCAAGTAAAACACGCAAGTGAAACGGAGTATAGTGATGTTAATGTCATGCTACTTAGTACCTAAGTCAATTTAATTAAATCAGAAGTAACACAATACCCAGTATAATGTTAGCAGTTTTGTTTATAATGATAGAGAAAAGTTGTAATCACTGCAATCAGTGGCATAATTAAAGAATGACAATTTAGAACTAGGACTCAAATGGACTATGCCCCCTATCTCTGTTTGTTTTTTCTTTCGCTTTTTTTTAGCTCACCTGAGCCGAAGGCTCAGAGGTGAGCTAATAGGATGGGAGTCGAGCCGTCGTCCGTCCGTGGGTGCGTGCGTCAACACCTTCAAACATAAATATCTCAGAGACCAGTGGGCTGATCGCAATCAAATTTTATCTGAAGCATCATTTGGGTGGGGGAAAGGCTGCATTAGGTTTTGGTGCCCATCAGCTCAGAACTCTGGTTTCCATGGCAACAGATAGCCCCCATAGGGTTATAATGGGGAAAATGGCGTCATCACGTTTTCTTGACTGTTTTTGATTAGATCCTTATCATACTCGCAGGTAATGATAACATACACAAGAGCTTGGATGAGTTCGAAATTTGGCCAGATTCGAGCACAGACTACGGAGTTAGCTGCCCTTTAGCGTTTGAAAAAAATCCCATAGGGTTATAATGGGGAAAATGGCGTCATCAGATTTTCTCAACTGTTTTTGCTTAGATCCTTATCATACTTGCAGGTAATGATGACATACATAAGAGCTTGGAGAGTTCGAAATTTGGCCAGATTCGAGCACAGACTACGGAGTTAGCTGCCCTTGAGCGTTTGAAAAAAACCCATAGTGTTATAATGGAGAAAACAACGTCATGACATATTTTTAGAAAAACTTTGTCATCGCTCTATTGCCTACATTTCTTAACAGATTTTAAAATAACTTCACACTAATGTAGGGCATGACAATATCTCAAGCAAGTTCGACTTTCAGGATGCTGCGCCCAAGGTCAAGGTCACTGTGGCTATTTTTAGAAAAACTTTGTCAGCGCTCTAGCGTCTACATTTCTCAACAGATTTTAAAATAACTTCACACACATGTAGGGCATGACAATATCTCGAGCAAGTTCGACTTTCAGGATGCTGCGCCCAAGGTCAAGGTCACTGTGGCTATTTTTAGAACAACTTTGTCAGTGCTCTAGCACCTACATTTCTCAGTAGATTTTAAAATAACTTCACACAAATGTAGGGCATGACAATATCTCGAGCAAGTTTGACTTTCAGGGTGCTGCATCCAAGGTCAAGGTCACTGTGGCTATTTTTAGAAAAACTTTGTCATCGCTCTAGCGCCTACATTTCTCAATGGATTTTAAATCAACTTCACTTAATGTAGGGCATGACAATATCTCAAACAAGTTTGACTTCCAGGGTGCTGCACCCAAGGTCAAGGTCACTGTGGCTATTTTTAGAAAAACTTTGTCAGCGCCTTAGCACCTACGTTTCTCAATGGATTTTAAAATAAATTCACACAAATGTAGGGCATGACAATATATCGAGCAAGTTCGACTTTCAGGGTGCTGTGCCCAAGGTCAAGGTCACTGTGGCTATTTTTAGAAAAACTTTGTCATTGCCCTAGCACCTTCATTTCTCCATGGATTTTGAAATAACTTGACACAAATGTAGGGTATGACAATATCTCAAGCAGGTTCGACTTTCAGGATGCTGTGTCCAAGGTCAAGGTCAATGTGGCTATTTTTAGAAAAACTTTGTCATCGCTCTAGCACCTACATTTCTCAACAGATTTTAAAATAAATTCACACAAATGTAGGGCATGAAAATATCTCGAGCAAGTTTGACTTTCAGGGTGCTGCAATCAAGGTTTTTGATTAGATCCTTATCATACTTGCAGGTAATGATGACATACATAAGAGCTTGGATGAGTTTGAAATTTGGCCGGATTCGAGCACAGACTACGGAGTTAGCTGCCCTTGAGTGTTTGAAAAAAAATCCCATAGGTAATGAGGATATGCATAAAAGCTTGGATTAGTTAGCATTTCGGCTAGATTCCACCACTGACTATGGAGTACCTGCCATGAGCATCCAAAAAATCAATGTCGCCATATTTTCTTGGTTTCTACTGATCCGATCCTTTTCAAACTTGCAGGTAATGAGGAAATGCATAATATCTTAAACAAGTTCAAATTTTGGCCAAATCAGGCCAACCACTAGGAAGTTAGCTGCCCTTGACAGCTCTGTCTATTGTGCTCTTGATCGGATACTTTTTAAACTTGCATATATTAAATGAGGGCATACATAATGTTTTGGATGAGTTTAATTTTCAGCCTGATTGGACCACCGACTGTGGAGTTAGCTGCCCTTGAGCAGCTTAAATATCCTTATAGGTTTACAATGTCTCTCAGGTGAGCAATTGTGACCCTTTGGGCTACTTGTTTTTTGTAATTCACAAAACCTCCAAAATAAAAATCCGCCAAAAGGTCCATTTATAAAAACCGCCAAATTTTGCTGCCGCCAAATTAAAGTGTATTACAGTATGCTGATTTTACTTTAGCAATGGTGATTTGTTAATAACCATCAATTTTCATTTTTTCTACTACTAGCAGAAAGCCAGGCAAAGATATTGCATTACTGGAATTGAGGGCGTAGTAAGTGACTGTGGTGTCAACTTTTGTTGCGTTGTCTTGGTTTAGCTTTGTATTAAGTAGTATACAGGCCTCTTTATGACTGTGGACAAATAGCTAACAGTCGAGACTGTACTTCACAGAATTCTGGACAGGAAAGCAGACAGTAAGTCACAAAAGTTGTTCTTTATACCTGTAAGTTCTTGGAACTTGTTTTCGGATCCTAACATTATATGTATGTGTGAATATGATTTGTATGAAACAACAAATAAAATATTATTTAAACCAAGTTGTTCCTCTGTGTAAAAATGGCAGAAAACATGTAGGTATACTAATACACCCAAAAGTGAATTAAAGTTAATTTCATTTGCAGAAAGAAAGGGTCTCTACCAAGTGGACTTGATCCTTCTGTTATCTTTGGCGGCATGGGATTTTCAAATTTGGCACAGGTATGCTATTATTGATGGCAAACACCCTGATACATGTGTATTCTCTGTGGATTTTATTTGCTCTTTATTATTTGGACTTACTATTTGCACTTTATTATTCAGACTTTATTTTTCTGTTGATTTTATTTGCTTTTCATTTGCAGTGTCTAGAATTTTGAGTGAAAAACAAACTTTGGAACAACGCAGCACCTATTTTTTTTCCAATATTTCATAGCTCATGTCATATGCAGATCATTTTAAGTTTTATTAAGTCAACAGGGAATAATGTTAACTGTCCCAGAAATTCAGTTCTTCTAATGAAATGGTTCACGCTTGAGAAAGCACTACCTAGAGCTACCCGATTTTCAAAAGTCTCAATCGGGGATATGTCTGCCAAGGGGCTTTCCTGGAATGTTGCATGCTTACGTAAGCCTGCGGTTGGAAGCCAAACATTTCCATTACCACCCATCAATGATTTTTAGACTTGAAGAAAGAGTTCAACGCACTATGGAGACCATAGGTTATCTTAGGCACGGGGCCCAATGGGACACATTCATCCTGTCTCGCGATAGTTCTACCTCTTTTTGAGACTTTTGACAATTGGGTAGCTGTCGGTACAGGGGCTTTATTAACCATTAGTCCGTTGGTCCGGGACCAGTGATTTTTGGGCAGGACCAGCTGATTTCTGTATCGGCTGGGCCTCCAGACCAACTAATTATGTCCCCCCACCAAAGGTGAGGGGGGACATATTGTTTTCAGTGCAGTTCCCGGTGTGTCAGCGTCGGCATCCCACTCTTGTATGCGCGATATCTCTTGAACCAATTGATGGAATTTCACCAAACTTGCATGGATATATCATTGGGACAAGGTTAAGAGCTGATTAGATTTTGTGACCTTGACCTCGTTTTCAAGGTCACAGGAGAACTTAAATGGCGTGAAAATTTCTTGTATGCACAATATATCCTGAACCAATAGATGGAATTTCACCAAACTTGCATGGATATATCATTTGGACAAGCTTAAGAGCTGATTAGATTTTGGTGTCCTTGACCTCATTTTCAAGGTCACAGGAGGACTTAAATGGCGTGAAAATTTCTGGTATGCACAATATCTCCTGAACCAATGGGTGGAATTTCACCAAACTTGCATGGATATATCATTGGGACAAGTTTAAGAGCTGATTATATTTTGGTGACCTTGACCTCATTTTCAAGGTCACTGCAGGACTTAGCTGACAATTTCTTGTACCCACCATATCTCTTGAACCAATAGATGGAATTTCACCAAATTTGCATGGATACATCATTGGGACAGGTTTAAGAGCTGAGAAAATTTTGGTGACCTTGACCTCATTTTCAAGGTCACTGAAGGACTTAGATGACAATTTCTTGTAACCACTATATCTCCTGAACCAATGGATGGAATTTCACCAAACTTGCATAGATACATCGTTGGGACAAGCTTAAGAGCTGATTAGATTTTGGTGACCTTGACCTCATTTTTAAGGTCACTGGGGGACTTAGATGACATTTTCTTGTACCCATGATATCTGTTGTACCAACTTGACACACGTCAGAATAACGTTAGTTACATGAACATAAGTTTCAGAAGCAATCACAAATCAAAATTAAACTGTAGCGCCAAATCAGATGAAAACTTGATACGATGACGAAATATATTTCAGTCGCCCACTATTGAAATTTTGATATCGTCACTGCAGTTTGAATTTCTCTAACTAGTGCTAATACTTGTTACTGCCGAGAGTAAATATGGTGATTTCTGACAAATGCGACATCGGGTATATATGCGGTTTTGCCTCAAATTTGGAATATCACCATTAGAGACTCTAGAGCTGTTTAGATAGACATGTGGTGATAAAACAGTTATTATGAGGCTTGTGTAAAGGACAATCACCATGATACGGGTACATTTGAGTCGCTAGAGGATAGTCCAAAAACCAGAAGACCTTTATGTACAGTGTCAGAGAATAACGTCTCTCTTGTTCTCATCCCATATATGAAGATCAATGTTCTGCAATTCGAATATTGTGTAAATTCTTAAACTTAAGCTGCGGGCTGTTCAAGTAATATTAAAAGATGAAATAAACATGGATGAACAGATAGTAGTGCTTTGCTGGTACAACAAATATGCTACTTTGGACATGACACAATATCAAAACTTCGTCTGGTGCGTCAACAACGTCTTTGACGTGCGGCGCGTTTCGTTACCATGCCTTCTGCTTGTCTCGATATCTCAGTTATTGTGCACCTTATTTTTAGCTCACCAGAGCCGAAGGCTCCGGGGGAGCTTATAGGATAGGCAGTTGTCCGTCGTCGTCGTCTGTCGTATGTCGTCGTCTGTCGTCGTATGTCGTCGTCTGTCGTCCGTCAACACTTTCAAACAACATCTCCTCTGAAGCCACCAAGCCGATTGGGCCCAAATTTTATCTGTAGCATCCTTGGGCTGGGGGATTGAAAGTTTGTGTTTTTTATGAAAATCGGCTAATTAGTTTGGTTGCTATGGCAACTTAGAGTTCCCATAGGCTTATAATGGGGAAAATCGAAAAACGGCATTTACTGCCAAACCATTGCAGATATTTTGACAAAACTTTTATAGAAATGTTCCTTAAGAAGTTTTCCATCAGCCATATGTTTTTAGGCCCACTGCTCTTTTTATTGGTTGCCATGGAAACCAAAATGCGAAAAAGAACAAAAACAGATACTTAAAAATTATCTTCCCTGAAACCGTTAGGCTGATTGGGCCAAGATTTCATCTGTAGCATCTTTGGGCTTGGGGATTGAAAGTTTGTGTTTTTAGCTCACCTGAGCCAGCGGCTCCGGGGGAGCTTATAGGATGGTAAGGCTCCGTCGTCCGTCGTCGTCCGTCCGTCCGTCCGTCCGTCGTCCGTCAACAATTTCAAATGACTTCTCCTCTGAAACCGCTGGGCCGATTGTAACCAAATTTCACATAGAGCCTCCTGGGACCTTAGGAACGAAAAGTTGTTCAAACGGTCCTGGTCACATGACCAACATGGCCGCCATGCCCATATATGGTAAAAACCTGAAAAAATCTTCTTCTCCAGAACCAATAGGCCGATGGCCTTGAAACTTGATATGTAGCATCGGATACGCGGGTGCTACCAAGATTGTTCAAATTATTACCTTGGGTTGACCTTGACCTTTTTTACGGTAAGGTCAAATTTGCTTCCTTATGCTTTTATATGGCAAGATGCTACAACATAAGATACCTTGGAAACTGTTGAAGATTTTGGGCTAAAAATTGGTATCTACAGTCATCTTAATGACTACATGAAGATTTACGAGTACAAGAGGTCAAGGTCATTCTTTGACCTTTGACCCTGAACTCTGATATTTTGATAAGTTCTAACAATCTCCTCAAAAGCCACTGGGCCAATTGAAACCAAATTTCATATAGAGCCTTCAGGGGTTGAGGGAACAAAAATTTATTGATACGGTCCAGGTCACATGACCAACATGGCCACCACGCCCATATATGGTAAAAACCTTTAAAAATCTTCTTCTCCAGAACCAGTTGACCGATGGCCGTGAGACTTGGTATGTAGCATTGGGTACTTGAGTACTATCAAGATTGTTCAAATTATGACCTTGTGTTGACCTTGACCTTTTTTACGGCATGGTCAAATATGGGAAAATGCAAGAACATGAGATTTCATGATAAGTTTTGAAGATTTTGGCCTAAAAACTGGTATATACAGTCATCTTAATGGGTACCAGAAGATTTGTGTGTACAAGAGGTCAAGGTCATTCTTTGACCTTTGACCCAGAACTCTCATATTTGACAGTTTCAAACAATCTCCTCAAAAACCACCAGGCCAATTGTGACCAGATTTTTTATAGAGCCTCCAGGGGTCGAGGGAATGAAAAAAATTTCTAACGGTCCTGGTCACATGACCAACATGGCCACTATGCCTATATATGGTAAAAACCTTTAAAAATCTTCTTCTCCAGAACCAATTGACCGATGGCATTGAGACTTGGTATGTAGCATTGGGTACTTGAGTACTATCAAGATTATTCAAATTATGACCTTGTGTTGACCTTGACTTTTTTTACAGGAAGGTCAAATATGGGAAAATGCTAGAACATAAGATTTCATAGAAAGTTTTGAAGATTTTGGCCTAAAAATTGGTATATACAGTTGTCTTAATGAGTTCATGAAGAATTATGAGTACAAGAGGTCAAGGTCATTTTTTGACCTTTGATCCAGATAGCTCATATTTTGACATTTTTAACCATTTCCTCAAAAGCCAAAGGGCCAATTGTAAACACATTTCATAATTATAGAGCCTCCAGGGGTTGATTGAATAAAAATTTGTTCAAACGGTCCAGGTCACATGACCAACATGGCCGCCATTACCACTTATGGTATAATTCTTTAATATTTTTCTTCTCCAGAACCAATACACCTATAGCCTTGAGACTTGGTAAGTAGCATGGAGTACTAGAGTACCACCAAGACTGTTCAAATGGTGACCTTGGGTTGACCTTGACTTTTTTTGCGGCATGGTCAAATATGGGAAAATGCTAGAACATAAGATATCGTGGAAAGTTTTGAAGATTTTGGCCTAAAAATGGTATATTTGGTTGTCTTAATGAGTACATGAAGATTTATGAGTACAAGTGGTCATGGTCATTCTTTGACTTTTGACCCAAGACTCATATTTTGACAATTTCAGACATGATAAGAAAAAGCCACCTTGCCAATTGCCCAGGTGAGCGATTCAGGGCCTCATGGCCCTCTTGTTTATGAAAATCTGCCTTTTAGTGTGGTTGCTATGGCAACTTAGAGTTCCCATAGACTTACAATCGGGAAAATTGTAAACTGGCATTTACTACTAAGCCATCAAATATATTTTGATAAAATTTTCATAGAAATGTTCCTTGAGAAGATTTTTATCAGGTTTATGTTTTTTAGCCCACTGCACTTTATATTGGTTGCCATGGAAACCAAAATGCAAAAACAGAAAAAAAAATACTTAAAAAATTATCTGCTCTGAAGCCAATGGGCCAATTGGGCCCAGATTTTATCTGTAGCATCCTTGGGCTAGGGGATTGAAATTTTTTGTTCATTATGAAAATCGGTTTCTTAGTTTGGTTGCTATGGCAACTTAGTTTCATTGACTTATAATGGGGAAAATAAAAAAATGGCATTTACTGCCAAGCCATTGCAGGTATTTTGACAAAACTTCCATAGAAATGTTCCTTGAGAAGTCTTTATAAGCTATATGTTTTTTGGCCCACTGCTCTTTTTATTGGTTACCAAAATGAAAAAATAGAAGAAAAAAAATACCTTAAATTATCATGTCGGAAACCATTTGCTCTATGAGGCAGAGACTTCACAGACATACAGATCATATTAGCCTTTACAGATTTCATGTTTTCCATTGTCACTGTTCAAAGGACATGGTTGGTATGGCAACTTATAATGGAAAAGAACAATAAATGGGATTCCTTGCTAAGTCATTGCAGATACATGTATTCTGAACTTACATTTTCAGAAATATTCAATTAGCCCTATACTTTTTCTGCACACTGCTCATTTTGATCATGGTAACCAAAGGGGAAAAATAATCACAAAAAATTCTTAGAAAGTTATCCTTTTTTGTTGCCAGGGCAATCAAAATGTGGAAGATAGTTATATATTTTGTTATCAACACAACAGACTGTCAGACTGAGACTTTGTAGTTATATATTTTGTATTCACCATTACAGATGTGACAGCAATCTTGAGCCTATATTAATGTGACAGCAATTTTGAGCTAGAGATCTGGTGAGCTTTGTGGCCCCTGGGCCTCTTGTTATGACATTTTAAGACCATAATGCAAATAGATAAAGATATTTTGATACGAAATTTTGTTGCTCTCTCTTTATTCTACACGATTTTATAGCTGCAGTGACATAACTTCTGGATTAATTCTCGTACATGTTATAAGACAGAAAATTTACTACACGTATTTGTCCATTTTGAAAAAGTTAAGCAAACCATAAATAATTCTGGTACATTATCTAACAGGGCCCACCAAAGAAAAAGGCCAAAGCAAGCAATAAGAGGAAAGCAGGTATGTAATCTTGGCTCTCAGTTTCATACAGTATTTACCCAGTTATCAGAGGGGGACTCTCCCATTCCCAAACAATCCCAATAATTTAGATCCGTCTTATAAGATGGATCTAAATTTTTTTGGATTGTTTGGAAGAGAAAACTAAACGTTATATCTGAAATACAATTTATATACATACTTGTGTCAATGTTAGAAGAGGAAAACCCTGTCTTATAAATGAATAAATACAGTACTCTGCATGCAAGTTACATAACATGTAACAAAGATTCGCTGAAATTTTACATGTTTTGGTTGTATTAACAATTGACAGATTGAGACAGTTTTCAGAGGCCAAGCTTGAGACAGCAGGCTAAGACAGAAAAATCTAAGCTAGCTCTGGAAAAGAGTTTTCTTGTTTGATGGGTGAGAAAAGCTTTTTGCATAATGGTCTCTAAAATTTTAAGATTGACTGTATGAAAGTACAGGAAGAGTTATTGTTGTCAGCTTGGCATCGGTGTCCATGTCTGTTTCAGCGTACTATGGATGTTTTGGTTACTGTAAAACACTTAATATCTGCGGTATCAAAATTTCCCGGTTAAAAGAAAATGACATATTGGCGTATTTTAATTTTGGCGGCCTTGATGCACCATGGCTCAAAATAATAAAGAAAAACTGATGTAATTTTTTGAAAATTTTCTTACTTTTTATTTTAACTATACATTGTGGTATCTATTAGAATCGCCTCATCGAGGCGATTCTAATGGGATGCCACAATGTATAGTTAAACTTGATGGAAAGGTATAAAAAATCTAAAATACTCACCAAATACTCCTTTTTATGTAGACCTCTGTTATGCTGTGCATATGTGTATGTATCAAATCTATGTAATAATGGCGGACTTATATTTTAGGGTTCTTTGCCTTAACCACCAATATCGCCTAAATTCAGTAACCGCCAAAAATAAGTGTTTTACAGTAGTTATATATGTGATGGGTAAGGCACTGTCAGGCAAGCTATCCTCTGTGCAAACAGGTCTTGTTATCCCCCGCCAAAGGCGGAGGGATATAGGTTTCTCCATGTCCGTCCGTCCGTCTGTCCGTCCTTCCTTCCGTCCGTCCGTCTGTCCGTCCGGAGCCATAACTAAGTAACCACTGGACGGAATTTCATGAAACTTAAAATAAATATATATCACTATAACCCGCTAATGCACGTCAAGTTTCATCAAACTGGCTTCAGTAATGCATGAGTTATTGCCCTTGAATTGTTTTAAAATCAATAAAATCAGCCATAACTAAGTAACCACTGGACGGAATTTCATGAAACTTATAATAAATATGTATCACTATATTCCGCTGATGTATGTCACGTTTCATCAGACTGGCGTCAGGGGTGCATGAGTTATTGCCCTTTAATTGACTTAAAACAATAAAATGAGACTAAACTAAGTAACCAATTATCAAAACTTCATGAAACTATATGTATCATTATAAGGCGGTTATGCACATAAAGTTTCATCAGAATGGCATCAGAAATTCATGAGTTATTGCCCTTGAATGAATTTAAAATTGACACATTTAAACAGCTTCAGCTTAAGCCTCACTTAAGCCAGAGTAATAGTCCTTGATTTGATTTACGGTGCACAAGTTCAGCCCAGTGAACGAAATTAACGAATCAGGGCCACTTCGGCGGGGGATATAAATTCACCGAATTTGCTTGTTGAATTTGGAATAGTCATCATTTTCAGAGGGGTTTTATGGAAAAGGAACTGAATGGCAAATGGTATTGACCTTAATCATACTGTTCTTAGTCCATTCATCACACACAGGGGTGTTTTGCATGAAAAAAAAAAATGAATGGCAAATACTATGGACCCTAAAGCAGACTGTTCCTGTGGAGCAACCTTATCTTTTATTTGGAAATGAAACATGATTTTGTTTATTTGTAGCTACTAAGTCCAAATCAGCGGCTGCCAATCCTATGTCCCGTGAGGAGCTTGAGCGCCACCTAGAATCAAAACAGCAAATATTTTCCGATATTGAAAAGGCCCCAGCACTATTACCAATGGAGATTTTCAGCAATGATAATTCAAACTTAGATAGGTAAGACTGGGATTCAGACTGGTATGTCAGATGACTCCCTTCTGAATCCCATTTGTTTAATATTTGAACCGCAACGTGAGAAAACCAACAAAGTGGCATTTGCGCCCAGCGAAGACTCAGATCAGCCTGGGATCCGCCAAGTCCAATCAGACTCTTCACTAAGCCCCTAAAGGGTAGCTAAGGGTCTAGGCTACCTCCATGCAGACAGCGAAAACTCTGATCAGACTGGGCGAATGCCCAGGCTGATCTGAGTCTGCGCTGGGCACACAACCACTTTCTTGCTTTCCTCGTGTCTAACTTATTTTTGATTGTAATTATGTGTCCCCACTTAAGGGTCGGGAGACATATTGTTTTTCCCCGGGCGTCTGTCCGTCCGTCCATCTGTCTGTCACAAATCGTGTCCGTTCCATAACTTGAAACCGCTCAAGCTATATTCGTGAAACTTCATATAAATATCAATCAACATGAGACGACGTGCAGAGTGCAAGAATGGTAACTGTGGCATTTATACTTTTTGAGTTATTTCCCTTGGAACTTAGTCCATCACAAAATTGTGTTTCAATTGTGTCCGCTCTATAACTTGAAAACTGCTCAAGCTTTATTCACGAAACTTCATACAAATATCAATCAACATGAGGCGATGTGCAGAGTGCACAAATGGTAACTCTGGCATTTATACTTTTTGAGTTATTTCCCTTGGAACTTTGTCCATCACAAAATTGCGTCTCAGTTGAGTCCGTCTATAACTTTAAAACCATTCAAGCTATATTCATGAAAGTTCATACAAATATCAATCAACATCAGACGACGTGCAGAATGCCCTCTGGCGTTTATCCTTTTTGAATTATTTCCCTTGGAACTTTGTCCATCACAAAATTGTGTCTCAGTCGAGTCCGTCTATAACTTTAAAACCATTCAAGCTATATTCATGAAAGTTCATACAAATATCAATCAACATCAGACGACATGCAGAATGCAAGAACCATAACTTTAGCATTTATACTATTTGAGTTATTTCCCTTAGAACTTTGTCAGTCACAAAAGTGTGTCTCAGTTGTGTCTGCTCTATAACTTAAAAACCATTCAAGCTATATTCACGAAACTTCATACAAATATCAATCAACATTAGAAGAATTGCATAGTGCAAGAACCATAACTCTTGCATTTATACTTCTTGAGTTATTTCCCTTGGACCTTTGTCAGTCACAAAATCGTGTCTCAATCGCTTTATTACTTGAAAACCGGACAAGCTATATTCACGAAACTTCATACAAATGTCAGTCAACACTAGACAACCTGCAGAGCACAGCATTTATACTATTTGAGTTATTTCCCATGGAACTTTGTCATTCACAAAATCGTGTCTCGATCGTCTAAGCTCTATAACTTGAAAACAGTTTAAGCTATATTCATGAAACTTCATACAAATATCAGTCAATATATAAATAGACGACGTGCAGAGCACTGTAACTCTTGCATTTATATTTTTTGACAAAAACTAAATATAAATATGAGTCAACATTACATGACATGCAGAGCATAACAACTATAACTCTTGCATTTATACTTTTTACTTATTATGAATCCCTGCTTCAGGGTAGGGAAACATATTGTTTTTCCCTTGGCGTCTGTCTATTAGTCTATCACAAAATATCTTTACTGGATATGAGCTCATTGTTTGCATGAAAAATGACCAGTATTTGCATTAGAAATTGTATTTAAAGTTTCCGTTTGAAATTGTATTTAATGACTGATCCTTTTGACATCAGAAAGGGGGGAGACATCTGTTTTTTTGTAGAAAAACAATTCTAGTTTCTTTTGTCTTTACTTTGTGTGTTAGATTTGTTTATACAAACAAACTATTGTTAAAACTAAAAATTACACGTTTCAAAGCAACAGATCAAATTAGAAACCTTTTATGATAGTACAAATCCAAATGAGATACAGCTCTGTCATGGACAAGTAAAAAGCTTCCTCCGCCGAGGACTTGGTAGGGCACCAGACTCATAAGTCAGAGGTCCTGGGTTCGATACCTGGTCTGGCCATTTACTTTCGTTTCTCCTTCTGCTGATTCAAGAAGGGCAGTTATCAGTTACTGGCGACAGTATGTGCTCTTAGTACTGGTTAACCGCTTAGGAGGTCTAAGTCTGCCCAGGAATAGTGTGGTTAGGTTGACTGACCATTCCGACATGACCATAGCTGTTTATCGTGGACGTAAAACAACAAATCAATCAATCAAATCCGCTGAGGACTCCTTCCGCTGATTCAAGAAGGGCAGTTGTCAGTTAGTGGCGGAAGTATGTGCACTTAGTACTGGTCTAAGCCTGCCCAGGAATAGTGTGGTTAACTGACCGTCCCGATATGACCATAGCTGTTTACTGTGAACGTAAAGCTACAAATCAATAAAATCCTCAGAGGAATGAATTCGGATCAACTCACACTAAATGTGAAGACTCCGCTGCCTGGCTATAAAAGCTGTCTTGTACAGTTAAGCAGTATGAGTGTATCCAATACATATCACATGAGCCGTGACACGACAAAACCAACTGTGTGGTTGTGCGCCAGCGCAGACTAAGATCAGCCTGGGCATCCACCCAGTCTGATCAGAGTCTTCGCTGTCCGCATGGAGGTAGCTTAGATCCTTAGCTACCCTTTTGACACTTAACGAAGAGTCTGATCAAACTGGTCGGATGCCCAGGCTAATCTAAATCTGCGCTGGGCGCACAACCACTTTGTTGGTTTTGTCGTGTCGCGGCTCATATATACTAGAACCAACTTCTAACCGACCACTTATTTACAGCATGTTTTCCGCTAAATAAAAAGGACAATCAAACATATGTTTCCATCTTTAATTGAATTGTAATATTGGTAAAGTCAATCAGGTAACTCTGAAATAAAAATCCTATCCGTATACCATTGAATAAGTGAAAGATAATGGTACCCCTGTTTCCGAAAATCGCAACATTTCAGCAGATTTTCACTATTCGGACAGAACCACATTTCGGAATCTTGTCAGCATATGCTTATAATTTGTGCGAATATTTAGAAAATATTCAAATGAACTTGAGCATTCATAATAAGGCATTATTTTAATTCAGAATTCAAAATTTTAGTCACAATTTAAAAACCTTCTCCACCACAGTCATAATCCTTGCGAAGTTTGAAAATGGGGATACATGTGCATCCTCTGCTGCCAGGAAAACGATTCTAAAGGTATTGAGCTCAAACATTTTGTAACTTTTACATGACACATTGGGAGTACTGAATATAAGAAAATTATGTCCGGATACCATCTTCAAACGACAGTGTTCAAGACAAAGCAAGTGGTCAGTTAGAAGTTGTGCTTAGTATATATTTGGCTATAAGATGCTGGTTATTAGCTCACCTGTCAAGGTGAGCTTATAGTATAGCCATGGTCCGTCGGCGGTGGCGGCGGCGGCGGCGGCGTCCACACTTTTAAACACCAATATCTCCTAAACCAGCAGGCCAATCTTGATCAAATTGTATGTGTAGCATTGTTGGGGTGGGGGATTGACTGCATAAGGTTAAAGGGTAGATTGGGTTGGAACTCTGGTTGCCATGGCAACATATAGCTCCCATAGACATATAATGGGAAAAACTTCAAAAAGCTTCTTCTCTGAAACCATGAGGCCCAGAGCTTACATATTTAGTATGTACCAATGTCTAGTGGTCCCCTACATAAATCCTGCCAACCGTGCCCCTGGGGCCCAAATTGGCCACGCCCCAGGGGTCATTAGCTCCCATAGACTTACAATGGGAAAATCTTAAAAAATCTTCTTCTTTGAAACCATGAGGCCCAAAGCTTATATATATAGCATGTATCAATGTCTAGTGATCCTCTTCTAAAATCCTGCCACCCATGCCCCTGGGGCTCAAATTGCCATGCCCCAGGGGGTCATTTGTTTAGCTATAGCTTAAGAACCTTCAAAAATCTTCTTCTCTGGAACCATGAGGCCCAGAGCTTATATATTTAGTATGTAGCAATGTTAAGTGGTCCCCTACATAAATCCTCCCAACCAAGCCTCTGGGATCCAAACTGGCCACTCCCCGGGGGTCATAAGCTCCCATAGACTACTTGTAGAACCTTCATATAGGATGGGTGTAGAAGTTTGGGATTATATTTTGAAGGGTAAAAAGGTAAAGGTAAAGGTTTCCCATAGCCTAATAGCCATAGGGGCAGTGGGGGTTAGAGACCCACTGTATCTTGGGCACAGCTGATGAAAGGCAGAGCCCATCCCTCTCCTTTCGCTGCCTTATCCTTCCCTGATTCGAAAAAGGTACCCATTTACTGCTGGATTGACAGAGAGAGTTTTCCAATCATCGTATGGCGACAGTGAGCCGCGAAGTCACGACCTTACGTTGACTTTCTGCACAATAGCCGAGCCACTCTAACCACTCGACTAAGGCGCCTCTCCTAAGGATAAAAAAGGGTAAAAAACCTATAATATAACAAAACGAATACTGTATATGTTGATTATGATATATTTTTCAGTGATGGTATTCTTGACATGAAAGATGATGATGACTCTGATTTGGTAATTGACACTCAGCAATGACAGTGATGCTTTTAAACAGTTACCAAAATAGTGACAACTCTGAAACATGTAGGACAAAGTGAAGGGAATGTTGACTCAGATTTGGAACCAACATC
Organism: Ctena decussata; assembly: GCA_963989385.1. NCBI lineage: Eukaryota > Metazoa > Mollusca > Bivalvia > Lucinida > Lucinidae > Ctena > Ctena decussata. The sequence goes on along the minus strand of OZ022511.1, from coordinate 3,599,254 downwards.
CAACAACAGTGATGTTTTAGTTACCCAAGTGATGAATAGGAAAGCAAAGTGAAAGGAGTAATGAGAGGAATTAATGGCTTATCTCCCTTAAAACTGTTAGCGAGGAAAATAATTTTTGAAAAGGGAGAAAACTTTAAGGAGGCCTGTAAATGGTCTCCAGTTACTTTCTTTTCCTATAAATATTTTGCAAAGGGATGGATGGATGGATGACTTGTGATTTTACATCCTTTTCAACAGTATTTCAGTCATATCAGGACAATGGGAATTTGATAATGAAAGGCTGTGTGCAATGGAACCCAGTTTACGGTAGGAAAGATTCTTGCTTCCAGCGGGATTCGAACCCGGCCCGCTAGATCAGTAGGCCAGCGCTTAACCCACTGAGCTACCAAGGCTCCTATTTTGCAAAGGGAAGTGTTTATCTCTCTTACCTTTAAGGTAACGTGATAATGCATTCAGTGAGGACTTGAAATTGTTTACATGTCACATGAAGTGCTGTAGAGAGAAAGCTATTCACACTTTATGACAATGCTGTGGAGACAGTGCAAGGATATGTTAAAATCCCTTGCCTGGTGTGAGGGAGAAATAAAGTTGAAAGACATGGAATGTTTCACGTAGTCTGAGAACCTCGAGTTTTCTTTCTGGAGAATCTCAATGTAATATGAACTGCAACATGACAAAACCAACAAACTGGCATGTTCGCACAATGAAGACACAGGTCAGCCATGGCATCTGCCCAGACTGATCAGTGCCTTTGCTCTCCACATGAAGCTAGCTTAGACACTAAGCTACCCATTAAGTGCCCAGTGAAAACCCTGATCAGACTGGGCAGATGCCCAGGCTGATCTAAGTCTTCCCCTGGCACACATGCCACTTTGTTTGTTTTATCATGTCACAGCTCATATAGGCAAGAAGTTGAACTTCAATGTTATCTTCTCCTTCAATGCTAGTCCTTGGACTTAAAATGAGCCGTGACACGAGAAACCAACAATGTGGTTGTGCGCCCACCGCATACTCAGATCAGCCTGGGCATTTGCCCAGTCTGATCAGATTCTTTGCTAAGCGCTTAAATGGTAGCCAAGGGACTATGCTACCTTCATGCGGACAGTGAAGACTCTGATCAGACTGGGCGGATGCCCAGGCTGATCTGAGTCTGTGCTGGACGCACCACCACATTGTTGGTTTTCTCGTGTCGCGGCTCAAATTACATAATACTGAGCCACATTGCGATTTCCAACAATGTGGCATTGGTGACGAGCAAAGACTTTGATCAGACTGCACTTAGCTTGTCATATCATCCATCTATGGAAGTGACTAAAGCCAGAGAACTAACCGTGAGGTCTCTGATTACCCTCTATAAATGAGCCAGATGATCTGAATATCACATGCAAAAATTGCCACATTGTTGGAAGTCGCATGATGTGGCTCAATCATAATGATCAGTATGTGTGTATTAACCGTATTGCTGTATGACAAGGTACATGTAGTCAGAGCTTCAGATTTGAAATGATTGGGCTAAAAGGTTGATATCATTGCTGTTTAAAACTCTGCTGCCTCGACTTTAACAGGGCAGGGATAGCTGTTGTTGGAAAACATCTTGGCCAGGTTGTTCAAAGTTTCATTACCATAACAGTCATTGGTCAAGCATTTGTTAGGTTTTTTACTACATAAAAATTCAAGTTTGCAGACATGCGTTTTTGTGTATAATATATTTAAAAATATAACACCCCATTATCCAACGACGTTAGTTTTGAACAACTGGGTCCAGATCAAGTATAAACTAAATGTATTGAAAGAATTTGAAAATATAAGACGTAAAAAGTTTAGCCGCAGTCTGTGACAGGCAGCACGTCTGATAAATTTCTTCGATCCTAACCATCAGAAAATCTGCATGTAGTTTGCTAACTGGATAAATGGTATCAGGAGGCATTTGGTGAGTGCAGTGACCCTGATGTTGGCAGTTGGCTCTACCTTGGCCTACTTCGCTTGGGACAGCGGCTATAGCCGCGGATTTATCTGCGGCTATAGCCGCTGTTCCATTAATTAGGCATTTCCCACATAAAGCATCTTCCAATCAAATGTTAGCGACCATTTTTGTGATCTTCCGACTAGGTTTGATACATATTCGCTGATTGGTCAAAATTTCTCATCCGGGTATTTGTTGGCTATAGCCGATGCCATTCTCAGAGGTATGGTCCGAGCTATAGCCCCAACCGAACATCAGTAGCTCGGCTATAGCCGTGGAATTAGCCCAAAGCGAATTGGGCTTTGTTAGCATAACTGTACTTGTGCCCGCAAAGTACAAAACACACCTTGGTAAGGAGCCAGTTATGGCTTTGTACCCAGGGACTGTGGCCTCAGTAAATTTAATAAGCACAGCTAGACAAACTACAACAAGAATATGACTGTCACCTTTTGAATTAACTCTGGACCATTAGCTGTCAGCATAGTGAATAAAAAAAGTTTTGTTAGTGAAAAAAAAAGATTTTAATGCAAAATGTGCTGACTATAATATACCCATTTTCATTTCCGTCAGTAAATTGTTTATGTTACAAATGACATACTGAATTTATTCAGCTACAAGACCAGCTGGCCCAGATGTTATAAAACTGGAGTACATTCTCAAACTCAAAATAAAGCACACTGATTGGCTGCTTCCGAGCACATGCTCGGAAGCAGCCAGTCAAAGTGCTTTATTTTGAGTTTGAGATTATTCTCAAGTGTTATCATCTCTGGGCCAGGCCCCGAGGTTATAAAACTTTTTTCATGCTCAACTCAGCTGAGCATGAAATTTTACCTGCTAATGAATAGCAAATTATTGATAAGTACAGTTGTTTTCATGCTCAGGTTAGCTGAGAATGAAATTTTCACTGCTTATGAATATGAAAATGCCAACATTAGTTGGCATTTTCATATTTATCAGCAGAGAAAATTTCATGCTCAGCTGAGTTGAGCACGAAAAAAGTTTTATAACCTCGGGCCCTGGCCTCCTTCTGGAATGCCTGTAATATCGAATTAATCTTGAGTAATTCTGCTATAAGATAGGGTATGGTATTCCTTCTAAAATAATCTCATAAATCCAGATCCATTTTAAGATGGATCTTGATCTTTGGCATTGTTTGGAAGGGAAAAAGCCCTGTCGAAATATTGAGTACTTTGTATTATTAATGACATATCAGTGCAGCTTCTTTAATGTGTTCAAGATTGTTTAATCGTGAAAAATAAATTCATAAATCTGGTTTTCTTCTTATTATTTATATGTACCATTTGTACCTTAAACTATTCAAAGACATGAACAACATCTATTGTAGTTGAATATCAACTAATAACACTATTGGCAACAGTGCAGATCTGAGCAGTCAGGGCCCAGTTGTTCAAAACTAATCATGTTGTAAGTTAATGAGACGTTGAAATTTCAAAGGTTAACATCTCAAATATGCCAATATTTTTTTGTTGAAAAAATGTGAGAAATGCAAAAGCTTTTCAACAAAAAATACCAGTGTATTTGGCTATAAAGTCATAAAACACTTAACGAGTTGACCTCTTAACGAGCTTGTTAGGCTAACTATGCTTTGAACAACTGGGCCCAGATCTTGATATACCTCTTATTCTCAGACTTTTTTCCACCTAATATTTCAAGGTGAATGGGTACACTTTTAGGGGAACCAACTCTTCCGTTTTCATTTTTGCCTTCCCAAGTGGGGTTCAACTCTTAAAAGAATTAATTTGCTCCTCGAGGAGCAAATTCTTTCCCTTAAGAGTAGATCCCCTTTTGAAATGGTGTGGTCATCCAGGGAGGCAAACAGAAGTTACTGAAGTTGCAATTATATCCCCGGCATACGAAGTATGCCAGGAGGTATATAGCGTTTGTCCGATATCCGTTCGTCCTTCCTTCTGAATGTCCTTCCGTCCGCGAGTTAACATTTGCGTTAAAGTTTTTGAGATTTCATATTATTGAAACCCTTTGTTGAGTTTGGTTTATATCTAGCATGATGATAGATGTCGGTCCAAAATTTTATTCTGTACTACCCCCACCCATGCCTTTGACCTAGAGGTCAAGGTCACGGACTTTAACTTCTCATGTTAAAGTTTTGTGTTAAAGTTTTTAGAACCTCTATATAAGTCAAACCCTTTATTGGGTTGGATTTCTGTTTGGCGTGATGATAGATGTTGGTCCAGACTTTTATTATAAACCATCCCCACCCATGCCTGTGACCTAGAGGTCAAGGTCACAGACTTTAACTTTTCATGTTAAAGTTTTTAAGATCTTTATATAAGTCAAATCCTTTGTTGGGTTAGGTTTATGTTCGGCCTGATGATAGATATTGGTCCAAAGTTTTATTCTATACCATCCCCACCCCCATGCCTGTGACCTAGAGGTCAAGGTCATGGACTTTGACTTTTCATGTAAAGTTTTTTTGTTACAGTTTTTAGCTCCCCGTACCAATGTACAGGAAGAGCTATTGCACTACCCCTGGCGTCGGCGTTAGCAAAATGTTAAAGTTTTACGTTAAAGTTTTTTAGGTGATGGGCAAGGCGCTGTCTGGCAAGCTATCCTGTCCCACTGACAGGTCTTGTTAAGATCTTACATCATCCTAACTCTTTGTTCAGTTTGGTTTGTATGTCCAAAGTTTTATTTTGTACCATCTTTACACATGCCTGTGACCTAAAGGTCAAGGTCACAGACTTACACAATTTCATATATGTTTTATGTTGAAGGTTTCTTTACTTTACTGTGTTTGGTTTATATTTGGTATGATGATAGGTGTTGCTCTGAAAATTTATTCTGTACCAACCCCACACATGCCTTAAGGTCAAGGTCACAGACTTATGCTTTTCCTTTTGATGTTTTGTGTTAAATTTATATTCTTTGCTTATTTTCCAATCTTCTTCAACAGAACCTTTTTATATGTGACTTCATTTACCCCAAGGTTGCAACAGCTTACATCATCTGGATGCTGCTGACATAAGGTCAAGGTCACATTCTTAAACAGTTGCATCAATAGACTGCTTTATAATGGCTCATATAAATTTCAGATATCCTTCAATGGAACCTTTTGATATATTACTAGGTTTACTCCTAGCTTGCAGCAGATCAGTTGACATCCTCTGTATGCTGCTGCTGACCAAAGGACAAGATCACAGACTTTAAGATTTGTATCTTAAATGTGTTAAAACTTTTGTGTTTAAAGTTTAATATCATATAGTGGTGGCACTGGCGGGGGTATATGTAAACCCCTGCTCACTTGCTCTAGTTCTTTGTAAAAATAGCGAAAAAACCCAAACACATGCAGATGTCCCAATACACTTTTAGAAACAAGATAAATAATGTAAAAGAGCAACTTAATATTTGCATAGCAGGACTAGCCAAATTGACAAATGCTTAATGGTATGACAGTTTGACAACTGAAAAATAAAGTGTTTCATGGTTACATTTGAATGGCAATTTCAAGTTCAAACAGTGATGTAAACAAAAATAGATTTCAATAAGAAATTCTTTATATGGTTCACATTCTAGTCAAAACCATTAAAATCAGCAGTCTGGTGACTTTTGTTTATCAGCAGATGATCCTCATAGAATTATTGGGGAGTCAGCAACAAGTGTAGATAAAAATAATACTGTCTCTAAAAGTAATAACTACAGGAGACAGCAATTTATATTTATGCAAATTAAGTAACACCATCATTATACTGAAAATTTTAAAACATGTGACACCTAAATAGTTGCTTTAACCCTAAACATGGAACAGTTTGATTTTACAATGCAAAAACAGCCATCAGAGGAAATGGCAAATCCCCCGACCGAAGGCCCCCTGCACCTTGGTAAACAGGATGCACTTTAAAACGCATATAGTTTATGCTCCTTATTGACATTTTTTGTTAAACAGATGCTTGATTATCCAGACCAAAACAGTATGCCAGATTGCTAAAAAGAGGTAAAATCTCAAATAGCAACCATGTAGACAATGTATAGCATTATGATACATTCAGCATTTCAAAATGTGTGAATAACTTCTAAAGTACAAGCCCTAAAAATCTAATTTTGAGCTCTCTAGTAAGTGAATTTGGACAAAGAATCCAAATCTGGAAAAAAAAAAAATTGGGGGGTGGGGTTGTTGGGGGAGGGAGTCACATAGAGTTAGGAACACTAATAGGATGTCATGGGGCATTATCATCAAAATTCTAAAAGGTATAAGGGTATTATAATTGTGGAGCAGGCCAGGGTTATACAGGTATGGAGCAGAGACACAAAACTGTGGCTCAAACTTCCAAAGAGAAATAACTCTGAAAAGTTTGAGATAAACTGTCATGACCTGATCTCCATATCTGTTAAGTATCATAAAAATATTTCAAATGGTATTCAAGTTATGGAGCGGACATGAAATCACACCTAAAACCATCAAGGGGAAATAACTCAAAAAGTAAGAAAGCAAGAGTTGTCATTCTTGTTTGCGACACATCGTCATGACCTATTCTACTTATCTGTGAAGTATAATGAAAATATTTCAAAAGGTATTCAAGTTATGGAACGGACATGAAATCACACCTAAAACCATCAAGGGGAAATAACTCAAAAAGTAAGAAAGCAAGAGTTGTCATTCTTGTTCATGACACATCGTCATGACCTGTTCTACATATCTGTGAAGTATCATGAAAATATTTCTAAAGGTATTCAAGATCTAGAGCGGACACGAAATCACACCTAAAACCATCAAGGGGAAATAACTCAAAAAAAAAGACAGCAAGAGTTGTCATTCTTGTTCCCAACACATCGTCATGACCTGTTCTACATATCTGTGAAGTATCATGAAAATATTCCAAAGGGTATTCAAGTTATGGAGCGGACTCGAATCTGCTAAAAATTCACCAAAGGGGAGATAACTCAAAAATTACAAAAGCAAGAGTTACCATTCTTGCACCCGATACTTTGCCATGGCCTGTTCTACATAACTTTGAAGTATCATGAAAATATTCCAAAGGGTATTCAAGATATGGAGCGGAGAAGAAAATGTTTACGGACGGACAGACCCCAGGCTCCTCGCTATATCTGCCGAACCTTTCGGTCAGGGGATAAAAAATGTATCCAAAAGATGCAGATGGAATGGCAAACAGTGTAGGCCTTGGTCAGACTGCTCATGGAGCAGCCTGATCTGGATCTGCACTGTTTGATCAGACCTATCTGTCCTAGTACTTAGAAGTTTTATAGTAATAACAGACTCCACTGTAAATATAAATTGTATCTCAAGATTATTAACTCAGAAAGTTTAAATCATTTTTTGAGCCACAACAAGCATAGGATCAGACTAGCCCACATATCCACAGTCTTACCAGCGCCTTTACCATTCACCTAATGCAGCATGCAAGGACCCTAAGAAATAAACAGGTTCAGGCAAAAGCCCCTTACTACACCGCATGGATTCATAGAATGGATTGTGTCGTCCCTGTTTGCAGATCTACGTTATGCACCTTTGAGCCGCCACACAACAAAACCAACAGAGTGACATGTGCATCACACAAAGACAGATCAGCCTGAGCATCCATCCAGTCAGATCAGTCTTTGATTGTGTTTGAGTGGTAGCATAAGTTCTAAGCTACGTCCATGCCGACAGCAAAGACTCTGATCAGACTGGGCGCATGCCCAAGCTGATCTTAGTCTTCCCTGGGCGCACATGCCATTTTGTTAGCTCACCTGAGCCGAAGGCTCACAAGGTGAGCCTATAGTATAGGCTTGGTCCCTCATCCGTTCACACTTTTAAACATTAATATCTGCTAAAGTCGCTGGCCAATCTTGATCAAATTTTATATGTAGCATTGTTGGGGTGGGGGATTGATTGCATATAGTTTTGGAACAGATTGGTTTAAAACTGTGGTTACCATGGCAACAAAAAGGTCCCATAGACCTATAATGGGGAAAATGTTGTCCGGGCCATAGCACCTTCAGTTTTGATCGCAACTTCTTGTAACTTGCAGGTATCCAGGACAGCCAAAACATCTCGAACCATATCGAATTAGGGACGGGGTTGGATGATTCTTTTCAGAGTTATTTGCCCTTTAGCGATAAAATATTTTCCCATAGACTTATAATGGGTAAAATGTTGTCCGGGCCCTAGCTTCATCATTTTTGATCGCAACTTCTTGTAACTTGCAGGTAGCCAGGAAAGCTAAAACATCTCGGACCAGTTCGAATTTGCGCCAGGTTGGATGATTCTTTTCAGAGTTACTTGCCCTTGAGCGATAAAATATTTTCCATAGACTTATAATGGGTAAAATGTTGTCAGGGCCCTAGCTTCTTCATTTTTGATCGCAACTTCTTGTAACTTGCAGGTATCCAGGACAGCCACACATCTTGGACCAGTTAGAATTTGGGCCAGGTTGGATGATTCTTTTCGGAGTTACTTGCCCTTAAGGGATCAAATATTTTCCCAGAGACTTATTATATGGAAATTGTTGTTCGGGCCCTAGCTTCTTCATTTTTGATCGCAACTTCTTGTAACTTGCAGATATTCAAGACAGCCAAAACATCTCAGACCAGTTCGAAATTGGGCCAGGTTGGATGATTCTTTTCTGAGTTACTGGCCCTTGAGCAAATGACTTGTAGACTTATAATGGGAATTTGGGCCAGGTTGGATGATTCTTTTCAGAGTTACTTGCCCTTGAGCAATAAAATCAGTGGCTATTTTTAGAAAAACTTTTGTCATTGCTCTAGCGCCTTCGTTTATGGACCAAATTCGATTTAATTTCACACAAGTGATTAGTATGACAATATCTTGGACAAGTTAGCGTTTCAGCATTCTGGGGGTCAAGGTCAAGGTCACAGTGGCTACTTTACGAAAAATTTTGTCATCACTCTAGCGCCTTCATTTATAGACCAATTTTGATTAAATCTTCACACAAATAGTTAGTATGACAATATCTTGAACAAATTCGCGTTTCAGCATCCTAAGGTCAATGTCAACGTCACAGTGGCTATTTTTAGAAAAACAATGTCATCGCTCTCGCGCCTTCATTTATGGACTGATTTTGATTTAACTTCACACAAGTGATAAGTATGGCAATATCTTGGACCAGAATTTGTCTCAGCATTCTGGGGTCAAGGTCAATGTCACTGTGGCTATTTTTAGAAAACTTTGTCATTGCTTTAGCTCCTTCATTGTGGACCTAATTCAATTTAATTTCATACAAGTGATTAGTATGACAATTCCTTGGACAAGTTAGTGTTTCAGCCCCCTAAGGTCTATGTTAAGGTCACAGTGGCTATTTTTTAGAAAAACTTTGTCATCGCTCTAGCGCCATTTGTGGACTGAATTCAATTTAATTTCATATAAGTGATTAGTATGACAATATCTTGGACAAATTAGTGTTTCAGCATTCTGGGATCAAGGTCGAGGTCACAGTGGCTATTTTTTAAAAACATTTTTGTCATCGTCTGTTGACATTAAGATCTCAGGTGAGCTACAGGACTATTGGTACTCTTGTTGGTTTTGTCAAGTCAAAGCACATTTTTACATGACACAGCTCATTTGGAGTAAATGCTGTTTGAGACACAGAGGGCTTACAATAAAGAGGCAAGTCTAAAAAAGTTTCATAATATCATCTTTAACAATAGAATAACATAGGAACTAAACTTGTGTAAATATTCAGAAACTTAAACAATATTCTCAGAGCTCTAGATAAGCGGGGTATCTGATGATAATTGAGAGATAATTTCTTTTTATTTCTCATTGAAACCATATGTTGTGACCCCTCATCTGAACCGTCTCGATGAGACGGTTCAGATGAGGGGTCACAACATATGTTTTTTTGTAGAATTAACAAAAATTATCCCTAATTATCACTAAATAACCCCTCTTATCTAAAGCTCTGTATTCTGTCTGAGTATTCAGACAAATTCACATACATCATGTGACTTCCAACATTACGGCAGTTTTGTCATGTGACATTCAGGTCGTTCTTATTGTTTAAACCGCGTCTACAGAGACCTCAATGTTGGCTTGGGCCAATTCCATAGATGGCTGATGTGACAAGTGAAGGCTCTGATCAGACTGCACTCAAGTGCAGTCTGATCAGAGTCTTTGCTTGTCACCAATGCCACATTGTTGTAAGTCCCATGATGTGGCTATTATTATACTAGGGATGGTTTATAGACCTGTGAGCAAATAATGCAGACCTTGATCAGACTGTTCCTCAGAGCAATCTCATGTGAGACAACTCTGTTTGCTTCAGTTCTGTCATGTCTAAGTTCAAATAATTATGTAAATGAAGTAGAGCAGAAACATGCTAATTCTGAATTCAAAAGAACAGTCATTTCTGTTTGAATTTTCAGGACTTTAAATTATCAGAGTTGAAATGTGTAAATTCCATATGACAAGGTGATGAGGACACTTAATGACTGATTTATTCAGTACTTTGAAATAACCAAGATTCTGCTCTACAAAACCCTATTCTCTGTAGAAGTCAAAGAAACTGACCTTAGTAAAAAGTGAAAATCTTGCCGAGCACTAATCAGGATCTGCACAATATGCATCCCAATAGTACAGCCGTACCTGTCCAAATCTCAAGATTGCCAGAGCGACCACATAAATGGTTTCAGTTTCCAAATAGTTACAATAAATATGCTAGATACCCCAATGTGCTTAAATATTGAGACACCTAAAAACCATTAATTTTCCATTTGGGACAAATGGAAAATTAATGGTTTTAGGTGTCCCAATACTTCAGCACTTTAGGGCACTCAACAGTGTAGTGAGTATGTGGGAAATCTCTATGATTTACATGGCATTATACTTAAAATCACTGAGAATCTTTAACTGATTTTATTACCTGCAAATGTAGACCAACAAATTTCTAGATGATGGTTGGCTGGTTTGTTGTTTTGGGTTTAAGAACACTTTGAGACAGTATTTCAGTCTATATCGAGCTGTCTCCCAGAGAAAGGGAGAAAGAAAAGAGATGAAAGAAGAGAGAAAAAATGTCCATACAACCCACCCGCACCTACTGCAAGTACAGTAGGCCTTTGCCCTACTAGTATCCAAATTAGTAGGAAGCCCTGGCACTGAAAGTTACCCAGCACCATCGCACGACCATGACCATGCCTGTAATTTCTAGATGATCATATTTTTTATTTGACTGAAATGGATATACCATAAAAAATTCTAAGTATTGGGACAGAGAGGTCTAAGGAAACAGAACAGACCCAGATCAGACTGCTGCTAAACAGCTATCTTATGAGGCTTTTTGCCATCTTTTAGATGCATCACTGAAGTGTAAAACCACACTGTCCCACTTTTAGGAAAAATTGTATAAAATCACAAAGACACAACAATTTTGTTGTGGGAAGCTGGAAAACTGCTTTGGTAAAGTTTGAGTAAACTGTCTTTAATTTTGCCAGTGAATTGTCTTCAAAATGAACTGGTGAACTGTCTATTGCTCCCACAAATGCAGATCCTCACTTGGGTGGAATTTGTCAAATCACATGCAACTGGTTGCACACAAAGGGCCTCACATTAAACAGAGCTTCAGATAAGTGGGGTTTTAACGATAATTCTGAGACAACTTTTCTTAGTTCTAAATGAAAACATATATTGTGACCCCTCATTAGAACTGTCTCAGTGAGACAGTTCTAATGAGGGTTCACAACATATGTTTTCAAAACAGAAATGTGGAAAATTATCCCTAGTAAGCCTTCTTTATCTGTAGCACTGATTAAAGCGCTTTTAAGAATACATGTACTAATTACTTTCTATTTTTCTCTTCTACGTTTTGCAGCTGAACTACCATCAGTATTTGTAGTTCCATCGTTTTCAACAGGTACATTTTGTGAGTCAATTTGCAAAGTATCGTTACTTACAGAATCAACAGATTCATCATAAGCTGAATCTAACTCTAACACGAAGTCTCTATCTTCAGTTTCACACTGTTCACTGTCAGCCACAGATTTCACTATATGAATTTTAGCACTTGGTACAATGTCAGTTAATTCACGAGTTTCATTCAAATTTGAATTGTTTTCATTTGTGTTATTGATAGCTTTAACAGTTATACTTGGATTAGGACTAGCTGTGTCATTAGAGGAACTACTAGGATTCGTCGTGATCAGATACATTTGTGGGGAAGGTTCAGAGACATTATTTGCATTGAGGTAGGTCCGTTTAAGCTGCGCTAACTGATGATGTAACAGATCTTTATGTGCTGTCTCAAGCTGTTCGAGAAGCTGAGAGATGCCTTTGTCTAAAGGAATACTGAGCTGGTTCAGAAGTTCTTGCTCTCGACGTTGGTAAGCTGCTATCTGATTGTCTTTTTCTTCTATCTACAGTACAAATAGGAAGTGTGTAAACATTAAAATGTCTGTGGAAACTAAAACTTTAAAATACAGTAGAACCTCAATGGCTCGAACCCTGATGGCTCGTTCACCCTGCGTGGCTGGAACTCTTTTCTTGGTCCCCAGAGGTCACTTTATATGGAAACTAACCCTGAATGGCTAGAACAACCCTTGGCAGGAACTAATTTTCATGGTCCCAAGCCTGTTCGAGCCAATGAAGTTCTACTGATGGAAAATGCAATGTTGAAATCCCACTCTTTCTAAATATTTCAGCTGTATGCCAGCCAATACATGAGAAACACTAGAAATAAACTAATGTAATGGCTGCTAAAATGTTATTATCCCTAAAGTTCCAGTTTACTGACAAAGGCTTAAAGCCAAAATATTTAGAAAGAGTGGGATTTGACATTGCTTTCCCTAATAGAAAATATTTAGAATTAGTGACAGTTGTTGTTTTTTCTATTCAGTTGTGACAGAGCAATCAGTGAGCTGTGACAGGAGAATAAATTGATTGCTGCACAACATAGCATCCAAGAGTCTGTTCATCCTAAATCGTCTGTTAGGTTTCTAGTCCATCAGTCCTGCTCTTTAAGGCTCTTGGCTGAATCGCACGTGTGGATAAAAGAGTTCATTAGCAGGATCACAGAGAATTATTGATGGAAAGAAAATGTTTTGTCACTTCAATACCATTGATAGATCAAAGGAGAAAATATTGTCTGTCTGAGAGAGCTCTTAAATCTATTATCATATGACATCACATCTGAGAGTGTAATAAAGCAATGCATTAAAAACGATAATCAACTAGTGGATCAAATATGCAAATTACGTCTTAACGTTATGTGTTGACGTCCATAAAAACACTGCGTTTTCTAATGACAAAGTCGTGACGTTTTAGTGATGAATTTGCTAATAAAATGCGATGTAAGTGCCATATGATTAGCAGAATCTTGCATTCGTGCTCCTGTATTATTCAATTTATTAAACTCGTTGGGGAAAACCAATAAGATGCTCGGCATAGCCTCGCATCTTATCCTTTTCCCCAACTCTTTTACACTCATGTAAGATCCTCTATATAAACTGCATCGTACGAAACAGAGTCTCAAGGTAAATGGGTATACTTGCATTGAAGCAAGTCTGCCCGTTGCATTTTTGCCTCCCTTATCAAATGGGATCTGAGAGAAGGAACTCTCCTCTAGAAGCACGTTCTGTCCTGAAAGAGTAGATCCTATTTTTGGATGGGCTTTAAAGACACATTTTTGATTGCATAATACCCTAATGATCGTTTATTGAAACATGCTGCTCAGAGATAAAACATCCCAGAAGACTTTTCACTGAAGTACAGGTAGGGGGCCCGATAAAGGGAAATCAATTGTCAATGGAAAAGACAGAATATGGTTATAAACTGATGATAATTGGATCAGACTGTTTTTGAAGACCCACATAGAGCTGTGTTGAACAGTGCTGCCATAATCTGCTCAAAACCTGTTTTTATGCCAAGGGCTACTAAAATATGCCATGCAAATATAGGTACTCATAAAGTACAATGTTCGCGCATACAAAAGACTTAGATCAGCATGTGCTGTCTAATCAGTCAATCATGTTTGCATAAACAGTCTACGATTCCTAAAAAGCAAAATTGAAGACTATGATCAACATACACACAATGTGACAGCTGATTTGAATATTTACTCAATATTCAAGTTTTGCCAAATCAGCCTGCACAGCTAAAAAGCAAACAAAAACCAAAAAAAAACACAAAAAAAACTGATTAGTCTACATGGATGTGACATATTGTTCACCCGAAAGTTACGTTGTCAATGAGTATTCGAAATCAGCATGCACATTCTTCTTTATTTTTGCCTTTTCAAGTTTTGGGCATATATATGTGTCTATGTTTATATAATTTTTCACAAATAATCACATAAAAAATCAGATCTAGAAAATAAAATTAAAATAATTATCTCTTTGTTTGGTTTGCAAGTTTTATATGACTGTTCTACATATGTCTAGCAAAAAGTCATTTTTATATTTTTTATAATGCCAGAAACTTTCATATGTTTAGCTTTTAGCAGACAGTGAAACATTTTTTTTTTTTATATTTTTTGCATTTACTTTAACATAAAATAATCATAAATAAATCAAAGAAAATAATCATAAATAAATCAAAGAAAAAAAAAAGGAAAACAGTTGTACAACCATTATCTCGGATCAGACAAAAAAAATAAAACAATAAAATCAAAAATAGATAAATTGAAAATTATAATATTTTTTTTTCTTTATTATGAATTACTTTTTTTTAACTCATTAGTTTTTTGTTCTTGTTGTTAAATTGTTTAAAGTGGATGCATCTACAGGATAATATCAGTTTCCCCATATTAGGCCTCACTTTTTGAATTTGTCACTGGCATAATCCCCTCCTAATCACCTAGATAAGACAATCCTTTGATGTTACCTGTGGCCCTAAGCACTGTTTATTGGGAGCTATCAAAGTGTGCCACCCCAATTTGTTAAAGAAAAAAATGTGTCTTTAATACAGGGTATAAACAAGTCTGCCAATTTTCGCTTCTTGCAGAGTCTTTCCATCATATTTGGCGTCTGCCAAGACTGTCTGCGATCTCTTGCTTCCTGCTGAGACTTCTGTACATGAAAAATGGCTTCCTGCAGAGACTGCATGATTCTGCTTCCTGCCAAGGCTCTTGGCAGGAAGCAGAGTCACGCAGACAGTCTCGGCAGGAAGCCATTTTTCGAGGACGTTAGTCCCTGCAGGAAGCAAGTGATCGCGGACAGTCTCGGCAGAAGCCAAATATGATGGAAAGTCTCTGCAAGAAGCGAAAATTGGCAGACTGGTTTATACCCTGTGTTTAACAGAAAAGTCACAAATGTTGTTTTCCTCCAAGAAAATTGGCAGAAACAACTTCTTCATGCTAATAGCAGAACAATTATTGTTGCCGAAAAATTGTTAAGAACACAAATGAGCTGCGACATGAAAAAACCAACAATGTGGCATGTGCGCACAGCGAAGACATAGATCAGCCTGGGCATCCGCCCAGTCTGATCAGAGTCTTTGCTGTCCACATGGAGCTAGCTTAGACCCATAGCTACTCTTTAAGTGCACAGCAAAGACTCTGGTCAGACTGGGCGGATGCCCAGGCTGAGCTGAGTCTTCGCTGGGCGAACATGCCACTTTGTTGGTTATGTCGTGTCGCAGCTTAAATAATACTAATCAAATGACATGGATACACATTCTGATCCTAATCTTTGTTGTTAGCATCTGCCAAAGAACATTTTTTCTCTTTCAACACCTAAAATATGTTAGTTCCATAATGAAATATAAGCACACTTTATGACTTAGAGTGACAGGTTGCAGATTCGTACAGGTTGCAGAATCGTACACTTGGTTTATAGGGCCTCTACTGCATGGATCATGCCAATTAAAATGAAACAAGCCAATTTGATGAATTTATATCCCCGCCGAAGTGGCCCTGATTTGTTTATTATGGTTCAAGTTTCATATAATTTCGTTCACTGGGCTGAACTTGTGGACTGTAAATTAAATCAAGGACTATTACTCTGGCTTAAGTGAGGCATAAGCTGAAGCTGTTCTTAAACACTTACTTCAGCATCACTGCACCATGATATGCATTTTAATTCAGTTTCAAGAAATTTTGTTCAGTCAAGTATCTAAGTTATGGCTAATATATGTATGTGGAGTTTAAATCAATTCAAGGGCATTAAATCATGCACTACTGATGCAATTAAGATCAAACTTAATGAAGCAAGTGATCGCGGACAGTCTCGGCAGAAGCCAAATATGATGGACAGTCTCTGCAGGAAGCGAAAATTGGCGGACTGGTTTATACCCTGTGTTTAACAGAAAAGTCACAAATGTTGTTTCCTCCAAGAAAATTGGCAGAAACAACTTCTTCATGCTAATAGCAGAACAATTATTGTTGCCGAAAAATTGTTAAGAACACAAATGAGCTGCGACATGAAAAAACCAACAATGTGGCATGTGCGCACAGCGAAGACATAGATCAGCCTGGGCATCCGCCCAGTCTGATCAGAGTCTTTGCTGTCCACATGGAGCTAGCTTAGACCCATAGCTACTCTTTAAGTGCACAGCAAAGACTCTGGTCAGACTGGGCGGATGCTGAGCTGAGTGTTCCCTGGGCGCACATGCACTTTGTTGGTTTTGTCGTGTCGCAGCTTAAATAATACTAATCAAATGACATGGATACACATCCTGATCCTAATCTTTGTTGTTAGCATCTGCCAAAGAACATTTTTTCTCTTTCAACACCTAAAATATGTTAATTCCATAATGAAATATAAGCACACTTTATGACTTAGAGTGACAGGTTGCAGATTCGTACAGGTTGCAGATTCGTACACTTGGATTTTAGGGCCTCTAATGCATGGATCATGCCAATTAAAATGAAATTAGTTACATACATGATTAAATAAACAATAGTGTCAACCATTTTCAGTGCACGCCTGAATGTGACTTGTAGATTTCAGTTGTTACAGATGACTTTTTCCGCCCGTCTTCGCTGCATCCTCTTCGATACAGCAGTTTGATTTCATGATCGAGGAGCAGAATTTCCAAGTCCACAGCTTATTTTAATCATAGATGGTGAGACAATCATTGTCCTTTAAGCTAAATATATTTACTTTAGTGCAAAATAACAAGAATGTTTTAAATTTTCCATTTTCTGAGCTAAGTCCCGCTCGTTAACTCATTCTGTTCCGTTCTGTTATGCTTACAAATGACGTCGGTAATTCGTAATACCAGCCGTTGTGAAGTGCTTACAATCTTGCTATTAACTGACAGAGAGCCTTGGTGTTTTGCACATCTTTATAAAATAGATTGTTTTTGTTTAAAATAATGTTGCTTTTTCTGGCTTTTGTTTTGTTATGCAAATATTGTGCTGTACGAATCTGCAAACTGTGTCATGAAAAATTCGCCTCTTTTCCTGCAGCGGATTGACGATAGCCCTCTAACCGGGTACCGAAACAGAACCTAATTTTAGCTTTCCAAAACAAATAAAAAATGTGTATTACCCTAGAAAGGCATGTACTACCCGCAGAATTATGCCTCAGATTTTAGGACTGAAATAGCGGTGCTGGTTGTACAGCAGAACAAGTTTTTTGAGGGAATATTTTCGAAGATTTTCTCGGAGAAATTCACTGTTTGAAACACCCAGTTGTTGTTTTCATCTCACGATAACTTGCAAAGAGATGTCTAGCCCATATAAGTTATATTACCTATCAGCCAATGCACATTTGTACGGCTGATCTAACTATCAAAGTCAATTTTCATCTTTAGAAACAGCAAAATAAATTTTCAACATGTTTTCAAATACATCGAAAGTTTACCAAGTCACGCGCCCTTCCTGTCAATCAATCTATTTTTAGCCCTGACTGGTTGCGGTATAATTTGTGAGACGAATTCAGGTATGTTGCAAAGCTGATGCCGAATTTGATGGGGTACAGTTCCCTTTCGTAACATATCTCTCTCGTACAGCCCAATCCGGATTCGGCTAATTTGACAACTCTTTAAACCAAGATGGAAGAGTCCATTTGAGATGTGTCTGGGCGATAAGACACTGTATGCCATGTGGGTATATAGAGTATATACATTAAGCCTGTGCAAATGTGCTTGCCAAACAGCATCATCAATTTTTACTAGATAGAGTCCCCAGGATTCATTACATGCCAACAAGGAAGTCTATGGCCAGACAGAGAACATGCGCAGGCTGATCTTTGTTTTTCCGATAGTTTCTTTATCTTGCGAAGCCAATCACACCATGTAAGTTCTTAAACTACTCAATTAACGCTTATTACCACTGATTGTGCAATTGTCAAAGTTTTAAGCTAATTAAATTTTATTGATCTTTTCATGCCGTACGGTCAAGCGATATATTTTTTTCCAGTGACTGATTTAAACCGGTCGATCAAAGTACGCCATTAGGTCAGGTGCGTCAGGTGTGAAATATAAATTATGGGTTTGATTTTGTAAACGATCTTTTCAGTAGCTTTGAGGAATTAGAAAAATGAAGAAGAAAAAACCTGTTAATACAGCAATAAACTAAGTTACGGCTTTTATATCATGTACTTTGAATGAACTGGTATATATGACGGCGTGTGCAAGAACGCGGGCAGGCGCGCGCGCGGAAAAAAGTACCGGTACCAAGGACAAAAAACACTGCTGTTCAGACAAAAACGTATGTTTTTGCAACTTTTATAGTGTTTTTCAAACCTGGGTAACATCGGGCTTTATAGATGCGGTTAATACACCAAAAATATTTTTTCCCCCAAAATTTTCCTCCAAAATCTATATACGCCAATGGGGGTTGTACACGCCTTTCTACGGTAGGTGATGCTGACATATGAAATGGTAATTCTCAAGTGTAAGAAAAATACAGTAAAAACACATGTAAAACTGTATGAATCTGCAACCACTCACTCTATACATTATTTGAATCTTCTTTTACAATCCAAAGCAGACCATTCAGTCAAATGAGCATCACTCAGAATTAGATTCACACTTCATCAAATCATCTTAAACTAGAATATCAGGTATTAAGAAATAACATACTTACCAAAGACTTTAAATGTTCTATTTCTTTTTGCTGTTCTAAATTTTTCATCTCAAGGTCATGCACCATTGTTTCAAGGTCACTCTGTTGTTCTTGTTCAGGCTCGGGACTTTCTGGGTCACGGTCAATAATACTAGTCGCTTCAGTAGTCTCATCCTGTTATAATCAAGCAGTACATAGGCTGTTTTTAAACTCAGTCCTTAAGGTGCCGTAAAAGCAGACAACAAAATTTATGTCTACAAAATTTTTAAAATAGTTTCATCAAAGCTATATGATATGAGCCGTGACACGAGAAAACCAACAAAGTGGCATGTGCGGCCAGCGAAGACTCAGATCATAGTCTTCGCTGTCTGCATGGAGTTAGCCTAGACCTTTAGCTACCCTTTAAGTGCAAAGCAAAAAGTCTGATCAGACTGGGCGAATGCCCAGGCTGAGCTAAGTCTTGCTGGGCGCACATGCAACTTTGTTGGTTTTGTCGTGTCGGAGCTCATATTGAGAATTCAAAGACAAGAGTTTAAATAGCTAATTAAGAGCTGCTCCTTGTCTAGATCTATGCTGCTTGCAAATTCAACTATTAATTTTCATTTTCGGCACTTTAAGTGTTAACGTGTCAGAATTATGTTGTAAAGTGCATCACTACCCTAGTAACGTATTTTGTCTATAGCAAATGCAGAGCTCTAGTTAAGAGGGAGTATCTAATGATAATTGAGGGATAATTTTTCTTATTTCTCATCGAAACCAAAGGTTGTGACCCCTCATCTGAACTGTCTCGTTGAGGCGGTTCAGATGAGGGATCGCAACTTATGTTTTTATGCAGAATTAACAAAAATCTATCCCTAATTATCACCAATTACTCTCTCTTATCTAGAGCTCTGAAATGTCAATTTTTATGAAAATGAAGCCAATTTACCAAGATCCTTCAAAAACGGCAATCTCAGAGTCAGAGAAAGATCAATTTTTGAAGTTTCCTGGAAACTGGCTTCTTTTTGTAAATTGATAAAATTTGCCAAACACAAAAGATATTAGTACAAAGTAAATGCACTTTACTACATTACAACTGGCCTTATATGACCTAAGATATATGTAAGTTTCTTACTCAATAGAATGATTATCTTTCCAGACCTGTGTCATTTGCCATTCTAATGCACTTATGTATATAATCTGAAGTCTGATTGGATAATGGCAAACATTTGCGACAATATATCCTGCTATGTACTGTCGCAAACCTGACAATATTGCTTTCTGTAACGTTGCTTCTAATTGACTGATGTATGGTTTTACATTGCTGAAAGCTGCTTGCTGTGTTTTCAAATTTGTATTGCACTATGATGATGACGGGGAGACTTTTTACGGCCGCCACATGGCAACTGCAGAAAAGATAAAGTAAGTTCAAATGAAGATCCCATGGAGGCAAGTAAATAAAAAAAATCTTCAAACAATGTCACATACTTGAGTATTGTATGTCTCAGACAATGCCGTAAAAGCACCGTCTTCCTGTATTATCATCACTGTATGTGTGTCCGACAATGTGTTCTGTGAGTCACCTACACCAACAGTTTCATTGGCGGCTACTGGCATGGACACCTCAGAGCTGAGTCGTGTTGGCAGTGTAAGGTGATTAGCTTGGTGGAAAGCTGAAAGGCAACAACACATCAAACACAGAATTAAATGTCTTAGGAATACTTATTCATTTGAAAAAATCTAAATTCTCTCGAAAGAATTTCAGTTTGCAATATCATTGAAAACTTGGCGGAGCATGGCATACACTGTTTGCCATGCTCTGAAAACAAAAGACGTCATATATGTTACCATAGCAACTAAGAGTTCATATTGATGTCTAAGTGACATCATCGAGACACCTATTTGCCAAGGCACTAAGCACAGAAGTTGCAAATTCCTTAGTTGCTATGGTAACAGATCTATGGCGTCATCTCAGATAATTTGAGAGCTCACAATTCACTACTCACTAACACTCACTTTGGTCATCTGCTGTAACCATACATGTTATGGCCTCGGTTAGAGCAGGGTGTATCTGTAATTCCCCAGGAGGAAGAGTCGAAGTTGGGTCTTCTGGCTCACCTGGTAACATTGGCTGATTCACTTCCTGTAGAAAGAAATAATTGCTTTCCAGATATGCAAGAATTCTGGGATACCTGGGTTTGAGGTTATAAAACTTGAAAATAATTTCAAACTCAAAATAAAGCACACTGATTGGCTGTTTCCCAGCATGTGCTCGGAAGCAGCCAATCAGTGTGCTTTATTTTGAGTCAGCCATCAGTGTGCTTTATTTTGAGTATGAGAATGTACTCAAGTTTTATAACCTCTGGGCCAGCTAATCTGCCAGAGTCCCAACTTTATGTTGTGGCCCCTCATTAGAACTGTCTCAATGAGGCAATTCTTATAAGACGCAATAACATCTTAAAACAGCGGAAGGAGAATTGAAAGTAAGTGGCCAGACCACGTATCGAACCCAGGACCTCTGGCTTATAAGTCAGGTGCCCTACTGACTGCACTACGCGGCCCGGCAAATGGAGAATGTATGAAAAAGTATGTAGAAATACAAAATATTGTATTTTAGGAAACAAAATGGTGATTTTTTTTCTTATCCAAATGTTTTATAGCTCTTTGGGTTATTTAGCTGGTACAATGGTTTGAATGCCCTGCCAATATTTCTATTCAGTATCCAACTACCTTAAAACATGGGATGCCAAACATCAAATATGATATTCCTATAGATATCTACTACTTATGAAATAAATGAGATGAACAGACAATTTATAAAATTACAGGCTTACCATCATATGCTCAAGATATTTGGAAACTTAGAAGTTCTGTCATGAAGTGTTTCCAGCTTTGGATCTGAATATCCATTACTCTAATATCCATGGGCTTTTACATATAGGAGTAACCCTCATATATTTTTTCTGCCATATTACAAAAGGGAAACAACTTTAATGACTTCCTGTTATTTTCCTTGAGTGACAAAATCCTTCCAAAAAGAGGTCTACTCATAAAGGGAAGAACTTGTTCCTATCATATTTTTGTCACAGCCCCATCCCCTCCCCCAAGAAATCTCTGGGTAGTTTTCTATCCTGAAAAACAAATAAAAATGGATAGGGCTCTCACACTCCTTTTTGGGAATGGGGCCCTTGTAAATTGGGAAAAGGTGCCACTGTGACTAAAAATTGGAGAAAAAAAAAATTATGATGTTTTATGTGTAAAGGTTTTCTTTTTCTTAATTGCACAACTGATGGTATTCATATATTTTCAGAGTAAATCAGTCTTTAAACAGACAAAGAAGCTTGTACTGAGCTTTTAAAAGTGGAACGTTGCCAAAGCTGAGCAGATATCAGGGTTCGAGGTTATAAAACTTGAGAATAATCTCAAACTCAAAATAAAGCACAGTGATTGGCTGCTTCCGAGCATGTGCTCGGAAGCAGCCAATCAGTGTGCTTTGTTTTGAGTTTGAGAATGTACTCAAGTTTTATAACCTCTGGGCCTGCTCTTGGTGGTCAAAAGATGCAAATCAAACTGTAGATATCTATAAAATCATGCCAGTAAATACGGCATGTTCAGATTATTGATTGAGATTGAATTAGGTCTTCAACTTGCCTTGACCCTTCTGTTTAGCTTTTTGAAATCAATGTGGTGGCGTGAAAGAACAAGGACTAACTATTTTGATTGTAACGCCCAGACTACAAAAACTGGCAGACGTAAATTTGTTGTCTGCTTTTTTGGCTCTTTATTTAGAAGAGCCTCCTTGAAGGACCAACCCAAACTGCCCCCTAGGTTAGGCCTCACTAACCTTTCCTCACCTAGTGCAAAACTTACTTGAGCAATTTGTATCTGGAATGTTGTCTGTGGATTTCTGAAGTGTGTCTTGTAATGTTTTATAGCCTCATCTCTCCTGTTGAAGCCATTACGACATTTGTAACAGTGCCAGTGAGCTCCCTTGAATTTCTTCTCTCCCTTGATTACGCCCACTATGTCACAGTGGTCACAACATCGTAACACCTTTAACCCTGGAAGCCAAGGATTCATTGCTTAACCCTTAAAGCGCCAAAAATGAAAATAACTGATTTTGCAAACAGCGTAGATCAGGATCTACACTGTTTGCCTATAGCTTTTGAATTATGAACATGATATAGCTTGGAGGAAACATTTTTGAAAATCCAGCAGACGCAACTTTTGTCGTCTGCTTGTTTTTGGTGTTTTAAGGGTTAACCAAAGTGAAAATACATGTACCATATACATCCTATTAAATGCCCCGGGGGCCTTGCATTTTGCAAAAGTGGTTTGTTATTTACAGTCTAAAGTGTAGTGACTCAGGCTCTACCGTAATACCTCTACTAAGCAACATAAAGGTGACAGGTCACTTCAAAGGAAGCAATTCCACTATTTTTTGTCTTTCTTTTTAGTAGGGCTCTACTCTTAAAGGAAAGACTTTGCTCCTTTAGGAGCAAATTCTATCCTTTAAGAGTAGAGCCCATTTCAAACACATATCTAATCAAGCAAAGCAACCAGGAATTTATGCCACATAATTTAACATTACTTTAGAAAAAGTGGCAGGGGGAGTTTATTAGAGCAGGGGCATTTATTAGGATTAATATGATAACTGATTTGCAAAAGAGTAGATCCAGCTGAGGCAGCTTATCATGAGCTGCCTCATCTGAGTCTACACTGTTTGCTCCCTATTTTTTGAATTATTAATAAAATATAGCTTGGACGAAACATTTTTTGAAATTTTGCAGACCAGGGATCTCCCCAGACCATTAAGGCATGTTGCTTGCAACATACCTTCCTCTTCAAATGACCTTTGCAACATGCTTTAATTTCCAATGAATTTTTATAAAAAAATGCTGTTATTTCTTAGCCAGTAAAGTTGTTTTAAATGCATCAAGCATCATCAGTGTATTATTTATAATGTAAATTTAGGCTAATTCTGACAAAGAATTGCTATATTAAGAATTTTAAAAATTGATCAACAAGTCAAAATCTGATTTTTGTGTTAAAAGCGACATGCCTTCTGAAATTTCTGGAGAAAACTGCAGACATAAATTTTGTCATCTGCTATTTTTTGCACTTTCAAGGTTAAGGTCTCAATTGAATGGATCTCTCATATCTGCATGTATTGCTCACCTATATCTGCAAGTATTTGTCTCAATTCTCAACACCACCATGTTGTTCGGCCATTTTACAAGGGAACACAACTTCATGACTTCCTGTTTGCTTCTCTGAACAGAATCTTTCCAAAAGAGGTCTACTCTTAAAGGAAAGAATTGGCTGAGAGGTCCAGATAAGAGGGGGTACTGAGGATAATTCAAAGACAATTTTTCTTACTTCTCAATGAAAACATACATTGTGACCCCTCATTGAACTGTCTCGGCAAGACGGTCCTAATGAGGGTCACAATGTATATTTTAATGTGGAAATATGGAAAATTCATCCCAAAGTTATCCCTGTTGAAAAAATCAAGAATCTTTTTTGTGATTAATTCTTCACTTAACAAAATAAAATGGACGCCTTTGTAGTATTCAATTCCAACAAAATTACAAAATCCAATGAAAACAGTTATAAAGTGAAAACACAAGGAACACAGGGTATAAACCAGTCCGCCAATTTTTGCTTCCTGCAGACACTGTCCATCATATTTGGCTTCCGTCGAGACTGTCTGCGAACACTTGCTTCCTGCAGGGACTACTGTCCTCAAAAAATGGCTTTCTGTCGAGACTGTCCACGTGACTGCCTCGGCAGGATGCAGAATTACGCAGACAGTCTCTGCAGGAAGCCATTTATCATGTACAGAAGTCTCGGCAGGAAGCAAGAGATCGCGGACAGTCTCAGCAGAAGCCAAATATGATGTACAGTCTCTGCAGGAAGCGAAAATTAGCGGAATCGATTATACCCTGTGAGGAAAAAGACTAATTATTTATACCTGTCTGAGATGCCCAGAATGCCTGAGTTTGTGAGTTTTACATTGATAGAATTATCTCTCAAACTTAGGGGCCCAGAGCACAATACAAGGGCAATCGGGCCCCATCTGTAAGTCTTTTTCCCTAAAGCACTCTATCAACTATAAATACCATAACAATTCTAAGTATCCGGACAGAGAGGTGAGAGCAAACAGTGCATACCCAGATCAGACTGCTCCTGCAGGAGCTGTCTGATCAGGGTCTACACTGTTTCCCATTCCATCTTCATCTTTTGGAAGCATTATTGCATTTTAAAACTAAACTGTTGCATTTTAGCATAATTATGGAAATCATTTTGGGCGTCCCATTTTATTAAATTTCTTCAGTTGGTATGTAAAATTATAAGTGAATAGCTTTATACTGAGATTAAACTTCAGTGGAATATAAAGTTTCCTTTTAAAAGGAAAGGCTTGCCACGTTTTTACAGGGTGTTAAAGACAACAGATTGATTGAATAATTTGTTGCTTAACCTCCACGGTAAACAGCTATGGCCATGTCGGGGCGGTCAGTTAACCTACCCACACTATTCCTGGGCAGGCTTAGACCTCCTACGCGGTTAACAGTACTAAGTGCACATACTTTCGCCAGTAACTGACAACTGCCCTTCTTGAATCAGCGGAAAGGGAAACGAAAGTATGTGGCCAAACCGGGTATTGAACCCAGGACCTCTGACTTATGAGTCAGGTGTTCTATCGATTGCGCTACGCCGGCTAAAGACAACAAAAGGAGAACTATGGGAACTTAATGGAAATTTCTTGGCCTAAATATGAAGTTGTTATCGTACACTGCTTGTTACATTTATTTCCCAACATTACAGCATCGTAGGCCAGCGATGCTGCAGTGACTACATCCCAGCTGCATACAAAGATTCTTCTTGCATGTCAAAAAACCCCTCTGCAATCGAAATGACGTCATAATCACTGGCATAATTTCTTTTATCAGATAAAGGTGCAAGTAATCAACAGCCATGCAGCGCAGTCATAGCCATCGTAATTATGTGAGCAGGTGTACTGTCAAGGTGCGACAGCACGCTTTTGGCAGGTTTGCCTTAGCGATGGATCTTGACTTTCTGTTAGATGCTAGACTGATCATTAGTCCCTTATTTTTCGTTTGCCCCTAAACACATTTTATGAATCCCCATAGGACTGAAACGATCACATTATATGCTGATGGCATAGACTATACCTTCCTTGCAGACAGGAAAGGACGCTGTGGCACGTTTCTATTGTTTCGAGTGCTGGTTCGGTTCTGGCTGAGAGAGACAGACCAGTCGCTCATCCACTGTCACAAAGCTGTCAATGAGTTCCTTAGAGTCAGCCTCAAAGAGTTTCAAATTTTAACGATTCTAAAATTGTCCACTCTTCTCTTTTAATACCTGCATCTCTATAAGAGGTTTCCATGGCACTTCATGGACGTGTCGATAGTCAGTAGAAAATGCTTTTATGCTGAATTATGTCCATTTCACCGTTTCCTGCCATTACTGCTACAATGCGAGTGCATTAATTTTCACTGGCGTTACCATATTTGTGATAGGCTCTGACATTCTGAGCCATCGGAAATTTTTGTTTTAAGTTAACATTTTCATATTTATTTGTCCTTCCAGAATATATTTCGAGAAACAAAAAGAAATCGCGCAAAGGATTACTGCAAAAGCGAACAAAATTCGCACAAACTTGATTTATTGTTTTCATTTCACTGATTGGATACAATTTACATACAAGCTGGATAAACTGTTATAACTCGGGCTCATGGCATCACTTTTCAAAGATCTAAAATTCGAACAATCTTAAAAGAGCGTAGATGAAGGAAATTAAAGACGCCGTTAGAAATGTTGAATCACTCTTTTCAGGTTGACGCTTTGACGCTTTTAGTCAGTGCGCGGAAACCCAATTAACTTTGTGATTTATGACATAATTATCATCTGACGTTTCGTGACGTAAACGTCGCACCTCCACAAGGTTCAAAATGTCAGACACTGTCGCATATATAAATAACATGTTCAGCTGTGCGTATTAGCCACACAGATAGAAGGGATACATTCATTTGGTAAATCTGATGACTGATGAGGAAAAATAGTTCCTCAAAGGCACCTGCTTGCTGCATTTAGACAATAAATTTGAACTTGATTTTTTCTTATTTTTACAGGGTTTTTATGGATACACAGATGAGCCCATTAAAACGCGCTGTCCTGTCAATACACCCACAATTAGCATTTACGATTTTGGGATCATTGGAAATACGTATACCGAAAACGAAAGACTCTGATCAGCCTGTACTGATGCACCGGCTCAAGTGTGCAGGCTGCTCTGAGTAGTTAAATTACGCTATGCCCTAAGGCATTTGTCGCGACGCCGCTGAATGATAAAGACAAAAAGCTTGTTTGAAAAGCTTGTTGTTGTGTGCTAAGCGTTCGTGGTAAACATTGTTTCTCGCCTTTAAAAAGAAGCTTCCAGCCGCTACTAGACACAATAATTCACTCCTACAGTTAAAACAATCACCAGTTTATCGGCAAATAAAATAATTTACTTTACAAAGCACAATTAAATGGTATTCTGTTGTTCTTTATGTTTTTTGTTTTTTTCAAATCTTAACTTGTTGCATGAAAACCAATCACGTTCGGCATATGTGTAAACTTATGTGAACAGGGGTTAAATCCATGTAGTCACCCAATTACTCGAATAGGGTAAACAAACTGACTTCAGTTTGCACTCCTATCAGAGCCGAGTAAGCCGTGATAGTCTGAAATCAAAACTTATACTAGTACTAGCACCAACCATTAACATGTGCTGACCATTTATCTGCGTTACCTGGATGACAAATAGCATTCGGACAAAATCGCTCTGCATCTGCTCAAATATATGAGTACAATTTTATGCCGAATGCGCTCAGGCTAAATTTAGCATAGTTATTAACCGAAACAATGCTGCTTGAGAAAAAGTGTTTACTTTGTTTAAATCAAAAATGATAGCTGAGCAAAGTTAATTCAGACAGGTTCAAAGATACAAAAATCATTTCATAGTAACAAATGTGGGCGGGCCGACGTAATTGTAAAAGAAAATTGTTCTTTCGAACGCAAACGTCAAAACGAACTGGGTCAGCCTATTTATAAAATTACTACCAAAAATAGAACAGAATTCCCATCTGGTATTTTTAAGAGTTGTTAGGTTAAGAAGTAAACCGGACATAGATGAAAATAGACAAATCAGACGAGTTTTCTGTTTGTTGTGATTTAATTTTCGTATATGTGAAGATAAACATGGAAAAAGCAGTCTCAAACCGGAACGAGCTTTTCGATCTATATGGCTTGCGGCCTTTGGGCCGCAAGCCAAAAAGGCAAATAAGAAGCATTAAATGCTCTTTGCAATTCATTACACAATGAAAGCCATGCAATTATAGCCTTATATCCTAAATGCAAATAGCATTATAATGTAAAGCATAATAATGAGGTTTTACTGTACCATTGTAAAGCATAATAATGAGGTTTTACTGTACCATTGTAAAGCATAATAATGAGCTTTTACTGTACCATTGTAAAGCATAATAATGAGCTTTTACTGTACCATTGCAAAGCATAATAATGAGCTTTTACAGTACCACTGTAAAGCATAAATTATGAGCTTTTACTGTACCACTGTAAAGCATAATAATGAGCTTTTACTGTACCATTGTAAAGCATAAAACTGAGGTTTTATTGTACCATATTTACAGTGTTTTTCATCTCTAGATTGACCAAAAGTATTTAAATCAGTCTTATGAAATTCAACTGTGATTATGAGATGGGGTTTTTCCTTTTAAAGTCTCCATAGTCCTATCAGTGGTAAAAACGTCTAAACTCAAAGTGGTTCATGCTTCACGTTTGGTAATTAAATGTAAGCTGATGTGCATATATTGAGTCATATTAGTGGCAAAAAGTTGAGAAAAAAAGTTTTGAAAAACAATAAATTGCTTCACAAAATACAATTTCCTGTCCTGGTTTCCCGTCTAGCAATGCTATCTATATAAACATAGGCGAGATAGTGATTCGGACTGTACACCTGTACATTGAATTTTTACCATTTTATTCAAATTAATGAAATTGAAAGTAGGTCATTTTGGTTGCCAACTAAAACACCCAAATAAGTTTTCAACCCCTTTTTATGTGAAAATCAAGGATGTTTTATTTGTTTAAAGCTGGCTAATCACGGTCATTTACATTGACGAAACTATAGTGAGAAGCTTGCAGCGGTACCTTATGATAAAAATTTTAATGCTGATAAAGCAATGGGGCCTTTAAAACAATCCCAAAAATCTAGATCCATCTTATAAGATGGCTCTTATAAGATGGATCTAGATTTTCGGGATTGTTTTGGAATGGAAAAGCCCAATCTTCTTACCAAAGAAATATGGTACATTAGACTTACCAGCAAACTCTATGCCTTTGTCTAAATCAATCTTAATGAAATTTAACTATGAGCTTGGGGTTTTCCCTTTCAAAACAATCCCAAAAATCTAGATCCATCTTATGAGATGGATCTAGATTTTTGGGACTGTTTTGGTAGGGAAAAGCCCCATTTTCTAACTGAAGAAATATGGTACATCAGACTTACCAGCAAACTCTATGCCTTTGTCTGAATCAAACTTATAAAATTCAACTTTAAGATGGGTTTTTATCTTATAAAACAATCCCAAAAGTCTAGATCTGTCTTATGAAATGGATCTAGATTTTTTGGATTGTTTTGGACGGGAAAAGTCCCATCTTATAAATGAAGAAACACGGTACATCAGACTTACCAGCAAACTCTATGCCTTTGTCTACGTGTTTAACTCTGTAGTGTGCCTTCAGGATGACAGGGTCTGTGTAACATTCCGTCTTTACACAGAACGGGCAGTGCATGTGAGGGCTTTTATCCACACATATTGGATCAAAACACTGAGTGGGTATATAGTTGTTCTCAGAACCTTTAATCCTCACACTAGGATGAGTCTTAAATGATAAAAATGTGCAAAATAGGGTCAAGTCGGGTAACTTGGGACAACGGGTGAATTCGGACATACCATTGCAAACGGTGAAAATCCAGATGAGACGGCTCATCGTGAGCAGTCTCATCAGGATTTTCACTGTTTGCCCAGTTAATTTCGTTTTAATTTCAAACAACTGACATATAAAAGAAACAATATCACTGTCCAAATTTACCTGTTAAAAATTTACCTGACGACCCAAATACATAGCATGACAACCACATAAAAGTTTCATTTAATTATCCTAAATGTTGGCACTGCAATTTCCAGTTTTACCCCAACAACTGTAGTACCATTATACTACTAGCGGGAAACAATCACAGATAAAAAATTATTGAAAGGTTTAAGTATTACCCTTGTCGAAGTGGCAACATGCATATCTATGTACAAATCTGTCAGGATTTCAAGTTTAAAAGTAATTCTCAACAGGTGGGGAACACCTGAATAAAGGTTTCATTTATATTTCAAATAAACAGTGCTGCAAATGTTACTCACGCCCTCACCCAGTTATGGCATGCGAACTGATGGGCCATCATGCATCAGTGCAATTAATGCCATATGAGCCTCGACACAACAAAACCAATAATGTGGTTGTGTGCCCAGCGCGGACTCAGATCAGCCTGGGCATCTGCCCAGTCTGATCAGAGTCTTCGCTGTCCGCATGGAGGTAGCTTAGACCCTTAGCTACCCTTTGAGAACTTAACGAAGAGTCTGCTCTAACTGGGTGTATGTGGTTGTGCACCCAGCGATGACTCAGATGCCCAGTCTGATCAGAGTCTTCGCTGTCCACATGGAGGTAGCTTAGACCCATAGCTATCCTTTGAGTACTTAACGAAGAGTCTGATCTAACTGGGCGGATGCCCAGGCTGATCTGAGTCTGCACTGGGCGCACAACCACATTGTTGATTTTCTCATGTCGCAGCTCAATTATAGTCTGTGGATCTCCATGACAAGCCTATAACAAAGTTGGAAATGGAACTTATCTGATCAAAATGATTTCTTGAGTGTGAAGGTATTTAGAAATCTGTAACTACTGGTATTTCTACCTATGAAAAACAATGTTTCAGGTTACTAAGGGCTATGGAAATACTATGCCTGCCTTGTTCTACTTGTCCAATTTCACTCAAGATAAGTGAAAAAAGAAAAAATATGTTTCCCCCGGGACAACATGGTTTCTTTTTTCAATTACACAGGGTTCTTGCCAGGATGCGTTTTTGCGCCAAAAATGAGGTAAAATTATCAAAGGCGCAAAGAAATATGGCAGGTGGGCCATAAAAATGCAAAACCAGAGGGCCAATGGCCCTATATCGCTCACCTGAGCACTGAGGTTATGTTGGAAAAACAGCAACAAAACCACATGCCCAACAGCAATAAAAAAAAAATGAAAATCTGGCCTTTCGGTTGCCAGGCAACCAATCAAAATCAGGGGTTTAGGCAAAATTCATATGGCTGGTAGAGGACTACTCCAAAAACATTTCTGTAAAGCTTTTATCAAAATATCTGCAGTAACACAGAAACAAATGCAATATTTCCAATTTCCCCATTGTAAGTCTGTGGAAACTCTAACTAGCCATAGCAACAAATTCACATCAGCAACGGTAAAATAAAACATAATTTAGAGAGAGGCTAATGTAATTGACATGTATGCAAAGTATCACCTTCATCCCTTTTATGGCTTCTGAGAAGATTTTGTAATATTTTTCAAAAATTTACCCTTTATTTTGCCATGGCGACCAATCAAATTCAGCAAAATTCATATGAATCATAGAGGACTACCCAAGGAACATTCTTCTAGAAAAAAATTACAAAT
Source organism: Ctena decussata (assembly GCA_963989385.1). Lineage (NCBI taxonomy): Eukaryota > Metazoa > Mollusca > Bivalvia > Lucinida > Lucinidae > Ctena > Ctena decussata. The sequence continues at coordinate 3,567,559 of OZ022511.1, read as the reverse complement.
AACTGGAGTGAGACAGCAAAAATTGCAAATTTTCACTTTCCCCATTATAAGTCAATGGAAACTATAAGTTGCCATATCAACCAGAGTTCTTATGGGATTGGAAGAAAAAACATAATTTATGTAGAGGCTAATGTCATTTACATGTATGCAAAGTATCAGCTTCATACCTCTTATGCCTTCTGAGGAGAAGATTTTTGAATATTTTTTTCTAAAAGTTACCCTATATTTTGCCATCGCAACCAATCAAATTCAGCGATTTGGTCAAAATTCAAACGAATCGTAGAAGACTACTCAAGAAACATTTCTGTGGAAAAAAATCCAAATAACTGCAGTGAGATAGCAAAAAATTGCCTATTTCCATTTTTCCCATTATAAGTCAATGGAAATTATAAGTTGCCATAGCAACAAAACTGCTGGAGCAATTGCCATGAAATAAAGTAATTCTATAGAGGCTAGTACTAAGATCATTTCTCTAAAGTATGAGCTTTATTGGCCACACAGTTTCTGCGGAGATGATTTTTTAATATTTTTCTATTTTTAACTATTCGGTTGCTATGGCAACCAGTTAAATTGAACAATTTGCCGTAATTTAATACAGCTGGTTTGGGACTACTCATGGGACATTTCAATGAAAGTTCTGTCAAAATATCTGCAGTGACATAGCAATAAATGCAAATTTTCCATTTTGCCATTGTAAGTCAATGGAAACTTTAAGTTCCCATAGCAACCAAACTGCTAAAGCAATTGCCAAGAAAAACAGTACTTTTATAGAGGCTAGTACCAAGATCCTTTCTGTGAAGTTTGAGCTTTATTGTTCGCATAGTTTCTGAGGAGATGATTTTTGAATATTTTTTCTATTTTTAACCATTCGGTTGCCATGGCAACCAGCCAAATTGTGCAATTTACATAAATTTCATGTGGTTGATAGAGGACTACTAAAGGAACATTTCTATAAAAGTTTTGTCAAAATATCTGCAGTGACATAGCAATAAATGCAAATTTTCAATTTTTCCCATACAAGTCAATGGCAACTTTAAGTTGCCATAGCAACCAAAGTTCCAAAGCGATTTGGATAAAAAACAGTATTATTGGTTCCCCCTGTCTATAGGTGCTACACATGAAATTTGGTAACAATGGGCCTTGTAGTTTCAGAGGAGATGTCGTTTGAAAATGTTGACGGACGGACGGACGACGGACGACGTACGACGGACGACGGACGACGGATGCCTGCCTATACTATAAGCTCACCTGTGAGCCTTCGGCTCAGGTGAGCTAAAAAATGCGATCTGACTCATTTGAATACATGCTCTGCGTTCATCGCTAAGTTGGATACAATTTTGTGAAAAGCCGCACTTGAGTTTCAGACTGGTACCCTGTCGTAGCTAGTTGTCGTTTACCGATCGATACTACAATTCGGGAATCAAAATACTTTTTTATAACGAATCATTCGATTGGCTAATTTTTAGAGTGTTATCCAATCACAGCCGTGGACGGTCTGCGCCCTGACTTCGGACAAAATGTCGAAAAGAAAGAGCGATTCTGGCGTTGGACAACGCAAAATCATTAGTTTTTTCGGTCAAAAATGAAGGATCGAAAGTGACCGAAGTGTTGAGGATGAACCCGAAGTATCAGACATGGAAACAGCGACTTCATCTACTGATGACAATGCGTCAAATGCAAAACCATCGTCTCGAACTTACGATAAACATTTCATTTACTTGTCGACGAACAGTCCTTGTGACTGGTTGTCACCCAAACATCCTCAGTATTCGTCTTGGCTCATACGACAATGAGAAAAAGCAAATGTTTTGCAGTTTATGTATCAAAGGGAAAAAAGATAATGTAGGGCTCCAGGTACTGACAATTTCAGGGCATCCACATTGCAGCGGCATCTCGAATCTGTTGAACATGTGTCAGCCATTCAAGAATTGGCTTTTCAAAAAGACTTTAAAATTGCATGGGAAAAGCTGTTGTTGGAGGAAAATGAAGGTGTCAAAATGTTCATGATGGCAGCATACTGGCTTGTAAAAGTGGAGATGCCTGTGTCTAAGTTTTCTTCTCAAACTGTGTAAATGTCCAGATATAAAAAAGGATTTTATAGTACATCAGAAGAAGTTGCAAATTATGTTACAATATACATGATAAAGTCAAAAGATGCGGGAGCATAAATTCATTGGTAAGTTGGTTCAAATTGTAGTTAGGCCCACTTTAAAATCTGACTGGCCCACTTTAAAAACCTACAGGGGCCAAAGGCCCACCTGAACCAAAATCTGGCAAGAACCCTGATTACAACAACTTGATTTTTATTTTAGAAAAAATGCTACGGTAAACAGTGTGAACCCAGATCAGACTGCTCCTGCAGTATCTCCTGGAATTTGCTTCACCTATGTTGTTGTTGTTGTTTCGTAGTGTTCTGCCAGTTACTTGTCGGCGAACAGTCCTTGTGACGTAGAGGGATTCAATTTCTTTTTCTGGATTCTGAGTTCCTGTTGCTTGCTGATTTGCTGGAGCATCCAACCTACCAGTCTTGGGGAAGAAATTTGACTTGTAAACGTCAGTCCCAGCCAGTAACGGGTTGTTTCGGCCCAATTCCCTTTTGGCCCCGGGTCGTTTCGGCCTTATTCCCATTCCGCCTGGGTCGTTTCGGCCCGATTTCCTGGGTGGGTCGTTTCTGCCCAATTTTAGCGTGTCGTTTCGGCCAGACTTTTTCCCATAGTTGTAATAGACAAAAATGTGTACGCAGACGTAATTGTTAAATTTATTTAGTCCGGTATATAGTCAGGTATATAATTTTCTTTCTCCCAGTCATATCTATCTATCTATCTATCTATCTATCTATCTATCTATCTATATATCTGTTTATCTATCCGGACTGCATATCTATCTATCTATTATCTATCCAGACTGCATATCCGGATTGCATATCTATCTATCTATCTATCTATCCATCTATCTGATGACAGGCGAGCACAGCATTGTTATATCATTTGTTTTCCATTTAATCTCTAATTTTCTTTTGATGCCTAATTATCTTTATCGGTTGCCAATTAGTAATGTTTGCACTGTCACCGGTTCTTTAATTAAAAAAGGTAAAGGTTTCCCATAGCCTAATAGCCGTAGGGGCAGTGGGGGTTAGAGACCCACTGTATCTTGAGCACAGCTGATGAAAGGCGGAGCCCATCCCTCTCCTTTCGCTGCCTTATCCTTCCCTGATTCGAAAAAGGTACCCATTTACTGCTGGGTTGACAGAGAGAGTTTCCCAGTCATCGTATGGCGACAGTGAGCCACGAACTCACGACCTTACAGTGACTTTCTGCACAATAGCCAAGCCACTCTAACCACTCGACTACGGTGCCTCTCCCACTTGACTATGGCGCCTCTCTTTAATAACCTACTTTCAAAATGTTTTAAAGGCCCTGTTTGCTTATTAATTCAGAGGTGTGAAAATTATTTCATTGTACATAAGTTCTTGAAAGGCGGGATTTTACAGAGAAATGAGTTCTTTAATTGCAAAAGACAAGAGGAATTGGGCAAATCAAATAAAATAACTTGACTTTGATAACATAATTTCTGTTATTTCAGCGTATTTATTTCTTCCTCTAGTATAAACAGTTCCTATTTAGACTTAGCCTAGCAACTTGTGCCAGTGAATTCGGTCTCTTTTATGGATTATCCGATAGCAACTTTGCCATTTTCATTTTGGCCTCCATTCTTAAAAAGGGTTCTATAGTTCTTTCATTGGAAGTTCACACTTGTTTGTGAGTGCCTGGTCTAGTGAAGCTAATTAGCCTATTATTTTACAGATTTTCCAGAAATAAATAATTAAGGCCGAAACGACTCACCCATAAAATTGGGCCGAAATGACCCACCTTTGAAATTGGGCCAAAACGACCCACCCCAATCGGGCCGAAATGTCTCACCCTGGAAACTGGGCCGAAACGAACAAGGCCAAACGGGAATAAGGCCGAAACAACCCAGATTCGTCCCAGCCAATGGGGTTTGAAATGCCCGCATGCTATACCAACTATACAACCCAGAATCGTCCATGGACAATCATTCTCCAGGACAATCATAACCCGACTTATAACAGTGGAAGATTCAAAAGCCGGAGTGGCCTGATTTGATGTCGACAACGTTAGTATTACAAAATTTCACGTCTTTTGCATTTGCATATCCTTGAATGCCCGAAAATCGCGACCTTAAGCTATTTTTAGTAACAAATAACAATACAAACAAGTAACATTCAATTTGTTCACTTACCTTGCTTAACAATTTCAACCAACTTCCAGCTCCACCCTCCCAAAATATTCAGCAAACTTTAAAAGTTTATCAAAACATCAACAGAAAACACATGGTAAACAATATGGCGGCAGTGAGAAAAATCTCAAGGTCGCGACCTCATCACTTTTAGGCCAAGCAAATTAATTCAGTGTTTTTAGTAAGTCTAACTGTGAAAATATTAACTTGGTTCAATTAATCTTTCAAAATTTCAAAATAATGATTTCAGTTGGTAACAATTGAATTATTTACAACTATACGTTTTCATTTACACCTGGGTTTATCTATTCTTCAGTTGAGGGAACACAGTGTGGACAGTTGAGGGAACACAGTGTGGACAGTAAAACTTGTCATTTAGCCTCAGAACTCTAACTTTACTGCAGTAAATTAAGTGGGTCCAGTGATTGCATGGCATTCCATTGGTCTTGAAGCCATCACATTGAGCCCATTTGGGAAAAACTATGGATGTGCAATGCCTGAGTTCCTTAGGTGTATTTCTTTTGCAAATACAACACAACTTTTCAGGGGATATATCACTGTCCACAGACATATCTGAATCAGAATCAGTTGAGTATATAGCAATGCATGACGGTCCTTGCTTTGGTTCAACAGCAGATGCCACTTGTGTTTTTGTGACTTTTTTCACTTTCATTTTACCCACTGCTGGTTTTTGTCTAAGTACATTTTCCTTTTGTTTTTTGGAGTTATTCTGTCTATTTGACACTGCCTTTGATGTTTTTGTTTTTCTTTGTTCATTTTCATGGTCCCTCATGAGATTTTCAATGGCCTTTTCTGTTATTGCATGCCCAGATACTATTTTGCTCATAGTTTTCCTTGGCTTTTTAGAGGTTAATTCTGATTTTACTCGTCTCAGTTCATTTTCTTTGTTTTGAAAGAAACTTCCACTGGCACAGGGGTCTGCTGTCTCAGTTTCAGCAACAACTCCACCTTCAACTGTAGCATCACTGTCATCTGCAGCATCATTTTCCATAGTGTCTACTGCCTTTTCAGGCTCAAATACTTCTGCTGGAATGAGACATTCAGAGGCAATGGCATCCTTATCTAAAGGGAAGATCCCAGTCCTTCGAAAAGCAGCTTGGAGGTTTTCCGCTGACAGCGCCCTGGTGTATGCTTTACATGCCAGCTCACATACATTGTATCGTGTTATGGTTCCAGCTGTTTCCCTTATGAACTTATGACAGAGTGAGTTATAAATTCTTTGAAACGGTCCATAACATGCTACATCCATAGGTTGAAGAAGGTGACTAGTATGAGCTGGTAGTATATACAGTATGATTCCTTGTGTTTTGGCCCATTCTACAAGCCCAACCGAAACATGGGATTTATGTCCATCTAATAGTAAAAGTATTTTCTGATCAGTATGGGAAGGGACAAATTTCAAGAAGTGATTTTCAAGGTAATTACGGAACACCTCTGAGTTAGACCATCCAGATTCGGTTACACAGCCATCTGCTCCTGGAGTAGCACCATTCATTAGATCCGGCATCATACGTTTACCTGGAAATACAAAGTAAGGGGGCACAGCCATACCACTGGCACTGCCACATCCTAATATGGTTGTGGTACTTGATTTTCCCGAGGTAACAGCTGGAGGATGAACCAAAGTACTTGCAATAACATGAGGTGGGGTGTGATCTTGAGAAATTCCTTTTTCATCAACATTAAAAATCATGTGAGGTTTGTCAGACAAGCCATACTTAACTATTGTCTCTCTAAGTTCCTGAAAATAATTGGAAACAACAGCTTCGGATGTCATTTTGGCCCTGATCTGTTCTAAACTTCGTGGCTTTTGAAGTCTTAACTCTGGCCATCGTCCCAATAAACCCACCACCCACTTTATAGTTATGGGATTTTCCTTGTTTCTCTTGCCAAGTTTGAAAGCATAATCAGATGCTATATCCGCAAGTTCAAGTCTAGTATAGCCGTATCCATAATTTGCCATTATTTTAATGTGATCCACTATAGCAGCCTCTTCCAGAGTTGTAAAAACAGGTTCTCTTCCCATTGTTACAGTTTCCAGATGAACCTTGCCCAGGACACGATCTCTGAGAGTATTCTCTGGCACTCCAAACTGCTTTGATGCCCGCAATACTGGCATATTATCTTCTCTAACAGCTTTGTATGCATTAGTCATTGCTGTAGGGGAGTACACTCTGTACCTCTTCCTAGCAGGAAGCTGAGGATTACACTGGAAAGAGAAATATAAAAAATCCCTAGAAAAATTTAAACCATGTCGTATTCATTTATTTATTTTCCAGGGCAAAATGTGTGATAATATAGTAAGAATTTTATTAATTTCTTTTTAGTATCACACATTGTGCTCTGGAAAATTGTCAGGTGAAAATGTAAAACTAAATGGTTTATCATAACATATCTAATTCCTGTTGATGGGCCAATAACTGTGGGTCACATGTGTTGCTGTATACTTCTAACAATGAAATCCACCAAAATTAGTACTAAGCCACAATGTGCAATGACACTAATATTTTTTTTGCTTGGCCTATTTTTTCTGGCTTCCGGCACATGACTTCCATTCATGAAATGTAAACAAAGCAGACGGTAAGCTAGCGGTTAGCAAGGCAGTAGTTTTCTTTGTGAAAATCAATATTGAAGTGGAGCAAATAAGAGGAATAGTGGAAAAACATAAAATTTATATGAAAATATAGTTTGGGTGTATAGCTTACCTGTTTGAGTGGCATATTTCCTCTTCAAGAGCTGAAGTGAAAAATACTACGATAGTAAATTTTTTCCCACGGTCACATGACACAGGGCCCATTGACAAAACACGGACCAGTCACGGACTCACGGACCAATAGAAAATTAATATGGAATTTGGTCCGTGACAAGTTAGTTAACCTTAAATTAGTCCGTAAATTGGTCAGCTATCTCAATGAACAAATTATGAGGCTGAAAGGTGGGGTGGGTGTAGTCCATGATCCGTAAATTGGTACGTTGATATCTATGGCGACGTCTCGACGCAACGTTATTCACGGTTCAGGTCCGTGACTGTCCGGGTCCGTAAATGGTCCGTGAGGTAAGCTGAGAAAGAGTCCGTGCCATAAGTCAGTATCTGGTCCGTAATGAACTCCATATGAGAAATGGTCCGTGAATGAAGTTTGTGTATGGTCCGTAAAGTTGACGGGTTAGCGGTCCGTGACGTTGGTCCGTTAATGTCCTCGAAGTTGACAGGTTATCTGTCCATGACTTTGGTCTGTAAAGGTGGTCCGTGAAAAACTCTTACATATATGAAAAGTCTGAGAAAAAGACAACAATGCATTAGTTTAATTTGTTTAAAACCTGCAGTCCAAACATCTTATTACTTTCGAAGAATCACGTAAAGCCGTTTATCATGCTTTTATTATGTCAACCTTCCATTTTTGCCCCCTAGTATGGCATTTTTGCTCTAAAACAAATACAGAAAAACTAGAAAGAATTCATTTCAGAGCACTGAAATTCATTTTCCAGGATTTTGATGCTACATACCAAGATCTGATTACGAGAGCAGGTACTACAACCTTGCACTTGTCTCATCTAAGAGGTCTTGCTCACGAATCTTTCAAAATCATAAATGGAAACTCTCCTGTTTATCTAAAACAATTTATTACTCTCAAAGCTTCCAGTTACAATTTCCGATACACCAACATTCGTAACCTTCCTAGAGTTAGAAGTGCACGGTACGGTACTAACTCTTTTAGCTTTCAAGCAGCCAAACTATGGAACATACTCCCTGAAGAAGCTAGGAAAATAACTTAGCTCAGTGCTTAGCCTTGGGTGCCTTTCGTCTTTCGTGATAGGGATTGTTGCTGCACGGGGTGTGCAACAGCAATACCTATCTCTTTCACTTTCGGCCTAAGGTGTTGTGCTGAGGTGCATCTATCAGGAATCAGTCGTCTTAAATTTAAATTTCTTAACCTATTATAAATTATAACCTTGTCGTATGGGTGTCTGCTGGTCAAACACCTCCGTCCAATTTTTTTTTTTTTTTTTTTTTTTAAACTTTTAATATGTAAATTATCTGTGATACTCTTTTATAAAATTGTTATTCATGTAGCTATAGGTACTGTGATATTTTATGCATGTTAGTTAGTCGGTCGTAAAAGCTTCTAGGAGCTTGTGTTAAATTGTTTGTAAAACTTACCAACTTTAAATAAATTTTACTTGACTTGACTTGACTTGACTTGATCGAATTTGCCTTTGAGTTTGGGTAATATTCTGACAACCGGGATGAAACCAATTTTACAGACTGGACATGTTAACATAAAACCGTGTTCGGCATCCGACCGTGAAGTATACTGACCATATTTGTAGTCCGCCGTCTTTAGGATGGGTGTTGACCAGCTGAACAAATCTTCCAGATACTGGCTGGAACTCGGGTTTTGCTGCGTAAAGCACAGATTGCATACCCTGCTCGTGGGGAAACTGCTGCCTTAATACAGCCTGGCTTGCATCCATGATAGTGTCATTCAGCCACCCATTGTCAAAACCACCCATTGTCAAAACTTCCATCTATTCGTCTTTTATCCTCCTGTGATAGGTTAAGGCTAACTCTGTCAACACTGAGCAACCAAATAGCTTCACTGATCAGTTGTTCAGATCCTTGATCGCTACATCAACTATCCACGTGCATCAACTATCCTCGGTCTCCCCTACGTTGGTATCTATGGCGACGTCTCGACGTAACGTTCGGCGTATAACGCTATTGTTCTCAAAACGTTTTTGGACCGTAAATGTTTCAATCTGGACAACATTTTAAGTTACATTATTTCTTATCTAAGTCCGTAACTGGTCTGTCCGTCCGTAAGTAATATGGTCCGTTGGTCCGTGTTTTGTCTATGAGTCCGTGTTTTGTTAATCAGTCCGTGAATATTGGTCATCTGGTCCGTGTTTTGTCTACGAGTCCGTGTTTTGTCAATTAGTCCGTAACCAGTCCGTAAGTCCGTGAGTCCGTGTTTTGTCAACCACCTGACACAGGACCACGTTCTCGCGAGACTACGAGATAAACAAATATGTCCGCGACTTTGGGGATTCCGCGATTTTAGGGCATTCAACGATATTGAAACTGATTGGACTCTGAAGGCGTCCCAAGACTTCAAACTGCAAGTGAAACGTCATGCAAAGATATCAGTTGTTGCACTTACTATAAAAGTATTCATTTCTGGGTATTCATGAACAAATAACGTGATTTGAGTGAAATTCAATGCAAAAGTCTCAACGATTATTGACACCGTATGTGGACTACGTCATCAATTCCGTCAAGGATTAAAGCCAACGCATTTGACCATCCGCGGTGGCTGTATTTACCGAAACGTACTGAAATACCGAAACGAACTGGAAATACCGAAACGAACAATTAAATATACAGGGATTTGGTTGGTTGATTTGATGCTTAACGTCCACGGTAAACAACTACGGTCATGTCGGGACGGTCAGTTAACCTAACCACACTATTCCTGGGCAGGCTTAGAGGGTTACCCTAATTAGCGAAATGGACCTATTTTTGCGAAATGGACGAAATGGAGATTTTTTGTACGAAATGGAGTCACAAAATCCTAATTTGGTATTTAAGAATTTATTTTCTTGTTTTATTACTAGAGTCAGACGATGACCAATACCAAATGCAACTTCAGAAGCGAATGCAAGCGTATTTTGTTTGTAAATACATCTGAATAATTATATTTTATTTACAAAATGGAGTTTTCTCTTGCGAAATGGAGTTTTGTCTTTACAAAATGGACTAACAGAAGCAAAATTTATAAATTATTACTTCAATTTTCAGTAAAACAATGATTAGAATAGAAATTAAGAAAAGAAAATGCTATTTTTTATCAAAAAGGAGTTGAATACAGAGTTTTCGTATACAAAGTTCAGTTTTCTCTCACGAAATGGAGTTAGTTTGCTACGAAATGCACTCACAAATACAAAAGTTTATTTCTCTGACTCATTTAAAATAACTGAGTTCAACTTAAACATAGAAGGCAAGGATGGAACCTTTGAGGCGTTTTAAAGATTTTTTATGCCCATACTTGGTTGAATATGAACATTTTACCTACAACTTCTCTAACGAAATGGAGCTTTTTGTTTCTACGAAATGGAGTCACAGTCACAGAATCAACATTTGTAAATCCGGCAGATGTTCATTTCTCTATTTGATTTATGACATTGGACAGAATAAAACAGTATTTAAGCATTTAGGAGTATACTTTGAAGAAAGAAAGAAAGAAAGAAAGAAAGAAAGAAAGTTAAAAAGTATTTAGATATATTGATATAGCATCATATGTTAGTCACAACGTGTATAGCGTCATTCTGAAAACAAACTTAAAATGTAACTTCAATGCAACATGATATGATTTTTTAAGTCAGTGACCAATGCCAAATTACACAAATTTCTACATCTGAGACCTTGATCATAGTTTAGCAGCATCCAGATGATTTCAACATAAGAATAAGCCTTGTTACATATCACACGGTTCCATTTGAATGTCCAGGTATATAAATTTCAAAGTCTGAGACCTTGAACGTATACCAGCACCAGCATGTGAGATTCTCTTCATTACTCACTTACAACATAAGAATAAACCTAGTCATATATCAAAATAATTCAGTCAGGCAGTATAAGCAAACGAATACACATTTAGCGCAAAAGTTTATCGCGAATTTTAAGCAACAAATTAAGCCTGCGGCTTTGATCCTAAGTCAGCAGCATCATCCAGATGACGGCAAGTACTCTTTATCATCATGGAATATGATTATTTAGTATCACGCTACCTCGTCTTGCAATGCGCAATTCCATTCCCAATTGGTAATTCAAAGGAAAATCAAGGTTCTATAAATCAGTTGCCGAAATATAACACTGCTTTTCTACTCATATGTATGTTAGGCAGATTGGTATAAATTTTCAGTTTGTAAAAGATTAAACTGTGGAGATATCACGCAACATCTAAAGATTTTATTTTGGCCACTTTCATGGGTTTCGTGATGACTCCACCACTTCTTTTGCGTCAGAAAATATTGTGCACAAACATATTTTCATAGAGACAATTCAAATGGCAGCGCTACATTTTGGTTAACATTTTACACAAGCTCGAATTTTAAATTTCTATGTGGGAATGGAATTGCGCGTTTGTAAGGCATGACTACATTCTACTTTGGTATGATTCTTTACTCTTAAATACTGCTCTACTACTATAATACGTGTAAGTATAATACGTGTACAGGATGATAAAATATTGATAAAGTATTGTATCATATTCTAAAATATTCCAGACGTTTTATGCACTTTCGAAGCAAAATGAAACTTTTTTTGGCGGTTAATTCATCCTGTGCGATCTGCCCAGAGTCTTTGTTAACAGAGGTAAACAACTAAACAACTCACCTCAACGAATCTCTATTATACTCTCAGGTCACATAAAGTTAAACAGTTATATGAAGGTGAATTGGGGGAAAGTTGGTTCTGGCGACTATGTCGGAGATCATTAACTATGTTCATTCTCTATAAAAAAAAAACATATGTTGTGACTCATTAGAACGACCTAATTAAGGCTTTCGTGTGGTTTTAAGAGCAGAAGGGGATGTCCGGGTCGGGCGATGGTGCTGGGTAACTTTCAGTGCTGTGGCATCCTACTAATCTGGATAACAGTGGGGCAAGGGCCTACTCTGCTTGCAGTAGGTGCGGGTGGGGTTTGTTCGGATGTTATTCTCTCATCTATCATTCTCTTTTGTTTCTCTCTCACTCTGGGAGACGGCCCGATATGGACAGAAATACTTTCTCAAAGGGCCGTTGAACCCAAAACAACCAACAAAATTATGAAGCTGAAATTATTCTCTGGACTGGAATAATCGATCTGACATGTGCCGCCCGTAGGAGTCGAACCCGCGATACCATGCGTGAAAGGTGAACACCATATCCACTAGACTAGGCGCTCAGCAAAAGTAAATTATGTTTTGATGTAATTCTCGCAACGATATTCCCCATTAGGCTAAAAGGAAGTAAACCATAATTTGCATCTCCCAGTACGGGCCCACTGGGCACACAACGTTAAATCAACATTGATTCAACGTGATATCTTGATTCAATGTTATGACGTCGGAGAAATGTTGATTTAATGTTGATTCAACGCTTGCCTGCGGGGGCGCGGGGCTTGGCTTGATGAGTGGGGAGGGGTATGTCAATTGAAAGTTAATTATTTTATAGCAAAATCTAAATCTACATCTACCTGCTTAAAAAAATAATAACGTCATTACTCGAACAATAATTTTTCCGTTGAAGATTTTTAAAGTCGGTAAAAGATCTTTGAAGATTTGATGGACACGCTTCCGTGTAAAAGGGCGTTAATCTTTGTCACTTAGGTAATCGGTTAGGTGTGATAATCCATTTATATTATTTGATTCTCACAATTTTCTTTTAACGGATTATCCAATTAAAGGTCAATGATGATTCAAAACGAGCACGCGCCCCCAGTCAGCTGATATGACAAACCTTTTTTCAGACCTCGTTTTTAAACAGATATAGCTACTGTATTTGTTTGTAAAATACATATTCCTCGTATTTTAGGCATCCCTATAAGAAATTCTACTATGCTTACCCACTCTATATATCGGAAAAACATCTCTCTCTGTCTGTCTCTCTCTCTCTCTCTCTCTCTCTCTCTCTCTCTCTCTGTGAAAGCGTTAGAACAGGTATGGATGTTGCATCGCCCTGTTTAATCATTTCTCACTCTTAAATTTAACCGTTGTTATTTTTTTATCCCAGAACAAACTCTCGTGTTTTAAAATCTTAAAAAAAGCTCTTGCATTTCGCTCACAAACTTTTCTCTTATCGAATAGAAATTCCGTCACTGCATTTCAAAATGTTTCCTTGTAGTGGATGTATATGGATTAATATTGTGTGTGCGGGGGTGGGGGGGGAGGGGTTACGAAATATGTGGCAGAGTGGGGGGAGGGTTACATATGCACATTATTTCCTTGAATTTAGGAATAAGACAATCTTCACATTATTACAGTCTCCATAGTCCAGTCTAAATGGCAAAAACAAACATCATTATGAAAAGCGCTTCAACCTTCGCGCTTGGTGATACAATATGGGTTGATGTGCTTATATTAGAGTCATACAACTGGGAAACTGCAGGGGGGGTTGTTTTTGAAATGCGACAGATCGCTCCAAAATATTTTCTTTCCTGATTTCCCTTCCAGCGATGAAATTTAAACAAAATAGGGCCCACACGCCTGTAAATTGTATTTTTATCATTTTATTTAGGTTTATGCTATTGGAAGTCTGGAGGTGATTTTAGTTGTCAACTAACATGAAGCTTATCATTTATCAAACATTTTCACGTGAAACTCAGGTATGCTTTTGCTAATACGGTCATATACAGTGACGACAGTATGGTGAGGACCTTGCAGGGATACCTCACGATTAAACGCAACTCCATTTCTTGAAAAAACAACAACAAAAAACACAACAAGACCTGTCCTTGTACAGGATACTTCGCCTAACAGCGCCTTGTCCGCATCACATAAAACTTTTAGTCCTAAAATTTTAAAGTGGGACGCTTACGCCAACGCATGTGCGTGGCTAGCTTTCATACTTCAATATAGCAATCCGCTAAATATTAGAAAGAAATTCCTAAAGAAAAGAATCCCTTAAACAAGGGGAAAAATACTGAGTATTCTTGAACAGTTTGAATAAATTAACTTTAGGTTTAACTTTAACATAACAGTTACACTGTCACAGTAAACTAAATGATAGTGGTCAAGGTACCCAAATCATAAGTCCGAACTAAATGTCAGAAAAAAAGATAATTATGACTCCATTTTGTAAAATGAAATTCAGTTTCGTAAAGATAATAAACCCGTTAACATGCAAAAATCTTTAAGCTTAAAAGTATCTTAAAATAGTTTGAATAAGTTTTTTTGTCTAACTTTGCCATATTAACATAAAACAGTAAAGTAAAAATGAAACAAATAGATATTATGACTCCATTTCGTAAAAATGAAACTCCATTTCGTAAAGAAAAGAATCCAGTGATTACCCTGAATATGAAATAAATAGATAAAATATAAAGTAATCTTTATATAAGTTTGATTTGTGTCTAACTTTGATATTATATCAAAAAGGAAATAGTAACTCATATGTCAGAAGAAAAGAGATTTAAAATGAAACCTCATTTCATGACGAAAATAATCCCATTATTTCTTTTAACATGGAAAATCTGCAAAGTATTCTTAAAACAGTTTAATTAAGTTTTAGCCTATTTGTGTCTAACTTTGATATAGTAAAACAGTAAACTAGATTCTAGGGAAAGCATATATTTTGACTATATTTCGTAAACTGAAACCCCATTTCGTAAAGAAAAACAGACACAGATTTCTTAAAAATGGAAACAAAAATGCTTGAAATACTTTAAATAGTTCATATACATGTTATGTGTCACTAACTTTGATATTTAAATAAACAATTTTTCCAGATAACGAATAAAATCGAATTTTGTAACTCCATTTCGTAAAAAAATCTCCATTTCGTCCATTTCGCAAATAAAAGTCCATTTCGCTATTTAGGGTAACCGCAGGCTTAGACCTTCTAAGCGGTTAACCAGTACTAAGTGCACATACTTTCGCCAGTAACTGACAACTGCCCTTCTTGAATCAGCGGAAGGAGAAACGAAAGTATGTGGCCAGACCGGGATTCGAACCCAGGACCTCTGACTTACGAGTCAGGTGCCCTACCGATTGCGCTACCCGGCCCAATATACAGGGAAATGGCATTATTTGTTTGTTTATACGGGTACAGAAAAGGTGTTAATGATTGTTGTACAGGTAGAGAAAAGGTGTTGAAGATGTTTTCACAAGTATAATATACAGGTTGATGTGATTAAAGGGGTAGATTAAAGTGGATCTTTGAGTTTTAAATATTACTTTAAAGGAAAACACTCACTAAAATATAAATTGAGTTGAAATTGTAGAGCTTGATAAATAGCTAAATTTGGTGAAAATTTCATGGAGATCGGACTTTAACTAAGAAAGCTATAAGGATTTAAAAAAAAATCAAAATGGCCGCAATGGAGGCCGCCATTTTGAAAATTTTTGTTACATGATAAATATTTTAATATTGATTAAGTGCAAAAGTTGCTTATTTTTATTGACTTATTTGGCTAAAACCATTTCTTTATGAAGTAAACAACAGATGTAGTCATTTCATTCAACTGAAATATGTTTGAAACAAGATTTATTTTGAATTTTCAATTTTCACTGTGAGTTTATGACGTCATTTACTCACAGATTTGCTGGTTCCCAGCTCAGCATTTTCACATCTGTAAACGTTCATATCTTGCTTAATTTAAGTCCGATTTTCATGAAATTTTCGGCAAACTTCATATGTTATAAATTTCTTTAATTTAAGCCGAATTTGACTTTTAGTGAGTGTTTTCCTTTAACATAGATAGATAGATAGATAGATCGATAGATAGATACATCGTACGCATTTTTGTTAGGATTTGTTTCATTGATGTTGATAAGCTGTATATGTCTTTATGAATTACAAGACATAAAAAGATTTTTTTTCTCTGTATAATATTGAATTCGATTTTTAATATAGATTCTGTTGATGAACTGAGGTGATGTATGGTACAATGGATGAAGTGAATAGTTACATATGCGCATACAAATTTACATTTTTTTTTATGTATGTGTGGTTAGCATAAGTATACATACAGCCTTTGTCTTCGTTTTTTTTTATAACAAGAGGCACTGTTATCTGTTATCTGTTATCTTCAATCTTTACATCCTGCATGATTGCATGTCTGATCTCATTAAGGCATGTGAATTGTTCTCAGTTTGATGGTGAGGTGAGTAAAATTCTTAGAGTGACTGATTAAAATGTCAAAGCCCTATGATGTATGATTATAAAATGCCCCCCCCCCCCCCCCCCCCTGCAACAAAATCGTTGGACGGACACCCGGCGCCAGGTGTGTGCAACTATGGTTACGTACCGTTGAGCCACTTGGGTAACGTCGATGCGAGAATTGAACAGAACAGAACAGAACAACAAAATCGTAAAACTCACTGCGTCGATCATAAAGGTACTGAGTGTGTAGAATAGCTCTGTTAGGAAATAGTTATATATCCCGTCTGGAAAAGTTTTGTGAGGGTGACTTGAAATTTCCTGGACATGTTAAGTTCTTTGGAAAGGGTGGAATGAGAACTGATACTATGCCTTCAGATTTTATTAACGATTTGATTGCTTTTCAAGCTGATGTTGTATTTTTGAGTCTTGGAGAAAATGATATTAAGTACAACTCCACTCCAAAGGAGATTATCAGCAGGATACTGAATATAAGAGAAACATTGATTACAAACGGAGTGAAAACAGTTTTTGTTGCAGGGATTTCAGAACGCGGATGTTTCACCAAAAGTCACCACAACTGACTTAGAAAGCCTTCGATGCACAACGGCAAAAAAAAAAAATCAACAAAAATTTGAAAGGACCTCTGACGGTTGTAATGTTAATTTGCC
Source organism: Ctena decussata (assembly GCA_963989385.1). NCBI lineage: Eukaryota > Metazoa > Mollusca > Bivalvia > Lucinida > Lucinidae > Ctena > Ctena decussata. Next base: position 3,550,753 of record OZ022511.1, on the reverse strand, counting down.
TATGAAAATAGTCAAAATTAAATTTTTGATATACCCAAGAATTTCTTTTGAAATTTGTTGCACTCAACTTCCCCTAACTGGCCATGAATTTAATTTCTGATTGTTTTGCACATAGACTTCAATTTTTGGTGGAAAAAGCCAAATTTTGTAATAAAACACAATGGAAACTGAAAAAGTTTTTTAAAGATACTTCCCCCCCCCCCCCGTGCCTCAGCTAGCCACTTTGCATGTATGTGTGTACATCATAATACACATTATATGTGAGTGGCTTGCTGAGGCACGGAGGGAAAAGATAGTCTACAGCTGAAAAACTGAAAAAGTGGGTGGGGTACTTACACCCTTTATATCTAAAAAGAGGCTAAAGTCCTTAGTACTGAAAAATATTGCATAATATCAGTAACAGTAGTGTGTACGTCAGTTTTAGCATAGTTATCAATTAAAATTTCGATATCTTAGAAAACCAAATAAATGGACTTATTTTCATAGACTGAAAAATTCACATACCCCTCTTGATAAAATTGGTCTATGTTAGTCTAGAGGCATGATAATTTTTCAAAATCACTGTTAAAATGTCTTTATAGTACACAAGGTTACATATTAATGCCAAATATTTCAACTTTTGCTGCCTGAGGAAGGTGCAGTAATTTGTCGAAAAATGGGCAAATATGCGGGTCCCTATAAAACTAGAAACGGAACCAAAACGAAACGAAACGAAACGAAACGAAACGAAACACAACGGAACGAAACGAAACGCAACGAAACAAAACACAACGAAACGAAACGCAACGAAACGAAACAAAACGCAACGAAACGAAACGAAATAGAAATAAAACGAAATGGAGCAAAATCTGAAAAATACCATGAAAGTATCACCACATATTAATACAAAAGGAAGACTAAAAAAGCCCCATGTTTATCCCTATAAATTGCTATATGAAGTTACCAAGTTACTGGGTATTTGTTAGATCAAATACATTAACTTTTAAACAGATACTTGGCTGAATTGTTTAATTTGATAAACTGACATACGATTTTGGGGCCTCATTTGGTCTTAGGGTGTTTTGGTCTGGGCATTTTCTTTATTATCTTTATAGTTTTTGATTGTTATTTAAAGATAATTAATATTTATTTTTACTTTTTTTTTTGTTGTGGAGCGTCGTATGAGCTTTTCGACATTTTTTGGGCTACCAGCTCCATACATATGACCCAGTTCCTGAAATAGTGTTCTTGCCTCGGTCCCAACAATTATTTTTATGTGCAACAATTCAGCCAAGTATCTGTTTAAAAGTTAATGTATTTGATCAAACAAATACCCAGTAACTTGGTAACTTCATATAGCAATTTATAGGGATAAACATGGGGCTTTTTTAGTCTTCCTTTTGCATTAATATGTGGTGCTGTTCTATTGTGATACTTTCATGGTGTTTTTCAGATTTTGCTCCATTTCGTTTTATTTCTATTTCGTTTCGTTGCGTTTCGTTTCGTTCCGTTGCGTTTTGTTTCGTTTCGTTTCGTTTCGTTCCGTAGCGTTTTGTTTCGTTTCGTTGCGTTTCGTTTCGTTTCGTTTCGGTTCCGTTTCTAGTTTTATAGGGACCCCAAATATGCATTGATACTGTCAGAGGTCCTTTGTGTGTCCTAATGACTTTATCAAATTAAGTATATCAAGTACCCTAAAAATTACGATAAAGACCTGGTCCATTTCGGATGTAAAGATAGAAGACGTGGTATGCAGAAGTATTTCTTCAATGGGAGCCGTGTGCTACTATCTTTCAGGAACATTAAATAAAGATGAAAATGAGTAAAGGCAAATTGGCAAAACAATAAACAAAATACTAGTACCAAATTAAACGAGAAGTGCTTTTTTCGAAGAATATTTTCAAATGTCAGATCTTCAATTATGATACGATACAAACCAGTCCATTCTCCGAATAGACAGTTACACAGTCCATGTTGATCAGTTGTCCTACTGATCAACATGAACGGTATCAATAATTACTCTTGAAATGAACTGAACCCTGAATCGCAATAATCGGATCTGCTTACATCCAAATGCATAGATTGTGTTAAGAAAAAACAACCCTGTCATTCACATTTTAAGTGTGGGACTGTTTTAAACCTTTTTAACTGCTTAAAGTTGGAATGCATACATTGTGTTTATTCACATGAGCCGTGACATGAAAAAAAAAATGGTTGTGCGCCCAGCGCAGACTCAGACCAGCATGGGCATCAGCCCCTTCGTTGTCCGCCTGGAGGCAGCTAAGACCCTAGCTACTCTTTAAACACTTAGCGAAGAGTCTGATCAGACTTGGCGAATGCCCAGGCGCACAACTACTTGGTTTTTTTTCGTGACGTGGCTCACACAAAGTATGGGATTTTTTTAAATAACTACTTCTTCAATACACATATATTGCATATTACATATGTCGCGTTTGACTTTTTTATACGGTTTCCTTTTTATTCATTTTTTATTTTATTTTATTTTATTTTTTGTTCTAATCTAAGTATCCAACTTCCCCAGACAAATATAGGTCCCTGTGACATATTTTTGCGAAAAGTTACCATCTCACCCATCACATACAAGGCTCGACCTGCTAACCTCGACATTCTATTTGAGGAATGATAAATATAAAATAAAAAAATGAAGTACATAGCATTTTTGTCTTTGTTTTCAGACTCAAACTGTCTCTGGACTCTGGTAGAAGAAATGCCCTGCTTACAACAGCTAGGAATGAGCGAAAATTATTAGAGGCTTACAACGTGTCCATACCTGAGCCTGAAAACTTAAATCTTTGTAAGGAAGACAATGTATCAAATTCGGTGTTGAAAATGTTTCACCCTGCCCTCTTAGAGGAATTTTACACTGCAGGTGTTATAGAAGATGGAAACTGTATGTATAGCAATATCAGGCTCCGAATGTTACCACATTCTACTTAGGTTGAGAACTGCAAAAGAAATAGCACTTCATAGATAGTACTATGATCAAAAGTTAAAAATCAAAAGACTTAATAGCTGACAACAGAGTAGTAGTGAGTGACTACAACACACTCCTCAGTGACGCTGTAAAGCTGGGTTCTTACTCAGAGTTAGCCAACATTTATGCATTAAGTGCAAGCATTTCACATCCAATACGTTCTTATTTTCCGCCCCATATACAGTGAACTTAAATCAGAACCTCCAGTCGGAAAGTTGTTGGAAGAAATGTTAATGAGTCAAGGGAGTCTAATGCTACAGTTATGTGGACACAGACGCACGCGTCGCTTAGCCTGCGTGATTTCCATCCTAATCATTTCGTTCCAATTCTACTAAGAACAGCTCCCATAACTGAAGTCATAGACCTAAACAATACATCCAACAATTCTCAGACTGATATATCATCGGTATCCACACCTCAGTTCCATAAATCGGTAAAACAAATTCCAGCTCCCGGCGCTTCAGCTGATGACTCTCTAAACCATAGAAGCAATTTCAGGGATGCTTGCGGTGTTTGGGATTCAGCGCGTTCTGCAACCCCTAAAACTTCGTATCTGATACTGCCGAATGGCGAATTGAAAAAGATCGTTTGGAAAAATGGTGCATATTGCAACGAGAAAAAAGTAAAAGGGAAGTATGAATACATTCCCCTCAACCCACAGCCCACTGAAAAGGAAATATTACAGCTTCATAGGTATTATACATCCTTTAAGATGGACAAAAATTTTAGGAAGCGCGTCTCTTGGTTAAGTTTAGGCGGCAATGAACATATCGCACTAGTAGAATATATTGGGAAATATCCAGGTTTGACTCCACAAGGAAATGCCAGACAAAAGCCCGAATATATAAGAACGCCCAATGCAGTCATGCAAGAAATGGGAGAAATGTTGAAACCTCATGAACCTCAGCATGTTTATGACAAGCTGACTAGTAAATATGATGAATTGTCAGGGCCCGCTAACCATCAGCAAGTCTATAACAAAAGCGTTATGATAAGAATAAGGAGAGAAAACAAAACGGCTACGTTTTCAATAGAAACAATATTGCAGATCATATAAAACAAATAGAGAATCTGGTATCAGCAGGTCATTCGTTTATAAAGTCTGTTGTCAGGCAAACTGGAAAAGCACCCTGTATTATCCTATATTCAGAAAAGCAAATTTCAGATCTGAAACTACTTTGTTGCACTGGGCAGACTGTTCTCGTGGTCGATAAGACGTTTCACTTGCGCGACATGCACGTCACCGTGACGTGTTATAAGCAGCTGTCCGTTACAAATGTGAAAAATTCGGAGCATCCGCTATTCTATCCATGACAACAGCGACTTCGAGACGTATTGCATTTTCTTTTCACACTTGAAAATTAAGTTATCTGATGTAGACACAAACAAACTTGTGAGTGGAACAGATGACGAAAAGGCAATGGTAAATGCCATTTCCTCCTCATTCCCTGATTCAAAACATATGTTGTGCACCAGACATTTGCGGCAAAACGCCAATCAAAAACTAACAGACGCAGCAGTCGATAAGTCAGACCGCAACATGATCTTGGACAAAATCTTCGGAGACGGTGGCATTTTAGATGCCGATGACACAGTCTGCTTTGAAGAGAAATGTGAGGAAGTGGAGACACTTAGTCAGTCAATTTCCCAAACATTTTTAAGATATTTCCAAAAAAGACTGAGGCGCGCCGATCCGGAAATTCTTATTGACGCGGACAAGCACTGGACTAACAACAACTGCGAGTCGCTTAACCATGTGCTGAGGCAAGCGATCGAATGTAAGTCTAAGCCACTAATGGACTTCATCGAAACTGTCCATGAATTAGTTCTAGTGCAGTTCAAAGACCTGCGCAGGTCTCTGATCGCCACTGGCCAATTCCAGTTGGCAGAGACGCACAAGCAGTTCAAAGTTGACAGAACTGTTTGGGCAGGAAAACCTTCCGCAGAAAGAGAAAAGAGTTACAAGCGTTTTAGGTCTTTTATGCCCCAAAACCCGCGCTTAGTTGTTTCGACAGACGAGAAGTCAGACGTTGTTGCACCCAGGACAAAGGAAAAAAACTGGGACAAACTAAAAGAAAGAGAACTGAGAGAACTGTTAGTCAGAAAAAAGTTAAAGTTTGAAGCTTAAAAGCTGACTTCACTTTGTGCGTGGCATAAAGCCGTTTCCGTTTTGTTGCGAGCCTGGATTCTTGGATCTAGGTAGGTACATACTACAATCAGGTGTAGCTGTAGCAGTACAAGTGAATTTTGTATTTTGAACAATGCTCCTTTGAATTTAAATTCTGTTAGTGGTATAACGCCGTTTCCGCTTTGTTGGGAGCCTGAACAAGTGTGTTTAGGTAGGTATACACCATCAACAAGATTTTTTTTCATAGGGATTCAAATGAAAAACACAGCTTCAAAACCGCAAGACTCAGAATCGGGAGCTTAACGTATCTTCGAACTGCAAAGATTCAAACCAGTCTGTGAATTCGTCTATGTATGGTGGTTGCGAAAGGCAAACGCTCTGGCCAGAATGCGAGGATGCGCAGGCTGATCTGAGCCTTAGCTTTTTGCATATACGTTAAGCACCCTTTTGGAATAGCGTTCTATTAATGTGTATAAAATATCATATAATTTCTTTGGATGACGACTGTATATATAAAGACGTTGGAACAAATGTAAATAATTATCATGACGTAAGGGATGAAAAAGTAGGGACAATATTGCACAAATCTTTTTGGAAGAACGTTATATGATATCAACATCATGGCGTAAGAGTTCGCTGATGCATAAAAACGTTATAAAGATTGTCTTCCTCGTTTATTTCATGTTTTCAGAAACAAATATTTTAACAAAATTTCGTTAGACAATATGTAATAGTCTCATATTTAACCGCACAAGTTTTGAGAAAATGCATGCTTATTCGATAAATTTAGAATAAAAAATAATCTTCAACTTAAAATGCAAATTACCTATTTCCTCACGGCCTGTAACAATATCGATTTTGACCACGTGTGTCATGTGATCAGGTAGAGGTATTTTTCTTATTCGTGCACGTGATTGTGACGTATGAATAAATTATTTTTGTCCAATAATGCGATTTCAACAGCGGTCCGCGATTGTATAAAAATTTATCTTATTTTTTGTTTAAAGTCGCTTTTATCAAATATTATTATCTAAACTCTAATTCAAATAGTTAGACCATGTCGGAGGTATTGCATGAAATATTTCATCAAATCATTTTTGTTATTATTATAAAGGGAGTAAATCTTTAACAACTATGTAAAATATCACAATGACGTAAGAATTCATATATAGTATGTGCGAACAACAAAAGCTCTGACCAGACTGCATGAATGCGCATTCTGGTTTGAATCTTTGCTGCTTGCATATGAGATCAGCACTTTTTTTGCGCATGGTAACTCATATATATTTTTTGGGGAACACTATGCAAAAAGACAGAAAAAACAACGTTGGAACGTCGTATCGTCGTCATACCGTAAGGGTTCATGCTTGCTGAGTGTGAACAGCAAAATCTCTGACCAGACTGATTAGCTGCGCAGTCCCGTCGCAGTCTTTGCTGTTCTAGGGTGCAAATATGTGGCGGCGGTGTTATGTCCCTTTCAACAGTATTCCAACGGAGTCGCAATATCATGTATCTGACTAATGCTTTTTATGAATTTACATCGTTAAACTTGTATGCCAAATAAATTGTTGAAGAACCTTATCTTATTTGATAGTCCATTCTGAAGCTTATTCTCCAACTCGTGCATCATGCACAATAAATACTTTCATTGACTTTGACTCACGCCATCTGCAATTAATGTTTATAGTATGCAATGGTGAATATGCAATAATGCATATATATGTATATATTAGCGTCATGAGATTATTATTATACAGCTCCTTTAATTACTTTAATCTTTTTAACCTATGTATTGCACTTGTAAAAGTTTAACACCTATTCTGTACCTGTATAAACAATCAATTACCGAAAAGCCATTTCCCTATATATTTAATTGTTCGTTTCGGTATTTCCCGTTCATTTCGGTATTTCGGTACGTTTCGGTAAATACAGCTACCCATCTATCCGTATGCATCTTGTGCTAAGACGTATCTTAGACATGAGTCTCGGCCTTCAGCACATGATTCATTTTCTCCGTCTTCAAATGCAAACTTATACTCACGGGATATAAGTGATGACGTTGGTGATACTTCCAGACATGAAGACGATTTCATAATCATCCAGGGTAGCAGTGAACCCCCAGGACCCCCCCCTATGAAGGAGCGGACAGGCTGAGGATGGAAGCCGAATGGTAACCGACTTGTACTAGTGCTACCAGCAATGGTGCAGATATGGCTACCAAATCTAGACCAGATACTTAAAAAAAGATATTTAAAAAAAGTCTTTTTTAGGGAGGGTCGAGCCTCAGAGGAAACTTGGACGAGAAAAAGCTGTTAATAATTGGGACATTCAACGTAGAAAAACATAGAAACCAATGAAGTTTATCTGAAGGAGTTACTAAAATCTTGTGATATTCTGGCAATTCAGGAGCACTGGCTATTGGGCAACATCGAAAATAGCTTCGTATCGCACTATCAGTTTCCTTGTAATTTGCATTATATTGCATTTGACCGGTTGAGATCTCATGTCCCAACTCTTTGCCCAACACCCTAAACGATCTATATCCTCCTGAAGTTTCAACGTGTCTTCATTATCTCTGATTGCACGATAGCAAACACAGTCGTCAGCAAAAGTTTTAATTCAGAGTCAATAGTTTCTGTTATATCGTTAATGTACAACGAGAACAAAGTGGTCCAAGCACGGTGCCCTGAGGAACACCTGACAACACTGGGACCCAATCTGATTTAACTCCATTTACTACTACACGCTGCTGCCTGTAACAGAGAAAAGAATCGATCCATTTCAGAGTCCTGCCACCAATACCATAGCTATATAGCTTACATTTAAGTAATTCATGAGAGGGAGTGTCAAATGCTTTCTCGAATCCAAGATAAAAGTGTCAACCTGACCGCCCTTATCCAAGATTTTAGGCCAGTCATGAATAACCGTGATCAACTGAGTTTCACAACTATGTTTCTTCCGGAACGCATGTTGTCTGTCTGACAAAAGTTTATGTTCATCCAAATGTGCCGTAATAATTATTAGAGCAAACAATGTATTCTAGTTACTTGCATGGTACACAAGTTAGAGAAACCTGTCGGTAATTGCAAGCCAAAGATCTATCTCCTTTTTTGAAGAGCGGGCATATATTTGCGAGAGACCATTCCTTGGGGATTTCACCCATATCAATAGATTGTTGGAAGTGGTAAGCATACATCGGTCGTAATTCAGATGCTAGTTCTTTTAAGACTCCAAGATGCAATTCATCAGGTCCTATGCATACAGCAAAGCAGTTGATGATAACGATCCGCTTCCGCCGAATCAGAAACCTAGGGGGTATGGGGGGTCAGTTTTATATCGTAAAAATATGGCTCTTAAAGTGAAAAATTAATACATGGTGAAAATAGAATCGTGGTTGTGGAAGTCCAGTCATCTCCACCCATCTGCATATGCAACGTGTACATGCCGTGCAGAAATTCAAAGGGAAATGTAAAAAAATGATGACAACTTCCAAAGCTGTCTAGAACAAACTGAAGAAGCGTTGAGCATATATCAAAATTCACATATTGTTTTGGTGGTGGGGGATTTTAATGCCTCATTGAGTGAGCAGAGAGAAACTGTCCAGGATAGACTGCTCAAGTCAGCAGTGACCAGCAACTCCTTAGAACATCAACGAGGTGGTATCTCCACCTTCTTTCATCCTAACAAAACAGACCTTGCTGAGATTGACTAAATTTTATTCAACAAACTTGGACAGGAATTCGTGAAATCCGTTACTGTGGAGAACTCTGCAGCCCTGAATACATCCGGCCATGTTCCCGTCGTTGCGCAGCTGGAACTACCAGTGTGTTCTGTTCAACCTGAAAATACTACAGTGAAACGTAAACCAAATTGGGATAAATGTGATAAACAGAATTACCAGCGATTTATCCAAAACAGCTTCAGATCTTTTGACTCTTTCTACATTGGAAATTCATCAGAACTGGACATTCTTTATCCTTTAGGACATCTGAATACAGTATTGAAACTAGCTACAGAAAACAGTATTCCAAACTCCAGACCAGAAGGGACACTTATGCAGCGGCGACACCGACCATGGTCTGAAAATATCCATGAGACAATAAAAAATTGTCGTTTAATGTGGTGGACATGGAGACAAGCAGGTGCTTCGAGGGATCCCACAGACCCAGATTTCGTCAGAATGAAGAAAGCAAATAAACATATAAGAAAGGAGCAAAGGCGAGAGGCAGCTAGAAGGAGAGACCAGCAAGTATAGTCCATGATGGCGACAGTAAATGACCCCAAAACCTTTTATAGCCTAGTTAAAACCCAGCGGAAAACTACTCGTAAGCAGACAGACCGACTCATTGTAGATGGTGACCCCTGTGAAACGGATGAAGAGATCTGCCAGGCGTGGGCCTCTCATTTCCAGAAGCTTGCCCTTCCTCTAGAGAATAAGAACTTCTATAGCGACTACAAAAAGCTTGTTGACATGGATATTGAAAGCATCACGGCTATATGTGAGGCTTAGAGTACCAGAATAGACCCGGAAACTGAGCAGGAGGTCAAGGAGGCTTTGAACAGGCTAAAAAACAACAAGGCTGCTGACTCTATGGGTTTGTGCAGTGAACACCTCAACCTAGGAGGCACTCCTGTTTTGGGCTTCGTCACAGCGTTTTTGAACTGCCTGATCAGGTCAAGGGCGGCAGCTGCGGTGTTAAAGGAAGGGATTTTAACCCCAATTTACAAGAAAGGTGATCCAACTGACCCAGGGAACTATACAGGAATTACCGTGACCCCGGTATTGTTGAAAGTCTTGGAACATGTCCTAAACAGTAGACATAACAAGATACTCGAGGAGACACAATCTAGGCTTCAAAAAGGTTTCACGAGAGGTTGCTCTTCCTTGAACGCGGCAGTTGTCCTAACTGAGTGTATTATGGAATCCAAGAACAACAATCAAGACCTTCTACTCACAACGTTGGATACCCAAAAAGCTTTTGATGTAGTTGATCATAACTCCCTTTTACACAGACTGTTCCTGGACGGGATCCACGGAGATAATTGGCTGTTTTTACGAGACTTGTACACTGAAAGTTCCTCAAGAATGAAGTGGGCTGGTTTATTGTCAGATACCATTGACATCCAACAGGGAGTGAGACAAGGAGGTGTGCTCTCGACTTCACATTACAAAAGATATAACAACCCTCTGCTGCTTCAGCTTGAGGACCATTACACAGATGTTCGAATCGGCTCCATTAGTATTCCTCATGTGACCGTGGCAGACGATTTGGCCATTTTGGCAAGAAGATAAAAGTAAAAAGTATGCAAAGACCAGGAACTGAAACAATCAAAATCCAAATCCAGCCCTCAAACCATAGTTGGAAACAACTAAGATTACAAATAATCAAGATACAGAGAACATATGGCCAACCGAGTGAGCAGCTTGTTCCCAAAAGGTGGCCACTCAGCAACCCAAACCGAACCAAAAATAATAAGAACATACATAAGGTAAAACATCACAGAAACTCTGACACCAAAAACAGGCAACAGAGAACCACAACAGAACTACCGCCTTGGAACGGTCAGTAATGAATTACTGGGGGGCTTAAATCGATTTTACAGGCCCAACCTCACCCTCAGTTTCTGAAGTGGTACAAAACATGTAGTTGGTTGTTCGGTTCGCATGATAACCCTCTAACTCGTCAATGAATCATCACGGTAAACACATAAATCAAATTTCAACACCATGAAGAAGCAAAGACGAGGACTCAACAGATACAACGGGCCGTCTGACAGGTGGAGATCCCTGTCCTGCCAAACAACCCCACTGGAAATCTGAAGCAAAAGAAGGTCACCAGTTGAGCCCCGGTGGACCAAGCAACAGACAAAAAGGCTCCGGTCCCAACCAACTAAAATATATAGCTTTAGGTCGGGGCCATCATAGAGTCTGACGACCGATCCCCCGGTGTGCAATTAAAGAGTGCAGCAAAGTTACTAACCGTGATTGGGTTAATCACTAAGCATGCAGACTGTCGCATAACATTTAAATTATAGCCAATACGTTTGTGACGTATTATTATTTTTCGGAATTGATCAGAAAAATCAGTCCTACCCTTAATCTTTTTGAATTTGTATACTAAGTCACCATAAAATTCTGGTTCCGATAGGCCTTGGTGTAAAAGAAATTTTAATCCGACATCAAATTTTGAAACCAATTCATGGTGTCTGCGATAGAATTTAGAAAAAGCCTTTCTAAGCTTATGATACCGATAGCCCTGTTGAAGAAGTTTAGCAGTTAAACATTTATTACGAGCATTAAAGTCATCTACATGACTACACACTCGAGCAAATCTTATAAGTTGAGAAATATACACTCCATAAGAGGGACGACGTGGAACGTCACCATCCAAAAATGGAAAATTAACTATATCAAAGTCAAAGTCATCACGTTTATCATAAATTTTAGAAGATACAAAACCGTTAGAAATAGATAGATGTAAATCCAAAAAGGGGGCCTCGGTATCTGAAGTATTAGCTTTATTCAATTTAAGTTCAGGTTGGTAAATTTGGTTAACCATGCTTTCAAAATAAGGATTATCAATATTCAGAAGATCGTCTAAATATCTAGAGGTTGAGTTAAATGCCTCAATGATATCAGCTTGATTATCAACAGAAAGAGAAGTCATGAAATCTCTTTCATAACAAAATAAAAACAAATCGGCCACAAGAGGAGCACAATTTGTACCCATCGGAATACCAACAATTTGTCTGTATAACTTATTACCAAATCTGATGTAAATATTATCTAAGAGATATGATAAGGCGTCACATACATTCTGACATGACCAAAGACTATATCCTCTATATATTTTACGGTTAGTAGAAGTGAAAAACGCTTTCTTATCGTTACAGGCAATATAAAGGGTATCTTCATTTTTGGAGAACTTTTTGAAGGCCCTCTCAATCAAATCAACAAGTTTTTCCTTTATTAAATTATGGGGTAATGTGGTATAAAGAGTAGAAAAATCATAAGTGGACAAACTAGTCGCACGGAACCCTCTTGACTTCAGTTTACTAAGTACCTCACCAGAATTTTTTATAGACCAAAACATATTTTTCCCTGACCTCTCATACACTGTCTCATAGTACCAAATGACACGAGATTTCACAGCAGTGAGGCAAGAAGTTAATAATTTAGATAATTCTGTAGTAGTACAAGAGCTAGAGTTGGCAATGAATCTAGCTTTATACGGTTTTTTGTGAAGCTTAGGTTGTTACGCAGAAGGTTTTACACTCGGTCGACACGGGTGTAGAGCCTTATGCGTCGCCAGGACGGCGGAGGGTGACTTCCGGTTAAAGGGTTATCTACTAGTGTAATACACTAACAAGGAAACTCTAACAACGTTAGAATTTTTTTAAGTTTATATATAATGTAAATTTTATATACAACAATACAATTTACAACTGTCACAATTACAATAATATACAACACATATCAGTTCATGTCGCTGGCCCAAGTAAGGTGTTTGTTTCAAATATGTAATCGATTTGCGTACAATACGCAAATAGATTACCGTCTGACGTCAACACCGTACTCGGCTCAGCGCCATGAACTAAAGGAAAACACAAAGAACAAAAAAACGTTAGTTTGAGCTCATAGAAAAAAACAAGGCCTTATGTTGGTAGACTTCAATTCGTCGTTCCCTGGATCATGTCATGGGCCAGTCCATATATCATGAGGAACACCAACTCTTATTTACACGTGCACGATTATATACTGGTCGCTCCCTGGATCGTACCAGGGACCAGTCTATATATATTAACACACCTTAGTGGACGAACACTGTCCCACACTTGATGTGACCTTCAGATCTTATCACAGAATCTGGCAAAACTGAGCTAACCACTTCCGCCTACATTTTGTGCTTCCCGCCTCTGCTTAGGAACCATGCACAAACGGCGTTGTAACTGCCTCTACCCGGGTCGGTATTAACCTGGAGACGTATATCAAATCTCCAGGTGAGACGTGGCTCTAAGCCCTAACAGCTGACTGCCGGACTTGATGTGCCTAAAAATAACGAACTTACACTTAATACATTGTAACTACATAATAACAATACGTAAGACTTGGGCCTGTCTTGGAAATACCATACAACGCCCTCGGCGAATGCCGAGCATAACGTGCACACGCCAGCCGTGTCACTAGACACGACTCGCGCTCACGATGTAAAGCTAAAAGTGTGCTTACCACTTCCGCCAATGAAGAAACGTAGATCCTACCACGCATGTGCGTCGAAGGATCTGACGTCAAACATTGTCAAGAAGTATACTGACGTCAACAGGCATTACCATGACATCCCCACATAAAACATGAATAATCTAAACAATGACCTATTTACATTAAATTGATTGACCAAAATCTAACTCGCATATGTATTAATTCATTTCTTTAAACTAAGCGTACTACCATTTGCCATAGAATATAATAGCTGAATAAGCGTTTCTCACACATTTGGGATCATAACGTTTGATCTGACATCATGACATCAATGATGTTATACCATATGACGTCATCTAGTGAAGGCAAATCAAACGCATGACGACCAAATGTAACCATAATAACATATGGAAAAACCCTTAATGCGGTGCATGCTATGGCGTCAATTGACGTCACGAATATATAAATTAGTTCCATTACAAATCAATCTACTTCTATAGGCCACGTATACGTGAAACTAATATAAAAAGTGCTGACGTCGCAATAACATGAATGCAACTGACGTCACATGAATAACATGAATGCAACTGACGTCACTGGACGTCAAATAGACGCACACCATTGAAACTAATGTAAAAGAGCTGACGTCGCGATAACATGAATGCAACTGACGTCACATGAATAACATGAATGCAACTGACGTCACTGGACGTCAAATAGACGCGCACCAGTGAAACTAATGTAAAAAGTGCTGACGTCGCAATAACATGAATGCAACTGACGTCACATGAATAACATGAATGCAACTGACGTCACTGGACGTCAAATAGACGCACACCATTGCAACCAACATCAGTGATATAAACTATTTCCGTAATTTACAAAACTTCCTAATATACAAATACCATGCGCAGCATGGTCAGTATAAACAAAATTGGTCGACATATGCGCAGCCTGATCACTGTCAACAAAATCAAATCAGTCGACACATATAATCATACCATATCAATCAGAAGTCACATTTTTCATTCTTAGCCAAACTATTCTAAATAAATATAATAAAATCTTACCGTTCTGGTCTAAACTCGGAATCTGGGCACACAACAATAATTTAACATACTCCGTATTAGAATTCAGCCACGTCTAATTTTTTCATTAAAGAATAGCAGTATAAATACTAAGCGTCTCACTTTTAAATCATGGGACTCGAATCAAAGTGTGCAGGTACTCACATTAAAATCATGCAACACGCTGTCCACAATCAAAAGACTCGTGCAGGTATTCACCTTAAAATCATGCAATACGCTGTCCACGAGAGGTATTCACAAACAACCCATGCATAACATAGTCACAATTTCCGTAAACGTTTTATTACCACAGTTACCCTAAAAACTGTAGCCTTACTGATTGAAAGGATTAAAATAATCTCGACGACATAGTGGACGATTAGATCCATTTCGTAACATAGGTTTCCCCTTAGGGAGAAAAAAACAAAACAATGTTTCTTTTCTGAAATAGTACGAAATGCGATCGAATCGTAGGCTATGTCAAAACTGGAAAACTAGCTATATACACAACAACGGTGCGATGCATAACGTGGCCAAACTATCTACTAAGGTAGTCCGCCCCCAAATTATCTTGGCCGCGGATAGCAACGATCCTGAATCTGTACGGCTGTAATTTCATGGCCCAACGCATGATTCGGGGATTGAGCACCTTAGCTGTCTGCATATAAGACAAAGGTTTGTGGTCAGTTTCAAGTAGGAACTCCGCCCCATACAGGTACTTACGAAATTTCTCAACACCCCAGATAATACCCAAACATTCCTTCTCAATTACAGAGTAGTTCTTTTCCCGAGGTAACAATTTCTTGCTAGCATAAGCAATCGGCAAACGACCTTCACCTTCGAACTCCTGAAGCAAAATAGCTCCAAGACCAACGTCTGAAGCGTCTGTTCGAAGTACAAACGGGTTACCTTCTTGAAAAACAGGTAAGCGAAGAATAGGACTAGACGTGAGCCTACTCTTCAGGGTTTGAAATGCCTTTTCATGCTGATCTTGCCAATCTTTGATAGAATTAGGTCTATCCCGTTTAGTTAAATCAGTCAGAGGAGAAGCTATGGATGAGGAATTTGGGATAAAACGACGGTAAAACCCAGCTAATCCCAGAAAAGATTTAATTTGCCTTTTCGTACATGGACGAGGAGCATCTCTGATAGCCTGTATCTTGTCCTCTTGCGGTCGTACCGTCTGTCCGACGATATTGTGACCAAGGCACTCGATACTGCCATAACCGATCATGCATTTAGATGGTTTTGCCGTCAATTTGGCCGACCTGAGCCGATCTAACACTTGACGTAATGACGTCACATGATCCTTCCATGTTTCAGTAAATATCCACATGTCATCAACAAAGCTGTCAACATTTGGGAGATTGGACAATATGATTCTCATTAACCTACAAAATGAGGCTCCCGAATTGACCAAACCGAAGGGCATAGTTTTAAACTGGAATAAACCCTTAGGCGTTTCAAATGCCGTCAAAGGTTTAGACCTTTCAGTAAGACTGACTTGCCAATAACCCTTACTCAGGTCCATCTTTGTAAAGAATCTATGTCCCGACATTTTATTGATAACCTCCTCCATATTTGGCATAGGTTCTGCATCGAATTCCGTCACTTTGTTAAGCTTCCGGAAGTCGATACAGAATCTAACTGATCCGTCTTTCTTCGGAACTAGGACAACAGGAGATGAATACGGTGAAATCGACGGCTCGATTACCCCTAAATCCAACATATCCTGTATCTCCGTCTCCATGACGTTACGCGTCTTATACGGGATAGAATAACCCTTCGTCCGTATGAGTTCTGACGTGAGTAGTCTGATATCGTGCTGTATCTGATCAGTTCGACCGGGTAAACTTGATAGTACATCCGGGTACTGTTTAATCAACGCTTCAACCTCCATACGTTGTTCTGACGTTAACGTATCTGAAATACTGACGTCATTATAAGTTTCCGGTTCTTTAGCTGTCGGAAAAGCACAATCATCAAGAGAAAATTCATCACTACCATCGTCATCAACCGACTCTGTAGTCTCAGTCGACAATAAACAATGTGACGGCACAGTACGACGTTCGACATACTGTTTCAGCATATTAGCATGATATGTACTCACGACACCATTGACGTCGATTTTATAGTCCATTCTATTCACCACCTCTACTACTTCATATGGACCCTTCCACTGCAATAACAGTTTATTACTGTCAGTTGGCAGTAATAACAGTACTTTATCTCCCACGTTAAATTTACGCGACCTAGCGCGTTTGTCATAATAAGCCTTTTGCTTTACTTGTACTTTCCGTAAATTATCATGTGCTAACTTACACGTCTGCTCTAACCGTTCTCTCAACTCAATTACGTACTGGTACGTAGACAGAACCTGCTCATCCTGTACCTCTTCAGACCATAATTCACGTAATATTGCCATAGGGCCCTTAACGTTACGTCCGTATAACAATTCGAACGGAGAAAACCCTAATGACTCCTGCGGAACCTCCCTTATTGCAAACAGTAGTGCTGGGAGATATTTATCCAAGTCTTTTGGACGTTCTGCGCACATCCTACGTAGCATTTGCTTCAACGTCGCGTGAAAACGCTCTACGAGACCGTTGCAGATAGGATGATACGGCGTCGTGGTTAACTGCTGGAGTGATAACAGCCTGCTTACTTCTTTCATAACTTCAGCAGTAAACTGACTTCCGCAATCTGTTAACATTTCATCAGGTATGCCAACTCTACTAAACATCTCAACTAACGCTTCGGCTACGCGTTCCGTTTCAATGCCGGGTAACGCTACCGCCTCGGGATATCTCGTCGCATAGTCTATCATTGTTAAAATATAGCGGGATTTCCTGTCAGAACGAGGTTCTATCGGTCCAACTATATCAACAGCGACTCGTTTAAATGGTGTGTCAATCTGTGGCAACTTTCCTAAAGGAACCTTAGTGACACGACCTTTTTGAATAGTCCTTTGACATATGTCACAAGATTTACAAAACCTTGCCACATCACCACAAATTCCAGGCCAAAAGAACTCAGTTAAAACTCTATCCATAGTTTTCTTTATGCCCAAATGACCTGACATCAAGGTTTCGTGCGCCAATCTTAACACCTTTTCACGAAAACCTTCAGGGATAATAAGTTGCAAAGTGACCTTGTTTCCCTTAGTAAACTGCCTATACAATAAATCTTTCTTTCGGATAAACTTAGTTTCACCTCGGTTCAATCCACGACTAATAGTCACATTCCCAGATTCCACTCTTTGCCTTATGCCATTCAATTTAGGGTCAACAACTTGGGCCTGCTTCAATGCCTCCTTATCACTAGCAATAATTTGATCAGGAACTTTAAGTTTCCTATAGACCTCTTCACCTTGCTTAGCTTGTGACCTAGTCACTGCCGCCATTGCAAAATGGGACATATCGGGAAGTTTTGACCCGTCAATATTT
This sequence comes from Ctena decussata, assembly GCA_963989385.1. Taxonomy (NCBI): domain Eukaryota; kingdom Metazoa; phylum Mollusca; class Bivalvia; order Lucinida; family Lucinidae; genus Ctena; species Ctena decussata. Next base: position 3,532,941 of record OZ022511.1, on the reverse strand, counting down.
CCAATAACCAGGTCATACAATGTATCTTCCATGCACAATGCCTCAGTTTTTCCTGTGAAAAATGGACAATCTATGTCAACCATTGCTAAGGGATACCTTTGGGTAGACTCATCAATCAAAGTTACATCAGATTCTCTACCAAGTAACTGATCATTAGAAACCAAGTTTCTACGAACGACACACCCAGTACAACCTGTGTCCCTTAAAACTACAACAGTCTTACCATTAACCGTACCCTGCGCTGTTGGTAATCGCGACCTTAAAAAGTAACAGACACCTTCCCTATCCACGTTATCATTGATTAGTGGACTTTCTTCCTTACTCTTATAGAGACCTTCAATTTCATGAGACCTATTCATTGTAGTTTTACAAAAGCTCATTTGATGTCCGCCACCCCGACCACGTCCGCGGGAATAACCCCGACCACGGCCACGATCTGAATTACTACCCTTCGTCTGTACAGTATCGCTCTTACTCTGTGATCTTTGTGTCTCATCTTTCGGTGCATAACTACTCCCCTTACTTCCGCTATACCCGCTTGCACTTGCACCTACCTCTGCACTATATGCTTGCTTCCTATCGGGATTCTTAAAACATTTATATGTTAAATGTCCCTTACCACAAATACTACATTTTATCTCTGGCTTCGCACTCGGCTTATTATCAGATCTACTCTGAGTTACGCCCTTACTATCACGCTGCCCCTTATTTACACAAGCGTAGACACCGCCACGTGCTTCTGCAAATAAATCTGCTTCCCTAGCCATCTCACCTAGATTCGTGAATGGTTTCGGTTTCAAATGAACATATAGTTCTTTACTACAGGATTCTAAAAACTGATCTCTAGCGAAAAAATTGCAAACAGCTTCGTAAGACTGGTCTACTTTCGCCATTTTTAACCATTTATTAAGATACGACCTAAGTCTACTACTAAACTGAATAAACGTTTCCGACTTTTCAGGCCTATCATAGCGAAATTTCTTCCTAAATCCACGTTCAGTCATATCAAAATTCTTCAACAACGCATCTTTCAACTTGTCATAATCTGCTGCATCATCTACAGACAATCTATCATAAACATCAAGCGCGCGACCTTTAAGTAATGCGCTTAAATATGCAGCCCAAACGTTTTTATCCCATTTATTCGCCGTCGCGTATTTCTCAAACCTTGATAAGTAACTATCCATTTTGTCCTTACTTTCATCAAAATACGGTAATTTGGGATCTCGCGCATGCGCTAACTTTTCAGACTTCTGTTTTTCTAATTCAACTCTAAACGTTACCTTCTGCAACTCTATCTGATTCTTTAACTCGCGTTGCCGCAATTCAAAACTGTACTTCAACTTTTCTAACTCAACTTCGCTCGATAACTTCGCTTCCTTATCGCTTTCGACTTGAGACAACCTAGCTTCCCTATCTTTCTCGGCTTGCCGCTCTATACTTTCAATCCGCGCCATCTCGATTTCCCTATCCGCCGCAATCTTAGCTAGTTCTACTTCCCTATCCTTTTCGGCTTGCACAATCCTCTCTTTCTCCGCCGCGACCCTAGCTAATTCAATTTCCCTGTCTTTATCGGCCTGCGCAATCTTTTCTTTATCAAGCTCCCTTACCGCGTGCCTTTCTGCCCTCTCAGTCTCTTGCTGTTGCTTAACAAATTCCTGCAAAGCCTGCCCCTCATAACCTAACTCCTTTCCCGTCTTAACTAACTGATCCATGCCGCTTAACGTAATGCTCACGTTAACTTAACTGAAACCGACGTTCACTTATAGTCAAACACGTTAACTAAAACGTTAACAATAATAATAACGAACTAATCCAACTAAAACGTTGATTAATTAGTATAGTCGCGATCTAGACGTAGCTATTAAAGTTACGTTCGTAATAGACCGGAAATGACGTCATAAACTGACGTTGACTTTGCCGAGAATTACTTTTCACTATCAAATGACACAATTAGATGACGTAAATAACCCACAACACAATTACGCCCAACTTGATCTAGCGTATCGGATATACAAACGTAACGTATGTAACGCTACGTATTAACACTGACATGACAACTGTACGTCTTACATTACAAAACCTTACAAGATACCCACGGTAAATCGAACTTAAGATTCTGCTATTAGGTTTCTCACTGTAACGATATTGTACAACGTTACGGGTGACCTACGTTACTAAATCAGGACATAAAATGGACCTCAGTAACGGTTACGACACAACGTACAAAACGTTTAAGTTAATAAACTTACAGATTGTCATGCAACAGCAGTGCCAAGGTACTCAACCGGACCTTAAAACTAAATATGTATCATCCGTGCCAAGACAATGCAGGTCTATATACCTCAGTTTCCCCACTCAGATATGCAACCTGTTACATTTTATCACAAATTAATGCAAGGGCTATCGCACTTCATCACGCAGGGAATAAGGATAGTTGACCTTAATTGAGTGTAGGTTACATTTACAAAGAATTTAGTGGCAAAATTGCTCCCCTAAAATTCACAGCCTTACAAACATCCTTACGTCAGCTTAGAAAAGAATAATCAGAAAGTCAATAATAATAAAAAAAAAATGGCTGACAAAATTGTGCCTAGATTCTGTATATATTGTCAATGTCTTACACTGGCAGATATTAACCAGAAGTCAAATCCCGTTACTTCATGACACCATGTTACGCAGAAGGTTTTACACTCGGTCGACACGGGTGTAGAGCCTTATGCGTCGCCAGGACGGCGGAGGGTGACTTCCGGTTAAAGGGTTATCTACTAGTGTAATACACTAACAAGGAAACTCTAACAACGTTAGAATTTTTTTAAGTTTATATATAATGTAAATTTTATATACAACAATACAATTTACAACTGTCACAATTACAATAATATACAACACATATCAGTTCATGTCGCTGGCCCAAGTAAGGTGTTTGTTTCAAATATGTAATCGATTTGCGTACAATACGCAAATAGATTACCGTCTGACGTCAACACCGTACTCGGCTCAGCGCCATGAACTAAAGGAAAACACAAAGAACAAAAAAACGTTAGTTTGAGCTCATAGAAAAAAACAAGGCCTTATGTTGGTAGACTTCAATTCGTCGTTCCCTGGATCATGTCATGGGCCAGTCCATATATCATGAGGAACACCAACTCTTATTAACACGTGCACGATTATATACTGGTCGCTCCCTGGATCGTACCAGGGACCAGTCTATATATATTAACACACCTTAGTGGACGAACACTGTCCCACACTTGATGTGACCTTCAGATCTTATCACAGAATCTGGCAAAACTGAGCTAACCACTTCCGCCTACATTTTGTGCTTCCCGCCTCTGCTTAGGAACCATGCACAAACGGCGTTGTAACTGCCTCTACCCGGGTCGGTATTAACCTGGAGACGTATATCAAATCTCCAGGTGAGACGTGGCTCTAAGCCCTAACAGCTGACTGCCGGACTTGATGTGCCTAAAAATAACGAACTTACACTTAATACATTGTAACTACATAATAACAATACGTAAGACTTGGGCCTGTCTTGGAAATACCATACAACGCCCTCGGCGAATGCCGAGCATAACGTGCACACGCCAGCCGTGTCACTAGACACGACTCGCGCTCACGATGTAAAGCTAAAAGTGTGCTTACCACTTCCGCCAATGAAGAAACGTAGATCCTACCACGCATGTGCGTCGAAGGATCTGACGTCAAACATTGTCAAGAAGTATACTGACGTCAACAGGCATTACCATGACATCCCCACATAAAACATGAATAATCTAAACAATGACCTATTTACATTAAATTGATTGACCAAAATCTAACTCGCATATGTATTAATTCATTTCTTTAAACTAAGCGTACTACCATTTGCCATAGAATATAATAGCTGAATAAGCGTTCTCACACATTTGGGATCATAACGTTTGATCTGACATCATGACATCAATGATGTTATACCATATGACGTCATCTAGTGAAGGCAAATCAAACGCATGACGACCAAATGTAACCATAATAACATATGGAAAAACCCTTAATGCGGTGCATGCTATGGCGTCAATTGACGTCACGAATATATAAATTAGTTCCATTACAAATCAATCTACTTCTATAGGCCACGTATACGTGAAACTAATATAAAAAGTGCTGACGTCGCAATAACATGAATGCAACTGACGTCACATGAATAACATGAATGCAACTGACGTCACTGGACGTCAAATAGACGCACACCATTGAAACTAATGTAAAAGAGCTGACGTCGCGATAACATGAATGCAACTGACGTCACATGAATAACATGAATGCAACTGACGTCACTGGACGTCAAATAGACGCGCACCAGTGAAACTAATGTAAAAAGTGCTGACGTCGCAATAACATGAATGCAACTGACGTCACATGAATAACATGAATGCAACTGACGTCACTGGACGTCAAATAGACGCACACCATTGCAACCAACATCAGTGATATAAACTATTTCCGTAATTTACAAAACTTCCTAATATACAAATACCATGCGCAGCATGGTCAGTATAAACAAAATTGGTCGACATATGCGCAGCCTGATCACTGTCAACAAAATCAAATCAGTCGACACATATAATCATACCATATCAATCAGAAGTCACATTTTTCATTCTTAGCCAAACTATTCTAAATAAATATAATAAAATCTTACCGTTCTGGTCTAAACTCAGAATCTGGGCACACAACAATAATTTAACATACTCCGTATTAGAATTCAGCCACGTCTAATTTTTTCATTAAAGAATAGCAGTATAAATACTAAGCGTCTCACTTTTAAATCATGGGACTCGAATCAAAGTGTGCAGGTACTCACATTAAAATCATGCAACACGCTGTCCACAATCAAAAGACTCGTGCAGGTATTCACCTTAAAATCATGCAATACGCTGTCCACGAGAGGTATTCACAAACAACCCATGCATAACGTAGTCACAATTTCCGTAAACGTTTTATTACCACAGTTACCCTAAAAACTGTAGCCTTACTGATTGAAAGGATTAAAATAATCTCGACGACATAGTGGACGATTAGATCCATTTCGTAACATAGGTAACCAATACATCGTAGGAAGTTTGTCTTGGCGTTCCTTAACGTTTACAGCAAACTTTAAAGGCAAATTATTTGAGTGGCTATTAACGACAGTCTTCTCATCTGTAAAAGTCTCTTCGTAAGCCGTGGTGTCGTTAAGTTCCTGCTTCAAAGTGTTAATATAGTGCATCCGACAAACAACAACAATGTTGTTTGCGGCCTTGTCAGCAGGAACCAAAACATACTTCCTATGAAAATCCTGGATACCCTGCTTCAAATATCTAAAGGAAGATTTAGGCTTAGGAGGTAAAAGATTAGTATTGTGTGAATAAAACTTTATACGTTAATCCACAATATTAAAGATACTTAGTTTCCATTTCTTTAAAGCGTTACTTTCAACACCCTCTGGTTTACACCAACGATTACCAAAATCATTTATTGCAGATGCAATTTCTTCCCTACATCTGTTGAAATCGATATGGGAAGGGAATCTATACTTAGGACCCTTAGAAACAATGTTACGAATTCTAGAATCCGGGATGATCTTCAAATTTCCAGTCACAACATGACCTGCTGATGGGTAAATAAATTTGGAATCTTTACAATCTCTGATACTCTGACATGCAAGTGATGGTATGGGATATTGAAAACAAATTTAAAGAGTAACTACACTTCAGGAACTGACTGAATCAGATCCCAAACCCTATCCCCAACATCAAAGGGAAAGATTGACAAAGACATCCCAACAAACAATAAATTACAAGTGATAAACCGAGTCAGCAGCTCTTTCCCAAATAGGCGGCAACTCAGCTATCTTTACTGAACGAAAAAACTTCACTGAAAGAGACTTTTACTTCACTGAAAGAGAGAGATACTGTGTGGACGCAACAAAAAGTAATTGCCTGAGTTATAATCTCCCAAAACGTGACGTGCAAAGTATTGAGCTAGTTATGTCTGGTGATCATATTGCCTGTGAAGAATGCACTGTTAACCCTGGAATCACTAGGGATATAAAAAGTAAGGTCAATATTGAGGAGAAGTTAAGCTTGGGCAGAAAGACTGCATACTCTCTTATGGGGGCAGGGTTACATAGCGTTAATGGGCTAAAGACGTGTCTTAACGGTCAAATATGGACTACTTTTGATAGCCCCTACATAAAGCTATATATTAGTTGGTTGGGACCGGATGTTTGTCTGTTTCCTGGCCTACCGGGGTTCAACTGGTGTTTTTTTTTTTTTGCTCCAGTGCTCAAGTGGTGTTGCTGACGCCCCAGGGATCTCCATGTGTCTCAACACGTTTTGGCTGTCCAGTCCTCATCCTTGCTTCATTGCGGTCTTTTCTTGATTTTAATTGATGACCGTGATGACTCTCTGATGAGTTAGGGGACCTCCATACGAACCGAACTACCAATTAATTGTGTGCACCGTGGCGGAGGGTGAGGATGAAGGTTTGGGCCCAGTTAAATCGGTTTAAACCCCCCAGTAGTTATTACTGACCGTCCCAAGGCGGTACTTTCGTTGCGGTTGCATTTGTTTTATGTTCGGTGCTGTTTAATTTATTGTGTTCTCATTTTAACCCTTCTATAATAAAAGTAGAAAATAGGTAAAAATAATTGTTAAATGTTTTTCGTATAATTTGCTTAGTCTGTTGTAACACTTCTGTTGGTCTAAATTATTTGGTTCAATAAAGATAGCTTAGTTCCCACCTATTTGGGAAAGAGCTGCTGACTCGGCTTATCACTTGTAATTTATTGTTTGTTGGGATGTCTTTGTCAATCTTTCCCTTTGATGTTGGGGATATGGTTTTGAATTTGATTCAGTCAGTTCCTGAAGTGTAGTTACTCTTTTAATTTTGTAGTATCAAGGGTTATATATGGACTTGAAACCTTGTCTCTCAAGAAAAAGGATATTGAAAGTTTCGAAAAATTTCAGAGAGAATCTCTAAGACAGCTACAAAAGTCTCCCAGATAAAACTCCAAACTGTATAACTCTGGCCTTGTTGGGCATTTTACCCCTAGAAACGGTTATACACAACAAGAGGCCCAAATGGGCCTGATATCGCTCACCTGGCTTTTGTGCAACGGGACCATTCTGATACAAAATTGGTCCAATTCCAGAGATTTTCTCAATTCAACATTTTGCTACTTTTAGTTACTGAGGCCAACTTGTCTGGCACCACGGCTTACGAAGAGACTTTTACAGATGAGAAGACTGTCGTTAATGGCCACTCAAATAATTTGCCTTTAAAGTTTGCTGTTAACGTTAAGGAACGCCAAGACAAACTTCCTACGATGTATTGGTTACCTAAGCTTCATAAAAAAACGTATAAAGCTAGATTCATTGCCAACTCTAGCTCTTGTACTACTACAGAATTATCTAAATTATTAACTTCTTGCCTCACTGCTGTGAAATCTCGTGTCATTTGGTACTATGAGACAGTGTATGAGAGGTCAGGGAAAAATATATTTTGGTCTATAAAAAATTCTGGTGAGGTACTTAGTAAACTGAAGTCAAGAGGGTTCCGTGCGACTAGTTTGTCCACTTATGATTTTTCTACTCTTTATACCACATTACCCCATAATTTAATAAAGGAAAAACTTGTTGATTTGATTGAGAGGGCCTTCAAAAAGTTCTCCAAAAATGAAGATACCCTTTATATTGCCTGTAACGATAAGAAAGCGTTTTTCACTTCTACTGACCGTAAAATATATAGAGGATATAGTCTTTGGTCATGTCAGAATGTATGTGACGCCTTATCATATCTCTTAGATAATATTTACATCAGATTTGGTAATAAGTTATACAGACAAATTGTTGGTATTCCGATGGGTACAAATTGTGCTCCTCTTGTGGCCGATTTGTTTTTATTTTGTTATGAAAGAGATTTCATGACTTCTCTTTCTGTTGATAATCAAGCTGATATCATTGAGGCATTTAACTCAACCTCTAGATATTTAGACGATCTTCTGAATATTGATAATCCTTATTTTGAAAGCATGGTTAACCAAATTTACCCACCTGAACTTAAATTGAATAAAGCTAATACTTCAGATACCGAGGCCCCCTTTTTGGATTTATATCTATCTATTTCTAACGGTTTTGTATCTTCTAAAATTTATGATAAACGTGATGGCTTTGACTTTGATATAGTTAATTTTCCATTTTTGGATGGTGACGTTCCACGTCGTCCCTCTTATGGAGTGTATATTTCTCAACTTATAAGATTTGCTAGAGTGTGTAGTCATGTAGATGACTTTAATGCTCGTAATAAATGTTTAACTGCTAAACTTCTTCAACAGGGCTATCGGTATCATAAGCTTAGAAAGGCTTTTTCTAAATTCTATCGCAGACACCATGAATTGGTTTCAAAATTTGATGTCGGATTAAAATTTCTTTTACACCAAGGCCTATCGGAACCAGAATTTTATGGTGATTTAGTATACAAATTCAAAAAGATTAAGGGTAGGACTGATTTTTCTGATCAATTCCGAAAAATAATAATACGTCACAAACGTATTGGCTATAATTTAAATGTTATGCGACAGTCTGCATGCTTAGTGATTAGCCCAATCACGGTTGATAGCTTTGCTGCACTCTTTAATTGCACACCGGGAGATCGGTCGTCAGACTCTATGATGGCCCCGACCTAAAGCTATATATTTTAGTTGGTTGGGACCGGAGCCTTTTTGTCTGTTGCTTGGTCCACCGGGGCTCAACTGGTGACCTTCTTTTGCTTCAGATTTCCAGTGGGGTTGTTTGGCAGGACAGGGATCTCCACCTGTCAGACGGCCCGTTGTATCTGTTGAGTCCTCGTCTTTGCTTCTTCATGGTGTTGAAATTTGATTTATGTGTTTACCGTGATGATTCATTGACGAGTTAGAGGGTTATCATGCGAACCGAACAACCAACTACATGTTTTGTACCACTTCAGAAACTGAGGGTGAGGTTGGGCCTGTAAAATCGATTTAAGCCCCCCAGTAATTCATTACTGACCGTTCCAAGGCGGTAGTTCTGTTGTGGTTCTTTGTTGCCTGTTTTTGGTGTCAGAGTTTCTGTGATGTTTTACCTTATGTATGTTATTATTATTTTTGGTTCGGTTTGGGTTGCTGAGTGGCCACCTTTTGGGAACAAGCTGCTCACTCGGTTGGCCATATGTTCTCTGTATCTTGATTATTTGTAATCTTAGTTGTTTCCAACTATGGTTTGAGGGCTGGATTTGGATTTTGATTGTTTCAGTTCCTGGTCTTTGCATACTTTTTACTTTTATATATTTACTTTTGAAACACCTCAAGGCAAGAATCATTTTGGCACAAATTTCATCAAATCCATTCAGGGGTTACTGAGATATTGTCAGTTTCATGTTTTGTGCTATTTTTACTAACGGCAGATGGTGGCCATCTTAGAATGCCAAAATGCAAAAACTTGAAAAGCTTTCATGCAAGGACCATTTTGACACAAAGTTGGTCCAGTTCCATTGTAATTTTCTAATTTTCAAATTTTGCTATTTTAAGGGCTGGATTTGGATTTTGATTGTTTCAGTTCCTGGTCTTTGCATACTTTTTACTTTAAGTAACAGAGGCCAACTTGACGGGTCAATATTTGTTAATTTGTGAAACACGTCAAAGCAAGAATCAGTTTGCCACAAATTTCGTCTCAATCGCTTCAGCGGTTAATGAGATGTTGTCATTTTCATGTTCTGTGCTATTTTTAGTAACAGCAGATGGCGGCCATCTTGGAATGCCAAAATGCAGAAAATCGAAAAAGCTTAATGAAAGGACCATTCTGACAGAAAATTAGTCCAATTCCACTGAGATTTTCTTATTTTCACGTTTTTCTATTTTTAGTAACAAAGGCCAATATGATTTGTCAATATTTAGTTACTTTTGAAACATCTCAATGCAAAAATCATTTTGACACAAATTTCGTCAAAATCTACTCAGCGGTAACTGAGATATTGTCATTTTCATGTTTTGTGCTATTTTTAGTAACGGCAGATGGTGGCCATCTCGGAATGCCAAATTGCAATTAATCGAAATGGCTTCATGTAAGGAACATTCTGACACAAAATTGGTCCAATTCCATTCAAAGGTTCTTGAGTAATTGTCATTTTATGTTTGTGCTATTTTTAGTAACGGCAGATGTCGGCCATCTTGGAAAGCCAAATTGCAATTAATCGAAACGGCTTTATGCAAGGAACATTCTGACACAAAATTGGTCGAATTCCATTCAAGGGTTCTTGAGTAATTGTCATTTTTATGTTTGTGCTATTTTTAGTAACAGCAGATTTCGGCCATCTTGGAAAACCAAATTGCAATTAATCAAAACGGCTTCATGCAAGGAGCAATCTGACACAAAATTGGTCGAATTCCATTCAAGGGTTCTTGAGTAATTGTCATTTTTATGTTTGTGCTATTTTTAGTAACGGCCCCCATGGTGACCATCTTGGATAGTCAACTGGCACAAAATTGAAATAATTCCTTTCAAGGAACATTTCTGACCAAATCTGACCACAATCGATTGCCTTTTCTTGAGATACTGACATTTGAGCAAAATCGGTCTTTTAAATCCTAAGTAGGTCACTGTGACCTAATTCCGCTATAGATTTTTTTCATTTTTACAATTTTTAATCCCAAGGTCCCATTTATGTTCCCTGCAAACTTTCGGCCAAATATACCAAATGGTATTGGAGAAAAAGTTGATTTTGTTGTTTTTGCTATTTTTAGTAACAGCGGCCATCTTGGATTCTTGACCTGACCCAATTTTACAATTTTGAGACCCTGCAGTCTGGTCATGCTCCATGTGAAATTTGAGACCCATGGGTGCAGTGATTTTAGAGAAGAAGTTGTTTGAAGTCGTTTGAATAAGTCATTTTTTGACATTCGCATTTGAGCAAAATTACACTCGTAAACAGAAAGTAGGTCATGGTGACAAAACTCCGCTACAGATTTGTTTCATTTTTACAATTTTGAATAGCAAGGTTTCATTGATGTTCCACGCCAAAATTTAGACAAATATATTTAGTGGTTCTGGAGAAGATGTTTATTTTGTTGTTTTTGCTATTTTTAGTAACGGCGGCCATCTTGGATTTTCAACCTGACCCAATTTTACAATTCTGAGACCCTGGAGTCAGGTCATGCTCCATGTGAAATTTGAGAACCATGGGACCAGTAGTTTTACAGAAGAAGATGTTTGAATATTTGTTTTTAGGTGTTGACGGACATTTTTTGTGACGACGCACGACGCACGACGCACGACGCACACCGGACGCATTGGTATGACAATAGCTCACTATGGCCCTTCGGGCCAGGTGAGCTAAAAATTGTCTAAACTTGTTCATGGGCATTGGTCGCAATAGTAATCTTATTGAAAATGTCATAGCAGAATGTCAACTTGCAATGAAAAGCCCTGATGAAAAAAGTTGGTTTAATATTGTCAGATCTATTCTGAAGATCTACAGTTTGCCTTCAATTTTCTTTTTGTTTGACAGTCCAATGGCAAAAGTAGAATGGAAAAGAATCATGTTTGAGGCACTGCACAGCCATATTGAAGCCATGTGGCGGGCTAATGTAATTGATAAGCCATCTTTGAAATACGTTAATCCAAATTCCTTATAGGTCGGGAAAGCACATCATGTATGGTCTACTGTCAGGAACTGCTTAACCGATAATAAAAGAGCTCAATTAAAGTGTAAACTTCTTACGGGCACCTACATTTTGCAAAGTAATAGGGCTGCTTTTAATAATCAGTACACAGTTGACCCTACATGCAAACTGTGTCTAGCTGCACCTGAAACAATGCAACACTTTATAGAAGAATGCTCAGCCTATGAATCTGCACGAGAAGTTTATGCAGAGAAATTGCGAAATAACCCAGTTCTCTCTGATGAACTCAAACGTGAACTGTTGAACCCAGAACTGTTTACCCATTCATTGAGAGCAGTTTCGGTTTGTCAACTCGAGTAACTCGAGTAACCAGAGTTACTGACCGAACAACACGAGTAACCGCAATACGCATGCGCAGTACTGCGCACATATTCATATTTACTCGACTACCGTAACCCCCACCTCACCTCGGGTAGCCTGGATTAAAGATGGCGGAAAGTGAACTTCCGCTGCAAAAGAAGCCAATTATTTGGTTTTGCCTTCATAATGACACATTGTCATGGCAATGATTTGCCCTTTTTCTTTTTAATAATAGTGAGAATGGGATAAGAATGTTCATCATACTGTTGATTATAATTATTCTGCTTGTGCTTTGCCATATTCAGCAGGGTCTACAGCGGGGCCAGTAACGACTTCAGAATTGTAATTTCCCATTATAATTTAAAAAAAAAATTGTGAGTCCTGACTCTTGTGAATATTAAACACCTGAGTTTTAAAAGAAAATTGCGAGAATAGGACTCTGGACTTAAATGTAAGAAGATCGATGGTCGTCGCCATTTTGCTCTTTACTCGAAGTGTTCGACACGGCAGTACTCGAGTTCCTTTGTACGCATGCGCCAAATTTCAACCCGAGTAACAAGAGTTGGCAACTCGAAAATGCTCTCTATATCAATGGACAGGATAATTTGGAGACCCTTGAATTACACTCGAGGGAGCACATAGTACAGATCCGAAGAAAAAGAATAGCGAGTCTCAACCATCAGATTTCAACTTGTTAACAATCGTCAGGCAAAGTATCAACAATCAACAGATATCATTGCTTCTAATTAAAAGTTGTTTATTGTAAATTCAAAGACTGTACATAATAACACTTCACCAGTTTAATTATTTAACGAGCTCAGTTGTGAACTTTTACACCTTACGATGGTGCCTCGATAAATCAACGGGGGAACTCTAAGAAGACTAGAACTAGAACATGGAGTATTGAAGTCGTAGACTCTACTACCTACTACATGGAGGGGTGCGTAAATTTACCGGAACGGACCGGAACGGACTTAAATACCGGAATCTGACCGGAACAGACCGATTTCCCCTTTTTCCAGTTGATATTTGTAATATTTACATTAAATATACACTTTTTTGACATTTTTGCGTATTCTGTATGCCCTCTTGTATAAAATAAAGTTACTCAATAAGAGTTATCAATCAAAAAAACTCATTGGGGTTTTGCCCGGTCCATCGAATTACCTCAAACCACCCAAACCACTTCAAACCACCCAAAACAACCCAAAACCGCACACAAAACACTCAAAACCACCAAAGACAAATCACTCCAAACCAAATTTTGTATTTTGCAGCAACTTACACTGCTTTAAAGATGTTTGTTAATACTTAATATATTTATAATTTTGGAAAATTGATATGTATATTTGCAGCTATAGGAAACTGCTGTTACCAGTATGTATGCTAGAATCTTTTTAAATTTATGTATGTATCTATGCTTCTATTAATATGAAAGGTATATTACACGCGTACAATTACACGTGCATGTAAACATATATATGTGCTGACAAACATAATACACAGACATGCAAGCACACATATGTTTACATATGTACATACGTGTACACAGCATACATATGGCATGCTACGCTATTTTCAGCACAAACCATATGATTATCACTTTTTCTGCACAAATAGATCTTGTTAATTTTCTTATTCAATAATTTTGAAATCATTAAAAAGCATAAACAACATGTTTGCTGGCCATTTTAACCTGATACAAAATCAAGAAAAGTAATTTGGGGTAGCTTTTAGGCGGTTTGGGGTAGTTTGGGGTAATTCGATAGACCCGGGTTTGCCCCATATGTGTTTCAACAAAATATCACAAAATCTTATACATCCATCTAGTTATCCTTCTTTTAAGACTTGGAGTTAATGAAAACACACAAAATTCCTGATTTCTATTTAAAAGTATCATGGGAAACATTTCGTCCATAGGAAAAAGGTACATGTACATGTATCAATTCGGTAAAGGCAGTCAGGGTGTTCCTTGTTAAATGCATACATGTAAGTTATGTGTAGGACCTGGAATTAATCTGCACGACTATTTTGTATAGAAATATTTGAAAAATCAGCTGGAAATAGGAAAAATATGGGTCCGTTCCGGTCCGATCCGATAATTAGGTCCGTTCCGGTAAGTTTACGCACCGACATGGAGGTACCTATAAAACTTGAAACAGAACCGAAGCAGAACGAAACGACACGGAACGCAACGAAACGCAACGAAATGGAACGAAACGAAACATAACGAAATCTGAAAAATACCATGAACGTATCACAATAAAACATCACTACATATTAATGCAAAAGGAAGACTAAAACGCACCACGTTTATCCATATACTATGCTATATGAAGTTACTGTGTATTTGTGTATTTTTGCCTTAAGATCATAGTGAAATTGTGCCCAAAATTTCCTATCAGATGAAATTTCATGCTTTTTGGTGTCGTTTATCGTCGCATGACATCACCACCGGAAGCTGCTTTGTAGCCTTTGTTTACATCCAAACGGTGTCAACATGAATTTTCATCTGGTGATCCCCTTGCTGACTGTGTTTGTTCCAACACTTTCCGATCGTCTGAATGTTTTTCCACAGAGACCCTCACAGGAGATCTCTATATCCCCAGTCATCTTCAATTGTAGTCCCCAGAATATATTTCCAGTTATTAAAAGTAAAAAGTATGCAAAGACCAGGAACTGAAACAATCAAAATCCAAATCCAGCCCTCAAACCATAGATGGAAACAACTAAGATTACAAATAATCAAGATACAGAGAACATATGGCCAACCGAGTGAGCAGCTTGTTCCCAAAAGGTGGCCACTCAGCAACCCAAACCGAACCAAAAATAATAAGAACATACATAAGGTAAAACATCACAGAAACTCTGACATCAAAAACAGGCAACAGAGAACCACAACAGAACTACCGCCTTGGACGACCCAAGAAATGCCTGTCTGGCCACCTGCTTATATGTGTTTTCACTCATGATTCTCAATGCATCTGACTGTCATCCAAAACCCAGGACCAAGGCAACCCAAATATCCATGCGGTATCTGCGGTAAGGCCTGCGTATCTGCGGTAAGGCCTGCGTATAGTCTAGAACTATCCAATCAGTTGCATGTTCATCTTGTGAAAAGTGGTTCTACAAGGATTGTCTGAATATGCCTACAGTGTTGTATGACAGTGTTGTATGAGCCACTAGAGCTAACAGAAGTCAGTTGGTATTGTTGTGGATGTAGACTGCCGAACTTCAACACAAGCTTATTCGATAATTTCGAATTATCAAGCAACACATGTAGCACACCATCACATTCACGTCTATTGGTTTCAGTGGTAGTAATGGTTCACCTAGAATTGCCTCATCAACCAGCCGACGTAGCGAAATATATCTCCGAGAGGAAGATCCGGACAATGGTTATCAATTTTCAGAGTCGGCCAAAGAGAGAGAGAGCTTCAGGGCCCTGCTAGAGTACTCCGAGCCTGACATTGTACTGGAAAGTGAAACGTGGCTCAACCCTTCCATAGCTGAGAGAGAAGCATTACCTGAAAGTTACCAGTTTGTTGCACGAAGAGACCGACCAAAGAGCAGCCATGGAGGTGTAGCCATTATTGCAAATCATGACCTAGAGACCTAGAGTTATCAGAGATTTACCTGCATACCAAATGGAAATTGTGTGGCAGCTTCCTTCAACTGCAAGGACTTATAGAAGCCCGTAATTATTGGCAGCTTATACAGACCCACTGATAACAACCTGGATTACTCCCAAGAACTGTGTACAGCCTTAAATGGCCTGCACTCAAAATTCAGGGACCATAGCCTCTTGACTGGAGGAGACGCAAACCTATTATCTAAATGTCTATCTCTGCCAAATAAATCTTCTGCCTTTTTCGAAATTTTCTTACAAAAGCTACTGCTGCATTACTTTTATCTCTTGTTGTTTCGCTTTTCGCCAACGTGGGAGAAGGTTTCTTTTTATGCAGACTGATCTTTAACAATGTTTTAGGTAAACTAGTATCCCTGTTATAATTGGTTTACATGTATCGCAACTTAAGAATAATTTTATTTTTATCAAACTCAACCTTGTGATCTTAAAGCTTTGTAAATACATTTGCCTGTGACTACAGCTAGTATGATGTGTATAATATTTTTTGACATTTTTTATGTTTATTTTCTCTTTCTCTTCTTTTCCACCAAAGATATTGTTTTAATGTTTTCATTTTACTAACATGTACTTCCTTTGCAATCTTTTTCCTCTTGTTGATACTTGCTCTACATTATGTTTATCGGAAAATAGCTATTGTAGCTAATGTTATTTGTTATATGTATTCCGACGTAAAATAAAGTTTCTTGTATCTTGTATCTTATGCCAGACTTAGACTGGAAAACAGACACTATCTCTGGGCACAACTATCCAGTTTCGATCAACCAGCTTTTCTTGGATACTTTCAACGACATCGGATGTGAGCAGATAGTGAACTTCCCCACAAGGATAGACAACTCCCTGGACATCTTTGGCACCAACAGGCCATCACTTATAGAAAAGTATGTTTCCCTGCCTGGCTTAAGTGACCATGACGTCGTGCTTGTGGACTATAGTGTTTTACCTACACGCAAGAAGCCAGTGAAGAGAAAAGTCTACCGTTGGAAGAGGACAAACAAGCAAGCCATGGAAGAGGACTTGGCCAAGCTCACCGAGAAATTCATCAAGGACTTCTCCACTTCTACACCTGTGAATGTGCTTTGGAATGGCTTCAGACAGAAGTGCACTGAGAGTATTGACACATTTGTTCCTTCGAAATTGACGTCGACTCGATTCAGCCAAGCATTGTGCAACCGTGACATCCGTCATCGCTCAAGAAGGACGAAAGGGGGCTTCAAGAAAGGATGTACTACCAAGACACAAGCTGACTGGCATCGTTACAAAAAGATCCAGAAAGTAGCCCAGCAAGCATATCGAAGTGCCCATGATGACTACATCAGCAGTATGGTAAGTGAACTAGGTTGCAACAACAAAAAGGTCTTCGCCTACATCACGGATATGAAGTGCGACAGCTCTGGTGTAGCTCTCTGAAGTAAGATGGCATCAACTATTCAGAACCCACAGACCAGGTTGAGATCCTGAATGAGCAGTTTGTCAGTGCCTTCACCAAAGAAGACAACACTCCAGTGCCTACCATGGGAACAAGCACAGTTAATACTGCGCCACCCCTAAACATTCAGGTAAATGGAGTGAAAAACTGCTTGACGGCCAGAACCCACATGAAGCTAGCGGCCAAGACCAGATCTCACCAAGATTCCTGAATGAGTTGGCCTCTTCAATTGCACCAGCCCTGACACTCTTATATCAAGCCTCCCACGAACAAGGCCAGATTCCTGATGACTGGAAAAGAGCCTTCGTAACACCTCTGTTCAAGAAGGGAGACAAGAGCAAGGCTGCTAATTATCGGCCAGTTACACTGACATCCTGATGAAGTAAAGTCATGGAATATTATAGTACATAGTCATCTCATGAAATTTCTGGAAAGTAATAATATTCTGAGTGATTACCAGCACGACTTCAGGAAGAAGAGATCCTGTGAGACACAGCTCATCACTACCATATATGACCTCGCAGTTGGACTAGACAGACGACAGCAAGTTGATGCTATTTTGTTGGACTATGGTTTGAGGGCTGGATTTGGATTTTGATTGTTTCAGTTCCTGGTCTTTGCATACTTTTTACTTTCAGCAAGGCTTTCGATAAAGTTCCACATCATCGCCTGGCAGTCAAGCTCCATCACTATTGCATCAGAGACAATAACTTATCCAAGATCCAAAGTTCCCTCGCAGATAGGAATCAGCAAGTTGTCCTTGATGGGAAGACATTTCTCCTGCTGCTGTTACATCTGGAGTTCCACAGGGTACAGTACTTGGACCTCTCCTGTTCCTGGTATACATCAATGATCTGTACTCAAGAGCTTCGTCTTCAGTACGACTCTTAGCAGATGATTGTCTACTGTACAGAGTTATACAAGACCAGAAAGATGCAGAGTCTCTACAGAGAGATCTTAACCATCTACAGGAATGGGAAAGAGATTGGCAGATGGTAATTAACCCAGACGAGTGTGAACACATCCAGATCACCAACAGCGAAATGTCATACCAACTTCCTATAGCATTCATGGACAGACTTTGAAAGAAACGTCAAAAGCCAAGTACCTTGGAGTCACCATAGACAGTAAACTGTCCTGGAACAGCCATATTGATGCAGTGACGAAAAGGGTGAACCAGACTACAGCTTTCCTTCGCAGAAATATTTCAAGGTACCCAAAGGATGTATAGGCCAAATGCTACAAGTCCATAGGTCGTCCACAGCTCGAGTATGCTTCGACGGTATGGGACTACCGCCGAACCAGAAGTGTCACTTCAATGTTGCAAGAACTTGGTTGGGAGGACCTTCAATCAAGGCGAGACCAGAACAAAGTCACAATGATGTACAGGAGTGTCAGTAACCTCGATGAAATCCCTTCCGGCCAGTACCTGACAGCCACAGGAGTAGCAACTAGAGGACACCATCAACGATTCCTGCCAATATTTTGTTCCATCAACGCCTACAAGGGATCCTTCTTTCCATCAACGGTCCATCTCTGGAATGGTCTGCCTGCCAATGTCATATCAGCACCGAATTTGGATGACTTCAAGCTCCCTGTCAGTGCAGGTATCCTAAGACCGTGATTGTGAACAACATGTTTTTATTTGTTCATTTGTTCATAAGAACCTCCCAGTACGAATGTTTTACGGTTGTTCTCAGTGCGACTATGCCAATATTGGTCATGCACTTAATTGGTAGATGTAAATGTAGATGTAAGATCCAATACATTTACTTTTAAACAGTTACTAGGGTAAATTGTATAATTTGATAAACTGAATTACCTGTATCCACAATTTTGAACAATTTTGGGGGTTGATTTGGACAAAGGGTGTTTTGGTCTGGGCGATTTCTTTATTATCTTTTACTTTTATATATTTTTAATGTTACTTAAAAATAAATTTTTCGAGAAAAAAAAATTCTTCATATTTCTGTGAACCTGTGTGAATCGTGGACCTTGACAGCAGAGTTAGAGAAAAGAACGCATGCCTTTGAGATGAGATGCTACCGGAGGTTACAGAACATTTTGTACAAGGACCATATAACCAATGAGGAGGTTCGCAGCAAGATCCAAGTAGCCATTGGAGAATATGATGAACTCCTGACGCTGGTCAAGAAACGGAAACTTAGGTGGTTTGGCCACGTCTTAAGGTCTTCTGATTTAGCAAAGACGATTCTACAGGGCACAGTGAAAGGAAAAAGAAGAAGAGGTAGACAGAAGAAGAGGTGGGAAGACAATATTAAAGAGTGGACAGGAATGGATTTTTCCAGCTCAACTAGGGCAGCTGAAAACAGGACAAGGTGGAAAGGGATTGTTTCGAGCGTCGTATGATCTTTTCGACACTATTCGGGCTACCAGCTCCATATCTATGACCCAGAAAATTAATTTGTACTCTTGGTGTGGTCCCCAACATTTGTTTTTATGCTGGGCAGAAAAAGAGTTTGCCTTTGCTTTTCCCGACCTATAATGGTTGAAGTAAATGTTCCCTGGTTCCAAGAAACTTTATTCAATTTATCCTTCCCTTGGTTTCATTGTTGTCATGTTCGGGATCCCACTGCCCCATACCCGTACCCAAATCCCCTTACAAATCACCAAATGAAACTTTAAGGTAAAGGCAAGAGACAGAGTGTGACGTTTGGAATTTATCTTTTCTTCAACCCACAATTTTTTCTTAAAACAATATTTATTGAGGTTTAAAAGCGGTCCAACCTCCTTCTCCATCCCTTTACCGCGTCCTGTATCCGTCCTGCTTTTATTTGCCAACAGACTAATATCTTATCTAGTCTAGTGAGTAGTCTAGTGTATTCCATAACCTTGTAAGGTTGTTTGGGCACCACTGACAGAGTCTTTGGATTTCATTTGCCCTTGCTGTGCTTACAAGGTCACAACAGGAGACTGATGTTGTGTTATATTAAAGCTGGAAATTGTACTTAAAATTTTTGATCCCATAGGCGATAGGGATAACCGTTGATGCAATGGTAGGTCTATATAGGGATTCTAAATATAAATGTATGTTGTGCTGTTATATTTTAGATTCATTTTTCTTCATTTGATTTCTATTTCGTTTCGTTTCGTTCCGTTTCGTTGCGTTCCGTTTCGTTGCGATCCGTTGCGTTTCGTTTAGTTTCGTTTCCTTTCGTTGCAATCCGTTTCAGTTTTGTTTCTAGTTTTATAGGTATCCCAGTAAAAGGCTATCACAGTTTGATATATTCACATATTTCAACCCTTTCAAAGATAAAGCATATCTAAGTTACGAGACGTCTCATATTATCTAATTATTTGAATGAGACGTCTCGTATACATATGCATTTTGCTGCTACATATCCTGTAAGCGTTTCATTAAATCACAACGCAGGTAGTCTAATGCGGTTTTGCGTGCTGGTTTCAGTTCTATTCAGTTCAATTCTCCTACCGACGTTCCTCAAGTGGATCAGCGGTATGTAACCATAGTTGCAAGCACTTGGCGCAGAGTGTCCGTCCAGTGGGTAACGGGTCGTTTCGGTCCTATTTCCGTTCGGCCATCGAGTCGTTTCAGTCCTTTTCCCTTTCGGCCAGGTCGTTTTATACAGCTTCAATAGCTAATAACATGTGTTTTCTGACTGACCTTTTATGGCCTGACGATATTTATTTATTTAGTCTAATCATAAATTGTTATCTATCTATCTATCTATCTATCTATCTATCTATCTATCTATCTATCTATATGTCTGTGTGTCTGTCTGTCTGTGTTTCTGTCTGTCTATCCTGTCTATCTATCTATCTATCTATCTATCTATCTATCTATCTATCTGTCTATCTATCTATTTATCTATCTATCTGCATCAAGTAGCTTATGATCATAAGACAGAGCTATGAGGTATCCCAGCTTCTCTTTTAGCAGAAATTATTCTCATTGGTTTATTTCAGACAGAGTGATTGAATCCTTATCTAAACATTGCGGTCAGACTGGCATGCCAGACCCATTAATTTACTTCTACAAACAGCTGGATGTAATACACCTTTCAGAGAGATAGTGATAAATAAACAGTGCTAAGAGATTTTCTTTTCAGATTGGATAATTTAAAAATGTCTTCGAAATCAAAGAAAAAGCTAACTTTTCTTACAACAGAGAAAAAATAAGCTAAAAAAAAAGATCATTTTTGAGCCGCGACATGAGAAAACCTGTCTTCGGGGTTTCCAACCATGTCAGACACAGCCACAGAAATTTCCTAGAGGCCATAAACTTCGGATTTAGAAAGTAGATGGATTGTACTATCTGTGTTGCGAAAACAAAGGTGCTGATCAGCTGCATGGTTACCGCACAGCTGATCTGAGCCATTGTTTTCGCATATGCAAAAAGCAGGTTTTCTCATGATGCGGCTCATTTCAGAGTTAGCAGTTGAGGAAGGTGAAATATAGCCTCCACATCATGTACTAGGTCAAATATAGTAACAACGAAACAAACGAAACAAAAAATTAAAACGAAGAAATTGACCACTAAACCCTGCCTATGTTATCTGCTTGCTGTTACAATATTATTATTTTCTTCATCGTAGTGAAACATAAAAAAGAAGCACTTCTATCACTAATTTATCTCATATTGTCCAATATTTTTATATAATAAATCTGAAATCAACATTTTCATTTACATGTAAATCCATGCTCATGAACACACACGCATTAAATGAGCCACGGCACGAAAAAAACAACAATATGGTTGTGCACCCAGGGCAGACTCAGATCAGCCTGGGCTTCCGCCCAGTTTGATCAGACTCTTTGCTAATTGCTTACAAAGGTAGCTAAGGGTTTAAGCTACCTCCATGCGGACAGGGAAGACTCTGATCAGACTGGTCGGATCCCCAGGCTAATCTGAGTCTGCACTGGCCACTAAACCACATTGTTGGTTTTCTCATGTCGCGGCTTAAATTATGATTATCTGGATTCTCTGCAGTGGAATGTTTAGAATAAGATAAGGCTTGTTAGGGTAAATAAAACACTCTAAGAAATGATACGAAATAAACATCTGACACTAATGATCCCCGAGAGATTATGAATATGCTGTTATCTCTCTGATAAACATCCAATGAGATTAAAATCTGCTAAAAGCGCTGCCGGTGAAAGGTTATAGTACAATCTGGCAGCTCTGAGTAATATGCTCTTGATCTGCATGCATACCTGGTTTATCAAAATGCATACCCTGACTGTCTCTCTGTCAGTCTGTCTGCCAGCATGCGCACCTACCCTACCCTACCGTACCGTACCGTACCCTACCCTACCCTACCGTACCATACCCTACCCTACCGTACCCTACCGTACCCTACCGCACCGTACCCTACCCTACCCTACCCTACCCTACCCTACCCTACCCTACCCTACCCTACCCTACCCTACCCTACCCCACCCCACCCCACCCCACCCCACCCCACCCTCGCGCCTACCCTACCCTACCCTGCCACTTATCTTTACCCCTATCCTTACCCCTACTCTGCCCTGCCCTAAATTACCCTACCCTGTCTGCCAGCCTACTCTACCGTACCCTTACCCTACCCTACCCTATCCTACCATTGATGGCTTATCATCTTTATATCGGTTGCCAATTAAAATTTTTGATTGCCTTTTTCAGAATGGATACACTTCCTTGTTTGCAAAGGGTGGTTATTTTACATGTGTGACACTTGTCTTCTTTTTGTGGGGTAAAAAAGTTAAAGAAAGCAATACAAACAGATATTAGGGTGAAATCAACCTATGTTACCTATTTTGCCCTAATAATTAAAATCGGGCCGAAACGACCCACCATTGAAATCGGGCTGAAACAACCCACCCCAATTGGACCAAAACGACCCATCATTGAAATTGGGCGGAAACGACCCAGGTCGACACGACCTGGCCGAAAGGGAATAGTACCAAAACGACCCGGATTCGACCAGTGCGGGATTCACATTTTGACACGGGATATATACCGATAGTCAATGCGTTGGATTTTATTCTCAGATACAGATTATCAACGGAATTAGTGACGTACTTCACATACGGCGTGCAAATTCGGTCAGAATTTCACATTTATTGTAGTTAAAACGAGTTTATTGCTCGTTATTTGTCCATAAATGCCTAGAAATGAATACTATCTATCTATCTTCCGTTACGTCTTAACCCCCGAGGGGGACAACAGACGGGTTCCGGCGAACCAAGTGCTGAAGGGGGTTAGCTGGAACAAGTGTGTGAAATGAGTTTGTACAGTGCGATAAAGAGTGTTAGTATAGTTAAAAAATAAAAACAGAAATTGGTGTTTAGGGAGAGACATGGATTACCTGGCAGACAGCACTGCTGAACTGCACCAAGGTAGTGTAGTGTATGGGTATAAATACCACTACTAGCGCCTCGCTGTAGAAGCATGCTTTTATGGCGACGTGGTTAGAGTGGTGAACCTTTGCTCGGTTAGTGCTTGGATGGGTGACCCGATAGGCTGGGGCCCATCAAGTCACATCAATGGTGTCAGAAGTGTTGGAACGAGCTCATGGGAGACTACTGCCCTGCCTTAGAGAGTGAAAGGGGAGCTATGTGTCACAGTGACTGAGTTGTCACAAGGTGCTCCAGGGCCTTTCAAGAAAAAGGAGGGAGAAGTGTAGTGTATGGGTATAAATACCACTACTAGCGCCTCGCTGTAGAAGCATGCTTTTATGGCGGCGTGGTTAGAGTGGTGAACCTTTGCTCGGTTAGTGCTTGGATGGGGGACCCGATAGGCTGGGGTTGCGAACAAGGTACTCAGATGCAGGAATGGCAACAAGGTCATATGTGACCTTGTACATCATTATAAGACGGCAATCTATACGTCGTTGGTCTAGGGGGCGCCAGTTTAGGTCCTTCAACATAGCAGTGACGCTGGATGTGTAGTTATAATCTCTTGTTGCCCACCTGGCAGCCCTTCTTTGGACCGCTTCCACTTTATGTATATCAGTGGCAGTGTGGGGGGACCATACTGTTGAAGCGTTAGTGTTTCCCCCAGAAGTGAAAAAGGGCATGGTAAAATTTCCCAGAAAAGGGCACTTAAGCGGGCGAATCTTTGCAGAAAGGGCACCATATATGCTTTTATAAGAAAGTCACTGTTTTACTTCGATGTAAGATGATTGACATTAATACTGCTAATAAAGCACAAAATCTTGTAGTAAGTATTGTCACATTAATTATCATACTTATTAGCTGCAGCACAGCACCTTTATCTTGAAATGTAGTGAATGGTATGAAGCAAAATTATAAAATTTGCTTCATACCATTCACTACATTTCACCTTACTATAGTCTGCATCACTAGATGATAATAAATAAATTCCACCTGCTCTCTGTACTTTTTTTCTGTTGTGTATTATAGTCCTGTTTTTATTATGATTATTATTTTTTTCCATTTTCTATTTTTTCTTCTTTTTCTCAATCAACGTTATAGTCTGAAACATTTTTAATATCCTAAAAATAATTAAAATATATTTTAACTATTATCATTTATTTATTCATTTTTTTTATTATTAGCACTGTTGTAATTATCATTAGTTTTATATCTACCTTGCACAGACTCTAGCTTTTGCAAAAGCTTATACTTGGGATTTCATACAGATTTGTCTCCCTTACATCTCTATTCTGGTATCCTATTTGATAGACTAATCAGTTTGTTCGTACGGTACTCTCAGCTGTCAAAAACTTAAAATATTATATAACAATGTTCAAAATTTGTTGTTGACACTAAAATTCCCATGCATAAGACAGAAATAACAAAACTTATATGCGTGATTTTGAACACAATAAAATATCAAACTATACCCAAGTATATAAATGAGAGTAATGGAAAAAGTACCCTACGGAAAAAGCGACATGATGACACCGATCAGCCTGCACAACTGTGCAGTCTAATCAGACTTGCATCTACAGTCTATGAGTCCAAAAGAATCTTATTAGTGCAAACTAAAGTTTTTGTATGTTTTGTGCATGTTTGTAAATGTAGTTGTGAAACAGGGGCTACTGCTTCTTTTCACGTGACAATCTTCACACATTTGTGGGCAAATTCTCTGATCGTCAGTGTGTACTGTTATCATAATCCAGACAGCCAGGTGTTTTCACGGGTCAGTGAGTTTATTAGGACCTGAATAACGGGATTAGTGTCAGCAATGATGTGTTTGTTTATTGAATAGTCAAAACAACTGATGCTGTGAATACACATGTGGATATCTCCTGACTGGAGGCAAAAAGGACATGAATTTAAAAGGGCATGGCGCTGGGGAAAAGGGCATGGCGCTGGGGAAAAGGGGCATGGCGCAGCGCCATGCTAAAAGGGGCTGGGGGAAACACTAAGCGTACTCCAACTGGGGCCTTACTAATGTTTTATAAGCTACTGATTTCAGGTCCTTATTATGGACCCGAATGTTTCTTTTCAGAAATCCAAGAGTCTGGTTAGCGCTCTTGGTTACATTATCAATATGGGTACTCCAAGTTAGGTCATCCGAGATGGTGACCCCTAGATATTTTGCAGATGAAACACTATCCAGCTCAATATCATGTAAGAAGTATTTAGATTGAATGGGGTTTTTAAGACAAGTGACATGAAGGACCTGACATTTAGAGGGGTTAAAGTTCATATCCCACATCTTTTCCCATTGTTCTAGGCTGAGTAGGTCCTTTTGGAGGACCTTGCCTTAAGACGATGAGCTAAGAGCAAGGTACATTGCAGTATCATCTGCAAAAAGCCTTACTCTTGATTTGACCTGCTCTGGTAGGTTGATGTATGCAAGGAAGAGAATTGGTCCGAGAACTGAGCCCTGCGGGACGCCAGAGGAGACTGGGATAAGGTTTGAATTTAGTCCATTAATTACTACAGCCTGTTTCCTATTATCTAAAAAGTCCTTAATCCATTGTAAGCTGGCTCCTCTGATACCATAGTGATGCAGTTTTTGAAGAAGTTTTTCATGGGCAACTTTGTCAAAAGCCTTACTAAAATCTAATAAAATCAAATCAGTCTGTTTGCCCATCTGCATAGTTTTAGCCAGTTCATCAATCAGCATGATAAGCTGCGTCTCGCAGGATCTCTTTTCTCGGAACCCATGCTGCAGTTCATAGAGAATGTTCAGTTCAGTGAAGTGTTTAGAAAGGCTAGATGCAACAATGTGCTCTAGTACCTTACAGAGGACACAGGTCAAAGATATGGGCCTATAGTTAGCGGGGTCGGCTTTGTCCCCTTTCTTGAAAATAGGGGACACATTTGCCTCTTTCCAAATATCCGGTAGTTTTCCAGTATCTAAGGATCTTTGGAAAATCAGCTGCAGAATGGGAGAGAGCTCTTTGTGTAATGATTGTAGTACAATGGGTTTCAATTTGTCTGGTCCTGCAGCCTTGTATGGGTTCAAGCCTGTGAGGAGCTTGTCAATGCCTTCAGCTGAAATGCTTATGTCTGGCATTTTGGGGTAGGGACTGGGCTGGAAGGGGAGTTCAACACCGGAATCGTGCAAGTCCTGCAATGACTTTTGGGCCAGGGACTTAAGACTTACTGGGGTCTTGGGGCTAAACACTGACTGAAACTGATCTTTTAGGGTATTGGCTTTATCTATTTCAGAAGAATAAGTCTGTCCGTCCCTTCTCAGGGAAGCAATGCCAGTAGAATCCTGTTTGGAGTGCTTGAGCAGAGAGTAGAGTTTCTTTGTTTTGACCTTAGGAGGTTCTTCCATATTTTGGTCATCCCTTACATCATTGAGGCCTAGGATATCGCCTAGGTACTTTTCATAGGCCCTTTCCGAAACCCGCCGTACTAAGTGTTTGTATTCGAGAAATTTGTTATGGTCATACAGTCTACCGGACCTGGACCAGCGTCTGTACAACTTGTCTCGCTTACGTATTAAGCGGCGGATTTCTTGGTTGATCCAGGGGAACCCATCCCGGGTACCAACTTTCCTTACAGGGATAAAGGTGTCTATACCTTGCTGCAGTTTGGAAGCAAACTTATCCCACATGGTCTGAACATCTGTGGTAGCAAGGTCAGGCTGTATCATTTCTATGTGGAAATCCCTCATGGACTGCTTAAGCTGGTCCCAGTCTGCTTTCTTATACAATGGGACGTTACGTGGGACCTGCTTCGTTGCTTCAGGTTTAACTTTAACCTTGGCCATTACAATGTTGTGGTCTGAAAGACCAGGGGTAACTGAGATGTTGTCCACGAGGGTTGGGTTTGTTGTGAAAAACAGGTCTAAAATATTTTGACCTCGAGTTGGAGAGGTCACCATTTGCTCAAGCATACAGTCACTAAAAGATTCAAGGCACTCCCTGTAGAAGGTCGGATGACTACAATCTGATTTAGGCTTGAGATGTTCCCAGTCAACCTTAGGAAGATTAAAGTCTCCCAGAAGCCAGATTGTTGAATTCGATTGTTTAGCTAGGGTAAGTGATTTATTCAGTTCTTCAATACTGGACTGATCTAGTTCGTGAGGCTTGTAATAGGCTCCAATCAGAACTGATTTGGATCCAGTAAGGTTCAACTGGACCCATAGGTTTTCACAATCTGTTTTATATACAGGCTTTTCTTCTGAGATAAATTTGGAGTTGATAAGTATGATGACTCCGCCACCTTTCTGAATACTTTCACTCTCACTACACTCACGCCTACCAATCGCTCTCATGCGAAACCACGGTTCAGAACGCCAATCCATGAGAGGAGTTCCCGGTTTTGCAGGAGAGGAGCCAAAATCGTAAACAAATTTGACATCGGCACAGGGTTTGAGGTATTTATTTTCTCTGAAAACTATTTATGCAAAATATAAGAATGCTATTTTGTCACATATAGATTGTTTCTTCGGCACATGCAAGGATTAGGCAGATGGTTTTGCATTTTTCCAGATATACATTTAGTACGGCGGAGCATGTGTTCAAGGTCAGTCTAGGCGATATATACATGTAGGGAAAAGTCGCATTTTCTTGCCTGATTTTGAGTCTCTGACCTTGGCAGTCGCAAAGAAGTGAACAGAACTACTGTATGGGTGAATCCAAACGTTGGAAGTAAGCTTTCCGTGATGGACAGTTTAGAATTTAGAAAATATACGCAAAACCTTGGCATCGTCAGCCCGGTTCCGCATGAGATAATAGAAAATATAAGGAATTTTTATCAAACACAAAAACAGCTTCTGAACAATAATTGGATCAAATCTAATATTAACTCTGTGATAAATCATTATTTTATACATTGCAGATGACTTTCTGGCTGTTTGTATTCCCCGTTTGTCTTTTAAGGCCTTTTGCAAACCCTCTTTCAAACCCTCTTGCATGCCTCAGAAACAGACAAACGGGGAATAAAAACAGCCAGAAAGTCATCTGCAATGTATAAAATAATGATATATTACAGAGGTCATGTTAGTTTTGATCCAGTTATTGTTCAGAAGCTGTTTTTGTGTTTGATAAAAATTCCTTATATTTTCTATTATCTCATGCGGAACCGGGCTGACGATGCCAAGGTTTTGCGTATATTTTCTAAATTCTAAACTGTCCATCACGGAAAGCTTACTTCCAACGTTTGGATTCACCCATACAGTAGTTCTGTTCACTTCTTTGCGACTGCCAAGGTCAGAGACTCAAAATCAGGCAAGAAAATGCGACTTTTCCCTACATGTATATATCGCCTAGACTGACCTTGAACACGTGCTCCGCCGTACTAAATGCATATCTGGAATAATGCATGACCATGTGCCTAATCCTTGCATGTGCCGAAGAAACAATCTATATGTGACAAAATAGCATTCTTATATTTTGCATAAATAGTTTTCAGAGAAAATAAATACCTCAAACCTTGTGCCGATGTCAAATTTGTTTATGATTTTGGCTCCTCTCCTGCAAAACCGGAAACTCCTCTCATGGATTGGCGTTCTGAACCGTGGTTTCGCATGAGAGCGATTGGTAGGCGTGTACACTGTTTGCTTCTACATGTACGTATTTGCCGCTTATTTTTCATAACCTGTAGTATGGTCGATGTACCTGTTTTCGGGGTGCTCCATAATTCCGGTCCATAGAATTACTGAAAAGCACCGAAATACCGAAAAACACCGAAATACCGAAAAGCATAGAATTACCGAAAAGCACCAATATGTTATATTCTTTGCAAGAATATGGGATACAACGTGGGTCTGATGGTAGAATAAAGGGGTCAAGTAGCAAATGAGCTTAATGTTTACCGAGAAATACCAAAATATCATATAAATTATACCTAGTTAAGATATACAACAGGAGCTCGGTAAAGGTATCAAGTAAATTATTAGGTACTTTGGTATTAGTGCAAACATCCAACATGCCGTATTTTATCGAAATGATAGGGGTTTAGGTCCATTATACAAAATCAAGTAATTCATTGGGTACCTTGTTATGTGTGGCCCTCCCGTAGGGGAGGGGACCTTTGCCCACCCCGCTAATTTTATTTCCATATCAGGCTATGCGTTTGCTCCCTGCTTCTTAAAACTTCCCATCTTTCAAGTTCCTACTACATGATAAAATTTTTTCCTAAAGATGGCTTCCGTGAGATGGTCGTTAGGTTCTTTCGTAGAACTTCCGTATAGCGGTTTACGGACTAAAAGGTCTAGTAATTGGGACAGCCTCCTCCACAAATTGACAAAGCCCCTGAGTTAGAGTACCACATATCTGACGATGTTAGAAGTACACAATTATAAATATGCTTCCTTGGTCTTTCATATTTATTCAGTTATGTTGTGGCCCTGGGGCAGGGGTCTTGGGTTCGAAACTAAAATATACTTAAAAATCTTCTTCTCCAGAACTGCTTGGCTCAGATGCTTGAAATTTGGTATGTAGCATTGCCTAATGGTCCTTTACCAAGTTTGTTCAAATGGTGGCCCCAGGGTCCAAAATGACCCTGGGGCAGGGGGTCTTGGGTTCGAAACTAAAATATACTTAAAAATCTTCTCCAGAACTGCTTGGCTCAGATGCTTGAAATTTGGTATGTAGCATTGCCTAGTGGTCCTTCACCAAGTTTGTTCAAATGGTGGCCCCAGGGTTCAAAATGGCCCCGGGGCAGGGAGTCCCAGGTTTGAACCATAGAAATACATAGAAAAATATTGAAAAATCTTCTTCTTCAGAACTACAAGGCTCAGATGCTTGAAATTTGGTATGTAGCATTGCCCGTTTTTTTTTACCTCAAGCTCATGGACTTTGAAATTTCATTTAATTTTTTTTTTAATTTTATTTTAATTTTATTTTAAGACTTATTTCTAAGATAGCTTTTGTTTATAAATGTGTTTCATTATGGACATGCTTGCATGAAGTTTTATGCGTAGCAGTCCACACCACCATAGCGGCTGTGTGATGGGTAAGCACCAATTCAGGCGAGCTATGCTGTCAGGCGACAGCTCTTGTTTCAAATGATGGCACCAGGGTCAAAAATGGCCCTGCCCCATGGTGTCCTGGGTTTGAACCATAGAAAATACAAAGGAAAAATATTCAAAAATCTTCTTCTTCAGAACCACTTGGCTCAGATGCTTGAAATTTAGTATGTAGCATTGCCTAGTGGTCCAAGATTATTCAAATGATGGCCCCAGGGTCCAAAATGGCCCTGCGCCAGGGGGTCCAGGGTTCGAACCATAGCAATACATAGAAAAATATAAAAAAAAACTCTTCTTCAGAACCATTTGGAAATGGTTGCAAACTAGCAGGTTTGTTCAATTGACGACCCTAGTATGACCTTTAACCTTTTTAGCTGCAGGGCCATTGTGAGCTATTGTCATACCAATGCGTCCTGCGTGCGTCGTGCGTCCGTGCGTCGTCCGTCAACACCTAAAAACAAATATTCAAACATCTTCTTCTGTAAAACTACTGGTCCCATGGTTCTCAAATTTCACATGGAGCATGACCTGACTCCAGGGTCTCAGAATTGTAAAATTGGGTCAGGTTGAAAATCCAAGATGGCCGCCGTTACTAAAAATAGCAAAAACAACAAAATAAACTTCTTCTCCAGAACCACTTGGTATATTTGTCTGAATTTTGGCATGGAACATAAGTGAAACCTTGGTATTCAAAATTGTAAAAATGAAAAAAATCTGTAGCGGAGTTTTGTCACAGTGACCTACTTTCTGTTTACATGTGTAATTTTGCTCAAATGCCAATGTCAAAAAATGACCTATTTAAACAACTTCAAACAACTTCTTCTCTAAAACTACAGAACCCATGGATCTCAAATTTCACATGGAGCATGACCAGACTGCAGGGTTTCAAAATTGTAAAATTGGGTCAGGTCAAGAATCCAAGATGGCTGCCGTTACTAAAAATAGCAAAAACAACAAAATCAACTTCTTCTCCAGAACTATTTGGTATATTTGGTTGAAAGTTTGCATGGAACATAAGTGGGACCTTGGTATTGAAAATTGTAAAAATAAAAAAAATCTATAGCGGAATTAGGTCACAGTGACCTACTTAGCGTTTACAAGGCTGATTTTGCTCAAATGTCAATATCTAAAGAAAATGCAACCAATTCTGACCAGATTTGGTCAGAAATGGTTCTTGAATGGAATTATTTCCATTTTGTGCCAGTTGACTATCCAAGATGGCCACCATGGGGGCTGTTACTAAAAATAGCACAAACATAAAAATGACAATTACTCAAGAACCCTTGAATGGAATTGGACCAATTTTGTGTCAGAATGTTCCTTGCATGAAGCCGTTTCGATTAATTGCAATTTGGCATTCCAAGATGGCCGCCATCTGGTGTTACTAAAAATAGAACAACCATAAAAATAACAATTACTCAAGAACCCTTGAATGGAATTGGACCAATTTTGTGTCAGAATGTTCCTTGCATGAAGTCGTTTCGATTAATTGCAATTTGGCATTCCAAGATGGCCGCCATCTGCCGTTACTAAAAATAGCACAAAACATGAAAATGGCAATATCTCAGTAACCGCTGAATGGATTTTGACGAAATTTGTGTCAAAATGATTCTTGCATTGAGATGTTTCAAAAATATCTAACTGTAGACCAGTCATATTGGCCTCTGTTACTAAAAATAGTAAAATGTGAAAATTAGAAAATCTCAATGGAATTGGGTTAATTTTGTGTCAGAATGGTCCTTTCATTAAGCTTTTTCGATTTTTTGCATTTTGGCATTCCAAGATGGCTGCCATCTGCCGTTACTAAAAATAGCACAAAACATGAAAATGACAATATCTCAGTAACCGCTGAATGGATTTTGACGAAATTTGTGTCATTGAGATGTTTCAAAAATATCTAACTGTAGACCAGTCATGTTGGCCTCTGTTACTAAAAATAAAAAAATGTGAAAATTAGAAAATCTCAATGGAATTGGACCAAATTTGTGTCATTCCGGATGACTGATATATGGTCCTTGCATGAAGGCTTTTCGATTTTTTACATTTTAGCAATCCAAGATGGCCGCCATCTGCCATTACTAAAAATAGTACACAACATGAAACTGGCAATATCTCAGTAACCCCTGAATGGATTTTGATGAAATTTGTGGCAAAATATTTCTTGCATTGAGGTGTTTCAAAAGTAAATATATAAAGACCAGGCAAGTTGGCCTCTGTTACTAAAAGTAGCAAAATGTGAAAATGAGAAATTCTCAGTGGAATTGGACCAATTTTGTATCAGAATGGTCCTGTTGCACAATAGCCAGGTGAGCGATATCAGGCCCATTTGGGCCTCTTGTTGTTCAGGTGAGCGATTCAGGGCCTCTTGGCCCTCTTGTTTAATTATCAGGATTTGTACATAAGCAGAACAAATAAAATTTCTTTCGATTAAAAAATGGTAATTAAAGCATTCTTTTCATTGCGAACTCATATTGTCACTCTGACTAAATACATTTTACACACATATTTATAAACGATACAACCTGTGCACATTGAATTGGAATATGCCCAAAATAAGATTGCCCCGCTTAACCAGGGAATTGTAGGAGACTTATACTTCCATGGCTTAACGGTAAAGCTGGGTGCCGGTTCTAAGACGTTTTAACAACTATAAGATGCTCATAAGATGCTTTTATACAATTTTTAAGTTATTTAACATCCTCCATATGAATTGCTGACACAGTGTTGTATGAAACTATTGAAGAAAGACCATAGCATCTGTAATGGAGTATCTGATCGCTGTCGTGCGAACAAGGATTCTTATCCGCATGACCGTCTTGCCGATAAGGATTCTTATCGGTAGGACGGTCGTGCCGATATCCTCAGCCAAGCTTTTTTTTGTTGTAAAACAGTAATGTATGACTGTTTAAATGTGTGTATTTTATTAAAAACAAAACCTGGTGAATTTGATTATATCTTATATTCAGTTTTGATGCTGAAGTTCAAGAATAATTTTGTGTAGGTATTGTTTTGGCCCTAATAAAACCTGCCTGATTGATAAAGGCGTTTACATGTCATTTTTCCTGTTTGGACTTTGGATGCTCGAGCGCTTACATTGGAGCAGGGAAACAGCAGGAAACTCGTTACAAGAAGAAGTGACCGTAACGTGTTTTTTTTTCATCGTTTACTGGGGGAAACTGTTTTTTATTTATGTCCGTTCTTCTCTGATTGGTTGAATTTGCAATGTAAAACGATGAACCAGTTCGCACCTTCAGATTCTCGGGGAAACTATGATTTTCGGCGTGAAAATCAAACCGAACATTAGGAATTTTCAACAGACCTGAGGCAATTTCCCCGGACATGTCCGGCAGTCCGGCGGACTTTCGTGAAGACTGTTGATGCTTATTTTATGCAAACAGAAAGTTGAATCAGCATGTTTCATCATACACTAATTGACATGTGAGAGCACTATGACCCAAGTCCATTTTGGTCATTTTAAACTTATGAGTTTGGGGGAATTAAACTCAAGTCCAAATTTCCATTTCACTTCATTTATTTACTTTCCTTCTCTATTTCTTTCTAGTTCCCACCTGGCAGTCTTACTATATACAAAGTTTACTTATTTACACTATAAATCTACATTTTCTTGCTTTCCTGTTTTGGCGCCTAAATTCAAATATTAAATCATATAATACACACTAATCAGTCCTTATCTTTCTGTATCTAAAACTCAACTGAACTTGCCCCTTTAGCTCCCATCATCCTTTCCTTCCAGCCTCTTTCTCACACAACCCTCAACCAATCAAATCCTTTCTCTCAACCAATCAAATCCTACCTCTCTAGCTCCCTCTAGATGAAACTGATATCTACCCCAGGAGATTGCCTAATATGGGAGACCCTGCTGATGATAAGAATCTGGAATGAGGCTATCACCTAATTACCTCATGATCAAGGTCTCAAGAAATATTCCACAGGTAAAGGGGCCCCATATTAAACATTCTGCTAGGAAGAAACTTGATATCATGCTGGCACCATGTGTATAACTTAATTAAGGCTGCATTTAGGAAGACTGAAATAGCTGAACCTTTCCTACACATTTAAAAACTAATATTTTAAATGACTAATTTTGATTATTAAATTTTAACTCTTGAATTTTAATTAAACAATTAGTACCTTAATTACCCTGGTGACAGATGCTCCTCCTCCAACTAAATTTGCTCCTGCAAATTCTCATGTCACGTCACTTTATACATAATTTACTGTGACACCAGTCATACTTAGCAAATTTGTAATAACTGTTGCTTCCATGCAGGCTGCCTCCATCAGTCCTACAGTGAATCATCAGTTTGATGACAGTATTCTGTCAGTAACAGATACAGGTAATGGTCTGTATCTGTTAGGGCCAGATTACTATAACACTTTGCTTAACATACATATATAATTCTTACATTGAACACAAATAACTGAACTGCCATATGAAGCCAGGTGGGATCAGTAAAACACAAATACTAGCATGCACAATGTATGTAAATTACTAAATTTTCTAATTAAGGTACTAATTGTTTAATTAAAATTCAAGAGTTAAAATTTAATAATCAAAATTAGTCATTTAAAATATTAGTTTTTAAATGTGTAGGAAAGGTTCAGCTATTTCAGTCTTCCTAAATGCAGCCTTAATTAAGTTATACACATGGTGCCAGCATGATATCAAGTTTCTTAAGGCTGCATTTAGGAAGACTGAAATAGCTGAACCTTTCCTACACATTTAAAAACTAATATTTTAAATGACTAATTTTGATTATTAAATTTTAACTCTTGAATTTTAATTAAACAATTAGTACCTTAATTACCCTGGTGACAGCACTTTAGTTTTGACGTCATCCGTGACGTCTTCGTTGGCAACGTAACGTGACCATGGAAGCGGCCATATTGAAAACACTGCAAAATTTTTGGAAAATACTGACGAAGATGACACGGCGATTTATTCAATTATGAACATTTTTTTCCTGATAATTCTAAGATTGTTTCTACAGCCTTAAAACTGCAGGTCTGACGAAGGCAGGTGTTATCATAAGGATCTGCAGCTGATGCATTTGAAGATGAGTTCTTTAATGTTCTACAAAAAACTGTTGCAGTTTCAGAGAGCAGATTCTGTAGAGGGTCAGTTTGAATTTGACCAGATATGTAAACTTGCAGACATGCGGACATGACATGAAAGTTACATGACACATATTTTTATGTACACACAGACAATTAGTTTGTGATTTTTGCTTATGACACAATTTTTATGTTGCGAGCAAATGTTAATGCCCCGAAAACTGGTGCAGCCATCATAAATAGATTCTTTCTTCTTCTTGCAATAATCTCTACTGCTGTGGAAGGTCGAGACAAGTGGGACACAGCATTTTGTGGAATTCTTGTTTTATAAGCGAGTTCGGAGTTCAGAGTTTCCAGTTGGACTAGACAGAGAGATCAGAGGTCAAGTGTGGCAAAATCCGATAGGTCATCATTATGCATACCCTGTCAGTCGATATAAAACACCATTTTCATGATTAAAAATCATTGATATGATTGAAAATTGTTTTCAATTCAGAGAAAATGGATAGTCATATTATTTTAGCAAGATAGAATAGACAGGGAATGTTTGAAAATTGAAATATTAATCAGTATGTTGATGTGTTACATTTTGCGTATATGGCTTTGATCTCTCAGACTCTGAGAGGAAAATCTGAGAATGTGTGTGCGCAGTGAGGAACTCCTAACTCGCTTATTTTAATAAAATAATTTACAAACATATTTTAAAAACATCAGGTCATCTGTTCGTCTTTTTGCTGATGATTGTGTTTTGTATAGGAATATCTTCTCCCCCATGGATTGCCAGATCTTGCAAGATGACCTGAACAACCTAGCACAATGAGAGACCAATTGGCAAATGAAATTTAATGTTACCTAATGTCATTCTATGAGGGTGACTCTGCACCTCCCTAGCAAGCAAATACACTTTAATTACTTTCTCCAACAGCAAAGATTGGAACAGGTTCAGTCCGCAAAATATCTTGGA
Organism: Ctena decussata; assembly: GCA_963989385.1. Classification (NCBI taxonomy): domain Eukaryota; kingdom Metazoa; phylum Mollusca; class Bivalvia; order Lucinida; family Lucinidae; genus Ctena; species Ctena decussata. Next base: position 3,496,438 of record OZ022511.1, on the reverse strand, counting down.
ATAACAATTACAGACAATTTGGATTGGGGTCAACATATTTCAGAAATATCAAGTAAGGCAACTAAGACAATGGGATTTCTTCGGCGCAATTTGGCACTGGCAACTTGGCAAACTAAGGAAGCTGCATAAAAAACATTGGTTCGCCCTCAACTGGAGTATGCAGCACCTATTTGCATCCCTATCATAAATCTCAGATTCAGCAGGTTGAGAAGGTGCAGGGAACAGCTGCCAGGTGGACCTGCAGGCGATGGCCGAACACAAGTAGTGTCAGCGATATGTTGGACAATTTTGAGTGGCCATCCCTGGAGACTGGCCGGGGGCAGTCCTTCTTAACCTTCTTTTATAAGATTCACTCTGGTACAGTGTCCCTTGAGAAAGATAGGTACTTGACCCCAGCACCAAAGTCGAGAAGAACTAGCCTGTAGAGCTGTCATCGGTATCATTGATATATCAATGTATAGGTAAAAAATATGCTGTGATATTGAATTGATACGGGAAAAGTAAATATTGATATGTTTCATGAAAAAAATAGAAGTTATTCGTACAGTTACCAGTGGTCATTTTCTTGTATCTACATGATTCTGTTGCATAATTTGGGTAAATTCTTATCTATTTAGATCCCTGATGTTGAGTTTGTAGGTAGACACCATTTGCGATTCTATGCCTATGTCTCGTTCTCATTAGCTGGTCAGGTTGGTGAGGAAACACTTTGGTTTTGCTTTGGAAGATGGAAAGACGAGCAGACTATTTGACTCATTTTTACTCACTAATATATAAAACATGCATAAAAGAAGAGCAAGAGCCTGTAATGCGTGCATGTTTTCACAAAGATTTCAACATTTATCAAGATCGATTTATATCGATATATGGCGATATTTTCTATTGATACATGTATATCGATATGCCAAATGTCCAGTCAATGACAGCTCTAGAACTAGGGCATCCCATGACCCACAATACACTAGGTACCTTGCATATAGTGATGCCCTGAAAAATTCATTCTTCCTCAGGACTATTCCTATGTGGTATAGTGTCCCCTCTTCTGTGGTTTCTGCCAAATCCGCTTAGGAGTTTAAGGCCCTTATTTAGATTATAGGTCCAGAGGCATGTATTTTAGCCTCTGATCTGCTTCTTGTAAATACATGTAGATGTAGTTTTAATCGCCCTCCCAGAAAGTTTGTTTTCCCTTTGAGCTAAATTCTAAAGGACGAGTTGCGTTAAGGTGCGATAACGGCCCAATTTTTTCGCGAAATTTCAAAACGGAGTAATTGTAAAAATAAAGACAGTTTTAAACAGGCCAATCCTTATATTTTGAAGATCTGTTCATGTATTTTTGACTATCTTCCTAGAAATGCGTCATTTTTTGCCTCAATCTATCCTAGAAATGGCCAAAACAGCAAAAAGTGACCAGTTTGCGAACTTTAACATCAGCGAAAAGTATCAGCGCAGGCGAGACCCAACTTAAAATTTTGACAAAAGGCGTCTTTTAATAAAACAAACATACTATCAAAATATCTACTTGGGTCTTGGCTGCGCTGGGTTTCAAAAATTAACTTTTCCGAAAAAAATAATGTCTACTTTTTAGCTACGGCACCGCCGGTGCGTTTGTTTACATCAAAGCGGCACGTTGTGTACACATGTAACCTCTTCAGACTGTTTTAAATCAGACTGTTTTGTCACATGTGTGGGAAATTTTTATTGATGAGCGTTATGTATCATTTTGCTTTTGTTTATCATAAGTTTAAAACAAAATAAATGCAGAAGAGAAATCGATAATCTGTAGTACTCTTGGTGTTAAAGTTTATATACTTTAAAATAATGGTCTATAAATAGAATCACGGGTTGGCTGAGCGGTTCAACTGACTGGTCTATAATCAGATAAAGCGAGTTTCTTTTAAGTTGAGAGATCGATCCCTACTTGGGGCTTTATCTTTATCTTTTTTTTTTCATGATGAAGCCCACTGGTCTACCGCCCCTCGCACCCTCCACAAATTCGCAAGGCCCATGCAGTTGAAGTAATGTCTTCACACTTAACACCAAAACAATGCTATAGGACCATGTCAAGAAGACCTACCTGGAAAAGGGACAGCTTATTACTGAAGACATAAATACATAGGCGTAGAAAAAAGGTGTGTGTGGGGGGGGGGGGGGGGGGGGGGGGGGGGGGAGGCCCTCCAGTAAATCAGTAAATGCATGGCACCCCAACCCTCATGCCCTGCCCCCAATGGTTGTCTACGGTTTGCCGGGGGCTGCCCCTTCCCCCCAATAATTATGAAATGCATAGTGCCCCTTCATATTATACGAAGTTCATGAAAAAAAATGTACCTCCTGAAATACATCAATCACATATAACCAGGGCTGTGGAAAAATTAAAAATTGCACTGATTGTACTTATCCTGGGACAAGTAAATGGTTAGGCTTTACTTGTCTAAATAAAACTTAACTTGTACCAATAAAATAACAGAAGCTACATCTGTGTTATTCGGGGGAATAAATAAGGGGAGTATTTTGTGACATCATTTCGACAAAATTACCAGCTTTTCGTTTCCTCTTTCATAGACCTACTCTTAAAGGAAAGAATTTGATACCTCTGGGAGCAAATTCTTGAAGTGAAGAGTAGCGTCTATTGGGAAAGGGTTTCAGAAACAGGGAAGCCACCCTCTGTTTCCAAAAGTAAGCTCCATTTAAAATATGGCAGTTGTATTCAGTCGACTTAAAAGAGATTTATGTATATTTATATAGAATACATGGCATCTGTAATATATAACTGCATGATATACTTGTCTATGGACAAGTAAATTTTTCACTTGTCCTTAGTAAAATGGGGCAACTAGGACAAGTCGGTCACAGTATTTCCACAACCTTCATGTGACACAAAACTTTGCTATGATCAGAGAGTAATCTGAAAAGAAAACTCATTGGAAGGTACCCAGGTAACAAATATTTTATTAGAAAAAAAGTAATTTGATATCATTTTCCGTCCCATTGTCAATCACAGAGACTTCCTTAAGCGTACGAAAACAGAAACGCATATACACCCTAACACACAACAGGACTGCAAGAAGCTCGTTTTCTCTGGGTGAGTCATTCTCTTTACAAAATGTTCCTGTGTGGCTGGAATGAACAAGGATTCTTCTTCCTGCCCATACTGATGAACGCAATGCGGCTGTGATTACACCTAAGGTAGCATTACATGTAAAAAATAGTAAGTCGGACAGGCATTGGCGTTTTACAGAAAATGTCGTGATGTGAGCTTGTGTTAATTCTCATCACAAAAGTCCTTTGAGTCTCTTTAAATGTAGCTATAAATGCAATGAGAAGAGGCAAGCTTTGAGGTAGCTTTACAATAAATATAGGGTAAAAAATGATTAGCAGTTTTATTGCCCGAGGGGAGCCGTAATGAATATAGAACCACACTGTCCACCTGAAAGTTTGTTAGAAATAATCAGAGCTACCAAGTTACAAAAAGGTACGCAGCCTGAAAAGGGTGCATGGGTATTAACCGTAGTGTCCGCCTTTTTTACACGTAGGGACAAGTTTCGTGACTTCCTGTTTCATTCTATGGAATAATACTAATAATAATAACAATAATAAATATCCAAAATGTTTCTACTTTGAAAGGAAAAATTTGCTCGTGTTGGTGCAAATTTTCCCAAATTGCCCCCTTTTAGCAGGGTGGTACAAAAGAAAATAGAATCTATGGTGATCAGGACTTACCGAGGATAATCAAATATACTTAAGCTATGCTTGGGCGAATGTGAATTTTTTTTTTTTTTTTTCGTTTGAAGTTGAGTTTGAGAAAAAGCACCAAGCAGCATATGTGGAAAGCGAAAGCTGAGATGGGCTTATTCATTCAAGCAGTCCCGTCCAAAGTAACGCATGTAGTCATCGAAAGTGAAGGGTCTAGTCTGAATGAACTGCCCGTAACTACAGGCAGATCTGAGTCTTAAGTTCGTTTTTGCACATAAGGTGCACAGAGGAGTGAAAAAGGTAAAGGTTTCTCATAGCCTAGTGGCCGCAGGAGCAGTGGCGGTAACAGGCCCGCTCTATCTTGGCACAGCATGAAAGGCGGAGCCCATCTCTCTTCTAATGCTGCTTTCTTCTTCCCTACTTCGATACACGTGCGAATGTGAACATGCGCGGACCCATATGAACCATGTGGGCGCGGGCGTTTAATCACAGATGTCTGTAGAGAAAACATGTCACAGAAGTGTTCAAGTTGGTTACTTTCCTGAGGGAAACAAGTAAGCGAAGTATGCAGGGCCTCAGTCAATACAACACATATTAAGCAATATTAAACCATACAGTATATTTATGCAAGTTGTCTGTCATTATTGACAACACAATCAATCATTTAATCCATTTTCGGAATACCTGCTCGGGTACTATATAATCTATCAGTGGGCTATCATTCTCTCAAAGTAGGGCAATGGTAACTTCAGGTTGCCATGACAACCTACGTTCTGGCCGGTTCATAGACGACCAAGAAAACAGAGGGGAAAATGGACAAAACCCTGCTTGTTTACACACTGAGCAGGCAAGCAAGCAGTTGCCTTGTTATCTCATGATCTAGGTTTTATGGACGGACAAATGGACAGAAAGACGGTGTGGCTGATGGATGAAAAACAATAATACACCCTAATCTGGTCGAATATCTGTAGGACACTAATAATGGATTGCCTTGTTGGATTTATTCTAAAAATTTAGCGGACAAATATCATCAAAATTAGAATAGGTAAGTTTTCAGTATCCATTTTTGATGAGGGTCGGTTTGCAAAAGCTATAAGAATTTAATAAAAGTGATAAATCATCAATATATTATTTTTTTATTTTCGTTTTTTTTTTTTTTTTAATTCGTTCAATCTTATCCCATTAATGACCTCAGCAGTGTATTAATTAAGGTATTAAGGTATTCCCAAGTGAATTAAAAATTTTGTGACATAAACATAACAAAATACTAAAACAAAATTGATTGATTTATTGCTTAACGTCCACGGTAAACAACTATGATCATGTCGGGACGGTCAGTTAAACTAACCACACTATTCCTGGGCAGGCTTAGACCTCCTAAGCGGTTAACCAGTTCTAAGTGCACATACTTCGCCAGCAACTGACAACTGCCCTTCTTGAATCAGCGGAAGGAGAAACGAAAGTATGTGGCCAGACCGGGTATCGAACCCAGGACCTCTGACTTATGAGTCATGTGCCCTACCGATTCCGCTAAGCGGCCCGGCTAAAAAAATAATAATCTAAAAAATGAGTAAGATTGAAAATTTAAAGAGTAACTACACTTAAGGAACTGACTGAATCAGATCCCAAACCCTATCCCCAACATCAAAGGGAAAGTTGTTGCCATGGCAACGTCAATCATAACACGTTAATATATTAAAACATATCTGTGACTATCACATGCAAACATCATATAACAGTTTAAACAAGTCAAATAAAGAATAAAATGCAGAAATACTGCGAAATACGTTAAAAATGTTGTAGATTTGTGAAAGTTTTGAGGTTGTTACCATGGCAACGGCAACCATAACGCGCTTTAGATATTATGTAAACTATATATTCTTTAAATACTTCAAATAATAGATGTTACAAATCAAATCAAGAAACTCCAGCATGAAATACTGCAAAAATAAAGTTAATTAAATGCTTTAAAAAATGTGTTATTAGAAGTTGTTGCCATGGCAACAACAAATACACCACGCTTATATTATTACTTTTTTCGGTAATTATTACAGTCATACATCCTATAATAATTTAAACATTTATCTTTTATATGCTACAAAAGTTTTTATAATTGATTTACAATGGTGTTACTTTGACTATTTCTGTGTGTATTTTAGTTGTAAAAGGCTGAGTTATTGCCCTTTAGTACTCAGTAGTCTGACGTCATCATTGTCAAATATGCACGAGCATAAACACTAATTAATATTGTCATAGTTTAACTTCATAAATACTCGATGCGTAGCCCAGAGGAAAAAAAACGCTAATAAATTCTTCCCCACTCCCCTTTTTTACCCAAATTTCCTGCTTGCTACCACACATTACAAATGACAGATTTTCTCAGAAATGAGCATCAGTACAGAAATAAAAAGTATACTTCTTTTAATTAGAGTTACCTAACTAATTTTTTATGACAACAAAATTCATTTCTGACATGGGGCCAAAATCGGCCCTTATTGCACCTCGTCCTTTAGCCACCCACCACACCTGAGGTAATGATCAGAAAATGATTGTTTCAGTATTGAGAAGCAGATAGATAGATAAAAAAATCCTGCATAAAACCACCAATTATAGAAATTATCCTAAACTTCAAATAAGTTAATCATACCCCCGGCATACGAAGTATGACGAGGGGTATATAGCTTTCATCCGATGTCCGTTTGTCCGCCCTTCCGTCCGTCTGTCCTTCCGTAAGTTAACATTTGCGTTAAAGTTTTTTAAGATCTTATGTTATCCAAACCCTTTGTTGGATTGGGTTTATATTTGACATGGTGACGGATAATGGTCTAAAGTTTTATTCTATACCACCCACAACCATGCCTTTTGACCTAGAGGTCAAGGTCACAGACTTTGACTTTTCATGTTAAAGCTTTGCGTTAAAGTTTTTAAGATCTCTATATAATTCAAACCCTTTGTTGGGTTGGGTTTATGTTTGGCAAAATGATAGATGTTGGTCCAAAGTTTTATTTTGTACCACCCCCACTCATGCCTTTGACCTAGAGGTCAAGGTCACGGACTTCGACTTTTCATGTTAAAGTTTTGCGTTAAAGTTTTTAAGATCCCCTTTATAATTCAAGCCCTTTGTTAGGTTGCATTTATATTTGGCATGATGAGAGATGTTGGTCCATAGTTTCATTCTGCACCACCCCCACCTATGCCTGTGACCTAGAGGTCAAGTTCATGGACTTTGACTTTTCATGCTAAAGTTTTGCGTTAAAGTTTTTAAGGTCTTTATATAATTCAAACCCTTTGTTGGGTTTAGTTTATGTTTGGCATGATGATAGACGTTGGTCCAAAGTTTTATTTTGTACCATCCTCACCAATGCCTGTGATTCGAATAGGTCAAGGTCATGGACTCTGACTTTTCATGTGAAAGTTTTGTGTTGAATTTAGATTCTAAATGCTTATTTTTCCCATCTTCTTCAATAGGACTTTTTGATATGTGACTTTATTTACTTCTAGGTTGCAACAGTTTACATCATATAGATGCTTTTGTTGACATAAGGTCAAGGTCACATACTTAAATGGTTGCATCAATGCACTGCTTTATACTGATACTGTTTTTTTGCATTTTGGGTATTCTTTAGTGGAACCTTCTGAGATATTGCTAGGTTTTCTTTTAGGTTGCAGCAAATTGGTTAACATCATCTGTATGCTGCTGTTGTCACAGTGCGACTATGCCAATATTGGCCATGCACTTAATTGGTAGATGTAGATGTTGACCAAAGGACAAGATCACAGACAGTAAAACTTGTATCTTATAATGTGTAAACTTTTTATGTTTGAAGTTTAGTGTCATTAGGCGGGGGCGCTGGCCGGGGGTATACGTGAGCCCCTGCTCTTTTGCTCTAGTGTTACTAGCAGGTGATGAGTCAGTTGAATGCTGGCAAACAGTACAGGCCTGATCAGCAGTCAGATCTGGGCCTAAACTGTTTGTTCTGTGGCCGTATTCATAAAACGACTTAAGTGGTTGCTATGCTGTTGCTAAGGCTAAATTTCTTTGAAGGAGATTCCCTACAACTATAAAATTTGCTCTGGAGGAACAGTCTTACAAAGACTGTTCCTCCAGACCAAAATTCATAGTTTTTATATTTATAGATATTTAGCCTTAGCAACAGCATAGCAACGACTTAAGTGGCTTTATGAATACGGCCCCAGGGGCTTCTTTATCTTTAGGATCATTACGATAGATATGACTAATGCAGATGACACCATAGCAATTGGTAATGCAGATGACACCATAGCATTTGGTAATGCAGATGACACTATAGCCATGGCTAATGCAGATGTCACTATGAGGTGGATGGAGAAGACGTTTCAACTTGCAGAAGATGCCATGAAGAAAGGAGAGGTGCCAGTTGGGTGTTTGCTAGTTTACGAGGATGAAGAAATCGCGTCTGGTCGCAATGAAGTGAATGAAACAAAAAATGCAACAAGACATGCTGAAATAGTTGCTATAGACAAGGTTATTGAATGGTGTGAAAGAGAGGGACTCAAATCTGATAAAGTTTTCAAGAATTCAACACTATTTGTGACTGTGGAGCCATGTATAATGTGTGCTGCTGCCCTGCGGCAAGTTGGAATATCAAAGGTTGTATATGGCTGTGCCAATGACAGGTTTGGTGGATGTGGCTCCATCTTATCAATACACAGTGATGAGTTGCCAGAACTGGGTGGGAAACTGGAGTGTATTGGTGGAATTATGGCTGACAGAGCTGTCTCTATCTTAAAAGAGTTCTACAAGGGAGAGAATACTAATTGTCCAGAGGAGAAAAGGAGAACAAAGCAAAATGATAATTAGGTCGAGTTGTGTAATTTCAGAAAGTGGGTATTTTCAGACATACCATTGCAAACAGTGGAAATCCAGATGAGACGGATAATGAGCCGTCTCAACAGGATTTTCGCTGTTTGCCGAATTAATTTTGTTTTAGTTTCAAACAGCAGGTACTGACATATAAAGGAAACAATGTCACTGTCCGAATTTACCTGCTGTCCGAATTTATCCGATTTGACCCTCTTGAGATCAGATGAAAAGCCAGTTTTGAATCCAGCATTTTGTAAGACATGTAATTTTGTGTATAAGTCTCAGGAGACAGATTGAAAGGGAGAAGGCTGTGCAGAAATGCATGAGATTCTTGTGAACATAGTTGAAGTTGGAGAACATAGTGCTGGTATTGAAGCATTGAACCAAGATAGCAACTTAGAGTATTGGAGCAAAGTCACAAATCTGATTAGCAAGAGGCAGTAGATGTTTTAGAATTTCTGTACGTTTAAAACAATGCTTTGAAGAAAGAAGTGATCTTAGCTAGTTGTAATTTACAAGATGTCAACAAAATTATATATGCGGAAAACTTGCACAGATCTAGAGACATGTACTGTAAATGTTTCCAACTACTGTAAAAGAAAAATTGTGCAATCTGTCTGTCACAGCAGGGAACAATCTGGTTCTATTCTACAGGTATCATAACAAAATACAACAGGAAACTTAAGATCTTGGTATATTGACCACTTTTACTCCAAACATCAAAACTATGATAGAGCTGTCCTGTAAGGAAAAGAACAGACCATAGAACCATTGTATTCATGCACTTGCATGTTTTCTGATGCATTTATAGACGTAAAATGACAAGAATTTAAGCAACTGTTTCAACCAGATTTTCTTTCTCATTACAGACTGTTCTGATCACAACATAAGGACAAGATTGACATCATAGCTGAACTATAAATAGCTTTCCTAGAAAAATGATGAAATAACAATAGTTGCTTGCATTTGCAAGAAATCCTCAATTAAAAGCATGTAGACGAGGAAGATTTGTTTGTGGATGTCAGTTTAGTAAAAACCTGATGAAATGTGTGAAATTTACACAACTGTGATGCTTCTAAGGAATTCTGATACCATAAAATGTGAGGCATATGTACATATTTTCAAGTTCATTACAGCTAGTGCTGGAGAGCCTGGGGTTATTCTCTAATTAGTTTGAATGTTCAAATAAATTGACAAGGAAAATGTTTTCTGTAAATAATTTGACGGTGAAATACCTGACAAGAATTAGAATTGGTGAAGTTAAGCGGCATTTAGCAAGTAAAACTGAAAGAAAGAAGCTGATTATATTAGGAACAGGCTGGGCCAGTTATAAAGTTCTTAAGGCGATTGATAAGAAACTGTATGATGTTATCGTGGTCAGCCCCAGGAATCATTTCCTGTTCACACCATTGTTGTGTAGTACCACCGTTGGAACCCTGGAATTCAGGTGAGTACTGTATGTCTTAGGTTATAAGACAGGGTTTTTCCCCTTCCAAAACAATCCCAAAAATATAGATCTGTCTTGTAAGACAGATCTAGATTCTTGGGATTGTTTTAGAAAGAACAAATCCCATCTCATAGCATAATGGGGGTCATTCTAGAGATGGAAAAACATTGTTTTATAGCTAAATAAATATGGTAGTTATTAAGGTGAGTGGGTACACCTTTATGATTTGACGCCATTTTTTCAAAGGAAGACAACTTTTTTGACTTTCTGTTTGCTACCCTGGATGACAAAACACTTCCAAAAAGTGGTCATCTGTTAAAGGAAAAAATTTGCTCCTCTTTGGTCTTATAGTAGCAAATTCCTTTAAAAGGCTTAAAGAGAAGAATTCGCTCCTAGAAGAGCAGATTCTTTTTTAAGGTTTGACACCCCTTGAAGAGCAAATTCTTCTCTTGAAGAGTTGACCATCATTTACAAATGTAGAAGGGAGGAAAAAAGAAAATGACTGCATCACAATCTTTGAAATTGTACCTATTCAACTAAAGGGTTCAAATTGGTGTTTAAAGAATTATTTTTCCTCTTTTATTGTAGCTAAGTTCTCTTATTTCTCCATAGAAATATATTATGTCCCCTCATTGAAACTGCCCTGCAGAGCCATTCAAATGAGGGGCTACAGCAAATGTTTGAATGGAGAAGTAAAAAGAATCACGATTTATCAACAACTGTTACAAAAAAAAACATGTTGTGACCCCTCATTAGAACTGTCTTGTTGGCACAAAATTAGGGGTCACAACATATTTGCATTGAGAAAGATGGAAAATGATCCCTAAACTATCCCTTTTACTCCTTTTTATCGGGAATTCTTACACTAGAAAAAGACTTGATTTGTGAGCAGTGGGCTCTTGACTTGGTCAGATTTTGGGAGTAAATATCTGGAACTGTTCATCAAAGGCCCACATAAGGATGGGTTTAAAGGGATAACTATGTGACCATTACACAAACATGAATCCTAAATTGAGCTGTGATACGAGAAAACCAACAAAGTGGTTGTTCGCCCAGCACAGACTCAGCTCAGCCTGGGCATCTGCCCAGTCTGATCAGAGTCTTCGCTGTCCTCACAGAGGTAGCTTAGGGTCTAAGCTACCCTTCAAGCACTTAGGTAAGAGTCTGACAAATTATAACAATAACTTGAGCCACGACAGGAGAAAACCAACAAAGTGGTTGTGCGCCCAGCGCAGACTCAGATCAGCCTGGGCATCTGCCCAGTCTGATCAGAGTCTTCGCTGTCCTCATGGAGGTAGCTTAGGGTCTAAGCTACCCTTTAAGCGCTTAGGTAAGAGTCTGATCAGACTGGGTGGATGGGTGATCTGAGCCTTCGCTGGGCACACAACCACTTCATTGGTTATGTTGTGTCAGGGCTCAATTATTGTTTCCAGTCCATAAGTGAATGGAGTATGAATTTATTTTCCCTCTGCACTTACAATGTACATACATGTACTTGGCATTTTACATATACCAGAGCTTTAGATAAGAGGGATTATTTAGTGATAATTAGGGGTAATTTTTGTTAATTCTGCATAAAAACGTGACCCCTCATCTGAACCGTCTCAATGAGACAGATCAGATGAGGGGTCACAACATAAAGTTTCAGTGAGAAATAAAAAAAAATTATCCCTCAATTATCATCAAATTCCCCTCTTATCTAGAGCTCTGATATACTTGACATTTTACTTAATGAAACAATATACCATATACAAGGTTATTTTCGCGCCATTCCATTTTAGCGGTATTTTGCGGTCACTTAGACACCGCGAATATTAAAATCGCGAATTATTTCCAGTTTCTTACAAAGTGTCTTCTGTAGACACAGTGTTCATATATATTGTTTCTGTTTGCTTCGGTAGTTGCTGGTATTTTTCACTTGAGCCAGTTCTTTCATTAACCTGCGGCGGCCCTGCCGCATGTTAATGAATGAACTGACTCAGTTGAAAAAAAAATAGTTTTGCTTTTTGCGCAACTGCTTACCACGAAAATTAAAAATCACAAAAATTTTTGTGATGTTTTCGACCCTTAACCGCGAAAATTTGAACCCGCGAAAATTATAGTGTATATGGTATTCGTATCGTGGGTAATTTACTAGTTACTGACAGTAAAAGCAAACTTTTTTTTTTCCAGGTCAATCATAGAACCAATAAGAAATACTGGTTTCCGACAAACTGACCACTTCCACTTGTCACGAGCCACAGGTATTGACTTCAAAAACCAGATTCTTCGTACTGAGAGTGGTCTTAAACCTGGCTTGACCTATGACCTCTCATATGATAAGCTTGTGATTGGCGTGGGCTCTCTGAGTAATACGTTTGGAGTTCCAGGGGTCACCGAAAATGCATGCTTTCTCAAGGTAAAATACAATTAGCTGCACTTTGAGAAAAAGTACATTACATGATGTGCAAGAGTAAAGGTTCTAATGATCAGCCTGCACCTTTGTTGGTCATGAAGCCATGATGCCTTGATACGCAGTCAGAATCCTACTTGGTTGACCATGCAGGTGCTTCAAATAGCAATCAAAATTGTTGTAGAATGTGTAATTGTCACATTTAGCCTTTGTCAACATTCATTTGCTCTAGATTTTGGTTTATGGGACCCGAAAAAGTTGGCTGTTATAGACAAGTGACCCCGTAAGACAGTGACCCCTTACCACAGATTTGATTGTAAACTCTAGTGGTTTCTTAATTTCTATACATGTAGTTTTCATTCGTAGATTGCTCTGAAAGTTGATGATAGATAGCAAGATAATGGTCCGAATGTCAGGCCTGTTTGAAAATATTGTACTGAAAAATGCTGCCATTTTTTGTCCCCCAAAAAACTCCTTACACTGTTTCAGCAAAAGATATAAGCATACATGATTTTTATGTGTACTATAAGGCTTTACAAATCCGCCACTAACAGCTTTGGTAGGCTAATGTTAATTGCCAGAGCTCCAGATAAAAGGGGGTAATGAGGATAATTCAAAGATAATTTTTCTTATTTCTCAACGAAAACATACATTATGACCCCTCATTAGATTCGTCTCTGCGAGACGGTTCTAATGATGGGTCACAAAGTATGTTTTTATGGAGTAATATGGATAATTATCCCAAAATTATCTCTGTTACACCTTCTTAATCGCTATGAAGAACTGGGCTCAGATTTGCAAATTATGGTATATTTCTACATTTCAAGGAAGTTGGTGATGCAAGAAAAATCCGGAATCAGATTCTCAGTAACTTTGAGCTGGCTGCTCAGCCATCTGTAACGGAAGAGGAGAGTAGTCGTCTTTTACATGTTGTCATAGTGGGTGGGGGACCCACTGGTGTTGAATTCGGAGCAGAAATCTACGATTTTGTTGAACAGGTAAGCAAGCTTGCATTTTTGATTTGTGTTAATTATGCCCCCAATTTCGGAGAAATTGTGGGGGCATATTGGTTTGGGCCTGTCCGTCTGTCCGTCTGTCTGTCTGTCCGTCTCAGGGTTCTCCCCAGGTGTATATGGCATGTCGCTTGCGACATGCCTTAAGCCAGTGTCAATAATTGCGACATGCCTTAATTATCTTGACACCCTTTTAATCCCTGCCCACATCCCTTAATTGTGTAACAGTAACTGTTAAATCACTCTTATTTAAGGTAGACGAATACTGAATAGAAATATTGGGGGGGCATTCAAACCATTATACCGTCTAAATAACCCAAAGAGCTATAAAACATTTGGGTAAGAATAAAACAATTTTCACCGTTTTGTTTTCCTAAAAAACAATATTTTGTATTTCTACATACTTTTTTTACACATTTTCCATTAAAATTCATATCTCTAGCACATGAATGCACTTTCATTTCAGCAAATCATATAATCTGTAATATAGGATATTTGAAACAAACTGATAACAAAAAATTGCAATTTTCTTGTTAATAAGTATATTTTAACATTCTTTGAAAAAATGCCAGAAAATTGAATTTCATGAAAAACGTCATGAAAAATATCATCAATCGATGGGGCATGCTTATGCATATTATTTTAGTAAAACTTACATCGTATGTTAAAGAATAAAACAAAAAAACAAACATTTCACCGTTTCGTTTCCTAGAAAAAACAATGTTTAAGTTCAAAATATCCCCAAAACAGACTGCCCAAATTCTGCACCTGCTGCAAGCACAGCCGGTCCTTGTTCTATTATATATTTTCCTGTTATTCGGTTCTACCACAGAGTAATGTCGACAAAAATGCGCAGATGGAATGGAAACTGTGAAGATCTTGATCATTCTGGTTCCTAAGGAACAGTCTGATCTCAGTTTCCACTGTTTGTACAGACCGATGTGCCCGAAAACTTAGGATCTTTACGGTAGATATTGTAGGTGTATATTATAACTGTATATACTCCACAGTCAGTTGATTTGATGATGAACAATAACTCTGTTTGTTTTTTAAACAAGCAAAACAGAGTTCTTGCGGGATCGTCCACCTTAAGTGTGTATTTATTGTCATAGCGTGTGCAGTGAAGCGTCAATACCACTCAGCAGATGTTTATACAAGGATTATAACACCTTTGCAGCAGTTAACACAGGTCAGGATTATGACACTTTTCCCGATTAGTGCCCCAATTATGATTGGAAACAGGTCTGCTTCTTTGATGTTAATGTGTCCTCTTTATCAGATAGATGCATATAAATTAATTATTATACCCCGCCACACTTTAGTGGCGGGGTATTATGTTATACCTTTCGGTGTCCGTCCGTCCGTCCGTCTGTCCGTCCGTCCGTCCGTCCGTCCGTCCGTGCTCACCATTTCCGATCGATAACTTGAGTATTTATTCATGGAATTTTTTCAAATTTTGCATACATATTGTTATCGGCGATGAGTGGTATGGGATTGTTAATGGGCAAAATCCGTCCATTTTTAACGGAGTTACTGCCCTTTTTCGTATTGGAAAAATGGTTTCTGGCCTGTTATTCCTTTACTGTTCATGATATCTGAATGAAACTTCACAGATATGTTGCACATCAAAGGTTACATATTGTGACTAAGGACCGTCACTCTGACCTTCCCAGTTTGTGAGTTATCCGCCCTTGATAGGTCTGAAAAATGGTTTTTGACCTATTGTTCCTTTACTATATGTAATATTTGAATATAACTGCACAGATATGTTTCACATCAAAGGTAACATATTGTGACTAAGAACCGTCACTCTTACCTTTCCCGTTTGTGAGTTATCCGCCCTTGATTGAATTAAAAAATGTTTTTTACCCGTAGTTCCTTTACTATGTGGAATATTTAAATGAAACTTTACAGATATGTTTCACATCAAAGGTTACATACTGTGACAAAGAACCATCACTCTTACCTTTCCAGTTCATGAGTTATCTGCCCTTGATAGGTCCGAAAAATGGTTTTTGACCTGTAGTTCCCTTTCTATATGGAATATCTGAATAAAACTTCACAGATATGTTTCACATCAAAGGCTTCATATAGTGACTAGGAACTGTCACTCTGATCTTTCCGGTTTGTGAGTTATCCGCCCTTGATTGATCTGAAAAACGTTTTTTTATCTGTAGTTCCTTTACTATATGGAATATCTGAACGAAACTTCATAGGTATGTTTCACATCAAAGGTTACATATTGTGACAAAGAACCATCACTCTTACCTTTCCAGTTAATGAGTATTCCCCCTTGATAGATCTGAAAAATGTTTTTTGACTTGTAGTTCCTATACTATATGGAATATCTGAATGAAACTTCACTGATATGTTTAACACCATAGAATAGGAAACAGAGTCTCTCAGCTCAAAGAAATGCTTTACAGCCTGATCTAAATCTACACTGGTCAGAATGCTCCACGTTGTTGGGTGGTTTATATTAATATTTATTTACAGTAAGGACATCATATCTCTGTCTATCTCAGTTCTGTGGCTCTTTAGCTATTATATATCTCAAAAAATAAGTTAGGATGCACAGCAGTGGCGGGGTATCATGCAGTGCCTGCGGTGCTTTTATTTTTTATAAGAGAAGGATGACAGTATATTGACTTATCATCACTTCAGTAAAAAATATTCTGCAGCTTATTACTTAAATATCTATAGTAATTTAGTAACTCTTAACTGAAATATTTACCAAAATACATAAAAAGTAACATTACAATGGCAGTAAAATATAATACATGATAAGACTTGTTAGAAATTATAAAAAAGTTTTATTACCTCCCTTGTTTCATATGAGCCAAATTTAGATCTTGTCTGCTCGCCTGATGGTTTTACTTTACAGGGAGACTGAGTTTGTTAGCTCACCTGGATATTCAATGAGGAGCTCAGAAATTTGCTCACCTGAGTATTATGTACATATAAAAGACCTACATGGTCCTCACTTGCTCACCTGACCACCAATGACCATCTTAATAAAGGACTTCTTCGATTAAGGCGTGAATTTTCCCCATGATTTAAAAGTTATACGGATCACTGACTTTTGCTTTGCATTTATGACTATGACTTGTAACTTGCATGGAAAATGAATTTTCAAGTGTTTGTGTCTATGTAAAGTACGTCAAACATACGTTGACGTTGACGTTATTGTTGAGATAAATTGTAAATTTTCCTCAAACTGTTCGTTGAAATAATGATTTATTGTATATATTTCAGCCTTTTTTGACTTACATTACTTACATAACAGATAACACTGGATATAGTGGAGCGGGATATAGCGAAAATACTTCAGTTGATGATACAAGCATGAAATTTACAGGATAGCAAGTACCTGGCATGCACTTTAACATAAGATCGTGGGCCACTTGAAATTATGTCATTTTCAAGATGGCCGCCGCAAAAACAAAATGTCCGCCATTTTATGCACTTTACAACACATTATTTAAGGTAATAGTCCAGGGCCCCGTTGGCATGGATGTTTATTTATTTGTCCTGATCATAGTCACTTAGAGCAGTCACCTAGGAGCTGCAAAATGGTTGTTGCCAGTTTTTCTTTCAACACTTTACCGAAAAAAATGGCCAAAGTGGTGGGTGGGGTAACACTGGTCCATTACAGCACCTAAAAGCAATAAACGCAAGTAGAAAATACTTTGTGTCATAGATATCCCTTTTCAAATGTTCTAACACATAAAAAGCAAACTGAAGTCTGGAAATGACGATAAAAAAGCATGATATATTTGTAGCGTATATAACTGTAACTAAAATACAAATGATCAATGAGAAACAGACCAACCGCTGGAATGTTATTTTCATATGTGGTCCTAAATGAGCATAATCTATTGCTCTTATTTTACTCATGCTCATCTCAACTTTGACAAAATTCCTTGATATACCTTGAATCAGTTAGCTTGCAGTTAGTAGTGGCAATATCAGTTAAAGACAGAATGTAACTCATTTCTTAAGAATTCCTGAAACACTGGTGAGAAAGTATAACTAGCTGTAGTCTGTACTATGTCTTAAATTGAAAAAGTGTACAAGTACGCATGTAAAATGCCATTCTTATATTCATTAGACTATAATAACTTTGGGTTGTATCTGAAAGGCACGCAAACAGTAACATTACGTAACATAATCGATATCCGTCACAGGAAAAATAATCCAAGATCATATGTAATAAAAATGGGGTCCTCATGTAGACATGATCTTTAATTTAATGTTGTTATCATAATCATTAAAGCAGTCTTTCAGCAGCTTAAAAATGATTGTTGCTATATCATTTTATGTGTTTTACCTAAAAACTGACCAAAGTAACGGGTGGGGTAACATTAGCGTGCTACAGCAGCAAACTGTTATAAATGAAATGTAGGGAACAATTAATGTTATAAATGTAAAGAGCAATTAAAATTATTATGATTTTTTATATTTAAATAAATAGTTAGATTGACATATTTAGAAAAAGATAGTCATCAGTCAAATAAGACCAGTAACGTATATAACCGTGACTAAAACACAATTAACAAACATGAATCGCTGGAATGAATTTTATATGATTGGTCCTTAATCAACACACTCTGTCACTTCTCTTTAAGCCACGTTGAAAGAACAGCTTGCATATTTTGAATTAGGTAGCAGTTAGCTGTGACATTGCCAGCTGAAGAGAAAAGTTAACTTTTCCTTAGGATTTTTCCCAAAACTGATGAAAATATCTAACTGTAGATGATATAGCCTTTCAGTGTAACTGTTTAGGTCTTAGGTTTACACATGTGAAGCAGCCATGAAGAAACACCACTGTTTATGCCTCCTAGTCTGATAATATGAGATTGTCCTGTAATTGAAAGCATTGTAACAGTAACATTATGGTACACATCTGTAATGTATTAGGAATAAGTTTTTTTATTTGAGTAAGTTCTTTTTAAAGGCTCAATCCTTGGATGCCAGAAAGCATATAACTTAGCATTGGTATTAAGACAGCAAATATTTACCTTTTTACACTCACAAGAACTCAACATGAACATCTGAAGCATTTAGAATTTTCTTTACATTTAATGTGACTTACAGCAACATCACAAAACGCATCATTTAAAATCTTGAGGGACCAGTATAATATGTATAAGAGGGACCAGTATGATATTTATAAGTTGACCAAACTGATCCATGTCTAGGTTTAGAATTATCATAGGGGAGATACCTGTTTCCCTACCTGTGCTATCTACCGAAGCAATCAGGTAACCTACATGCAAAAATGGCTGTCAGCTGAGGCAACTAATAAAGTATCGGCTCACTTGATAGTTATTAACATCGTGCTTGATTGTGATCAACGTTACCTTTTTGTGTTGCTCCCATCAGTTACACTGCACCATATTATCACTATGTCAATTAAGCAATGGAAAATGATATACTTTAGGTCCCTTAAATGGTATATAAAGCATCTTTTCATGAGTCTATTCATGACCTGTATCTCTCATTGTAACATTACCATGATTTATTTAGTCAGATAATTCTGTACAGCCCCTGTTTGTGTTCTGATACATTATTATAAATACATAAAGTGTAAAGAAAATCAAATTTAGTTTTGATCATTCGACTTTTAATATGTATGCTTCTTTTATCATTGTATTGATATAAATGGTATCAGAAAGCTGCATTTTCTTACTGTAAATGAAATATCTGGTCAAGGCTCAAGACTCATTCAGAAAAGCGGTAGGACTTGATTAATAAGCAGTTAAAGCTAAACAGTTATTAATAATAATAATAATTATAGTAATATCTTCAAAGTCAAGGAGGTCATCTGAAAATAGATATACATGTATCAAGGTTTGTCCTTGACATGAATAGTATGCATTACCTTATCATTTGCTAGTTTTTAATTCCGAACTAAATGTATTACAGTTTAAGCATATGAGATATGAGGAATTTATAAATTACCCAGTAACTGTTTGTATACGTTACTCGATCTGTTATCCTTCTTTTTGTTTTGTTACCGTACTGCAAAGTGAAACTACAGGTCAATACATTCTTAAGGAAAACTGTTATTTGCCCAGAAATATCCCGCATCAAATATGCTGTCGTTTTGATTTGCCACTTTATTTTGTGGCTTAGAATTTAGTAGAACTCGGTCCCTTAAAACGCAAAATATTCGTCATATTAAAAGTAAGCCCTGAAGCTGGTTTCATGCTAAATCGACTCTTTATCCAACCAACTACATATTGCCTTATTTGAAGCATGTATACAAATTATTTGTTGGCTTATAATTGCAGCATTTTTTCTCTGATGAAATGTATCTGTTTTGCAGTTTTTGATCATAGAACAAAATGTCACGTATGTTACTGTCTTAAGAATCGTAAGACTGGGTAGCTGTGCATTATCATAAAAGGTGCAGATATATGCTATTAGAAATAAACAAGCAGCAAAACCTGCCGTGCATGTATGGAATTTACCAAGTCTCCATTTATTAGAATTTGCAATATTCTGAGTTTGGTCGCGTATAAAACATACCTCATGAAGTCCCTAGATTAGTCATAAGCTGATAGATCCAAGAAAACAGTGTTTTTTTTGTAAGAAATGCAAGGATATTAAATTCATAATTGTTCTCTGAGAGACAGTGAAGAAATTCCATAAGTTGTATTATAATGGATTAACTTATAAATTAAAGTTATTTACGTTACTACAAGTAGTAATAAATGATGAAAAAACGTACTAAAATGTAGTTTCTAATACTTAACGTTGATTCTGTGGAGAAACTGCATTTAAAAATAAAAACAGTAGTGTATCTTGAAATTATATGATTTTAAACTAAATACACATAGGTAACGTATATAATCGATGCTTATGGCCAAAGAGTCGTTAGAAAAATTGACAACATGCGCTTTTCCATTGTAAACACTCAACTGATGAAGTTTTTACATGTATATATTGCCAAAAAATAACACACATGCCCACGTGTACTACATATGCCTGCAGACTATAAGCATGTGGTAAGTTAAAACGATGGCTTTTTGAAACTTGGCGGCCATCTTGAAAATGGATGATTTTTAAGTGGCCCACGATCATTTTTGAATCTGGGCCATGTAAGGAACATTTAGTGAAAATTTCATGCTTGTATCATCAAGTGAAGTATTTCCTTAAATTTTCACTCTAAGCCGCTCCACTAATACTTTTGACTGTATGTATGTGACCTTGACCTCATTTCAAGGTCATGGTACACAATAAAATCCTTGAAGATCACAGTGCTACTGTTGACCATTCTTCTTCGTTGGCTTATTGAGTATCGTTCCCCCCCCGTGACCCAGCTTCCCACTCATATATATTGCGTACTTGCATCGTATAAGTCTGCTGCATGAAGGAAATGCTGGGTCACGGGGGGGAAAGTACTTGTATTTTAGTTATAGTGAAGCGTTCTCTTTTGGCCGCTTTGACCGGAAGTATAACTGTGGTTTTGCATGTTTAAATGCCAGTCAGGCGTAACAAGAAGAAAATCATTGCTTTGTAGTGTGATATGCATGTATTTAGCATACATTTATGACAAAAATGTATGAAATAAATGACTGATTTCAATATTTTTATTACCTCAAAAATTGAGGTATGCGAAAACCTTGAATTAAGGGTAGGTAGGGTCAGACTGGATTATCTCCCCATGTCTTTGGGTCTGAATCACAAATGATCTGATTTCATACGCCTTACATATTTGTGGAAGCTCCGCTAAGAAAAATTTGCACACTTTATACTTTTGAAAATTCGGACCTGTCGCGCCGGTCTAATGGGGAAAATCCTCGCCTTAATCGAAGAAGTCCATTCTCTGTGTGTGTGTGAGAGAGGGTGCAAGGGTGGGAGAGGAGATCATCCTATGCGAACCTGCTGATTTAACTTGCTGTATTTGGCATTTATGAGCAAACTACCCATAGCTTTTGTTACACAGAAACATGGAATAAGGAAAAGATCAGAATTTATCACAAAGTTGTTGTCTGCAAATGCTTAATTCGATATACGCGCGCTTAATTAAATTCATCTTCAACAACATGCCTTCAGAAATTTCTGGGGAGAACCCTGCGTCTGTCCTCTAACTCAAGAACCGTAAGAGCTAGGAGCTTGAAACTTTATACACATGATCAGGATGCAAAATAAGTGAACACGTGTTTTTTCTTTTTTCCGCGGGTCACATATTTCAAGAGTTATGCCCCTTTTTCGACTTAGCCTGTGGAACCTTGTGAACAAAATATCTCAAGAACCCCTGATGCTAGGATCATGAGGTTTTGCAGGATGAGAATGCCCGAGGTGTAGATGACCTGATTAACTTTTGAAACAAATTCGTGAATTTTTGACCGAGTTATGCCCCTTTTTCGACTTAGTGCATTGTAAGCCTATGGAACCTTGTGAACAAAATATCTCAAGAACCCCTGAAGCTAGGAGCATGATTTTTTGCAGGAAGATACTGCCTGTGGTGTAGATGACCTGATTAACTTTTGAAAAAAAATCGTGAATTTTTGATAGAGTTATGCCCCTTTTTCGACTTAGTGCATTGAGGCCTATGGTACAAAGGTACCCTTACATATAGTCAAGAACAATAAGAGCTAGGAACTTGAAACTTTATACACATGATCAGTATGGAAAATAAGCAGACCCGTATTTTTTTATTTTTCCGCCGGCAATGTATTTCCAGAGTTATGCCCCTTTTTCGACTTAGCCTGTGGAACCTTGTGAACAAAATATCTCAAGAACCCCTGATGCTAGGATCATGAGGCTTAGCAAGATGAGAATGCCCAAGGTGTAGATGACCTGATTAACTTTTGAAACAAATTCGTGAATTTTTGACTGAGTTATGCCCCTTTTTCGACTTAGTGCATTGTAAGCCTATGGAACCTTGTGAACAAAATATCTCAAGAACCCCTGAAGCTAGGAGCATGATTTTTTGCAGGAATATACTGCCTGTGGTGTAGATGACCTGATTAACTTTTGAAAAAAAAATTGTGAATTTTTGATCCAGTTATTCCCCTTTTTCGACTTAGTGCAATGAAGCCTATGGTACAAAGGTACCCTTACATATAGTCATGAACAATAAGAGCTAGGAACTTGAAACTTTATACACATGATCAGTATGGAAAATAAGCAGACCCGTATTTTTTTATTTTTCCGCCGGTCATGTATTTCCAGAGTTATGCCCCTTTTTTGACTTAGCCTGTGGAACCTTGTGAACAAAATATCTCAAGAACCCCTTATGCTAGGATCATGAGGTTTTGCAAGATGAGAATGCCTAAGGTGTAGATGACCTGATTAACTTTTGAAACAAATTAGTGAATTTTTGACTGAGTTATGCCCCTTTTTCGACTTAGTGCATTGTAAGCCTATGGAACCTTGTGAACAAAATATCTCAAGAACCCCTGAAGCTAGGAGCTTGATTTTTTGCAGGAATATACTGCCTGTGGTGTAGATGACCTGATTAACTTTTGAAAAAAAAATTGTGAATTTTTGATCAAGTTATTCCCCTTTTTCGACTTAGTGCATTGAGGCCTATCGTACAAAGGTACCCTTACATATAGTCATGAACAATAAGAGCTAGGAACTTGAAACTTTATACACATGATCAGTATGGAAAATAAGCAGACCTGTATCTTTTTATTTTTCCGCCGGTCATGTATTTCCAGAGTTATGCCCCTTTTTCGACTTAGCCTGTGGAACCTTGTGAACAAAATATCTCAAGAACCCCTGATGCTAGGATCATGAGGTTTTGCAGGATGAGAATGCCCAAGGTGTAGATGACCTGATTAACTTTTGAAACAAATTCGTGAATTTTTGACAAAGTTATGCCCGTTTTTCGACTTATTGCATTGTAAGCCTATGGAACCTTGTGAACAAAATATCTCAAGAACCCCTGATGTTAGGAGCATGATTTTTTGCAGGAATATACTGCCTGTGGTGTAGATGACCTGATTAACTTTTGAAAAGAAATCATGAATTTTTTATTGAGTTATGCCCCTTTTTCGACTTAGTGCATTGTAAGTCTATGGAACCTTGTGAACAAAATATCTCAAGAACACCTGATGCTAGAAGCATGATTTTATGCAGGAAGATACTGCCTGTGGTGTAGATGACCTGATTAACTTTTGAAAATAATTTGTAAATTTTGGATTGAGTTATGCCCCTTTTTCAACTTAGTGCATTATTTGCCTATGGAAGCTTGTGAATAAAATATCTGGAGAACCCCTGATGCTAGGATCATGATTTTTGCAGGTTGATATTGCCCAAGGTGTAGATGACCTGATTAACTTTCGAAAACAATTCGTAAATTTTTGACTGAGTTAAGCCCCTTTTTCGACTTAGTGCATTGTAAGCCTATGGTACAAAGGTACAAGCATTATTGGATGAACCTTCTCTAGAGACAAGCATATGGTTGGGGGCATAGTGTTTCATAAACACATTTTCTAGTTTTTAGTAGTCATGTTGGCCTCCAGATGTAACTTACACCTGCTTAAAATGATCATGTATATTTGGCTTTATTAACATATTTTACTTAAATGAAGCTTAGCAGTGTATAAGACTTATTTCAACCTAAATGTAAGCAAAAATTTTTCAGTATGTACCATGCCATGAGGAAAACGATCTTTGGTCATCTTCATTTTCAGATGATAGTGGTATTGTAATTTGTAGGATGTAGCAAGACTGTATAAGGCAAAGAAAGATGATGTACGAGTAACTCTTGTAGAATCCAATCAGATATTGTCCTCATTTGATGAGAAGCTTAGAAATTACGCCACCAAGAAAATTCAAGAAAGAAAAGGATTTAAACTGGAGCAAGACACAGTCACAGGTACTATGTTTATTCAATGATATGACATAGAGGATCTTGCATGAGTGGTCATTTCATATGAAATTTATGAAACGAGACTGGCGAGTTTCATAAATTTCAATTTGAAATGACCAGGAGTATAAGATGCTGTTTATCTTATGACCCTTTAAAATGGGATTTTATGGCCTTCAAAATTAATATTGTTCTAATAAGAAAATGCATTATTGATAAGATCATTATCAGTGACGTTATATATATGTGCCAAAATGCTATTACGATCTTTATGACGTTATGAACTGAATACGACTTTATATGATAAATTGTGTTCCCTTCCAAACCAGTTCCAAAGGTTTAGATCTTTGGGATTGTTTTGGAAGTGAAAACTCCATTTTATAGGTGAATTACTCAAGACTTTTACATATTTGTGGTAGTATGGGAAGGTAACCTCCCATCTTATAACTGAATACAGTAGATATGGTATTAGCTGTTCAATAAAATCTAAAATTCTTCTTAGAATGTCTGTGAAAATATGTCTTCAAGAATATTGCATACTACTCCATATGTTTATCTATGAAAGTATTTGTCTTTGAGAATGTTACATGTAAGTCGATCTGAGAGCTAACATCAGTCACTTTAGGTGGCTTTGCAGTGTAGTGAAAGCAGACGGTGTTTATTAGAGCAGGGCATTTATAAGGACAGTTTGCAAGAAATTACTTCCTCATTACTATAAATGAGCCATGACACGACAAAACAAGCAAAGTAACATTTGCCCTAGGCGAAAACTAAGATCAGCTTGGGCATCTGCCCAGTCTGATCAGAGTCTTTGCTGTGCACGTAAAGAGTAGCTAAGGGTCTTACTACCTCCATGCCAACAGCAAAAACTGATCAGACTGAGCGGCTGCCAGGCTGATCTGAGTCTTCACTCGGCACACATGGCCACTTTGTTGGTTTTGTTGTGTTGTGGCTCAAATGTAAATATTTTATTGACTAGCTGTACACAGTGATCATGTGCATTTGAAGAATGGAGGAAAAGTGCCATGTGGTCTTGTGGTGTGGAGTACTGGCCTGGCTCCAAGGGAATTTGTCACGAAACTAGATATACCAAAAAATAAAAGAGGACAGGTAAGCTTATTTGAGCCGTGACACGAGAAAACTAACAAAGCTGTTGTGCGTCAGCGCAGACTCAGATCAGCCTGGGCAACTGCCCAGTCTGATCAGAGTCTTCGCTGCCACATGGAGGTAGCTTAGACCCTTAGCTACCCTTTAAATGCTTAGCAAAGAGTCTGGTCAGAATGGATGTGTGCCGAGGCTGTTCTGAGTCTGTGCTGGGCCCACAACCACTTTGTTTGTTTTCTCGTGTCGTGGCTCATTTTATGATTGAATACTTTACTCAGAGCTCCCGATAAGATGGGGTTTTAATGATAGTTCCAAGATATTTTTCTTATTTCTCAAGAAAAACATGTTGCGACCTCTTATTAGAACTGTCTCACCGAGACAGTTCTAATGAGGGGTCACAACATATGCATTTATGGCGGAATATTGAAAATTATCCCTTAATTATCCTGGTTATCCCTTTATACCTGGAGCATTGTAAATTACTGACCCTTCTGTGTACATGTTATATGAAATAGGTGTGCCCAGATTTTGTGCAACCACAAGAGATGCCTACCATATTTCTTTGGTTGTAAGATGTCTTTTTTTATGCCCCCGTGACGATAGTCAGGGGGCATTAAGATTTGCTCCTGTCTGTCCGTCCGTCCGTCCATCCGTCCGTCAGTCTGTCTGTCCGTCCGTTCGTCACACTTTACGGTATAGAGTTTGTGTAATCAACTCCTCCCACAGTTTTCAGTGGATCTTTTTCAAACTTCACATACATGTTTTGGACATATTGAAGATGTGCATGTGGGTTTTTGTTGGAGCTAGAATTAATTTTGACAGAATTACGGCCTTTTGAACTTAGTCATTTTAGGCAAATTTTTGCATTGTAGGGTATGCAGTTTGTGTAATCAACTTCTCCCACAGTTTACAATGGATCTTTTTCAAACCTTGCATACATGTTGTGGACATATTGAAGATGTGCATGTGGGTTTTTGTTGGAGCTAGAATTAATTTTGACAGAATTACGGCCTTTTGAACTTAGTCATTTTAGGCAAATTTTTGCATTGTAGGGTATGTAGTTTGTGTAATCAACTCCTCCCACAGTTTTCAATGGATCTTTTTCAAAACAGGGGGCATTAAGATTTGCTCCTGTCTGTCCGTCCGTCCATCCGTCCGTCAGTCTGTCTGTCCGTCCGTTCGTCACACTTTACGGTATAGAGTTTGTGTAATCAACTCCTCCCTCAGTTTTCAGTGGATCTTTTTCAAACTTCACATACATGTTGTGGACATATTGAAGATGTGCATGTGGGTTTTTGTTGGAGCTAGAATTAATTTTGACAGAATTACGGCCTTTTGAACTTAGTCATTTTAGGCAAATTTTTGCATTGTATGGTATGCAGTTTGTGTAATCAACTCCTCCCACAGTTTACAATGGATCTTTTTCAAACCTTGCATACATGTTGTGGACATATTGAAGATGTGCATGTGGGTTTTTGTTGGAGCTAGAATTAATTTTGACAGAATTACGGCTTTTTGAACTTAGTCATTTTAGGCAAATTTTTGCATTGTAGGGTATGTAGTTTGTGTAATCAACTTCTCCCACAGTTTTCAATGGATCTTTTTCAAACCTTGCATACATATTGTGGACATATTGAAGATGTGCATGTGGGTTTTTGTTGTAACTAGAATTGATTTTGACAGAATTACGGCCTTTTGAACTTAGTCATTTTAGGCAAACTTTTACATTTGTAGGGTGAGGAGTTTGTGTAATCAACTCCTCCCTCAGTTTTCAGTGGATCTTTTTCAAACTTCACATACATGTTGTGGACATATTGAAGATGTGCATGTGGGTTTTTGTTGGAGCTAGAATTAATTTTGACAGAATTACGGCCTTTTGAACTTAGTCATTTTAGGCATATGTTTGCATTGTAGGTTAAGTACTTTGTGTAATCAACTCCTCCCACAATTTTCATTTGCTGTTTTTCAGACATTGGAGACTTGTTGTGGACACAGTGAAGATTTGCATGTTGGTTATGATAGGAAAAAAATAATTCTGAAGGAATTATGGCCTTTTAAACTTAGTCATTTTGGGCTGCATTTTGCACTATAGGGTATAAAGTTTGTGAAATGTTTTCAGTGGATTCTTTGTAAATAGCATTTGTGCTTGAAAGGTGCTTTAGGGATGTACACATGTCCTGTGACAGGCGCTGCACGGGGGCATCATTAGTGTCTTACAGACACAATTTTCTAGTTTCCCTTCCAAAACAGTCTCAAAGATCTAGATCCGTCTTGCAAGAGGAAGAGGAAAACTCATTTTATAACTGAAGTACACAAGACTGATTTGCGGTAGTTTTGGAAGGATAAAATCCCATCTTAAACACAAATACATAAGATATATATAGTGTGATTCAGCAGTCATCAGCTTATCCACTATATGGTATGACATTAATTACAATGAGATTTTTAATGGGATCCTCATAACACATCCTTTTTGTCATGAGGTGGTGTTTACTAAAGAAACTTTGCTTATTTGAAAAGGGTTTTCCTTAAGTCTGATCAATGCTGAATATTTAAGTGGTTTATTCACCAGTCAAAAACAAGTATACAGTTCTCGCTGCTGTGAAACACAGTTTGGCTGTAAGATGTAGGTTTTTCCCTTCCAAAATAATCCCTAAATCTATATCCATCTTATAATTTTATTATTTTGGAAGGGAAGATGGATCTAGATTTTGGGACAAAATAATCTCGAAAATCTAGATCCATCTTATAAGATGGATCTAGATTTTTGGGATTATTTTGGAAGGGAAAAACCCATCTTGTAGCTGAGTTTCATAAGACTGATTTAGACATTTGGTGTCATTTTAGAGGGGATAAAGCCCCATTTTGTTGACGGATAAATATGGTCAGTATTTTTTAAATTGTGAAATTGGTTGGAGTATTCCGCTATTCAGCTTTGTCTAATTGGTAACCCCCTCGGGGATAACCATATTAAGTTAGGAATTCATACTCGTTTGTATTGTACGCCGTTTCCTTTTGCTGAAACAGGGCCCCACTACTTCCCGATAGTCCTACAGTTGGCGCACCCTGCTGCAAGATTCTCGCCAGCATCGCTAATGTATGATCTTTATAGCTTATCTTGAACACTTTATTTCACCCTATACAAGCAATTACCCGAGAGTTCAGTTCAGCTACCAAGAGTTGTCACTTAAAAGTACAGATCAATAACAAGTTGTACTCGATTATGCGCCATTTCGTTTCGCTAAATGCGGGTCCCACTATTTTCCGGTATTTACTCCCATATTTTGGCGCACCCAGATGCAGGGTCCCTCCCAGCATCGCAAAGGCATGAGCTATAAAAGTTGTCCTGACACTTCATCTCACATACTACAAGCATCTCACCTAATACAAGCAATAACTAGCGAGTACATCCCACTTAGGAAGAGCTGTCACTAAACAGTACAGGTCACCTAACAAAAGTTAAAAAAAAACACTGAGGCTCACCTGTTACAAGCAATCACTAGACAAAAGGAAAAAGCTGTCAAAATCGCCCCTTACCTACAGATTCAGCAAAGTCCAAGAATAAAATAAAACTAACTTGTATAGCAGCCAATTTTCTACTTTACAACTTGCATCCTCTAGATTTATTGCTAAGGGATAACCTCTCAAGTTTTTTTCGAAAGCTAAACTTGTTTTCATTTTAGGAGAACTGGTCAAGATCTGCATACTGTAAAACACTGAATATTTGCGTTATCGAAATTTCGCGGTTCAATGAAAATGACATATTGGCGCATATTAATTTTGCCGTCAAGATATATCATGGCTCAAGATGATAATGAAAATTTTATGTGAGTTTGTGACAGTTTTTCCGACTTTTTCATTAACTATACATGTACATATATGGCATCTATTAGAATCGCCTCATCAAGGCGATTTTAATGGGCTGCCACAGTGTATAGTTAAATGGAATGGTATAAAAAATCTCAAATCATCATCAGGTACTCCTTTATATTTTAACCTCTGTTATGCTGTTTGTAAGTCAAATATTGGCGGATTTATATTTTAGCGCTATTGGCTTGTGCCGACAATTTCGCCACAGTTCAGTAATCGCCAAATAAAAGTGTTTTACATTACTATTACTGTATTTGTTTGGTTGTAAAACAGTGTTTTTCCATCTCTAGAATGACCCTGAATGTCTGAATCAGTCTCAAGAAATTCTGGGTTCGAGGTTATAAAACTTGAGAATAATTTTAAACTCAAAATAAAGCACACTGATTGGCTGCTTCCGAGCATGTTCTCGGAAGCAGCCAATCAGTGTGCTTTATTTTGAGAAAGCACACTGATTGGCTGCTTCCGAGCATGTGCTTGGAAGCTGCCAATCAGTGTGCTTTATTTTGAGTATGAGAATTTACTCAAGTTTTATAACCTCTGGGCCAGGTTTGAGATGGTGTTTTTATTTCCAAAGCATATAGGCTGTGTTTTTATTAGCTCACCTGGCCCGAAGGGCCATAGTGAGCTATTGTCATACCAATGCGTCCGGCGTGCGGCGTGCGTCGTCACGGAATTTGTCCGTCAACACTTTAAAACAAATATTCAAACATCTTCTTCTGTAAAACTACTGGTCCTATGGTTCTCAAATTTCACATGGAGCATGACCTGACTCCAGGGTCTCCGAATTGTAAAATTGGGTCAGGTTGAAAATCCAAAATGGCCGCTGTTACTAAAAATAGCAAAAACAACAAAATAAACTTCTTCTCCAGAACCACTGGGTATATTTGTCTGAATTTCGGCATGGAACATCAGTATAACCTTGGTATTCAAAATTGTAAAAATGAAAAAAATCTGTAGCGGAGTTTTGTCACAGTGACCTACTTTCTGTTTACGTGTGTAATTTTGCTCAAATGCCAATGTAAAAAAATGACCTATTTAAACAACTTCAAACAACTTCTTCTCTAAAACCACTGAGCCCATGGATCTCAAATTTCACATGGAGCATGACCAGACTGCAGGGTTTCAAAATTGTAAAATTGGGTCAGGTCAAGAATCCAAGATGGCTGCTGTTACTAAAAAAAGCAAAAACAACAAAATCAACTTCTTCTCCAGAACCATTTGGTGTATTTGGTTGAAAGTTTGCATGGAACATAAGTGGGACCTTGGTATTAAAAATTGTAAAAAATAAAAGAAATCTATAGCGGAATTAGGTCACAGTGACCTACTTAGCGTTTACAAGGCCGATTTTGCTCAAATGTCAATATCTAAAGAAAATGCAACCAATTCTGACCAGATTTGGTCAGAAATGGTTCTTGAATGGAATTATTCCAATTTTGTGCCAGTTGACTATCCAAGATGGGCACCATGGGGGCCGTTACTAAAAACAGCACAAACATAAAAATGACAATTACTCAAGAACCCTTGAATGGAATTGGACCAATTTTGTGTCAGAATGTTCCTTGAATGAAGCCCTTTCGATTAATTGCAATTTGGCATTCCAAGATGGCCGCCATCTGGTGTTACTAAAAATAGCATAAACATAAAAATGACAATTACTCAAGAACCCTTGAATGGAATTGGACCAATTTTGTGTCAGAATGTTCCTTGCATGAAGTCGTTTCGATTAATTGCAATTTGGCATTCCAAGATGGCCACCATCTGCCGTTACTAAAAATAGCACAAAACATGAAAATGACAATATCTCAGTAACCGCTGAATGGATTTTGACGAAATTTGTGTCAAAATGATTCTTGCATTGAGATGTTTCAAAAATATCTAACTGTAGACCAGTCATATTGGCCTCTGTTACTAAAAATAGAAAAATGTGAAAATTAGAAAATCTCAATGGAATTGGATTAATTTTGTGTCAGAATGGTCCTTTCATTAAGCTTTTTCGATTTTTTGCATTTTGACATTCCAAGATGGCCGCCATCTGCCATTACTAAAAATAGCACAAAACATGAAACTGACAATATCTCAGTAACCGCTGAATGGATTTTGATGAAATTTGTGGCAAAATGATTCTTGCATTGAGGTGCTTCAAAAGTAAATATATAAAGACCAGGCAAGTTGGCCTCTGTTACTAAAAGTAGCAAAATGTGAAAATGAGAAATTCTCAGTGGAATTGGACCAATTTTGTATCAGAATGTTCCTGTTGCACAATAGCCAGGTGAGCGATATCAGGCCCATTTGGGCCTCTTGTTCTACAGATCTTGACAGATAGACATCTGCGGGTATTAGGAGATCCCAGTGGTAATTCCTATGCCATTGGAGATTGTGCTGACGTCAAAGACTATTCATTACCTTGTACTGCACAGGTAGGTTTTCATATGTTATAGCTGAGAGTGCTAGATTAAGCTATTCATTGTGGCATAAATATACTGAAAATTGTCATTTGGATAGGTAGTTTGTCAGGTTTATGGTCACCAATTTCGTGACAGCAGCCGGGCAGCAGAGCTGTAAAATGAAATTTGCAACGTTGAGATCAATGATTGACCTCCCCAACTGACAATTTTCCATACAGTTATTTCCATTCTAATCTCTTGAAGTGTACTTATTTGCACCTTAAGCAAGCATTTTCAGAAGCCAATGAGATGAGACATTTTGTAATGCTATAGTTTCTGAGGATATACTGTTGCAGACTTATAATATTATCCTGTCAGAAATTGTGTTATATTCCTAAATGAATTAGAAGTTGTTTTAGATTCATTCCAAGATTTTAACTTAATCTCCTATTGAATGAAAGTAATTGAGATCTAGCATTCTAGTTTGAGCATCCATTCACATGGTCAAGTCAGTCAAATCAGGATGATGAGAGGGTGATAATGAAAGAGTGAGTGCAATGGAACCCCATTTGCAGTTGAAAAGTTTTCCGCCTCTGAGAATCAAACTCAGGACAGCTAGATCTGGGGCCATATTCATAAAACGACTTAAGTGGTTGCTATGCTGTTGCTATGGCTAAATTTCTGTGAAGGAGATTCCCTACAACTATAAAATTTGCTCTGGAGGAACAGTCTTACAAAGACTGTTCCTCCAGACCAAATTTCATAGTTGTAGGGAGTCTCCTTTATAGATATTTAGCCTTAGCAACCGCATAGCAACGGCTTAAGTGGCTTTATGAATACGGCCCCAGAAGGCCAGTGCTTAACCCACCAAGTGAATAGCTTTAAATTGTCAAAACTACAAAAGAATATAAAGCAAATGAGCAGCATCATGCCCTATATTCCTTTGTAGTACGTCTTAATGGGAACCGTGGCATGGTAGATCCAACAGATGGATGGATGAGTTGTAAGATTATGGCCAATTCAACAGTATTTCAGTCACACGGAGCTGATCGAATGGTGAAAATGAAAGGCTGTGTGCAATGGAAACATACATGTATTTATGGTTGGAAAGAATTCTGCCTTCACTGGGATTTGATGCTGAATCTCTAGCTCAGCAGGCCAGCACTTAACTCACAGAGCTGCAAGGCTTCCTAGCTATTCCAAAGTAGTGTTAACTTACAGTTAGCAGCATTATAGTGAGTTGTGAGGCCCTGCTGTTCCGTAACTTAATGAGATGTGGTTTTGGCAACCTGTCAGTCAAATGTTGTTTTTAAAGGTATGACAAAGGTACCTCAAAAGATGTTTGTTAACATTTCAGGTTGCAGAAAAACAAGGTGGTTATGTAGCTAAAGAGCTGTGTGATCCCACTAATGAACCATTTAAGTTCACGAGTGCTGGGATGCTGGCATATATTGGTTCCTATGAAGGTTTAAGTGATCTTCCAGAATTCAAATTGCAAGGTGTGTTTTGTTTTTTATCATTGAAGATAAGATGAAGTTTATGAATGCAAAATTTTAAGAATGGCTTTTGTCTCAGCTGCTACTAGCACAAGCAATATATATGGTATTAATCCTTTTAAACACCCCAGGGACATTGCATTTTGCAAAAAGAGGGTGTTATTTAGAACCTAAAGTGTAGTTAATTAGCAGTTGCTTCATGCCAATAATAAACAGTATTAAGGTGAATGGGTATACTTTCAGAGGAAGCAACTCTTCTGTTTTTGCCTCCCTTCTCAGAAAGGGTCAATTCATAAAGGAAAGAATTTGACCCAATGTTGTAGAGCTACAAGGGTTGTTCAGAAAGTTCTGATTCTCGCCCAATAACTTTGTTTAGCGGCATGCTGGGGGCAATTGCTTTGCATGTATTGAAAGCACTACATTTTGCCTTTACAGTGATACCAAACACTATACAAAGATTCATTTTCTTATTGAGGTACAACGCGTTTTATTAGGCCCCAGTCATACCACTGGGTTAAAGTCATATGTGAATTTATGTTCAGTGTGTCATTCAAGTAAAAAATCATCGTAAATACAAAACGAATTTTTGTCAGCTGTTTGTCGGTCGTTGCCGTCAATATCCTTTAAAAATTAGAGGGGTAGCGAACGTTACCAATTCATTCCTTGCAAAGCAATGCGCAGTTCTAATGACGTTATTGAATTTGACGTCAACGTCATTTTCTAAGGCTCTGACAACTTCGTTTTTTACATTAATTTTAATTATTCGACAATTTCGAATGTGGCCATGCAAAAGGTTTTCCTGACAACATTTTGAATGCTAAGGCATTTGTTTTCGTTAAAAAAAATGATGACTTTAGCAGACAGGGGGAATTTGCTACCACATAAAATGCAGATAATCCAAATTCAAGGGGCAGTATGGAACCTAGATTAAATATAATTTCTGCGATATTTACAGGACATGGTTGCCTAGGGTTTGTGTTTAGGTAGCCATGACGAAAAAAAATAAAGACTGCTTGTATGTGAACTATGACCTTCTAAAGTAAAAATTCGCAGTGGCTGTAGGGTATACCTCTTTCAAAGTCGTTCAAAAATATGTCCTTTAGAAAATATACACTGCGTTTGCACAGTTGTCTTGACATATTACAGCTTTATAAAGTTTCGCTATCAGAAGTTATGTATTTATGATGCTTATCAAAATATGGCATCACGATCAGAACTTTCTGAACATCCCTCGTACATCATCCAGAGAAGCAAACATGAATTCATGCAAGTAAATATAACATTATTTTAGAAGCTTCTATTTTTGCATCCCTTTTTAGTTGGGGTCAACACTAAAGGGAAAGAATTTGCTCCTTTAAGATTTGACCCAATGTCAAAGTGCTACCTCAGCCAGAGAAGCAAACATGAATTCATGCAAGTAAATATAATGTTATTTTAGGAAAAGAGGCAGGGGGCATTTATTAGAGCAGGGGCTATTTCTTTTCTGGCAGTATACTCATGGGCATCAGTGTCGGTGGCATAAGCTGTACAGTTGTAGAGTTTTCTGGTTTAGCTGTTTTGTGATACTGCGCTGACAGGCCAGATACTGCCTTCCGCTGTGTTCTTGTTGCAGTGCTTAACCCTTTGTTGACTAGTGAACTTGTCCATCTTTATTATTTGTATGAGTCCATTTCTAAGTTGGATGAGTCCATTTCTAGTTTTAGGTGTTTCTGGTAAATGTTTTCACTTTTATTGTATTTTGCATAGAAATTCCTGTAAGCAAATAGTGTTTACCATGTTGAGACGCCACTTTCTACGGCGTCTTGACTGGGTCTGCACTGTTTGCATATTTTCCCAAAATGGGTTTCCAGTCTAAAAAGGATAATAACTCACTATGTATTTCATGTTCGTATTTCAGGTTTCCCCTCATGGTTTCTGTGGAGATCAGCCTACCTCACACGCCTTGGAAGCTGGCGACTAAGAATGCAAGTTCCGCTGGACTGGACAAAGACATTATTCTTTGGTCGCGATGTATCGAGATTTGAATAGTCCATGCGTGTGTAAGATGAATGGGTATTCCTTCATGGGAGATAACTTTGGCATGGAAGTACATAATTTGCCTCCCTTTTCATAGGGGACTGGGAGTTGGGGGGGGATACTTTTAAAGCAAAGAATTTGCTGTTTCCTTATGCCAGTATACCAGTCTAGAGGGAGCAAACTCTTTCCTATAAGACTAGCTTCCCACTTTTAGGTGCAAATTCTTGTAATGAAACACCATAAACCCCTATGAGAAATACCTCAAACATCAGAGAAACATAGAAAGGGCTGAAGACTGTTTAACTATACACTTAAACATGTATGGATACACATTAAGGGGAAGCAGCTCTTCTATTTTCATTTTTGTCTCCCTTCTTAGTAGAGGTTGAGCCTGAAAGGAAAGAATTTGCTTCTAAAGGAGCAAATGGAGGGAATTTGCTCCTTTAGAAGCAGATTCTTACCTTTGAAAGTAGGCCCCATCTTGGAAGGGATTCAACCTATGGGGAAGCAAAAAGGACGTCTTGAAACAGAGCTCTAGATAAGAGGGCGTGTTTGATGATAATTAAGGATAATTTTTCTTATTTCTCATTGAAACCATATGTTGTGACCCCTCATCTGAACCGTCTCGTCGAGACGGTTCAGATGAGGGGTCACAATATATGTTTTTAGGCAGAGGTAACAAAAATTATCCCTAATTATCACCAAATACTCCCTCTTATCTAGAGCTCTGTTGAAACTTGTTTTCCTAGAAATGGCAAGAATAACATGGAGGTGTGCCATATGCCTTAAAAACTGTGCCATTACCTCCTTGGTGAGAGTAACCATTGTTGTTGTTGAATAATTGATGCCTATGCTAGCACATCTCCTATAATCAAGTGGAACTGTTAGTCCACCACCTCCTATATAAAATAGAGGCAACACAGTAAAATATGTCCAGTCCACCACCAATACAATCATGAATTAACAGTCACTGAAAAAGTAAACAATATACACCACCACACACTTTTCTGTGATCAATTGTCAAGACAACTGAAGCTTAGGAAGACTCTGGGTGGCCTTGTGCCTTTGTGCTCAAGTCCAACTTCAGTTTTTATTTGATTTTGATACAACTTTGAACTAGACAATCACTAAAGGTGATGAATGCCCCCGCCATATGCCTCACTAGAAAAGTAATGTGTTAAAACATATTTGTGTGAAGTTACATCAAAATCTGTCAATAAATAAAGGTGCTAGGGGGATGACTGAGTTTTTCTTAAAAATAGCAACTGTGACCTTGACCTTGGAACTACAACCCTGAAAGGTTTACTTGTCCAAGATATTGTCATACTTAATATATGTGTGAAGTTCTATCAAAATCAGTTAACAAATAAAAGCGCTAGAACCATGACAAAGATTTACATTTACCTATAATAGCATCTGTGACCTTGACCTTGGACCTACAATGATGAAACGTAAATTTGTCCCAGATATTGTCAAGCTAAATATTTGTGTCAAGTTATGCCAAAATCATTCCAGAGGGATGACAGCATATTTTCTAAAATAGCAAATATGACCTTGACCTTTACCCTGAAATTCTGGATCACGAACTTGTCCAAGATATTGTCACACTAAACATTTGAGTGAAGTTACATCAAAATTGTCAATGAATAGAGGAGTAGAGGAATGATAAAGTTTTTTTCTAAAAATAGCAACTGTGACCTTGACCTTGGACCTGTTTAAATCCCTACATCAAATACAATTGGAGGAGTTGCAGAGACAAGAACAGTACGACAAATGTGAAATATGGTCAAAATATTTATGTTATTCAAGGGGACATAATTCTGCAATAAAGACCTTAATCAAAGTTCTGTTTCCTTTATGCACATGTTCAATGCATGTCTGAACTGTGCTGCAAGTTTCAACTCCCTACATTAAATACTGTAGGAGGAGTTGCGGAGACAAGAACAGTACTCAAATGTGAAATATGGTTATTATATGTATATTATTCAAGGGGACATAATTCTGCAACCATGACCTTAATCAAAGTTCTGTTTCCTTTATGCACATGTTCAATGCATGTCTGAACTGTGTTGCAAGTTTCAACTCCCTATATCAAATACTGTAGGAGGAGTTGCGGAGACAAGAACAGTACTCAAATGTGAAATATGGTTATAATATGTATATTATTCAAGGGGACATAATTTTGCAATAAAGATCTTAATCAAAGTTCTGTTTCCTTTATGCACATGTTCAATGCATGTCTGAACTGTGTTCCAAGCTTCCGCTCCTTGCATCGAATACTGTACACGGCTGGTAATGCCGTAAGGGGCGATCAAAAGTTATGCATGTTAAATCCTTATGAGAGTTTCCGGACATGAGCAACGGGAGCGAACAACAAACAACAAACATGTCACGTAGGCGAATTTATCATTTATTATGATGCTCCCAGGTAAATATTCCAAAATCGGACAATGCTATTCCCAACAATTAGCATTTTTGCGCAATCGAAAGAGGTCACAGAGGTTTATAACAAAAGAGTGTGTCTAAAAATCCAGTTCTTCTGGATGAGGGTTGTTGTTGATTAATCTGTTTTGACCTTGAAAACGCGTGTTTTAGGCGTAAATTTATATGTTTAGTGAGACAAAAATACTAACTACGAATATTTTTTATGTCTTAATAGAAAGTCATTAAAATTCGGTTTATAAAGGTTGATATTTTAAAAAATAGGAAAAAATTATGATTTACGAGATCGACTCTCCCTTACGGGTCGGTTACCCCTTACGGGTCAATTTGGTTTATGTTCTGATTATCCAATAACCAACGGAATACTCTTAAAGTCTCTGTTGATGGGTCTTGGTAAAACGTTCGAGCATCATTCAAACTCCAAAGACACTTGAAATCATCCCATTTTACAAGCATTCATGCACTACCTAGAAACTTGTAACCATGGCCCTCCCAGTCCCAGTGAGTAACAGTGTTTTTGATCCCTGCTAAAAGCCCAGCACTGTGGGGACATTCAGTTGTTATATGACCCCCCCCCCCACCCCCCGCATTATGTTATATTGTCATTGCACTGCCATGTTTACCTATATATATATGAAACCTATGGTTTTTCCTCTGCACTGCTCTATCCCCCACCCTGCTCCAGGGCAGGTTATAAATGCCTAGTGCATTAGCTCGAAATAACATAATTTTGGGACTATTTAAAACAGAGACAGCATTGTTTCACGCAACCGGTTCAAAACTGGTACGAGAATCACCCTGTGGCTGTTGAGGTGATATACATCGATAGCTGTATTTCCATGGCTTGGAAATTAGAATCACAGTAAATAGCCAACCACTATTTTTGGAATTTGTGATGGCGAAACTTTTTGATTATTGTTATTACATCGTGCATCAACATTGAGAATATTCCTGTTTTTGGGAACTTATCTTTTATGATTTTTTTTCTCATTGAAATGTCTTATTTGCAAGTGTTTGACCTGATTTGTAACAAGGGCAACACCCACAAAAACTAAATGTCTCATTTCAGATGGTTAATTATAAAAAAATCCTTATTTTTGCCCCAATGGTATTGCCATAATTCGTCTCGTAATGGGCAATCGTCTCGATAGGGACATCCGATGTCGTAAGGGGTAATAGTTACCAAAAGCTCGTCGCGGTAACAATGTGGCACCAAAAAGTTAACGCTGGTTGATTTTGCTTGAAAGATAGTGGAGAAAGAATACAATAACTTACAACCATAAAGCAGTTTAGACCATTTGTTGTAAAGAATACCTGTGAAAACAACCACGAAAACTGATTACACGGCTACACCATATATGGGAGAACCTAGATTACACGTCAGCTATTGACGTCTGATTCTTTCGTTTCTTGTGCAGAAATGATTATTGTTGGGAATCACATTCTCCTTTTGCCTATATTGTGTTGTGAAGCAGTAAAAACAGATAAAATATTGGTACTTACGTACCGGTTGCCATAGTAGTTCGCTCCCGTTGCTCATGTCCGGAAACGCTCGCAAGGATTTAATATGCATAACTTTTGATCGCCCCTTACGACATTACCAGCCGTGCCGTAGGAGGAGTTGCGGAGACAAGAACAGTACTACAAAGTGTGATGGACGGACGTACATACGGACGGACGTACGTACGTATGCACGGACGAACAAGGGCAAAACTATATGCCCCTCCCCACTTTGCGGCGGGGGCATGAAAAATTGTCATCACTATTTGAGTTCAGTTCAGTTCAATTCTCCTAACGACATTCCTCAAGTGGCTCAGTGGTACGTAACCATAGTAGCACGCACCTGGCGCTGAGTGTCCAATGTCATCACCATTTGATGGTGTGTCATATTTTACCAGGTCATGATTCTGTCAGAGTTACGGTCCTTAATCTGTAAATTTGTTGCATGTATGAACTAAACAGAAATTGAATCAGTCAGCATCTGTTTTTCAGTTGATCATATTATATTTTGACAGAATTATGGCCTTTGATCATATCTCAACTTGAGGCCATGGCTCCTTTCAAAATCAAATGTCCCATTTACTGACATGTCCATATGTTGGGGGACATTTGGCCTTTTATTTTCATTAACATACATTGTAGCCCCTCATGAGAGGTTAGGTGGATCTATGGGTAGTATATATGTTGTAGCCTTCTTTAGAACACTTTCTTTAATGAGTCCCAATGAAGGGTCATAAAATGAATGGGTACACCTCCATGTTTTTCCACCAGTTTTACAAAGGGAAACAACTTTCTTGAGTTCCTGTATACTTCCCTGGAGGACAAAGCTCTACCCTTCCCAGCAGGCACATGACGTTGAAATGACGTCGCACTAACGTTGATGCGACGTGGTGACGTCACATCGACGTCGGTGCGACGTCATGTGCCTGCTGGGTTAAAGGAAAGAATTTTCTCCTAGAGGAGCAAGATCTTTTCTTTAAGAGTTGACTGCAATTGAAAAGGGAAGCAAAAACGAACATTGCTGAGTTGCTTCCCCTGAAAGTGTACCCATTCACCATACTAAAGCTCTTTTGGAAAATAAACAGAAGTTAGCTTCCAATCATCAAACCTCACCCATACAAAGGGCCAATTGCATAACAAATTTTTGACTGAACTGAATCAGAACTGATCATGAGCTTGAAGACAATATCTTTTTCAGATCATGAATTGATTATGCTGTTATTTTATAGCCATATTCTGTGATGAGTGAGCTTTGTAGTCTTTCCTGCGACTAGCGGAGGCGAGACATACATATTACTTTTCTGGCATTGGCAGTGTAAGACTTTTGTCAAGTTTTATGGTATAGCTGTTTTGTGAAAAAGGGCAGCCAGGTGAGACACAGCATTCCGCAGAATTCTGGTTTACCTAGGCTCGTATTAGATCTTTGTATACGGGTATTTAGCTATGAATTATTTGAGCTGCATCCCAAAAAAAACCCCAAGAAAATGGCATGGGTCTAGGGAAGGCTCAGATCAGCCTGGGCATTCTGATCAGGTTCTTTGCTGTGCACTTAAAGGATGGCTAAGGGTCTCAGCTAGCTCTGTGTGGACAGGGAAGACTGTTCAGACTTGGCAGATAGGCTGATCTGAATCTTTGCTGGAAGCACGTACCGTTTTGTTGGTTTTGTCATGCCACAGCTCATTTATTGTCGCACCTGCTTTAGCAAGGTGCGATATAGGCGTCCGGTTTTCCGTTCGTCATTCCGTCCGTCCGTCAGTCCGTTCACATTTACGTCAACCCTAGCGTTAAAGATTTGTACAGTTAATTTCTCCAAAACCACTGCAGCCATGGTTTTCAAATTTCATATGAAGCATGATCAGACTACATGGCTTCAGATTACAGAAATTCAGCCTGGTTGAGAATTCAAGATGGCCGCCTGTTACTAAAAATAGCAAAACAACATAATTAACATTTTCTCTAGAACCACTAGGTATATTTGGCTGAAACTTTGCATGAAACATCAATAGGACCTTTTTAGCTCACCTGAGCACGAAGTGCTCAGGGTGAGCTTTTGGGATACCGTGATGTCCGTCGTCCGTCGTACGTCCGTCCGGACGTCCGTCCGTCCGGACGTCCGTCAACTTTTGCTTGTGTACACTCTAGCGGGCACAGTTTCGATCCAATCTTTATGAAACTTTGTCAGAATGTTTATCTCTATAAAATCTAGGCCAAGTTCGAAACTGGGTCATGGCGGGTCAAAAACTAGGTCACTAGGTCAAATCTTAGAAAAACCTTGTGTACGCTCTAGAGGGCACAGTTTTCATCCAAAGTTTATGAAACTTTGTCAGAATGTTTATCCTTATAATATCTAGGATAAGTTTGAAACTGGGTCACGTCGGGTCAAAAACTAGGTCACTAGGTCAAATCATAGAAAAACCTTGTGTACGCTCTAGAGGACACAGTTTTGATCCAATCTTTATGAAACTTTGTCAGAATGTTTATCTTCATAAAATCTAGGCCAAGTTTGAAACTGGGTCATGTCGGGTCAAAAACTAGGTCACTAGGTCAAATCTTAAAAAAACCTTGTGTACGCTCTAGAGGGCACAGTTTTGATTCAAAGTTCATGAAACTTTGTCAGAATGTTTATCCTCATAGTATCTAGGACAAGTTCGATACTGGGTCACGTCGGGTCTAAAACTAGGTCACTAGGTCAAATCATAGAAAAACCTTGTGTACGCTCTAGAGGACACAGTTTTGATCCAATCTTTATGAAACTTTGTCAGAATGTTTATCTTCATAAAATCTAGGCCAAGTTTGAAACTGGGTCATGTCGGGTCTAAAACTAGGTCACTAGGTCAAATCATAGAAAAACCTTGTGTACGCTCTAGAGGACACAGTTTTGATCCAATCTTTATGAAACTTTGTCAGAATGTTTATCTCCATAAACTCTAGGACAAGTTTGAAACTGGGTCATGTCGGGTCAAAAACTAGGTCACTAGGTCAAATCTTAGAAAAACCTTGTGTACGCTCTAGAAGGCACAGTTTTGATCCAAAGTTCATGAAACTTAATCAGAAAGTTTATCCTTATAATATCTAGGATAAGTTTGAAACTGGGTCACGTCGGGTCAAAAACTAGGTCACTAGGTCAAATCATAGAAAAAACCTTGTGTATGCTCTAGAGGACACAGTTTTGATCCAATCTTTATGAAACATTGTCAGAATGTTTATCTCTATAAACTCTAGGCCAAGTTCGAAACTGGGTCTTGTGGGGTCAAAAACTAGGTCACTAGGTCAAATCTTAGAAAAGCCTTGTGTACGCTCTAGAAGTCACAGTTTTGATCCAAAGTTCATAAAACTTTGTCAGAATGTTTATCCTCATAATATGTAGGACAAGTTTGAAACTGGGTCACTAGGTCAAATAATAGAAAAACTAGGTCACTAGGTCAAATCATAGAAAAACCTTGTGTACGCTCTAGAGGACACAGTTTTGATCTAATCTTTATGAAACTTTGTCAGAATGTTTACTTCCATAAACTCTTTGTCAGAATGTTTATCGTCACAATATCTAGGACAAATTTGAAAGTAGGTCATGTCGGGTTAAAAAATAGGTCACTAGGTTTAATATAAGAACGACCTTGTGTACGCTCTAGAGGGCACAGTTTTGATCCAATCTTCATGATATTTTGTCAGAATGTTTATCCTCACAATATCCAGGACAAGTTTGAAACTGGGTCATTTCGGGTCTAAAGCTAGGTCATAAGGTCAAATCGTAGAAAAACTTTGTGTAAACTCTAGAGGGCGCATTGTTGATTCAATCTTTTTGGTACTATGTCAGAATGTTTATCTCAATAAAATCTAATTAGATTTTGAAACTGGGTCATGTCGGGTCAAGAATAAGTTCACAGGGTCAAATATAAGAAAGACCTTGTGAACGCTTTAGAGGGCACAGTTTTGATCCAATCTTTATGCAACTTTGTCAGAATGTTTGATCTCACAATATGTAGGCCAAGTTTGAAACTGGATAATGTCAGGTCAGA
Organism: Ctena decussata; assembly: GCA_963989385.1. Lineage (NCBI taxonomy): Eukaryota > Metazoa > Mollusca > Bivalvia > Lucinida > Lucinidae > Ctena > Ctena decussata. The sequence continues at coordinate 3,453,394 of OZ022511.1, read as the reverse complement.
AACTAGGTCACTAGGTCAAATATCAGGAAAACCTTGTGTACGCTCTAGTAGGCACAGTTTTGATTAAAAAATAATGAAACTGTCAGAATATTCATCCTCACAATATCTAGGCCAAGTTTGAAGTTTGGTGATGTCAGATCAAAAACCAGGTCACTAGGTCAAATCTTAGAAAAACCTTGTGAACACATTTGAGGGTACATTTTTTATCCAATCTTTTTGAAACTTTCTCAGAAAGTATATCATCACAATGTCTAGGCCAAGTATGAAAGTAGGTCATGTCGGATCAAAAACTAGGTCACTAGGTCAAATATAAAAACCACCTTGTGTATGCTCTAGAGGGCACAGTTTTGATCCAATCTTCATGAAATTTTGTCAGAATGATTATCCTCACAATATCTAGGCCAAGTTTGAAGCTGGGTCATGTTGGTTCCAAAACCAGGTCACTAGGTCAAATCTTAGAAAAACCTTGTGTACACTCTAGAGGGCACATTTTTGATCCAATCTTTTTGAAACTTTGTCAGAATGTATATATGTATATTGTCACAAAATGTAGGCCAAATTTGAAAGGTGGTCATGTCGGATTAAGAACTAGGTCACTAGGTCAAATATACGAACGACCTTGTGTACACAAGGATTGTCTTAAATATCCATTCTGTCGGTCCAACTGTCCATCATTTCACAGTAGGTAAATAATTACGTTCACAATAATCTTACATAACCCTTGTGTTTTTGGCAAAATACAAATTGTTACATGCACTTTTGGAGCACCGGTTTTCTTAGTTTCTAGAACAGTCTACTTCCACCCCTTGTTGTTTTGAAAGTTCTCGCCATGACCATCTGAGACAAAGAATTTTTGTTTGAAACTGAGCTAACTTAGCAAAACTTTTGAACTTTCTGAAGACTCAAATGAGTTAAATTTTATACTTCACTACACTAAGTCTTCAGCAGTTGGTCATGTACAGTAGAAACCCCAGGTCATACAGGTACATCTTCTGTACTCTTTAGATCTGTTAATGGTTTTGAGCAATGTATTTGACAAATTCAAAAACAATATGCATGTTGTATAGAAGTGTTTTTTTCTTGTGTTTACCTTTTCTGAACATTTCAAAAATTATTCATTTTATCTTGTTTCAGGTGGAGCCAGCCTGTTCAAGCTGTTGATCGATAAAGAGAAAAAATCCATCCCCATCAAATAAGGGTGGAAGATAAATGCGTACCCAATATTTTAACCACATTTATTACAACACAGATCATTTGTTGTCGCACTGTAGCATATTGTGCACAGTTTATCATTGTATTTCACAAGTACAATAATTTATACAAATTCTTTAAATTTGCTGAAAATTACAGCAATTATCTGTGTTTAGTGAATCGCAGATTTCAGCCCTGTACCGGGTAAGTGCCACTGATGAAAGATGATATTAAGTAGTGTGTTCCCTTCTGGACAAAGTGAACACATATCAAATGTGTGTCATAATAGATAATTTAGGGGATAACTATTGAAAATTGTCATTTGGGGAGGTAAATCGTTGGTTTTATGGTAGGAATTTTTGTTTTACGGCTCAGCTGACGTGCTGCCCTACGCAATTTGCGACCATAAAACCAACAATTTACCTCCCCAAATGAAAATTTTCAATACAGTTATCCCCATTCCAATGCACCTTTTCACATTTTCATCTTACAAAGTGTACTTTTTTGTACCCATTACAAGCGCTTTTAGCAGTGTAAAACCAAACGTCAGCCAAGGAGAAGCGACGTTGTATAATGCCGTCGGGTTTGCGACAGTATATCGCAGAATATACTGTCGCAAAGCTTTGACGTTATCCAATCAGACATCACGTTATATCTGTAAGTGCATTAGAATACTTGTTTTGTTTTGCTACGAAATATAATTGTAGCATATTCTGAAAGACAAGTGTGAATTACTTCATCAGTGTTAAAACAGGGTCTCTTCCTGGGTTTAAAACTAACCACCTTGCTGACCACTGATTGTGAAAATATTCTCTTTGCAGCTCCTAGGAATTTTAAGTCTTTAGTTTAAATTATATTTCTTAGAAAAATGAATATTACCTTTAGTAATTAATTTCTTATTTTAATTCTGTTTCCATTTTCACAGTTAATTCTACTTGATCTTATTCTATAGTTTTCTATTACATTTGTTTACATGTATATTTTGTTTAATCCTTCAAATTTTCTTTTCTAGGTATCGCTGATCACTTCTAGTATTCAGAGTGGTTGACTATATTCTTTTATATTATAACATTTTAATTTTCATTGCCTTAATTGTGATTATTAAACTTTTGTGAAACTGTGATTTGGATAACTATTGGAACTTTTGTGGAGTGTGACGTGTAAAGACAGTGTGTTGGTGTGGGATTGTATTGTTGACGTGAGGGAATTGGAACACATATTCAAGATAGTACTTGGCTGAAGGTATAGTTTTCTTTCATTAACTCGCTTGATTGTCTGCAAAAATTGCCCGCTCTTAGTTCAAACAACTCCCAACCAAACTTGGTCAAATATTTTATGGGCATAATACCTTGACCCAAATTTGATAACCAATCAGATGACATTAATCCAGAGTTTTGGGCTTTAAATTACCCTAAATTGAACAGAGGTCAAAGGTCAAGATCATTCAGTTCTGTAATAATATGATTATTGGTACGGATCAATAACTCATCAATTGTTCAAACTACAATCCTTGTCTTTGGAGCCTGGTAGCTCAGTGGGTTAAGTGCTGGCCTCCTGATGTAGCGGACCGGGTTCCAGCCTAGCTTGAGGTGAGATTCTTTCCTACCATAAACTGGGTTCCATTGCACACAGCCTTTCATTATCAACGTCTCATCCTCCTGATATATCTGAGATACGGTTGAAAAGGATGTAAAATCATCGCAAGTCATCATTATTGTATTTAAAAAGCTTCATCATGATGAATAGATGATCCCTATTTTTTTGACGACATAGGTCAAAGATCAAGAACATTCCATTTAGTTCTGTAATAACATGGTTATGGTTTCTGCTAAATACTTTATCTATTGTTCAACCTTCAGTTCTCTTACTCAATAGGGAGGTTTGTCATATTAAAAAGATGACCCCAAATTTTAGGTCAGTTCATCAAAGGTTAAGGTAATTCAATACTATAATACCATGAAATGGTTTCTGAGTAATAATTCATTCATTGTTCAACCTACAGTTCATGTTTAGTAGATGAGCCTTTTTCTTTTGAGATCTGTAGGACAATGTCATTCAGTGATTTCAATTCCATCATTCAACTCACAGTTCTCATATTTGGTAGGAAGGTTTGTAGGTCAAGGTCATTCAGTTTTTGTAGTATCATGATTATGGTTTCCAATCAATTAGTCATCCATTGTTCAACCTACAGTTTTCATATTTGGTTGGGAGGTTTGCATGATGAGTAGGTGACCCTTCTTTCTTTTGAGGTCAGCAGATCAAAGGTCAAGGTCATTTAGTACCATAATATCATGGTTATAGTTTCTAAACAATAACTCACCCATAGTTCAGCCTACAGTTCTCATATTAAGTAGGGAGATTTATCATAATGAGTAAATGACCACTATTTTCAGGTCACTAGGTCAGAGGTCACGGTATTTCATAACTGTAATATCATAACTTTAATATCATGAAATGGTTTTCGTTCAATAACTCATTCATTGTTCAACCTACAGTTCTCATATTTGGACAGAAATTTTGTCTAATGAGTAGATGACCCCTATTTGATTTGAGGTCAGTAGGTCAAAGGCCAAGGTCATTCTGTTCTGTAATAACATTGTTCTGGTTTTCTATCAAAAACTCATCCTTTGTTCAACATATAATCCTCATATTTGGTAGGGAGCTTTGTCTTGATGAGTAGATGACTCCTATTTCTTTTGAGGTCAGTAGGACAAGCGTCACGGTCATTCAGTATTTGTAATATCATGGTTATGGGTTCTGATCAATAACTGACCCATTATTCAACTACAGTCCCCATATTTGGTAGGGAAGTTCGTCATGATGAGTAGATGACCCCTATTTCTTTTGAGGTCAGTAGATCAGAGCTTAAAGTCATTATATCCCGCCACACGTTAGTGGCGGGTTATTGTGTTTTCACGTTGGCTGTCCGTGTTTTTGTCCATCCGTAGTACGTACGTCCGTCCTTCTGTCCGCACTTCATTTCTGTTCAGTAACTTAAGTATTTATCAACGGATTTCCTTCAAATTTTGCATATGCATTTGTAATGAGAATGTGTCGCTTGATAATGTTAATGGGTAAATTTCGGTAATTTCTGACAGAGTTATGGCACTTGTCAATGTACAAAAAATGGTTTCTGGCCTCTAGTTCCTTTATTACTTGGAGTATCATGATGAAACTTCACAAACATGATCGAAGTAACAAAAGCTTTTTATGAGCTTAGAAATCTTATCATTGGGGGTTATCTGCCCCTGCCCTGGGACTATATACATGTTTATCATATGACGTCGCATCTGAGAGTGTAATAAAGCCATGCATTAAAAACTATAATCCACTAGTGGATTAAAAATGCAAATTACATCGTAACGTTATGCATTGACGTCCATAAAACGTCGCGTTTTCTAATGGCGAAATCGTGACGTTTTAGTGCAAAATTTGCTAATAAAATGCGATTTTAGTGTCATATGATAAATAGAATCTTGCATTCGTGCTCTTGTATTATTGAATTCATTAAATTGTTGGTGAAAACGATAAGATGCTCGGCAAAGCCTCGCATCTTATCATTTTCCCCAACTCGTTTAATAAATTCAATAATACATGAGCACTCATGTAAGATCCTCTATATAAAATCATGAAAAATTCAATATGAAATCAGAGTAAGAAGCAACTTTTCAGAAACTTTCAGCAAGTGATCAGAGTGATGAAAGCCTACAGTGATGCTCAAATTTACCCCATTTACCCCATGAAAGTCAACCCATCCCCATCCCCTGGCTATATACATGCTTAAATCTTGAAAAATGGGTGAAAAAGGTTTGCAGTGGTGGGGTATCACGCAGTCGTTTGCGATGCTTTTCTTCAGTTCTATAATATGGTTATGGTTTCCAAGCATTAACTCATGCATCATTCTATCTACAGTCCTCATATTTGGGAGAGAAGTTTGCCTTCTTTGAGGCAACACATGTTTTACAAACATCTCTTGTTTTTTTGTTTGTTTTTTTAAATCAATTCAGTACAGACTGATGCCAGACTGATGTACTAAAATTACCTGTGATACAGTTATTGAAACACTCATTTTAAACTGTAAGTGTTGTGCAATATTGTTTTGATTACTAAAATGAACAACTGAATCAATTGTATATAGTAAATTGTATGGTTTTCATGTTGGGTGTATTTCCAGAAGAATGCCCAAGACAAAGCACAAGTCACCCTCTCAGAGGAATGCAGCTAATCGGCTACAGATGAGGGAGAGGAGAGCAGCAAGACATGAGACTGTTGGTGGTGGTATTCCAGGCTGCAATGTTGCAGATCCTGTCAGATCTGTGCCAGATGGGGGTACTGGTGACTTGGGTGCAGTTGGGCCATCTGGGCCATCTGCACTGGGTGCTGATAAACAGATGGAGGCCAAAACCCACCTCTCTAAGCCCTCTGGGCCATCTGTGCTGGGCGCTGATAAACAGATGGAGGTCAAAGCCCACCTCTTTAAGCCCTCTGGGCCATCTGTGCTTGATAGTTTTGCAAAGAGTTCACTTGATAGTTTGCCAAAGAGTTCACTTGATAGTTTGCTATATAGTTCAGTTGATGGTTCACTTGATAGTTTGCCTGATGGTTTAATTGAGAACACACCTGAGATAGTGCCTGAATGTATGCTTGGTACTGCACATGGACCTTCGGTTGTTACTGAACACACACTTCTTGCTTTGCTGGAATCTACCACTGACTCAGGGTCTGCTGATCAGATGCAAACAACTGAACAGTCAAAACATTCCATGTACATAGCTACACCCATTGCAGATCAAAATGAAATGTCTGTTTTGTCAGATATACCAGGAAGCTCATTCAGTGGTATTCGGATGAATTACTCTGGTGTTACAGGAGTAAATCTGTCAACTTCAAGAAATTCCATTCATGGATCATTTCATCAAGGAAATGAGATATTTAGTCCACAGTCACGTGGAAGTCAGTGTGTCACAAATTCTTTATGTGCTCTGATATATGAACAATATTCAGAGATAAACTCACAACAAATGCTCGACAGCGTGCTTATTGAGGGTGATTCTTTGTACAAAGAAATCATTTCTGGATTGGATGGCAAAGTAATGCTGCAAAGCAACCTATTAAGTTTTGAAGAAATTCCATGTGAGGTCACTGTCTCAAATAGGAACCTAAATGTATTGAAATCTGATGTTATATCAGGTGTAGCTATTCAGCAGTTTGGAACTTCCAATTTACCTACTCTTCACCAATCACTGTCTTCAGCATTACAGATATCAAAGCAAGTGCTAGTTATAATAAGAGACATATGCTCAGCAGTGTATGTAACTACAGAGCAGTATCACTTTTTCGATTCGCATTCTCATGGGCAAGATGGCTTATCTGCACCTGATGGCTCATCCATATTAATGTCCTTTTATAATCTGGAAGATTTAGTTGCATATATGTATGCATTTTACGGAAGCATGAACATAGATATGAGTACACAATTTGACATGTTGCCATTGCACTTCACAACAAGGACAGATATGTCCAAATGGAAAACAATATCACGTAAAAAGCATAGGAAGAATTTTAGTCGAAGTCAAGGCAGTTCTGTGATACGCACACTGATTAACACAAGTAACAGTGAAAATCATTCAGAAGAAGAGAATCACAGCACTTTAATTGGCAAGTACTTTAAGGATCAAAGGGAAAGGAGAAGACACAAAAAGAGTGAAGCAATTAAAACAGATAAAAGAACTTATCAGTGGCTATATAAGCGAACACAAAGACAAAGTGAATTATATCGTGAAATTGAACGCCAAAATAGCAGAGAATCAAAGAAAAAGGCAAGGCAATCAGATGAGTACAAAGCAAAGGATCAGAAATGTCACAGAGAGTCATTGAAAAAAGCAAGGCAATCTGAGGAGTACAAAGCAAAAGATAAGAAATCGAACAGAGAATCAAAACAAAAGGCAAGGCAATCTGAGGAGTACAAAGCAAAAGATAAGAAATCGAACAGAGAATCAAAACAAAAGGCAAGGCAATCTGAGGAGTACAAAGCAAAAGATAAGAAATCAAACAGAGAATCAAAACAAAAGGCAAGGCAATCTGATGAGTACAAAGCAAAGGATCAGAAATGTCACAGAGAGTCATTGAAAAAAGCAAGGCAATCTGAGGACTACAAAGCAAAAGATAAGAAATCGAACAGAGAATCAAAACAAAAGGCAAGGCAATCTGAGGAGTACCAAGCAAAAGATAAGAAATCGAACAGAGAATCAAAACAAAAGGCAAGGCAATCTGAGGAGTTTAAAGCTAAGGAAAATTTTAATCAAAAGGCTTGTAAAAGAAGAACTAGATTGATTGAGCAATATAATCAATGGGAGGCAGAACAAAAAAGAATCAGTCGACAGTCATATGATTTCAAAAGAAGGGAAATTAAGATACAAAACAAATCTAAGAAGAAGGCTAGAATGAACCCATACAATGTGGAAAAAGAAAGAGTTGCAAAACAACAATGGAGAGCAGACTCCAGAAATAATCAGACAGAAAAGATACTAGATTGTAACAGGAAATCTTCTAAACGTAAAAACCCAATATTTCATGAAAATGAATGTATAGCTTCAAAACGAAGAAAATCTGGTTTTGATATAAACACATGTATAGAGCTCTTTCATAAAAGCATATCAATTGGTCCAGTATACATATGCAGCTGTTGCCACCAGACATGGTTTAAACATAGTGTGTCTCAAGTTACATCTTTGTCTTATGATCAACAACAAAAATATTTGACAAAATTTATATCCATTGATAATAAGGAATGGGTATGTGTAACTTGCAAAAGCAGTATTTGTGCAGGAAAAGTTCCTAAATTATCTGTTTTAAATGGAATGGAGTGGCCTACAAAACCTAAAGAATTGGATCTGTTTCCACTAGAGGAGCGTTTAATTGCTTTGCGAATACCATTTATGCAGATTAGAGAATTGCCAAGAGGCCGTCAGTTGTCAGTTAAAGGAAATGTTGTAAACGTTCCAGTAGACATACAACCTGTCATTGATGCATTGCCCAGACCGTTTAACGAAAATGTAACAGTAGCAGTGAAACTGAAAAAAAGAATGTCATTTAAGTCTTGTGCATTCTCTGAAAATGTAAGACCACTCAGAGTGCTTGTTGCATTACACTGGTTGATGAAATCAAGCGATTTGTATAAGAATGCAAATGTAGATATAGATGAGGAGTGGATCAAAAGTGTTACAGAAGATTGCAATGAATTAATAGAAGAGTTTGTGTCATCTGAAACAAGTAATTCGACTGTAGGTGCAATATCACAAGATGAATGTCATAACAAAAAAACTTTTCATGAAAATTCATGTGAACTTCTCAAAAATGAATCTGATTCAGTAAGTTCTAGTGCAAAAAGATCATCCAGTGATGAACTGTATGATTCTGATGCAGAAGAAGTTAGCCAAGAAAATGTCGGAAACATTGATACTCTCTTAGATGATGCAAATATTGAAAACAGAAATTCTACATTTACCTTTGCACCTGGAGAAGGTCAGCAACCATTAAGTATCTACCAAGACAAAGATTCAGAATTCCTTTGTTTCCCAAGCATATACTGCGGACAAAAAAGAATGGAAAATGACAAAAGAATGGTACCAGTATATTACAGTGATATAGCAAAATGGGAGTTAAGGAGTGTAGACAGACGAGCTGCTAACAGTGTGCCAAACATATTTTTCAAGCTGAAAAAAATACAGATGAAACAGTTAAATGATAAAGCCAATCTTGCTGTCAGAAGGTGTCAAACTGGAACAAACACTATGACTGCTGCACAAGCAAGAGATCCAAATTATATTGACAACATTGTTAAAAGGGATGAAGGTTATTATTTGTTTAAGCAAATTAGAAATTCGCCAGCATATTTAGAGACTAAGAAAAAGGATGTGTTTGCAATGATACGCCAGTTAGGCCTACCCACCTGGTTTATGTCTCTATCTTCTGCTGATACAAGATGGACTGATCTTTTGAAAATGTTAGCTAACTTAAATGATAATGTTGAATACACTGATGAACAGGTAAATAATCTTACATGGGAACAAAAGATTAAACTTGTTCAGGCAGACCCTGTCACTTGCTCCAGATACTTTGATCATAGAGTGCATGAATTTATTAATTCGGTTTTGAAAAGTGACCATAAACCTATTGGAAAACTTACTGATTACTTTTATCGAGTTGAATTTCAGCAAAGAGGTTCACCACACATTCACATGATTGTTTGGATTGAAAATGCCCCAAAATTTAATGTGAACACAAATGCCGAAATAACTGCTTTTGTGGATGAGTTTTTACAGTGTTGTGTGGATGACCAAGAAATGAAACATTTGACAGATATTCAAATTCACAAACATTCTAGAACATGTAGAAAAAAAGTTGACAAAATATGCCGCTTTGGATATCCATTACCCCCACTTCCATGTACAATGGTGTTAGATCCGCTTGAAGTAGACCAGGATAAGTACATCAAGTTACACCAAAACTTACAGAAAAAAATGAATAATGAAAAAAATGGATATGATATGACATACAAACAATTTCTGACAACAGTTGTTCAGATGAGTGAAGAGGATTACATCCGATGCATTCGAAGCTCATTAAAATCATCAAAGGTGTTTTTGAAAAGAAAACCAAGTGAGATCCGTGTAAATTTATACAATAAGACTGTATTGAAGGCATGGAAGGCAAATATTGATATGCAGTTTGTGCTTGATCCATATGCATGTGCTATGTACATTGTTTCATATATCAGTAAGTCGCAAAGGGGAATGAGTAATTTATTATATTCAGCAGCCAAAGAGGCGAGAAACGACAACATGGATATCAAAAGACAAGTGAGGCATATTGGAAATGTTTTTTCAAATAGTGTAGAAGTTAGTGCTCAAGAGGCTGTATACCTAGTTCTGCAAATGCCGTTAACAAACTGCACCAGAGATGTTGTATTTATAAATACATCAACTTCGGACAAGCGCGTGCAGTTATTAAAGTCAAAGTCAGTTCTTGGCGAATTACCCCCTGATTCAACAAAAATAATGTCTGATAATGTGATCAAACGATATTCAAAGCGACCAAAAGTTTTGGAAAATTGGTGTTTGGCTGATTATGTGTCTCAACTAAACATAGTCTACCCAGAAGGTATGAAAACAGATATGGATGATGAAGTTAATGATGACATTTCTATGGAAAATGAAAATGATGATAGACCAGATATGGACAACGAAGAAAATGACACTCTTGTTGATAACAATGTTGATAAATGTTTTCATGATGATATGGCTTTAATAACTTTGAAAAATGGCATAAAGATAAAACGGCGTGGAACTTACAAAATAATACGCTATGTTCGGTTCAATCGTAATTCAGATGAAGAAAACCATTTCAGAGAAAAACTGCTCTTGTTTTATCCATGGAGGAATGAGCAAAATGATTTGAAAGGAAATTTTGGTACTTACAAAGAACACTTTGAATCTATGAAACATATGATAGAGTTGAAATGCCGAGAATATGAACACCATGTCGAGGAGTTAGAGCAAGCAAGAGATATGGCAGAGACGGAATGTGATGCATTTGATGAAATTGCCCCAGGAACAGAGCAAATAGAAGCCGATACTGCCGAGGAAAATGCAGTAGAATCAGAAGCCTTTGTATATTTTAATCCTGATAGAGCTTATGAACATAGGAATCATGACATTGCAATTGAAATAGGATGTTCAGTTTCTGCACCACAAATAAATCCTAATGAAAATATACTGCCAGAACAACAGTATAGAGAACTGTTGAGATGTTTAAACACTAAACAAATGCATTTTTACAATCATGTAATACACTGGATTAAGACTAAGGATGAACCATTATATGCTTTTCTTTCTGGGGGAGCTGGTGTTGGTAAAAGTGTTGTTATTAGAGCGCTGTATCAGACTTTGTTTAGGATGTTAAATCTAAGAGAAGGAGAAAATGCGGATGACATAAGTGTGTTATTATGTGCATATACAGGTAAAGCTGCATTTAATATCAGTGGTTCAACAATTTCATCAGCTTTCAAACAAAAATACAAACAATCAGATCAGACATTGAGCTGTGACAACTTGAATACATTTAGATCCAAATATCGGAATTTATCAGTGGTCATTATAGATGAAATTTCAATGGTTAGTAATTCTATGTTAAATTTCATAGATCAAAGACTTCAAGAGCTGAAAGGAACACGGAAACCATTTGGTGGCGTCAGTATTATTGCTGTTGGTGACCTTTATCAGTTGAAACCTGTGAGTGGAAATTGGATCTTTAACACTTCAGCAAAAGGTGCTGAATCATTGTCTGTGAACCTATGGAAAGAATATTTTACTATGTTTGAGTTGACAGAAATCATGAGACAGAAAAACGATCTCGAATTTGCACAGCTCCTAAATAGACTTAGACACAATGAATTAACAGAAGCAGACAAACTTAAACTAAAAACATGTGAAACAATCTCAACTGCCGATGACCATTGGTTGAATGCTCCACACTTGTTTGCAGAAAACCACTTTATGCATTTGTTCAATCATTCAATCATATCCAGTATGCATGCAGAAAAAGTTATTGTACCTTGTCACGATTCTGTTGTTTCCCCAAAGCTGTCAAAAGACAAGCAGGATGCAAAAATTAAACAAATATCAACAGACCCAAGCAAAACCGCAAACCTTCATTGCTCATTGACAGTGGTTGTAGATATGATATATGATATAAATATTAACATTAACACTGAAGATGGACTTGCAAACGGGGCGTCATGTGTTGTAAAATTTATTGAATACAAGCAGGCAATACAAAACCGTCCAAGCATTATTTGGGTTCAGTTTGACAATGAAAAAGCAGGAATTGAAACCAGAGAAAAATTCAAAAGAAGAGGATTTTATCACGATAAAATAAATGATAATTGGACTCCAATATTTGATATACAACGGACATTTACAAATGACAGAAGAAATATTACGTTTGAGAGAATTCAGTTTCCTTTGCAACCATCTGCAGGTCGATCTGTTCACCGAGCACAAGGCACTACATTAAACAGAGTTGTTATTGATTTATCACAACAAAGGGCAAGAAAAGTCCCCCATATCCACTATGTTGCTCTGAGTCGAGTTAGATCTTTACAAAATCTTCAAATCTTGAATTTCAATGAAAAGGCTTTAGCTCTTGATGAACAAGTCCATACAGAAATGAAACGATTTTATGATGAAGCCATGCTAAAACTCTGCTATATTCCTTTGGATTCTGTAGATTCATCGTCTCATTTTAAAGTTGCATTCAATAATTGTCGTTCTTTACACAAACACATTGAGGATGTCAGGAATGATTATAATTTATTGTCTGCCCACGTTATTGGATTCGCAGAAACTAGATTACATCAGAATGATGATACGATTGATTACAACATACATGGATATCGTCTGATTAGAAATGATCAAGAGACAAATATACAGGCAAATAGGCCTTCACATGGTCTGGCAGTATATGTTAATGACGATGTTGGTGTGACTCCTGTACTGTCATACAGCTCACAAAAGTTGGAATTTACAAGTATAAATATTGAGCATGTGTTGTGTAAAATGCAAATTGTAGTGTTATACAAATCACCTGGTTTGTCATATCATAATCTCAAGTCTCTTCTAGAAAGAAAGCTTGTACCTCATTTAGATGTAGCCAAACCATTACTTGTTATTGGAGATTTTAACATTAATATTTTCCAGGGATGTAGTGACATTGTTAAGTTCATGGATCAAACATTTGCCTGCAAATCATATATAGATCAGCCAACAACAGATAGTCTTTCAGCAATTGATCTTGTGTTTTCAAATCAAAATGGAAGTGTAGGTACAGTTGAAACATACTGGTCTGATCACAAAATAGTATATTATCATACATAGATTGTACATTATATAACCATACAATATAATTATTCACCCGTTTTGTTTTAACAATACCAACCTCATAATTTTGAGGTTGGTATTGTTGGTGGTTATGCATTGATGAGGGTGGCCACCTTCCGTAATGGCACAACTTACATTTGTATATAATAGATTAATGTTTATATCCATTACAGCTAGGATTATGAAATTTGGTACAAACACTATGTATGTCTAGTTGTATCCTGTAAGTGGGAATCAGATTTCTCATAATTGCCTTTGTTTTCCTTTTTTTTCTGTTTCTCCAATCAAATTTTTGACATATTTTTCAGGAACTACTACAGAAAGGATTTTTTGATTTGTTGCAAATGTTGAGTATGACTAGATAAATCATGTAACATAGAATCAGTCTTCTTCTGCTTATCATTGCCTGTGCTTGTCCATTTTTTCTTTCTCTCCATTTAATTTTTGTCACAGATTTCTCTGTTCCTATGGGAGCCACAGACTTCAAATTGCATATACCGGTACATCTTCAGAATGGCCAAGTAGAATCCTTGCTTTACAGTCAGATTGATATATAATATTTATATGTAACAACATAGTTTCAATGGTATTTTAGATTACATTTTTAAAACTGTAAAAAATGTCTATAAAATCTTACCAATTTGCACTAATGAGTGCAATGTTGATTTATTTTAAATAGAGTGAACATCAATATCTTCAAAAACATTAGTGTATCACTTTGATCAAAACAAACAAACACAAGGCTCATGCAAGTTGACATTGATGCTGCACATGTGTTCCTGAATATTTAATATAGGAAATATGAGACATTTTTGTTAATATAATTATATCTAACTCGGTACATGGATATAGCATGTGGTATCGGTACATGGATATAGCAAATGGTATATGCATGTATATTACTTTGTTTGTATGGCTTCCAAATATTTGTATGTCTGAACATAGCTAATTTTGTTATATAAGAATAAACCTTGTTTTGACAGATAAGGCACCTAAATTAAGCTTGGATCTGAATGTAGAGACAGTAATGTCTAAGTCTGTGAATCACGTTTGTTCGGTATTAGATAAATATGTATTTAGTATGCTTCTGTTTGAATAATATCATTGTTTGTATTTGTCATTCATTCGGTATTAGATAAATATGTATTTAGTATGGGTCTGTTTGAATAATAACATTGTATATGTCATTTATTTAAATGTATGCCATTTAGGAATGAAACATTTAGATGTTTCAGAACATTCATTTCGTTTCAGATACGATTCTGTTCATTCTCATGTCTATATTTCAATGGATATATATAACATACGTAAGTTTGTTCTTTAAGAATAAACCTTGTTTATCTGGGGCAAGTCATCTAAATTAAGTTTCCATCTGAATTTAGAGATAGTTCTATATAAGTGTGATGGATGATAAAAAATATGTGGACTTTTGCTGTAGAAATTTTATTATTGAGAGTAAACTCATAAAATTTGCAATAAATGTAGATTCATCTTTCCTTTATCCAGTGATGTATTTAATTTACCAGTCTCACTTCGGGATGTTGTCTATATCAGTTGTCATAGTAACCTTATGACGGTTCTGCGGAGCACGTTAAATATTTGCCTTATTATTTCGAATTGTTTGGTTTATCTTTGGCTATGTCTAATATTGGTTTATCTTTGGCTATGTCTAATATTTGCAGTTGAGTAAAATGCTTGACATTTAATATGCTATTTTGTTATGGTTTCTGGTTTTTACTGTGAGGAAAGTATTGCCGTCAACAATTGTTATGCTTGCATAAGCAGCATAAGCTTTGGTCTGTGGGTCATACAAGGGCAATAAAATGACGTCAACCATTATATGGTATATTTAATGCAGGTCCTAGGGTTTGTTTATAATTGTAAGAAAAAAGAGGGCAGAACCAAAGTCATGTTTTAAATGATCAAAGTAAATATTATTTGATCCGTGTATGTTAGTTTTGTCCGATGCTGGTACTGATTTGAGGGTTGTAGACCTGCATATAGACATACACCGCAAAAGTCTTGTACATGGAAACGAAACTGAAAGCAAAAGTTTTGCTTGGATTTATGACCCGATAAAGATGAGAAGGGTATGCTACAAAATTCTTGAAAATAGTCGTATTGTATGCAGATGTGTCTAAAATTGGTCAAAATCATGATAAAATCTGCAAAAAGGGTGTTAGTTTTTTGAAAACAAAGAAACAAAAGAACCCCAACAACGTTAAAAAGGGACAAAACGTCAAACATCATTAATGTGGTGCTCCACTGTAGCTGTACCTACCTAATATAAAATAGAAGAAAATACTTATTTTTCATTGAAATTACTTCAAAACTTCACATTACGTAGCTAAAAGATCAGTCTTTTCTATGGCATGAGAAATGTTACTATAACTGCATTACCCTAACCGCCACAGCAATAGTCCACGTTCTTTTTGATCACCCCTCGTATATGAATCACGTTTGTTCAGTATTAGATACATATGTATTTAGTATGCTTTTGATTGAATGATAACATTATTGTTTTTATGTATTGTTCATTTAAATTTATGCCATTTAAGTATTTTCAAAATGTTCACTTTTGTTCTGATATGATTTTATTCGTTCTCATGTCTGTATAACTTTTTATCCCCCGACCAAAAGGTTCGGGGATATAGCAATTAGCCTGGCGTAGAACAGGTCATGATGATGTCACATACAAGAATAGTAACTCTTGTTATTTTACTTTTTTGAGTTATCTTTCCTTTGGTGATTTTTTGGCAGACTCGAGTCCACTAACGAATGATGTGATGAAAAGAAATACTTTGTCCAAAGCAAATACTTTGTCAAATAGGTAGTTTGTCTAGTTACAAATTACTTTTTCTCATTTTCTTTATTAAAATGTACACGTAGATAATGAATAGCTTTGAAAAACTTTTATTATATACATTATATCCTTTGTACAATGCAGAGCTCCAGTAGCATACTTAGAGACCTAGATAATATTAAAAAACAGCTTTTTGGTGATAATTATGGATAATTTTGTTAATTCTGTTACTAGTCATCTGAAGCGCCTTAATGAGGCAGCTCACATGATGAGTCACAACATAAGTTTTCAGTGAGGAAAAAAACAACAATAAAACATTAACCCTAATTAACACCAAATACTGTTATTTAGAGACTGCCAGTTCCTCTAACTATTTGGACATCTCAAAATTTTCTATAATAGACTCTTCCAGCTTTTAATTTGGAACAAGTCTTATTTTCTTCTTGTTCAAGGCTGTTTTATTATGAAAATATTAGAAATTGGTGTAGACTAGCAGACACTGTTTCTGAGAAATTTTATTCAGTCATATTGGGTAAATATTGCCTTTTCTGGAGCTGTGCATTTAATAGCTGCAATTACCTAAAAGAGCTTAACAAATTTTCTGAAAATAGCAGTGTACTTTGAACAGTGAAATTTTCAAATAAACTTTCAACAAACAGAATTGTGTGTTTTGTGTTAAAATTATGATGAAAAATATTGAATTATTTCCTCCTGTGCATGCATTAATGCCAGATGCATATACAGTAGAACTTCAAGGCTCGAACCCTGATGGCTCGTTCACCCTGCCTGGCTAGAACTCTTTTCTTGGTTCCTAGAGGTCACTTTATATGGAAACTAGCCCTGGGTGGCTAGAACTACACTAGGCTGGAACTAATTTTCATGGTCCAATGTTCCTGTTTGACCAATGAAGTTCTACTGTTCCATCTTGGAAAGGCACTCCTTTTGCCTCAGGCAAATGCAATCTCCAGAGAACAATAATATTCCAGGTGTCTTTGTCTTCAGGGAATAATTTGCACGATTATTTGCTGAAGCATGAAATGAAAATATTTGAGGAATAATATTTCTGTGCCTGTGAATTATCACTTGATTAATACATGAAGTTGGAGGACAGATTGGGAAAATTTACGATGGCAAACCCTGAGTGAATTAATATTCACATCTGCCTGTGCAAGATCCAATTCAAAATTGTTGCAAAATTAAAATTACTGTGAAAAAAAATACAAAGCTGCTACTTCTTCAAAAAAAAGAAAAATGACTGATGTCAATTTCAATTATGTCATATTAATGCAGATTGCTTTGCAAGGAATGCATCTATAATGTTTATTACCCTTCCAACTTTTAAATGGATATTAAATGCAAGAATTGACAAACAGCTGACTCAACTTATTTTGTATTTACAATGATTTTTTTATTTGAATGACACACTAAAAATAAATCCACACATGAATTTAGCCCATTGGTATGACTATGGCCTAATTAAATGCATTGAAACTCAGTAAGAAAATGTAGGTTAGTATAATGTTTGATATCACTGTAAAGGCAAAATATAGGGCTTCCGATACATGCATAGCTTTGTTGTAAAGGCAAAATGTAGGGCTTCCAATACATGCATAGCATTTGTTACCAGCATGCCGCTAAATAAAGCTATGCTGCAAGCATCAGAACTAACATTACAATGATGCCAGCCACAAACTCCTTGGAAAACATTTATTTCACCACAGTGAGATAATAATGCTACCATTCTATCATCTGTGTTTGCCTAGTTCAGTCTAGTTCAAATCCATCAAAGAAACCAACATGAACGGGTACTTTTTGGGGAAGCGACTCTGCCATTTTTAGCTCACCTCAGCCTTACTGTATTGGTGTTAGTTGCCTCTGTCATCCATCCATAAACATTTTCAAACATCTCTGAAACTACTGGGCAGACTGAACTCAAATTCATATGGAGCCTGCATTGGTCAAAGGATTGAAAGTTCTTCAAATGATATTGATCACATGACCAAGGTGGCTGTTATTCCCATGTATTATGGTAAATACCCTTATAAATCTTCTCCAGAGCCAGTGAATTGATTAATGCTCAGGTGAGCGATTCAGGGCCACCATGGCCCTCTTGTTTTTTAAAATTATGAAAATGAAAAAATCTGTAGCGGAATTAGGTCACAGTGACCTATTTTTGGTTTACCAGTCTCAAATTTGCTCGAGTGCGGATAAATCGTTAAACACTGGGTGGATTTTGCTCAGTTTTAATCAGAATGATTCTTGAAAGGAGTTTTTCTCTCTCTTCTTTTTCACATTTATGGGAGTGTATCATCCAAGATGGCCGCCACTGTCGTTACTAAAAATAGCAAAAACATGAAAATGACTATATTTCAGGAACCCCTGAATGGATTTGGACCAATTTTGTGTCAAAATGATCCTTGACTATATTTCAGGAACCCTTGAATGGATTTGGACCAATTTTGTGTCAGAATGATCCTTGCATAGAGCTATTTTGGTTTTTGGCAAATTGGCCATCCAAGATGGCTGCCATGCACTGTTACTAAAAATAGCACAAACATGAAAGTGGCAGTACCTTAAGAACCATTGGGTGGATTTTGACAAAATTTGTGTCAGAATAATGCCAGAAAATATTTTGTTTTCTTTTTATTCTCAATTCTTCTCAACATGATTTCTGCTACTGTGGAAATGCAATGCAGGTGCGACATAGCATTCCGCGGAATTCTTGTATTATATTCCTCAGAGGTACAGATACAGGGAGGTTAATTCTGGGGTAATTTTTCTTATTTCTCAAAGTTTTTACCTCCCATTAGATCTACCTTTCCAAGACAGTTCTACTGAGGGGTTGATCACAAAGAATGTCCCCCATGGAGTAGGAACAAAAATTATCATAGAACTGTCATCAGCAGAGCTCTAGATAAGAGGGAGTATTTGATGATAATTAGAGATAATTTTTCTTATTTCTCATCTAAACCATATCGTCGAGACGGTTCAGATGAGGGGTCACAACATATGTTTTTATGCAGAATTAACAAAAATTATCCCTAATTATCACCAAATACGCCGTCTTATCTAGAGCTCTGGTTACTGTCACCCGACGTAGGCGGAGGGGGACTATAGAAATGACCCTCGTCCGTCCGTGTGTGCGTCCGTCCTTCCGTCCGAAATCTTGTCCCCGCAACTCCTCCTACGTCTTTCATCGGATTGATTTGAAATTTTACAGAATGTATTCTTATGATATGAAGATGTGCATGTGGTTTTCGATTTTTGTTTCGGCCATTTTTGATGGAGTTACAGCCCTTGCTGACTCAGACCTTCCGAAATCTTGTCCCGGCAACTCCTCCTACATCTTTCATCGGATTGATTTGAAATTTTACAGATTGTATTCTTACGATATGAAGATGTGCATGTGGTTTTTTATTTTTGTTTCGGCCATTTTTAATGGAGTTACAGCCCTTGCTGACTTAGACCTTGTCCCCGCAACTCCTGCAACATCTTGTATCAGATTGACTTGAAATTGTGCAGAATGTTTCATCATGATCTGAAGATGTGCATGTGATTTTGGAATTTCAATTGTCCCACTTTTTACAAAGTTATGGCCCTTTGTCATTTTTTGGCATTTTTCCAACTTTTGAACCGTTTGACCGAGAGCGCTGAAATTTGGTATGCTATTATCATTTGGTTAATTGATTATTCTGATTATTGTTAGGATGTGCTAAATTATAAGTGACAGAGTTATTCCCCTTTCACAGATAATAGACATTCACTTAAAGGTAAAGGGATAACTCCAGAACTATTCATATTAATGGGCTGAATTTTCATAAATGCATTGTTCATTTTTCATCAGATTCATATAAGCAGGATTATGGCTCTTGTTATTTTGTTACTGGGTATACAGTCTTGATGTTTTGGTCATTTTGTAAGGGCCTATAGTTTCAGTAACCTGATTTTACACATATATGCCCCGTTCTGAGCTGAAGTATTTTATAAAGAGGCCCAGTAATTGGGTATATGTCTTTGCTTATGTTCAGTTATTATTTGCTTACCAAGTTCTGTAATATATATTTTCTGCTTTTGGCCGTACATTTACTCTGAAACAGAATAAAGGGCTGAAGATTGTGACACATTTCAAACGTCGGGTGACACTTGGCCGATGGCCTTTTATCTTTTTAAGATGTATACTCTCATGATCTCCAAGCATATGGTTTTAAATGAAATGATTGTTTTATATCTGGTATTTTGAGTAAAGCTGTTGAAACTAGTCATTGTTTTTTTTTTTTATTCCTTAACCCTTTTAAACTATGTAGAAACTTTCAAACAATACATATTTGTCAGATGAGAGAGCCATCTTATCTAGATATATGCTACTTCGAAAATGACCTGAAAAGTCTTAGGATTTCATCATTAACATTTGACTGAGTGAAGCCGACCATTTTTATGACTGTCTTTTTTCTTGTTTAGCCCCTCTTATATGTTTAACATTTTAGCTCACCTGAGCAGAAGGCTCACAAGATGAGCTTATAGTATAGGCTTGGTCCGTCGTCCGTCCACACTTTCAAACATTAATATCTGCTAAAGCAGCTGGCCAATCTTGATCAAATTTTATGTGTAGCATTGTTGGGGTGGGGGATTCATTACATATAGTTTGGGGACAGATTGGTTTAAAACTCTGGTTACCATGGCAACAAAAAGGTCCCATAGACCTATAATGGAGAAAATGTTGTCCGGGCCCTAGCTTCTTCATTTTTGATCGCAGCTTCTTGTAACTTGCAGGTATCCAGGACAGCTAAAAAATCTTGGACCAGTTCGAATTTGGGCCAGGTTGGATCATTCTTTTCAGAGTTACTTGCCTTTGAGCGATAAAATATTTTCCCATAGACTTATAATGGGAAAATGTTGTCCGGGCCCTAGCTTCATCATTTTTGATCGCAACTTCTTGTAACTTGCAGGTATCCAGGATAGCCAAAACATCTCGGACCAGTTCGAATTTGGACTAGGTTGGATCATTCTTCTTAGAGTTACTTGCCCTTGAGCGATGAAATATTTTCCCATAGACTTATAATGGGGAAATGTTGTCCGGACCCTAGCTTCTTCATTGTTGATCGCAACTTATTGTAACATGCAGGTATCCAGGACAGTCAAAACAGCTTGGACCAGTTTGAATTTGGGCCAGGTTGGATCATTCTTTTCAGAGTTACTTGCCCTTGAGCGATAAAATATTTTCTCATAGACATAACGGGGAAATGTCCGGGCCCTAGGTTCTTCATTGTTGATTGCAACTTATTGTAACATGCAGGTATCCAGAACAGTCAAAACAGCTTGGACCAGTTTGAATTTGGGCCAGGTTGGATCATTCTTCTCAAGAGTTACTTGCCCTTGAACGATAAAATATTTTCCCATAGACTTACAAGGGCTTCGCAAGCGGCGCATAATACGCCCGTTTTAATGTCATAAAGGAATGAACAAGATTTAAATATTTAACACATCAAATATTATAAGTATACCAAAAATCAGCTTCCAAGGTGAAGTGGCTCCTAAGTTGAGTTATGCGAAAGTCAAACAAGGGAGATAATTCATAAACTAAATATACTAGATATACCATTCTTGGTTCTAATACATTCCCTTCACAATATACACATCTCCATAAAGTTGTGTTAAAATATTCTCAACGGTTAAGGAGTTATAGAGTAAACAGGAAATTTATGCATGGGCAGATAATCCAGTAAGCAAGCCAGAGTCGTGGTTCTTGCTCAGGATACATTGCCCCATTATTACACACATTCCTACAAAGTTTCATTCTAATACTTCAAAGAGTTAAAGAGATATGGAGTGAATGGAAATTCCTAAAAATAATGATCAAAGGAAGGTTACTCCAAAAATAAGAAAGGGGGAGCAACCATTCTTATATGTGACACATCATCTTGTGATCATGCACATTGTTATAAAGTTTCATCATGATATTCCAAACAGTTACCGAGTTAATGTATGCACAACATAAGTACACACAAAAATAGTCGAAAAGAACTAATAAAAAGGGATGTAACTCACAAACGAAGAAAGGGAGAGCAACCACTGTTGTACGCGACACATCGTTGGGACTTCATACACATTGCTATGAAGTTTTATGAAGATATCCCAAACAGTTATCTAGTTATGGCGCGCACAAGACCTGCAGGGAAAAAAAAAAACAATCAAAGGGGCATAACTTGGAAACTAAGGAAGGGGGAGCAACCATTTTTGTATGTGATACATTCCCCCTACCTACTTCATATGCCTACAAAATTTCATGAAGATATCCCAAATGGTTGCTGAGTTATGGCACATACAAGAATGTTTACGGACAGAGGAAAGGGAGTTTACTCCAAAATTCAGAAAGGGGGAGCAACCATTCTTATATGCGACATATTATCTTGTGATCATGCACATTGCTATTAAGTTTCATCATGATATTCCAAACAGTTACCGAGTTAATGTATGCACAATATAAGTATACACAAAAATAGTCGAAAAGAACTAAGAAAAGGGATGTAACTCAGAAACGAAGAAAGGGAGAGCAACCATTGTTGTACGCGACACATCGTTGGGGCTTCATACACATTGCTATGAAGTTTCATGAAGATATCCCATACAGTTATCTAGTTCTGGCGCGCACAAGACCTGCAGGGTAAAAAACAATCAAAGGGGCATAACTTTGAAACCAACGAAGGGGGAGCAACCATTCTTGTACGCGACACGTTCCCCCTACCTAATACATATGCCTACAAAATTTCATGAAGATATCCCAAATGGTTACTGAGTTATGGCGTGCACAAGAATGTTTACGGACGGACAGACGGACGGACGGACAGCGCCACGCCATAATACGACCTTTTTTTCAAAACGGGCGTATAATAATGGGGAAAATGTTGTCATGGCTATAGCTCCTTCATTTTTTATCGCAGCACGGTGAAACTTGCAGGAATCCAGGATGGCCAGAACATCTCGGACCTTTTCGAATGTGGGCCAGGTTGGATTATCCCCTTGCACAATGAAGTTATGGAGGGGATATAGGGTCTGTCCCGTACGTAGGTATATATGTATATATGTATGTTCACCTTTTGTCATCGTTCTAGCTACCTCATTTATTAACCGATTTTGATGTAAGTTCACACAAGTATTGGGTATGACATGACCTTGAACGAGTTTGCATTTCAGCATGATGGAGTCAAGATCAAGGTCAAAGTGGCTATTTTTAGAAAAACTTTATCACTCAAGCGCCTTCATTTGTGGACTGATTTTACACAAGTGATAAGTATGGCAATATCTTAGACAAGTTCACGTTTCAGCATTCTGGCATCAATGTCAAGGTGACAGTGGCTAATTTTAGAAAAACTTTGTCATGGCTCTAGCCCCTTGATTTGTGGACCAAATTCAGTTTAATTTCACACAAGTGATTGGTATGACAATATCTTGGACAAGTTTGCGTTTCACCGTTCTGAGTCAAGGTCAAGGTCACAGTGGCTATTTTTATCCCCCGACCGAAAGGTTCGGGGGATATAGCGATGAGCCTGGCGTCCGTCCGTCCGTCCGTCCGTCCGTCTGTCCGTCCGTCCGTCCGTAAACACTTTCTTGTCCGCTCTATATCTTGAATACCCTTTGGAATATTTTCATGATACTTCACTGTTATGTAGAACAGGTCATGACGATGTGTCGCGTACAAGAATGGTAACTCTTGCTATTATACTTTTTGAATTATCTCCCCTTTGGTGATTTTTTGGCAGATTCGTGTCCGCTCTGTAACTTGAATACCCTTTGGAATATTTTCATGATACTTCACAGAAATGTAGAACAGGTCATGACGATGTGTCGCGAACAAGAATGACAACTCTTGCTTTCTTACTTTTTGAGTTATTTCCCCTTGATCATTTTAGGTATGATTTCGTGTCCGCTCTGTAACTTGAATACCTTTTGGAATATTTTCATGATACTTCAAAGATATGTAGAACAGGTCATGACGATGTGTGGCGAATAAGAATGACAACTCCTGCCTTCTTACTTTTTGAGTTATTTCCCCTTGATGGTTTTAGGTCTGATTTCATGTCCGCTCTATAACTTGAATACCTTTTGGAATATTTTCATGATACTTCACAGATATGTAGAACAGGTCATGATGATGTGTGGCGAATAAGAATGACAACTCTTGCTTTCTTACTTTTGGAGTTATTTCCCTTTGATGATTTTACGTGTCCGCTCCATAGCTTGAATACCTTTTGAAATATTTTCATGATACTTCACAGATATGCAGAACAGGTCATGACAATTTGTCTCATACATGAATGATAACTCTTGCTTTTAGACTCGGTGAATTATTTCCCTTTGGTAGTTTGAGCTGCTGTTTGAGTCTCTGCTCCATAACTGTATAACCCTGGCCAGCTACAGAATTTGAATAACAGTGTACCTTTTAGAATATTGATGATCATGCTGTGATATCTTATCAGTGTTCCTAACTCTCTCTTACCCCTCCACATTCCCGTGACCCCTCCCCCCCCCCACAAAAAAAAAAAAAAAAAAAAAAAAAAAAAAAAAATCCAGATTTGGAAGATTTGGATTCTTTGTCCAAATTCACTTACTAGAGAGCTCAAAATTAGATTTGTAGGGCTTGTACTTTAGAAGTTATTCACACATTTTGAAAGTTGAATGTATCGTATGCTATACATTTGTGTATATGGTGGATGTTTGAGATATTACCTCTTTTTAGCAGTCAAGCATACTGTTTTAGTCTGAGTGTTAGATAATCATGCATCTGTTAACAGTTAATGTCAATCAGAAGCATAAAAGAACAATATATTACTAATATGTGTTTTGAAGTGCACCCTTTTTACCAAGGCCCATGGGGGTCTTCGGTCGGGGGATTTGCCATCTCCTCTGATGGCTATTTTTAGAAAACTTTGTCATGGCTCTAGCGCCTTCATTTATGGACTGATTTTGATTAAAACTTCACACAAATGTTTAGTATGACAATATCTTGAATAAGTTCGAATTTCAATGTAAAGGTCACAGTGGATATTTTTAGAAAAACTTTGTCATCATTCTAGTGCCTTCATTTATGGAATGATTTTGATTGTTCTTCACACAAGCGATAAGTATGACAAAATCTTGGACAAGAACATGTTTCAGCATTCTGAGGTCAAGGTCAAGGACACAGTGGCTATTTTTAGAAAAACTTTGTCATTGCTCTAGCGCCTTCAATTTGTGGATCGAATTCAATTTGATATCACACAAGTGATAAGTATGACAGTATCTTGGACAAGTTCGCATTTCAGCATTCTTGGGCCAAGATCAAGGTCACATTGGCTATTTTTAGAAAAACTTTTTCATTCCTCTAGCGTTTTCATTTATGGACTGATTATGATTTAAACTTCACACAAATGTTTTGCATGTCAATATCTTGAACAAGCTTGCGTTTCAGCGTCCTAAGGTCAAAGTCAAGGTCACAGTGGCTATTTTTAGAAAAACTTTGTCATTACTCTAGCGCCTTCAATTTGTGGATCGAATTCAATTTGATATCACATAAGTGATAAGTATGACAGTATCTTGGACAAGTTCGCATTTCAGCATTCTTGGGCCAAGATCAAGGTCACATTGGCTATTTTTAGAAAAACTTTTTCATTCCTCTAGCGTTTTCATTTATGGACTGATTATGATTTAAACTTCACACAAATGTTTTGCATGTCAATATCTTGAACAAGCTTGCGTTTCAGCGTCCTAAGGTCAAAGTCAAGGTCACAGTGGCTGTTTATAGAAAAACTTTGTTATTGCTCTAGCGCTTTCATTTATGGACCAATTTCGATTTAACTTCACACAAGTGATAAGTATGGCAGTATCTTTGACAAGTTTGTGTTTCATCATCTGGGGTCAAGGTCACAGTGGCTATTTTTAGAAAAAACTTTGTAATCGCTTTAGCACCTTCATTTATGGACCGATTTTCATTTAACTTCACACAAATGTTTAGTATGACAATATCTTGAACAAGTTTGCATTTCAGCATTCTAAGGTCAAGGTCACAGTTGCTATTTTTAGCTCACCGGAGCCAAAGGCTCAGAAGGTGAGCTTTTAGTATAGGCTTGGTCTGTCGTCCGTCGTACGTCCACACTTTTAAGCATTAGTATTTGCTTAAATAGCTGGCCTGATTCTTGATCAAATTTTATATGTAGCATTGTTGGGGTGGGGGTTAATTTCATATAGTTTTGGGACAGATTGGTTTAAAATGTTGTCCAGGCCATGGCACCTTTAGTTTTGACGGCAGGTTCTTCAAACTTGCAGGTATCTAGGACAGTCATAAAATATCGGACCAGTTCGAATTTGGGCCAGGTTGGATGGTTCTTGTCTTTTTCATTTTCCACCCTGAGGGTCAAAGGTATGATACCACCACCTAAATATTCAATTTGCCTTAGAGTAACTTACCCTAGAGTACTGAGGCTGAATGGACTCGGGTGAGCTACAGGACCAATGGTCCTCTTGTTTACATGTCTGATCCAGTTCAAATGTACTGGTACCAAGTTGCATAAAATAGTACTTTTGTGCAGCACATAGAATGATGGAGAGGGCTCGTTAATGAACACAACTTCGGATACAGATTTTTATTGTACTGAATGAGTTCAGTGTAGTACATGATTTAACTTTATTGCCTGTCTACGACACCGCTTATGAAATGAGCCGCGACACGACAAAACCAACAATGTGGTTGTGCGCCCAGCGCAGACTCAGACCAGCCTGGGCATCCGCCCAGTCTGATCAGAGTCTTCGCTGTCCGCATGGAGGTAGCTAAGACCATCAGCTACCCTTTTAGCACTTAACGAAGAGTCTAGTCAAACTGGGCGGGTATCTAGGCTGATCTGAGTCTGCGCTGGGCGTACGACCACATTGTTGGTTTTGTCGTGTAGCGGCTCAAATAGAGGTGATATCTGACCATTTTTATTGCTTCTTTCATGCTGAATATTGAATTTCACTGTAGCCAAATAACACATGATGTAGGCTGTTTACTCTTGTAAATGTGACTCTTCTAAAACATGCAAAATATAATCTGCATTGGATGAAATGGGACCTAAAGCCATGCAAGAAATCACGTCCATTTGTACCAACTGGTGACTCTTTCTTATACAGATACTTGGCCATAGAGACTTTGTGAACAGAAGAGACAGACCAGACTGGATATGTTTGCACATGCTATTCAGTACCTTTTCACTAGACAATGCTGAAATTTCCTAATATTAAGCTGCGACACATGACCATGTGTGCCCTGCAGACTCCGATCAGCCTAGGCATCCACAGTAATCAGAGTGTTTGCTGTCGGCATGGAGATAGCTTAGACCCATAGTTTCCCTTTAAGCGTAAGGTGAAGACGACTGATCAGTCTGGGCAGATGCCCAGGCTGATCTGAGTCTTTGCTGGACACATATGCCACTTTATTGGTTTTGTCATGTTGCAGCTCAATTCTGGTAGGCTAAGCACATTGGTATGGCAGAGTCCATTTGCCCTTTGCAAATCAAGGAACTTTTGACCAGCCACCTACAGTAATCATTGAGGAGGACCCAAGTTTAAAAGTTTAGTCACATCAATGACTAAGAAAAAGTGTGAGAATGAGGGTATGAACCTACAACTAGATTACCAGGTTAGTGACCGCCACCACTCCTCCCTCGCTCCAATATCTTATAATGAAACTTCACTTGCTCAGTGTACACTGCAACAAAAGTAACAATTCTTGTCTGCTTCCCAAGTTCTCAGTCTTTGCAAATTTGAAAATTCAGTTTGGAACTAGCATTATATTCAGACTTTAATCCTGAAAGGGCTAAAAAAAAAGACAACAAAATGGCTGCAGACAACAAAATTTACGTCTGTGAAATTTCCATCCAAGCAATATCATATTGAGAATCTAAAGACTTTGGGAAAATGGTATAGATCCAGATGAGGTGGCTCATTATGCAAATCAAGCTATTTTTATTTTTAGCAAGTTATGGGTTAATACTATTTCAAATTTTAGACTTAATACTCAACCAGACTAAGATCAGCTAGAGGCCAAGATGATGTTGCAATAAAAACTGGCAACTTTCCCACTGTTGGAGTCACCTGCCCTTGGTTACAAAAGAAGTACATTCAAGAATTTCTATGTCGCACCAGCCTTTAACTTGCACAGAAGGAGACATAACGTCCGAAAGAAATGGACTATGGTTGAGGTGAAAAAGGACGGATAGACAAAGTTGCAAACAGCTTTATATTGTATAAACCATAAATTGGGTCACAGCAGGATTTATAAGAATATTACTGAAGACAATTTATCACAAATTTATTTGTACAACAGCAATGTACAATATAAGTACATACAATTGCTATGATAAATAAAATTTGAGATACAATAATTCAAGAAATATATTTTGTTTCCATCCAATTACCATATTTACCCTAAACATTCAGACACCTTATTCATTATTTCAGACTTCTGCATCTTGAAATTTGGGTTCCAAGTTCCAAGAGTGAGTGAGTGAGTGAACTCTGGTTTAACATCCCACCACCAACGAGGTCATATGGAGACGGGATCTCAGTTTAAAGTCTCGTCCGAAAGACCAGAGAAGAAGGGGCAGTTCCAAGATGGATCTGCAGAGCTCTAGATAAGAGGGAGTATTTGGTGATAATTAGGGATAATTTTTGTTAATTCTGCATAAAAACATATGTTGTGACCCCTCATCTGAACCGTCTCGACGAGACGGTTCAGATGAGGGGTCACAACATATGGTTTCAATGAGAAATAAGAAAAATTATCCCTAATTATCATCAAATACTCCCTCTTATCTAGAGCTCTAATGGATCTGGCAAAAACAGTGCAGTGTGCATATGCAGTCTCTCAGGTGAATGCATACACTTTCAAGAAAAGCATCTCTGCCGTTTTCAATTTTGTCTCTCTTCTCAAAGGCAGTCAACTCATAAAGGAAAGAATTTGCTCTCACGGGAGCAAATTCATTCCTTAAAGAGTACAGTCCAATTTTTGAAAGGCTACATCATCCGGGGAAGCAAACAAGAGGTACCTGACATTTTTACCTTTGTAAAGATAGTCAAAAAAAAAAACAAGGCAGTTAAACGTTTCAACCTAGATAACATGTATTTTGGGTAAATACAGTACACATTTATGAATTTCTGTTCAACTGTTAGTTCCAGAATAATTCTTCCCCAGTACAGTCCATGATTTGCAAATACAAAGCTTGAGCCACAAAACAAAAGGCAAACAAACACACGTTGACACAAAGTCTTAACTGGTGGATGAATATCTAGAACAAATATGTTATTATAAAGTCCAATGTTTTGCTTGATAAATAATATTCCATGAAAACATTACAAGTTTGGAGTCTTGAGTTTGGCTGTTGTAACTCCTAGTTTTTCAGAATGGTCTCGAAAATATTCTGTATCGATTCATACACCTCTGTTGCTCTGGCTTTAAGGGACAACTGAAATGACAAAAAGGTTATACATCAAATTAAGTCAATAATCATTACACAATTAGCACACAATGCTCTGCTTACATATGTCAGTATTTTCCAAAGTTCTGCTTTGAAAAATCATTCTAATAAATGCATTTACAGAGGAGAAGAACTAAGTATGTTTGTGCTTTAGTTTTGATCCTACTGTGTTTATATATTGACATTGCTGTTACCATTAATGTGTGTATTTTTCAATTAAAATATGTTTAAACCAAATAAATGCATTTATACCTACCACAAAGTTAGGATTAGCAGGTTGTATTTTAAGCTCCGCAAGTACCCAAATTCCATTTGTCAGTTTCAACGACTGGTACAGCATGTCTTGTCCTTCCACATTACGTTTCGCAATGGTGAAAATATTGTTGTTTCTCAACTTTTGTGACACAGTATCTGAAATTAGATTACAATAATGCTTAACATTTAAAACGCCAAATAAAGTCAAAACTGTGAACAAAGGTCAGGCATGGTAAAGTGTAAAATTGGCCGCAGTTCATAGGTGGCCTTTGTTTGGCGGTTCAATAATTTCTGTCACAAAAACTCACATTTTGACCTGTTGACAATTGGTAAATGTAAACTGTGCAAAAAAAACTAAAATCATTACTGCTGTCGTTTACATAGTTTTTTGTGTGTCATTTTGTTTGCATGCAAACCTTAATACTGATTTTCATGCGAGTTTTGCATGTGCACAAAATCAATAATCCAACTGCATATACATGTATACCCTTAAATAGATTTCCAAATCTAATTCTTGATGTACGTTTAAATTTTCTATAAAATGACTTGTCAAAATACAGGCAAAAATTGTAACTGTCTGTGCTAATTTCAAGGATGATGCATTCAGCCTTCTGGCAAAAATTCAACTGATTATTACAATCAGTGACTGATAAATTTAATCACCAGGGCCCAGTTGTTCAAAGCATCGTTAGCCTAACAAGCTCGTTAAGAGGTCAACTGTTAAGTGTTTTGTGACTTTATAGCCAAATACACTTATATTTTATGTTGAAAATATGTGAGAAGCTTTTGCAATGCAAAAGCTTCTCACATTTTTGCAACAAAAAATATTGGCATACTTGTGATATTAACGTTTGAAATTTTAAGGTCACGTTAACTAACGACGTCGTTAGTTTTGAACAACTGGGCCCAGATGACTAAGTATTGTGTAAGGCATGATAAGACGGATAAAACAGATGAAAATGATACAGATGGGCAGTTGGTTACTTCCAATTTCTTGAGCATTACGGCATGAAACCTACACAAATATGAGCCGTGACAAAAAAAAAACCAACAATGTGGTTGTGCGCCCAGCGAAGACTCGAATCAGCCTGGGCAGCCAAACATTTTGATCACTCTTCGTTAAGTGCTCAAATGGTAGCTAAGGGTCTAATCTACCTCCATGCGGACAGCTAAGACTCTGATCAGACTGGGCGGATGCCCAGGCTGATCTGAGTCTGCGCTGGGTGCACATCCACATTGTTGATTTTGTCGTGTAGCGGCTCATACAGTTATTTACCTGCATTATGCTGAACATTCTCTATAGTATACTGGACTTCATTTTGTGATGGAATGTCCTTCCAAGTAGCCAGGAAAATTCTTTTGTCCATCTCTCCATCCTCGGTGAAAAGAACATGTAGTGGAATACTGGTTGACAGGTAGAATACATCTATATTGTTCTTTATGGCAACCTGTGGAGAAATAAAGATATTGTATGGTAGTGGTAAATGACCTAAAAATTTTGAACGAGTTGTGACTAAACCATTATAACATGGCAAGCAGACTTGTCTAAAACCAAATGATGAAAAGATGAATGTTTACATTTTCAGGGAAAACAACTTTTCCACTTCCATTTCCTTCTCCTTTCTACATGGAGGGGAGCCATGGTAGCTCAGAAGGCTAAGCGCTGGCTTGCTGATCTAGCGGTTCCAGGTTCGATCCCCGCCGGCAGCGGACATCTTTTCAACCATAAACAGGGCTCCATTGCACACAGCTTTTCATTATCACACTCCCATCATCCTGCTATGACTGAAATACTGTTGAAAATGATTTAAATTGCAATTCATCCATCCATCTAAATATGGGGATCACTCTCAAGAAATTTGCAATGAAACCCCTTTTAAAGTTGAAAGATTTCCACCCAAGAGGGAATGGAACCTGGCCCAGATGTTCTCGGGGATGTTCTCGGGGTTCGAGGATATAAAACTTGCGAATAATCTCAAACTCAAAATAAAGCATACTGATTGGCTGCTTCAGAGCATGTGCTCCGAAGCAGCCAATCAGTGTGCTTTATTTTGAGTTTGAGATTATTCTGAAGTTTTATAACCACGAACCCTGAGAGCCCTAGATCAGCAAGCCAGTGCTTAACCAACTGGGCTACCACAGCTCTTCTGTAACATCAGAACAACATATGAGTGAGCCATTGCATACCTGTAGTGTTCCTAAAGGTTCCATCTTTTGTATTGGGCCCATAGTATTTAATGGTAATGAGGCACTGGCGCTCTGATTTGGTGGTAATGGGCTCCTAACATTTAACACTTGTGCAGGCATCAAGCCAAAACTGAAAAAGAACACATATAATTATCTATTTCTCCAAATACCATAAAAAGTATTGTGACACATACAGTCTGATCAGGTACTAAACTGTTTACCATCTACTCTTTGGATTTTCAATATGACATAGTTTGAACAAAATTTTTGGAATTTTGCAGGCATATATTTTTTGCTTGCTTTTATGGCACTTTAAGGGTTAAAATGGCGAACTGAACATCAGTAGCTCTTCCTGGAACTCTATACAGGCCAGTTAAAATGATTTCTGCTTTAAATACAGCCCAAATTCTTTAAGACATAAGCAATGCCATGTAAAAATGGATTGCAAACAGCAAAGATGCATATCAGACTGTGCACCTACCTGGACTGGCCAGATGAAGTGGGTTCTTTCAGGGTTATAAGGTATGATTCCTCATTAGATCCACCGTACTATTGTGAGTCTAATGAGAGATTGCAACATTCTATGGACTGTGAACAAAAAAGGTCTAATAATTACACTAAAACCAGAGTTCAGCATAGGTGGGGTTTCTTAACTTTTCTTATTTATTACATGTAATTAAAACATTCATTGTCACCTCTCTTTAGAAGGGTCTCAACAAGACAGCTCTAATGATGGATCACAATGTATGATTTCATTGAGAAATATGGAAAATTTTCTCTTATCAGACCTCTAGATAAGAGGGAGTATTTGGGGATAATTGAAGGATAATTTTTCTTATTTCCCATTGAAAGCATATGTTGTGACCCCTCACCTGAACCGTCTCGACGAGACGGTTCAGATGAGGGGGTCACAACGTATGTTTTCATGCACAATTAATAAAAATTATCCTGAATTATCACCAAATACTCCTTCTGATCTAAGACTCTGACTCATCCCTGTTACACCTTCTTTTCTGGAGCACTTCAAAACCCACCCTTACCAGGACATCTGCAGACCTAGCTTTCCACTCTAGATTGTTCAGAATCCTCAGACACGCATGCTGATCTGTGTCTTCCCTGTACCCATCATACTTTAAAGCATCTTTTTACATATGTTTCAATTTATGAAATGCAAATCTTCAACCTACAGAGCTCTAGATAAGAGGGAGTATTTGGTGATAATCAAGGATAATTTTTGTTAATTCTGCTTAAAAACATATGTTGTGACCCCTCATATGAACCGTCTCAATGAGACGGTTCAGATGAGGGGTCACAACATATGGTTTCAATGAGAAATAAGAAAAATTATTCCTAATTATAATCAAATACTCCCTCTTATCCAGAGCTCTGAACTTACCTGTTTTTATTAAACTGTATGGCAAACCCAGCCATTGCTTGCATGGCTTTGTTGGTAAATGTAAGCTCCATCGTTATTCCTTTATTTTTTCTTGCAAATGTTCCAGTAATTTCTAATCCTTTGCCTTTTGATGCTGGTAACCAGACCTATTTAAACGAGAATGTTTTATTGTGTACGCTATTGTATAAAATACTTTATTGGTAAACAAGATGTTAACCAATTATTGAAATTACCGAAAAGTTTGTATAATGATTTGACTAACGATTCCAGAGCTCTAGATAAGAGGGAGTATTTTGGTGATAATTTGAGATAAGTTTTGTTAATTCTGCATACTGTAAAACCATATGTTGTGACCCCTCATCTGAAAAGTCTCGTCGAGACGGTTCAGATGAGGGGTCACAACATATGGTTTCAATGAGAAATAAAAAAAATTATCCCTCAATTATCATCAATACCCCTCTTATTTTGAGCTCTGTAACCTGATTTGTCTAAAAAAAAAAAAAAAAAAAAAGACCTTGCAAAGTAATATGGCTGAGATGTGTGGATGGATTCCTTCAAAACAACCCAAAACATCTAGATCTGTCTTATAAGACAGATTTAGATTTTTGGTTGTGTTTTGGAAGGAAAATTCCATCTTATACAAGAATTCAAACTGATTTAGTTTTTTGGGGTCAATCTGGAGCAGGAGGAGCCCCAGTAGCTCAGTTGTGTAAACACTGGTCTTCTGACCTAGAGATCCCGGGTTTGCAGAAGAAATATCAATGATAAAGAGAGTATCACTGCACACGACCTTGCATCAGTACCCTCCTATTGTCCTCATATTACTGAAAGGGATGTAAAATCATATCTTAATATTGTATGCTAACAGAATGACAAACATTACAACTGCCTCGCTATACAATACTAAAATGTGCTAGTTTGATAAATATTTAGTAGCCAGTTAGTCAGAGATTTTCATATTTGACAGCTTCCAGCATCTGGGAGACATGCTTCCAATCAGAGGGCTGGAGGGCTATGAACTAATAACATAAGATGGACAAAAATGATGGATGAGTGCGAATTTAGAAAATTGACATAGGAAACAATATAAAGCTCACTCTATATAACATGTATGTATCTATGTATGTATCTATGTGATGGAACTTTGAAAATAAAGATGAAAACATAAAAAACAAGAGCTGTTGCCTGACAGCTTAGCTTGCCTGAATTGGTGCTTGCCCATCACACAGCCGCTATGGTGGTGTG
The DNA here is from genome assembly GCA_963989385.1 of Ctena decussata. Taxonomy (NCBI): domain Eukaryota; kingdom Metazoa; phylum Mollusca; class Bivalvia; order Lucinida; family Lucinidae; genus Ctena; species Ctena decussata. The sequence goes on along the minus strand of OZ022511.1, from coordinate 3,418,894 downwards.
GACTGCTATGCATAAAACTTCAGGCAAGCATGTCCATAATGAAAACACATTTATAAACAAAAGCTATCTCAGAAATAAGTCTTAAAATAAAATTTAAAAAAAAAAAAAAATGAAATGAAATTTCAAAGTCCACAAGCTTGAGGTAAAAAAAAATGACGGGTAGGGGGGGGGGGGTAGGGGGGGGGGGGGGGGGGGAGGCAAGCATGTCCATAATGAAAACACATTTATAAACAAAAGCTATCTCAGAAATAAGTCTTAAAAATAAAATTAAAATAAAAAGAAAATGAAATGAAATTTCAAAGTCCATGAGCTTGAGGTAAAAAAACTGAAGGGTAGGGGGAAGGGGGGAGGGGGGGGGGGGGGGGGGGTTGTGGGGGGGGGGGGGCTACTAGGATGTATCCCAACCCTGAACCATTATCTAACAGTCCAAGTATTAGTATCAACTGAGTCCATCATCGTGGCACTGTGAAATTATGTCTTCATAAATATAAAACTTTAACCAAAATCTTTAAGACAAAATTCTAAGTCGATGACCTTGAGTTCAAGGTCATCCAGTGGGGTAAGTATAAGGTGTTTTGTAAAAACTCAAAAAAGAGTCTAACATCAGTTCAAGTATAAACTAAATCTCTGCAAAGCATTATGAATCAGTATGCAATTACAAAACTTTAAAAAAGACAAAATTTCCCAAGTCCCTGACCTTGACATCAAGATCACTGAGCGGGGTTGGGGTAGTACTCTGTAGATCTAACTACAGTGCAAATATAAAAAGAATTCATCTATGGGTTCAGGAGATATGTGTCTTTAAAAAACTTTAACCAAAACATCCAATCAATAAAAAGACAATATTCTAAGTCCATGACCTTGACATCAAGGTCACAGAGGGGGGTGGGGGTAGTACCTTCGAAAACTTTAGACCAATATCTAACTTTAGTGCAAGTATCAAAGGAATCCATCCATGGGTTAAGGAAATATTGGGCTTTATAAAACTTTAACCAAAACATCCAGTCAAAAAAAATACCAATTTTCTAAGTCCATGACCTTGACATCAAGGTCACGGAGTGGGGTGGGGGTGGTACCCTGTTAAACCTTAGACCAATATCTAACTACAGAGCAAGTATCAAAAGAATCCATCCATGGGTTAAGGAGATATAGGTCTTTAAAAAACTTTAACCAAAACATCCAATCTGAACGCCGACGCGGACGCTGACGCCGTGGTGACAACAATAGCTCTTCCTGAACTTTCGTTCAGGCGAGCTAAAAAAACACAAAAAAAATCATTACAGCTGCCTCAGCAGGGCAGCTGAGCTGGTTCCAATAAGAACCCATAGATTAAATTTTTAAGGAAAAATAACCAATCAAACCCAAAACCTCAGCTTTAATGGCTGCTAGTCTCACATACAACCCTGCCTTCTGATGACCAACAGCTTCTTAAAGAAAACAGAAAGATTACCCACCTCTTGTGGTGGGACATAGGACTGTGTTGATGGCATTCCAAATATGTCTCCAAGTCCACCCAACATATCACCACCAGTCGTTCCTCCACCAAGCTGAAATAGCAAAAGTGTACATAACATAACCAGCAAGGAATCTTGGTTTTAGCTGAAGTCTACGTCTATTATTAGAACTGCATTCAGAGGCCTAGATCAGATGGGTATTTAATGATAATTGAAGGATAATTTTCTTTATTTCTCATCAAAACCATATGTTGTGACCCCTCCTCTGAACCGTCTTGTCGAGACGGCTCAGATGAGGGGTCACAACATATGGTTTTGATGAGAAATAAAGAGAATTATCCTTAATTATCATCAAATACTCCCTCTTATCTAGACCTCTGGCATTATAAGTAACAGAATGGGGTTTCCATTATCTGGCAGTATCCACTGGATTAAAATCTGATCCATTTATCTATAGAGTCTGTTTCATATTAAAATATTCTGAAAAAGCATAATATACGGTTCTGCAGATGAATTAAATTTTGTCGTGTATGGTCTGCTTTGGATTCAGTCACACACAACTTTTGATTTGCAAGTTGTTGACTTCTTGCCTGTTGAATTCCATTTTTCATAACCCACACCTCCACACATGGGTGCTATTTTTGTTTTAATGATACTTCTGGAAAAATATGTATACTTTCATAAAAATCTATCTTGCTGCATCTTATTAAAACCTTGAGACGCGCCGCGACACAACAAAACCAACAAAGTGGCTGTGCGTCCAACCAAGACTCAGATCAGCCTGGGCATCCACCCAGTCTGATCAGAGTCTTTGTTGTCCGCATGGAGGTAGCTTAGACCCTTAGCTACCCCTTAAGCACTTAGCAAAGAGTCTGATCAGACTGGGCAGATGCCCAGGCTGATCTGAGTCTGCACTAGGTGCACAACCACTTTGCTGGTTTTCTCATGCTGCGGCTCAGACAGTTCCTGTCAAAACAGTTCTTGCTGTAGACCTCTTTCAGATGACAGTTATCAGAACTCTAGATAAAAGATCTGATTTGATGATAATTAAGGATAATTTTTCTTATTTCTCTTTGAAACCATATGTTGTGACCCCTCATCTGAACCGTCTCATTGAGACGATTCAGATGAGGGGTCACAACTTATGCTTTTAAGCAGAACTTACAAAAATTATCCCTAATTATCACCAACTACTCCCTCTTTCTTATCTAGAGCCCTGAGTCATGTATTTCAGTACATACAATGACCATCTTCTGATGTTGTATATAAAACATGCAATTTTGATTTCTCTCAAAATTTATTGTTTCAGATAAAATCTACAGGAAATACACAATAACTGGGACAGATTAAACTTGAAGGTTTCTGGAAAACCATAAAACTATTTCTAATTCACAGTAGAGTGGATTTATTTTCCAATTTTTCATGATCAGTGACTAAACTGGCACCATTGGCCATTGTTGTTTAGGTACAGCTGGATTTGGGTCAACGCTGTTTGTTTGGATACTTCTGTCTTAAAATTTACAGTGATTATGTTAGTTCAATATCTATTTCTTTCATTGATATTGGAAATCTCCCAAGATTCTGGCCGAAATGAGACTAAAAAATATATGAGCCAGAATAATCAATATTTATGCAAAATTACCAATATTCCCACCTTCTATCTGGAACAGAAAACTCTTTGATTATATGAAGTAGAGGATCTTACATGAGTGCTCATGTATTACTGAATTTATTAAACAAGTTGGGGAAAAAGATAAGATGCGAGGCTTGCCGAGCATCTTATCGATTTTCCCCAACCAGTTTAATAAATTCAATAATACAGGAGCACGAATGCAAGATTCTGTTTATCATATGACACTAAAATCGCATTTTATAAGCAAATTTTGCACTAAAATGTCACGATTTTGCCATTAGAAAAGGCGACGTTTTTATGGACGTCAACGCATAACGTTACCATGTAATTTGCATATGTAATCCACTAGTGGATTATCGTTTTTAATGCATGGCCTTTTATTACACTCTCAGATACGACGTCATATGATAAATTGCTGTTATTCAGTGGATAATGTTGGGTCATAAAAATCGTATGACCACATGTGTAATAACACTTTGGTGCATAGGTGTAACATCATTGACAACGGCATTGTGTTTTCTTATCAAAATAATAATGTTTATTTCAAAGGTAAGAGAGGGGTGGGAAGTAAGAAAAACTAACCAGATTATCCAGCCCCTCTCCCAATAAATCCATTCCTCCAGACTGTTGTACAGGAGTTTGTGAGGTGGGCTGTGGGGGATACATCTGTTGCTGAACCATGGTGGGACCACCAATGTCTATGTCCAATAGATCACCTATGAGTGAGTCTGCCCCTGGGATGACCGTGGGCTGGGGTGGCTGTGGTGCAGCTTCTGCTGTTGGGGATGGTTCTTCAAGGTTGCCACCACTGAAATATTTGAAAGCAGAAAAATCTTTCACTTGATGCATAGCTGACTGTTATCATCAATTTACAAAAAACAAAAATATCTCGATCTGATCAAATTTTGTAAACTCAGCGTCAATGAAAACGCACCAGTTTGGAAGTTATGGCACATAATGTTCGTCGCAAATGAATCATTTTATGGAATGTCTCTTGACATAAAACCCACTTTTCCTCCATTGTATTATGACCCGGTTTGGCAAATAAGGGTGACGTCATTCATGTAACGTCATGCTCTGGCTGGATAATGGTTGATGTTTGCCCCACAGAACTTCTGAAATTCTGTTTCTACTACTTATTTCAGCATTTTGGGTTGCAAAAAAAGTATTAAATTTACCTTTGTTACTTTTGTCTGTCCTTGTTTGATGCACGTGACAATAAAGTGACGTTCGAATCCAAGTCACTTTGTTGCATTTGGTGGTCTGGATTTCTTTTCTACGGCAATTTGATAGGTATCTATACGCTAGCAAAATCCCTCATTGAGGAATTTCTGCCATGTGAAATTATGGTAGAATTCCGTTTTTCTTGATTTCAGAGCTTATGTTACGTCACACACTCACAGCATATCTTCAGGCAGAATGACATCATGGGCGTAATAAGATGGTTTGATATGATAACTAGATCCTGTTGATTTAGTATAATCATTGAATTTAAGCCAAAATTTTACATTTTAAGACTGATGTGTTTTCATTGACACTGAGTGTATATTTCACTTGGTTGTATATAGCAAACTGGATATGTAGTCGAAAAAATTGAAATTTAAACACATTTTGTTCCAGTTATTCAGACACTATCTTTAATGCAAGTGTGGTTATTTGTGTTGTGTTATTGTTTTACGTCTATGGTAAACAGCTATGGTCAGGTCGGGACGGTCAGCTAACGAACCACAGTATTCCTGGGCAGGCTTAGACCTGCTAAGACGTCAACCAGTACTAAGTGCACTTACTTTCGCCAGTAACTGACAACTGCCCTTCTTGAATCTGCAGAAGGGGAAACAAAAGTAAGTGGCCGGACCTGGTATCGAACCCAGAGACCTCTGGCTCTTGAGTCAGACACACTACCGACTGCGCTGTGCGGCCCAGCTAAAAGTGTGGTTATGACAAAACTTATATAGGGTCGGCATCTTATCCTCCACTTAATATTCCTTGATGTTTCCTAATATTCAATACCCCTTTACAAATCTGTAAGTTCATTACACTCATTAGCTTCAAACTACTAAATTTATCACTTGAAAATTGAGGGATACTCATAAAGGAAAGGATTTACAGCGCCCCGCCATTTCTAATTTATTTTCTCATTCCTCTACTTTTTATGTCCTTTCCACATTCCAATAACAATATTAAAATTCCAAGTTTTTTCCCAGACCTAAAAAACAATTTCTTTTTTGCAGATGTTTTTCCCTGTACATGACAATCCTACTATATCGCACCTTCCTGAAGCAGCTGCACTAAGAATAGGTGGCGAAAATGACCATCTACACAATATCAAGGTACAAAATAAAGGTGTAACTTACGACTGTGATTTTGGTGGGAGAACTCGTCTCAGTCCACCACGTCCTTCCACAAATGCATTTGGTGGTTTATGATACACTGATGCTAGACTGGCAATATGACAGATCAGTTCATCAAGCAAGGTGGGCTCAATCAAGTCAGTTTCCTCTGAGATAAGTGGTTTCTCTGCCAAGACAACCTCCTTGGCAGCAGCGGGGTCGGTCGACAGCAGTCTCCAGTAGATGTAGCCACGGTCTCGCAAATCTGGGTTATCACTATCCTGTTAATTAAACTTTACATTAAAATGAGCCACAACACAACAAAACCAGCAAAGTGGCAAGTATGCCCAGCGAAGACCCAGAATGGCCTAGGCATCCTCCGAGTTTGATCAGAGTCTTTGCTGTGTGCTTAAAAGATAGCTAAGGGTCTGAGCTAGCTCCATGCGGACAGTGAAGACAGATAAGAATGGGCAGAATTCCAGGCTGATCTGAGGTTTTGCAGGGCACAAATGCCATATAGAACCAAACATCAGTTGTTGAAAGCACCAATTTCTCTAAGAATTAAATAGAACCATCTAAAACACCAAAATTGTGCCTTTAAAGCAGTTCTTTGTTTACACTCAAATATTGTAAACAGAAAGGTATGCAAGAAAAAGAATCAATCATGTGTATGAGGTTTGGATAGAAAAATCTGTCACTCAGGATCACTGTTCGGCATCACAAGGCTTGCCGAGTGATGCTGAACAGTGACCCTCAAGACGGATTTTTCTATCCACAACTCATACCCAAGAAAGATACTTATAACCATATGACTACTATCAACAGACTACTATTTATCTAGAGCTTTGACAGAGCTTCTAAAGACATCCCCCACCACGTACAAATTGCTTGACAGTTGGATATACATTTCTGTAAAACACTTAATATCTACCATATCAAAATTTTGCCACTTTAGGAAATGCCATGTTGGCGGACAATAATTTCGGCAGTCAAGATATACCATGTCTTGAGATAATAAAGAAAATTTGATGTAAATTTGTTACAATTTTTCTAGTATTTTCTCTTTAATGATACATTGTGGCATCTATTAGAATCACCTCATCAAGGCGATTCTAATGGGATGTCAAAATGTATAGATCAATGCTCAACAGGTATTCCTTTAATCTGAACCTATGTTATGCTGTGCCTATGTAAATGTATTAAATCAACAATTGGCTTATATTTTAGTGCTCTCTACTTTATCCGCCAATATCGTCAAAATTCAGTAAATGCCAAATACAGTACCTGTGTGGAGAGGCTGAGAACTTGTTGCACCAATTCCTGAGTATCAGTTGGTCTCTTCAGGAACAATTTTACAATAGCTGTCAGTAGCTGAAGCTGTACCTACAAGAAAATACAACAAAAATTTGAAACCAAAAGTGTTCATCGACTGAACTGATTCTACCATAAAAATTCTATTTGCAAAATCTGATCCATAACAGAATGCCAAGACACTATTTCAGGAATGAAGGTATGAAATACCAAAACAATTGTATCCAGCAATTATGTATGACATATGCTACATATAGACAGACACCTACAGTTTTTCTTTAATCCATTACAGATGGATGATTTGAGATTTTATGTCTTTTCAACAGTATTTCAGACATATCATGATGAAGGGAGGGTGTTAATGAAAGGCTGTGTGCAATTGAGCCCTGTTTACTGCTGAAATGATTTATGTCTCCAGTGGGAATCTAATGTGGAATTGCTAGATCAGCAGGCCAGCTCTTGACCCACTGAGCTATCGGGGCTCCTATATCAATTACTGACTTAAACCTATTGCACTCAGAATCACCAAAACTCCATAGAGTTTTCGCCCTTCTGAGTGCAAAAGCATTAAACAGTAAGACGAAAGAAAGACTGCAAAAACCTACTTGAGTGTTTTCATCCTGGAATCCTTCCAAGAAACTCTCCAGTAACTCGTCAGCGTTGTCAATTCTCTCTGCATACTCTCCAATGATCCAGATCATTGAAGCTCGAGCTTCTGGTTCATCTAGAGTATCGAGGTTCTCACAGAGTGTGGCAATAATACTCTCATACTTGTTGGGGTATTTACGGAAGATGTCCTGCAGGAAAAAGGAATTATTGTATTATACTGTTTTAAGCAGGTGTTTAACTACAGACTAAGACATAAAAACTCAAGCTTGCAATACTTGTTTAGGGGATAACTGAACTCAAAATTGTCATTTGGGGAGGTAAATCGCCGGATTTATCGTCAAAAGTTTCATTTCAGGATGATGTGCCAGCGGAGCCATGAAATGCAATTTGCTGCGATAAAACAAACAATTTACTTCCCAAACTGACAATTTTTAATACAGTTATCCCCATTCTAATGCACTTCTCACATTTTCACCTTTAAAAGTGTGCTACTTTGCACCCATAGCAAACACTTTCTGTGACGTAAAATAAAATGTCAGCCAATGAGAAGTGACATTACGTAATGACGTTGGGTTTTTGACAGTATATTATAGGAATGAATTTTATTTTTGTGGATTTTATCAATGTGTAAACGCCGGCGAATCACTCACAAACTGAATAAAGCACGAAGGGCTTTATGTTAAGTTTGTGAGTGATTCGCCGGCGTTGACACATCCATAAAATCCATAAAATCCACAAAAATAAAATTCATTTCTTATAAAATTCATTTCTTATAATTCCAACTCGGTCATTTTTACCTTAAAAAAATGTCAGCTATACAGAGAATTATAAAAACTGCTGCAAAGAAAATAGTCCAAGTAGTTCCCGGTTTCTGGTTCAGGGGATTTATCGAAGTATAAACGCTGTTTTCTGTATGCTCTTGATCAATCAAATTGCGCTAAATAGGCAGTAGAAAATTGAGTTGGAATTATACTGTCGCAAATATTTGATGTTATCTTATCAGATGTCGTGTTACATACGTATGTGAATTAGACTGCAAAATTAAATTTCTTGCACCTTCTATACAGAATAAGAATTTTGACCATGTTTCTTTGCATTCTTCTCGCATACACTTTACAACATCTTCTCACAGACGATATTGTCATGGAAGGTATCAGTGTTTCGCATCTTAAATAAGTGGTATGTAACATGCAATTACAGGATTTTTAAGTAATGCCATTAACACACTGCTGATACTGTCATTTAAATCTCAAAATCTCTTCTGACAGGCCCAAAGGTTTTAAAACTTTTTTCATGCTCAACTCACCTGAGCAGGAAATTTTGCCTGCTAATAAGTAGCAAATTACTTATTAGTATAATTTTCTTGCTCAGTTCAGCTGAGTATGTAATTTTCTCTGCTTATGAATATGAAAATGCCAACATCAGTTGGCATTTTCATATTTATCAGCAGAGAAAATTTCATGTTCAGCTGAGTTGAGCACGAAATTTTTTTTATAACCTTGGGGCCAGGACCAGTTTCACATGCAAGCTGGACATGTAGGAAAATGAATTACCTTTATGACAACAATGGCCTCCTGTACAACATAGTTGACTTTAGTCTGAATCAGGTCCAGCAGTGTACTGACACATCTTTCTGCGGCCTGCTCCACTTTGATGGCGCATCGACCAATAGCTCGTACAGACTTCCTCACAAAGTCAACATCTACTTCTGTGGCATATCTAAATACAATGAAATTTCATTAAACATTTTATTAAACTTGTCCTCCTTCAACAGGTTTGAAATACCACCATGTCTCTCTTTTTTGTGTTTTTTTCTTACAGTATTTTCTCTCTTTCACTGTAGTTTAAGCCTATAAACTTATGCTGACAGGCAACAGCATATTAGCATCAATACTCTTGACTGAAATTTAGACAATATTTAAAGGAAGTATTTTAATTCCCCTGGCCCCTCCCCTCACCCTGCTTTCTCTTTAAACCCCCCCCCCCCCCCCCCCTGCCCAGAAACCACTTACATGAAAATATAATCATTAAATGCAAGTGTTCTTTCCACAAATGTAAATTACCTTAAAAAAGTTCTTTACATAACAATTTATGTCATTATAGCCCAATATATTAAGGAACTGTCACTAATTACTGTTTGCCAGTGCTTAAAAATGTTGTAATGGCTAAAGGGGGTGGTTGGGTGGTGCAAAGGTGCTGGATGTAACTTCCAGTGCCGGGGCATCCTACTTATTTGAATAGTAGTAGGGCAAGGGCTTACTGTGCTTGCAGTAGGTGCGGGTGGGGGTTGTTTGGACATTTTTTCTCTCGTCTATCATTTCTTTCTTCTTTCTCCCTCTCTTTGGGAGACGGCCTGATATAGACTGAAATACTGTCTCAAAGGGCCGTTAAACCCAAAACAACCAGCCAACCAACTGTAATGGCTAAAAGTGCAGACTCTGACAAAATTACAACTAAATGACTAGATTAAACTGGAACTGCAACAAATGAAACTACAACTGTTTTCTCAACCAATATTCTGTACTCACTCTTTTAGTTCTGCGAGAACCTGTGCAATATTGGACTGCTGTGTTAGTCTGATCATGATGTCCAACTTCTCCAGTTTAACATAGATAGGATCGTTGTACTTCACAAAGAACACCTTCATCTCGTTCTTCAATATATCTGACCTGAAATGGGTGAGGGGGAAATACAAAATCAATTCAATTAAAAAATACACTCAATGAAAGATAGCAAAGTACTTTATTCCATTAACACAGCTTCATTTGTGACAGTTACTTTTGATAGAAATTATAAGATAATTTATCATATGACATCTCTGTTATTCAGTGGATAATGTTGTGTCATAAAAATTGTATGACAACTTATCTAATAACTTTTTGGCGTGTACATGTAATTTCACTGACAATGACTGTCTCAACTATGTGTTTTCTTAATGCAATAGTGTTCATTTTAAAGGCGATAAAATGCAATTTGAAAGGATCATATGATAAACAGAATCTTACATTCATGGTCATTTCATATGAAATTTATGAAACTTTTAATACCGAATGCTCTTTCATAAATTTCATATAAAATGACCACTCCCGTAAGATCCTCTATTTACTCCACATTCAGGAATTTTAACATTTTTAATACTCACAGGGTAACTATATGCACGTACAACATGTATGAATGTGTTTTCCTCAAGACTTTAGTAACTTTATACAAGACTATTGCAATTGTATTGCCTTGGTCTATTATACAAATAAAAATTTTTTTACTGATAAACTAGAGCATGTGAGCAGGGGCTCACGTATACCCCCGGCCAGCACCACCGCCTAACAGTAAAACTGCCACACTTAATACAAAACTTTATAACAACTGATAATGAATGATAAGCAAAAGGAGGCTCAGATACTCTCTTACTGATACAACTAGTCATACCCAATGTTTGGCCTAAATATCAAAATCCTAGCTATTGTGATTCCTGAGACATGTGATAAAAATCAAATTGGAAAGAAAGAAAAAATGAACAAAAGAAGGGAATGATACATATATGGAGGCTTGATACTCTCTTACACAATACAACTACATGTAGTCACACCCAATATTTGTACCAAATTTTGAAATCCTAGCTGTATGGTTCCTGAGAAATCTTCGACAGAAATTAAATTGGAGAGAAAGAAAAAAGAGGGAATGATAAGCAGATGGAGGATGATGGTCTCTTATATGATACAACTAGTCATACCCAACGTTTGTAACAAATTTCAAAAACCTAGGTAAAGTGGTTCCTGAGAAGCCTTTGACAAAAAAAAATTATTGGAGAGAAAGAAAAAATGGACAAACAAAGGGAAAAATAAGCAGAAGGAGGCTGAAGTTCTATTACACTATACAACTAGTTATACCAAACATTTGTACAAAATTTCAAAATCCTAGCTGTAGTGGTTCCTGAGAAATCTGTGACAGAAAAAAAGGTTAATTTAATTGGATAGAAAGAAAAAATGGACAAAGGGAATGATAAGCTGGATCAGGCCGATTCTCTCTTACACGGAACAACTAGTCATACCCAACGTCTCTACCAAATTTTTGATACCCTTCCTGTAGAAGTTTTTGAGATATCTTTTACAGAAAATTAATTGGAGAGAAAGAAAAAATGGATAAAAAAAGGGAATGATAAGCAGCTGGAGGTTGATTCTCTCTTACACGGTACAACTAGTCATACTCAATGCTTGTACCAAATTTCAAAATTCTCGCTAAAGTGGTCCCTGAGAAATCTTTGACAAAAATTTAATTGGAGAGATATTGGAGAGAAAGAAAAACTGGACAAAAAAGGGAATGATAAGCTTGATCAGGCCGATTCTCTCTTACACGGTACAACTAGTCATACCCAACGTTTCTACCAAATTTCAGATACCCTTCCAGTAGAAGTTTTTTAGATATCTTTTACAGAAAATTAATTGGAGAGAAAGAAGAAATGGATAAAAAAGGGAATGATAAGCAGCAGGAGGTTGATTCTCTCTTACACGGTACAACTAGTCATACTCAACGCTTGTACCAAATTTCAAAATTCGAGCTGTAGTGGTTTCTGAGAAATCTTTGACAAAAATTTAATTGGAGAGATATTGGAGAGAAAGAAAAACTGGACAAAAAAAGGGAATGATAGGCTGGATCAGGCCGATTCTTTCTTACAAGGTACAACTAGTCATACCCAACGTTTCTACCAAATTTCAGATACCCTTACTGTAGAAGTTTTTGAGATATCTTTTACAGAAAATTAATTGGAGAGAAAGAAAAAATGGACAAATAAAGGGAATGATAAGCAGCAGGAGGCTGATTCTCTCTTACACGGTACAACTAGTCATACTCAACGTTTGTACCAAATTTCAAAATCCTAGCTGTAGTGGTTCCTGAGAAATCTGTAACAGAATTTTTTTTTAACAAACACACACACACACAAACATATAAACGGAAAAACCAAAAACTATATACCCCCTATATACTTCGTATAACTGGGTGTATAAATATGATTGTAAAAGAAAAGGATTTATAATTACACACTGTATGAAAACAGTGTCATACAAAGCATATAAGTGGAAGCATTACTACAAGTTTCAAGATTAGCACAGCTGCAACTGATGTGAATGTAAAACAATCAAGCAAAATGAAGCGATGTCAATCTCAGTGCCTAATTATTATCCAATATACTCTGAGCTTTAAGAAAGAGTATTTGGTGATGATTAGGGTTAATTTTTGTTAATTCTCCATAAAAATGTATGTTGTGACCCCTCACCTGAACCGTCTCAATGAGACGGTTCAGATGAGGGGTAACAACATATGGTTTCAATGAGAGATAAGAAAAATTATCTCTAATTATCATCAAACACTCCCTCTTCTCTAGAGCTCTGAATTATTACTTTGTCCAGTGCAGCCTAAAAACATGTACTTCAGCCATTTTAATTTGTTTAATTTTAAACACCTAGCCACTGAAAATATACTATACCTCTTCTGTACTATAAGGTTGATGTTTCTCAAGGCCACATATTGTATCTCTGGCTCTGCTGACAACAGGGTCACTAGGGGTGGGGCTAGTTTCTTGATCAGATTAGTGACATAGTCTCCCTGGGTGTCCAACATTTCCATCAGTTTCATAACAACCTGGAACGGGCAAATACCTAAATAAGCCTAGGGTCTAGTCGGGTAAATTCGGACAGCGAGTAAATTCGGACAAACCTTTGCAAATAAAGAAAATCCAGATGAGACACTGTCTCATCAGGATTTTCACTGTTTGCCCATTTATTTTGTTTTAATTACAAACAACTGGCATATAAAGGAAACAATGTCTCTGTCCGAACTTACCTGACTTTACCCTACCGCAGTTACCCTAAAATTTCGGACACCCAGAAGTCAGACAATTATTGTTCGAAAATTCTTAGAAAGTGGTTTCTACACAAGTTAATGCATCCAAATGATGCTTAGTGAATGGCAAACATTGTAGACCTTGATCAAACTGCTCCTGGATCTACAATGCTTGCTCAGACCTCTCTGTCCCAATATTTAGTGTCATTACGGTATGCTGTTGCTTGCCCAGTCATGTTTGTTTTAACAAGACCACAGTCCCTGGGTATGAAATAATAACAAGTACATATCCTCTGTGTGTGTTGATGTTTACATGAAAAAGTACAGTTTTGCTGGTCTGATAAGGCAGATGGCATTGCCGTCGTTCAGCTACACAGCAATCACTGACTTCAATTCTGACACCATTTTTTCCAGCTCAAGGTACAGTTTCCTGGTCTAATGGCTAAATGATTGACCCGACATGTCCAGCCAGTTAGGAATCAAACATTGACTCCCTGAGTAAAACAAACAAACACTCAAAGCGGTCGGTCAAGCACTCAGCTTCTTAAAAGCCTACTGTCCGTATTCCTTGTAATTTGCATTGCCTTAATCATAACCAATGGGTATTATGATGTCGATTTTCAGATTCCAGGTCTCATAAATTTGGCCATGGAAATGAGGAGATAAGTGAGGAATTTTCTCTGAACTTCAAAGCATTACCTTGTAAAACAAATTATATACCTTTCATAAATAATATCTACACACTTCAAATCTTTACACTTTGACAAACTACATAACTTAGCCAAGATATGACAAAAACAAACAAAGTGGAATGTGCACCATGCAAAGACTCAGATCAGCCTGGGCAACTGCCCAGTCTGATCAGGGTCTTTGCTGTGTGCATGGAGTTAGTTTAGATAGACCCTCAGCTACAATTTAAGTACACAGCAAAGACTCTGCTAAGACTGGGCTTCTGCCCAGGCTGATCTTAGTGTTCGCTGGGTGTACATGCATGCCACTTTGTACGTCTTGTTGTGACATGGCTCATGTATTTGAAAATTACAAAGTTACTGAAAATCCTTACCTTGACAGCTGAGAGGACAACAGCAGCATTAGCATGAGCCAGTCGTGGAGTGACTCTTTCTGAAATACTGTAACATCAGAAAACAATGTTGATTATTCAGTCTAATCAGAGCTCTAAATGAAAGGGAGTATTTGGTGATAATAAGAGATAATTTTTGTTAATTCTGCATAAAACCATATGCTAAGACCCCACATCTGAACCCTCTCGATGAGACGGTGAGGGGTCACAACATATGATTTCAATGAGAAATAAGAAAAATTATCCTTAATTAACATCAAATACTCCCTCTTATCTAGAGCTCTGGTTGAATCTTTAGAAAGCCTGATTACAGAAATAGCAAGGACATCACTAGAACATTTGAGCCAGGACACGACAACATCAACAGTCACATGTGCATCCATCAAAGATTCAGATAAGCTTGGGCATCTGCACAGTCTGATCAGAGTCTTTGCTGTGTGCTTAAAGGGTAGCTAAAGGTCTGAGTTAACTTCAAGTGGACCTCAAAGACTCTCATTACACTGGACAGATGCTCAGGCTGATCTGAGTCTTTGCTGGGTGCACAAGCCACTTTGTGGTTTTGTCGTGTCACAGCTAATTTATAATTCCTGGATGTGTTCTTTATCCTTTCACAAGTATTTTTGTAATATATGGCTGATTCGTGCAATGGAGACACTGTTTATAAGAATGCCAAAACAAAACACAAGACCTGTCAGCGGGACAGAATAGCTTGCCTATCAGCGCATTGCCCATCACCTGAAAAACTTTAACGTAAAACTTTAACATTTTGCTAACGCCAACCCTGCCGCTGACGCCGGGGGTAGCACAATAGCTCTTCCTGTACATTCGTACAGGAGAGCTAAAAATGCAGCATGACAAAACCAACAAAGTGGCATGTGCGCCAAAGGAAGACTAAGATAAGCCTGGGGCATCTGCCAAGTCTGATTACAGTCTTCGCTGTACACTTATAGGAAAACTAAGGGTCTAAGCGACCTTCACTGCTGACAGTGAAGACTCTGATCAGAATGGGCAGATGCCCAAGCTGATCTGAGTATTCGCATGGTGTACATGCCACTTTGTTGGTTTTGTTGTATCTCAGCTCATACATTGCCTTTTCTGTTTGTATATACCTACATGTATATACCATATGAGTATCCTGAATTATGTGTAAAGTGAGAATCCTGAATTATGTGTAAAGTGAGTATCCTGAATTATGTGTAAAGTGAGTATCCTGAATTATGTGTATAGCAAATAGAAAGGACAGTGATCAGACTTTGGATACTATTAATGTAAATGGGTAAACGGGTAAACTTGCATGTTTTTCCACCAATTTTTTCTATCGGGAATAACTTTCCTGACTCACTGCTTGCATCCCTGGATTATGAAGCCCTTCCAAAGGGAATCTACTCTTTAAGAGAACAATTCTGCTCCCAAGGGAGCAAATTTTTTTTTTAAGAGCAACTGTTGTCATTATATAAGGAGGCAAACAAGACCTGTCCACATACAGGATAGCTTGCCTGACAGCTCCTTGCCCATCTCATTTAAAACTTCAGCGTAATACCATAACATTTTAATAACTCCACTGCCCCCCAAACTGGGTGGGGGGAGGGGGGAGGTAGTGCAAGTGCCATGACTATTCCTGTACATTTGTACAGTCGAGCTAAAAAGGAAATGGTAGAGTCGCTTCCCCTGAAAGTGCACCCATTCACCATAAGCAGACTTCTTTTGATTTTGGTGGTTTGGCTTCTTATAGCTTTTTTTGAGCTATGAACTAGACATGTTTTAATGATTCAGTATTGTTACAGCAACTTACAAACCTACCTCTGAGCCTCTCTTTCATCTTTAGGGGTATAGTTAGAGATAGCATCCAAGATGAAGACTTGACCCCATCTGAAAATAAAAGACTTTACTCATATGATCAGCTGTACATGTAGTGTCAGGTCATATAAACTATTAGCATACTTATTCTAAATTCTACATCAATATTTTAACTAATACCTAATCTCACACATACTTGTAGTGTTAATATCTTGTTTTTCAAAGTAATACATTTCTAACCCACTGGATAAGAATATCCCTTTCTAGCGGTGTCTGAGATTTTTCTATCTCGGCCTGCTATCTCAGCCTAGGCTCAGAAAGCTGTCTCAAAATGCCAATCATTGTTATATAGTACAGCCCAATTAATAATACACTTTAATTCAACAAATCAACTTTCTACCTGTCATGACAATTGCATGCAGAATATGAAATAGACACCCAGCGATGTACAGGAAGTGTCACTGTAGATTTTTGATTAGCTGCCAATCATGAAAAATGCATGCACAGGGTGAAATTAACACACATGTCAAACTATTAATAGAAAATTAGCTTCAAGTTTATAGGAATGGCTACAATAAGAAGTTAAGGTATTCAATGAATATTTTGTCCTATAGAATATAATGGGTGAGAAAAATAATCAATGATGGGGTTGAGGCCTTGACAAGGAAATCTTAGGCTCGTTTTCAGATTATTTAAGTCTTATGCTCGGCAAGCCTCGCATGAGACTAAATAATCTGAAAACTTGCCTGAGATTTCCTTGTCTTGGCCTCAACCCCATCATAGATTCTATTATTCCATAATAATTCAGCTTTAAGATGGGGTTTGCCCTTCCCTTCCATAAACAATCGAAGTTCCAGATAAGATGGGATTATGAGAATATGTAGTTCTGAGGAAAATTTTTATTTACGTGTCAACATACATGTCAACATAAACAATGTTGTAACCACTCGTTAAAACAGTCTCGACAAGACAGTTCTAATGATGGGTCACAACGTATGTTTTTATGGAGAACTATGGAAAATAATCCTCAAATTCTCCATTATTCCTTCTTATCTGGAGCTCTGCAAAATTGAGTTGGTTCTTACTCTGTGCATTCATTGAGAGCTGTGAGTAGTTTATTGATGGTTCCGGTGTTCATTTCTAAAACTTGGGTAGCCGTAGGTGAGGCATCCAGAATCTCGGAGATAGCCGCAACAGCATTAGCAACAACCTGAAGCAAACAATTTATATATGCAATGCTACAATTATCAAATTGGATAGGTTTGGATTTAAAATTCTTGGTTTTTTCTTTTCCCATAAATTATATTGCAGCCGCATCTCAAGATCTTCAAATCTCAAGCAATTCTGAGAGTCAGTAAAATATGAATACTTTTGGGTGATATATAAACTTTGTTTTTCCTCAAAATTTCTGCTTCTCATACATTCTGTGTAGGCATTAGGGAAGTGTATTAACCCATTGCATTCTGAGTATTTTTTGTCGTCTGCTGAAATTGTTGTCTGCATCAAAAATCGAAAATATTTTGACAATATTGGTCTAACCAACCTTTGTAGAAATGATGTCTAGGCAGCAAACAGTTTGGATCTCAAATCAGGCCCCACATTTGTGGGGCCTGATCTGGATCCACACTGTTTGTCCAGATACCCCTAAAGGGGTATCCCACATGGAATGGGTTAATACTGTCACAATGATAATCAACTAAAACTCACCATAGGATTGGAGTCAGACAACAAATCTCTCAGGAGATCTAAAAATCCCTGGTCCTCTACTAACTGGGCATTGATATCATGCAGCTTAGCGACACAGACTGCAGCTGTCTTCCTCACATAGGGATCTTCATCCTTCAGACACTTGCGCAGTGGCTCACAGAGGTACTCGGTGATCTTGTCCACACGTATACATCCCATTGTTCTCACTGCAAGCGCTCTGATCAGTGGATTTGAATCTTCACAGTCCTGCAAGAATGAGGTAGAAAAGAGGTATAAATTAACTCTTTAAGTGCCAGTGACAAAATTAGCAGAATTTGCAAACAGCGTAGATCCTGATGAGGTGGCTCATAATGAGCCACCTCATCTAGATCTACACTGTTTGCCCTCTAGTTTTTGAATTTTCAATATGATATAGCTTGGATGAAACGTATTTTGAAATTTTTGCAGACGTAAATTTTTGCAGACGTAAATTTTTGCAGACGTAAATTATCAGAGTCCCAGGTAAGGTGGGGTTTCAAGGATAATTCAGATTAAATTTTCTTTATTTTTCAATAAAAACATATGTTGTGACCACTCATTAGAACCGTCTCGGTGAGACGGTTCTAATGAGGGGTCAAAATATATCTTTTTACTGAAAGTAGGAAAAATTTCCCTTAATTGTCCCTGTTACCCATTCTTATCTGATTTTTTTTTCCTTACTGAAAATAGGAAAAATTTCCCTTTAATTATCCCTGTTACCCATTCTTAGCTGGATAACCAAGTTATTCATTTATATCCACAGCTAAGTACTCAGGGAACAGTCTATGCATCAACAGCCTCAGACTCCTACTGAAGACTCTATATACCGAACAATGAATACTCTGACGAGAGTTGCTTAACGAAATCGCTATAAAATAGCGCTCTGTAGCGCTTCGCCAATGCTATGCAAGGATTTTGCTTTTAAAAAGCGTTTTTCTGTAGCAGTGCGTGGCACGGTGAAATTTGCCTCTTTTTAAAGACGTGTACACAGAAAGCGCTACAGAGTGCTACCGATTGCTTTGCCTATGCAACGGTATGTTACAAAAAAGCTATTTGCGAGGCAGCTCCGCGAATGCCACGTAGCTCTACAAAGCGCTTTTTTGTAACATACCGTTGCATAGCAAATTGCTAGCGAGCACTACGTAGCGCTAGCGTTAAGCAACTTGCTCCTGATCAGAACACACTGCTGCTGGTCTATACAGCAGTTGCAGAGATTCCAATCAGAAGATGTGCATGCTAGTCTGAGTCTCAGCTGTGTCATAATAACCGTAATATGCGTCAACATTGGGGCACCTAAAAATATTAATTTTCCATTTGTCCCAAATGGAAAATAAGTTACTTTAGGTGTCCCAAAATTTTGCTTCAGCTTTGGGACACCTTAAATAACTAATTTTCCATTTGTCCTAAATGGAAAATTAATTATTTTAGGTGTCCCAAAATTTAGGCACATTATGGTAGTTAAAGATATTTTTTTCAAAACCTGGGTCTGAGGTTATAAAACTTGAATATAATCTCAAACTCAAAATATAGCACACTGATTCGCTGCTTCGGAGCATGTGCTCGGAAGTAGCCAATCAGTGTGCTATATTTTGAGTTTGAGAATGTCCTCAAGTCTTATAATCTCTGGGCGTGGTTCATCTTAATGTGTAAGGATACACCTGTATGTTTTTCCACCATTTTTTGCAAAGAGGAAAAACTTTTATGACTTCCTGTCTGCTTCCCTGGAGAACCAAGCTCTTTCAAAATACATGTAGTCTATTCTCATAATAAACAATTTGCATGTTAGGTGTGGTATTTTTGATAAACTGTTACAATTTCTATTCAGGGTGTTTCCATGTATTAATTTTTATTACAACTTTACAAACATGCAGCAGCAATCTACAGTTCCACATCAACCTGTAAGGTGTCAAAAAAGCAGACGACAAAATTTTTATGTCAAATTTCAAGAAATATTTGGTCAGAGCTATATCAGATTGAAAGTTTTAAGACTAGAGGGCAAACAGTGTAGATCCACATGAGGTGGCTCATTTTGAGCCACCTCATCTGGATCTATGCTGTTTATAATTTCAACTAGTGTTTTTTTGTGCTCTAAAGAAAAAATTTAACATATCAACACATACATTTTAATTTCTTATCAACTGCAATAACAAGAATTCTGCGGATTGGGGTGTCTTGCCTGTTAAAGCATTGTCACAAAACAGAGCTAAACAAGAAAACTCGACATGCAATTTATGTAGCCGCCACTGCCAATACCAGAAAGAGAAATACCATCCTATGTCTCACCTCTGTTAGTCCCAGGTAACACATAAACTGTATTGCAAATATACATCACAGGAAACAGTATACGATCAGTTCCAACTGCTCCTATCTCAATCACTCTGACCATGGCTGCACTACAGTATGGCTGCCATCAAAAGAATACGGTGGGGTTGTTCAAAATTAACGAAGTCGTTAGTAAACATTTTGCTAAAATTTCAAACATTTATATCTCAAATACGCCAACATTTTTTGTTGAAAAAATGTGAGAAGCTTTGCAATGCAAAAGCTTCTCAGATTTTTTCATTGCAAAGCTTCTCACATTTTTTTCAACAAAAAACATCAGTGTATTTGGTTATAAAGTCTAAAACACTTAACAAGTTCACCACCTCTTAACGAGTTCTTTAGGCTAATGATGCTTATAACAAGTGGGGCAGGGCCCTATTTCTAAATAAATATTGTGATACAACAAGTGGACAAGAATGGTGCATATTTTCATAACAGAAATTATTTAGAAATTTGGCAGGTTAGCGATTTAAGTATCCCTGTATTTACTATTGCTCTAGTTCAGTGTTTATTTGGCTATAAGATAGAGGGGTGTGGGTGATTCCTTTAAAAATCAACCCCAAAAACTAGATTCCTCTAGATTTTGGGAGACTTTTTTAGAAGGGACAGAGCTAAATTTTTGGAGTTGTTCTGGAAGGGAACAAATTCATCTTAAAGCAGAACTGCACAAGATTGGTGTAGATTTTGAGGTTATTCCACATAGCCCTAGATAAGAGGGAGTATTTGGTGATAATTAGGGATAATTTTTGTTAATTCTGCATAAAAACATATGTTGTGACCCCTCGATGAGACGGTTCAGATGAGGGGTCACAACATATGGTTTCAATGAGAAATAAAGAAAATTATCCCTCAATTATCATCAAATACCCCTCTTATCTAGAGCTCTGTAACCAAATAATATGATACATTTAACAGTTCTACACTTGGAAACTGAACACAGCAATAATTATGTCAGAGCGTCAATATTTCAGATAATTTGCCAAATAATTTGCCATCTATTATCAAAAGCAAACTGTGTGTACTGCAAATATACAGAACATGCACAGGGGTCAGCCTAGGGTTCTAAGACAGGGAG
Source organism: Ctena decussata (assembly GCA_963989385.1). Lineage (NCBI taxonomy): Eukaryota > Metazoa > Mollusca > Bivalvia > Lucinida > Lucinidae > Ctena > Ctena decussata. The sequence continues at coordinate 3,397,719 of OZ022511.1, read as the reverse complement.
AAGTTTTGTGACATTTTCTGAATTTCAGAGACGTTTTATCCCAAATGTTGGATTTTCTATATGTTTTATACACTTTGACTTCTCCCTCAGCTGAAAATAGGGAGAAGTCAGTCAGCTTTGGGAGACTATTTCTCCCATTTCTCCCTCTAGGCCGAGCCCTGCATGTGCATGTGTGCATGTTCTCTCCTACCATTGTTATTTCAAGGTCATGTGTAAAGGCAGTGGTCAGAAGAGGCAAAAGAAAAATAGTCAATATCAATTACATTACTGTAATAAACAGACATTGAAGACCCAGATCAAACTGCTCCTGTAGTTTGATAGGGTCTACAATGTTTGCCATTGTCCGAGCATCATTTGGATGCATTAATGTGTATAAAATGCACTGTCTAAGAATTTTAGAACATAAATTGTCCAACTGCCGGGTGTCTGAAATTTTAGGGTCATTACGGTACAATAATATAATGTATAATTTCAATGTCTAGTATTTTTAGAAGCAATTATACACTATGAGCTTCAGTATTATTTCCTTTGATTTGGTCTTGCATGCAATTAATTTTAATGACTAAATAAATCACATCATACAAAATTTGCAGTAGTTGTCTTTATAAAAATAGCTATCTTAAAAGAAAATGCTTATGAAAATTAAAGACTGCATAATAAAGTCAGTACATGCCTGTATAATAAAAGAGATATTTGCCCTTAAAAATTATAGACAATACAACAAGTAGATATTTATGAATATTATGGATGGTAAAATAGAGAGGTATAAATTTTTCATAAAAGTTATTTCCTATATAATATCAAATAAACAACCAGGCCCTGAGGTTATAAAACTTGAGTACATTATCAAACTCAAAATAAAGCACACTGATTGGCTGCTCAGAAGCAGCCAATCAGTGTGCTTTATTTCGAGTTTGAGAGTATTCTCAAGTTTTACAACCTGGAATCCAGATTTCTGCAGAGTGCTATGTCTTGTCTGTCTGTGAACTGTTATAATGAGAGCCCTATACTACTATCCCAGCTAAACCAGGAAACTTTACATAGAGGATCTTATATGAGTGCTCATGTATTATTGAATTTATTAAATGAGTTGGGGGAAAAGATAAGATGTGAGCATCTTATCGTTTTTCTCCACCTACTTTAATATATTCAATGATACAGGAGCACAAATACAAGACTCTATTTATCATATGCCACTAAAATCACATTCTATTAGCAATTTTTGCACTTAACCTTGACAATTTCGCCATCAGAAAATGTGAAGTTTTTATGGACATACATGCATAAGGTTAGGACGTAATTTGCATATTTAATCCACTACTTGATTATCGTTTTTAATGCAAGGCTTTATTACACTCTCAGATTCGATGTCATATGTTAGAAAAGTTTACATCACTGACAGAAAAGTAATACATGTACACATTATTACAATAGTATTCCTCGATTTCCTTTCGTTGACTGGGCGGTGCTGTTAGAGGCTTGCCATTCAATGTCAAAATCGAGCAGTCCACATGAAATATCGGTAAAGTAGCACGCTCATGCATAATTGGCAGATTAAAAATGCCCGGTAAACGCTATCGGTCATCACAAATGATTAAAAGTTTCCATACAGGCACACTACGTCGAAACGACGTAGGAGGAACGTCGATGCAACGTTATGACGCTTTATTGACGTGTATGCAAGGTTGTTCCGATGTCACTACGTTGCATTGACGTCGTCACAACGTTGTTTAGACACTGCCTGTATGATGGTTTGAAAGAAAAAAAAAAAGAATATTGTTGTGCGATCTCCAATCATTCCGTGCCTTTTGTGAAGGTGAGCTTTGTTCTCCACAAGTGAGCATAAAATCATTACCACGTTATACCTTTTAAGAAAATATACTCGTCGAAGGTAAGGTCAGAAATAAGCACCGCCCAGCCAACAAAAGGAAATCAAGATATAACTAGATCTGGTGTACTGTATCATGTCTCCTGGTTGAGGTCATATCATCAGATCACCCGAGACCCTTGCGTGGAGGGTGATCTGATGGGATGAGCTCATCCAAGAGACGTGATACAGTATGCCAGATCAAGTTACTGTTATAGTAATTTGTTAATTATATACCTTATGGAACAGTCAACTATTCACACTTGCCAGTGCTAATGAACCAACCTGTATTCGAACCTGCATGGCAGAGGTATGTAGCTAGTCGTGAGACAAACGCTACCGACTGAGCTATCATGGTGCGCACTTTGGCATGTTTGTTGATGTACGTCACTAGTCCAGTTTCTCTGATTCTCGTTACTATGATGCACGTTAACAAAGGATGCGCCTGAAGCTGGAACTCAGAAACAGCCGCGTTCTAAGGGATAGTGATACAGATTCAGAAAACGTCAGTTTGATACAACTCTCTGTATCAGATGGCCAGAAAACAGGCAGTTCAAAGGGTGTTTCATTGATAGGTATATAATACATGTGTGTCTATCTGCTAGTAGCAGGAAAACTGAAGCTACAAACTAAGTACTGCTTCAAAGCAAAAGTGACTTTTACAGGATGTAAGACTGTGTATTACAGTCAACCCTCTTTATAACAACACTCATTACAACAGAGAACTTCTTTATAACGTCATTTTGGTATGCATGGAATGGCTATATTGATCTAAATATGAATTCTTTACAACAGCAAATTCAGTTTAACGGCAAAATGTTTGGGAACAAATGCTGTCGTAGTAAAGAGGGTCCACAGTATAGAAAGTAAAATATACACATGAATTGTTGATAATTCCAATATATTGTCTCACACAGGTTTAGAGCAGTGCTAGAATTAACCTGAAACCATCGCCAAGTGTCAATACTGACTGATAGCTGGTCACTTTCATATTCTGATGATCAATCATAAAAATACAACTGATTTCAACCACTGGCTTTTGTACTGGCCACCCTTGCCACATGTTAATTCTAAGACTGCCCTTAAGATTCAAGATAAAGCAAAAAATTGGTTAGTATCAGTAAGAAAGCAAGTGCACACTACACACATCTATTGACACCACAACAATGTATGTCAGTGCATTTATATGATATTCCTTAGCAATGCCCCTTTTTTTCTTAATTTCTCATTTTTGGTGAAATTCCTTGTGATGGTTCCAAATCTTGCCTTTCATAGAACTTGCAATCTTTCCTCTTACCCACCCAAAACAGTCTCTTTCCAAGCAAAAGATGTTTTAGAGCCAAAACAATTGCATGAATAAATCATTACAGACTTATAATTCCATCCAACCAGTCAATCTGAATGGCTGTCAAGGTTAGAATTATATTTATCATATGACGTCGCATTTGAGAGTGTAATAAAGCCATGCATTAAAAACGATAATCCACTAGTGGATTAAATATGCAAATACGTCGTAACGTTATATGTTGGCATCTATGAAAACGTCCCGTTTTCTAATGGTGAAAATCGTGACATTTAGTGCAAATTTTACTAATAAAATGCGCTTTTAGTGTCATATGATAAATAGGATCTTGCATTCATGCTCCTGTATTACAAATGTTTCATTTTCAGGACAATTATGGTAGTTATTTTAGGTGTCCCGATTTTTAGAAATTTGATGGTATATGATAACCAAATTATTTGATTTTCGGAATAATTATGATAACAGTTTACTCTAAATACAGTAAACTTCAGATAGTCAGGCAACATCAGTGATTAATGTCACATGCACCTATATACTGGCGGAGAATACACAGAAAAGAAAAGAAGGTATTTATTTTAGGTGTCCCAATTTTAAGACTTTTTATGGTACATGATAACAAGCTCAGCCCAGGAATATCACATATTCTACAGATACCTTTGTCAATGTACAGATGCACATGATAGCAAGATCAGGCTGGCTTTTAGCATAGTTCATTAAATAAAGATAACAGAGCTTCTTGAGTTCAAGGTCTGTAGTCTGCATGTTTTTGAGCACGTCTGGAAACAGCACGCTACAAAATCACCAATTTGAAGACATGATTATTATTCATGACAATTTCTTTGTCCTTAAGGCATCTGTTCAGTTGTACCATGATGCACAGTATTTTACATACAAGTCAGGTCTGAGTTTCACATGTATATGCAAACAGCTAAACGAAAAAATTCTTTCTTTAGGTCAATGTCACGTTGCTTCGAAATCTTGGTTTATCTCTGAATAAGATTTACAGTAGAATTTCAATGGCTCGAAGCCTGGTGGCTCGTTAACCCTGCCTGGCTAGAACACATTCCTGGGTCCCTAGAGGTCACTATATATAGAATCTAACCCTGGATGGCTAGAACTACCCTTGGCTAGAACTAATTTTCGTGGTCCCAAGCCGGTTCTAGCCATTGAAGTTCTGTATTTTGCATTATGATCTACTAAATAATTCTTGGTTTAAACCAGAAATGGCGATTTAAAAGAGACGTAAAATTGGACCTAAAATTAACATATCTGGTTTACAAATAATACCTCCTAATAAGGAGGCCTTTAGGTGGCAACTCTAAAAAAATTTTTTTTCTTAATTTCCTGCATATACAAAGTAAAACAGAGACCTGCTGAACTAAGGCAGAAACTTCAAGACATCAAACTGTTGTCCTTTTTCAAATAGGCATGCTGTTTGTTAATTAGCCACAACAAGGATTTACAACTCAAGATTTACTGGACAAAGTTTTCAATCTACTATGTTTCTGCTTAATACTGGATAGTGCAGCAGATAAATTGGGGTAACAGGATTAATCATAGATAAAGATAAATTTTTCTTCTTTTCAAATGAAAATGTTTGTTGTTACTCCTCATTAGAACTGTCTCAGTGAGATGATTCTACTAAGGGGTCGCAATGTCTGTTTTTTATGGAAAAAAAAAAACTACATGTATGCCTAAATTATCTCTATTACTCCTTCTTATCTGCAGCTCTGCATATCATGCGATAATTAACATACATTTCATAATTTTTCCACATTAACAAGTTAACAAACCTTGACAAATGTATTGACGGCCATGATAGCCATGTCAGGCTGACTTTTGGCATAATTCATCAGGTATAGGTACACCAATTTCTTCAATTCTAAATTGTCCGTCTGCATACAATTCACAACATCAGGAAACAAAGCACTGAAAATTTACCAAATATGAGCCGCACCACGAGAATACCAACAATGTGGTCGTGCACCCAGCGCAGACTCAGATCAGCCTGGGCATCCACCCAGTTCGATCAGACTCTTCGCTAAGCGCTTGATGGGTAGCTAAGGCTCTAAGCTACCTCCATGCGGACAGGGAAGACTCTGTTCAGATTGGGCGGATGCCCAGGCTGATCTGAGTCTGCGCTGGGCGCACAACCACATTGTTGGTTTTGTCGTGTCGTGGTTCATATATACTGAGGCTCAGCACTGATACTCTGGACGGACAAATGATCTTTTGCAAGGACAGAACATTATTTTTATCTGAATATATGTAAAGTAGTCAAACTGTATAATTTGCCTAACTGGTCTATCAGGAAAGCTTATTTTGATACACAAAGTCAGTGCTGCAGATAAGGGGTAACAGGGCTATTTAAGGATAATTTTCCTTATTTTTCTATAAATACATATATTGTGACCTCTATCAGAACCACCTCCCTGAGATGGTTCTAATGAGGGGTCACAACAGATGTTTTCATTGAGAACTAAGGAAAATTATCCCTGAATTATCCCTGTTATCCCTTTCTTATCTGTAGCTGTGAATGTTTTTATCTTTGGTTGGCAGTTCGTCAAATATCTCAAGTAACTTCATATCGAGGGCTTAGTGCAAGACTAGTCTAACTCCATATTTTGAAACTTTTCAGGAGAACCAAAAAATTGATTATTACAGTACATAAACAAAATATTAATATGAAATTTGACACATTTACATAAAATATGGAAAGAAATGCTTACATTATTCAATTTTATTAATTTATTTTTGTTAAATTAGGTTTTTGTGACTTAGACTACTTTTGCGCTGAAAAGTTTAGTGCAAGACTAGTCTAACTTCAGATAGACTTTTTTTTTTCAAATGCAAAATATAAGTGCATTATAAAACAAATTTTAGCAATTTTTACAGTTTGAAGGCAAAAACCCAATAAGCATGAGCTGTGAAATAGATATTTAACAACTTTAAACATTTAAAAAGGACAATTTATATAACTTTTTTTTTGTTAGTGCAAAACTAGTCTAACTTCAAATCCACTTTTTCTTAGCGCAATACTAGTCTATCTCAAGATAGACTAGTCTTGCACTAAGAAAATGAGGAAAATATTTTGAAATGAAAAGATTCCATGTTTTACTAAAGTGTTAAGAAAACACTGTACCTAGACCTATAAACACTTAAAGACTATAAGAACTTGTATCTAAATTTATAAAACTGAAAACTTAGCCATTTATACATAGTATGCTCTTTAAAATCAAATTCGTCTCATTGTAGTTAGACCAGTCTTGCTCTAATGATTTTGCTCATTTGGCTCCTAGACTATTCTTAAATTAGGAATAAAAGCATTTTTTTGCAAAAACATGAATCTTAATATTTTCAAAGAATGTGTATTTGACCACCATGTTTTCAAAACTGCAAAAAAGTGATTTTGTGAAAAATAGTGACTTAGACCAGTCTTGCACTGAGCCCTCGATATATAATCCAAACAACATGATCTCTAATTTCTAGTTTCTGAGCATGCCGAGTCAGCAGCCATTTTTTTGTTTAAATCAGAGGACGCTATAAACTGACATTGTGTCTATCATTTTATTATTTCAATTCCTGGGTAGGGTTCTAGAATTAACCAAAAATCATTATCGGAGTTGTTTTGGTGATATTTTTTATTAAAAACAGTTTGCTTCTGACTTTCAACTATTTGACTTCTCATTCGGACTGCCTCCGCAAAGCAGTCCTAAGAATGGATGGATGACTTGCAATTTTACATCCTTTATAACAGTATTTCAGTCGTACCAGGATCATGGACGAGTGATAATGAAAGGCTGTGTGCAATCGAACCCTGTTTACGATTGAAAAGATCCTGGCTCGAACCAGGGACTGCTAGATCAATAGGCCAGGGCTTAAGCGGTTGAGCTACAGGGGCTCCTCAGCCCTAAGGAGCAGCTACAGGTTGCAACATGTTTTCACACAGACTGAGGAGAAAACTGTCTTGATTGAAATTTTGTAGTTTTCTTTAATTTCAGTGATTCACCAACATCACCTGAGCTGCATTTTGTGGCTGAAATTTTCTCTGATAATTTTATAAGCATTAACCAACATTCACATAGATAATGAATAGATTGGTTACCTGACATCTTTTCCAACTGTCATGCTGGCTATAACTTTCTTCACTGCCTCCTTCTTCTTGTCTCTTTTGTCGCTGTTCAGCTCAGCCTTCAACTCAAATATTTCACCTGAAACATACCGTATCAGAGCTCTAGATAAGAGGGGTATTTGATAATTGATGGATATTTTTTTAGTTTTCATTGAAACCATAATTATGTTGTGACCCCCATCTGAACCGTCTCGTCGAGACGGTTCAGATGAGAGCTCAAAACATGTTTTCATGCAGAATTAACAAAAATTGTCCCTAATTATCACCAAATACTCCCTCTTATCTAGAGCTCTGCTGTATGGTATAAATTCTAAGTATTGGGACAGACAGGGCTGAGCAATCAGTGCAGACCCAGATCAGACTGCTCCTAAAGGAGCAGTCTGATCAGGGCCTTAACTGTTTGCCATTCCCTCTACGTATTTTGGACACATGATACATAGTAAATTTCCAAAATGTTCTATTTTCAGAACAATATCACTATTTCAGTGTTTATTTTAGGTGTCCCAGTTATTATAATTTTTTTAGGTATATATTCAAAATATTTGGGAAACCTAAACCAGTTATCAGCTTTTTCAGTAATAATTCTTGGTACATGTAATTGGTTGAATGTTAGGGTAACATCCTAGGATAATGTATCTCTATCTTTACATGTATTCAAAGCTTTGAATGTTGTTTTTAAAATATATATGGAAAACTTGTATTTCTTTGTTAGACAATGAAAAATGGCCGATCAGCTCACAGATGACGTCATAGGCACCACAAAGGACAAAACTCTTTCACTCTGAAGGAAAGGTGTTAGAGAGCTTTAAAACATGTCTATCAGGATTAAGAATCTGGTACCATCTTCCAAATGCATATTATTTAGAGGCTGTATGCGTATAGAGAGCTCTATAACATGCCTTGATCTAGAATCTGGTACCATTTTAACTTGAACATCTGAGGTCGTCCTTAAAAATCTTTTGCTTGCTGTCCTCCTACTCAGATATTTTCGGGGGCCATGTGCCAGAAAGAACTGACAAGTCTACATGCTATACCATTTAAAGCCAAGAATAAACTTCGTTCAGCATCTGGAGGTTTGTTGCATTACGTATTTCCTATAAACAAGTTTTATTATATTTAATATCTAGTTTTTAAGTTTATATTTTCTATATGACTGTATATGATGCGTGTGTGTGTGTGTGTGGGGGGGGGGGGGGGGGGGGGGGGGGGGAGGGCATCATATGTATACCAAACATTTAAATCAGTTTTATGTTATTTAGCTGTAAGATGGAGTTTTCTTTTCCAAAACCGTCTTTAGCTCTAAAGATTGTTTTGGATTGTTTTGAAAAAGAAAACCTTCTGTCTTATAACCAAAATACAGAAGTTGTACTGACCTTTTTTGGTGGTGGTAAAATACTTTGAGTCTGTCATCTTGGACCTGAAAGTACAAAGAAGACTAGAAAGTGTGTTTGTGAAAAACTATGCCCCTAACCATATGCTTGGCACTAAAGGCAACCAATATCCAGACATGGGGTAATCGTATTCTGTATTCTTATTCGAATACTATTCGAATACATTTTCTGAGTATTCATAAAGTATTCTGTATTTATGGATTCCTTAGAATAAAAGTATTTGTATTTGTATTCGTATACATTGCAAATTTCATGTATTCATGAATACTTTTATGAATACATTATGAATACTTTTGCCATTTTAAGGAAACATTGATGCATAAAATTGCATAAATTATGGGATTGATGTGACTCAAGTCCAAGAATGCTAGTGTAGGAAGTTTGAAGACTACACCTCAATGGTAAATACAGTACATAAAAGAGATCAAAGAATATTAATTTTATTAATTGATTGCTTTGATGCTATAGAAAAGTATTAAATGCATTTAATAATTATAACTATGTTTACCACTTTTTAAAGTGTTTTCATTATAATTAGTTGTATAAGAGGCTTGAAAAGCAGAAGAACATATATACAGTATACTTCAGTTGTTCTTCATTAGTTCTTTGTTCAGAGATATTAGTGCTATCTAAAATTCTGATATTAGGAAATTTCATGAAAAGTGCTTTAAAATGCCTGCTAAAGTGTTTGAACATTTTGAGATGCCACCAAATGCTACAGGAACTGTGGAAGTTAAGTGTAGGCATTGTGGATCAGTGGTATCAGGACCAGTACTGACTACATCCAACTCTGATTTCATTTTCATAACTTTCTGTAAAAGAATTAAGTTTTTGAACCATAATTGAAAACCCTGATCATATGCTGCACTCTACAGTGTCTGAGCTTGGTTAACACTGTTAGTCAAGATCTCTTTTATCATTAGGTTAAACTTCCAAGTTAACAAATATAATACCTATATGTCATCTTTCAGTAGATTGCCCCAGGACAGTATTAAATAGGGACAAGGCACAGAACTGACAACTAAGCCATGCCATACCTGTATAATTTTTTGACACTTGTTTCTCAAAAATTACAATACACAATTATGATCCCATCTTAATTTCCGCCAAACATAATTTGAAATAGAGATTAAAATCACAACAAATGCCCAATCTCATACAATTTGAGAAAACCCTGTCCAGGCACTGCCTTTAACCCGTAACCTGCTGAATAAATTAAAATGCCATGATTACTTTGAATTTGATGCAGTTTATTGCTATATATTTAGAATCAAAATGACTAATAGTGTAGATCCAGATCAACTGGCTTCTGAAGAAGCCATCTGATCAGGATCTACACTGTTGCAAGGTGGGATATATTTAGATTCAGCAGGTGAAGGTTTAATTCATTGTGTTTTCTGTTGCAAGATATCAAGTTGTACCATAGAAATATAAGGTTCCTAAAACAGATATGAAGATATCTAGGACAGGTCAAAAGAAAGAATCTTGTAATCAAAATTATCTTTATGTAGTAAAATCTCTGGACTACTAGAGATATGAAAGTTCAGCATAAACTATTGGTTAATGAAATTTCCATTTTTATTGAAAAGTATTCAAAAGTATTCGAATACATTTGCAAAGTATTTGTATTTTTATTTGAATACATTCATAAAAAAAGTATTTTTATTTGTATTCTGTATTCTTAAATTGCAAAGTTTTTGTATTTGTATTCGAATACTTTTGAAAGTATTCGACCCCAAGTCTGCCAATATCACACTGATCAGCACATCAAATATTATCAGTTCAGGACTCAGCCTAGAGGGCGATTTGGAAGAAATAGTCTCCTTAAGCTGGCTGACTTCTCCCTTTTTTGAGCTGAGGGAGAAGTGAAAATGTATAGAACATATAGGGAAATCCAAAATTTGGACCAAAACTTCTCCCTCAAGTCCTGAAAGTGATGCAAAACTTCTACCTGTCTGAAAGTTCTAGGCTGACCCCTGACAGTTTACCAAAAATTAGGATACTAGGTCAAATGGTTCAAAAGTTGGAAAATGCTAATTCAAAAAAGGGGCACAACTAGAAATGTTTTTCAGAGAAAAACTGATGTCCCCCCACCAGCCCATTTCCCATCCCCTCTAATGAATAAAAAGCCTGTACAAATAAAATATTTATGCAAGTTTGGAGAAAATCCTACATGGAAACTTATGTCCTTGACAAATGGGTGAAGGTCACCAACTACTAAACATGTTCTAAACCTGTCACAATGATATATTCATACAAGTCTGATGAATATCCATCAACTGGTTTAAGATATAACTCATTTTTAAGAGAAAAAAAAAGGATTTGTAGTAAGCTTTCCACCTTGAAAACTGGGTCAAAGTCATCAAAACAAAGTAAACTCTTGAGATTGTCTCAAAGGTATATCTATAAAAGCAAAGTGGACACCAAGCCAACGGCTAGTGAGATATTATCAAGTTTAGTGAAATTTTCACTTATCTAAGTCCTCTTGTGACCTTGAAAATGAGGTCAAGGTCACCAAACTCTGATCTGCTCATATGCTAGTTCAAGTGATGTATCCATGCAAGTTTGGTGAAATTCCATCCGCTGGTGCAGGAGATATTGTAGGAACAAGAAATTGTCATCTAAGTCCTCCAGTGACCTTGAAAATAAGGTCAAGGTCACCAAACACTGATCAGCTCTTAAGCTTGTCCCAATGATGTATCCATGCAAGTTTGGTGAAATTCCATCCACTGGTTCAGGAGATATCGTGCATACAAGAAATTGTCATCAAAGTCCTCCAGTGACCTTGAAAATAAGGTCAAGGTCACCAAAATCTAATCAGCTCATAAACTTGCCCAAATGATGTATCGATGCAAGTTTGATGACATTCCATCCATTGATTCAGGAGATATCATGCATACAAGAAATTGTCAAGTAAGTCCTCCAATGACCTTGAAAATAAGGTCAAGGTCACCAAAATCTAATCAGCTCTTAAACTTGTCCCAATGATGTATCCATGCAAGTTTGATGACATTCCATCCATTGGTTCAGGAGATAATGCAAGTTTGGTGAAATTCCATCCGCTGGTGCAGGAGATATTGTAGGAACAAGAAATTGTCATCTAAGTCCTCCAGTGACCTTGAAAATAAGGTCAAGGTCACCAAACACTGATCAGCTCTTAAGCTTGTCCCAATGATGTATCCATGCAAGTTTGGTGAAATTCCATCCACTGGTTCAGGAGATATCGTGCATACAAGAAATTGCCATCTAAGTCCTCCAGTGACCTTGAAAATAAGGTCAAGGTCACCAAAATCTAATCAGCTCATAAACTTGCCCAAATGATGTATCGATGCAAGTTTGATGACATTCCATCCATTGATTCAGGAGATATCATGCATACAAGAAATTGTCAAGTAAGTCCTCCAATGACCTTGAAAATAAGGTCAAGGTCACCAAAATCTAATCAGCTCTTAAACTTGTCCCAATGATGTATCCATGCAAGTTTGATGACATTCCATCCATTGGTTCAGGAGATATCATGCATACAAGAAATTATCATCTAAGTCCTCCAGTGACCTTGAAAATGAGGTCAAGGTCACCAAAATCTAATCAGCTCTTAAGCTTGTCCCAATGATATATCCATGCAAGTTTGGTGAAATTCCATCCGTTGGTTCAAGAGATATCGTGCATACAAGAATCTGTCACGCCGACGCCGACGCCGACGCACCGGGATCCGAACTGAAAACAATATGTCCCCCCTCACCTTTGGTGGGGGGACATAATTCTATCATTTTTGACGGAGTTCACCCAAAAGTTAATCAGTTGATCAGACTATTGCTGCTTACAAGCTATGTCCAGCCTGATATGTAGGGTACATGTCATAGTTGATGGCAAGATCCAATAAAAGAAGAAGGATGAATGCTGAAAAGTCAGCAGCGGGCATCTTAGAACAATCAACAAGGGGAAAAATATCTTTCTTTCTTTCTATATGTGCGATGCGTAAATTTACCGGACCGGACCGGACCGGGCCTAACTACCGGAATGGAACCATATTATTCCTATTTCCAGCTGATTTTTAGGGTATTTTGATACAATATGCATGCACAGATTAATTCCAGGTCCTGCATAGGACTTTCATATATTATCTTAACTAGCAACACCCTGATTCCGCTTAAAAACTTGATACGTGTAGATCTACATGTTTCCTATGGATGAAATATTGAACATGATACTTTGAAATAAAAAAATCAGGATTTTTTTGTGTTTTTCATTCACTCCATGTCTTGAAAAAAAAACGATAACTAGATGTGACATGTTTATATAAGATTATATGATATTAAGATGGGTTATTTACAGGCTACTCCCATAATATGAGATATCGGGTATTCTGACGTCCATATTTTATGTTTTTATGCTGATATTTACATTTTTACTTTCATTGAATACCCGATCTCTCATCTACCATTGACGTTTTGCATTTGCATCTTTAACCATCAGTTGATGTCGTGGAAAAAAATCGCCTTTAACAAGCCAAACAGACCTGCTTGTATTTAAAACATGTTAAACCTGTTCAGAGACATGCCAATTATCAACTTACCACGAACTGTTAACTTGTAAATTGTGAGAAAAAACGATTAAAATCATCAGAAATGAGATTTCCTGTAACTGGCAATGGCCTGTAATCCAAACAAATCCCACAATGCAACAGATACCTAAAGCAAGAATTTTTTTCTTTGGCGAAATAAAATTGATATACATTTGATTAGAATATTTCTTCCCATTGAATATATGTGTGTAAAACAACTACATCTCACATATTTAATGTTTCTTTCCGCAAAAATACATATTTGTACAACATATTACATTGTTAGGTGTCTCTACAGACTGTTTTTATTGTATTTGTTAATTTCGCTCAAAATTATCATTTTTGTATTTACCGACTTTTGACAAGCAAAATGGATGCCAGTGGAAAGTGAAAAACCCTAACAAAAGAATCCAGATCAATCTGGCAAAGTGGTGTGTTCAAGTCGTTGAAGTTTAATGATAATTAACAGCTTATAAATTGATCTTTATTATTCAGCTGTTATTTTCTCCAGACTTGATCAAAAGTGTTTGCTCTGGTTTCAAGTAGATGGTAGATAAAACGTCACTCTCCAAGAAATGAAAATGAAAGTAGAAATGAAAATGTCAGAATAAAAATAGGAACAATAAAATGAAATATTAAATAAGAGAGTGGCAAGTTTTATGTTATAGAACTATTTACAGGCCTGCCCATAGCGCAAAATGCTCAAAGAGGATTTTGACTAAAATATCCAATTCATTTTGCACTGGAGGGCATACAGAATACATATTAATTTGAAATAAGTGTTAATTTAATGTAAAAATTACAAAATCCAGCTGGAAATAAGGAAAAACGGGTCCGTTCCAGTCCGTTCTGGTAATTATGTCCATTCCGGTCCGATAAATTTACGCAGCCCTATATTTACTGCTACACCCTCTTTTCAGAGTATTAGGAGCAGGTGTACTTTGTACAGTTGTACACTCCAGTGTTGCAGGATGAAAGCCTACATATTGCCATCTGGCCATGTCCCTGCGAAGAAAGGGGCGTGTCAAGTCCTTCACAACTTCCAGTTTCACTGGTTGCTTGATCACGATGTTTCACATGTATCTAACATTTTTAGATCACGGTAATACATGGGCGGTATATAAGAAATACCTGCTTAAAGTGAATTGAGTGCAAGAACTCAACTATTGCCGATGACTAAAATTTATTCAATACGGAAGTTGGAAAGATTTGACTTCCGGTGAAATCTTTTACCAAATTACATGAATCTTCGTCTTTTTGACTGAAAATCAGATGTTAGTTTATTCTTAAAGACTTCTGTTTGTAACACGCTATGCAACTTACGACGAAAGTGTCTAGTGTCTTCGATGTTTGCTGATACAATTTGCTTCCCAACCCAATTGTCGTTCTTTTATTTTCTTCGGTGTCGATGTACAAAGTTACTTCCGGGTTCGACGACTTACCGAAATAACCGGAATAACCGAAATACCGAAATAACTACCGAAATACCGGAATAACCGACGATTTACCGAAATAACCTTAGAAAATACCAAAATAACCATTATTAATATATAAAGTTGTCATTTTATGAGATATTTATAAAATTTCTTTGTATCCATGACTTCTGATGATCATTTTTATTTCAAAATAAATATTATAAATTAATAGGCTTAAATACTTTTAACCTTGTAAAATGGTGGTAAGATTTTGTGGGGCCGTTAGTCAATACTGAAAACTCCCTTCGGCTAAACCCATATTGTGCATACAATTCAAGATTTTTTTCGCTTCTCAATGTAACACCGTATGAATTTCAGACAAATATGAGTTGGAATTTTCATTATTGTCCAGCTCTTGCGACGTGGACGCCGCCCCACTCGGAGAGCCACACGTGAACGAAGGTTAGCTTGTTTCAATGCATTAGCTATAAATACGAAGACAAATATAGAGTTACAATAAGAGGTACATTTCAACAACTCCACACATCTCTAATATTTTTCTTATATACACTATTGGCTGATGTACTGACTGCTATTTCCCCACTCACATCATATTTTTGTCTCATGTACAAATTTAAAGGAGTCCATGTACCTCAGTGGGTTAAGCGCCGACCTGCCGATCTCAGGGGCCCGGGTCCGATTCTCACTGAAGATGGAAATATATTTAATCGTAAGCGGGGTTCCATTGCATACAGCCTTTCATTTTCACCCTCCCATCGGCCTGATATGACTGAAATACTGTTGGAAAGGTATGTAAATTCGCAAAACATCCATCCATGTCATGTACAAAAGTTTGTGTCAACCTATCATGCGCTTAATTGTTACCGAATTCATTTATTCATGTTCCTAGATTTTACGATAGAATAAATGGCATCTGACTGACATCCCATTTGCCTTAAATTTTACGGGCGCATGAAACATTTGCAGGCATCATCGCAGAGTAGGATAGAATATGATAGGTATATCGTTTTCATCATACAACCTTCAACACTGTAAAAGTTCTGTTCAGTCAGCTATCTAGCAACATAACCGTACCGTATCATGATTTCCACAAATGTTCTATTGACAGGCGCTTGTAAAAATAATGGTGAAAGAAAAGTCGGCCAGATTCCAGTTACTATACAGTAAAATATTTGTACAGTATGTAGCGTTTAACATAAAACTTTTCTGCATGTAGTAACAACAAGGCTAACCATCTTCACGTGTCCTATCTTCAACTGGTGTTCTTTTCTTTTTTCTTTTTATTTATTTATTTTTTTTTTTTTTTCATTTTTGGTGGTTTCAAAGTTTATATATAAATATTTGTTATTGCATTAATCCTTTAACTAAGTTTTCAAACGATTTTTTTTGTTGTTAAGCCTGAAAAAAAAAGTATTTTGTGCGTGTGTATTTGTGCTCTGTATTCAAAAATGACAGTCAAAGTGATGGTAAATCTCCCGGTCGAAGTTTTTCTGAGCATTAATAGACAGACAAGTACAGAGAGAGAGAGAGAGAGAGAGAGAGAGAGAGAGAAAGACAGAGCAGACAAGAAAGTGTTTTAGGACGGACGTACGGACGCCAGACTCATCTCCATATCCCCCGTACTTTTGTTCGGACGAAGAGCGAGAGAGAGAGAGAATTCAAGTTATGAGATGAGACATACAGACGCCAGGCTCATTGCTATATTAGACAGAGCAGACGAGAAAGTGTTTTCGAACGGACGTACGGACGCCAGGCTCATCTCCATATGCCCCGTACTTTTGTTCGGGCCGGCGAAGAGAGAGAGAGAATTCAAGTTATGAGATGAGAAAAATGTTTTCGGACGGACGGACATACAAAACAAACCAGAGGGAGAGAGAGAGAGGGAGAGAGAGCAGACGAGAAATTAATTTTGTTCGGGCGAGAGACTGTGCTCCAGTTAAGAAGGGGTACTAGGGATAGGTACTAGGGATAATTTTAGGATAATTTTCTTTATTTTCAATCAAAACATTCTGTGTGACCCCTCATTAGAACCGCCTCGCCATACGTAATAACGTACGTTTCCATTGAGAAATAAGAAAAATTATCTTTGAATTATCCCTATTCCCCCTTCTTATCTGGAGCTCTGGAGAGAGGGAGACAGACGGACAGACAGAGAGAGACATAGAACAGCTGTGTACAAATATCGCAATGTGCTATCGATCTTCTTTAAATGATTGTCTTTTTTTCATAAGAAAGGGAAATACATATTGGCCGAAAGTTAAAGATGTGCTAATTTGATCAACGGATTAGACTGATTGGTTCATGCATTTGTTGATTGCCTTTATTGCCATTGTCACACGTAATCCATTAACAAATAATTTACCCTTTGATTGATATATACCGATATCTTTTTGACATTTCGGTTTAAGAAAAAACAAATATTAATACCTGAAATGGTATATTATATAAACACAAAAGAAATAAATAATATTTGGATGCATTTTTTTTTTTTTTGGTCTTAAACTATGGCGTCGTTGATATGTGTGATCTTAGCATAATTTCCCAAACACTACTAAAACAAAACTTAAAATCGTTCAAACTTAATTATCCATGTTCAGTGTTATGATATTTTGTGCGCCTTTGATTATCCTATGCTCATATTTCTTGAAAAAAATTGGCTATTTATAATTATGGTATTTACAAAAAGTATTGGTTATTTTGGTATTTTCTTGGTTATTTTGGTGAATCGCCTTATTTTCATAGTCATTATATATCAACTGTTTTCCACATTATGACAGCGGCGATATATATTTATGTTAGCAATTATACTGTCAAAATATATAAAACAAATAAATTCTAATAAAAGTAAAAAGGGAATGGAATTAAAACATATTACTCTAATACTCTAATAATCTATAGTTTGTTAAGATATCGCAAAGAGAATAGCTTGTACGGGTTTTCAATTGTATACATTTACTTTATTATATCCTCTCACGCCCATCATGATCTTTTATGAACCAAAAATATATATTTTATATTAGACAATAAAAAATGTATAGATTATTAGCCTGTGGGATAGATAAATAAATGAAATATTATGCATTTAAATGATACGGAATACAAGTTTAAGGAAACCCGGGGACTTTGAAAAAAGGAAACATATACCAGCTCAATCAAAAAAAAGTTCTAATATTGTACACGTCTAACGCAATGAATTAATTTAGGGTAATAATCATTGAAATAGTATATTCTTAGTCAATTATATGATAATTATGGTTATTTTGGTATTTTCTAAGGTTATTTCGGTAAATCGTCGGTTATTCCGGTATTTCGGTAGTTATTTCGGTATTTCGGTTATTCCGGTTATTTTGGTAAGTCGTCGTACCGGTTACTTCCGGGTTGCACCGGTTGTACTTTGGAGCAATATTTTGGAAGGTTTCAACTCATAGAACTTGTTAGTCTTAGATATGGCAGAAGGTGCGCACTTGACATCGGCTGTGAACAATGAGACACCATCTATTTTTGAAGTTCTGGCACAAGAAAGCCTCATGTCTGCAATCAGACCAGCTTTGAAACATGCAGTTCGGGTAAACATTTAGTCTACCATAAAATTTTAAGTAATGGGACAGACAGCTCTGCACAGACAGTGCAGACAGTTTCAGCACAATTACGGTAATAATTTTCAACAAATTTAAATTTTCCCGATGACATTGATGCTCTTGCTGAAGAAGAGCAGGAACTAAATAGATAAAACCTCAACAAAACCTGCACAAGGTATAATCATTATATGATGGTAACTTCTGATAAGTGCTTAGAATTCAAAACTGATGCTGATCAAGGTAAAAGGACAGAAGTTTGCATCAAATCTCTTTGAGCAGTTGTTTCAGATGACGGCTGTATAAGGGAGGTTCTCTCAAGGATTGCACAAGCCTCTGCAGCTCAAACTAAGCTCAAGCCAATTTAGAGAGATAACAACAAACACTAAAAGTTTTACCAATATTGGCGGTGAAGACAAGCCGAAAGGGCTTAAAGATTCACCGTTGGATCAAGTACGTATCAAGTACGTATCTCATGAGTCAAAGATAAAACTGATACCCATATATATATATACTTCTATGCCGATGAATCGTGCACCTTGACAGCAGAGTTTGAGAAAAGAAATGCAGGCCTTTGAGATGAGATACTACTGAAGGTTACTGAACATTTCATACTTGATGTAAGTTATGAGGATGTTCCCAGTTCAAAAGATCCCAGCAGCATTTGAGGCAGTGGCCCAGATAAGGAGTATTATAAATGAAAATTCTGGGATTATTTTTCATATTTCTCCATAAAAACCTACCTTAATGTGCTAAAGTATTGAGACACCTAAAATAAATAATTTTCCATTTGTTCCAAATGGAAAATTATTTATTTTTGCTGTCCCAAAATTTAGGCACATTGCAGTATGTTGTGATCCCTCATAAGGCTGGTCTCAATGAGCTAATTCACCTGTTCTCCATATCTTGTTCTTTGATAAAACATCAATCAGGGTCTCCCTGCCTGCTTAAACAAGTTCTGCTGGTATACTATCAACTTCGTTGGACTTCTCCTTTTGCATTGCTGCTATTGTAATCTAAGTGTTGGTTGTACACGGTCCTACTAAAGACAGAAAAGGACTTACGCCCCCGAAAAGGACCGAAAAGAACTTTCGGGCACCGAAAAGGACTTTTATTTGCCATTAAATGCCATATAATGCATATGTTTTAGAAATTTTAATATCATCATGATATATATCAGCGCTTGAATAATAATTTTTGGGACTTTCCTGAAATTTCACAAAAATATTACAGCACCGCAAAGGACCCCACTTACGGTCAGTGAAGAGATGCCATGTACCGAAAAGGACAGCGCAAATGCTGAATCTCTGGCACCGAAAAGGGCATTTTTCGCTCAATGTTCTAAAAAATTATGTTTAGAAATAAAATATTTTACTCTATGTATTTTTTCAAACGTTTTTATAGCATAAAATGGCATTTAAAAAGTACTTTTCGGTGCCCGAAAGTTCTTTTCGGTCCTTTTCGGTGGCAAAGTCCTTTTCTGTCTTTAGTAGGACCCGGTTGTACATACCAGTGTTCTCCCCAGAAATTTAAGAAGGCATGCATGTCAATTTTGGCACAAAAATCAGATTTTGATTACTTGATCAACTTTTAAAATCCTTAATATAGCAATGTTCTGTCAATGTTAGACTAAATTTACATTATAAATAACTTATTGATGATCCTTAATGCATTTGAAACAATTTTAGTGGCTAAAAATGAAAGTAATAGCACTATAAAAAAATTTCATTGGAAATTAAGGCATATTGCAAAGGTAATTTGAGAAGGAAGGCATGTTGCAAGTGACATGCCTTAATGGTCTGGGGAGATCCCTGACATCTGGGGAGATCCCTGACATATGCCGGGCCGCATAGTGCAATCGGTAGGGCACCTGACACATAAGTCAGAGGTCCTAGGTTCGAAACCCGGTCTGGCCACATACTTTCGTTTCTCCTTCTGCTGATTCAAGAAGGGTAGTTGTCAGTTACTGGCGAAAGTATGTGCACTTAGTACTGGTTAACCGCTTAGGAGGTCTAAGCCTGCCCAGGAATAGTGTGGTTAGGTTAATTGACCGTCCCGACATGACCATAGTTGTTTACCGTGGACGTTAAGCATCAAATCAATCAATCAATCAATCAAACCCTGACATACATGTAGATCATTTCTGGATGCTGATTGCTCTACAGACATGCATCATTTCCACAACTCTTATGATTGTATAGTTCAGAGCAATATTCTGTCCAACTGCTAAGAATCTCTTGCTCTTAAGTTAGACATCTCCCAGACTCTCCTGGATAGTTGTGGATCTACCCTATTTCTTGGAAGTTAGAGCTACATGTATCCTTCACTTGTCAGCTGATACCCTCATTTGCCTCAATATCCCCTTGTATTTCATTCTATTTAGTTATAACATTAGCATGATAAAGGAACTGCATTGTATACCCCGACTATTCAGAAAATAAAGATTGAATAAAAAGTAAAGACACAGCTGAAACTGCGACAAGGATCCAGTCTGCATTGTCTACCAACATACAACATTAAAACATTTCAGGAGTGCTAAGACACATTTGCCCCGAATTCAGGTTGTTAAAATTACTGACAGTAATACATGTACTGTAAAAACAAAGTATTGGGACAGATAAGTTTGATAAACAGTGCAGACCCAGAGCAGACTGCTCCTAGGAGCAGTCTGATCAGGGTCTTCACTGTTTACCATGTGAGCTGCATGGTTTGGATGCATTACTGAATTGTAAAACCAAACTTTGGTTGGATAGTTACAGTAATTATTTTCAGTGTCCCAATTTTTTTTTCAAGGTAACTTTCTTTAATTGAGATACCCAAATGTATAAAGGAAAACATGGTGATTAAATTTTCAGGTGTTTGCTGAGAACAGACCAGACAGATATGGATGGCTGTTGAAATATTATGAAGAAATCTACACAGTTCTGGATCTTGTGTTAGAGAGCTACTACCTGAAGAAATACTGTAATTACAGCTCTAGATAAGAGGGCGTATTTGATGATAATTAAGGATAATTTTTCTTATTTCTCATCGAAACCATATGTTGTGACCCCTCATCTGAACCGTCTCGTCGAGACGGTTCAGATGAGGGGTCACAACATATGTTTTTATGCAGAATTAACAAAAATTATCCCTAATTATCACCAAATACGCCCTCTTATCTAGAGCTCTGTGTAATTATTGACACATCAATCAATTAGTTAATTTTATTGGTGAAAGAAAATCCGGTAATTTCACTCCAGTGAACTACCATATTTAATTTACAATATTACAATTTACAATATTTACAATGAGAAGCACGGTGGCTCAGTGGTTGGTGCACTTGACTCTGAAGCCAGAGGTCGTGGGTTCGAGCCTCACCCAGGGCAAAGTCTTCCTATGTCCGAACGCGTTTTTCTAGCATCGTTTGCAGGGATGATGCTAACAAGTGTACCGTCCTTCGGATCGGGGCGTTAACTGGAGGCCCCCTGTGCAGGGAGAGTCATCCCCTGTGCAGGTTAAAGATCCCTACTATAGCTACATGGCTATATGTAGGCTTTCATCCTGCAACACTGGAGTGTACAAAAGTACACCAGCTCGTAATACTCTGAAAAGAGGGTGTAGCAGTAAATATAGAAAGAAAGAAAGAATAAAACAATGTTTTTTTCATCTCTAGAATGATCCAAAGTATTTAAATCAGTCCTGTTAAATTCTGCTATGAGATGGGGTTTTCCGTCTAAAACAATCACAAAAAAAATAGATCCACCTTTTAAGATGGATCTAGATTTTTGGAATCGTTTTGAAAGGAAAAACCCGCAAAACATTATTTCATTTCATAATTTTGATTGATTTCATGCAGTCATTGGCCAAAAAGTTTACATTCATAATTTATACAGTTGTAAAGCTGTGTGTGACTTATTAATGCACTTGTTGTATTTCTATTCTCGTATCGACTTTCCCACCACATCTCAGTGGAACAGATCCATAGCCGCAGTAACAGGGCGCCGAGCGTCTGTCCTCTGTTGTTGTTGAAGTGTTGCGACCTTAGGGAGATTCTTCTGGGAACGCACACTACCACTGGCATCTTTTTGGAACAACCCTGTTTAGGGCTACAGCATCATAGAATGTTGGCTACCACGTTGCTGGCTTGCCACGTGGCATAGTCCCCCTTACACAACATGGATGTCCTCTCTGTCCGTTTTCCGCAAGAGAATTTATTAATGTGCCAGTAGTATACATATATATAGAAATGGTGGAGTATTTACATGTATGCTTTTTAAATGAAAAGAAATGTAATAAACAATTTATCCCCTTGATTTGATTGATTACTGAGATATAATTAGCTAATGTTTTAATGCTTCTATGTAAAAATAAGTCTCTTTTTACACTATAGCCTTAGAATTATTTGTCTGTAATCAATCAAAACAACCAAATAAACTCTATGTTTTGTATTTGCCTGAAATATTAACCTTGCATCAATTTTTGTAATGGGGTTTACTATCTAATGATCTAACCAATTATTGGCTACAAGCTACTCTTTCTTTGAGGCCTACTTGTAAATGTACAATAGTAGATATTCAGACAGGGTTGATGAGCTCAGAGCAAAAGAAATTTATGATTCCTAATGTGATGAGGAGAAGGGTGTCAAAATCAAAATATTCAAAAAGAGGTTAAAGCTTCTGTTTTGTTAAAATCATGAATCAGCGTAGGACCACCCATGGATAATAAATGGATAACACAATTCCACTGACTATTCTTTATAAATATTACTGCCACAGGTATGTAACTTGGTTTGTTTCAGTTTTATATAATGACATATACAATTTTATATACCACCGCCTAACTGGGTTGTTATATGATAATTCATGTTATTAAACTGTTTTGCAGGTGCGTCCTTTGCAGAGAATTTTTACGGTTTAAAGAGAATCCCTGTCACAGAGGCTTCAGCAAGTAGTTTGCCCAGGAAAGCATTTTGGAAATCATTGTTTTGTCTTGTAAGTACAGAAAAGGGCAACTACCATAATGACTTAATTTGTTGTGTCCAGTTGTGCTTGTTTAGGAAAGCCACTGTCTGAGGATACTAATTTAACTAAACCATGAAATGCACTTTACCTTGGTGTATGTTATGTTTTGGGTGCACAGTCAGAGCTCTAGATAAGAGGGAGTATTTTGTGATAATTGGGGATAATTTTGGTTAATTCTGCATAAAAACATATGTTGTGACCCCTCATCTGAACCGTCTCGACGAGACGGTTCAGATGAGGGGTCACAACATATGGTTTCGATGAGAAATAAGAAAAATTATCCTTAATTATCATCAAATACTCCCTCTTATCTAGAGCTCTGACAGTTTTGTTGGCTTGATATTATGGACGCTACCACTGACGTTCTGCGCCACTCCAATAACCAACTGCCACCCTGATACATGTACCATTTTTCCAGCTCAAGGCACACTGGGTGCAGATTTCCTTGTTCAGGATAGGGGATCAATGTTTTTTCTTTTGATATACTGCCGAAAAAATGTGACTCTTTGTTTATGTCACGGTGAATAGCTTTTTGTTTCTCTTTTAATATTGTATTAATTCTAATAAACACCCTTGCTCTAATAAATGCCCCTGCCTATTTTCTGGAAATAATGTTTAATTAACTTGCACAAACTCTTGTTTGGTTCTCTGGATGAGCTGGCTCTTTGAAACAAAGTCAACTCGTGAAAGAAAGAATTTGCTCCTAGAAAGCAATTTCTTTTCTTTTAAGAGTTGAGAAGGGAAAGTATACCCATCACCTTTATTTTGCTTATCATAGATATTTTGGCAGTAGCTGATTTACTACACTTTAGGTTCTAAATAAGCTCTCCTTTCACAAAATGCAGCACCCCAGGGCATTTAATAGGGTTAATATGGTATTTCACATTCATTGAGTTGTGCATCACTTGCCAGTGCACCTCTTCCCAATTCTAAGGGCACTTTGATGGAATCAGAAGGATTCCACTCAAGGCAAGGACTCTGTTACAATATTTGAATCAGGAAATGCAGAAACTAAAATGGCTATGTAAACTGCACAGACATCAGTTGCAATTTTGTGACAGAGTCCTTGCCCAAACCAGGGTTCGAGGTTATAAAACTTGAGAATAAACTCAAACTCAAAATAAAGTGCACTGATTGGCTGCTTCCAAGCATGTGCTCGGAAGCAGCCAATCAGTGTACTTTATTTTGAGTTTGAGAATGTACTCAAGTTTTATAATCTCTGGGCCAGGAATCTTTTTTGTGAGTCAGTAAAAGTGTCATCAGTACAGGAAATATGTGGACTGGAAAGTGGTGCACAGCTCAGGGAGTGTAAAATATTTGAAAGAAACTGTGAAGGCTGTACCACTTTTATGATTCATGCTTCAATGATTTCTACCAAGGATAGGAGTACAGAGACTTTAAAGCATACCCAATATAAAGAGTTAAGTTCTCAGCTAAACACAGATCAGAACTGATTCTTATTGCTTGCATTTACATGTATTTCAGGTTTGTATACCCTACATTAAACAGAAGTTAGATGAGAAGTTTGAGGACCTTAGACATGCTTTGAATACCAACCCTGGCAGCATGGTGAGTATACAAAAATCATGCAAAATTGTGTGTGAGCTCAAGTTTTAGCTTGCCTTAATGAAGTTCAAGAAGAGTTATTGTTGTCGCACCGGTGTCCACATCTGCAGTGGAGAGAACTTTGCCATATTCAGTTTTATCTTCCTTTTCAGTAAGGATCAACTACCATATATGCGTTAATTTCCTTGGAGTTTCATTTTTGGCGGTCTTTCGGGGTCACTTCGAAACAGCGAATATCAATATCGCAAAACAATTTCCTGTTTCGGACAAAGTACATGTATTTTCAGTAAACACGGTGTCCAACTGTCGATTTATTTTGTTTCCGTTTGCTTTGGTAGATTATGGTACTTTTCTATTGAACCAGTTCTTTCAATAACCTGCTGCGGTGCTGCAGGTTAATGAACGAACTGGCTCAAGTGAGAACAAACAATTTTACTTTTGTGCATGTTCCTGACAGTGAAAAATAAAAATTGCAAAAATTAAGGTTTAAGTTTTTGACCCGAAACCACAAAAATTTGAACCCGCAAAAATTACCGCATAAACGATAATAAAGGGAAGAAGTTACTCTTAGAGCAAATTCCTACATGTAAGACAGTAAATTGACCCATTTTTGGGAGGCTGCATCATCCAGGGATGCTAACGGTGAGCCCATGTACATTAAGGTGATGTATGGGTACACTTCCATGTTTTTCTGCCATTTATTAAAAAAGAGACAATTTTGTGACTTCCTATATACTTTTTCGGGTGAAAAAAGGGATCCAAAGGAAACAATTTATACCTATAGGAGGTAAGTCTTTCCTTTAATAGTCGACCACATCCACAATCATTTAATGATGACCCTCCATTAAAATTTGTGCAGTACACTCAAAAATTCTGAAATATTTTTTTTTTGATACCTAATAGGTACCTTATCTCTTTTGTTTTAAACATCTAGGTATTTCCATTCAATTTTGCAACCACAATCGAGTTTTCAAAACTTTTCTCATGTCTTTGTAATTGACCTAACACTTATGTGCTTATGGCTCTGCCTTTCAAATTTGTCTGAGTGTATTTGACAGCAACACGACAAAACTAACAGAGTGGCATGTGTGCCCGTCAAAGACTCTGATAAGCCTTGGCATCTGCTCAGAGTCTTGTAGCTTAGACTCTTAACTACCAAGGAGCCCCGGTAGCTCAGTGGGTTAAGCCCTGGCCTACTGATCTAGCGGATCGAGTTCAAGCCCCTCTTGAGGCGAGAATCGTTCCCACCGTAAACGGGTTTCCAATGCACACAGCCTTTCATTATCATCCTCTCATCGTCCTGATATGACTGAAATACTGTTGAAAAGGACCTAAAATCGCAAGTCATCCATCCATCCTTAACTACCATTTAAGTGCACAGCGAAGACTCTATTCAGACTGGGCCACTGCTCAGGCTGATCTGAGTCTATGTGTGATGCAAAATAAATTCTAAACAAAAAAATGAATCTCATATATTTTTTGCCATGTTTAGATTGTGGAGTATTTCTGCCTACAGAAAAAAATGTATGTGGTTCTTTACAGGAAACATCAAGATTGAAAAAAGCATTTGTAGCAGTCTATCCATACATCCACACAGGCTGGGAGGGAGCCATACTCTGGTACCAAGCTGCTTACATGTTTGGAAAAACAGACTGGCACACCCCATTTTTACCTCTCTCAGATGTAATTTTGACTTATGACAGCGAACCAGCTGATGATACGGGTCAAAGTTCAAATTTGCATCCATGGCATGATCTCAGGTGGGTTAATGTACACTGTATGCTTTTGTAGACTGGGATTGATATTGAATTAGACCACACCTGGTTAACTATGCTTTCAAGGATGTTATGAAATGAAAAAGAGCTGTTACAAAACATAAAAGAGTTATTTCTTCAAACTAATTCTTCCAAAGGGAATAAAAATTATAATAACAATGTATTGAACCACTCTTATTTCAAATTTTCGGCCTTAGGCCTTCTTCAGGAAATTTGGAAACAATTATTTCAACTATGTGGCATCCATTTTGAAATCATGATATTTGCATCAGTAGTTGACAGGGGTGACGTCACATCATTTCCTGTAAAGTTACTAATAAGTTGGCGTAACGTCAAATGACGTGACGTCACTTCCCGCCAAAACAGAGTACAAAACCACTATTCCAACATGCCATGGATATTAAGAGCAGAAGAACAACTCACACTTAGAACAACTCACACGTAGTTATAAGCATATCTTTTTAGATGGTAGCATGCTTTGTAACTGGTTGTCAGTTACTAAGATGAACAGTGTGCACATCAAATTTGTACCTGATTGTCATACTCATACAAGAGGATAATGAAATTTTAAATGCTTCAGTGGCTCTTTGGAAAATATTTTAGCTGCAAAT
This sequence comes from Ctena decussata, assembly GCA_963989385.1. Classification (NCBI taxonomy): domain Eukaryota; kingdom Metazoa; phylum Mollusca; class Bivalvia; order Lucinida; family Lucinidae; genus Ctena; species Ctena decussata. The sequence continues at coordinate 3,370,496 of OZ022511.1, read as the reverse complement.
AGCAGTTCCCTATAAATCAATGCTGATTTCATTTTTTTACTGTCATGTTTTTCATTAAAAGTAAAATGTAGAATGTAGATTATAATACATGTATGGCAACTTTCATACCCCAATATCAGTCCTCAGCCCATATCAGACCTCAGACCTTCGGCCCTCAGTCAGGAATGGGAGTCAAGGGTTGATTTGGAGTATAATATGAAAATGAAACTGTCAATATCATAATCAGTGTTTTTTCCTACGGTTGCTTTTAGGTTCCGACAGAAATTACTGGTAGTTCTCAAGAAATCATTTAACATGGCTGCTGTCACAGTGTCCACTGGGCTGTCTGTGGGTGTGTTCTTCATTCAGTTTCTTGATTGGTGGTATGCAAATGATGTGAATGCTACATCACTGACATCACTTCCTGTTCCTGATCCACCCCAGGTTTGTATATTCAAAGTAAAAATTATTGTGCATTTTTTCTGACAATCGCAAAAAATAATAGATAAAAAAAAACTATGAAAAGCCAAAGGCACAAAAAAGCTCGTTGAAAAAATCAGTTGCTTTTGAGTTATAGGCCTATGGATACAGGGTTCAGTTGTTCAAATCTAACGACGTCGTTAGTTAACGTGACGTTAAAATTTCAAATGTTAATAACTCAAATATGCCATTATTTTTTTGTTGAAAAAAAAATGTGAGAAGCTTTTGCATTGCAAAAGCTTCTAACATATTTTCAACAACAAAAAATTAGTGTATTTGGCTATAAAGTCCTTAAACACTTTACAAGTTGACCTCTTAATGAGCGTGTTAGCCTAACGATGCTTTGAACAACTGGGCCATATGGATACATGTAAATGTTTTTTACCATTTTTATGCCCTGCCACCAAAAGGTGGTGGTGCATTATGTTATACCCTCTGAAATTTTGAGCTTCCTTCCTCCTGTCAGCGCCTCACAAAATTGTACCTGCTCTGTAATTAAAAAACTGCTTGAGATATTTACATGAAACTTTACACAAAATGTAAAGCATTATTAGATAGCATGCAGAGGACAGGATTTGTTATTCTGAATAACACATTTTTAGAGTAATGGCCCTTTGACAATAGAAAATAATAGATTTTGCGATGAGTTCACATCTGCTTTGTAACTCAAGAACTTTCAGATATTTTCATGAAACTTTACACACATTTAAAACATCATTAGAAGACACGCAGAGCACAAGAACTATAGCTCTGATATACATTTTTTTAAAGGTATGGTCCTTTGACATTTGATAATAGTAGTTTTTAGGAAGAAGTTTTGCCCGCTCTTTAACTCAAAAATTGTTTAAGATATTTATGAAAATTTACACAAACTATAATGAGCTTAATGTATATTCCAAGAAAAAACATTTTTATCTACAGTTATTGTTTGTAACGATAGCTTATTTCACCATAACTGCGAAGCTGTTTGGCAAAGTCTTGTAACAAGTATCCTAGTACTGCAGCCGGGCCGTGAAGCACAGTTGGTAGTGTGTCTGCCCCAAGAGCCAGAGGTCTGGGGTTTGATACCCGGTCAGGCCACATACTTTCGTTTCTCCTTCGCTGATTCAAGATGAGCAGTTGTTAGTTACTGGCGAAAGTATGTGCACTTAGCACTGGTTAACTGCTTAGGAGGTCTAAGCCTGCCCAGGAATAGTTAGGTTAGGGTAACTGATTCTTCCCGACATGACGATAGCTGTTTATTGTTGACGTAAAGCAATGAAACAACAACAACAACAACAATAGTACTGCAAAATCTAGGATGTATCTGATATGTTTCAGGTTGACAACAAAGACACTGACCAGCCATATGATATCCATGTATGTCCAATATGTCACAGGCAAAGATCCAATGATACAGCATTATCAGTCTCAGGGTAAGAGTAAGAATAAACCATAAGTTCTAGAAATTGGGGCAATTAAAGTAATTTAATAACTTAACTGTCTTAATCCATTCCATTCGGGATACCCCTTTAGGGGTATCTGGGCAAACAGTTTGGATCCAGATCAGGCCCCACAAACGTGGGGCCTGATCTGAGATCCAAACTGTTTGTTACCTAGACATCATTTCAACAAGTGTTAGTTAGACCAATATTGTCAAAATAATCTTGATTTTGATGCGGACGACAATTTCAGCAGACGACAAAAAATACCCAGAATGCAATAAGTTAAAGATCAAACTGTTTTGTTTTTCAATGCAGTGCTGCATCTAAAAATTGCAGATGGAATGGTAACCAGTGACAATGAGCCTGCACTTTTTGCCCACATCTTTGGTGGGGAAAGGAAAAAAAGCAATTTGGAAAGTGGATCTCAGCAAGATATCGCATTCACATATACCACATTTTGGTAGCTTTGCCTATTTTATTGTAAGTTTTCATTATTAAAGGTATCTGAATGTATATTCTAGTGCACTTACATATGTAACGTGATGTCTGATTGTATAACTTCAAAAATTTGCGACAGTATATTCTACGATATACTGTCGCAAACCCGACATCATTATTAAACTTCGCTTTTCATTGGCTAACGTTTGGTTTTACGCTGCTGAAAGTGCTTGCAATGGGTGCAAAGAAGTACACTTTGAAAGGTGAAAATGCAAAAAAGTGCATTAGAATGGGGATAACTATATTGAAAATTGTCATTTGGTGAGGTAAATCATTGGTTTTATGGTCGCAAATGCCGTTTTACGGCTACGCTGGCACGTTGCCGTAAAATGAAATTTTAGCCCATAAAACCGACGATTTACCTCCCCAAATGACAATTTTGATATACAGTTATCCTCTAATTAATTGAGATCCGACTATTAGCATAGATGGGTTTAAAGTAGATGATCAGAATCTGATGCAATGGAATCCCTACCCTATAACACCAAGCGGGAAAGAAAAACAATAAAGAGGTCATACAAAGCAGTCAAGACAAGTGAAAAGCCCAAAGGTCAGGGGTCCTATATTTATAAAACGACTTACATGTAAGTGGTTGCTATGCTGTTGCTAAGGCTGAATTTCTATGAAGGAGATTCCCTACAACTATGAAATTTACTGTGGAGGAAAAGTCTGAAAAAGAAGGAGATTCCCTACAACTATGAAATTTGCTCTGGAGGAACAGTCTGAAAAAGAAGGAGATTCCCTACAGCTATGAAATTCGCTCTGGAGGAACAGTCTGAAAAAGAAGGAGATTCCCTACAACTATGAAATTTGCCCTGGAGGAACAGTCTGAAAAAGACTGTTCCTCCAGAGCAAATTTCATAGTTGTAGGGAATCTCCTTCATAGAAATTCAGCCTTAGCAACAGCATAGCGACGACTTAAGTCGTTTTTTTAATACGACCCCAGCTCTTTCCTAGCAGATGGCCATGAGGGTATACTTAATAATGTACAAAAAGTCAAACACTAATAGAAAGCCAACAAACAGAGTTGATGATAATAAAACACAAAAGAAGCACCACATTGGAATGGTCAGTAATGAATTACTGAAAGGCTTTAACTGGTTTTATATGAGCATAATGCTGTATTGAAAGCAAGGCCTTTACATTGTGAATGCCCATTTTAAAATCTGTTGTCATTCACAAGCTTAGTGCTGTAACTGATGAGCTAAAAAAGATCATAGCATTAAAGGTGTATGGATACATCTCCCTGTTTTCCCACATCTTTTGGCAAGGGAAATAACTTTTGTGACTTCTTGTTTGCTTCCTTGGATGGTAGAGCTCTTCAGAATTGGGATCTACATTTAAAGGAAAGAATTTGCTCTATTAGGAACAAATTCTTTCCTTTAAGGGTTGACCCCCATAGAAAAGGGAGGCAAATCTGAAAATTGCAGAGTTTCTTCCTCAGAAAGTGTACCCATTCACCTTAATTCTTTGTGCATAGATTCAATAGTTACAGTAAGAGACCAGGAGATGATGGCTTTAAGCTTTTAGGTTACTGTCATATCCTGATACTTTACCATGTGTATTCTGTAGGTAAATTGATTATCAAAATATTGTTTAATCCAATAATTGCAATAAGAAAAGACATGAGCTGCAATACAAGAAGCCAACAAAGTGGCATGTGTGCCAAGAGCAGACTCAAATCAGCCTGGGCATCTGCCCAGTCTGATCAGAGTCCTCACTTTGCAGTTAAAGGGTAGCTAAGGGTCTAAGCTAGCTCCATGTGGACAGGGAAGACTCTGATCAGACTGGGCAGATGCCCAGGCTGATCTGAGTCTTGGCTGAGCACAGATGCCACTGTGTTGGTTTTGTCGTGTCATGGCTCATATTTGTTTCTATTTCATTTTCAGGTATGTGTTTTGTTACCCATGTGTCTACGATTTTGTGAAACAGTATGGGATATGTCCTGTTACAAACTATCCAGCAAGAACAGACCACCTCATAAAACTTTATCTAGATGATTCTTGATAAAGAGCCAATTATTATAATTGTCATTTTAGAATGATTGGCATATTTATATGTTATGTGACAGGGGAGGTAACCCCTCCAAAAGAACCCAAAAAAATCTAGATCTGTCTAATAAGACAGATCTAGAGTTTTGGGCTTCTTGTGGAAGGGAAGTCCATCTTATAGCAGAATTATGCAAGACTGATTTAGATAGTTGGAATTATGTTGGGGGTGAGGGAGGGGAAGGGGATGCAAAAGTTGAAATTATGATGGTGGGTGGGGGGTAGGGAGAGGTAACCTTTGGGGAAGAGGTTACCCATCTTATAACCAAACAAATTATGGTATATGAAAACGTACAAAATCAAAATCAATGAAGAGCCAGGGTTCGAGGTTATAAAACTTGTGTATAATCTCAAACTCAAAATAAAGCATACTGATTGGCTGCTTCTGAGCACATGCTCGGAAGCAGCCAATCAGTGTGCTTTATTTTGAGTTTGAGTTTTAAAACCTCTGGGCCAAGTTCAGTTCTGACTGCAAATCTACTTACTAAAATAGATGCTGGAAGCGGAAGACGGGAACCAGTCTCTATAGTAAAGTACCTTTGCTGTACACTGATGGACTTGGTATGTGACATACTTATGTATGTCACAGGTTAAAGGTTTATCCTACTCTTGTACTGCCTTGTGGCACAAGCGGCTGTAAAGAGACATGGCAGAGTGTTTTCCATAAGTGTGTGAGGATGTGAGGTTTCTTTCGTCACACACTCTTAAGCATTCAGACATTCTGGCCGATGATCAAACCATGGTCTTCATACCAAAGGTGAACACTCTGCTGCATTGCTTTAACCCTTAATGCGCCATAAAGCAGACGACAAAATTTACGTCTGCAGAATTTAAAAAAAAATGTTTCATCTAAGTGATAAATTGAGAATTTGAACACTAGAGGGCAAACAGTGTAGAGTCAGATGAGATGGCTCATTATGAGCCACTCATCTGGATCTACACTATCTGCAAATTTATGTATTTTAATTTTTGGCACTTTCAGGGTTAAAAACCATCTTGTACTGCAATGCAGTAAGGTTCAGCTCACCATTTAAATGTGCTCCTGAAAAAGGACACCAGGGTTTAGTTATTTTAAAATTTCTTAGAATATGCCCAGTAGACACACAATGTTGGAGCATTTTCAGAGCTGTAGATATGAGGGAGTATTTGGTGATAATTAGGAATAGTTTTTATTAATTCTGCTTAAACAAATGTTGTGACCCCTCAACTGAACCGTCTCGACGAGACAGTTCAGATGAGGGGTCACAACATATGGTTTCAGTGAGAATAAGACAAATTATCTCTAAATTATCATCAAATACCCCTCTTATCTAGAGCTCTGCATTTTGCATGCGGCATCAAACATCTTCATATTTGCATGGACACAAAATCATTCTGTTGCATTACTGTGTGCCTTTTGTAACTATGCTACCATAAAAGTTCTAAAAATTGGGACACCTAAGATAATCGTCATGATAGTCCTAAAAATGGAACAGCTTGATTTTTAGCTCACCTGAGCCTTTAGGCTCATAGGTGAGCTTATAGTTTAGCCAGGCATCCGTCGTCCGTCCGTCCGTCGTCAAGATTTTCAAACATCTTCTCCTCTGAAACCACTGGGCCAATTGAAGCCATATTTCATATGGAGCATACCTAGGTCGGGGGAACGAAAGTTTGTTCCGGGTATCTAGGTCACATGACCAAGATGGCCGCCACGCCCATATATGGTAAAAACCCTTCAAAACTCTTCTTCTCCAGAACCAAAAGGCTTATGACCTTGAAACTTGGTATGTAGCATCGGGCTTGTGGGCTCATCATAGTTTGTACAAATGATGACATTGCGGTGACCTTGACCTAATTTATGACACGATCAACTTTGATATGTTAGGCTTTTATATGGGAAAACTCTTAAACAGTAGATTTCTCAGAAACTATTTAGTCTAATGTACAATACTTGGTATACATGGTCAGCTAAATGAGCAAATGAAGATATTATGTCACTAAAGGTCAAGGTCATTCCGTCGGTCCATACGTCGTCAAGATTTTCAAACATCTTCTCCTCTGAGACCACTGGGCTGATTGAAGCCATATTTCATATGGAGCATACCTAGGTCAGAGGAATGAAAGTTTGTTCCGGGTATCTAGGTCACATGACCAAAATGGCCGCCATGCCCATATATGGTAAAAACCCTTCAGACATCTTTTATGACCTTGGAACTTGGTATGTAGCATAAGGCTTGCGGCCCATCATAGATTGTACAAATGATGACCTTGCGGTGACCTTGACCTAGTTTATGACACGAACAACTTTGATACGTTAGGCTTTATTTGGGAATACGCTTAAACAGTAGATTTCTCAGAAACTATTTAAGTCTAAGGTACAATATTTGGTATATATGGTCAACTAAATGAACAGCTGAAGATATTATTTCACTAATGGTCAAGGTCATTCTGTCAGCCCATCCTTGATCAAGATTTTCAAACATCTTCTCCTCTGAGACGACTGGGCTGATTGAAGCCATATTTCATATGGAGCATACCTAGGTCGGGGGAACGAAAGTTTGTTCTGGGTATCTAGGTCACATGACCAAGATGGCCGCCACGTCCATATATGGTAAAAACCCTTCAAAAATCTTCTTCTCCAGAACCAAAAGGCCTATGACCTTGGAACTTGGTATGTAGCATCGGGCATTCAGGCCCATCATAGTTTATACAAATGATGACCTTGCGGTGACCTTGATCTAATTTATGACACGGTCAACTTTGATACGTTAGGCTTTTATACGGGAAAGCGCTTAAACAATGGATTTCTCAAAAACTATTTAAGTCTAAGGTACAATACTTGGTATACATGGTCAGCTAAATGAGCAAATGAAGATATTATGTCACTAAAGGTCAAGGTCATTCCGTCAGTCCATCCGTCGTCAAGATGTTCAAACATCTTCTCCTCTGAAACCACTAATTCGATTGAAGCCAAATTTCATATGGAGTCTCAGTGGGCTGGGGGAACGAAAGTTTATACCCAGGGTTTGGGTCACATGACCAAGTTGGCCGCCATGCCCATATATGGTAAAAACCCTTCAAAAATCTTCTTCTTCAGAACCAAAAAGCCTATTACCTTGAAACTTGGTATGTAGCATTGGGTAATCTGGCCTATCATAGTTTATACAAATGATGACCATGCAGTGACCTTGACCTAATTTATGACATGGTCAACTTCGGTACCTTACGTTTTTATATGGGAAAATGCCTAAACAGTGGATTTCTCAGAAACTGTTTAAGTCTAAGGTACAATATTTGGTATAAATGATCAACTAAATGAACAGCTGAAGATATTATGTCACTAAAGGTAAAGGTCATTCTTTCAGCCCGTCCTTCGTCAAGATTTTCAAACATCTTCTTCTCTGAAACCGCAGGGCCGATTGACGTTAAATTTCATATGACGCCTACCTAGGATGGGGGAACGAAAGTTTGTTCCAGGTATCTAGGTCACATGACCAACATGGCCGCCACGCTCATATATGGTAAAAACCCTTCAAAAATCTTCTTCTCCAGAACCAAAAGGCTTATGACCTTGAAACTTGGTATGTAGCATTGAGCATTCAGGCCCATCATAGTTTATACAAATGATGACAGTGCGGTGACCTTGACCTAAGTTATGACAAGGTCAACCTCTGTACCTTAGGCTTTTATATTGGAAAAGGCCTAAACAGTGGATTTCTCAGAAACTATTTAAGTCTAAGGTACAATATTTGGTATATATGGTCAACTAAATGAACAGCTGAAGATATTATTTCACTAATGGTCAAGGTCATTCTGTCAGCCCATCCTTGATCAAGATTTTCAAACATCTTCTCCTCAGAAACCACTGGGCTGATTGAAGCCAAATTTCATATGGAGTCTCAGTGGGATGGGGGAAAGAAAGTTTGTAACCAGGGTCTGGGTCACATGACCAAAATTGCCACCACGCCCATATATGGTAAAAACCTTTCAAAAATCTTCTTCTTCAGAACCAGAAGGCATATGACCTTGAAACTTGGTACATAGCATTGGGCACTCGGGCCCATCACAGTTTATACAAATGATGACCATGATTTGACCTTGACCGAATTTATGACACTGTCAGCTTTGGTATGTTAGGCTTTTATATGGGAATGCTTAAACAGTGGATTTTTCAAAAACTATTCAAGTCTAAGGTACAATATTTGGAATATATGGTTAACTGAATGACCAGATGAAGATATTGTCACTAAAGGTCAAGGTCATTCTGTCAGCCCGTCCATCTGTTGTCAAGATTTTCAAACATATTCTCCTCTGAAACCACTTTCCCGATTGAAGCCAAATTTCATAAGGAGTCTTAATGGGATAGGGGAAAGAAAGAAGGTTCCCAGGATCTGGGTCACATAACCAAGATGGCCCCCATGTCCATATATGGTATAACCCCTCCAAAAATCTTCTTCTCCAGAACTAAAAGGCCTATGCCCTTGAAACTTGGTATCTAGCAGTTGGAAGTTGGGCCCATCATAGTTTATACAAATCAGGACTGTGCATTGACTGTGACCTAATTAATGGCAAGGTCAATTTTGGTGCATTGGAAAATGCTTAAGCAGTTCATTTCTCACAAACCATTCAAGTCTATGACATGCCGATATATGGTAAAACACCTTCAAAAATCTACTTCTCCAGAACCAAATGCACAATGACCTAATGGCATGGTATGTCGCATTGAGGTCTCGGGGGCACATCATAGTTTGTACAAATCATGACCGGGCATTGACCTTGACCTAATTTATGGCAAGGTCAACTTTGGTATGTTATGCTTTTATGTGGGAAAATGCTTAAACAGTTGATGTTGCAGAATTTTTTTAAGCCTAGATATAACAATTGGAAAATATGGTTGACTAAATGAATACATGAAGACAAGGTCATCAAAGGTCAAGGTTTATTTTTGAACTTTGCTCAAGGTCACTGAGATTTTAAAATTAAAATATGGGCACCTTTTAAGCTACTGGTTTCAAATTTGTAATAAATGAGCAAATTGACAAATTGTGTCTGTTGACAGAAGGTGTCAGGTGAGCTACAGGACCATTGGTCCTCTGGTTTGATTCAGTTATACCTTTAAAGGACACAATGACAAATAGTGTATGACCATATCAGACTGCTCATAGGAGCAGTCTGATCTGGATCAGTTCTGTTTGCTAGATCTATTTGTCCCAATACTTACAGTTTTTAAGATATCAAAGGTAACCTATAATGTTTTAGGGTATGATGCTTGTACAAGAATCTTGAAAATACAGATGATATTAATGGAAGCTTGGAAGATATATGACTAACAGGTCATTATAATAAATGGGTTCAGCAAATTGTTTCTTTAAGTGTGAAATATAATAGTTCAGAGCAAAGGTATAAAAAAAAAATCACAGCTACAGATCATTAATAAAAATATTTTGCTGAATTTCCATTTGTTATTCATCCTCCCTGAGACTATGAAAGGCATGCAGATACCTGAAACAAATAAAACAAAATCTGTGTCAAAAAGACTTTAGAGGATGATTTAAAAACAGAGGATAAAGTGTGACATTGAAGGTAAAAAATAAACCTTAACTATTGTCACTGTTCTATATCTACAACTTATGTAGGGTCAGCCATCCTAGCTCCTGTTCTGGGAATCTCATTTACCCTTAAAAAAAGGTAAAGGTTTCCCATAGCCTAATAGTGGTTGGGGCAATGGGGGTTAGAGACCCACTGTAACTTGGGCACAGCAGTTGAAAGGCGGAGCCTATCCCTCTCCTTTCGCTGCCTTATCCTTCCCTGATTCGAAAAAGTTACCCATTTACTGCTGGGTTGACAGAGTTTTCCAGTCGTCGGATGGCCACGGTGAGCCAAGAAATCATGACCTTCTGGGGACTCTATACTCCATAACCAAGTGTCTCTAACCACTTGACCTCTCTTAGTTCCCTTAAAGTACAAAAAAGCAGACAACAAAATTTACGTCTGGAGATTGTCTAGGCTATATCATATAAAGAATTCAAAAACTAGAGTGCAGACAGTATATACCCACATGAAGTGGCTCATAATGAGCCACCTCATGTGGATCTATGCTGTTTGCAAATTCAACTATTTTCATTCTTGGTGCTTTAAGGGTTAAACCAACAAACATGATTTTGGAAGGCTGGAATACCTAATAAGGCCATAACTCTTTTTAAGTCCCAGTGACAAAATTAGCAAAATTTGCAAACAGCGTAGATCCTGATGAGGCAGCTCATAATGAGCCGCCTCATCTGGATCTGCACTGTTTGCCCTCAAGTCTTTGAATTCTCAGTATGAAATGCCTTGGACAAGGCATTTTTTAGCTCACCTGAGCCATAGGCTCAGGGTGAGCTATTGTGATCACCCAGTGTCGTCCGCCGTGTGTCGTGCGGCATCAACAGTTTGCTTTAAATGACATCTTCTCTGAAAGCACTAGGCCTAGGGCTTTGATATTTGGTATGAAGCATTGTCTAGTGGCCCTCTACCAAGTTTATTCAAATGGTGGCCCCAGGGTCCAAAATGGCCCTGGGACAGGGGCTCTTGGGTTCGAAACTAAAATATACTTAAAAATCTTCTTCTCCAGAACTGCTTGGCTCAGATGCTTGAAAGGACGGGTTACACTTTGGCCGTTTTTGTGCCCACGACCGATCTTGATAAAATTTACATTTATTAAAACTTGGCATTTGGCAATTTACATAAGCACATTTTTAAGTTTGCGGTTTCATAAATAATCACGTGACTTTAGGTTTATTGCATATGGGGTGCTGAACGGGGTTCACTAACTACCTGCGGTTTTTCGATATAATCAGCGATTCCGCTGACATAATAGCCCTCCAAACTGACAGATATAATACTTTTGGTTCTTATCCACGGTCTAAAAGAGATATATTTGCTCAAAACATCTAGTAAGGAGAAATTTTATTTGAATTTTTACGAAACCTCAAAACAGTAGATTTTACTAGTGTTTATTAACACAATAATAAGCATGTAAAGCGTTTGTTTTTGTGAAAATAATGAAACAAGTGAACAGAAAGTCGATTATAACTGACCGATATTGTTAAGCAAATGTATTCTTGGCGAAACGCTTTGCATGCTTGTGCTCTGGCAAGTGTGTGAAAAGGTCACCAACCTTCTTCTTTCTTAAGCATTATTCACTACTTACACATATAATGAAAGCTTCATCATATCAAATATTAATAAACACGTATGAAATATTATGTATTTATGGATGCTACACAGATGTTTAAAATATTAGACAAAATCAGTGAACCAAGAAATTAAGGTCCCAGGGACCTACATGTAGTACCAAATGAGATGCAGCGCTGAAGTGACTTAATTACTATTCCAAGTCCGAGGAAGATTGAATTAAATATTAGTTCGAAATAAAACATTTATTCAATGGATCCTGAAATACAAGTCACAATGACATACAAATAGTATGACGTCATTTGCAATGTCTGACTGAACCATTGTCTTTAGTATGATGCATATATAATGTTGAATATATCAGAAAAGAACAGTGAACTTTTAAATGTCACAGTAACCTACAAATAGTATGAGGATTTTTTTTGCATCGTTTGACTGACCAACTATTTGTAATTATGTTGCGAATCCAAAACCCGTTTTGAGAAATATAAGTGAAAATCCTGGTCCATGCATAAAGTTTAAAGACTCAGTGTGCATGGATGCTTTGCACTTCCTACTTTTAATGGATATGATCTTATAAAATATCAGCACTCTTACCCCAATGCAAAGATATCAAAAGAGGTAAAGAAAAAGCTTATCCAAGTAACTTCCATACAAAGTTAGTGGACGAAAGTTCAAGGTCACAGAATTTTACAGTACATCAGCTTCAGGCAGAGGAATACATCATTTGACCACGTCGCAATATTACAACATCAGAGGTTATATTACAGCATGATGATGGAGGACATTCAGTCTAACGCCTTACATACGCATATTACGCATACCGACACCCGTGCCCAGCGCTGCACCCCCCCCCCCCCCCCCCCCCCCCCCCCCCCCCACGACCCATCCCCTAACATACACACACACACGGAATCCTTGGTGGGGGCATTAGGAACACATACTACATAGATGAACACTTTGAGAAAGATGTGTTGTGTCGAATAATGCCTCTATTTTCTATCAGTTACAAAATATACTGCTGCGATTTTGATATGAACCCTTTAGTCCTGAAAAATTACCCAAAAAGTTTATTTTTCGTTCACTCCTACCCTCGTAACCACTCCAATATAACCCGATTACGATAAATGTGTATATGAGGAATAATTATATATAAAAATCGTAGTGGTTACGAGGGTAGGATGAAGTGAAATTTGGATGCATAGTGGACGTTTGTAGTTCAAATGCCCATAGGCTCAATGTTAACTGCTGCAGACAGTACATGTATTCAACCGCAAAATTAACCTAAAAGCCATTAAAATACGGGAAAATGAAATCGTGCAGAATAAACTAGAAACATATAGCTAATATTTCTGCAGGTTTTTGTGGTTATCTGCCTACCTTCGAAAATCGGCCTTTTCAGTGGGCACATTGCAATAGTAAAGTGTAACTCGTCCTTTGGTATGTAGCATTGCCTAGTGGTCTTCTACCAAGTTTGTTCAAATGGTGGCCGCAGGGTCCAAAATGACCCCGGAGCAGGGAGTCCCAGGTTTGAACTATAGAAATACATAGAAAAATATTCAAAAATCTTTTTCTTCAGAACTACATGGCTCAGATGCTTGAAATTTGGTACGTAGCATTGCCAACTGGTCCTTTACCAAGTTTGTTCAAATGATGGCCCCAGGGTCCAATATGGCCCCACACCAGGGGGGGGGGGGGGGGGGGGGCTGGGTTTGAACCATTGAAATACATAGAAAAATATTCAAAAATCTTCTTCTTCAGAACCGCAAGGCTCAGCAACTTGAAATTTAATATGTAGCATTGCCTAATAGTTCTTTACCAAGTTTGTTCAAATGGTGGCCCCAGGGTCCAAAATGGCCCCTTGGCAGGGAGTCCAAGGTTTGAACCATAGAAATGCAAAGAAAAGTATTCAAAAATCTTCTTCTTCAGAACTGCAAGGCTTAGATGCTTGCATTTTGATATGATGCATTGCCTAATAGTCCTTTACCAAGTTTGTTCAAATGGTGGCCCCAGGGTCCAAAATGGCCTGGCTGAAGGGAGTCCTAGGTTTGAACCCTAGAAATGCAAAGAAAAATATTCAAAAATCTTTTTCTTCAGAATCACTTGGCATAGATGCTTGAAATTTGGTATGTAGCATTGCCTATGGTCTTTTACCAAGTTTGTTCAAATGATGACCCCATGGTCTAAAATGGCTCCGCCCCAGAGGGTCCTGGGTTTGAACCATAGACATACATAGAAAAATATTAAAAAATCTTCTTCTTCAGTAGCATTTGGCTCAGATGCTTGAAATTTAATATGTAACATTGCCTTGTAGTCCTTTATCAAGTATGTTCAAATGATGGCCCCAGGGTTCAAAATGACCCCGCAGCAGGTAGTCCTGAGTTTGAACCATAGAAATACATAGAAAATATTCAAAAATCTTCTTCATCAGAACCACTTGGCTCAGATGCTTGAAATTTGGTATAATGCATTGCCTGGTGGACTCCTACAAAGTTTGTGTAAATGGTTGCCCTGGGATCCAAAATGACCCTGGGGCAGGGAGTCTTGGGTTCCAAATTAAAATATACTTAAAAATCTTCTTCTCCAGAGCCGGTTAGTGCAGATGCTTGAAATTTGGTATGATGCATTGCCTAGTTGTCCTCTACCAAGCTTGTTCAAATGATAATGCCAGGAGCAAAAATAGCCCCACACCAGGGGGTCCTTAGTTTAAACTATAGAAATACATAGAAAAATATTCAAAAATCTTCTTCTTCAGAACTACATGGCTCTGATGCTTGAAATTTAGTATGTAGCTTTGCCTAGTGGTCCTTTACCAAGATTATTCAAATGATGGTCCCAGGGTCCAAAATGGCCTCACCCCAGGGGGTCCTGGGTTTGAACCATAGCAATACATAAAACAATATTCAAACATCTTCTTCAGAACCATTTGGAAATTGTTGCAAACTATCAGGTTTGTTAAAATGATGACCCTACTTTGACCTTTAACCTATTTGCTCAGGTGAGTGATTCAGGGCCACTTGGCCCTTTTGTTTAATTTTTGCAGACGTTAATTTTGTAGTCCGCTTTTTGGTGCTTAAAGAGTTAAAAAGAATCCTGCAAGTCCATGAAAGAATTGTGGAGCTCTTTTACTACTTCTCTGAATGCCTTTATGAATGTTGCATATCAACCAAGCTTAAGCCAATTAAATTGTCTTTTCCCTAAATAACCCAGGAAATAAAATGCCATATCAGGATAAATGATAAGGTAAGAAGATCACTGTTCGAGTTTTCCGGCAGCAGATAAAAATCATAAATGATCAAATGTGCATATTAGTTGTGCTTTGAAGAGCTTCTGGGGCTGTGAGAAACTGTAATCTTTTAGAAAAATAATAGGCAAGACCAGCCGGGTCCCTCACAGCCAGCTTATTACTGACACTATAGAACAAAGCAATGCGTACAAGTAGTTACAATTGCCATTCAGTCCTTAATCACCTTTACTCTGACATGGTTGACCTAGACTAGACTAAAATTCTCTGACGTGGTTGACCTAGACTAGACTAAAATTCTCTGGCATGGTTGACCTAGACTAGACTAAGATTCTCTGACATGGTTGACCTAGACTAGACTAAAATTCTCTGACATGGTTGACCTAGACTAGACTAAAATTCTCTGACATGGTTGACCTAGACTAGACTAGAATTCTCTGACATGGTTGACCTAGACTAGACTAAAATTCAAAGATGAAGAACAGGTAGACCCTTGCACTGTATCACAAAACATTTTGAACCAACCCCAGCTATTGTCTAATATAGAAATTTCTACAACTGGGATCACAAACCAGGTTAAGCGGCTGACCCATATAAACTCAGATCCACGCTCTCAGACTTACTGCAAAAAGGACTTCGGGAAGAAATAAAAATAGCCCTCTTTATTGACATAATTTAAAGGTCGTTAAAAATGGGATACAGACTAAAGTAGAGCTTGAATTACACCGACATTCAGGGTATGTGATAATTGGTTGCTAGCTAGTTACTGTCCTGTTTCACCTGCACTCTGTGCAAAGTTCTTTAACCAGTATCACACCTTGTTAATAATGTTTTCAAGCATGTTACAAAACAAAAAAGAGCTGTTACAAAACAAAAAGGGGTGATTGTTACAATAAGACCTGGTCATCAGGTCGTTTGGTAACTATGACTCTTTCTCGTTTTGTAACAGCTCTTTATCATTTCGTAACAGCCCTTGTACATACATAGTTAAACAGGGGTGAGTATGATTCCGTTACTCTTCAGAGTAACAGAATCATACTAGGTTTTCTGATTGATTGCAAAGCATCTGGATCAGCTGGGTCTCCTGGCTAATAAATAAAAAAATCTACAGCATGGCCCTGAGGTTATAAAATTCTTTTCATGCTCAACTCAGCAGAGTATGAAATTTTCTCTGCTGATAAATATGAAAGTGCCAACACTAGTTGGCATTTTCATATTTCTATTCTATTCTATTTCATAACCTTACTAGGTCGTTTGGGCACCACAGATGACTTCGAAACAATCCTTTTCCACCTTGTCCTGTCTTCTGCTGCCGTAGTTGAGCTGGCAAAATCCATCCCTGTTCACTCCTGAATATTGTCTTCCCACCTCTTCTTCTGTCTACCTCTTCTTCTTTTTCCTTTCACTGTGCCCTGCAGAATCATCTTTGCTAAACCAGAAGACCTTGAGACGTGGCCAAATCACCTTAGTTTCCGTTTCTTGACCAGCATCAGGAGTTCATCATATTCTCCAATGGCTGCTTGGATCTTCCTGCGAACCTCCTCGTTGGTTATATGGCCCTTGTACGAAATGTTCATTAACATCTCATCTCAAAGGCCTGCATTCTTTTCTCTTAACTCTGCTGTCAAGGTCCACGATTCGCAGGCATACAGAATTATGGAAATGACAAGGGAGCACATAAGTTTCACCTTCGATCCAAGAGATATGTTGTTATATCTTTTAATTTCATATTTATCAGCAGAGAAAATTTCATACTCAGCTATAGTGAGCAAGAAAACAACTGTACTTGTCAGTAATTTGTTATTTATTAGCAGGTAAAATTTCATGCTCAGCTGAGTTGAGCATGACAAGTTTTATAACCTCGGGGTCCAGGTTTTCAAGAGAGAGAGAGAGAGAGAGAGAGAGAGAGAGAGAGAGAGAGAGATCATGTTAGACCAAGCATGTCATAGTTGGAAGTCTTGCGAAGAATACATTTGAGACATTTGAGACAGTTGGAAACTGCATAAGATAAAACTATTGTACTAAAGTGGACTGGTGCTTTTCTCCTTTCTCGG
This sequence comes from Ctena decussata, assembly GCA_963989385.1. Lineage (NCBI taxonomy): Eukaryota > Metazoa > Mollusca > Bivalvia > Lucinida > Lucinidae > Ctena > Ctena decussata. The sequence continues at coordinate 3,353,617 of OZ022511.1, read as the reverse complement.
CAGGCAGTGTTTGGGAGTAAGGATGCTGGGTAGGTAGCGGTAACATCTTGTGTGCGCCAAAGCTGCGTGCTCGGACTGATTATGTTCCCATCTGTGTCTATGGTGTGTCTGACAAAAGAAAGTCCGGATCCGGGGGGGGGGCATGTTTGGGAGTAAGGATGCTGGGTAGGTAGCGGTAACATCTTGTGTGCGCCAAAGCTGCGTGCTCGGACTGATTATGTTCCCATCTGTGTCTATGGTGTGTCTGACAAAAGAAAGTCCGGATCCGGGGGGGGGGGGGCATGTTTGGGAGTAAGGATGCTGGGTAGGTAGCGGTAACATCTTGTGTGCGCCAAAGCTGCGTGCTCGGACTGATTATGTTCCCATCTGTGTCTATGGTGTGTCTGACAAAAGAAAGTCCGGATCCGGGGGGGGGGGGGCATGTTTGGGAGTAAGGATGCTGGGTAGGTAGCGGTAACATCTTGTGTGCGCCAAAGCTGCGTGCTCGGACTGATTATGTTCCCATCTGTGTCTATGGTGTGTCTGACAAAAGAAAGTCCGGATCCGGGGGGGGGGCATGTTTGGGAGTAAGGATGCTGGGTAGGTAGCGGTAACATCTTGTGTGCGCCAAAGCTGCGTGCTCGGACTGATTATGTTCCCATCTGTGTCTATGGTGTGTCTGACAAAAGAAAGTCCGGATCCGGGGGGGGGGGCATGTTTGGGAGTAAGGATGCTGGGTAGGTAGCGGTAACATCTTGTGTGCGCCAAAGCTGCGTGCTCGGACTGATTATGTTCCCATCTGTGTCTATGGTGTGTCTGACAAAAGAGAGTCCGGATCCGGGGGGGGGGCATGTTTGGGAGTAAGGATGCTGGGTAGGTAGCGGTAACATCTTGTGTGCGCCAAAGCTGCGTGCTCGGACTGATTATGTTTCCATCTGTGTCTATGGTGTGTCTGACAAAAGAAAGTCCGGATCCGGGGGGGGGGGGGGCATGTTTGGGAGTAAGGATGCTGGGTAGGTAGCGGTAACATCTTGTGTGCGCCAAAGCTGCGTGCTCGGACTGATTATGTTCCCATCTGTGTCTATGGTGTGTCTGACAAAAGAAAGTCCGGATCCGGGGGAGGGGGGCATGTTTGGGAGTAAGGATGCTGGGTAGGTAGCGGTAACATCTTGTGTGCGCCAAAGCTGCGTGCTCGGACTGATTATGTTCCCATCTGTGTCTATGGTGTGTCTGACAAAAGCAAGTGCGGATCCGGGGGGGGGGGGAGGCCTTTGAGGCTTCAGCCCCGCCATCTGGGCCTCTGTGTTATGTATAACATGTACACCTCCAGATAATGAGTATCTGATGACAGTTTGAGATATTTATCTGTGTGGCTAGATTAAAATATAGGCCTATGTTGTAACATCTCATTAGAATCGCCTCAATGAGGCGATTCTAATGAGATATCACACCATATATTTCAAGGCAACAAACACAGAAATTTTCTCATCAATTTGATCCCTAATTATGTCATAGCTTTTCAAGCCCCCACCCCCACCCCCTCAGGGAATCCGGGTCTTCAAAGCTATGTTCCAGATTCGCCTTTTTTGCAGATGGTACATGTACTGCACTTGATCTGACCAGTGAGGGTGCAGATGACGGTTCAATACTGCAGCACGACTATGATTAACTGTCTGCATGGCAGTTGACTGGAATTCAGGCTAATTATAAAAAGAGTGTTTTGTGTTGTCTGAATGATTACTGTAAACACGGAAAGCTATTGCAACAACACACAGGAAAAGTGCCATTGTAAACTGTAGTTCCTTGCCTTACTGGTTGAACTCAGTGTTATACGTATTTACCCAAAATATTGAGACCCGTCGAACATTTGTCGTGTCTACTCTTTCATAAGGTCCTTAATCCTATGAGAGCGTATCATGTATAGATTCATCACCAAACAAGACAGCTCCAGACCAGACTGCTCAGCTCCGATCGGAATCTACAAGAGCTTGCTCTGACAGGCTAAAGATGGTAGAGTTGAGCAAACATGTGAAACTATCGGCATTTGGGCGTTAACTAAAATTGGTTGGAAGTAGGGCAAGGGCCTGCTGTGCTTGCAGAAGATACGGGTGGGCGTTGTTTTGAAAATTTTTCTCGCCTATCCTAACTCTCTATTCTATCTCCCACTCTCTGGAAGACGGATTGACATTGACTGAAATACTGGCTCAAAGAGTGGTTAAACCCCAAACAATTGAACAACCAAATACTTAGGATGCATACGTTATCTGGTTATAAAACAATAGTGGAGCAAAAATCAATGATTTTTCAATCAAGAAAAAAATATGGTTATTCGTGTTTATTACAAATCCGTTTGTCATAACAAAACGAACCCAAATCCCCACATGACCTATAAGTTAATTTCCCCCTTCTCTACTTATAGAAATCAGAAGTATAGTTAGTAAGAGCCGCGACACGACAAAACCAACAATGTGGCATGTGCGCCCAGCGAAGCTAAGGTCAGCCTGGGCAGTCGCCCAGTCTGATCAGTCTTTTCTGTCCGTATGGAGCTAGCTTAGACCCTTAGCTACCCTTCAAGCACACAGTGAAGACGCAGATCATCCTGGGCGGACTCTGATCAGACTGGGCGGATGCCCAGGCTGATCTGCGTCTTCGCTGGGCGCACAACCATTTTGTTGGTTTTCTCATGTCACAGCTGAATTATATTACCAATAATCTGTATGAATAAATAATAGAGAATTGATCGGTACTGTCATTAAAATCGTGTCGAATTTTTGTTAATGAACCTAGACATATTCCTTCTGCGAGATTTCCCGAGATTTTATTAAGATTTGTCTGAAACCAGAGATATTGTAGGTAATAACCTTTAGGAAAAACATATTAAGTCAATATACAAATAGGAACTTTAAGGAACATTGGGGAGTTTTATAAAACATTAACTTACTTTTTGATTTATGGTTCTTCTACTAAGTAAAAGTACTTTTATCAGAGTATCAGCAACAATATACCGAAAATATTTGAACCGCGACATGAGAAAACCAACAAAGTGGTTGTGCGCCCAGCGCAGAATCAGATCAGCCTGGGCATCCGCCCAGTCTGATCAGAGTCTTCGCTGTCCGCATGTAGCTTAGACCCATAGCTACGCTTTAAGCACTTAGCGAAGAGTCTGATCAGAGTCTTCGCTGTCCGCATGTAGCTTAGACCCATAGCTACGCTTTAAGCACTTAGCGAAGAGTCTGATCAGACTAGGCAAATGCCCAGGCTGACTTTGTTGGGTTTCTCGTGTCGCGGCTCATTTATTTACTCTAAAAATTTTACCGTAATTGTCCTAAAATGGAACAGTTTGGGGTCACAATGCAGTAGTGCGTCAGATAGATGCAGATGGAATGGCCTGATCAGACTGCAGTCTGACCTGGGTGCTCATTGTTTGCTCAGACACTGAGACTTTTTACGGTGAGATGTGTAACAGTAAATGCTTCATTGGCATAGAAGAATATCTGAAACTATATATTAGAAACACAATCCAGCATCAACACCGAAACTGAAAAAATGTCACAGTAAAGCTTCGTTCACACGAGCAAAGTTTCTGTGACAAAGTAGGTTTGTCATAGAAAAAAATGCTCATGTGAATGAAAAAAATATGCCGCTTTGCTCATAATCAAATCGGTTTGACTTTGAACAAAGTATATTCCAAAAAAAAATATGGCATGATTGGCCGTTCACGCGGACAGAGTTTATTTGTCCAGGTAACTTTGATGAATAATGTTTGATCGTGTAAACACAGCAGCAAATATTTCCTTTATTTGACGCCACATTTTTTTATAATTTTCTCCGTGTGAACGCAAATTTTTTGTCAAACTGTCTTTATTAAAGCTTCTGTGACAAAGAAACTTCGGTCCTGTGAACGAGGCTTAAACAGTATCAGTCGACAAAATGGGGTGGGGAGGGGGGGGGGGGGAACCCGGATATATTCAGGGTAACAACAGATGAACCCCTAGTTGTAGCGGTCAGTAGTGAATCTATTGAACTCATATTAGTCTCCTCATTAGCCTGGTCCAAACTGACTCAGGATGCATAAGAGTTTTCGGTGAGTCCGGTATACATATTCGGTTTACTTTTGTCTTTTTGATTGTACCAGTGTTGGTAATGGCGACGTACTTGAGAAACAACTGAAACCTAGTTGAATGGCAGGTGCACTAAGTTTTAGCTGCGTGCGCAAAATGGTGCTAGATCTCCATTTCTCATAAGTCCAATTGCATAGGTATAACATAACAACATCTGAGTTACCTTCCTCAAAGGACGTGGCATGTCAGAGATGTAGGCATGCATGCAATAAGTTTTATTTTTATTTTCCATGAATACCAACGCCTTCTATTCACCGTTTCGTAACCACGCCTACCTTATACGTGTGGTGTGCATCCCTCCATTATTTGAAAGAAATCGCGGACTTGTTGTTAGACATTAAACACGTGCGATTTGTTTGCTTTGTGCACATAATTATTGCAGCGTCTGATGTAGGTCTGCACTGTTTGCCTCTGTCTTTTTGTGTGTGTGTGTGGGGGGGGGGGGGGGGGGGGGCTCATAATTATTGCAGCGTCTGATGTAGGTCTGCACTGTTTGCCTCTGTCTTTTTGTGTGTGTGTGTGGGGGGGGGGGGGGGGCTGGGCGTTAATGGGTCAATGACAACTTCTTTGGGGGGGCTGGGCGTTAATGGGTCAATGACAACTTCTTTAACTCCCCAAATTAAATCCAAACCGAAATTGCAGGAAAACTCGATGATTTGTTTATATTAAATGGAAACTAGGCTTTTAAGCACATATTTTTGATTAGTTTATTTTTGCGTGTAGCCATTTATAGAGCAGAAATTGAAGACTGATTAGTTATGAGAAATAACAGAAATCTCAAAGGACCCGTAAACATTATAATTTGGCTAATATTGTGTTTTGCTAACTGAGCAAATTGATCGTGACCGCGCAGCTTTTGGTGCCACATTGATTTTACGTCTGTTTGAGTTTTCGGCACTGCAAGGTCAGTGCATGACTTTAGGGGGCTTTTCGGGTACAGATTTTTGATTGATTGATTTGATGCTAAACGTCCACGGTAAACAGCTATAGCCATGTCGGGACGGTCAGTTAACCTAACCACACTATCCCTTGGCAGGCTTAGACCTCCTAAGCGGTTAGCCAGTACTAAGTGCACATACTTTCGCCAGTAACTGACAACTGCCCTTCTTGAATCAGTGGAAGGAGAAACGAAAGTATGTGGCCAGACCGGGTTTCGAACCCAGGACCTCTGACTTATAAGTCAGGTGCCCTACCGATTGCGCTACGCGGCCCGGCTTTCGGGTACAGAAATATACTCGAAAAAATATTAAGGGGTCAAAGTTTTACCCTGCGACTTCTGGAACATTTCAAACATTTGGTAAAATAAATCATTTCTACCATCCATTTCATTCATTTTGCAAGTTTTGTGCACATGAAGTTTCAATCTAAAACCTTTGTCTTGACCAAGTTCCAGGCTTCAAGTCAAACTATCCCTAAAATAAAAGTGGTATGAATTCCCATAGAGAATTGATAGTGTGTCAATTTGGTCAGCCATAACTTCTAAAATTGCCACGAGTTTTAAACTTGTTACAGCTTGCTGATCTTAAAAATGATTATTTGGTAACTATCGAGTAATTTTGCAAAAAAAAAAAAATCCATGGATTGGTGAAGTCGAAAAAAATTGGTGAATTTGCTCCTTATGGACTTCTGACCACTTTGATTTTATGGGTAGTATGAATTGAAGTCTAGACTTGGTCAAGATGAAGGCTATAGGTTCAAAATTCATGTGTACAAAACTTGTAAAATGAATAAAATGGAAGGTAGAAATTTACCAAATGTTTTAAATGTTCTAGAATTCGCAGGGTAAAAGTCTGACGCCTTAAATTTTTTTTCGAGTTTATATGAATAAGATAAAGGAAACACTTTCATAGCATATGCAGCTTCTTTAATTGACAGCGTTTTGTTTCAGATACAAATATTTTTAACAATGTTAGTTTCTATTTAAATTTGTATGGAAGCGTCCTAGTGTCAGGTTAAAAAATATTAAAATTTTATCTCATGCGTAGTATGAGATAAATATTTTGTTTTTAACCTGTCACTAGGACGCTTGCATAAATTTGTCACCTGTGTTTAAGTTGCGGATAGAAAAAGGCCTATAAAATGGTTACTAGCTTGTGACTAAGCATTGTTATCACCGAAACAGTTACCTCAAGGGATGCAATGGGACAATGGTTCGAGGTTATAAAACTTGAGAATAATTTCAAACTCAAAATAAAGCACACTGATTGGCTGCTTCCGAGCACATGTTCGGAAGCAGCCAATCAGTGTGTTTTATTTGATTGGCTGCTTCCGAGCACATGCTCGGAAGCAGCCAATCAGTGTGTTTTATTTTTATTTTGAGAATGTTCTCAAGTTTTATAACCTCTGGGCCGGGGTGTGAGTGGGTGTGCTGGTGGAGGTGGCAGGGGACAAAAATCAAGCTATTGCGAGTAGGAGAGCAGAAAAGGTCGAGAACCTGCTAAGGGGTCCGGAGACGTGGCCAGTAAAGAATGAAAGCCTAGAAGGAAATTTGTACTTTCTCACATTTTCTCTCATCCTTTCTTTTTTCAGGGAAGAAGAGATAAAATATAGCTGCATTATTTAGGCGAAGAAATCAAAGGGTAGTTTATTCTCCTTCTTCCATTATTTTGATGTGTGGTGATGGAGTTGTGTCATGGGTGGGGGAAATGCTTCTTTCTACGTCTGCGAAGTAAGATAATAAAAGCAGTGTATATTCACTTTCTGCAGCACGGATAGTTTGATTTTGTTCCAAGATAATTTAATAACAGGATGATATCCTAGTCTTATCAATGTTTGGAGAAATACATATTGTAGACCAATATTAATGAGACAAATTCAGCTGAAATAAGAGGCGTAGGAGCCATTTGGCGTCTTATATTGTCTATCCTTCTAAGAGTCTTTACAATTGTCAATTTATATTACAGGAATAGGATGTGAAATCAATTTGATATCAAAAGTAACGCAATGCTGAATATAGACTTTTTGTAGAGTTGTTGAACTATATATATTAGACATAGTTGGCGAAGATAATCATAATTACAATAATTATTAAAAAAAAAAACAGCAACAGCAGTTGGAACATAAAACACAATGATAATAATCATAGTAATGATAATTTTAATAAAAGTAGAGGTAATAATAACAGCCATCATAATAAAACTAACAATGATAAAGTTTGGCTATGATATGTGATTGTGACACTCTCTGGGTATATTCATTAGTATGTTACACGAGGTTTGCGGCGTACACGAGGTTTGCGGTGTGTATTATTCATTAGTATATTACACGAGGTTTGCGGCGTGAACTACTCGTTAATATATTACACGAGGTTTGTGATGTGTATTATTCATTAGTATATTACACAAGGTTTGCGGCGTGAATTATTCATTAGTATATTACAAGAGGTTTGCGATGTGTATTATTCATTAGTATATAACAAGAGGTTTGCGGCGTGAATTATTCATTTAGTATATTCCACGAGGTTAGGTTGATGTAAAACATTTCGCTAACTGCATTGTCCATTGTGCATTGTTTATTTACCTTGCTGTGAATGGATACTTCAGGTAGATATTTGTATCTCGAACTGTCAAATAGCTACATTGCTTTGATATTTTGATAGATGTTTTCGCGAATATTTGCCTCAAAACTGAACAATTAATATCATAAATATAGCTAAACATGTATATGAACAGTTACCATTCAGAGAACGTCAGCTAAATCAGATTTTCCCGTAAAATTACTGCATCTAAACTACAACGGACAAGAAATAATTGTTTACGAAATAGACAGACAAAATCCTGCTGAGTTTGCTGTTTATCTGGCCATAGTCCAATATTGCAGATATATAGCTTGGAGCCTTCTGCAAATTATATAATATTGCGTGCTCTTTCAAATTTTCTGAGAAGCTCTTGTCATATTGAGTTTATTTTAAACAAATACAATGCAGCTTATTTGTCACTGGAGGGTATATTCTATGAGTTATTGCGTTATAATAATAACACCATATTTTAAAATATGGAGTTTGCTTTTCTTATGTCATAAGTTATAAAGCTCTGTTCCTGAACAAACATGGCTCTTGTTGTTTATTCAGTTAACTTGGTTGGTTGTTTTTGGTATAACGGCCCTTTAAGACAATATTTCAGTCTATATCGGACCGTCTCCTAGAGGGATGGAGAAAGAAAAAAGAAATGATAGACGAAACAAGTCCCACCCGTACCTACTGCAAGCACGCTAGGCCCTTGCCCTACTATCATCAAAGTTACCCTTCCTTATTCGATTTTAGCAAGTTTTCCTCTTATTTTTGTTTTACTGGCATACTGTTTTCAGAGAACTAAAATAACCTTACACGGCTTTGAAATGGTCAAGTTAAAAATAGAAACATTCGAAATGTGATTATTTTCTAAAATAAATACAATGTGGTCAAAATTTACATAATTACACGTGAATGTGAAATTACATGTTCGAGCTTGACGTCTCAAAACAAAGGTCAAAACTGGCAAATGTGTCTTAAGCTGCGTTTACACGGGCAAATCTTCAGTGACAGACGGTTTGCCACAGAAAAATGTGCACATGTAAATGCCAAAATATGACAATGTTTCTTTGACAAAAATATATTGTAAAGTTACTTTAATAAATTAAATTTGTCCGTGTAAACGGAGAACTTTGCTAAAGATTATGTAACAAGGAACTTTGCTATAAGCGTGGAAAATGTGACAAAGATTTTGTTTCATTGCTGCAGGTAACTTTGACGAATAATATTTGGTCGTGTGAACACTGCAGCAAATATTTCATTGCCAAAGCTTGTTTGACAAAGATTCTATGTCACATTTTTTAACAAATAATTTGCTCCCTGTAAACGCAAAATGTTTGTCATACTGTCTTTGTTGTAGTTTCTGTGACATAGATACTTTGCTCGTGTAAACGCGGCCTTACGAACAAAAAATATGTGCACAGATCCCAGGAAAGGCCACAATTTTATCTCATCGTGCAATGACGTCGTACTGAGGTAGATGCGGCATCGACCCGACCGCACTACAACGTCATTATGAGGTCTTGTACTCTCCGGGATCCACCCAGCATAAGTGGAAGAAGAAGAGATATGAAACAAATATGAGATGACGAAACATGCGAAAATTATGTTTGTGGAAGTACTTTCAACCTAGATTGTAGCTTAAAGGCCCCATAGTCCTACCAATGGTAAAAATCGTCAAAATACAAATCATAATGAAACCTGTAACAGCCTTCAGAATTAATGAAAATATTTCGGTTGATGTGCTTTTTTGTATCATATAACGCAAAAGAGAAGGAACAAGGTATTAGTCTCTCCAAATACGGTTTTCGACTCTGATTCCCTGTTAAGCAATTAAATAATGAAACCGCGGCACAATCATTGGGATCCTTGCTTAACATTTTTGTACATTGTATTTTTATCAACTGTCAAACACCTGTACTTTGTATTTTTATCACCTGTACCTTGTGTTTTGACCATGAAATAAAGCTTGTGAAAACGAAAGTAGGTCATTTTAGTTGACAACTAATATGACCTAGTTATTTTTTCAAATCTATTTTATGGTAAACTCAAGGACGTTTTGAGTTTTCAAAGCCGGTAAATCACGATAACAATCAATGGAGAAGCCGTAGTGAGAAGTTTGCAGCGATACCTCACGATAAAATATTTCATGCTGATAGAGCTATGGGACCTTTAAGCACTTAGCGAAGAGTCTGATCGGACTGAGCAGATGCCCAGGCTGATCTGAGTCTGCGCTGGGCGCACAACCAGTTTGTTTGTTTTCTCGTGTCGCGGCTCAATTTTAAACGATCTTGCCTGAAGTGCGGGAACAACTGCCAGGTAAACTGAAGCGTCGATGAATTCAGTTGATATTTATCAAGATTTGAATTAAATATGACAAGTGTTTGGAGGCAATTTTAAAGACGAAGCCAGAGATCATTCGTAAATTGTCTGGACTAGAAATTTATAACGAGCAAATTTTGTCTGCCAAGTTTTAGAAACGTTTTCATCTTTTTTTCTGACTGTGTAAACTAGGGTTTTATCTATTAAGAGGATTTTTAGACAAAATAAATTGTGCTAGAAAGGTCAAGTACACTGGGTCCATTTTATCAGACGGCTTAAGACCAAAACTCCTTTTCCGTTTCGCATCTTCAGACGACGACCGAAATCGACATGGCTGGAAAGGCTCCAAGTTGAAATAGATGCACGCTCTTGTCATTGTATTATCCTGTATGCGTGTGAGATGGACCTTTGCTGTAGAAATGGAGAAAAAATCAGCTACCCGGACATATCATAGACATCTTCTAAGGTAATTTGTACACCTTCAGCAGTAGGTATTCGGTATTCTGCTGTTTTAATTTTGCACGCCCCTTCCCCCCCCTCCCCCCCCCCCCTTTTTCAATGGAATTAAACTCTCAAAGGACTGAAAAAGGGAAAGAATGTACATAAAATTCCTGATTATTGCTAACACTATTTGTTTATCTAATATTCTTCTAAACAGACAAAGTCAGGATATGTAAAAACATTTGCACGTCATAAATTTATATTCCACAGCATTTCAAGAATGATCTATGGCTTGGTCTTAATCTGTCGCTAATTTATTATCACATATATATATGTTCTACGCGAAGTAGGAATCAGTACAATTCCGGAATTGTCCTGCGCAAGGTAGGAATTTTCACTTTGTGTTACAATTCCGGAATTGTACTGGTACAGTTCTAGAATTGCGCAACGGTTGGTTGGTTGATTTGATGCTTAACGTCCACGGTAAACAACTAAGTCATGTCGGGACGGTCAGTTAACCTAACCACACTATTCCTGGGCAGGCTTAGACCTCCTAGGCGGTTAACCAGTACTAAGTGCATATACTTTCGCCAGTAACTGACAACTGCCCCTCTTGAATCAGCGGAAGGAGAAACGAAAGTATGTGGCCAGACCGGGATAATTGCGCAACGGACGTGGTGGTTTATCGAACAGGTAAATGTGTCTGCGCAAAGTGGGAATCTTTAGGACAAAGTGAGAATCGAATTGTTCATTTGATACGAGTAACAGGGAGTTGATTTTAAATGATGAATCCGTATTTTTGATAAAATTACGGCCTCATACTTAGATTTTTTTCGGGTTGATGACAAGCTCGTATAATAAACCCTTTCCAGAGTTTTGAGCAGTTGATTTGATACTTTGTACACATGCTGCAGACAAATGTACATATACATGTATCTTTTGTAAGTGAAACATCAGTTTGACAAAATTACGGCCTTTAAAACATAGAAATTTGTAGGTTATGGCTAATGACAAATTTATATAATGAACTCCAAAACTGTAAGCGATCAGTTTGAAACTTTATACAATGTTATAGATGTACTGTTACTGTGCATGTGCTTTTTGAAAAGTAAAATGTTATTTTTGACTGCCTTACCAAACTTAGAAATATTTCTGATTAGGGTGCTTTAGGATGACAAGTTTGTGTAATTAATTACTTCCACAGTTTTAAGGAATCGATTTGAAATTTGTATAGCTGTAACAGACATATTGAAAATTGTTTTTAATGCCAGAGGCTCATATATATTATATTTGTTAACCGCACTAACATCTTATTTATTCTCATTTTGTCCCGATTCTCACTTTGCGCAGAGACAATTCCGGAATTGTTTTGCGCAAGGTAAGAATTTCCACTTCGCGCAACAAAGTGATAATCCCTACTCTGCGCAGGACAATTCCGGAATCGTACCGATTCCTACTTTGCGCAGAACATATATATACTTTATTTTTTGACCTACAACTGCTCTAGGAATCGGGACTAGAACCCAAACTCTGATTGTATATGAATAATACTCAATAGTGCTACCACATAAGACGTTTATGTTTATTGCTGAACTTTTGACTGTCACTGACCTATGGACATATATGTACAAGAAACAATTGACGTTATATGCCCCGCTTCCATAGTGATCGGTGGAATGAAAATAAGTAAACAACCGCTTTTTCATTATTAAACATCAAATCCAGTAAGCTAGCCATAATTCTGTATTCAGCCGTGCGTTACTTTTGATATCAAATTGATTTCATATCATATTAGTCTAATATAAATTGACAGTGGTATAGAGCAGTCAAGACGTATAGACTATTTCAGACGCAAAATGGCTCCTACGCTAGTTATCGTTATTGAGATATGTCGGAGATATGTCGGAGGTGCTGACAGCAGTGTAGACCCTGGTAAACACGGAAAGCTTGATCAGATTGTTATTTAAGGATTCTCAGAAAGATTTGTTCTAACCGCTGCCGTAGCAGTTGGGGCCAGATACCATTGATTAGGACGTAGGCATTTTTATTATGTCAAAGTTAATTTTCGTTATGTGAAAGCATTTTGACTGCTCATATCTCTGTAAGTTCATTATAGTTCCCTTCCATAGTTAGTTCATGAACTCTTAAAGGTATAGCCTATGATATGGAATATCTAAGCCCCTGGGGCCGTATTTATAAAACGACTTAATTGGTTGCTATGCTGCTGCTAGGGTTGAATTTCTATTAAGGAGATTCCATACAACTACGAAATTTACTCTGGAGGAACAGTCTAAAAAGACTGTTCCTCCGGAGCAAATTTCCTAGTTGTAGGGAATCTCTTTAATAGAAATATAGCCTTAGCAACAGCATAGCAACCACTCAAGTCGTTTTATGAATACGGCCCCAGGCCTCTTGTTGGGGCCACGGATCAATAGAGTCGGTTGTATTTTGTTTCGCTGATGCTTCTTATACACTTGAATGGGAGCCGCGACACGAGAAAACCAACAATGTGGTTGTGCGCCCAGCGCAGACTCAGATCAGCCTGGGCATCCGCCCAGTCTGATCAGAGCCTTCGCTGTCCGCATGGAGGTAGCTTATACCCTTAGCTACCCTTTGAGCACTTAACGAAGACTCTGATCAGACAGGGCGGGTGCCCAGGCTGATCTGAATCTGCACTGGACGCACAACCACTTTGTTGGTTTTCTCGTGTCGCGGCTCATGGAACTTATTGATTCACGTCAATGTATTTTCATAGTTATTATGAGTTTTCTCCACTGAGTGCTGCTGCTGACCTTATATCAAGGTCACAGGGTTTGAACTTTGTTTAGGTATAACATTTGCATTAACGTTCTCGGTTGCTTTCATTTGGGGATGACACTGGTCGGAGGTGTACATGAGCCGCTGCTCACTCGCTCTAGTTTTTTTCCATTTATACCTGGTACATGCATATAGATGATGAAATATGCTGGTGTGCCATTGAGAAGCTCAAACACAAGAATCTGGTTCAAAATATGCCTGCTGTCATAGCTTAGCGCTCTTGGACAGCTGACTAGATTGATTTAAAACTGATCTCAACATCCCTTTTGGCGCTCTCGATTCAAAACCAATAGCCTTGCCTGTACAATAACGTAAATAACATAACTGTTTCTAGATAACAAACATAAAGTATAAAACACATCCAGGGTCAATATTTATCTCCTACTGATATCTATCTTCAAACATATTCGTGCCTAAAATCATTACTCCCCTATTGCCGACCTCACAACCGATATTTATTAAATAATGTTTCTTGGAAATGTTCTCATTTATATTGTCTGTCTATTCCCCAGATGCGAATTAATATTACGATATCGTTTATGGACATGGTGGAACTTTCTTCAAAAAAAAAAAGAACTGATTGACTTGGTTTCACCGTGACAGAAAATTTTGTATGTGTTTTGGTGGAGTTCCTTAACATTGGATTTTGATGTTTGATGATTGATGAAGGTAGTTATCTTTCATACCACCAAATACTGTTTAAATATTCCTTTTAACGTTTCCTTTGAATTGTTTCCGACATTTAACATTTGAGCCGCGACACGTGAAAACCAACAATGTGGTTGTGCGCCCAGCGCAGACTCAGTTCTGCCTGGGCATCCGCCCAGTCTGATCAGAGTCTTCGCTGTCCACATGGAGGTAGCCTAGCCTAGATCCTTAGCTACCTTTTAAGCGCTTAGCGAAAAGTCTGAGCGGACCAGGGGGGTGCTCAGACTGATCTGAGTTTACGCTGGACGCACAACCACATTGTTGGTTTTTCCGTGTCGCGGCTCATTTGATGCAAAGCAATGCCAGCACACAGTCAATATGACCTGTGACAAATCAAATAGACCTACAACATCCGAAGGGGGAAGTCTACTCTAAAAGGAAATATTTTGCTCCGAGAGGAGCAAAGGATTTCTGTGCTTAAGGTGTGACTTTTCTCCATAATTAAAAAGTTATACGGATCACTGACTTTTGCTTTGCATTTATGACTATGACATGTAACGTGCATGACAAATGAATTTTCAAGTGTTTATGTCTATGTTGGTACGTTTAACATACGTTGAGATACATTTGTAAGGTCCCTAAGTGTCCGACAGCCCTAAGTGTCCGACAAAATTATTTCTTTTCTAAAAGTGTCAGAATAGTGAAAGAAATCATTATTCAAGTAAATATTTCGTAAAACTAAATAGTGAAAAATACTCAAAATCTAACTTAGAAAAAATTGTCGGACATTTAGAGACGACCCAAAGGTCCCTAAATGTACGACAACCCCAAATGTCCGACAAAGTGAAAATCGATGTGTTCTTTATCAGAGTAAAACAATACATGTAAATATGATCATAAAAAGTTGAACAACATACTTTTATATGAAATCATAACAGTGATAATAATAATAAACACCAAACGCCAGGAAATGTATCAATTTTGTTAATGGCCACAGATAAAAATCAGTAAAACATTTTTGAGTGTCAGACAAAATCTTAGGGTTTCTAAAACTTCGTGAAAGTGAGCAAAACCATAATAAATGCATCTATACATTGAAGTTCTTGGTTTCTTTAAGAGTTGACCAGCATTAAGAAGGACGGCAGATAGCAGAGTTGCTTCCCGTAAACTAAAGATGTAACTTAATAAACTTAATGTGGTTCCTATAAGAGATGTTTAAGAATGATCCGGGTAGCCGATTTCTTATCCCCATTTCTACAATCAAGTACCATCTCACATGCAAACAGAAATATGGAAACTGACCAGAGTATGTATCAACTTGAACTTGGAGCCTTTCCGGCCATATCGATTTCAGGAGTCGTCAGTAGATACGATACGGAAATTAGAACTTTTGGTCTGGAAAACTTCATCCAATGTACTTTAGTGTTGGTGAATAATGCTAGCCTCAGTTGTATGTCTTAAAATCATCTTAACAGACAATGTCTTACAATTTTAGAAAAAATAAAAGGCTTTCTAACACTTGGCAGACAATAATTCAAATTCCAGACAGGATGCTCTGAGCCTTTCAAAATCGATCTAAACTTGCCGTTCAAGGCCTGTCATATTTAATTCTTAATAAATATAACATTAAGTGACTTCATCGAAGCCTCAGTTTACCTGACAGCTATTCCGCCATAAAATAGTTCAGGACAAATTGTTTATATGATTTCGAAAAAGTTAACAAGGTTGGGCTATCTTCCAGGGTTCAAAGTAGTTCCACAAAGTTAATTTTTGCCCTTAGCGTATTTTCCGTTTTCTCTTTTTTACCTTCTTCTTCTTCCTCTTGTTTTGACAAATTTCCTAGCATCCTAGTCTAACTTCAAACTTAAGGCGACCCCACGTGGCTAGAGATATGCTTCTTGTTTTAGCACATATATCTTATGAACAGTCTTCATAAAGCTGAATCTAGAATTTTCAAAATTTGTCTGCTTCTCCAACTTCCATGCAGATTGTTTAAAGGCAATGCTAAAGCACGAGACAGTACAGTATTTGTACAAATGCCTCGCCCTGGGTCATCTGAATTTACATGAGCCGCGATATGAGAAACCAACAAAGCGGCATGTGCGCCCTGTGAAGACTCAGTTCAGCCTGGGGAGCGGCCCAGTCTGATCGGATACTTCGCTGTGCGCTTAAAGGATAGCTAAGGACCTAAGCTAGCTCCTTGTGGACAGCGAAGACGCTGATCAGACTGGGCGGATGTCCGGGCTGATCGGAGTCTTCGCTGGGCACACATGCCACTTTGTTGAAATTTCTGTCCCCTATAGACTCTATCTATATTTCCAAAGAGTTTTGAATAAACATATAAGAAGGTTTTTCTGGCAAAGTTCAGAATTGCAAAGGTCAGTATGATGTGCAGTTTTTATAGTTTAGAAACATTTCAATGTTTTTTTATTATTTTTTTTATTATTTTAATTTCGTTTTTTCTTTTCATGATGCGTGGTGTAGTTCCAGTATCATGGCATATTTTTTAGTTCCACTGGCTCTACAAAACGATTAAGACTTAAAAATACAAACCAAGATTATAGGCAGTCTAGTCTGCCGGATATATAATAACAGTAGATAAGCCAAATAATAATGTCTAAATTGCGTGCATTGGCAGCGAAATCAATCCACAAAAAATTGTATTGTCGATAAAGCAAGCAATCCAGATTAGAGGAAATCATGAATAGTGGTTTACCCTTTTCTGACAAGTGGACTTGTCAATCCTCTTCATTTGGATGAGTCCATTTCTAGTTTAAGGGGGTCTCTGGGGGATTGTTTTCACTTTTATTATATTTTGCATATTTTGCATAGAAATTCCTGTAAGCAAACAGTGTAGACCCAGTTCAGACGCCGCGTTCTGCGGCGTCTGAACTGGGTCTTTACTGTTTGCATATACATGAATACCCAAACGGGTTTCCGATCTGAAAAGGGTTAAAGGTTATTCGGACGTAGATCTGTGCATGATTTTTCAGTAATAGTGATAGAAACATGGGCAAGTGTTATGCCTTGCCAATTCATATTTCCTCATTATCACTGGCACATTTTGACAATTGTTTTCCTCTTACTTTTATTTACTGACATAATGTTACTTTACAACTAAAACTTAAACATTTAGTTAAAAATGAAAATATCCGAATTCTGATTATTTTCTCAAATAACATAAGTATGGTCAATTACACAACTACTCATGTGACATGTGAAATTACAAGCTTCAGCTTGATAACTCAAAACAAATGTCAAAGCGGGCAAATGTGCTTTACTAACAAAAATATAGCAAATATACCCAGTTACCCAGGAAATGCCACAATCACCCTACCATGACATCGAAAGAAGGCGAAATAATAAAAAATAATAAAGAGGAAACGGAAAATACGCAAAACTGCGAAAGTCACGTCCAATGAGATAACTGTCAGTCTTGGAGTCCGACCACTTTGCTGCTGACATTATATTCTTGCGACTTCATTGATTTCATTTGGTGTTCCGAACTGTATATTGTATCAAAATTACAATTGTGAGGTAAATACTAGCTAGTTAGACATTATTGTTTAGATAATGAATGATCAACCGGATCAGAGGACTTGGCTAGGCTATAGGCTACTTTGTCTTGAGGAGCGGCAAAGTCTGACAGGCTGAAAAACCTAGAGATACATATATATGTGGGGAAAAATATTATTGTTCACCTTTAACCACTTAACATGCAGACCATATTTATCTATGTTCATGCTGTATTCCATATTTATTCCATGTGCTACATGTGAAACAATCTTATGAGGGAAACCTTGAATTATGTTCGATTTCAAATCCGCCAGATGGGTCGAAATTCTAATATCCTGATAAGACTTACATATGTGCGCAAACCGATCTGGACACGCTTAGTTTGATATGCAGTAAAGTATACCCACTGGGCTTACATCAGCTCTAGATGTCCTGACCCCGAGGTTATAAAACTTTTTTCATGCCCAACTCAGCTGAGCATGAAATTTAAAATGCTCATAAATATAAAAATACGAAGAAATTCAGCATTTTTCAGGCTCAGATAAGCCAAGAAGGCTATTTTTTCTACTTATGAATATTAAAATGCCAACAATTGTTGGCATTTTAAAATTTATAAGCAGAAAAAATTTCATGCTCAGCTGAGTTGAGCATGAAGAAAGTTTTATAACCTCGGGGCCTGATCGGCATTCCCCCACGCTCAAGTTTAGTTATTATATACCATAAGACAGTTTTTATCAAATGGGCTATATCATCTCTAGATGTCTGTATTTTTTGCCTTTGCTCTAATCATAAAACCATACACTCATCAACTACTTCCCTTCCAATATTGACTAGACTGCTTTTTACAGATAATAAAATAGGCGTAGGAGCCAGTTTATGTCTGAAATAGCGCTTTAGATAGTCTATGCTTCTAATATGCCTCATATTCCCAGTTCGTGCTAGGAAATATAATGCACAAATTTTGCATCAATATTTTGGTTGCATTGAAACAAATAGAGCAAACATTGTACTTTCAAATTATGCTAAGGTTTCCCAGTCTTCATATTGCACTTGCAGATCACAACAGTCATGCACTCTGAAACTTAGTTGCGGGAAGTGGCAATTCTGACCTTGACAAAGAAAATTTCAGTATGGAAGTCATAAAGTTAACGTTTTCCTTTGTAAAACTTCTTTGGTTAGCACTAATTTATTTGTTTACCATAACAATCCTCAAATTTACAATTACATGTAGATGATAGTTGTTTCATTTTTGATACTTGAAATTAATGTTACAGTATATGTTGATTCGTTCACACAACCCCGGATCCAGGGTACGGGCTTTGGGGCTTAAGCCCCGCCATCTGGAGCTCTGTAACTAATATAATGAAGGAATATAGGTAATAAGGAGCACCTGATGATTATTTGAGATTATATACTGAAAGGATTTAAAAACTTCCACTTTTTATTGCTGGCTGCTGATCTGTTCACTCATGACAGTGTTGAATATTTAACGACAAAATGCTTGAAACTTATCAAATTTAAATATTACGCAGTTTATTTGTATCATTTACTTCAATAACGTCAGTAAAAGAGCGTTACGTCACTGAAATTTATAAGGTGATGCCGGCGTTATCTTATGCAACGCTCTTTTCGACCATTTCATACTGACTTAATATTGTTACGTCATCCACGTTGATTTGCAAGTATCACTGCGGATGATGCTGTCGCGCAAAGCCTATTACGGAGACGGCGTCGACGTTAGTTAACGTCATGACCTCTGGTTTTCAATCTTGGTTAGGTGATTTTCTGACGGTCTTTTGAGCTTCCTGTAAACAGTGCACGTCGTCTGAGATTGTAAATTGCCGTAATTAATGCACAAAATTGTACCGCGACGTCACTTTTTGAAATTTCAGCATTTATCTGGCCCAAAACTCTGCGCCTGTTTGCGATATTTAGGCGCGGTGGGTTAAATAAAGCCACTGGCCGAGTTGAAACTTTTAAAATTCAATTTGATACTGAAAGAGAAATGTTCCATCAGAAAACTGTATACATGAAGCTATTCATCCTTATGTAAACGGTTCTTAGAACACGAGGAGCACGTGCTTGTTCCTGGCCGATTCGATTCAACGATTTCAGATTCGGTATATTGATATAATCAGGTATAAAAGAATATATATGCTGTAAAATTTTGGTGGACGTAGCTGCATTCATTTTTGAGATATTCAAAATTAATTGATGGAAGTTTTTAAATACTTTCAGTATATTCCCTTAGGTTAGAATGTTCAAACATAAGGTTAGATTGAAATATATGTTGTGATATCTCACTGGAATCGCCTTGCCGGTAAGTTTGGTTTTCTGTAGCTGTAACTTCAATGGCAAAATTATAGCTGAGCTAGCTTGTTTTTAGGTCATAAACCAATATCGCACAGACGTTGCTGGGAGCCTTTTCCGAATGATCTGATATTGCTTGGTCTTTACAATCACTCTAAATAGTTGTCATATTGAATTTGCATTAAGACTGACGGTATATGCTTCGATATGTGCTGTTTTGAGGTTGCAGAAATATAAAGGTACCTCATCTTCGCAAGCCAAGGTATTAAATTCTCCATAGTCATATCAGTGGTAAAAACATCTTAACCCAAATCATTGTAAGAACGGGTTCACCCTTCACGTTTGGTTATAAAATGTGCGTTGATGGGCATACAGTAAAACCTGTCTTAGTGGCCACCTCTATTAAGCAAGCAACCTGTATTAAGCAAGCATGTATTCAGTTCCCGAAACAGGCAAATATATTGAAATCTACCTGTATTAAGCAAGCACCTGCCTTAAGCAGGCAGATTTTGATTATACCTTGGGTGCTTGCTTAATACAGGTTGGACTGTATATTGAGTTATACAACCTGCAAAAAGTAGAGAAAACAAGTTTTTGGTAAATAACAAAAAGCTCCGCAAAATACAATTTTCTGTTCTGGTTCCCCGTCTAGCAATGCTATATAAACATAATCGGGATACTGATTTGTTTTCTCCACGCTTTACATTGTATTTTACCATTTTATTCAACTTAATGAAATCGAAAGTAGGTCATTTTAGTTGCCAACTAAATTTTCAAACTCATTTTATGAGAAACTCCAGAAAGTTTTATTATGCCCCCAACTTCGGAGAAGTTGAGGGGGCATATTGGTTTGGGCCTGTCCGTCCGTCCGTCCGTCTGTCCGTCAGTCCGTCCGTAACGCTGTTTGGCAGCTGGGAAACTCAAGAACTGCTGTTGCTAGGATCTTGAAATTTTATGTGTGGCACATACATGAAAAATAAGCGCACCCGTATTTTTTCTTTTTTCCGCCGGTCACGTTTTTTCAGAGTTGTGCCCCTTTTTCGACTTAGTCTATGGAACCTTGTGAACAAAATATCTCGAGAACCCCTGATGCTAGGATCATGATTTTTTGCAGGATGACATTGCTCAAGGTGTAGATGATCTGATTAACTTTTGAAAAAAAAATCGTGAATTTTTGACCGAGTTATGCCCCTTTTTTGACTTAGTGCATTGTAAGCCTATGGAACCTTGTGAACAAAATATCTCAAGAACCTCTGAAGATAGGAGCATGAATTTTTGCAGGAAGATACTGCCTGTGGTGTTGATGACCTGATTAACTTTTGAAAAACATTCGTGAATTTTTGATCGAGTTATTCCCCTTTTTCCACTTAGTTGCTTTGAAGCCTGGTACAAAGGTACCCTGACATATAGTCAAGAACAATAAGAGCTAGGAACTTGAAACTTTATACACATGATCAGTATGGAAAATAAGCAGACCCATATTTTTTTATTTTTCCGCCGGTCATGTATTTCCAGAGTTATGCCCCTTTTTCGACTTAGCCTGTGGAACCTTGTGAACAAAATATCTCAAGAACCCCTGATGTTGGGAGCATGATTTTTTTGCAGGAAGATACTGCCTGTGGTGTAGATGACCTGATTAACTTTTGAAAAGAAATCATGAATTTTTGATTGAGTTATGCCCCTTTTTCGACTTAGTGCATTGTAAGCCTATGGAACCTTGTGAACAAAGTATCTCAAGAACACCTGATGATTTTATGCAGGAAGATACTGCCTGTGGTGTAGATGACCTGATTAACTTTTGAAAATAATTTGTAAATTTTTGATTGAGTTATGCCCCTTTTTCAACTTAGTGCATTATTTGCCTATGGAAGCTTGTGAGCAAAATATCTGGAGAACCCCTGATGCTAGGATCATGATTTTTGCAGGTTGATATTGATATTGCCCAAGGTGTAGATGACCTGATTAACTTTCGAAAACAATTCGTAAATTTTTGACTGAGTTAAGCCCCTTTTTCGACTTAGTGCATTGTAAGCCTATGGTACAAAGGTACAAGCATTATTGGATGAACCTTCTCTAGAGACAAGCATATGGTTGGGGGCATAGTGTTTCATAAACACATTTTCTAGTTTGTTTTAAGTTGGCTAATCACGGTCATTTACAATGACGAAACTACAGTAAGAAGGTTGCAGCGATACGTCATGGCAAAATTTTTGATGCTGACGGAGCAATGGAGCCTTTAAGTCACCTACGTAAGGAGCAAAGTGGACTTAGAACCATTGGCTTGCGAAGATGAAAGATACCAAGGAAAGGCCACAATCACAAAGCACAAGTCACCAAAGATACTGACAGGAGACCATTCTGATGCACCACCAAAACAAGTAGATGGTCAGTTGTCGTAGACGCTTCCTACCCATCTGTGAGATATCATGGTAAAACGCATAGAATCACCAGAAAAAGGTACCTCAAGGTCGCGAATACTGTTACCCTGTGTACATTGACGAACAATCCGTTGCTATCGTGAATTGTTCATGCAGCCAATCCTGCAATATGATTGGTTCTGTTTCGCCTTGAGACAGATTTCTGAAAATGTAGGAAACGGAATTATATACCTGTGGGTTTCCGACGATGCAGAAAACTAAGCTGAAGCAAAGTTGAGGACCCTGTGGGCATGCTCGGCTTAATTCCTTGTGTAAACTCGAGCGATACCAAGTTAAGCCTCAAGTTTCTCGAAGATATGAGCCGCGACACGAGAAAACCAACAATGTGGTCGTGCCGCCAGCGCAGACTAAGATCAGCCTGGGCATCCGCCCAGTCTGATCAGAGTCTTCGCTGTTCGCATGAATGTAGCTTAGTTCCTTGGCTAGCTTTTAAGCGCTTAGCGAAAAGTCTGGCCAGACTGGGCGGATGCCCAGACTGATCTGAGTCTTCGCAGGGTGCATAACCACATTGATGGTTTTATCGTGTCGTTGCTCATATGTACATTTATGGCACATATCTTCGAGTAGCCCGGAGACTATCTGGGTATTGCTCGGGTTTACCTAAGGAATTATGCCGAACGTGCCCTGTGCAATCTGAAGCAAGAGCAAAAGGATACCGCTAATTTCCTGGTAGCCCCATATACATGTCTTACAGAGTAAGGCTTTCACTTGTTACTGTGATGTGGTTGTGGTGTATGACTACCCTTCCATGGTTTGTCGCCATTGCTTCAAGGAAGAGAACTTTAACTTGATTAATGAACCGCGACACGACAAAACCAACAAAGTGGCATGTGCGCCCAGCGAAGACTCAGATCAGCATTGACATCTAATCACACACACGCGCACACACACACGTCCGAGTGACCTACTAAACTAACGGTTCGGGGTCGAAACTCACCAGAGGCGGAATTCGTTACAGCTTTATAAACAGGGTTCCATCGCACAAAACCTTTTACTATTACTGTTTCATCTGTTCGATATGACTGAAATGATGTCTGATGGCTCGTTAAACCACCAGCCACCAGAATAATCTTCTTTGGAGGAGTATCCGCAAACATAAAATATCAAACACCACTGGAAGATACATTTATGTCTAAAGCGTAGCTATTATGTTTGAAAGCTTTTCTAAATCTATGATGTCAAAAAAAGATATCCGCTATACATGTAGTTACAGCATTTAAGTAACTCCATCAGGCAACCGCCATTTTTACAACAATGTCATTAATGCATTTCCTTGTAAGTAACTAACCATGTTGAGTTTTAACATAAATAGCCTTTCAAACGATAATCCTCTCCTGTGTGCGGAAAGAGGAAATAGCCAAACTGACTCCTGTAAAATGAACTTTTCAGAATACATTTATCCGTGTTCTTATTTCTTGTACTTTTAGTTTGAATCACACGTCATGCATACCGCTAGCCAGCGTCATTAGACGACATGGTCTAATAATGCACAAAATATGTATTCTTTGGCCTGATTGAAACATAATCCAATAGAAATAACAGTATTTAAGGTGAATGGGTACACTTTCAAGGGAAGCAACTCTGTCATTTTCATTTTTGCCTCCCTTGTCAGTAGACGTTAACACGTTAAGAATAGACTTTCTTCCCTCAGAGCAAAGTCTTAACCCATTAATGCCTAGCGCCCCAAAATGGGTTATAGGCAAACAGTGCAGACCCAGATCAGACGCCCCAAAACGCGGTGTCTGATCAGGGTCTACACTTTTTGCATACGACAAATGGGTATTTTTCATCAAAATAAAACAAAAAAATCGAAAAAAAAAAAAAAACAAACTAAACCTGACACCCCTTAAATAACAAATGGACTCGTCCAATATATACAGATAGAAGAGTCCATTAGGTATTAATGGGTGAAAAGAAGACACCATTTTGGCAGGGCTTCGTCGTCCAGAGAAACAAACAGGAGGTCACAAAAGCTGTTCCCCTTTTCAAAACTGGTGGAAAGTGGCGATGTACCAATACGCCTTAACATCGTGATGAATAGTAATGGAACTAGAATAAATAATTGAGCCGCAACTTGAGAAAACCAACAATGTGGTTGTGCGCCCAGCACAGACTCAGATCAATCTGGGCATCCGCCCAGTCTGATCAGAGTCTTCGCTGTCCGCATGGATGTATCTTAGACCCTTAGCTACCCTTTAAGGTTGCACTACAGTAAAAAAATGCTCATTATGCAAGCCCCGCCTCTTTGGGGGAGAGCTTTCAGGCGTATAATGAATATTTGCCGGCCCCTGATTGGTTTTATTATGAAAGTTGAATATTTTTCTGAATGTTATGCTTATTTATTATTATAAAAAATGGAGCTTATTTACAAAGCTGTTTTGCTACATTTTTGTTGGGGTTGAAAAATACACAGGGGTGCCAGTGAAAGTTTCGAGATTTATTCACTGCGAACTACACCCTGTCAGCACTAAAAATAGAATATGTCAAAAATATGCCGCATAACCCCCAACTTTTTAGCTATTACTGGTAGGTAAAGGTGTTGTCTATTCAATTCCATGCCTCAATTTGGAAAGTTTAGACCAGGAGAAAATTGGCAGTGCAGTGACTTTGACCCATTTTGCACTGTGAGCTATGGGATTTTTTTAGTGTAGTGCCACCTAAACCCAGAATTTGCTTGTGTATGTTTTCTTCGAGATAGCCCTGATTCCCAAAATGGAACCCCATATTCTGGTTTTGCATGTCCTTACAGCAAGCAAGGAAGCTTTTTGGCACAAGCTTACAGCTGATATGCAGAAAAAATCCAGTTTTCTCTGTGGACCCATAATTGCACTGAGTGGGTGGGGTTATGAGAACATGCTTTTGCAGAAAGGTCTGTTTCTTGGCTAGATGTGACTTGAATAATGGAAAGAAGTCATAGGCTGCCATATGTATGCTGTCCTTAAAGCTTATTTGAGACCAGTTGCCCATGAGGAGTGCTACTGGAGAACAGTTAGATGTCTCGCACTGATGTCGTAGCCCGGTTAATTTGCATCAAAGCCGACACACAATTTAGAATTTAGATAGTCTATGCTTCTAATATGCCTCATATTCCCAGTTCGTGCTAGGATATATGAGCCGCGACACGAGAAAACCAACAATGTGGTCGTGCGACCAGCGCAGACTCAGATCAGCCTGGGCATTTGTCCAGTCTGATCAGACCCTTTGCTAAGCGCTTAAAGGGTAGCCAAGGGACTAAGCTACCTTCATGCGGACAGCGAAGACTGATCCGCCCAGTCTGATCTGAGTCTGCGCTGGGCGCACAACCACATTGTTGGTTTTGTCGTGTCGCGGCTCATATAATGCACAAATTTTGCATCAATATTTTGGTTGCATTGAAACAAATAGAGTAAATACTGTACTTTCAGATTATGCTTAGGTTTCCCTGTCTTCATATTGCACTTGCAGATCACAATAGTCATGCACTCTGAAACTTAGCTGGGCGAAGTGCCCAGCGGGCACATGACGTCGAAACGACGTCGTACTGACGTCGATGCGACGTCGTTATGTCGCATCGACGTCAGTACGACGTCATTTCAAAGTCATGTCCCCGCCGGGTGGGAATTCTTACCTTGACCAAGAAAATTTCAGTATGGAAGTCATAAACTTTGTTTCCCTTTGTAAAACTTCACACTAATTTATTTGTTTACCATATCTTAAGACAATCAATTTTACAATGACATTTAGGTGATAGTCGTTTCTTTTTTGATACTTGAAATTAATGTTACAGTATATGAGCTGCGACACGACAAAACCAACAATGTGGTTGTGCGCCAAGCGTAGACTCAGATCAGCCTGGGCATCCACCCTGTTTGACCAGACTCTTCGTTAAGTGCTCAAAGGATAGCTAAGGGTCTAAGCTACCGCCATGCGGACTGCGAAGACTCTGATCAGACTGGGCGGATGCCCAGGCTGATCTGAGTCTGCGCTGGGCGCACAACCACATTGTTGGTTTTGTCGTGTCGCGGCTCAATTATGTTGATTGGTTCACACAACCCCGGATCCAGGGTACGGGCTTTGGGGCATAAGCCCCGCCACCTGGAGCTCTGTGTCCAATAAACTGAAGGAATATAGGTAATAAGGAGCACCTGATGATTATTTGAGATGTTATTCCCTAAGGTTAGATTGAAATATATGTTGTGATATCTCACTGGAATCGCCTTGCCGATAAGCTTGGTTTTCTGTAGATGTAACTTCAATGGCAAAATTATAGCTGAGCTAGCTTGTTTTAGGTCATAAAACCAATATTGCACAGACGTTGCTGGGAGCCTTTTACGAATGATCTGATATTGCTCGGTCTTTACAATCACTCTAAATAGTTGTCATATTGAGTTTGCATTAAGATTGAAGGTATATGCTTCGATATGAGCTGATTTCAGTATGCATAAAAAAAAGATATTCGGGAAAGGCCACAATCACAAAGCGCAAACCACCAATGACACCGAAAGAAGACATTTTGATGCACCTCCAAAACTATGAGATGTCGTTTTGCTATAAATCCTTTTTTTAAGATATCACAAAAGCGAATACATGTGATATCACTAAATCGATTTGGTGATATCACTATTTCAAATATGGCATATCACATGTTATTTTATATAACTTATTATTATTCTATACTCAGCGTCAATGAAAACACACCAATTTGGAACTTAAGGCACTTTGTGTTCGTTAAATTTTTAGCCTTATGTACATGTAATAGACAATTTAGCAATTGCTTATCTTCTGATATTGAAAGAGGTATTTATAAATTAAATTTCGTTCATCAGTTGACGCTATAAAGCGTGACGTCAATACTGACGCGTTTGAAAACTGTCGATATAATGCCATGCTCTCGCTGGATAAGGGTTGAAGTTTACCCCACAAAACTTTTGAAATTCAGTTTCTACTACTGATCTCAGCATTTTTGGTTGCAAGAAAGTAACAAATTTGCCGTCAGTTACTTTTGTCTGTCAATTGTTTGATGAATGTGACAATATAGTGACGTTCGCATCCAAGTCCCTTTGTCGCATTCGGCGGATTTCATGTCTTTTCTATGGCGATTTGATAGGCTATCTATTCTCTAGCAAAATCCATCATTGAGGAATTTCTGCGATGTGAAATTATGCTGGAATTCCGTTTTTCTTGATTTCATAGCTTAAGAAAAAGGTAAAGGTTTCCCATAGCCTAATAGCCGTAGGGGCAGTGGGGGTCAGAGACCCACTGTATCTTGGGCACAGCTGATGAAAGGCGGAGCCCATCTCTCTCCTTTCGCTGCCTTATCCTTTCCTAATTCGAAAAAGGTACCCATTTACTGCCGGGTTGACAGAGAGAGTTTTCCAGTCGTCGGATGGCGACGTTGAGCCGCGACCTCACGACCTTCCGGCAACCTCCTGCACCATAATCGAGTCACTCTAACCACTCGGCCACGGCGCCTCTCAAAATCAGAGAGGTTTCGAACTTAGGTCGCCAACTTGGTAGACGAAAACCCTAACCATTGTACTACGCCTACTGCCCATAGCTTACGTTACGTCAAACATTTATAACGTACCTTTATGCAAAACGACATCATGGACGTAATAAGATGGTTCGATATGATAAGTTTACCCTGTTGACATAGTATGATCACTGAATTTAAGAAAAAATATGACATTATAAGACCGGTGCGTTTTCATTGACGCTGAGTATGTATCACTTAATTTATGAAGTGATATCACTAAATCGATTTTATGATATCACACCCTCGATTTAGTGATATTTCTGAATATGAATGAATTAGTGATATCACTAATGAAATTTGTGATATCATGAAATACGTTTTGCGATATGTGATTTATTGATATCACAAACTCGACTTTTTGATATCAATTATTCTATTATGTGATATCACTAAACTTTTTTGTGATATCACTAAATGTCACGTGTTTTTTCGATATCACTTGTTCGATTTTTGACATCGCTAATTTTAGTCAGTGATATCACAAAACAGGGAGACACCTCATACAAAACAAGTAGATGATCGATCCGTTGTCGTAGACCCTTCCTACAAATCAGTAGTAAGATATCATGGTAAAACACATAGAATAAAAGAAAACTGTGCTGAAGCAAAGTTGAGCTGTGGGCACGTTCGGCATAATCTTGGGTAAACTCGAGCAATACCATGGTATGCCTCGGGCTACTCGAATATATGCTTTATATGTACTCGAGGACTTTAAAAACGCCTCACCCAAATATGAGATGTATTTTAGCAATTCCACATTTCAAGCTATTAAATATGTCTAGGATTTATTAGAAATTATAAAAGTAATTAAATCAAAGAAATTGCTGGGATTTATGTCATGCATGACGACCTTTGCACTAAACCGGTCAACTTCAATTCCCCTTTATTTTACTTAAAACCTCTTTCAGTTACAGCCCTTGAAGTCGATCCCATGATTGCCGAGAAAGATATCCTACAGCAAAAAATCAATTTTAAAGTCTTCATGACTTTATGTGCTGTCCGAGAGCTTTAATCGAAAACTGGTACACACAAATTGGAATCTCAAGAAAGTGATTTTCAGGAAAATAATGTAATATGACGTTTTACTCTTCACATGAACAGTATCCGATACAAACACCTTACAGATTTACTTTTGAGCATCCGTCAACATCAATGGATACTTTGAGATCAGCACCAACCGTCTATCAGCGCAGTAAATGGCGTCAACGTCAATGATTTCATTCTTAGCGCATTTTAAGTACACGCGGTTCAAGAATAAACCACTATGAGCCGTAAAATACTGTTTGAGCGAATTTATTGTTGTCGGTTTCTGAGTTTAGTGCCATGTTTAAAATGTCATTTTTGCATTCCAAGAGCGTTTGTTTACCTCGCTTCAATTCAGTAATTGTTGAAATATAGCGGAAGACGGGAACCACGCTATACTCCGATAAGCATTCGGACGGTGCATTATACCCGTTTGATGAAAATCCCACGTTTTAAAACACCCTTTTATCTTTGTCGCGTGTATTTACACATTTTAAATTCTAAGATGTACTAATGATTATCTCATGCATTTGATATATGTATGCAGTTTTATTTCTCATCAGTTTTGTTTAAGATGACAATAAAACAAATGCAGCATTTGAATTTATTTCAGGTGAGGCGTTTTTAAAGTTCTGGAGTATATGTCTTCGAGTAGCCCGGGAAATACCTGGTTAAACCACCGGCCACTAGAATAATCGTCTTTGGAGGAGTATCCGCAAACTTAAAAAATCAAACGCTGGAAGAAACATTCATGCCTAAAGCTTTTCTAAACCTATAAAGTCAAAAAAAAAAAAAAAAAAAAAAAAAAAAAATATATATATATATATATATATATATATATATATATATATATATATATATATATATATATATATATATATATATATATATATATATATATATATATATATATATATATATATATATATATATATTCGCTATACATGTAGCTACGGCATTTAAGTAATTCCATCAGGCCATCGCTATTTTTACAACAATGTCATTAATGCATCTCCTTGTAAGTAACGAACCATGTTGAGTTTTAACATAAATAGCATTTTAACCGGTAATCCTTTCCTGCGTGCGGAAAGCGGAATCGGCCGCACGGACTCCTGTAAAAAGAGCTTTTCAGATTACATTTATCCGTGTTCTTATTTCTTGTACTTTTAGTTTGAATCACACGTCATGCATACCGCTAGCCAGCGTCATTAGACGACATGGTCTAATAATGCACAAAATATGTATTCCTTGACATGATTTATGGAAATAACTGTATTAAAGGTGAATGTGTACACTTTCAAGGGACGCAACTCTGTCATTTTCATTTTTACCTCCCTTGTCAGTTGCCGTTAATACGTAAGGGACAGACTTTCTTCCCTTAGAGCAAAGTCTATCCTTAACCCAATGATATCTAGCGCCCCAAAAATAATGGGATATAGGCAAACAGTGAAGACCCAGATCAGACGCCGCAAAACGTGGCGTCTGATCAGGGTCTACACTTTTTGAATACGACAAATGGGTTTTCATCAAAATAAAACAAAAATCGAAAAATCAACTAAACCTGACACCCCTTAAATGACAAATGGACTCGTCCAATGAGTCCATTAGGTATTAATGGGTGAAAAGAAGATCCCATTTTGGCAGGGCTTCGTTGTCCAGAGAAACAAACAGGAGGTCACAAAAGCTTTTCCCGTTTTTAAAAATGGTGGAAAGTGGCGATGTACCAATACGCCTTAATATCGTGATGAATAGTAATGGAACTAGAATAAAAATGAGCCGCAACATGAGAAAACCAACAATGTGGTTGTGCGCCCTGCGCAGACTCAGATCAGCCTGGGCATCCGCCCAGTCTGATCAGAGTCTTCGCTGTCCGCATGGAGCTAGCTTAGACCCTTAGCTACCCTTTAAGTATTTAGCGAAAAGTCTGAGCGGATTAGGCGGATGTCCAGGCTGATATGAGCTTTCGCTGGGCGCACAGCCACTTTGTTGGTTTTCTCGCGTCGCGGCTAAAATGTTTTATCTACGCCATGATGTTGCGTAGCTGTAATCCAGCAGGATACTCGTGCACCTAGGACAGCGGATTCATGACGTCAAAATGACATCCTACCGACGTCGATGCGACGTTATCGCGTCCCATCGACGTCATTACGACGCCACTACGACATCATGTGCCCTCTGGGTATAGACGTTTATTCTATCCGGTGAGCTGTTAGCATGGCCAATCGCCCGTCTTTTGCACTTTCAATCCTGTCCAAACAAGTATGGCTTTTACGATATTGAGGCTGCTTAGTTCAATATCGTAAATAGTTTGCTTGGATCTTGCAACTGCATCTTCTCGTAAATATGATCAAAAGCGTTTGTCACATTGAATTTATATCAGACAAGTATAAATGAAATTTACTGTAGGAAGGAACAGGCAATGAAATATAGCGTTATGTGTTATTGTATTACTAGCAAGTAATGCTTTCTAGTGCTGTCTCTGAATGGAGATTCACTGGCGACCGATATGATTTCTTTGGAAGTCGAGTTTAAAGGCCCCATTGCTCTATCAGCATGAAATATTTTATCGTGAGGTATCGCTGCAAACTTCTCACTACAGTTTCGCCATTGATTATTATCGTGATTGGCCGGCTTTGAAAAATCGAAACGTCCTTGAGTTTACCGTAAAATAGATTTGAAAAAATAACTAGGTCATTTTAGTTGCCAACCAAAATGACCTACTTTCGATTTCACATCTTTATTTCTTGATAAAAATACAACGTACAGGCGGTAAAAATATAAGGTACATGCGTTTAACAGGTGATAAAAATACAATGTACAAAAAGAATTAGGCAAGGATCCCATTGATTGTGCCGCTGTTGCATTATTGCATTGCTTAACGAGGAACCAGAGACGAAACCCGTATTTTTATGGAGAGACTTATCATTTTTTCAAAATACTTTGTTCCTTCTTTTTTGCCAGTTATATGCTACAAAAAAGCACATCAACCGCCATATTTTCATCAATTCTGAAGGCTGTACAGGTTTCATAATGATTTTTCATTTGACGGTTTTACCTTTGATAGGACTATGGAGACTTTAACAAATAGGAAAGCGTTTAAATAGAGGATCTTACATGAGTGCTCCTGTATTATTGAATTTATTAAACGAGTTGGGAAAAGAGATAAGATGCGAGGCTTTGTCGAGCATCTTATCGTTTTCATCAACGAGTTTAATAAATTCAATAATACACGAGCACGAATGCAAGATTTTATTTATCATATCGTATTTTATTAGCAAAATTTGCACTAAAACGTCACGATTTCGGCATTAGAAAACGCGACGTTTTAATGGACGTCAACGTGTAACGTTACGACGTAATTTGCACATTTAATCCACTAGTGGAATATCGTTTTTAATGCATGGCTTTATTACACTCTCGGATGCGACGTCATATGATAAAATTACAAATGTAATTGTAGTTATTCTTATTCGCCAAAATAATGGCGACCACGGTACTGTAGTTAATAATGTAGAAACAGAACATAGAGCATTGTTTTTATTAGGCTTGTCCATCTATTTTTCTATTTTCTATTCTATCCCATAACCTTACTAGGTCGTTGGGGCACCACAGCTGACTTCAAAACAATCCCTTTCCTCCTTGTCCTGTCTTCAGCTGCCCTAGTTGAGCTGGCAAAATCCATTCCAGTCCACTCCTTGATATTGTCTTCCCACCTCTTCTTCTGTCTACATCTTCTTCTTTTTCCTTTCACTGTGCCCTGAAGAATTGTCTTTGCTAAACCAGAAGACCTTGAGACGTGGCCAAACCACCTTAGTTTCCGTTTCTTGACCAGCGTCAGGAGTTCATCATATTCTCCAATGGCTGCTTGGATCTTCCTGCGAACCTCCTCATTGGTTATATGGTCCTTGTACGAAATGTTCAGTAACCTTCGGTAGCATCTCATCTCAAAGGCCTGCGTTCTTTTCTCTAACTCTGCTGTCAAGGTCCATGATTCACAGGCATACAGAAATATGGAAATGACAAGGGAGCGCATAAGAGTCACCTTTGATCCAAGAGATATGTTGTTATCTCTCCAAATTGGTTTCAGCTTGGCAAGAGCTGAAGTGGCTTGTGCTATCCTTGAGAGAACCTCCTGTTTTGAGCCATCATCTGAGACAACTGCTCCAAGGTATTTGAAGCTGCTTACAGTACCCAGCTTCTGCCCCTTTACCTTGATCTCCCTCTGGATGCCATCTGCGCTGTTTGTCATCAGTTTGGTCTTCTCAGCACTGATTTCCATCTTATACCTTGTGCAGGTCTGGTCGAGACTTTCAACTAGAGCTTCTAGTTCCTGCTCTTCCTCAGCAAACCGCAGGTTGGTAATATTTCTGCCGCCTATGCTAACCTTTCCGTCATGATCTTCCAGAGCATCGGACATGATCCGTTCGAGAAAAATGTTGAAGAGGGTGGGTGACAGAAGACATCCTTGTCTTACTCCAACTGTTGTTCTGAACCATTCTCCTGTGCTGCTATTTATAAGGACTGCACTTGTAGCCTTGTCGTATAGCTGCTCAGTGGTGCGAACTAGGTTTGCATTGATATTGTACTTCCTTAAGGTGGCCCATAAGGCTGCATGCCATACCCTGTCAAAGGCTTTTTTGAAATCAATGAAGACATGGTACAGATTCTGCTGATGTTGGAGATATTTTTCACACAGGATTCTGAGGTTGAAGATCTGTTCTGTGGTGCTCCTTCCTGCTCGGAACCCAGCCTGTTCCTCAGCAATTATCTCTTCGGCTTGTGGCTGAAGCCTGTTCAAGATAGCTTTCAGCATGACTTTGCTTGAATGACTGATGAGGCTGATGGTTCTGTAGTTCTGGCAGAGGTGTAGGTTGCCCTTTTTATGGAGAGTAATAATCAGCGACTGAGTCCATGGGGTAGGCCATTCTCCTGTTCTCCAGATCCTTTTACAGATATCTGTTAAAACATCAATCATGGTCTCCCCTCCAGCTTGAACAAGTTCTGCTGGTATATTATCAACTCCGGCAGATTTTCCCTTCTTCAGTGCTGCTATTGCAATCTCAACTTCCTCACGAAGGATCGGTTGTTGATCTTCATCTGGGGGCTGACTGCAGTCCAGAACCGTATTGTCACCATCAATCTCATGGTTGTATAATCCTGAGCAATATTCTGATCATCTGCTGAGAATCTCTTGTTCTTCTGTAAGGCATTTCCCAGACTTGTCCTGGATACTTGTGGATCTACCCTGTTTCTCTGAAGTTAGATCAGATCCTTCACCAGCTGGTATGCTTTCTTGCTGTTGTTTTTGTTGAGGCAAGTTTCGATCTCCTCGCACTGACTAGCTATCCAGTCCTCCTTCGCTTTCTTCACTGCCTTCTGAATCCTCTTGTTTGCTTCCCTGTATTCTTCTGCTCCTCTTGCTTCATACCTCTTCTTCTTCAAATTTCTCCTCTCATCACAGAGGTCGAGAACATCTCTAGTGACCCATGGCTTTTTCCTGCGACGTTCCTTCCCAAGTATCTCACTGGCTGCATCAGTCACTACTGTATTGTAGGTGGTAATCATGGTATCTATGTCCATGTCATCATCCCTCAGACCAATAAGTGGTCCAAATTTTCCACCTATTGTTACTTGAAAAGTGCATGCCACCTCTGGGTCCCTTAGTTTCTCAAGATCAAACTTCAGTCTTGGCTGGGTTGGCTTTCTAGCCTTCTTCAGACGAACTCTCTTATCTAGGTTGTCAACCATGGTGTTTCAAGGGCAGGATTCAGCCTGACGGAGCCCATCCCTCTCCAGGCTATATATGTTGACCACAGCCGAAATCCACGATTATTGTATGGCTCGCCTTGGTCAATAACACATGGCCGTTGACTCAAAGAGTTCTTCCGCCCTGGCCGTTGACTTCTTCTAGGAAGACTTCCCATCTACTGGCTTGTAATTATGCTAGCACAAAAATGGGGTTGCAGGAGCTATTTTGTGTCTCAATAAGGTGTTTATTCCATAACTTAAATTTGGTATGCTCTATAAATGGCAGTTTAACAGTCAGGGGACTAATGGGTTTTCATCACGCACATTTGTGATAGTTGGCCATGCACTTCAAATGAACTAACGTGATGATATAAAGTCCTCACTTAATTTTTTGCCACAAGATGTCACCACATGTCCGAGGGATGAAGCGTGATGGAAAGCCATAACATCAGTTTCTTTTGGTGTTATGGGTGACCATAACAAAGGCGAACCCCCCCCCCCCCCACCCTAAATAATTTTCTGTAACTGGTGCAAAACCTTGAATAACTCGCACAGTTATAATCCGTTACAAAAAAAAGAACAGAAAAGCAAGCATTGTAGACGATTTTGATAGTAACACTTTATAGAAAATAGAAAGTAAACTTGTATTTTCTTGGAAATAAAACAAGCCAAATGCACAGCAATATTTGCCTAATCTTGACAATACCGTATATATGGTAATTTTCGCGGCGTTCCATTTTTCGCGGTATTTCGCGGTCACTTAGAAACTGCGAATGTTAAAATCGCGAATTTTTTCCTGTTTCTCACAAAGTGTCTACTGTAGACGCAGAGCTCATATATTTTGTTTGTGTTTGCTTAGGTAGTTGCTGGTACTTTTCACTTGAGCCAGTTCTTTCATTAACCTGCGGCGGCCCTGCCGCAGGTTAATGAAAGAACTGACTCAAGTAAAAAGAAAAAGGTTTGCTTTTTCGAGCATGTTGGTAACCGAGAAAATTAAAAATCGCAAAAATTAATAATCATGTTTTTGACCCTAACCACGAAAATTTGAACCCGCGAAAATTTCCGCGTATACGGTAATTCTCAGAAATAGCCAACATACAGTTGTGTTTTACGTAGAATAGTTACGGACTGGCCAAATATCAATTTTAAACACAAATCGGTCATATTGAGCTTGCTAGCGGGTTAAATTGCCATTTACGTTAGCTGGATTGAAAAATGTAAGGGTTATTGCAGACCATCACAAATGTGCGTGATGGAAAACCGTAAGTCCTCACTCAGACTGTTTATAATGGATAAGCTCTTCAACTCCAAAAACAAAACATCCGTGATGAAATTTTAATAAGCCCGTAAAATGCCTATACATCACCATTGATATATAGAATCTGGTTGATGTTGATATGTAAATCATTAATCCGATAATCCCAGCGGCGTCCGTTAAAGAACATATCATGGCAGCTGAATATACCATAAAACGACTTTTATGACAAAGAGAGCCGTGATATCAGTTATTTTATGATCTGAATTCTCTCTAGCTTGGAGGAAGCTGAGGCGGAAAATTGAGCCGCGACACGACAAAACCAACAAGGTGGCATGCACGCCCAGCGAAAAATCATATTAAAATGGACATCCGCCCAGTCCGATCAGATTCTTCGCAGTGCGCTTAAAGAAAATAGAGTCTACGCCAGTTCTATACGGACAGCCAAGACTGTGATCAGACTTGGCGGAGGATAAGGCTGATCTGAGTCTTCGCCTGGCGCACATACCATTTTGTTGGCTTTGTCGCGTCGCGGCTCAAATTTAATGTTTCAAATTAGAAATATTGTGCCACATTGCAAACAGGCAACAGACACTTTCAGCTTCGGGGCATAACATTTATGTGAATATGAAATTCAAATCTCGCGGCTTACCGTCATATCTAGATTAAAAAATGTAGTAGAGCACCATTAAGATGGTGATAATCACTGACTTCCTGTGAATACAAAAATCTGCATAAAATGTTGAAAATTAAACAGATCTTCCCAAACTTAACTTATGCCTTCTTTATATTGTTTGCCTCAATTTAGAACTCAGAAATATGTGACTTGTCGCTGGAAAAAGGTTTATCTAGGAATATATCAAAGGTAAAGTGCAGAATAAAAATCTAACAAATAAACATCATTTATGTTGAAAATGCATTTACGTGTTCTTTAATACATTTAGAGTACCATCCTCTCAGTTATTTTTTTCAGATTCTATTACGTACTAGAAGGTTGTCGTAATGAAAAGAAGTTGCATATGCCTAAATTTTAGACTATACTAGAAAAGAGCCCGCGCAAGCGCGGAAATATTTCATGATGGTCAATTTTTATATAAAAAAGCGAGTTTTAATTTTTCAATGTAAATGGCCTTAGGGCCAGGTGAAGATATGACCTTTACCATGAATACTCACTAAAGCTTCATTTACCTAATTAGTTGTCTGCATCTACAAACTTTCAGGTAGCAGACTGCATTGTTTCTAAAAAAAATCAACTTTTTTCACTTTTCGTATAGAAAAACCTAAGTGACTCAAAAGTTGACCTTGCCGTAAAACAGATCAAGGTCATCCCAGGGTCATCATTTATATAAATTTTGTTGAGCTTTTGAGTCCTTGATGCGACATGCTAAGTTTCAAGATCATAGAAGTTGTGGTTCTGGGGGAGAATTGGTTGATTTGACGTCCACGGTAAACAGCTAAGGTCATGTCGGGACGGTCAGTTAACCTAACCACACTATTCCTGGGCAGGCTTAGACCTCCTAAGCAGTTAACCAGTACTAAGTGCACATACTTTCGCCAGTAACTGACAACTGCCCTTCTTGAATCAGCGGAAGGAGAAACGAAAGTATGTGGCCAGACCGGGTTTCGAACCCAGGACCTCTGACTTATGAGTCAGGTGCCCTACCGATTGCGCTACGCGGCCCGGCGTGGTTCTGGGGGAGAAGATTTTTGATTTTTTTTACCATAATAAATGTTTGCCATCTTGGTTATGTGACCTGGCCTGGGTATTTTTTTTCTGGAAAAATTGGGTCCTGGAACGTTTTGGGGGAAAATATTCAAGCCCTCTGAAGACTAAAGGCTTACTTAGCTTCTTTGAATCATTGAAATTGATTTGACTGCTTCGCTGGAAAAAAATGCCCTTTCTTACCTGGCGCATGTGTGCTAACCTTAGACATTTTTAATTTTTGTCTTTTCGAAAGTTCAGTTCAGTTTGAATTCTCCTAACGACGTCCCCCAAGTGGCTCAGCGGTACGTAACCATAGCCGCACACACTTGGCGCCGTGTGTCCGTCCAACTTTTCGAAAGACCATGTGCGTTGAGCTTTATTCTTCAATGGGCGAGTTCGATTGGCTACTCGTATTGACTATCGTTCTGGAAGAAAATGGGTCGTTTCGAGCCAGGGCCGTCGGGACTATGACCATTTAGTTCTTCATCCGTTTAGACATATAAGCAAAAAATACAAAAATAAATCGTTATGTATGGG
This sequence comes from Ctena decussata, assembly GCA_963989385.1. Taxonomy (NCBI): domain Eukaryota; kingdom Metazoa; phylum Mollusca; class Bivalvia; order Lucinida; family Lucinidae; genus Ctena; species Ctena decussata. Next base: position 3,315,734 of record OZ022511.1, on the reverse strand, counting down.
GAATGACGTACGTTTATGGGTCGGATTTTTGCATTAGAAGCTGCTAAATTTGGACTTGCTAAGCAGCGCGCCGATACAACGACGCAGAACCGAAACGACCGGATTAATTTAAAATGTGTATTCGAGTACACGATAATTTCACTCGAACGCACCCATTGTTGACAAAAAAAAATCGACCAATAGTCGAAGTTTCTAGAAAAATACTTGGGAGAATTTAAAATGAAAGACTGATTTGATTCTTAAATTCTTTAAATCTACGTGAAACTAAAACACACGCTAACCGAAATTATCAATGATAGCAATATGCGAAAGAACCAGTATAAAAATTACGCTTGAAAATGCCACCAATTTTGCAGTTTATGCGTTACTTTGTTTATTTAGTATTATAGATTATATAGATAGCACAGAGGAGTTAACGTTTTTCAAGGTTGAATTATTTCTCTTACATACCTGTACAGTCACAGTAATGTATTTATATAGTGTACATGCATGTCTCATAAAGGGGATACCTACCTACCCTCTAGTTAATGAATGCAACCTCTAATGTAATACAACGCCTAATGTAATAAACTCAGTTTATTACATTAGGCGTTGTTACATTTGGTGTTGCACTCAACGGCTAATGTAATAACGCCTAATGCAATAAACTTTCTTTCTTCTAGGACAGGATGGAATCTCAACTGAAAAAGAAAGAAAGTTTATTCTATTAGGCGTTATTACATTAGGCGTTGAGTGCAACGCCAAATGTAACAACGCCTAATGTAATAAACTGAGTTAATTACAGTTGGCGTTGTATGACATTAGAGGTTGCCACAAGCTAGGCTCTATTATGAATGAACAAAAAAAGCAGTTAGAAAACTATGAAGCCAAAATGAAGGATCTTGAAACCACTATAGACAAAAAATTGAAAAACAGGTTGAAAAAGCCATTGAAATGTATCGGGAGAGGGAGGAGAGGAAATGCAATGTAATAATGCATAATGTACCTGAACCCACAACTGACGATAAGAAGAGAGAAGAAGAAGAGAAGATTCGCGATATTTTTGCGGTGATGAAATGTGATGAGGTAGTCCCAAAATCAGTGGTAAGACTAGGTAGGCCAGTAAATGGTAGAATCAGACTTATGAAGTTAACATTGGAGTCTGTATCTTGCAAGCATAAACTGCTTGGTTGCACAAAAAATCTCAGGGCTAAAAATGGTGATGGACATTTGAATCATGGCTGGAGTAATGTGTTCATTACTCCAGATTTTACCAAGGAAGAACGGGATAAAAACAAAAAGCTTCGGGATGAACTTAAGAAATGAAAAGAGGTCGAGAGAAATGAGGACCTAGTTATTTATAGGGGCGTAATTACTGACAGAAAGGACATAAAAGGAAGTGGGTGGGAAACGGCACTGTTTCCCATCCGAGGCTGTCCGGCCAGTGTAGACACCGTTAAGACTAGTAACTGTGTAAATAATGTAAATAAAGTTCAGAGTTGTGTTAATCTGTTGAATTTGTCTGACAGTATTGAAACTTGTTTGTTGGAGAATGTTAACTCCTGTTCAACTTCAAAAACTGTTAATTATTGTTCATTAAATACAAACAACATATTCAAGCTTATCAAAAGACTTGTATTCAAAGTGACTCTAGTCAGGCTTCATCTACTCAACCTTTGTCTAGTCAGACTAAACCTTGTCAAACTAGAAAAGATTCAAGGTCTCAAAAATAACGCTGAAAACTCGGAGGAACGTGAACTTAATTCAGTGAATGCCACAAACAGCAGTAATAATACTGAGGTGACAGTTGAAAGTGTCAAATGCTTCTACACAAATGCTGATCAGTTGAGAAATAAGCTAGATGAACTTAAAATACAGATTTCTATTGAGGATCCTGACTTTATATTTGTCACAGAAGTGTTACCAAAAGCAGTTACTGACTTAGATTGTTCTTCTGTATTATATCATATTGAAAATTATTCAGCATTCCCTAGTTCAGGTGAGGGTACATGTAGGGGTGTGATAATTTATGCAAAGTCTGACCTGAATGTTTCTCCAAACTCGCATTTGAACTCCCTTTATAACGACGCATCATGGTGTGATTGGCGTGTAGATGACGAAATAGTATTAGTGGGAACAATTTATAGAAGTCCATCTTCTGATGATCAATGTGTTGTTATTAACAGACTTATTAATGAAGCATGTCAGTTAAATCGCAGAGTACTCATAACAGGGGATTTCAACATTAAAGGCATCAATTGGGACAACTGTACTACTTGTCACAATGAAAATCACTACGAGTTCGAGTTTATTGAAGGTTTGCATGACAATTTCTTGTTTCAACACGTTTCAGGGCCTACAAGGCATAGAGAAAACCAAACCCCAAATTTATTGGACCTTATCATAACTAAAGACCAACATGACATTGAAAACATAAATATTTTGCCATCCCTTGGTGTAAGTGATCATGTGCTCATCAAATTTGACTTTTTATGCAAGTTTATGGAATTCCATAATGGTAAACCACAGATAAAATATGGTAAATGTTATTTTGTGTCTTTTACAAATGAATGGAATGCAATTAATTGGGATGAGAAATTTGTGGGTCACAGTATTGATGAGATGTGGAATATATTTTCTGAACAGTACCAAGCAAGTGTCAATAAACATGTTCCAAAATACATACCTAAGAAAGGTTGTAAACCTAAGCCATTGTGGATGACTGCAGACTCATTAAACAGTATAAGACGTAAGAGATAGGCATGGGCACAGTATCGTGCAACAAAACTTCCAGCTGATTTTGAGAGATATAAGAGATTGAGAAACCAAGCTAATGAGGATATCAGAACTGCTAAGAGAAATTTTGAAAGAAGAATTGCTAAAAAAGCCAAAAAAGAGAGTAAGCATTTCTGGAAGTAGGTCAAAAGAAAAGTAAAATCTCACAGCAGTGTTACAAATTTACTAAAAGTAAAAAGTATGCAAAGGCAAGGAACTGAAACAATCCAAATCCAAATCCAGCCCTCAAACCATAGTTGGAAACAACTAAGAAACAAGTTGGAAACAACTAAAACCTGATTCCACATTAACAAGTGGTAACCAAGAGAAAGCGGAAGTACTAAACAATTATTTTTCAAGTGTGTTTACACGTGAGAACCTTAACAATATCCCCGATATAGACGATAAAGAGTTTGATACACCCTTAGACAGTTTAATAATTGACATTACAGTGGTCGAGAAAGTGTTAAGAGAACTAGATACTGGAAAATCCATGGGTCCGGACGAGTTAAACCCATTGTTGTTGAAAACTATGTCAGAAGTGTTTTCTGTACCTTTATCTCTGATTTTTAAAGAGTCTATTAACTCTGGTAAAATTCCAACAGGGTGGAAAGTGGCCCGTGTTACCCCTCTTTTTAAGAAAGGTGAAAAGTCTAATCCAGGCAACTACCGTCCAGTAAGTTTAACGTCTATTGTATGTAAATGTATGGAAAAGATAGTCAGGTCATCAGTTGTTCAACACTTAGTCAGAAACAATTCAATATCAAATTCGCAATGGACGATCATGCGTGTTACAACTTCTAGATGTTATGGAAGACTGGTCAAATTACGTTGAAAACGATGAGAGCTGGGACACTGTTTACCTGGATTTCGCGAAAGCGTTTGACAGTGTGCCCCACCAGAGACTGCTTCGTAAAGTTTCAGCTTATGGCGTCAAGGGGCAATTTCTATCATGGATTAAAGACTTTCTTACTGAAAGAAGACAATATGTATCAGTTAAAGGGGAAGTGTCGTCTTGGAAGGATGTTATTAGTGGGGTTCCCCCTCCTATTTATAATTTACATTAACGACCTGCCTGAAGTTGTGCAAAGTACAGTCAAGATTTTTGCGGACGATACAGAGATATACAACAAAGGCACCAATAGTGATATACTTCAACAGGACCTTGATGCTCTTTATGTGTGGTCAGATCTTTGGCAACTATGTTTCAATGTTGACAAATGTAAAACTATTCACTTTGGTCGTAATAACCAAGACTATCAGTACACACTTCACTTTGAAGACATTGGTTCTGTTGAAGAAGAGAAAGACATCGGTGTAACCTTCCAAAAAGATTTAAAGTCTAGTAATCATATTGCCACAAAAGTGAATAAAGCAAACAGTATACTTTCCTTGATTGTCAGAACATTTGATTTCATTGAACAGGACTCGTTTGTTCTTATGTACAAGGCACTAGTAAGACCGCACATCGAATATGGTAATACAATCTGGTACCCACAGTTAAGAAGGGATATTGAAAGTGTTGAAAGGGTTCAGAAAAGGGCTACAAGGCTTGTTCCTCGGCTCAAGGATTTGACATAAGTTGAAAGACTTAAAACACTGAAACTACCAACGTTAGCACATCGTAGAAGAAGGGGAGATGTGATACAGACTTTCAAGATAGTACATGAAATTGAAGACATTTCTTCAGAGAGATTTTTCACAGTTGTATCAAACTCGGCTACACGTGGACATCATTTCGAATTAGACAAACCTCGCTGTCAAACAACATGCCGGTTACAGCAGTTTTCACAAAGAATTATCAATGACTGGAATACTCTACCGTCATACGTTGTAAATTCCAAGGATGTGAATGATTTCAAGTCAAAATTGTATTTATACTGGAACCATGAAGTAATGTACCAATATTGATACCAGTAATATGTGATAGCATATTTCAATGAATCTTATGAACATTAATATCAGTACTTTTAATAAGGATGCTCATTTAAAAGTTAAGAAAGCGTATCAAGTACCAGTGACTGAATTATTCCAGAACAACGCCGGGCTTAAAAAGGAGACATCTCCTTACTTCAGAGCCCAACAACCATCATAGAGTCAAGAATCATAGAGTCAATGCATCCATTTATCAACAATAAAGAAGCTATTGTTCTGAAAATTTGGGGAAGAGTAGGAAAAATGTATTGAAATTCGTTACTCCCAATGCACCGAATTCCTTTCAGACCTAAATAATTTTCCTTAATAATGGTTATTTTTGTGCCTTTTGACCTTCCCTCATATAAACCTGTTTTAATCGGGAAGTCACTCTTTTTGTATTCTAAACTGTAGAGAACAACGAAAGGAAAAGGTTTACGAAGTTTTTTTTGGTGATATTTGTATTTTTATGCTTTTATTTTTATTAGGTATTATTCTTTTTCTTACGACAATCACCTCCTTCAAGCTGTTGAGATGAAGAGACAGGTTTCTGAATGCGCACAAACAATCCTGAACATTTGCGTCTGGCCAAGACAATACATGTAAAACGAACATACCACATGTATAAGGCTCGTGTAGCTACGTGCAGTTATTCAGTATATACACTCGAAGTCTCAAATCAATTTGGGCCGCGACAAGAAAAAATCAACAAAATAGCAAGTGCGCCTAGCGGAGACTCAGATCAGTCTGTGCATCCGCTCAGATCTGATCAGTCTTTGCAGTGCGCTTACAGGGTAGGTAAGGGTCTTAAGGTACCTTTATACCGACAACAATGACTCTAATCAAACTGCGCGGATGCCCAGACTGATCTGAGTCTTCGCTGGGCGCACATGCCACTTTGTTGGTTTTCTCACGTCGCGGCTCATTTTACGTTTGACTCAGTAATCGGTCAGACGCTGTCTTTCCCTCTTCGCAAAGCAAACATTAAAGAAGACTCTAGTGAAAAACTACAGGTTTGTAACGTAAATGGCAATTTACAGGTAACTTCTGTGCTTCAGCATTCAGTTTGCAGCTTCGCACTCTTAATTCCACTAGTCTGTCCTTTTTCTTCGCGGGAGCCGGTGCTAGGGGCATGGGCAGTGTTGCACCATTTATTACATTAACGCACTTGTACAGCGTCATTTCAGCCAATCCTGCTTTTATGATGCATTCCTTGCTTTCTGAGGATCTCCAGTCAGATTTATTTTCCAAAGCCAACTGTCAAAATGTTTTCAGATTAGTTCACAATGGTCAACCACAGTTTCCCATGCTCTATTCTCACATCTGACTGGCACTGTCAAATTAGTTCTTAGGGTCAATGATGAGGCTTCAAAACCAGAAACTAGCTAATATGGTCCATAACTTTAAACCACTCTAATCAATGTGTTCATTGCTCTCAATGAACTTTCTGTAAAAGTTCATATTCTAAAGATACAGATAAGTCAAACTAAACAGCGCAGTCCGAGATCAGATTAGAGGTTTCACTGTTTGCAATTCCACAGGCCCGGATCCAGATCACCACGTACTGGTGGGGCTCTGGATAACCGGTGGGGCTGAGAGGTTCCGAGATGCATGTGGGTGTGTGTGGAGGGCGAAGGGCGGCTTGAAAATATATGACATTATTAGGGGTCAATTTAATGAAAATTGTGGATAATGTCCTTTTTTGTTTTGAAATATATGTTGTGATATATCATTAGAATCGCCTCGCCGAGGTGATTCTATTGAGATGTCACAACATATATTTTAATCTAACCACATGGATAAGTTATCTTAAACTGACATCAGAAACTGCTTACTATCTGGAGGCCTTCATATTATACATAACACAGGGGCCCAGATGGCGGGGCTTAAGCCCCAAAGCCCTTCCCCTGGACCCGGGGCTGCCATCTGCATCTTTTAGACGCATCAGTGCACGGGAACCCCAAACTGTTACACATTAGGCTAATTATTATAGGTGTCCCAATTTTTAGAATTGCACGGCCCGTCAATATTGGTCGACAGACCAATTTGATGTAGTGCTCTATACATATTCTTTATTTTTTCTTTATTTACACTCAGGTCCTTACAGACATATGAGGATTTGAAACATACATATACATGGGCATGGTCTAGGACTAACACAGTCACATAACAATCACATACAATGACATAGTAAATCACAGAGTAAATGAACTAATCACATAATCACTAATTCATATAGTATATATAGTATCCCTACAGGAACACAACGGTTGACAATCAATGAATAAACGCCGATTCAACGTCTAATGTTGAGTCGAAGTTTATTCAACGCTGGTCAGCGTTGTGCGCCGGATGGACTGTTTTTACACCAAGGTATAGGAGTGATGTATTTAATACATGGGTAAGTACTAAAAAAAAAAAAAGTCATAAATAGAGGATCAGTACAGATGTGGGGGTGAAGTTTACATACAATGTCTTCTAGATGAGCAAGTAGTATTGAGTGTCACAAATAGAGGAATGATACTACAATTTATAATAAATGAGATTTGTGCACTCAAAGAGGGAATGTTCTGATAAAAACAGTAATTCTTCGTTATTTTGCAAAAGAGCCGTTATTTCAATTCAATTCAATTCTTTAGTCGGGTTGCTAAATATATTTTTGCGCATCTACAACCTATATCTAAGCCACGTTTGTATCGGTTTTGAAGAGACATCTAGTTATTGGTCAGTTTCTAAATTTGAGTTTTTCGTTGGTAGTTATTGGTCAGTTTCTAAATTTGAGTTTTTCGTTTGTCACAATGCTCCACCCCCCCCCCCCCCCCGCCAAGTCTGGTACCTTGTCCAGAACACTACCGTTGTTCTATAACAGAAACCTCGATAAACGTCGGGAACCAAGATTCAAATCAAGTAAATTTACCGGAAAATCTCTGCTTTTCATTGGTCACTATGCACTACACCACCAAAATGCGGCCCATAGAAGAACCGAAACGCACGAAACACAGGATGGAACCTGAATTTACCGAAACGCACTTAAAGTATTACTCTTCCTATGCCTCTAGGACAGACTGTGCGGGCCGTGCATAGCTGCAATAGCTGATTTTATAGTATTTATCAAGCGATACTTATCATGTACTTTCAAAGAATAACAAAATCCGTCAATGAAGATATTCGTGCACAAAATCATTACTTCCGTATTGCCGACCTACAAAATATCAGCCTTTACTTAAAACAAAGGTTGAAAGATAATTTACTCATTTAATTATCTGATACATACACTAGGATGTCTATTCCCTGGAGGCAAATAACTACAGAGATATCAGTTTATTGTTACCGATAGCATTTCTTCAAAAAGAACCCATCGATTTGCTTTTACATCAACATTTTATATATGTTGTTGGAAATAAAAAAATCGCGTTAAACCCCAAAGAGAGCTAGGTTAAACCGATATCTTTATCACCAGTTTATTCATAAGGTGAATGGTAACACTTTCAGGGGAAGTGACTCTACCATTTTCAATTTTGCCTCCTTTCTCATGGAGAACCTAACTTTAGACTGTTCAGTTTTAACTGTAGAATTATCAAGTTTGAGCATTAAGGTATATTTAACTCGCGCCTGTTTGATGAAGTCGCACCTTTGTTAAATCGCGCCTCTATCATCTTGGTCTTCACCTCGACCTTATCGCTCGGCATTTAGTGAAACTACTAGACCGTGTCTACGCCAGTCCTTTTCTAGTACTTGTGGACCGCTAATAACTTGCGTTAGGTGACCTAATCTGTATATACCGGGTATTGTGGGACCCACATTTAGCGAAACGAAACGGCGGATGGTCGAATAAAACTTGTTATTGATCTGTACCCTAGGTAGCTGAACTGAAATCTCGGGCAATTGCTTGTATAGGATGAGATAAAAGTTTTCAAGATTAGCTATAAATATCATGCATAAGCGATGCTGGCGAGAACCCTGCAGCAGGGTGCGCCAAATGTAGAAGTACCGGGAAATAGTGGGACACGTGTTTTGGCAAAAGGAAACGGCGTACAATCGAGTACGAATTCCTCAACTAATTTGGTTATTCCCGAGGGGACAACCAATAATCAGTCAACAGAAAATAACATTCCACCAGTTACATGACTTTTTCTAAAAATGACATTCCTATGATTGAAATGATCCATTAGACGCAAGTAAACGTGTTTTCGTTTTCGTAGGCTTTAACTGAATTTTTAACAACTTCCGAAATAGTAGCCTGATCTCTGCGGAGACTACCAAAGCGGGAAGGCCACTCAAAAGAGGAATGGTGTGTGGGAAAAATATGCTTGAAGGCGTCAGAACATGTTATGTATATTGTACATGTATATTGCGAGTTTGATGAGACTGATGGTGACAATACGGTTCTGGACTGCAGTCAGCCCCCAGAAGAAGATCAACAACCGATCCTTCGTGAGGAAGTTGAGATTGCAGTAGCAGCACTGAAGAAGGGAAAATCTGCCGGAGTTGATAATATACCAGCAGAACTTGTTCAAGCTGGAGGGGAGACCATGACTGATGTTTTAACAGATATTTGTAACAGGATCTGGAGAACATGAGAATGGCCTAGCCCATGGACTCAGTCGCTGATTATTACTCTCCCTAAAAAAGGCAACCTACAGCTCTGCCAGAACTACAGAACCATCAGCCTCATCAGTCATTCAAGCAAAGTCATGCTGAAAGTTATCTTGAACAGGCTTAAGCCACAAGCCGAAGAGATAATCGCTGAGGAACAGGCTGGGTTCCCAGCAGGAAGGAGCACCACAGAACAGATCTTCAACCTTAGAATCCTGTGTGAAAAGTATCTCCAACATCAGCAGAATCTGTACCATGTCTTCATTGATTTTACAAAAGCCTTTGACAGGGTATGGCATGCAGCCTTATGGGCCACCATGAGGAAGTACAATATCAATGCAAACCTAGTTCGCACCATTGAGCAGCTATACGACAAGGCTACAAGTGCAGTGCTGATAAATGGCAACACAGGAGAATGGTTCAGAACAACAGTTGGAGTAAGACAAGGATGTCTTCTGTCACCCACCCTCTTTAACATTTTTCTCGAACGGATCATGTCTGATGCTCTGGAAGAACATGACGGAAAGGTTAGCATAGGCGGTAGAAATATTACCAACCTGCGGTTTGCCGATGACATAGACGCTCTTGCTGAGGAAGAGCAGGAACTTGAAGCTCTAGTTGAAAGTCTCGACCAGACCTGCACAAGGTATAAGATGGAGATCAGTGCTGAGAAGACCAAACTGATGACAAACAGCGCAGATGGCATCCAGAGGGAGATCAAGGTAAAGGGGCAGAAGCTGGGTACTGTAAGCAGCTTCAAATACCTTGGAGCAGTTGTCTCAGATGATGGCTCAAAACAGGAGGTTCTCTAAAGGATAGTACAAGCCACTTCAGCCTTTGCCAAGCTGAAACCAATTTGGAGAGATAACAACATATCTCTTGGATCAAAGGTGACACTTATGCGCTCCCTTGTCATTTCCATATTCCTGTATGCCTGTGAATCATGGACCTTGACAGCAGAGTTAGAGAAAAGAACGCAGACCTTTGAGATTAGATGCTACCGAAGGTTACTGAACATTTCGTACAAGGACCATATAACCAATGAGGAGGTTCGCAGGAAGATCCAAGCAGCCATTGGGGAATATGATGAACTCCTGACGCTGGCCAAGAAACGGAAACTAAGGTGGTTTGGCCACGTCTCAAGGTCTTCTGGTTTAGCAAAGACAATTCTTCAGGGCATAGTGAAAGGAAAACGAAGAAGAGGTAGACAGAAGAAGAGGTGGGAAGACAATATCAAGGAGTGGACAGGAATGGATTTTGCCAGCTCAACCAGGGCAGCTGAAGACAGGACAAGGTGGAAAGGGATTGTTTTGAAGTCAGCTGTGGTGCCCCAACGACCTAGTAAGGTTATGGGATAGAATAGAATAGAATAGATTGCGAGTTTTGTTACGCCGTTTATTGTTTGTCTCAGCCCAGATGCAGGAGACACGTATTTCGTTTTATCAATGTATGCAGCCTAAATTTGTGAATTTCGTAAAAAGAAGGTTAATGAGGACAGCATCCGCCTGGCTTCTAGAGTTGACCACCGCAGCTCATCTAGCATTTCGCCAACATAACTTCTTCACCTGTCTGAATCTGTTATCCCATTCCATGCGGAATAACCCTTTAGGGGTATCTGGGCAAACAGTGTGGATTCAGATCAGGCCCCAGAAACGTGGGGCCTGATCTGAGATCCAAACTGTTTGCTGCCTAGACATCATTTCTATAAAGGTTGGTTAGACCATATTCTTGATTTTTGATGCAGAAGACAATTTCACCAGACGACAAAAATACCCAAAATGCAATGGGTTAAAAGAAAGAAATGGATACACTGTCAGGGGAGGTAGCGCTACAGTTTACATTTTTGCCTGCCTTCTCAATAGATTTTTCGCAACTATATGTTTACCAGATCGAATTTAAAGGCCCCATTGCTCTACAAGCATGGAAAATTTTATCATGAGGTATCGCTGCAAGCTTCTTACTACAGTTTCGTCAATGTAAATGACCGTGATTAGCCAGCTTTAAACAAATAAAATATCCTTGAGTTTCACATAAAAAGGGTTTGAAAACTTATTTGGGTCATTTTAGTTGGCAACTAACATGACCAACTTTCGATTTCATCAAGTTGAATAAAATGGTAAAAAGGCGTGGAGCCCCAATTACCATCACGCCTATGTTTACAAAGCATTGCTAGATGAGAAACCAGAACAAGAAATTGTGATTTGTTATTTTTCAAAAACTTGTTTTATCTTCTTTTTGCTAGTTATCTGACTTAATATATGCACCTCAACCCACATTTTGTTACCAAAACTGATGGTTTACCCGCTTTTTACTATGATTTGAATTTAGACGTTTTTACAACTGATAGGACTATGGAGACTTTAAAGGAGAAGAACTATATGAGCATTCTGCCTCCGTTCGTATCCTTATATAGATATTGTTACAATATATGTTGTACATAGATTTTTCGAAATAAATATGTTTAAACCAAAATAGTATGTTTAAAGGAATGAATTTGCTCCTTTTTGGAGGGGTTTTGTCGCCCTGAGAAAGAAACTGAAAGTCATATAAGTTGTTTACCTTTGAAAAAATTGACAGAGAAATTGAGAATACCATGTTAGTGTCATTTGATATCAAGTTTATCAGGCGAGACCAGAAACAGCGTAGGAATGGCGAGGCTTGCCGAGCCAATCCGACGTGTTTCTGGTCAAGCCTGATAAACTTGATATCAAAAAACACTTACACGGTTTTCTATTTATCATACATCATTAGAAGATTTACGGCGTAAAGAGCGGCAAACAAATGATAAGCAAACGCAGTTTCGTTCGAACTTGCTGACGTCGCGAATGCATTATGACGTAAGTCGCTGACGTCAATTAACCAATCAAACGTTGATATCACGGCCAACGCCAGTATAGAGCCAATCGTCTTCAGAGATCGCTTCTAAAGACATGACCTGATAACATTCGCGCAAGCGCAGTTCTACAGTGACATGATATCACATTGTATTATCATACCTCTGTTATCAGTTGAATTTTGCAGCAGGTGCATGATAAAAAAAGAATGGTAGTGTACCCGTGCACCCCTAAGACGATAGTGCTTGTGTTCTGAGTACCTTAATTTCAGTTCAGATTAGCTAAACTAATATTTTATTTTATTTTAAACTTACACTTAATAATACAATTTTCTAACGGGATCTGACAGACAGCAGAGTGCTTATGCTGATAGCTCAGATTCACTCTTTGTGAGATAAATATGATGCTGCATGTTTTAGAAGACATTTCATAAATTAAGACAAACGCTCATATATTGCGAGTGCTAAATGTTGCCTAATGCAATAGGTTACTCAGAACAGTTCTGTTTCTGTGGTTCCACAACACAATAAAAAAGAAACGCATGAAGCGTTGATAACTATCAGGGGCCCTGTAAACACACTCCAATACTTGCAGTAATGAAACGTTAGTCTCTGCTGCAAATATTAATTACTGTGTAACTGTTTCTAAACATCGGCAAGTCAAAGCATACTCAGTGTACAATAGGCCTGGCCCCGAGGTTATAAAACTTTTTTCGTGCTCAACTCAGCTGAGCATGAAATTTTCTCTGCTGATGAATATAAAAATGCCAACTAATGTTGGCATTTTCATATTCATAAGCAGAGAAAATTTCATACTCAGCTAAACTGAACAAGAAAACAACTGAACTTAGTAATTTGCTATTTATTAGCAGGTAAAATTTCATGCTCAGCTGCGTTGTGCATGAAAAAAGTTTTATAACCCTCGGCCCTGATATCGGGTCGGAGGTTCCATTTAGAACAAAAATGATTTAACGAGGACTAGTAGCAAAAAATGAGATAATTAATGTTATACGGTGACGAGTCGGTCAGAGGTTGTCTCTAAAATAAATAATATGAGCCGCGACACGAGTAAACCAACAAAGTGGCATTCCACCAGCCACCACGCAAAGACTCAGGCCAGCCTGGGCATTTACCTATTTTGATCAGAGTTTTTGTTTAGAGTTTCAAAGGGAGCTAAGGGTCTAAGCTAGCTCCATACGCACAGCGAAGACCCTGATCAGACTGGGCGGATGCCCAGGCTGATCTGAGTCTTTGCTGGGCGCACATGCTATTTTGTTGGTTTTGTCGTGTCACGGCTCATATTTAGAAAGCCCTAGTGCACCGGGCTGTGTTTGCTAACAGCGGAGAGCTCGAGTTTTCTCAAAGGACAAACTTTCCAGATTATGTTTCACTTATGTCAGGCTCATAAACATGCTCTGCACTATCTATTTGCCCCATTGCTGTCAAACATGTATTTTATGGGGTTCGAAGAATGCAACATTCTTACTGACGGTAGCTGTCACAAGGGTTATGACAAAGGAGATCATTGTAAATCATCAAGTTTTTCTCTAAGATAAACGTTTAAGTATTCATTGGTATCATCAAAGGAAATATTTTAAATGGCAAGTTGAAGTTTATGATTTCAGAGTAAAACGCTATGTTGAAATGATAACTGATCGGATTACTTGTCAAAGCTGAAAAGGACAAACAAATGTTGATTTTTTTAAAAAGATCTTGTACCAGCATCTTAAAATTTAAAAGCATAATATCAGAGGTTCCTGCACTGGAACGGTCAGTTTGCTTTTGAAAATCAAGACGACGGTGACAATATTTCTTAGGGTATACACCAAGCATAAGAGTATTCTCTGCAATTTTTAGACTGTTCAGATCTTACGCGGGAAACTTGTAGAACCATAAATATGATTGCTGCATCCATGCAACTCGTAGAAAAATATATGAGGCGTATGTGTTACTTTGGTCTAAGTCCGTCTGTTGCTATAGACCACTTGCTGATTTTCTTATCTCAATAACAATAATTTGATACTCAGACATATGGAAATGCATTTTAAAAGGTCTTATTTTATTCCACTTGGGAAGCATTTGGCATCAAAAACGTCTGAAACTTTTTCTGCCAACTTTCCTACATAAATTGGTGCACTGGTAGAAAAAATATGAAAAATGATTTTGTTCATGTTGTTACAATACTAACGGATAATACCGCAAAAGATAAGTGTAGAAATTATATATGATTTTTGGCTGATGGGAGGTAGCAAAACCTAATTTCACGTCTTTAAACTTTTTAAGACAGGGATTTTTTTTTTCAGACAGGGCGTTAGCCGAAAATTGGTTGCATTCCATACGTTTAGGTAATTGTCTAAAATAAAAGTCTGATTTGGTTTTTGGTATACTGGCTGCAACCAAATGGCTGCCTTGATCTTCAAGTTAATTACATATTTGTTAGTATATGTAAATGAGTTGCATGTAGGATCTTAGGGTAACCGTAATGCTTGTATAATATGCATGTCCGGCATAGTGTTGTGAAACTGTTGCAAGCGAAAGAACCCCGTTTTAAATAATTATTTTAGTTTATTGAATCTCCCTTAATACACGTTATCTCGAGCACAGGTCTCAGATATAACACCCCTGTCCTACTAAGAATATACAGGACTTACTGCCTGATTTAAAAGAACACCGGCAGGCTATACATGACTTGAAGCGCGCCCTTAATCCATTTCTTACAGTATTTTCAAGTTTAATTCATTGACGTTTCCAGGCATGAAATAAAGGTGTTATTTATTGACACCAAAGTCACGTTCACAAGCGCTGGAAGTCTTTCTCTAAAAGAATATAAATCATAAAGCGCTATCTGTAAACCTATATCGGAGATTAGAAAAATAGATAGTCAACTTTCAAGGTGATCCCGAGGATGTCAAAATTACTTATCATCTTATTTGCTATCCTGCATAACATGTCTATTGTTATATGTATATGTGCTCATGGGCCTTATGGCTTATTGCATTAATAAATTACTTACTTACTTACTTATATAACTAGAGGACCATTGGTCTTGTAGCTCATCTGAGTCCATTCATACTCAGGACTCAGGGATAAGTAGCTTTGAAGCGAATTTTACAATATGGTCGTATTTCTAATTTTTCAGAGAAAAATCCTGGTTTTCAGCAAGTTCGATGAAGTTTTGATTGAGACGAAAGTCGCTATGCCGGGGGCAAGGTCAAATGTGGGCTATAAGCACTCAAGGACAAGTAACATTCGTCTGAGAGTTTATGCCTCACTTGATTATCAGCAAGTATGATCAATTACCAATGAAAAAAATAATGCTTCAATCGGCCCAGTGGTGTCAGAGGAGAAGATGTGTGAAAATGTTGATGGGCAACAGAATTTGAACAAAGGTCAAAAAAGGGCCTAGACCTTCAGCAACACAATGTCTTCATCTGCTCATTTAGTTAATCATATCTACCAAAAATCAATAGTTTCTGAAAAATAGGTTGTTAAGCATTTTCCTCATTTAAAGGCATAGCGTACCAAAGTTGACCCTGCCATCAATTAGGTCAAGAACAATGCAGGATCATCATTTGGGCAAATTTGTCGGGCCCGAGTCCCCAATTTTACATACAAAGTTTCAGATCATACGACTTTCGGTTCTGGAGAAGAAAATTTTTTAATGGGTTTTACCATATATGGGCATGGAGGTCATCTAGGTCATGTTAGTTTAAACTTTAATATATTTGTATAAACATCATTTACATTGTACAGCCAACGGTTAGCAGGACATACGTTTATACAAAGGGATTGAGAAGGAAGTATGTCAACTTTTATAAATCTGTATTCTTATGTCATGTTACCAACACCACCTGAACAAACTTTGGTTCGGACTGTTCCCCAGACCCAGGAAGGCTCCACATGAAATATGATTCAATCGGCCCAGTGGTTTGAAAAAAGACGATGTTTGAAAACGTTTACGGGTGACGGAATCTCAGTGACCTTGAGCAAAGGTCAAAGAATGACTGCGACCTCTAGCAACATAATATCTTCATCTGCTCATTTAGTCAACCATATATATCAAATATTACACCGTAGCAGAGAGGTACCAATGCATCCCGAATTTGTGGATTCTTCAACCTTTAATATAATTACGACTATTTCATAACTGATTCGAGATGTCTAGTAATAAATGGCAAAGAGTGTAGACTTTGGTTTACTGTTTTAACAAAAATAGCTGCTCATTGCAGTCAAAATCTTTCACAGTTTTCAGATTTGATAATAAAGGTTAAACATGATTCAGATTTCGTATTCACACGGCTATTCACCAAGCTGATATTGCCTCACTAGTACAACTGGTCAATTTAGAATCATAAAATTAAATCAGTATTTGCAATTTGGTATCCAATAAGCAGATTCTAATAACCATAGTAATTTAGCATTGCCATATCATCCTTAAGGGAGATGAGTGCATGAGCAACGAGTGTAACGCAGAACAAACTGTTCCTTTAGAAAAGTTTGACATTGAAAAGTAAAGGATGGGAAACCCAATGTGTTATAATTGTCAGATAATTATTATTGTTAGTAATTGGTGTACCAACTTTTACCATTTTTGCGGTAGTTTCAATTGCTGATATTAATTACTGTTATACTGATCTTTTGTCCGTAAGTCAAAGCTTACTATGTTAGTCCAATATCAGTCTGATAGGGAGATTCCACAACTATTCTCATGCTGCTGTTATTTAGGAATCAATAGACTTAACAAGGAATTGCACTGGAAAATGTATTGAGTGCAGTATGTCTTCCTGACGGTGTAAGCATAGACAAGCTTGCAATTATGTATGAATTAGGTTTGTTCGGAAATAATTGTTTCAAAATGTAAAATAATAATGCATGCAAAAAGCAAATGCCATTACTAGGCTGTGTAAATACACAGGCTACTATCTGGTTTCTTTGTCAGCCGTAGCCAATTCTTTGTCCTTTTTCCTTGGAATGGCTTAAATTACAAGTCCGATATGGGAATTTCATCCGTCGGAATTGCTGTCAAATTTAGACAACGGGATAGAGACTAAGCGGCTTTACAATTGTATGGTTAAAGAAGCAGTTAGTTGTTAACAGACAGCGTGGGAGCGCAGAGTATGGCTGGACTGAGAACGTTCATTTGGATATAGAATTCCGACTGACTTTGAGGAATATAACAGAGATATATGTGAGTATTTTCTGTCATTTGTAATTTATAGATAAGAGCTTGGTGAAATAACAAATGTTAGTTATGTCAAGCAGAGGAGATTAGAGAATTAACAGAACAGGTAATAAAACAAATAAAGAACACTGTTGCATGTAAAATGAGCACTGGTTGTCAATGGATTGATATGTTCACGATCACATTATACGATAGATATATTCATTTAATTATGCAAGGTTTATGTTTTTCTAAAACTAATGTATAAGTTTACTAAAACAAATTTGCCAGTTGATAAGTTAACAAGAAGGTTTACTAAAACTAGTTTGAAGAACTGAACCCGCTTATTTGTTTCGTTCCTTTAATATTTCATGTTGATAGTTCATAACATGTAATCACACCACAATACGATATGAAACAAAAGTGGTTACAAAATGTTAGAGTATAACATAAGTAACTCCAAATTCATTGGTTTCAGCGAAGCAAATACGTATAATAAAGAACAGATGATATAAACTCTTTGTGAATCTAACACCATTTGAAATTTCCAGTTTGGTAGTTCAGATATGCAATTAGTTCCAATGGCGTTTGGGTACATGAATAATCTATTAGTAGATATTTTAATTCGCTATACATTTTTATGAAGATACCAGCAACCTCTGGATCCTAAGGAATCTACACGCTACTCAAGACGCAGTGATACTCATCTGTCAAAACGATGTCGATCAACTTGTTTTCGTAATCACAATCAGGAAGTCAAATTTAGTTTTCACAGGAAGATAATTTTTTTGAAAAGCAAAAAAGGTAGGCAATAGTCAGGAATTAATAGAATCAGAAAAAGCATGGACCCGCAAAAATGTCATTAGAAAATTGAAATTCAAACTCGATAGAAAATCTCGTCCAATAATATATTTCACATTCATTCGTCCGATCCTTGAGCAAACTGACGTTGTATGGAATACTTGCACCCAGTATGAAATGAATGACCTTGAAAAATATCAAAATGAAGCTGCCCGTATTGTAGCCGTTCCCCTAAATTAGTTTCAGTTAATTTTCTCATGGAGGAGGCTAGCTTGAAAACCCTCTCAACTGGTAGGAAAAAGCATTAAACTTCTTTTGTGTTATAAGATGCAAAATCAGATGTCCCTTGATTATTTGTCTTCGTTTGTACCATCAACTATTGGATGTACTATTTATAATAATAAATTATTTAAATATACCCCTTTACAAGGAGTGTGGGGGGGGAACCTTTGTCAAGGTAATTGACTTGCATCTATGTTATATACATATATACAAGTTAGGACTATGAGCAGAATACTCAGGTTAGAATTATAAATATATCACTTAGGCAAATATCACTACTAAATTATTTAAATATACCTTTCAGTAATACTTGGAGAAGGGCTATTACATATAAGTCGACTATTGTTTAACAGTTACGGAACACATCGGATCATGCAAGTTCTCAGCTGTATTCTAAGTTTTTCCTACTTACCGTCTGTGTTAGGGGGAACGAACTTTCAAAAATGACAAGTGACTTACCAAGCATAGCTACTTTTAGGCATGAGTTAAATTCAGATATTATGAAAATACTTTAATAATATTTTGATGAAAAGGCAGTTGGGCAGATTTATCATGTTCAATTTAGAACAAACTGCAGTTCTCTTAATCAGCAACTTCTTTCCAAAAATATAATAGAAATTCCGTTATGTGTTTGCCGAGCAGTTGAGGATACTAGTCATGTTCTTTTTAACTGCCATCGCTTTCATAATTCAAAACAGGATCTCTTGGACACAGTAAGTCCTGTTTGCCAACCTACTTCTCTTGGTTTTGGGACCGGGATGTGAGATTTGCTATTATTTCTTGATCATCGCATGTCTTTTTGCTTCTAATATAGTTCTTTACGGTAGCGAACACTTGACTCATATTGAAAACCAACAAATATTCTTAGCTGCACAAGGGTTCTTGATAAAAATCTGACTGAGTCGAAATTACAGGGGCATAAATAATGGTGTTATATATAAATGGAACATTTAAAGAGAAGCCAAACTTAGGTCCAATAATAATATCATAATATTGCATCAAACCATTTTTTCTGGCGACTATGCAGTGATACTATTCATTTGTTCATTTATCCTTAAAGTCATTGCAGAATCTTTGATTGTAAATTATATTCCATTCCTAGTAGAGCTTTTAGGGACCAGTAACAAAATCTGGCTTTCGAGTTGAGTACATTCTGAAATATGTAAACTTCCTAGTATGATAAGTCTTTTGTTCGAAAAATATTGTTATTTGTTGTAAAATTTTCAATACCTCTAAGATTCTCCGATTCTTGTTATAGTGTTTGTTAAACCAGCTTTAAATTCAAACAGTGGAAACAGTATTCTTTAAATCACTTATAGAGCTATATTTACAGTAACAATGGGGTACAGCTTATACAAGTCGAAAGTCCTTTCTTCTGAATTCCTTTCAAGCTACTGTAAAAAAGAGATCTTATTGTGAATCTGTATTGTTTGCATATGTACAGTAGTTTGAGTAAATATTGTCTACACTAAATTATGAATACAAGCTGCACATAACCCATTTAATTTTTGTGTATAAAAATGCATTTCATGATTTAGTAGTTTTGGATACTATTACTTATAATTGTCTTATGTACGCAGTCATGCAGTCGATTACAAATGAGGTTACTTTACCGGATCCTTTTTGGACGGAAACTGGGGGTCAGGTATGTGCAAATATGGTTACGTACCACTGAGCCACATGCGGAACGTCGTTACGAGAATTGCTATCAAAGGGAAGCAAAAGCCATATTGGAAAATCCACGGAAAACTTGGACTAAGTGCAATGGTAATAAAAGCTGACGTCGACCATATATATGGCTCCACGTCGGTTAATCTATCTTTTGGTGGCAGGGAAGCAAATTAATGATGTGCCCTACCCCTGCAGACCAGAGGTGCATTCATCTGAAAAAGATGTTGCGAGTATACAGTATTTGATCGGGAATATGTTTGGTATATAGTAGACGAGTTAGGTAATATATATATTGTATTGTATTGTATATATCTGGCTTGAATTCCTTGCCAGTCTTGTCATTAAAAAGACAAACTCAGTTTAGATTAAACATGTTTTATTGTCAAACAATACAAACAAATAGGTCAGATCACAAGTTCTAACAAGATTAATTACGGTCCTTCCCATAAGACCCAGGAACGTTAACTTTGCTCTCGGCGGATATTTTAGAGCAAATGCGGGACAGTACTGCGAAAGCTAATCAGCTGTAGCCATATTCAAAGGTAAAGACACAAAACGTCTTACTTCAGATGTCATAGGTGACGATTGAGCCTTAGGACAAAGATAATAACAAGATGTTGATACAGCAAAACGATCGAATACCCCAGATTGCACGCAGAGGTTGAACTGCGTGGCGGGTCATATATTTCCTATTTTCGGGCAGTAATAGGACCGAGGACATAGTTCCTGTGCCTAAGCACTACAGTGTAACCGGCATATTATACAAGCAACAAATTCTACATTGTATCGTTCAGTAATATTTTACGAAGCAACCATTAATAGGGGTGCATGGCATGATAGTGCAGTAGCTCATCATCCATCCGATTTTCTTGACTGTTTGAAGGAGCAGCATTTTGACATTCTTCCACATCCTCACCTATAGACCTGACCTTACTCCACGTGACTTTTGTTTACTCTTTTGGCTGAATCCTTTTATCAAACCTTTTATGCGCGGTCGTCGTTTCGATTTACGCTGTGCGGTGTGCATTATATCAGTGTCTTAACAGTATACCTACAGAAGCGGTAAAAAATGAAATTTCAGACTGATTGCTTGCAAAAAATATGTAAATTCAGTCAAACATATGTATTTTACATAGTTCCCTCTTAAGCTGTATGATCTATATTTTACTTGTAAGAATCTCTTTAAAATTATGCCACACTGCAATTCATATTTGAAATTAAAATTTATTCTTTGTTGTTTGATTCCAAACCGCATTCAGGAAGCTCCTACCTCAAAGCATCCTTGTCGTATGACATGCTACCGTTTCAATCAACCTTTACTGTCGAACAAGCAGTTCTATTTTATTCTATTATATTCTATTCTATTTTATTCTACCTCATAACCTTTACTTTGCAACGTCTCTCTCCATCACATCTGGTCTTGTTTACAGCTGCTCTAGTTGTGCTATCAAAGTTCTTCTCTGTCCATTCTTAAATAAATATTGTCTTTCCACCTCCTCTGACTACCTCCTCGTTTTCAAGTCAGTTAAATTCGGACAGCAGGTAAATTCGGACAGTGACTTTGTTTCCTTTATATGTCAGCTGTTTGAAATTAAAAACAAAACAAAACAAAAAAAAAACTAGGCAAACAGTGTAATTCCTGATGAGACGGCTCATGATGAGCCGTCTCATCTGGATTTTCACTGTTTGCAATGGTATGTTCGAATTCACCTGCTGTCCGAACTTACCTGACTTGACCCTATTGCCTGTAGAATCGTCTTATCTAAGGCAAAAGACTTTGGGATGTTCTCAAAACATGTTAGGCAAGTTCAGGAGAATGTCATACTCTTCAACAGCTGCTTGTATCTTTATGCTGCTTCCTCATTCCTCTGTAGCATTTAGACTTGTTGTAATTAGAATTCATTATTTATGAGTATCGAGTTGTTCTTGTCTCACTGATTAGCCACTTTATTACAACCTGCGGGTAATACTTGTAGATACAATTTGTGTGATTGAAAGCCTTTGGAAAGGTCGAAGTAGTCAAAACAGAAATAGGGCAATCATTTTTTTTCATTGCACGACTGAAATATTAATAAATACAAAACGTGTCCTTTCTTGTTTGTGTTTTACAATGGCAGGTACATGCATAATGGTAAAATTCCAAAAATTGGGGCACCTTAAATAATTACCGCAATTATCCTAAAATTGAACAAGTTGGTTGAAAAATGCAGTAATGAATTCAAAAGATTCAGATGGAATGGGAATGTAGATCCTGAACAGACTGCTTCAGCAGTCGGATCGGGGTTTGCACTGTTTTCTCAGATCTGCCTGTCCCAATTGTTACAATTCTATGTTACTATCAAGAGGTTTGTTTGTACTGTTTGTTATATTACCAACAATGACAATTTAACTTAAACCATATCCATAAATATAATTTTCCGTGCTTATTTAAATGTAGCTGTCGTCTATGAGTTATATGGGGTGATTTTTGAAGACAGAATTGTTATTAATAGCCGCTATGAGTATATTGGTTTGAGCTTGGCTTATATATTGAGTGCTTTCAAATAACTTTAATCACCGTCGAGCTGGATGAATTGAACATGAATCAAGTACGAGTTTTCAGAAGAAAACTTTGTTAAAACGAACCATTGGCTGAAACATATGGTAAACGCATAATTCAATTCCACATGGACATTAAAAATACATATAAATATAAAGCAAATAAATGGAAAAAACCCTAGAAATTGTGTTTGTGAAATACTATGCCCCCAACCATATGCTTGACACTGAAGGTGCCATAAGTTTGAAAAATGCCAAACTAAACAGTGTCAATAACTTCATCAAATTCTTATGGAATTCTCCCAAAAGTTAGACAGGTAATTGACTTCTCCTACTAAATCCGTGAACCAAATATCAAGGCTGCAGTTCAAATAATTTTGAGATATCTTTCAAACAAAACAGTCATTTCATCTTTAAAAAGGGGTATAACTCCAAAAAGAGGTATTACTCGGAAAAGAAAAAAAATAAGTGTCAGCTATTTTCCATGAAGAATCCAAACATGAAATTTCAAAAGCCTATGCCCATTGTTTCTTGAACCCAGCAGCTGTAAGAGTATCGAACATCAGGAGAAATAAATCCATAATTAATGAATACAGAGTTACATACCCTTTAATAAAATATTTAACTCATAAAGGACTACTATTACATCAGCTTCCTCGACCAGGTGGTTCAAAAGTTGGAAAAATGCCAAATTGAAACAAGGGCCATTACTCCATCAAAATTTTACGGAATTCTCAAAAAATTTAATCAGGTAGTCTACCCCTCATACCCCACCAGTGTTCTAAATATCAAAGCCATAGCTGAAACACTATTCGAAAAATCTTGCTAAAAAGATTTTCATCTCTTGTTTTGAAACGGGACATAACTAAAAAAAAAAAAGGAGCATGAACTAAATAAGCCTCTGGCTTCCGTTCAGATCCTTTTGCTATTGTTTACTATTTGTAACCTGTAAATAACTTGTATGAAATTGAAATAAAATATGTTTACACTAAAAACGGAGCAAAGCTTGGAAAAGAATAAAAATACGGGTCATTATTTTTTTTTGAAGAATTCACATATTAAATTTCAAGACCCTATACTCAGTAATTCTTGAGCACAGCAGCTGCATAAATATTAATTATCAGGGGAAATAACTGTAATAAATGAATGCAGAGTTATCTAACCTTTACTAAAATCTTTCACTCATCAAGCATTACAACTGTACCAAAGTCAACTTCAAAAGTAATTTACTGTTTGTTGGGATGTGTTTGTCAATCTTTCCCTTTGATGTTGGGGACAGGGTTTGGGATCTGACTCAGTCAGTTCCTGAAGTGTAGTTACTCTTAAAATTTCCTAGACCAAGCGGTTCAGGAGTAGGAAAAATGCCAAATTCAAACAAGGGCCTTAACTCCATCAAAATTTTGCTGAATTTTGCCAAAAACTGTTAATCAGGGTAATTTACTCCTCATACGAGATCAGTGTTCCAAAAATCAAGGCCATAGCTCAGATACTTTTTGAGATATCTTGCTAGCAAGATATTCATCTCATTTTTTGAAAAAGAGCATGACTAAAAAAAGGGGGCATAACTCGGAAAAGAAAAAAAGTACAGGTAAACGATTATTTAATGTTCGCAGACTTTTTTGGCAGCAAGAGGTGTTTAATCCTACAATTGTTATGATAGACATTCAAATTTTAATTGCATAGAGAAACACTTAGACTTGTGTTTTTTGTCCAATTCTCATAACACTGTTCTCACATGCACCTCCTGGCACCAAGTCTGTCCGTGTTCTCTCAAATCGAAGAAGAGAATTGTGAGTCGGATAAGTATGTATTGGCATTTGTAGTAAAACAAAACCGTAGCTAACTTATTCACAACAATTTTAATAAGAGAACTTTGTAAAGCACTTTTACTTGCAAAGAGAAGTGCTATAACTAGTGATAGTCTTTTATGTCGATAATTAACGTGGAGGGTGACACATCCACTGTTAGGATGCCAATTTACGAAGAAGAGACAACCTCTATAGAATAGTATTGGCACAACTATTAGGCTTATTTTTTCTACAGTGGGAGCCACTCTAAAAGGAAAGAGATCGCCAGAGAGCAAATTCTTTTCTTTAAGATTACCATCGGGAAAGGGAGACAAATACATCCATATTATAATGATTTCCCTTGGAGGTCTATTTATACACTTTATAACATATTTTCCTGTCGATTCTTCATCTTGTTAACTATAAACGGATACTCTGACTTTTGATAAAACATCCAGAAAATCGTTTTTCATTCCACTTGGGAAAGTCGTCAGCATTTATTCGTCTACTATTGTTGCACCATTCGCTACATATGGTAGACGGTGCATGTTTCTCGTGGGGATATATCAGCCTATTATTGTAAGGTTTCGACATACGACAGACGGTGTTAGTTAGTTGAGAAACAACAGAATGCAGCCTTTTCGACCATTTCTCATAACGATGTTCCGCAAGAGGCTCAAGGGAAGGAACCATAACATTCACCTCCTGACACCGCTTGTTTCTGTGTCCTCTCCAATTTGAAGAGGAGATTTTGAATCCATTATAATGCATTTCTGTATACCAAAATCACCAATATATTGCAAGCCAGTTTATTTTTAAATGGGCAAGGTACTTGTAAAAAGGATTAATATTAGTTTAGTAATTAATAGTTTGGCTTCATGATGATCTAACATTTTATGCAGTCAAGACGCCCTTTAGTATAGGGCTCGCACGGGTTGCACAATCTCTCATTTTTCTGCCCTCGCCGCAGGGCTATAACCATATCTAAATGTAGACAATCACAAACAGCATAGTTCAAAATGATGTAACGTTCATAAAATCTGGTCTGAAATTCTTTTCTGAAAATTCCTACATATGACCCAAAAGCTGTGTCAAATGATATGTCGCTTTGAATTGTCAGCGCTTTCTCCCCTTGCTCAAGTTAACCACACACTACAAATACATGTATATGGTGAGGGAAAGTGAATGGCTTACAAGTCATTATTGTACTCGGAAATGTCATCAAATGTAGCTTTGTATAGAGACAATGACAATGTATCCTTTATAGATTAGTAGATAACACCAATAGCGCGAATAATTGGGAATTTAGTTTTTGTAACTTAAAAGTGGTTCCAACAAAAACAGTATCCGTTTTACTTTTACTCTTTAAATGATACATATTTGTTTTCATTAAAATGGTTTATCGTTCATTTTACGTTGTCATCAAGATAATACTTGCTTTTAGTTACACTTCCACTGATAATATTCCTGTGTTTACTTAAATCTGCTACTCTAACAAATGCTAATGGGTGCCGTACGTAAGGAGTACTGGTTGTTTTACATTGCTGGAGCAGTTATTATAAAAGATGTGAGCTGCAACACGTCAAAACCAACAAAGTGGCATGTGCACCCAGCGAAGACTCATATCAGCATGGGCATCCGCCCAGTCTGATCAATCTTCGCTCTCCGCATGGAGGTAGCTTAGACCCTTAGCTACCCTTCAGCACACAATGAAGAATGTGATCAGACTGGACGGCTAACCAGGCTGATCTGCGACTTGGTGTGGCTCACATGCTACTTTGTTCGTTTTGTCGTGTCACGGCTAATGTATAGGGAGCATACATGATTTCCATGCATTAACATCTCCCTGATCCCGAGAAAGTTGTCTGAACACTCGGCTAAAGCCTCGTGTCCAGACATCTTTCGACAGGACGGCAAACCTTATGCAATTAATTTTGTTGGTTTGTTGTTTTTGGTTTAACGGCTCTTAGGGACAGTGCTTCAGTAGATATATTGAGCCGTCTTTAAGCGAGAGAGGGAGAAAGAAAGATTTGACAGGCAAGCGAAACAAATATTCAATCAACCCTTCCCCGCACCTACTGCAAGCATAGTCGGTACTTGCCCTACTATTATCCAAAGTAGGAAGCCCGGGCATAATGCAATGAAACAAACTTCTAGCGTTTAATGTAATGATTCCATCGAAAATGCATGAAAGATCATAAAAATCTTCCTTCATACTGCAACGACTTCAAGAAGTAGTGACGTCATGCTTTATTAGCAATACACATAAGGGTTTTCAGCTGCATATATTGCAGAAAATATGAATAATTAACTATATGTATAATGCAAATATGGACTCTTAGATAATTTTGTCTTGTATACATAATAATTCTCATGCAAATTCTTATATTTTCTGTATATTATGTGGAGTAGTTTGATGAAAGCTGCAAAAATTCTGGCCCTTTGACTAGGAAGTTTTTTTTTATCTCCATGGCTCAAAAGTTCAGTAATCGTTTTCCAGGTTTAAATTCGCAGGGAAAACTATTAGTGGGTATTTTTTTCTGGGAGTGTAACCATGGGAGTCTTTGGTCAGTTTTTGACTGGACATGTATAAAAATGTGAACTTAAGAACCAATACACGTATAACTGGAAATACCAGACAGGTCTTAATTGTTTCCAGGCCTTAGGTTATGAATGGATGGAGATTCTGTGTCAAAACTTGAAATAAAAGGAGGATAACAAAGCAACAAAGGACTTAAGAATATGTAGGCTGCTTTTCGTATAATTTGCTTAGTCTGTTGTAACCCTTCTATTGGTCTAAATTATTTAGTTCAATAAAGACAGCTGAGTTGCCACCTATTTGGGAAAGAGCTGCTAACTCGGCTTATCACTTGTAATTTTTATTGTTTGTTGGGATGCCTTTGTCAATCTTTCCCTTTGATGTTGGGGATAGGGTTTGGGATCTGATTCAGTCAGTTCCTGAAGTGTAGTTACTTTTAAATTTAGATGAAAATTTCATGTGCCCAATAGAAACTTGTGGTCTAGTTGGTTCAGTAGATACATTTTTATTATAATGGAACGATAGTTAAAAGCAACAGGTTGAAGATAGTGATGGTTTCAATACATTGACAGAATATTTATTATGAAACTGTCCTTGGAATAAAGTCATTTTACCGATTGGAGTCAAGGTTATTGTAATTTGGTATGACATCAACCCATAGGGATGCCAATAATTGGCTCAGGTCTGCTGCTGTAGTGTTTATGCAGGTAGGATTTGAAAGTGAGGATGTTCTGGTCAGCAAAAAGGTTGCCGTGTTTCATTCGTCTAGCCCCATGAGGGTTTTGGAAGATTCGTAGTCCTAGAGTTTTGACGCACTGTGGCTTGACTGAAGTGGATTTCAAGTTTCTTGTATCTCACCGAAACAAGTTTTTTGGCAACATGTTTGATGATTTACTCTGCTGCACGGATCAATATACACCTGGTATAAGTTAATTAAGTGTACCAGGTGTCAATTGTATTTGTAGTCCACGCCATATATAGTAACATATTAATATTTCATATGACATTGTTTGGCATTTGTTGTATACAGAACATGATAAGGAACATTAAAAGTAGATAAATATATGATTTGTTTTTTATTTCCGCTTAATGACATAGCGATACTTCTTTGCTTTAAATTTTGATAAGCACAAGTATTTTCCGGGTTATAGAAAAGGCGTCATAATGAAATTTTGTGATGATTAATTAAAATCGCCGTATTAGGTGGAAATTGCAAGACATTTGAAGATGTTTAGTTTTAAAAAAAAGTATCCTTGACTTTTACATCTCATGCATATAAAGTAAATTCTGAGGAAGATCCTCTACGTCAAATAAAACGAACATAACAGACTCGGTTTATTGGGTATGTTCAGGTGCAGTAATGTAATGTTGCAATACTGCCCACTAGCATCGGCTTTTGTGGAATTCATGATTTTCTGAAGGTTGACGTAGTGCGTATCACTCTCATGCGAAAGGTAAAAGGTGATTAGTGCATAAGCAACACAAAAGGTTAGAGTCAATGTTTTCATGACCGTAATTCAGTTTTCTTTTATACTTGGCATTGTAGGTTGTATGAGCCGTGTCATGAGAAGCATATGAACACTGAAAACTCAGCTTATTCGCGCAACTGCGTGGTCAGATAATGCTTTAAAACGCCAAAAAATGCAGATGACGAAGTTTACGTCTGCAAAATTAAAAAGCAAACAATTCGCCCAAGCCATTATACAGCGGACCCTCTTTACAACGACAGCATTTTTCCCAAATATTTTGACGTTAAACTGGATTTGCTGTTATAATGAATACATATTTTGAAAAATAAAGCCATTCCGTGCAGATCAAATTGACGTTATAAAGAATTTTGCTGCTGTAAAGAGTGCCGTTATAAAGAGGGTTGACTCTGTACTTACAATTCAAAGACTACTCTCTTGTTGACCCACTCCAGCAAGTGGTTTTTAGTGGAACATTTTTCTTTGAAGATGCTTAAATATCAAAATTTCAGGTTTTACATACCCAAAACCATTTCTCGTAGCTAAAAACTGACTTGCAGCATTTTGTATGACTTCTCTTGTCTATTTTTATTATCATTTATAGTTTGAAGGTGGGTTTTCCAATTGTAAAAATATCCCTTCTAGTCTCCAGCCTTTGATGAGGTTCATTTTAATTTTTATTAAGCTGGGAACCACCTATTATGACATAACAACAGAAATGATGTCATCACTTTTTGGAATATTTCAGCAAAGGGTTGATTGCAGTGTCAGCTACACTTACGCATCTTTTTGTTTTCCCAAAAGATATTTCTTATGAAAATAACTGCTATAAAATATAAGAACAGGTTCTTCTGAACTGATTTCATGATAATTTTATATGAAATGATAATTTTAAAGAATGTGCTTGAAACATGCCACCCCTACAGCAATACTGGTCATTCTGATGCGGCCATTTTGAAAATAAGAAAAAAGTACACTGCAAGAGATTACTTTCTTAGCTTGAGGGCATGCCTGTGAATTTTTAAAACTCTACTGGATAAATCTGACTACGAGAAATGGTAGGAAATTGAACCAGGTAAGTGAAATTTGCTGTTTTTTTATCCTCGAAGTAAAAACTTTGAAAAACCACTTGCTGGAGTGGGTCAACAAGAGAGTAGATGGCAAACAGTGTAGATCCAGGTGAAGCGGCTGATAATGAGCCACCTAATCTGAATCAAAGCTGTTAGCAAATTCAACATTTTTTTTTTCCGCTTTGATTTTTAAAGATTCTTTTTTCAGCAAACTAAAGTAGATGCATTCTCTTGTATGAGACATTTCCATAGTGTTCATTTTCTCGTGTTAGTCCCACGTTTCTACTTGCACAATTGCGTCCGCGTTATAGCATGATACTATTTTTTTTCCAAAGAGAAATCGCTTTCCAATGTTTCATTATTGATTTGCCCGTAATTTGGTGCAATCGTGATGATATCAGCGCATCGTGCACCCAATTAACTCCTGAAAAGTTACTGAAGTGCATGTTAAGGAAGTCTTAATGCAATGTTAAATCGACACTTAATTCATCTTTCTAGCTTCAGCGGATAAGAGAGAGCTGCTTCATTTGTATCTGTTTGATGTTTTGTGTGTTAATTTCGCCCTGTAGTGGCTGTGGGTTCTTCTTTGAGATAACATAGTTGGTTAATTATAACAGACGGAATGCGAGAGACGTTTCGGAGCTTTTTTAACACAGAATTATAATTATTCATTTGAAAAAATCTGAGGAGGTCTGTTAAAAAGAATTTCAATTTGTATTGAAATTGACAAGAAAAGAAGAAAAGGTTGACAATGGCACATGTCACAGGGATAACGTTAATAATCGCAGCAGTTGATTATCCCATAGTTCCTATGGTAGAATAGCTATAATACCATTGGTAACTGTTTGGGCATTCAGCGTATGCCGTCCGCTGGTCGAATCCGTCCGCTGGTCGAATCATAAGTGAGACGGTAACTAAAATTCATATTCTGGAAATTGGTGTTACTGCCTTAGTATTGCAAATATGATGGTCAATATTTTACAGTAATCCTCTATTAGATATATGGCGTTTTGTTTCAATGTCTTGACTGGCTTTGTTGCCATAGCAAACGAAATGCTGAAAACGGCAAAATATTACCAAATCAGATCCTCAGTAGCCATAAGGCCGGAAAGCTGAACTTTTGCAGAATGGTCCGCAAAGTTTCGTTTTGTGCTAATCGGTTGATTAATTTTGTATGCTGTGGCGACTCGAAGTTGCCAATGACATTTAATTGGAAAATTGAAATTGCCTTTTACTGCCTTAGCGATGTAAATAAAACAGTACTAGTCCCTTATCAAATATATTTTCTAGCCAGCTGCATATTTTGCTGAATTACCATTGCAACCAAAATGCAGAAAATGGAAAAATACTAAAATACCAACTCTTCATTTTGCAGAAAAGAAATATCCTTTGCATAAACCCATAAACCAGTATAAACACAATATTTTGTGCCAATGAGTATCGCAGTTTTGGTAGCTATTAACCTGAGTGTCATTGACTTGCATTGAGATGGTCAAAAAATGTCTTTATTGCCTTAACATTGCTGATATATTGACAAATCCTTATAGAAATGATCCTTAAATAATCATCTAGTTCAGACACATTTTTTTTGTTTTCCTGTTTTTTTTTTTTTTTTTTTTTTTTTTTTTTTTTACTAGCTGCTTAATTTGCTTAATTTAATTTGCAACCGAAATTTTAAAAATGGCAAAATATTATAATTCAAATCCCTTGAAAAGCTACAGTTCTGTAGAAATGGGAAAACTGAAAATAGGCAGTAAGTGACTTAGCAGTGCAGATATAATGACATATCTTTTACATAAATTTATGTTCTTAAGACAGTCCTCCATCAGGCATATTGTTTTGGTAAGAACCTCTGGTTTGGCTTGTATCTGTAGAGCCGGGTTCTCAGGGAAGCGATGCAGGGCCCCACTGCCCTCTTGTTTATCACTTGTGCCAGTTAAAACACAGCTTTGAACTTGTAAGCACAGCTATCGACTAATTTCCATGTTATAGCCATAATAGTCACGCAAGAATGTCAATACCTGTATAAAATGCATACTATTTGTATGTAGACATTGCCAATTCATATCCTTTTGCAAACACACCAACAATGCAACTCATTACCACGCATTTTCCAGGCGTTTGATCCTCCTTATGAGCCGCGACACGAGAAAACCAACAAAGTGATTGTGCGCCCAGCGCAGTCTCAGATCAGCCTGGGCATCCGCCCAGTCTGATCAGAGTCTTCGCTGTCCGCATGGAGGTAGCTTAGACCCTAAGCTACCCTTTAAGCCTTTAGCGAAGAGCCTGATTGGTCTGGTTGGATGGCCAGGCTGATCTGAGTCTGCGCTGGGCACACAACCACATTGTTGGTTTTGTCGTGTCGCGGCTCTTATTTTTGCGTATTACTTAGACAAAAGAGTATTGTTTTCTGGTCTATTGCTTTTATTTGTTTTAATCTAGTGTTGCCATTCCTTTCAATGCAATTGCTTAAATCCAACATCAGCTTTCAAACATGTAAAAAGTTTGTTTGAGGTCACAGGGTTCTCTTTCGGGCAACTCTATTTTCATTTCATCATGCGTCTGCTGCAAATTCCGCCTGTTTACAGGGGTATGATAACAAATGTGATATGTCACTGTAGAACTGCGCTTGCGCGAATGTTATCAGGCGATGCCTTCAGAAGAGATCTCAGAAGACGATTGGCTACATACTAACGTTGGTAGTGATTACACTGTCCGATTGGTTAAATGACGTCACCGACTAGCGTTATAATGCATTCGCGACGTCAGCAAGTTCGGACAATACCGCGTTTGCTTTTCATTTGTATGATGCTCTTGGCGCTTCAAAAGCTGCTATTGAGAATGACAAATAGAAAACCATGCCAGTGTCTTTTGATATCAAGATTATCAGGCTCGACCAGAAACACGTCGGACTGGCTCGGCAAACATCCTACGCTGTTTCTGATCTCGCCTGATAAACTTGATATCAAAAGACACTAACATGGTATTCTCTATTTATTTCACAGGTTTATCCCTTCCAAAACAATACCAAAAAAATTAGATGGATGCGGAGGTTTTTCCCTTACAAAACAATACCGAAAATTTAGATGGATGTGAAGATTTTTCCCTTACAAAACAATACCGAAAAATTAGATGGATGCGGAGGTTTTTCCCTTCAAAACAATACCGAAAAATTAGATGGATGCGGAGGTTTTCCCTTACAAAACAATACCGAAAAATTAGATGGATGCGGAGGGTTTTCCCTTGCAAAACAATACCGAAAAATTAGATGGATGCGCAGGTTTTTCCCTTACAAAACAATACCGAAAAATTAGATCCAAGATGGATCTAGATGGTAATGCACACATACATTCTAAGCTTGTCCTAAGAAAAGCTGACGACTTTGCACTTTGTTTTCTGGCTCATAGTACGGACCAAGGTCTCATCTACAGTTACGAAAGAAAAATATTGTATCGTATACATAAGATAGTTCGCTAGGTGCAGAGAACCCGTATACATAAAATAGTTCGCTTGGTGCAAAATACACGTATACATAAAATTCCAAGATGGACATGGAGCAGCACGTAAACTGGGTCTGTAAATCTTGTTTTGGACAAATACGGCAAATAGGTCGTATCAGACAATGCTAGACAACTGATGCAACCAAATCTCTCATGAATTCTCTTGTAACATCAAGTTAGACTATTGTAATGCGCTGTTGAGTGTTGTACCAAAGATTATCTTAAACAAACTACAAAATGCTCAAAACACAGCTGCGCGCGTTGTCCCTTGTACTTGAAGTGCCAAGAAGCCTAACTGTGTCGTATGGCGATCGAAGTTTTGCGATTATTGCTCCATAACTAAGGAACGCTCTCCCAGCTGGGGTTCGGGACTGTGCTTTCAAAACGTCGCTTAAGACTCACTTATTCATACAAATGTATGGAAAGTATTGACTCGACTTAATGTATGTCAAATTTCAGAGTATAGTTGAACTTTGAAAATAGGGTGGTATTTTGTCTAAACGTTCTAGGTAGTTTAACTGACAAACTGTTTAACTTGCATATATTGCGAAGGGATTTCAAGATTTCAGTTTTATGCACTATAAGTAGTTTGCAACATAAAATATACTGAACAAAAATAAAAACTTGACGGTTTTTATTTCTTAATACCGGCCAACCTAGCAAATATGTAATGTATATATGGATATTTTCGGGTTGGACAGACGTCAGGTTACTCAAACCATGAAATTCTATTGGTATTTTTTGTCCTGTCCGGAGTTATCTAACTTATTCCTTTTTCAATAGTTCAGATCAGAACTTAAATTTGCGCATGCACAGAAGACAGTTTTCTCGTACACAATAAACAGTACTTCCGGTACACACAGAAAACTGTTAGTTGTAATCACAACCTGAAAATAACGGTTAAAGATTCAAAACTTCCAGATTATCTCCCTTTGAATTAAACATATAGAGATTTTTGAGATGCCATAGTTTCAATAATAGTGCGTCTTTTTTATCATTTTCTTCGAGATTTGTTTAGTTGTCTTACAAACTCAATGTTTTTATTACTAAATTTATTTGAAAGCCATTTCTTAAACTGCCAGAAAGACTTTAATGTGAGATGGGAATTCCATTGAAACTGTATTTCTGACTTCATAATGGCGTGGGCTTAGGTTTTTCGTCTGGTCCTCACGGCCTCCTAGTCGACCATGAATTGGCATAAATTTAGCTTAAGAGTCCATACAGATTGGATTTAATAATGGAAAGGCATTGCCATCAGAATTTTTATCATCTTAGCAGACTTCAACAATTTTAAATTCGGTAATTGTTTAGTTTTGAGCTAAGAAAACAGAAAAGTACCCCCACTGACGTTTACAATAGCCTTAATATTACCGTATCTAAAGAATCTTGAATTTTGTGTGACTATGATATGACAAAATGATAACATTTTCTTACATTAAAATAATTTTCATGTCACCTTTTCCCGACTACCGTAGGATGAAAAATTTGCGAGTGTCAAGTTTTTATTTTTGCTAAGTATATAAATAATACCTGTTTAACCAAACAGCTTTAAATTGTTTAACTGTTTTATGGTTCAATTTGTAGATCAGTGTCTTTTTAGGTGTTTTTGTGTCTGTGTATGTTTAATATAGATCTTGTGTAAAGCACTTTTGAACGAATGTACATATGATAAAGGTGCTATATAAATGTGGTATAATCATAATGATAATAATAATAAAATACATGTAGTTCACTAGGTGTAGAAGACCCGTATACATAAGATAGTTCGCTAAGTACAGAAGACCCCTATATATAAGATTGTTCGCTAGGTGTAGAAGACCCGTATACATAAGATAGTTCGCTAGGTGCAGAAGACCCCTATACACAAGATAGTTTGCTAGGTGCAAAATATCCATTTACATAAGATAGTTCGCTAGGTGTAGGAGTACCATATACATAGATAGTTCGCTAGGTGTAGAAGACCCGTATACATAAGATAGTTTGCTAGGTGCAGAATATCCATTTACATAAGATAGTTCGCTAGGTGCAGAAGACCCCTATACATAAGATAGTTTGCTAGATGCAGAATATCCATTTACATAAGATAGTTCGCTAGATGTAGGAGTACCGTATACAGAGATAGTTCGCTAGGCGTAGAAGACCCGTATACATAAGATGGTTCACTAGGTGCAGAGGACCCTTATATATAAGATTGTTCGATAGATACAGAAGACCTGTTTACACAAAATAGTTCGCGAAGTGCAGAAGACCCAAAAACATAAGATAGTTCGCCATATGTAAGCCGCGACACGAGAAAACCAACAATGTGGTTGTGCGCCCAGCGCAGATTCAGTTCAGCCTGGGCATCCGCCCTGTCTGATAAGAGTCTTTGCTGTCCGCAATGAGGTAGCTTAGACACTTAGCTACCCTTTTAGGCTTAGCACTTAGCAAAGAGTCTGATCAGACTGGGTGGATGCCCAGGCTGATCCGAGTCTGCGCTGGGCGCACAACCACATTGTTGTTTTTCTCGTGTCGCGGCTCATGTGTTGGTTTGAATGCTTTCTCTTTCAAAAAAGAAAATAAGCAGGTAAAGAATTTTACTTATTTGAGCCGCCACACAGCAAAATCAACAATGTGGTTGTGCGCCGGCCCAGACTCAGATCAGCCTGAGCATCCGCCAAGTCCAATCAGACTCTTGGCTAAGCGCTTAAAGTGTAGCTAAGGGTCTAAGCTACCTTCATGCGAACAGCGAAGACTCTGATCAGACTGAGCGGATGCCCAGGCTGATCTGAGTCTGCGCTAGGCGCACTACCACATAGTTGTTTTTCTCGTGTCGTGGCTCACTTAACTTATTTAGACGAAAAATAAGCATTGTACATGTATCACTGGCCATTTTCGATATCTAATCATTGAATGAACCGATACTGACAGAATTCTTGGCATGTGCCTAAATACTGCGTACAGCAAGATTGTGGTCTTGTCGGTCTAGAAATCGGCAAGACTGGTTTGTTATTGACTCGCCCTCATGTAGGCGTACTATACATACGATATAATAAGGTTTGATGCATTGTTTGATCGCGATCTTATCTTGATTAAATTGTGGATAAGAATAACGCTTCGTATGATACCACATGATACTCTGTTTGGTAAACTACCCCGGCTTTTGTTTCGTTCAACCAATGCGATTGACATATAGTACGTTTATTAACGATGCCGAAAGCACCTGAAACATTTTAAAAATGAAAATTTCATAAAGGTTAACGCGAGTTAAAAATGAAAATTTCATAAAGGTTAACGCGAGTCAAAAACCAAATTGTTGAACTTTGTAAGGCAAAAGTCTGCTGTGCTTGCAGTACAGGCAAGTGGGGATCTTTGAATATTTTCTTTCATCAATTATGTTTCTGTGTTCTATTTCCGTCTCTTGATATACACTTAAACACTTCCTCAAAGGACCGTTACACTCAAAACAACCAGCCATCAACCAAGGAGAAGTAGAAAGTTGAACAAGACCAACTACATTGTATTTGATTAGTAAGTTTAATTAATACCAAATCAAACAACAGTTGATTAATTACTAGTTAGAACACAGCTGACCAGTTCCTAACTACTATGTTTGAGTTGAATAGTTACACTGCCATCATTCGGCCACTATTTTCATAGCTTTAACAGAATAGTTTATTATTTAGACAAATTTGCTGCCATCTGCTGGGATAGAGCTGACCTCTTGGCTTTTCGCTCGCCTTGTTTTGCTTTGTGTATCATCTTTATTGGTTTCCTTTCGTATGTGGTGTTTTGGGCAGGATGTGGAAATCGATTGTGTTTGTTCCTGATCATTTCCTTCACATCTACATATCATAGCGACATACTTCTTAGCGGAGTTTGATTTATCACATGACTATTTAATGGATAACGTCGTGTCATAAAGATCGTATGACCACACGTGTAATAACACTTTGGCGCGTAAACCTAACGCCATTGACAACGTCCGTGTCAACAATGCGTTTGTTGAAATGATGTTCATTTTGAAGACGATAAAATCCCATTTTAAAGGGTCATATGATAAACAGAATCTTACACTCGTGGTCATTCGTGGTCATTTCATATGAAATTTATGAAACTCACCGAAGGCTGGTTTCATAAATTTCATATTAAATGACCACTCATGTATGATCCTCTATTTCCATTCTTTTGGATTATTGTGGCTTGTTGCAGGTTCTCGCTGCAGCGGACATCTCCTTCCTGATGCCCTTGCCTATCGTCTTTCTCGGGCCATAGGGGCAGAGATGTCTCGGTCATTGTCGCCTGCGTTCTCGAGTTGGTACGTAGGCATCTTACCTGATGTCTGCGGCTGATCAGGAATTTCTTGCACACCGGATAGAAAATGTCATCTTTTTCATCTAGGATAGAAAATCCTATCTAACCCAGGTGTTCTTACCCAGGACCTAATTAAAATCACGAGCATTCAATGTATTGGTTGTACTGGAGGTCACGTTTCTGCATCGTCAAGTGACGTTGGTTTTTTAGATGATGATGTCACGAAGACGGTAGAAATGACGTCGGTTTATGCACGCCAGTCGTTGACGTGAAGAGCGGAATGGCGGTCGTTGAAAGCGGCGCCTTCTTTCAAAATCAAATCGAAACCTCTCAAGCACTAATATTACGCATTTTCACAAGTTCTGAAGTTAACAGAAAACGTGGCGTGCAATAAAAAGTATCTATCATGGGTGTGAGGTGTGGATACAAAAATCCGTCACTCGGGATCACTGTTCGGCATCACTCTGCAAGCCTCGTGATGCCGAACAGTGACCCTCGTGACGGAATTTTCTATCCACACCTCACACCCATGATAGATACTTTTATTCTTTTGGATGATTGTGCCTTTTTGCAGGTCCTTGCTGCATCGGACATCTCCTTCCTGATACCCTTGCCTGTCGTCTTTCTCCAGCTATAGGGGCTGAGATGGCTCGGCCGGTGTACTTGCGCTCGCGAGTTAGTACCTAGGCATTTCTTGCAACACGAAATTAAATGACCTGAGAATATATTTTTTAAAAGAAAATCTGAAGTTTCTGTTGAAAGAAGTTCAGTTTGTAGTGAATTGGAAAATTGACGGAGCATGGCATGCACAATGGTTGTCTGCCGAGATCTCCCCATCATCCTTTTCTTTCCAGCTTCTTGGGTTCAGTAACACTGAAGAAGTTAGATACGGAAATGCGCATCTGTCGCAATAAATTAAGTAAAGGTATATTTATATTAAAGGATCGAATTCGTACTGCAGGACAGAAGGGAAACTCGAAGATTACTTCCAGATTTGAATTTTCTTCCTTGCAGGTATATACAAACACATGGGCCCAGTTGTTCTAAACGAACAAGGTCTTTAGTTAACATCAGAGGTTAACATTTATTTAAATTTTCAAACGTTCGTATCTAAAACAAACGCCAACATTTTTTCAACAAAAAAATATCAGCGTATTTGTTTATAAAGTCGGAAACATTTAACGAGTTGACCTCTCAACGAGCTCGTTCGGCTAACGATGCTTTGAACAACTGGGCCCTGAATATGATAAACTTTGTTGCTGTTAAGAGTTTTGAATACTATAAATCAACAAGATATTTTTGTTCCCAATGTTACAAAACTGAACATAGTTTGGTGTGTACTGATGTTTACTTTGCAAATAGTCAGGTAAAAACATCATTTTTCAAACAAACATGGATGGCCGTAAAAGTGCAAATAGATTTTTTCTAGTTCCTGGAAATATTTTGGTTGGTCAATATCTGTTCAATTAATTTTGTCTCAAAAGTGCCTATAATTGTTCTTTTGTTGCGCTAGATTCAGTAAATTTGGTTTATGTGGCAGTAAAATGTTTTCTGTGTTATAGCTGGCCACTACATAATGTAATAAATGTCTGGAATGGTGATAGAGAGGGCCCGAAATTGACAGTTACAACTCTTGCAGTTTGACCGCTTGCATACAAAACAGGTCATTCACTGTAAAATATTGTTTGGCGTCAAGATCACCAACATTTAAGTACAATAAGGACAGAAATATCTACTTCTTGTTACACTTTTGTGGATCTCGGACGTCATGAAAAATGAGCAAGACTGTTGAAACCGGTTCGGCTTTCCTGTCAAATCTCCTGCGATAATTTGTTACTATTGGCAGAGTTACTATTTTAAGCTCATGCTAGTGTTTCAGGATCAGTGAGCAAAATTAGCATGACTTATTTTAGATGCGCACCTGGCAAAGCCTTTCCCTTACTAGCGCTATATATAGAGAGAGAGGGAGTACTTTTTATTTTTGGAATTAAAATAAATACATATGAGCCGCGACGTGACAAAACCAACAATGTGGTTGTGCGCCCAGCGCTGACTCAGATCAGCCTGGGCATCCGCCCAGTCTGATCAGAGTCTTCAATGTCCGCATGAAGGTAGCTTAGTCCCTTAGCTACCCTTTGAACTGTTTACAAAGTCTGGTCAAACTGGGCGGATGCCCAGGCTGATCTGAGTCTGCGCTGGGAGCACAACCACATTGTTTGTTTTCTCATGTCGCGGCTCATATAAGACAACGTCCAAGAAACACCGTGGCAGAAAGCATTAACCGTTTGCTTTCGGTATTAAAATCTGCACTCAAACGTGAAACAGAGAATCAAATTTATAGGTTTGAGAAAATTACACTCTTTCATTGTTAGAATTTCAGGTAGAATTTCACTTATAATTTGAGAGGAGCATCCCATATACTGTTTGTCATTCTCCTCTCGAATTATGAGTGAGATGGCGTCATAGCTGTTACGATAGCAACCACTGAATTACCAAGTGAGCCTTGGCAAAATGACGGTCGATGACGTCACTTTGGCATCAATATGAATTTAGTTGCGATGGTAACAGTCGTGTGACGTCATTGGTATCGGAACATGGCATACAGTGCATGTCGTGCTCCGCGAAGTTTGCAATGACACTACAAACTGAAAAATTCTTTCAATAGAAAGTTCAGAGTCTGAAACAAAAAATTAATTTCAAGTGATTTAATTCCGTTTTTTTAAATATTAAACATATCAAACCCGCGTTTGCAGTTTTAATCTTACATTACAAGAGTCTAAAATAGATTCGGTTCGTCGGTGACATTCAGCTGAGACCGTGAGTCAATATTTTCGTTTCTATTACCGTATACGCGGTTATTTTCGCGGGTTCAAATTTTCGCGATTGAGGGACAAAAACAAAAACATTAATTTTTGCGATATTTAATTTTCGCGGTTACAACATGCGCGAATAGCAAAACTACTTCTTTTTCACTTGGGCCAGTTCTTTCATTAACCTGCGGCAGGGCCGCCGCAGGTTAATGAAAGAACTGGCTAAAGTGAAAAGTACCAGCAATTACCGAAGCAAACAGAAACAAAATATGAACACTGTGTCTGCAGAAAATGCTTTGTAATAATTAGTAAATTAATTCGCGATTTTAATATTCGCGGTTTCTAAGAGACTGCGAAATACCGCGAAAATGAAACACCGCGAAAATTATCTTGTAAACGGTAAATTATGCAAGAGCCTGAAATTAGAATCGCATCTAAAAGGGTGCATTTTAGCAGCAACGACAAACTACAATAGCTCTGCTGTTCCCATTTGCACCAATAGATTGTGGATTGCGAAACCGGCGGAGAAGGGTTGGGGGAGTAACTTCCTACAGTGAGATCTGTGAACTTCAACGAGGCTTGGTACTGAAGGTCGGCTCGAGTTACAAGATTTTATTTTGCGTCCAACTCCGCAGAAGGCTCACGGGAACAAAGCCACATCATGCACCTCCTGGAACTGAGCCTGGTCCTGTCCTCTCCAATATGAAGAAGAGGTTAAGAGTTCTATGCCACACCATGTCAATATATAAGCCGCGACACGACAAAACCAACAAAGTGACATGTGCGCCCAGCGAAGACTCGGATCAGCCTGGGCATCCGTCCAGTCTGAAAAATTGTTTGTTTTGCAGTCAAAGGGTAGCTAAGGGTCTTAGCTAGCTTCATGCGGACAGAGGAGACTGCTCAGGCTGGGCGGATGCCTAGGCTGATCTGCGTCTTCTCTTGGGGCACATGCCACTTTGTTGGTTTTCTCATGTCGCGGCTCAATTATCTGATATATCCCCACTCCGGGTGGGGTGGTCATGGCCGGGCGACGGTGCTGGGTAACTTTCAGTGCCGGGGCGTCTTACTAAGGATAATAGTACAGCAAAGACCTACTGTGCTTGCAGTAGGTGCGGGTGAGGGTGTTTGGACATATTTTCTCTCTCTCTCTCCTCTGGGAAGGCCCGATATAGACTGAAATACTGTTTCAAAAAAAAAGAGCCTCTAAACCCCACACAACCAATTAACACCACCCCGGGGGATTCTAGAGACTGCATAATTGAGCTACAAAGTCTCCTATCAGCCTGATACGATTATTCCCCATTCTCATAAGCACTATTTTTCTTTCTTTTTTTGTCTGAGGCTCAACGGAACGTATCCATAAGATACACTTCCTGGCACTGAGTCTGTCCGTTCTCTTCAGTTCCAAGAGAAAAGTGAATACTCTACAGACCCTGGGAACGTATATAGCTAAAACTAAAGACTCTTATCAGTCTGCGCCCCGCGTTTTATATACGGCACCTATTTCCTTTCACGGCCCACTTTATCTGCTTTCTCATTAACAATGTTTCTTGATCCAATAATGTCGAATTCTGGTTAAAACATTACGTTGAATGATAAATAAGACAGTTTTATTGTCAGTGCTCTGTGTGATCAATTTGTGCTGGATTCCTAATGAATTTTGATGTTTTCTAAAGTTAATAAAACTATGAAACCACTCAACTTCTGAACTAGGAGCGTGGTGTAAAATTCAGACTTTGTATGCAAGGCTGTACATGTGTATGAAATTTAA
Organism: Ctena decussata; assembly: GCA_963989385.1. Lineage (NCBI taxonomy): Eukaryota > Metazoa > Mollusca > Bivalvia > Lucinida > Lucinidae > Ctena > Ctena decussata. Next base: position 3,273,948 of record OZ022511.1, on the reverse strand, counting down.
AAAAAGGTTTATTTCTTCTGCAGTTGGGTCCATATATTTCTAACTTAATTCTTATAAACGGCGGTTTATTGGATTAGCTTTGGTAAAAGTCATTGCTCAGCGTGGATTCTATTCTATTTCGTTTCAACACAAAACGGTTCAAGGTTGTTGGAGCCTCATATGATTTTGCAAACCTGGTCTGCTTTTCAGTTGCGCTGGTTGTGCGGACAAGGTCCCGTGCCCTGTAGAAATGTATAAGCTAAGACAAAATACCGTGAGATGTGGCACCCCACCTTACTTTCATTTTTTTTACCATTATATTGATTAATAGCTGCTTGCATTTTACTACTAACATCACATTGAACGAGATGCTCAGTAAACTTCGGTAGCATCTCATGTCAGAGACCTGTGATCTTTTCTCTAACTCTGCTTTCAGGCTAAAGGATTCACAGGCATACAGATATTTGGGTATGAGCAACATTTCATAGATTGTTATCTATCTTAATTATTTGTTCTAAAGCATACATTACTTTACACAGCACCTACTTGTTCTTCAGTGTTTAAACATGATATTCTGTTTTATTCAGGTCCATTGCTCATAAATTTGCAATGTTTCTGATTTAGAGAAATACGTTATAACCCCTTGAGTCCAATATGTTGCAAAACATGTGCTTTCTGATTATATTCATAATTTGTCATTCGAATTCCATTTGTAGACACTGAAATTCGGTATGCATCTGGGAATGAAATTCCCCCACTAGCGTAACTCTTAAGTGTGATAGAAATTTGAAGGATTTTATTGAAGTCCACAGAGACATTTTCGTAGGAATTACCATAAAATTCTAGAAATTGGGACATCTATCCACAAAAATACAATTAGGTTTTTGATTCCCCATTGAGCCATAAAATTAGGCAAAAGCGAGACAAGGAATCGGGTCCTCGCCACTACATTCTATTTTAACCATCCCTTATACGTCTTTACATTGTATTTTCACCACGCTTTCCTTGTATTTTTACCGTGTGGAAACGTTCATGATACCGAATGTAGGTCAGTTTAGTTTTCAAATATTTTTATGAGAAGCTTCTAGGACGCTTTATTTTTTTTTAAAGCCGGCAAAACACGATCATACATGTATATAGTAGAGGCGAAACTTGCGGCGATAACTCCCGATACAATTTTAGGTGAATTTATCTATAGAGCAATTTGGCCTTTAAAGTCTCCATAGTCTCCATAGTCCTACCAGTGGTAATAATCGTCAAAATACAAATCATTATGAAACCTGTACAGCCTTCAGAATTAATGAAAATATGTCAGTTGATGTGGTTTTTGTTGTATCATAAAACTGGCAAAAAAGAAGTAACAAAGTACTTTGGAAAAATGATAAGTCTCTCTCACGGTTTTCGTCTCTGGTTCCCCGTTAAGCAATGAAATAATGCAACCGCGGCACAATCAATGGGATCCTTGCTTAACATTTTTGTACATTATATTTTTATCAACTGTTAGACGCCTGTACCTTGTATTTTTATCTCCTTGTGTTTTTACCATGAAATAAAGCTTGTGAAATCGAAAGTAGGTCATTTTAGTTGGCAGCTAAAATGACATATTCAAATCTAATTTATGGTAAACTCAAGGACGTTTTGATTTTTCAAAGCCGGCCAATCACGATTATAATCAATGGCGAAACTGTAGTGAGAAGTTTGCAGCGATACCTTACGATAAAATATTTCATGCTGATATAGCAATGGGGCCTTTAACAACTTAATGAAATGGTATCAAAACAAGAGTTAGTTTACTATTAAAAAGAGGGAAAGAATATTATTTACAACGATTGGGTTAACCTCTAAGCATGCAGATTCTAGCATTGTATTCATATGAAAGCTGATACCGTTTTTAAATTTTTTTTCTGGACTGATCGGTACAAAGTGCTTATGAATGATAATAGGATTATAGGATTATATAGATGCCCATTTAAAGTCTCCATAGTCCTATAAATGGTAACAACGTCTAAATTCAAATCATTGTAAAAAGCGATTCGACATTCACTTTTGGTAATAAAATGTGGGTTGATGTGCATATATTGAGTCATATAACTAGCAAAAAGTAGAGAAACAAGTTTTTGAAAAATAACAAATCGCTACACAAAATAGAATTTCCTGCTCTGGTTTCCCGTATAGCAATGCTATATAAACGTAGGCGAGATAGTGATTGGGACTCCACGCCTGTACATTGTATTTTTACCATTTTATGAAATCGAAAGTAGGTCATATTAGTTGCCAACTAAAATGACCCAAGTAAGTTTTCAAACCCTTTTTATGTGAAACTCAGTGATGATTTATTCTTTTAAAGCTGGCTAATCACGGTCATTTACACTTACGAAACTATAGTGAGAAGCTTGCAGCGATACCTCATGATAAAATTTTTCGTGCTGGTAGAGCAATGGGGTCTTTTACAAATTGATGAAATAGTTAGTTTACTATTAAAAAGAGGGAAGCAAAATTATTTACATTGATTGTGTTAACCTCTTACCATGCAGATTCTAGCATTGCATTCACATGAAAGCTGATACCGTTTTTATTTTTATTTTTTTCTGAACTGATCAGTACAAAGTGCTTATGAATTATAAAAGGATTATAGAGATGCCCATTTAAATGACGTTCTGTGAAAATCGTATTCTGATGAAAATTGTCATTCAACAAGTTTTACATCAAATGAAGCAAAACATGCACCATTTGCTTCTGATAAGGTGCTTAAAGTATTCGTTTTAACATTTTGATCCGCAACGCGACAAAACCAGCAAAGTAGCATGTGTGCGCAACGCAAAGACGCAGATCAGACTGGGCACCGCCCAGTCTAATCAGAGTCTTCGCTTGCGCTTAAAGGGTAGGTATAGATCAAAGCTATCTTCATGCCGACAGCGAAGATTCTGACCAGACTGGGTGGATGCTACTTTGTTTTGTCGTGTCGAGGCTCATTTATCGCCATTATCGTATCAAACACATTCCTAAGCAACGAACAAAATGTTTACCGTAAATATTCCAAAAGTTAGGACACCTAAATAATTGATCTGAAATGGATCAGTTTGGTTTTACAATGTAGTAAAGCATCTAACAGATGCAGGTGGAATGGCAAACAATGAAGACCCCGATCAGACTTCTCCTTTGAGCTGGTTCTGCACTCTTTGAGCAGACCTACAAATCCCAATAGAATTTGTGCGATTTTTTTTTGTTTTTGTAATTACTCTTGCCTCATAAAGCGCGCGTGAAATAGCTCTTGGTTGGTTGGTTGTTTTTGGTTGAAAGGCTCTTTGAGACAGTAGTTCAGTATATATCGAGCCGTCCCAAAGACAGAAAGAAAAGATGTATGATAGAGGAAAGAAAAAAATGTCCCCCCTTTCCACCCCACCCCGCTATCCGCATCAACTGCAAGCACATTAGGCCCTAGCCCAGATAAACCAAAACACATACGGTTGTTATATAATTTACTATTTGTTTTGACGCAACACATTGTGTGTAGTATAAATAAAATTTCTAGCCTGTCGTGTCAAAAGGTCGCCGATTCCATTCGAACCTCGCAAATGGGTAACCGCGACTATATCTGTAGCAAAACAACCGTCCGCCTTACTCCGTAGTATACCCGAATGCACTCGTCATTATCCGTCAGCAAAGTGCATGATATAACTTGAGTTATAATGCCAAAAAATACGCTGTCCGCTGTGGCGAAGTGGGTAAAGCACTACGAGTATAAAATATGTTTTGCATGGGCATACCGTTGGGTCAGTGTGGTTTTTTTTTCCAGCAGCAGGGGCGGTGGATGGGTATTTTTTTCCCGATATAGCATATCGTGGGAAGATTTTTTAACTGTTTATGGGTCTCATTGGCATTGAGCAATTTATTCTATCGAGCTACTGTGTCGTTGCCCTGGTCGTATACTCAAATGATGCATGAAGGTGTTCACATATTTGTTGTTTTCATTTTTTTCCGTTCCTCCTACATTTCGGACAAAGTTGGGATAACGCCTGGCGAATCTTCTACGAGAATTGAACCAAACACTATTGAACTCATACATATTATTGCTGGACGATTGCCTGTCATGTAGATTTAGGTACTCTTTCGTGCTGTTTTGTCTGGCAAAGTCGTGCATAATCAATCTGTTTAAAAAGTCTCTTTCAGAAGACTCATGAACTTGCCTGTCCAACAGAGAAAGAGTGAAATATAACTCCAACGCAGCATGCAGACTGACCAGGATATTGCTGATTAGACAAAGCAGAAGATTCAGCTCAAAATGTTGGTTGGTTGGTTGTTTTGGGTTTTACGATTCGTTTGGACAGTATTTCAGTCTATATTGAGGCGTCTACCAGAGAGAGGGAGAAAGAAAAGAGATGTGATAGGCAAGAGAAAAATGTCCAACCAACCCCACCCGCACCTACTGCAAGTACAGTTGGCCCTTGCCCTACTATTATTCAAATTAGATGGACGCTCCGGCACGACCGCAACACATCCCGCTGCTCGAAATGAGATAATTTATGCTTTCCCAAGGTCAGACAGAGATTCGGTTTTGTAACAGTCGAGCGTTATTTTTGGAGTTGCAGTTGATGCTGAAGCGTTCGTGTAGCAAAGTTGTTAGCGCTCCCGACTTTGTATCATTGGGTCGCGGCAATTTCGAGTCAAGATGGCAGTCAAGGCTCTGTTTAAACCTAACCGGTGCTTTATTGCACATAGTCTTTCACAATCACCATTGAATCGTCCTGGTATGACTAAAATATTGTTGAATAGACGTTAAGCCGCCATTTCATCCATTCATCCCGTGAATTCTCGTGTTGATACAAGAAACCCCTTTGCAATCTATAAACCCTAGCTATTATGTGTAGTTTCACATAATTTGTAGTAAAACAAGAAGAGGGGAATTCGTTATTAGAAGTGGAGAACTTAAAATGAAATGAAATTGACAAAATAAATAAATAAAATAAATAAGTAAAGAAAGGCAAATAGGGCGAGGGAGGGGGGGGGGGGGGGGGGGGGGGGGGGGGGGCAAAAAAAAAGAAAATACAGAATTCGAACCACTGGCTCAAGATATTTAGTCTAATAGTCTACAATCTGAACCTCTGGACCACATCGACATGTATCGAAATCGTTTTAAATGGTAATATAAAAGTGTTCTAACTGATACGGAAAGAGCCGACTTTTTCCGTGACAAGCTGCTCAACCTATTTCAAGGTTTAGTCCAATATTAAAAGTGCATTGACACGACAGTAAACAAAATTTGATCTGTAGCAAAACAGATCACTGTCCAAGAATTTCCGAATCGCAACATTTTTAAGGAAATGTCGAAACTTTATCACTATCACGACAGGCATATTTTGGTCATGATATAACGACGACAGGGAATAGAACAAATTCTGATAAGTACATATTTCGATTAATTAATATATCATTTTTTTTATGATCCATCTTTCTTCGACAAATCTTTATTCTGAAATTCTGTATCTGTATTTCGGAAATGACTAGTCACTTTATGCGTTTTTTATTGTCTCTACATCTATTTTACACTGACAGTAGCAGGAAATACGATTAGGCTTTGTATGATAACCACACTGTACAAGCTCCCGTAAAACCGATATGCTTTTGAATCTGAAAGCTTCAACCATTTTTTTTGGGGGGGGGGGGGGGGGGGGGGGGGGGGGGGGGGGAAGAGAGAAATATGTAAAAGTTATACACCATGGATTGTCCGCCTGTACGGGAGATAATCCACTCGCTTTACGAGGAGATAATCCACAAGCTTTAGCGAGTGGATTATCTCCCGTACAGGCGGATAAATTTTATCAGGTGGTCTATCTGTGAGAGCGCTTGGCGAGAGTATGATACAGATGGTCGCTGGTTCGAATATTAACCGGCTTAACGACTGCTAAACTCGCTAGATGTCAACCAATGTATACATATTTCCAACCTTCCAAAGGCCGCAGAAGGAGGGGAATGGGCTCCGTATTTCATTTCCTGAGACCAAAATACGCCTGTTTTTGGTGTCAGAGTTTCTGTGATGTTTTACCTTATGTATGTTCTTATTATTTTTGGTTCGGTTTGGGTTGCTGAGTGGCCACCTTTTGGGAACAAGCTGCTCACTCGGTTGGCCATATGTTCTCTGTATCTTGATTATTTGTAATCTTAGTTGTTTCCAACTATGGTTTGAGGGCTGGATTTGGATTTTGATTGTTTCAGTTCCTGGTCTTTGCATACTTTTTACTTTTACAACTGTCTACGGGAAAGCTTTCCCGTTTTTAGTTTGTAAGAATCTGAATGAGACGTTTGAAGCCATTTGACGAGAGTTTTCTCTTTCTTCGGGCTCTGATAGCAAATGCTACAGTCGACTTTAACTATTGTGATAATTCATGATTACTTTAAACTAACCAATAAGCATTTACCGTGGCGCTTGATCTGAAACTGTCTTTCAATGTTCATTTAATTGATTATTTTCTAATCACCACTCAGTGAAGAGATAATGTTGATAAGAGAACCTGATTCAGGAAGTAAGGTATTGGATAAAAAAGTACAGGACATGACAATACATCACCGATTCTAGGATCTTATCGACCATTTTAATATACAAAAGTACGAACATCTCCCTACATAAAGGAGCTACTGGCAGCTTGTAAAACAACTGCATGAAATATAGGGAAAAATACACGCCTACTTTTGATAGATTCTGCTGTGAGTCTCTAAGTTATACCGTAATATAGCTATTCACAACATTCCCAGTGTACACAGCATTCAAATTACGTCCTATCAACGTCGATGTAACGTCATCGATCCTAAACAATGTATCAGTCTACTACATTCTAAGCAACGCTATCAACTTCGTTCGTTTCTGTTTGTTTGTTGGGCCTAGTAAGTAAGTAAGTAAGTAAGTAAGTAAATTCTTTATTTAAAGAGGGTTACTCATTTGGGTTGCCCCAATCTCCCATGAGGCCCTCAAAACAAATAGAAACACAATATAGATTGACATACGATGTTTCAATAGAAAGTTAGCTTTGCTTTCTTGTGCTTTTATATGGGAAAATGCTGAAACATTAGAATTCTGAATTTATTGAAGCCTTACGTATATAATTGGTATATACGAGGAGCGATCGAAACGTTCTGAAACCCCACCATGTTTTGAAACCTTTAGAGCGAATTTGAGTTATTGATTTTAAGGGGGACGTATACGGAACAACTCTGTTCTCACTTTTTTAAAAACAAAACAGAGTTATTGTTCATGATGAAATTGATCAACTGTGGAGTATATACAGTTATAACACACACTAACAATGTCTACCGTAAAGATCCTAAGTTTTGTAGGTCTGTAAAAACATTGGAAACCGAGATCAGACTGTTCCTTAGGAACCAGAATGATCAAGATCTTCACAGTTGCCATCCCATCTGTGCATTTTTGTCGACATTACTCTATGGTAGAACCGAACAACAGGAAAATAAATAGTAGGGCAAGGACCGGCTATGCTTGCAGCAGGTGCAGAATTTGGGCAGTCTGTTTTGGGGATATTTTTGAACCTAAACATTGGTTTTCTAGGAAACGAAACGGTGAAATGTTTGTTTTCTTGTTTTATTCTGTAACATACAATGCAAATTTTACTAAAATAATATGCATAAGCATGCCCCATCGATTAAATATATTTTTCATGAGGTTTTTGATGAAATTCAATTTTCTTGCATTTTTATAAAGAATGTAAAAATATACTTATTAACAAGATAACTGCAATTTTTTGTTACCAGTTTGTTTCAAATATCCTGTATTACAGATTATAAGATTTGCTGAAATGAAAGTGCAATCATGCGCTAGAGATATGAATTTTAATGGAAAATCTGTAAAAAAAAGTATGCAGAATTACAAAATTTTGGTTTTTAGGAAAACAAAACGGTGAATTTTTTTTCTTATCCAAGTTATAGCTCTTGGGGTTATTTTGATGGTATAATGGTTTGAATGCCCCGCCAATATTTCCATTCAGTATCCGTCTACCTTAAATAGCCATTCTACAGAGCAACAATCACCAACTTTCGGGAATTTATCTTAAATATCAATTGGATAACACTTCACCTTTTAGAGTTACCCTCACGAGTGCACTGTATAACTCTTTGACCGACCATAACTTTAGCAGAGTAAAAGATTTTCAATCTTTTTTTTTGTGCATATATATGTCCTACAGCATCCCGGTAATAGATGATATATATAAACATAAATTTATTCCATTTCAGAATAAAAAACAAAATTTTAATTTTCAGAAAGTGTCTATTTTAAGAGTTTCTGCAGACAGTGCTAGAAGAGGATATCTTCTAACTCTTTTTGACGAAAATCATGTCATATGTCAATGTTCATATGTGTGTAAACATTTTTTGATTTTGCTCACCATGTTACTAACAAACAGGAAAGTAGGATATGGGTCTCTAAATTTCAGCGTTGCAATATTTAAGGGTTTATGGTAAAGCCATCAGATGCCAAAATATTTTGCATTTCCATCAAACTATTAACAAAGCATCATGTTTTTATGCACTACAACAAGAACCGTTTAAATCTTGTAGAATGTTAAGAATGATTTTTCAAATTAAGGCAAGACACAGATTTTAAATGTTATTTTCAAAATATGCCACCCCTTTTGTGTTTAAGGTACTGTTAACAGGAAACTTTCGTCAAATATTTTTGAAAATTCCATCGAAAGCTAGTAAATGACAACTTATTACATTCGTTTTAAGCATGCATGCGCAGATTTACTAGAAGTATCTTAGGCTCAGAACTTTTCGATCGCTCCTCGTATAGTCAAATAAATGAGTACATGAAGATTTTTTAGCATCAGAGGTCATAGTTATTCTTTGTCTTTTGTCCACGGTCACGGCAACCATTTCAAACATCTGCAAAGCCATTGAGCCGGTTGAAGTCAGATTTCATACAGGCGAGAGGAACATAAGTGTGTTTTAATGGTTTAGGTCAAATGCCAAGATGGCCTTCTTGCCGATATAGTAAAAGCTTGATCTATGATTGCTTAAGAAATGTGTTGTCTAACGTCAAATCATGTCAGCGATCCTGGGTCTTGTTTAATATTCAAACAATCTAATCACACTGTCATGTCTTGAAATCTTGTGTTTTGAAATTCCCAGTGTTTGTTCTGTTTACCTGACATTTGGATTGTTTTCTTTGTATTGGACTAGAAACATGAGGCAGTAAATGTTTTCTTAGTTGCCGCAAGCAATATGTCGTATTTTTATGTGTCTAGGGAAACTAAATATAAGAACGTGAGCCGTGAGCGAACAGGATTGATCCAGACAGGCCGTAAGCGAGAGTTTGATAAGAATTGCTTTGTTTACCACTGTTCGGACGTCATCGAATATTAAGAGTAACTGATGCATTTTCAAGGGGAAACAACTCTCCCATTTTCTTTTCTTCTTTTAAAAAAATTAAGATTAAGATTGAGATTTATTCAGGAAATAAGATCGTTTAACAAAGTAACATATGCTATCTAAAAGCGATTTTCGAAAATAAAATTTAAAAGTTAATCAACAAGTGAGGTATTTAAGAGCTCACTTAAATGATATTTATGTATATATCTATATGAATTTAATTTAAGAAAAATAAAATTATCACTGTGAATTTGACTAGAACTTAAGGAGTTTTGGAATGAGCTAGGCTGCTAGAAGTAAAAAACTAACACCCACACCCATTTTCACTGATTCGAAAGATTCGATCTTAATACCCATGGATAGCCCATAAAGCCTTTTTTGCTTGCCGATGGTCTGAATGGGGTCAACTCTTAAGGAAAGAATTTGCTCCATTAGGAGCAAATTCTTGCCTTTAAGAGTAGACTCCATTTTGGAAGGGCCTTTTTGTCTAGGGAAGGAACAAGAAGTGACTTTAGTTGTCCCGCTTTCTGAAAATGGCTGAAACGCATGAAGGTGTTACCTATACATATTTGAATCAACTAAACATGTCAGTCATGTTAAGTCAATGTTTGAATCAACTTAACATGTCAGTCATGTGTGGATTGTGCTTTAAATGAATATTTGGTATAATCATAAATTATTTTGCAGGAATTTCATTTAGAAACGTTTAAAAATACTGAACGAGTACTCTCAGCTTTACTTCGTTTTGTCAAACAAATATTGGCTAATTCTAAAATTACAAATTGGTCAGTTTTATTTTGATTGCTAGTAACTGTTAATTTGTGCTGATTTTCCAAATGAATTTTCGTTTGGTTCTGAAATAATTTGTTAAATTAGTTTTCATGCCAGTAAAGACACTGGCTGCAGCTGAGTTGCAGGACTAACTGGTCGCAAATACTATGTTTCAAACAAAATCTTAAAGGCCCCATTGCTCTATCAACATGAAATATTTTATCGCGAGGTATAGCTGCTACTTCTCACTACAGTTTCGCCATTGTTTATTATCGTGATTGGCCGGCTTTGAAAAATCAAAACGTCCTTGACTGTACCATAAAGTAGATTTGAAAAATAACTAGGTCCTTTTAGTTGGCAACTTAAATGACCTTCTTTCGATTTCACAAGCTTTATTTCGTGGTAAAAACACAAGGTACAGGAGGTAAAAATACAAGGTACAGGCGTTTTAACAGGTGATAAAAATACACTGTACAAAAATGTTAAGCAAGGATCCCATTGATTGTGCCGCTGTTGCATTATTTCATTGCTTAACGGGGAACCAGAGACGGAAACCGTATTTTATGGAGACTCATCTTTTTTTTTTCTCAAAATACCTTGTTCCTTCTTTTTCGCCAGTTATATGATACAAAAAAAGCACATCAACCGATATATTTTCATCAATTCTGAAGGCTGTACAGGTTTCATAATGATTTATATTTTGGCGATTTTCACCATTGATAGGACTATGGAGACTTTAAGAACTGGTTGTACGCGTCACAACTACGTACATACTCTCTCACGCACTAACTTCGGCAAAAACATGAACCCATGCATCAGCATAGAGTACCACGGCGCGGGCTGCATTGTGTCATGTTTTTCTTTCAGGAGGCTGAATACAATTATATATTTACAATTAATTAACATATCATACCGTACTTACAACGGCCAGATTTTGGATATTGGCGATAATTTTATATAATTAGGAACACTGTTTGCATTTAATGGTCGATTTTTAAGAATAATGTAAGAATGGCTGTTTAAAGTCTCCATAATCCTATCAGCGGTAAAAACACATAAACCCAAATCATTGTAAAAAGCAGTTGAACATTCGCGTTTGGTTATAAACTGTGGGTTGGTGTACGTATATTGAGTCAAATAACTGGCAAAAAGTAGAGAAAACAAGTTTTTGAAAAATAACAAATTGCTACACAAAATACAATTTCCTGTTCTGGTTTCCTGTCTAGCAATGCTATATAAACATAGGCGGGATACTGATTTGGACTCCACGCATGTACATTGTATTTTACCATTTTATGAAAGCGAAAGTATGTCATTTTAGTTGCCAACTAAAATGACCCAAATAAGTTTTCCAACCCTTTTTATGTGAAACTCAAGGATTTTATTTTTAAAGCTGGCTTATCACGGTCATTTACAATTACGCAACTATAGTGAGAAGCTTGCAGCGATACCTCACTGTAAAATTTTTCATGCTGATAGAGCAATGGGGCCTTTAACCTCGGAAAGCAATGTTAGCTATTACAAGGAAATCCCGTAAATTACAGCTCCCAATAGATCTGCAGCTGCAGCTTTTTGACACTATGGTTGTATCATTCTGCTATATGGTTCCGAAATAAAAAGCGTTGAGAGCTTTGCTGTTTGTTACTGACCGTTCCAAGGCGGTACTTTTGTTGTGGTTCCTCATTGTTATATGTTGTTATACCCGCTTGCCTTTGATCTCTGGTAATATGGTCACCTGAATAGCTGTCTATTCTGCTTTCTGTTTTGTAATTAATATAAATAAAAGAAGAAAAAAATGTTGCTGCGGTTTTCAATCTGGGTAGTTGAATGACCACCTGTTTGGGAAAGAGCAGGTTATTAGGCTAACCTTGCGTGGCTTTCATGAACTTTTGTCTATTTATATGTGTGCTTCTTCCCCTTTTTGGTTTTGAGGACGGGATGTGGGATTCGATTGTATAAATTCTGGATCATTACTTATTATTTTAGTTTGAAAGCTTATAATATTATAACACCCAACAATTTGTTTTGTATGGTGAAATTAAACGGTATCCTATCAATATTTTAATAAGATCGAGAATGGTAGGCTTTTGGCAGAGAATTGTTAAAACGGTAAATAGGGCTAGATTTCTTGTAGTTTGTATAAAATCTTAACTTTCGATGCATGCAAGGGATTTTTCCATTCTAAATGGTTGCTAAGTATAAAGTATTGTCTTACCCTTGCTCCTTATTGTCAAGGATCGTATTTGTATTATGTATCGAAATTAATGGAACACATGATATTTTTAATTCTTTTAAATTCCAGGAAAAAGTAAAAAGAGTTAAATGTGGCTTTCACATGGGACTGAGAACGATTCCATGCTCAGCGTTTGTGTAATTCCATTTCCAAACGCTTAATAAAGTCCTTGGAGAGAATTCCCTACGGAACCTATCAGTTATTGCATTTTCCGGAGAAGCTGAAATGATATAAATATGACGAGTTTTACTATCTGATAAAATACAGAACCTTTAGAAGGATTTTCATACATAATCTAAAACAACTCAATTTTTACCTAAGGATAAGACTGTCACATACTGTAAGTTTCAGCATGTGAGCCGCGACACGACAAAACCAACAATGTGTGCGCCTAACGCAGACTCAGATCAGCCTGGGCATCTGCCCAGTCTGATCAGATTCTTCGCTGTCCGCATGGAGGTAGCTTAGACCCTTAGTTACCCTTTGAGGGCTTAGTGAAGAGTCTGATCGGACTGGGCGGATGTCCAGGCTGATCTGAGCCTGCACTTGGCGCACAACCACTTTGTTGGTTTTCTCGTGTCACGGCTCATATAAATTCTACACTTGAAGCCAGTAAAACGTAACTTTCTGGTTTTGGACCACGTAGGTATTATTGCCAGTAACGCTACTTCATAAAGGAAGCCAGCGTTGTTATTGTTTTATGTCCACGGTAAACAGCTATGGTCATGTCGGAACGGTAAGTTACCCTAACAACTCTATTCCTGGGCAGGCTCAGACCTCCGAAGCGGTTAACCAGTACTAGGTGCACATACTTTCGCCAGGAAACCAGGGTGTTTGACACGCTAGTTTTATAAAACAATATTGGCGGGATACTGACAATTGTTAACGGCCCAGGTAATGAGGATTGTATATGAAGGGAAATCGTACTTGCACAAGAAGTTTTTGTTTTTATGTTGTCTTTCAATCTGAGGCATCATACTGAAGATCATTTCTCAAATTTCCTGAAGGCTTGAAATCGAAATTTATTGAAATAAACACTGCTCACTAGAATTTCTTTGCAGACAACTGGGCCTAAGCTAAACTGTTGCAACAACCTGGGGGACGAAAGGCAAATTGCATGGAATGTATTACAGCCTCGTATCATTACTTTCTGACTTCATGACAAGTAAGCAGTTGCTATTTTGATAGTTCTGAGCAAAAACTGCTAAACACGAGCTGTGTGTTAGTATATCAAATGCATATTCATACACGGCTGAAAATATTTAAAGGCCCCATTGCTCTATCAGCATGAACAATTTTGTCGTGAGGTGTCGCTCGCTGCAAGCTTCTCACTATAGTTTCGTAATTGTAAATGATCGTGATTAGCCAGCTTTTAAAATATAAAACATCCTTGAGTTTCGCATAAAAAATATTTGAAAACTTATTTGGGTCATTTTAGTTGGCAACTAAAATGACCTACTTTCGGTTTCATAAAATGGTAAAAATTCAATGTACAAGCGTGGAGTCCAAAACACTATCCCGCCTATGTTTATATAGAATTGCTGGACGGGAAACCAGAACAGGAAATTGTATTTTGTGTAGCGATTTATTATTTTTCAGAAACTTGTTTTCTCTACTTTTTGCCAGTTAATTGGCTCAATATATGCACATCCACCCACATTTTATAATCAAACGTGAATATTGAACTGATTTTTACAATGATTTGGGTTTAGGCGCTTTTACCGCTGATAGGACTATGGAGACTTTAAAGGAATACCTATTTTTTCCATAGACGACAGTGAAACGCATCCCCACTCTGGGGGCCTTTTACTTTCGATCGACAAAGACACGGAATTTCCAATTATTTTGCCTATTTTTTTTTAAAAAAAGGATCGAGGTTGCTCGCTGCAGAAGTTTCGATCTAATATTTTTTTTATATGGGACACGAAAAAAGTAATATACTTTACTACATGTGAGAACAGTCAATAGACGTAAAGAATAATATGCAATGAAAGGCAACGCATCCGATCTTATCAAAGACGGCAATTCTCTTCCTTCTAACCCTAACCCTAACCCTTCCTTATAGGATGTACATGGCACATGAAGATTTTTACCTGTAAGTGTACATCAAGTTTGTTGTTTTACGAGTAGCATTGATGTATAGCATTTATGCCTGAATTCTCTTAACACACAACTAACAATAATGCAGCCGTAATATTATCATCTTTGCCAGGAAAAAATATTTCCCTTGTGGTTTTATTGCAGCGATATAACCGCCCACATGTTAATAGATCGAGACAGGACCAGGATGCAACTATATAATCCGCAAAAGTGTTTGGCGTGAAACCGCCAAGTAGGCCATCCATTCATGGCTTTTTTTGCATCATCTGATTTGGCGGTGTTAAGTCCTTTTTCAACAGCATATCATTCATATATATGGGACACGAGAAAAGTAATATATTTTACTACATGTGAGAACAGTCAATAGACATAAAGAATAATATGAACCGCGACACGAGAAAACCAACAATGTGGTTGTGCGCCCAGCGCAGACTCAGATCAGCCTGGGCATCCGCCAAGTCTGATCAGAGTCTTCGCTATCTGCATGAAGGTAGTTTGTACCCTTAGCTACCCTTTAAGCGCTTAGCGAAGAGTCTGATCAGACTGGGCGGATGTTCAGGCTGATCTGAGTCTGCGCTGGGCACACAACCACATTGTTGGTTTTGTCGTGTCGCGGCTCAATTATATACAATGAAAGGCAACGCACCTGATCTTATCAAAGACGGCAATTCTTTTGGCAAATAAAAGATACCTTCCTTATAGGATGTACATGACACATGAAGATTTTTACCTATAAGAAACACATCAAGTTTGTTGTCTTACGAGTAACATTGATGTATAGCATTTATGCCTGAATTCTCTTAACACACAACTAACAATAATTCAGCCGTAATATTTTCATCTTTGCCAGGAAAAATATTTCCCTTGTGGTTTTATTGCAGCGACATAACCGCCCACATGCTAATAGATCGAGACAGCATCAGGATGCAACTATATAATCCACAAAAAATGTTTGGCGTCTAGCCGCCAAGTAGGCCATCCATTCATGGCTTTTTTGCATCATCTGATTTGGCGGTGTTAAGTCCTTTTTCAACAGCATATCATTCATATCAGGACAGTGAGAGGGTGATTATGAAGGGATCTGTGCAAACAAACGCCGTTTAGGTTTGGAAAAATTATATAGCCACTCTCGGCCCTCGAAGTCGCAACTCAGTGGTCCAAAGTCCTCGGTCACTTATTTTTGGAAGCAAATGTAAACTGATAGTAGTTATACAGCTGCAGATCCGATGCATCGAGGCATTGATGCACATGCTGATCATTGGTTTGGCTTTTCGCCTATACACTAAGAATTGTGTATGCTTACTAGGCAAATACATATAGATATGCTGTAGACCTTTTTTTATGGCTAGCTAATAAGGAAATAGTCCCAAATAATCAGGCGGATATTGCTACCCATGTTTGTTACATACAGTCTTATCGTATCTTAATTGAATTCGTAGGTCATCCTGTACTGGAGATATAAACGGTACAATGTAGGCAGTGAGGCTGAATAAAATTGTATCTTTTTCCTTTAGACCTTGACCATGCGGGATGTCATATTTCTAACTAACCTACCGAGCAATAAAAATTCTTTCCAGAGATGTTCGAGTTTTTTTTTATCTCTGCCTGCTGTCTCAAGTCTTTGCTTTGAAAGCTCTCAGTCTGTCACTCATTTCTAAGTAAAGCACAATCATGTTAATTTCAGCAATTCCACTTGTTACTTGTCATGTATATTGCCTACAAAATATTACACTGGCAGAATGAACTGTAACTGCAGCGGTCAGTCATGTAAAGTGCATGCAGAAGATGATTAATTTTATACGATGGATCAGAAAAATAATGAATGATGTTGTTCAGATCCACATACGGTAATCTCAAGCTCGTTTTCAGATTGTTTCAGTCTCACGCGAAGGCAAGACTCAAATAAGACCAGGAAATCTTATAACTAGTCAGAGATGTCCTTGTCTCAGCCTCAGCCCCGTCATAGATTCTGTTCATCTGAGACATGCCACATTTTTCCACCCCAGATAATTTTCTGATATATAATAAGACAGCTCAAGTAGACAGACAGACACATCGATTGGCCCACTGGCATAACAGCCATCCTGTGATCATAAAAGGTAACGCAGTGCATTATTCTTTCATGAGGAAGGTCTATTTAAGTGGGAAATGTCATGTTGAGTGCATCAGTTTGTGTTCATTCATAAGAAAATGAATAGTTTCTTTTATACGCCGTATTTCTACCAGCGAGTTACAATATATTATTTTCCGCATCCCTCTTGTTGATATTATTCGTGCGAACCACGTAACATTATTAGAACATGCGATGAATGTGTTACAATGTGTCGCTAATCAGTTCAATCATAGTTTAGCATTGAATGTGGCACGAAAATTAAGTCTTGGAAAGGTGTTCTAGTGCACATTCTAAAATGATCCATCTGTCTCTCCACAATAAATTACCGTTACACCTAAAACAGAAACTTGCTCTTCAGGCCCGTTGTGCATTCTTAAAGTCTCCATAGTCCTATCAGTGGTCAAAATACAAATCATTATGAAACCTGTGCAGCCATCAGAATTGATGAAAATATGTCGGTTGATGTGCTTTTTTTGTATCATATAACTGCCGAAAAAGAAGGAACAAGGTATTTAAAAAAAACATAAGTCTCTCCATAAAACACGGTCTCCGCCTCCGGGTCCCCGTTAAGCAATGAAATAATGCAACAGGGGCGCAATCAATGGGACCCTTGCTTAACATTTTTGTACATTGTATTTTTATCACCTGTTAAAACGCCTGTACCTTGTATTTTTACCTCCTGTACCTTGTGTTTTTACCACGAAATAAAGCTTGTGAAATCGAAAGTAGGTCATTTTAGTTGCCAACTAAAATGACCTAGTTATTTTTCAAATCTATTTTATGGTAAACTCAAGGACGTTTTGATTTTTCAAAGCCGGCTAATCACGATACTAAACAATGGCGAAACTGTAGTGAGAAGTTTGCAGCTATACCTCGCGGTAAAATATTTCATGCTGATAGAGCAATGGGGCATTAAATTAAAACGGGGAGTTACATAAAATTTACAAGAACGCAGGTGGCTAAATGGATGCTCTTTTGCTTTCCTGACACAACTTTTACCGCATCGCCGCCGTTTTTGCTATGATTCTTTGCTTTAGGGGTTCTTCCTTTAGTGGCTGTTTGCGCATGCGCTAAGGATTGTGTATGCGCGTGGCGACACAATTATAGGCAAAATAATATGGAAGTCTTTATACTTTCTCATTGCATGCCAGAAAGGACTTAATCGCTAACAAAAGGGCGAATATTGCTACTTGTGTTTCTCATCGTACTGTCATGGTATTCCTAGGTGATCGTGTACAAGAATATTGAAAAGTAGGCAAAATGAAATGAACTATTTTCCTTTCAGTAAGTGGCACCTCATACTCATAAAAGACACACATAATCTTAAAAAAATATTATGTCACAGATATTTGTTTAATGTTTCAAGTGAAAGCTGTAACCAATTTTGTGTTCTACGACTGATTAAAACTATTAATTAAAAATCTGAATTGCAAAGCTTTACTGGAGGCAATTATTAAGATGATGAAGTTTTTTTTTCTTTTAAACAGGCTGATTGACATTGTTGACAAAATGTTCTTTTATGTGTCAAACAGTGTCATTTGCAGTCATTCTGTATATGACGGAAGATTCTTTGCTACTTTGATATGAAATTAATCCAATTAGGCCTGGGTCCGATGTTATACTACTACGAAAACGGCAATTTCCCTTTTCCGATTTTTCTCTCGTCACATACCGTCTCAAACTGAACAACATTTTAAACCGTTATGCCTTCACAAAAGCGGCAAATTGATCAAATCACAAAGGCGCCGGTTGTCGAAAACAGCATCAAAGTTTAACCGCTAAGCTGTCAGGTAGCGAGAGAAGGGCGGAGCTTGAAATGGACAGTCGCTAATTATAGCTGTACCCTAACCGTAGACAAACATGAAGTAAGGTCCTCTCCGATGACTTTAGAAATTTAATTGTCAACAAAATTACTGAGCTACAAAATTACTTAATCTTAATCTTACAAATGTGTTTCAAAGCAATTTGGAATTGATCAACATTGGGTAAAATATTTGGATTCGATTCTGTGTGACTAGATCGTACAGACCATTGCCACATTCTGGCGATAGAAACGGAAAATATTATGCGCTGTGTATATGGAATTACACCAATGGCTTGAAAAGGCGACTTTCAACATGTTGGGTAGCTACGAGTTTGAAATGCAATGTGTAAGTATTAATATTTTATTGTAAAACGTGGCTGAAATAATAAACAGTACATTATTTACCGAAAATATCAGGACAATACAGACGTTTTCAACTTTAACAAGTTTGATATATATTTTCATACAAACATCCAGGAGCAGTCTAATCTGGGTCTTTTTTTGCACCGCAGTATCCGAATATTATATGAGCCGCGACACGACAAAACCAACAATGTGGCTGTGCGCCCAGCGCAGACTCAGATCAGCCTGGGCATCCGCCCAGACTGATCAGTCTTCGCTGTCCGTATGGAGGTAGTATATACTCTTCGCTACCCTTTAAGCGCTTAGCGAAAAGTCTGAGCGGACCAGGCGGATGCCCAGGCTGGTCCGAGTCTGCGCTGGGCACACAACCACTTTGTTGTTTTTTTCGTGTCGCGGCTCATATGCTGTATTCCATCATTTCTTTGGAACGTCGTGTATTTTCCAGCTGGCATAGGCTTTCAATGTCATGATTTTAAATCAGTTTTGACACAACCTCATCTTATAAGCCATAAGTAAGACTTAACCAGGGGCTGCTGCTTAGTGAAAACGTTTTATTCTAAGAAAACGAAAAACATAGTCACGGTGCTTCTTACACGTATGGTCAGCTCAGCGGAGGGTCCAAAACGTATTGAGCCCTGAAAGCTCAAAAGTTTAAGGCTGCTGATCTAGTGGTACCGGGTTTAATTCCCGCTGGAGGCAAAAATCTTTTAAATCGTAAACGGGGTTCAGTTGCGCACAGTCTTCCATTAGCAACTCCCCCCCCCCCTCCCAAATCGTCCGAATAAGACCGAATACTGTTGAAAAGGACATAAAATCTCAAGTCATCCATCCATCCAAAACTGATTGTTCGTGTTCTTTATATCGGAAAATAATAAAATGAATACAATTGAAGCAATATATAGAAATTTTCCCCTTAAATATCATTTTCATCAAATGGTGGTGGCAGTCGAATTCCATTAATCAGATAAATGGTAAATAATATTCTAACTAACTTTTCTGTTTGGTCTTCTATTTTTTCCAAACTGAGAACAAAATACTGGATTTTGGAGTATCAGAATTTATGAAGAATTGTCGCAGCAGAAGAGAAATCATCGGACCATGCTTTATTTACCACTTCTGTTTCCCTTAAACAAGCAGAATAGTATGATTTTAATATACTAAATTCGTAAGTTAATATGTTCTGAAAAGTAAGTATACTTATATACATAATTTTCTTTAACAATTTCATTCCGCCTGGTGTCTCTATTCCTTTTTTTTTCTTGTCCTAAATATTTTCTAGTTTCCCCGATGTGTTGACGAGACGTTAAACCCGAGTTTACTGGGTCACTAACAGAATGTTCCAGAAAACTTACAAGAACTTAGAAACAGAAATATGCTTGAAATTGAAGGTGCATGGGTAAACCTTAAGGTTTTCACGGGGCATTAAAGGGGAACAGCTTTCATGACTTCCTGTTTGCTTCCCTGGATGACATAGCGCTTCTGAAATGGCGTCTACTCTAAGGAAAAAATGTTCCGAGAGGAGCAAAAAGCTTTCCTTTAAGAGTTGACCCCTATTAAGAAGGGAGGCAAAAATGAAAATAGCAAGAATTGTTACCCCTGAATGTGTACCCGTTCATATAAACACCGACCAGCATGTGCATTATACAATTCTGGCGTTTTCCTTCTCCCCTTTTACTTGTGTATTATCGGAACACTGTCGATCCTATGCTGCAAGAGCATAGGATCCCTTGCAGACTTGAATTCATAGTAAAATGGTCAAACCGATAGTAAACATTTTGTCAAAGGTATTGATTTGCTGTAAAATTCCATGCATTCTGCCATATTTGCCAAAAGGAAGAATTCTTGCAACTCTGTTTGCTTCTCCTGGGAGCAAATTATTCCCTTTGAAGATAAACTTCTCGCTATTTCACCATTTCCAAATGTTTCTACCGCATTTTCGTTATACATTGTATTGTCATATCTAAATCCTGGGTGAAAGTTCATAATTTGTTATGCTTTAAGAATATAGATTAAAAAGATAAGTTCAAATCGTACATGCAAATTAGCCAAATCGTGAGCTAGTAAGAAAATCATTATTAGGTTTTGCGATCACGAGATGATACCCGGTATAATGTTCTCATTTCCGCACGTGATGTTTACGTCAGTCAATTTTATTTGAGCCGCGACACGACAAAACCAACAAAGTGGTTGTGCACCCATCTCAGACTCAGATCAGCCTGGTCAAGTCCGAGCAGACTCTTTATTAAGCGCTTAAAGGTTAGCTGAGGGTCTAAGCTACCGCCACGCGGGCAGCGAAGACTCTGATCAGACTGGACCAGGCTGATCTGAGTGCGCTGGGCGCACAACCACTTTGTT
Source organism: Ctena decussata (assembly GCA_963989385.1). NCBI lineage: Eukaryota > Metazoa > Mollusca > Bivalvia > Lucinida > Lucinidae > Ctena > Ctena decussata. The sequence continues at coordinate 3,252,852 of OZ022511.1, read as the reverse complement.
GGTTTTCTCGTGTCGCAGCTCATTTAGCATGTTTAGACAATTACAAGATTTTGAAAGTGGTCTGCTATTCTTCCATACTTGTCAAGCCACATACAAGGCAGAAAAAGAGAAAAAATATAGGCCTATACATTTTTTTCTACACAAAATTGGTTTTGGTAGGCCAGGTAACAGCTTTTAAACAACTGGCATATAGAGTTGGAACAGCTTTGTTTAGAACTGGAATTCTTTTGCAAGAAGTTCAGTGTGAGAGTGACAGAAGTATTTATTAAAAGAATTATTGTTATCCTGATGCTCAAAACAGCTTCATATCCTTGCAGTTTGATCCAGTAACATCCAAATCACGAGCTGCCGCTGCTAGCCTCAGCAGCAGCTGCTGATAGCCTCGCAGCAGCTGCTGATAGCCTCGCAGCAGCTATTGGCGTTTTACCCCAGTAAGTTTGGTTTTAGCCCACTTTCTAGGAACGATCGGCTCGATATAGGTAAGTGTTCTTGTAAGGGATGTATAAATCCCAAAATAATAATGACAAATGATGATAATAATAATAATAATAATAACGTCTGTGTTTAAAATGAATAACTGTAGTTGCAGTTATACAATAATAGGATTTATCTTTCGCAGGCTTCTCCCTTGTGCCTATATATAGTTTACAGACTCCTTTGCGAGAATAATATATACTAGAATGGAATAGCTACAAAAATAAATTTAAAAAAAATAAATACAAAAAAAAAAAAAATCTATTTCCTTGGCAAAGATCAAAACATGGTACATATAAGAGACTGAATTGGAATAGTTTGCTTCCCTTACATACCAACAAAATATAATAAGCTTCTAAATTATAAGTAAAAAAATAAAGGTGTACCGTATTCGATCCGTTTAGCGCACTGTGCTAATACTTTTAAATACTTTCAGTAGACATTCTTCCTAATAAACGCACATTTCAAAGAATTATTATATATAGAAATAAACTGAATCATTAGAGAACAGCTGCATATAGTCATGCAGGATGGAGATGCTTTTGTAAGTGAAAACTGTAAGATTTTATAGTGTTTTCAGCACTTGTAACAAGCAATCAAAGGGATAAACTAGTAAAAATATGTGCGCTAAAAATCATATGCCTCAGAACTTCCCATGATCTGCGCTTATTGGGTCACGTGCGCTAATAGGGTCGATTACAAAATATAAATTTGGACGGCTGTGTGCAACTATAGTCATAGTTACGTATCGCTGACCACACATGGGGAACGTCGTTAGGAGAAGAGAAGAGAACAAAACAATATACATAGGACTTGGACGAACACTCGGCGCCAGGGGTGTGCAACTATAGTTACGTACGCACTTGGCGAACGTCGTTAGGAGAACTGAAACAGAACAGTACATAAAATCCAATGTCGTTACTAGAATTGAAATACACATACAATAAAATCCAACAAATGGAAACCGCTGAGCCACTTCGGGAACATCGTTACGAGAGATGAAAAAAAATCAGCAGTGCGAATGCAGGTTGGGGTGGGGAAGGAGACATTTTCAGCACTCTTTTATTTGGTTGATACATGTAAAAAATGCTGAAAAATAAAGTTTATCATATATCTCAGCCCTGTCTCGTAGATCACACCTGTAATCTCTTTCATCGGAAATTTGTGTTACAACAATAGAAGCAAGAAATTTTGCTGGTCAAATAAAAGTATTTGCTTTCCCAGTGCGCAGTGAGCAAGTAGAAAATTGTTACATTTGTCAGGTCTTGGTCAGCCCATTTATTGATATCACTTATTCAAAGAATGGATATCACAACTTGGAATTATGGATGTCAAATATCCGATTTTATGGATATCACCAATTCGAATTATGATATCACTAATTCGATTTATGGATAGCCATAATTAGAGTTATTGATAGCTATGGGCAGTATTATGGAAATACATATGAGCCGCGACACGAGAAAACCAACAATGTGGTTGTGCACCCAGTGCAGATTCAGATCAGCCTGGGCATTCGCCAAGTTTAATCAGACTCTTCGTTTAGTGCCCAAAGGGTAGCTAAGGGTCTTAGCTACCTCCATGCGGACAGCGAAGACTCTGATCAGACTGGGCGGATGCCCAGGCTGATCTGAGTCTGCGCTGGGTGCACAACCAGATTGTTGGTTTTCCCGTGTCGCGGCTCATATATGTAATTCGAAGTAGGTATATCCATATTTAAAATGTTATATCAAGAAATCGGGCTGAATAATTGATATCCATAATTTGAATAGTAAATATCCATAAATAATCGCAGAGCAGTCGTTATTTAAACTTATTATTTGTAACGAAGAATATCTGATATCCATAATTCTTATTAGTGTTATACATAAACGGGCCCAAATATTGATATCCGTAACTCGAATTATGGATTTTACCTAATATTTGAATTATGGATATCTAATAATCTTAATGATTAATGGAAATCACTAATTCGACATTGGTATCACCTATTTGATTTATTGATATCCATTAGTAATAAGTGATATCCGATATCCATAATTCGATTTATGACCATCCATAAATCAAAGTATGAATGTCCAAAAATCGGATTTGTGATATCCATGATACAAAATATATCTATTAATAATTATGATTTTCGGATATCCTGAGTTCGAATTATGGATATCGATAATTCGAATTATGGATATCTATAAAAATATTGATGTTCATAATTCGAATTATCACTAGGATACCTGTACAGTGTTTGAGAGTCCGCGTATTATTTAATGTCAATAATTATTACAAATGAAATAAACTCAGAGTTAAATATGACCATTAACATCTTAAACAGCGTTGAATTTCGGAGTTAAAGTACTTATTACAGAAAACGTATCTTAAAAAAAAAACATGATAAAGTTGTCTCACAGTACCGTAATACCGATATATCGCAAATCCGTTTTCGCTCAGCTTGCAAGTTAATTTAAGGTAGGTCAATAGTACCTCTGGCATCAACTATCAACTGCAGCTGTACAGAAAGAAACAACTGCTGCTGCCTCTGAGACAACACCAGGTCCGCAACTTCAGCTGAGACTCCCGCAGAAGATACTATAATTAGCTATTCAACATGACATTTATTTTTTCTCATCGTTTTTAAATTTTCCTACAGATCTTGGCCACTCTTTTCTCTTTTTCCCTCTCTTCTTATTTGCCGATTTATTGCTCATTTATCCCCGGTTTTTAGTTTGGCTCTACTTGTTGGGTAAGATCAGCAAGATGTTTGAAAAAAAAGACAAGGTCAAAGTTAATTTTCAGAAGTTAATTTTTCAAGTTTATTTATTTAATTACAATTATTTTTTCCTGCATTTAGAGCTTCTAATGTCATCTCAATGTATGTGTTTGAGGACTAATACTAAGAGCATGCAAGACCATGGTACTGGTATAAACAGAGAAATAAAAACAACAGAATCCTTGAATATGCAAGGTCGTTAGGGTTGTTCAGAAAGCCATTGTCAGCATCAACGAAAAAAAATATATAGCAGCTGATGTCCCTCTGCTGCCATATATTTACGTAAGGTTTATTTTCTCTTTTTTCCTTCAAATATGTGTTTTCAGTGTAGACACAAAACTGTTTTGTTTGTTTAGGTACTCAAACTGGTGTTTGCTTTTTCACATAGCCACTTTGGGTGCTTTGCATGACAGATATGCCTTATATGTAGTTTAGGGCTCGCAACGAATTAAGTTACCTTTCAAATATCCCTTCGGGCACATGGGGGTTTGATCAGCTTTGAGCCAACGTCGATTCGACGTCATGATATCGAATCGGCGTTGGTTCAATGCTGGCTAATCATAGTGCCCGAAGGGATATTACAAGAAGAAGCGTCACACAGTTCTCTTCAATTTGCATAACAGATGTGCCTTATATCTAGTTTAGGGCTCACAACGAGTTAAGTTACCTAACAAATATCCCGTCGGGCACATGGGGGTTTGATCAGCTTTGAACCAGCGTCGGTTCGACGTCATGATATCGAATCGATGATGGTTCAATGCTGGCTAAACATAGTGCCCGAAGGGATATTACAAGAAGAGTCACACAGTTCTCTCCATTTTGCATAAGAGATGTGCGTTATATGTAGTTTAGGGCTCGCAACGAATTAAGTTACCTTACAAATATCCCGTCGGGCACATGGGGTTTGATCAAGTTTGGACCAGCGTCGGTTCGAAGTCATGATATCGAATCGACGTTGGTCAAATGCTGGCTAAGCATAGTGCCGAAGGGATATTACAAGAAGAGTCACACAGTTCTCTCCAATTCGCATGACAGATGTGCCTTATATGTAGTTTAGGGCTCGCAACGAATTAAGTGACCTTACAAATAACCCGTCGGGCACATGGGGCTTGATCAGCTTTGGACCAACGTCGATTCGACGTCATGATATCGAATCGACGTTGGTCCGATGCTGGCTAAGCATAGTGCTCGAACGGATATTACAAGAAGAGTCACACAGTTCGCTCCAATTCGCATGACAGATGTGCCTTATATGTAGTTTAGGGGTCGCAACGAATTAAGTTACCTTACAAATAACCCGTCGGGCACATGGGGCATGATCAGCTTTGAACCGAAGACGATTCGACGTCATGATGTCGAATCGACGCTGGTTCAATGCAGGTTAGGCATAGTGCCCGAAGGGATATTACAAGAAGAGTCACACAGTTTTCACCAAGCAAAGATAAGGTCTAAGTGGGATAGGTTAGGATATAGCTCAGAGGAAAGAAATTAATAGCTTTAAGTATTAATGATTCTTGACTCACATATTATTCTGTATTTATTAAGGTGATATTATGCACTTATTGTACTACCTGTCACATCGTTTATATTTGTATTGCATGTATGTACATGCATATGCTCAAGGGCTACATAACCTATATAGCACTTGAATAAACATTCTTCTTCATATATATATATGAAATGCTACGGGTGTGAAAAGAATTTGTGATGCAACATTTGGTGGTGAGAGAGACACTTCCTGACACTCTTTTTATTGCAAGACTGACATCTTTTGATATTTTGTGCTGGGGCCTAATATTTGTTGTTTCTAGTTGTTGATAGAGAGTGTTGCAACTTTTTCTACTTTGTTGCTGTTACACTGCTGCTTCTGTTCGTGGTATGAAAGTGACAACTGATGCTGATGTTTTCAATATTCTTTTCTTTTTTTAAGATTGATATATGCTGCCTGCGATAGTGGTGTTATTAATAGTGTCAGCCACTGTTTATAGTAAGGATTTAGGCTTATATTACTGTTTTTGCCGTGTGTAGTATTTGCAGACGGTTTGACAGGAGTAACATCTGCTGCTCCGCCAGTTTTCATAAGCAGATGCTGATGTTTGTACCAGAGACCACATCATCTGTCGATATTGAAGATCAGAGGGACATCAGGTGCTGCCATTAGTACTGAGAATAACTTTTGCTGCTGCTGTAAGTAAAAGCAATAGCTGCTGATGGAGAAGTCAGTTCCTGATGCTGGTGTCATAAGCAGCTGCTAGTGTTTTTTATAGTTACACCACCATGTGCCGATATCGGAGAACAGAAGGACATCAGCTGCTGCCATAATGTATTCAGGATAACTTTTGCTGCTGTTGTTGATGAAATCTTCAGCTGCTGATAATGTAGTCAGCTGCTGATGGTGGTGTCATATGAGCAGCTCCTGATGTTGTTTATTAGTGATAGTGACACCACCATCTTTTGATATTGGAGAACAGCGGGACATTAGCTGCTGCCATAAGTATTTAGAATAACTACTGCTGTTGATGAAAGCATCAGCTGCTGATGGTGATGCCAGTTGCAAATGGTGGTGTCAGAATGAGCCGCTGATGTTATTATTAGTGACAGAGACCCTACCATCTGCCGATATCGGAGAACAGAGGGATATCAGCTACTGTCATTAGTATTGAGAATAACCATTATGGATGCTGTTGATTAAGTATTAGCTGCTAATGGTGATGTCAGTTGCTGATGGTGGTGTCATAAGCAGCCGCTGCCTTTAGTAAATGACACTATCGTCTGCCTATATCGGAGATCAGAGGGATGTCAGCTGTTGCCGCTAGTGTTTAGAGTACATTTTGCTGCTGCTGTAAGTAAAAGCATAGGCTGCTGATGGTGGTGTCAGTTACTGATGGTGGTATCATAAGCAGCTGCTGGTGTTGCTTTTAGTGGCACCACCATCTGTCGAAAGCATTAGCTGTTGATGGTGGTTTTTTATTGGTACAATTGCTAATGCCGCAGTTGCAGTTAGGGCTTATCGCTTTTGTCTTATTCTTTTCTGATGATAGAAGTAGCAGATTTTATGGGGGGGGGGTTTAATTCACACGCTGCTGCAGCTGGTTGTAAAAGAGCCGCATCCTGCAACCTAGGTGGAGAGTAAGATTTGCTGTTGTTGTCTAAGGGGAGGAATGAAATAACTTCTACTGCTGTTAATTTGAAGATACAACAGCTGCTGCTGTTGTCACAGCAAATATCACAGAAACCATCAGCATCAGTTTTCACTCGTTGATAAACAACAGCACAATATATCACTCTAGTCACGTACACCACAAGAAGTAGTAACTCTCACTAAAACTTACTGCAGATATCACTCCGTCCACTGTCAGCAGCAGCTATCGCCCTCGTAACAGAAGGCAGCAGCAAAGGTTAGTTTCGTCTCCAGAAGCAGCTCCTGGTATCATGAGTATAACCACCAACAGATGGTAGAAAAAAGATATAATTCAAGCAGCAGCAACTGAAGTCACTCTCACTACTTTCCTTCAACAGCAGGCAGTCCACAAACAGATGACATATACAGATATTTAATCCAGCAGAAGCAACACCTGCCATTCTCACTACCTATCTTCAACAGCAGGCAGTTCATCAACAGATGGCAGATACAGATATTTAATCCAACAGCAGCAACAGCTGTCACTCTCACTACTCTTCTTCAAAAGCAGGCAGTCCACAAACAGATGGCAGATACAGATAATTTGTCCAGCAGCAGCAACAGCTGTAACTCAATACCTATCTTCAAAACGGGCAGTGCACAAACAGATGGCAGATACAGAAATTTAATCCAGCAGCAGCAACAGCTGTCACTCTCATTACATATCTTCAACAGAGGCAGGCCACCAACAGAAGGTAGATACTGATATTTAGTCCAGCAGCAGCAACAGCTGTCACTTTCACTACCTATCTTCAACAGCAGGCAGTCCACCTACAGATGGTAGATACAGATTTTTAATCCAGCAGCAGCAACAGCTGTCGCTCTCACTACCTTTCTTGAACAGCAGGCAGTCCATAAACAGAAGGCAGATACAGATATCTAGTACAGCAGCAGCAACAGCTGTCACCCTCACTACCTATCGTCAACAGCAAGCAGATGGCAGATATAGAAATTTAATCCAGCAGCAGCAACAGCTGTCACTCTCACTATCTATCTTCAACAGCAGGCAGTCCACCAACAGATTGAATGAACAAATATTTAATCCAGCAGCAGCAACAGCTGTCACTCTCACTATCTATCTTCAACAGCAGGCAGTCCACCAACTGCTTGCAGATACAGATATTCAATCCAGCAGCAGCAACAGCTGTCACTTTTACTACCCTTCTTCAACAGCAGGCAGTCCACAAACAGATGGCAGTTACAGATATTTAATACAGCAGGAGCAACAGCTGTAACTCTGACCACCTGTCTTCAACAGCAGGCAGTCCATAAATAGAAGGCAGATACAGATATCTAGTACAGCAGCAGCAACAGCTGTCACCCTCACTACCTATCGTCAACAGCAAGCAGATGGCAGATATAGAAATTTAATCCAGCAGCAGCAACAGCTGTCACTCTCACCATCTATCTTCAACAGCAGGCAGTCCACCAACAGATTGCATGAACAAATATTTAATCCAGCAGCAGCAACAGCTGTCACTCTCACTATCTACCTTCAACAGCAGGCAGTCCACCAACTGCTTGCAGATACAGATATTCAATCCAGCAGCAGCAACAGCTGTCACTTTCACTACCCTTCTTCAACAGCAGGCAGCCCACAAACAGATGGCAGTTACAGATATTTAATACAGCAGGAGCAACAGCTGTAACTCTGACCACCTGTCTTCAACAGCAGGCAGTCCATAAATAGAAGGCAGATACAGATATCTAGTACAGCAGCAGCAACAGCTGTCACCCTCACTACCTATCGTCAACAGCAAGCAGATGGCAGATATAGAAATTTAATCCAGCAGCAGCAACAGCTGTCACTCTCACCATCTATCTTCAACAGCAGGCAGTCCACCAACAGATTGCATGAACAAATATTTAATCCAGCAGCAGCAACAGCTGTCACTCTCACTATCTATCTTCAACAGCAGGCAGTCCACCAACTGCTTGCAGATACAGATATTCAATCTAGCAGCAGCAACAGCTGTCACTTTTACTACCCTTCTTCAACAGCAGGCAGTCCACAAACAGATGGCAGTTACAGATATTTAATACAGCAGGAGCAACAGCTGTAACTCTGACAACCTGTCTTCAACAGCAGGCAGTCCATAAATAGAAGGCAGATACAGATATCTAGTACAGCAGCAGCAACAGCTGTCACCCTCACTACCTATCGTCAACAGCAAGCAGATGGCAGATATAGAAATTTAATCCAGCAGCAGCAACAGCTGTCACTCTCACCATCTATCTTCAACAGCAGGCAGTCCACCAACAGATTGCATGAACAAATATTTAATCCAGCAGCAGCAACAGCTGTCACTCTCACTATCTATCTTCAACAGCAGGCAGTCCACCAACTGCTTGCAGATACAGATATTCAATCCAGCAGCAGCAACAGCTGTCACCCTCACTACCCTTCTTCAACAGCAGGCAGTCCACAAACAGATGGCAGATACAGATATTTAATGCAGCAGCGGCAACAGCTGTCACTGTCACCACCTATCTTCAACAGCAGGCAATCCACAAGCTGTTTGCTGATACAGATATTCAATCAAGCAGCAGCAACAGCTGACACTCTCACTACCTATCTTCAACAGCAGGCAGTCCACCAACAGATGGTAGATACAGATATTTAATCCAACAGCAGCAACAGCTGACACTCAGCTGCTGCTATTAGTAGTAAGAATAGCTTCTGCAGATGCGTTTGATAAAAGCATCAGCTGCTGATGGTGGTTTAGCAGTTGCTGATGGTTGTGTCGTAAGCAGGTGCTCATTTTCGTATAACTGACAACACCCCCGGTGACGTATGCTGATAAAACCGTGAATTGATATCATTCCGTGGCTGTAATCCAAGCAGACCGAACGTGTATTTTGCTGGTTCCTTGGACTGTACAATTTTAGGTAACTATATTTTCTTATATGACCAAGAGGGTCGATTGTCTTTTGCTATCAAGAGGGTAGCAAAAGCAAGAGTTGTTTCGTTGAATTTAAACCAAGAGGGTTTAAATTAAAAAAAAAAAAAAAAAAAAATGAAAAAAAGAGAAACTGAATAAATAAAAAAGAGACCAAGAGGGTCCTATTGATATGATATTGTAGTCAAGAGGGCTACAGTATAAGACCAAGAGGGTCCTATTAATATGATATTGTAGTCAAGAGGGCTACAGTATAAGGCCAAGAGGGCTGAATTTGTTGATTTTGTAGTCAAGAGGGCTACAAATAATTAAGGCCAAGAGGGCCGATTTTGTTGATATACTATATTTTAGCCAAGAGGGCTTTGTATACTTGTTTTAATGTTATGAGGCATACATGTTTTGCAGTTTCGATTGATAAGGATTGTTATGCGATATTTCCAACTTTCTTTTAAAGAGATCTTTCAATATAATGCATCGTTATTAGTTTAGAAGTTGTATGAATTGTTATTGTCAAACGATCCGCTTAATATTAAAATTCGTCAATGATTCGATATGAAAGATTAGTGTCGAAAATTGTCTATGTAACCGGGAGGATTTTACAGTATTGTAACGCCGTGCCGCTTCCAATCAAGTTTGAGCATTTTATCACGTGACTTTATTGCATCTAATTATGACGTCTTGTTTTTTTAGATTTCATGAATGAAAATTTTTGATTGCTAAGTAACCGGTCATGTGACTCGTCTTGACCGTGAGATGTTCCCTTTTTTGGCTAAGTGGAAACAGGCGTGATGTATCAGGTTTTCGCATACCAGTGTATTGCTCGCTTAAGTTATTGTTTAATGTTTTTTCAGTGATGCCGCCAATTACTCTCAAGAGACATTACAATTTGGTCGATAGAAATCTAATGCCAATCTTGGTTAAACTCAAACAAGAGCCTACTCCAGACGGTTTTGCTCGCCCAAAAGCTTATAAGTCAATTAACGGCATGCAGCTAAATGAGTTGGCGCAACTTTGCAAAGACATAACGGGCGAATCTGGTGACGTCATGTTTGAAATGTCTGGGCAGAGAAGAACCTTGGAGAATTGGAAGAAACTCCTCCATTTTACTATCATATATGCGAATGAACAGGGTGTGCCTTCTGGTCAAGAATTGGAGGTTTGTTCTTTCGTATATGTACTTGGCTTGTCGGTATCCGTGTAGCTTAAAACGTCAGCATAGACTCCTCTGTTGAGGCCATGATTTTCTTATTTACGGAATTTACGGCTTTTGAAACTGTACTCATTGTGCATTTTACCGTTATCGCTAATTAGGCTATTAAACTCAGTGTCTGCGTATCTTTGTTATCAATTGTTAATGGCTTAGATTGTTTCTTTTTCCTAATTACGCATAATGTTATCTCTAGTTGTCCTGACTTATCAGGGAATTATTTCATTCATACAAATTGTATTCTCTGTACTTTGAGAGTTGATCATTTCATTCATAAAGTTGCACACTCTGCTATTTACAAGGTCATTCACAATTTCATTTTTAAGGACGACGACAAGATTGATTCTGAAGTACCACCTAAGAAAAAAATAAAGTCTACAAGCTCTACTTGTACATCGGCTACAAAAGAAGACACAGAGGCTTCAGTTACCAAGATAAAGGACAAGGTGAGGAGCCTTTGCCACCAGAACAACCCAAGTGAATAGCTGATTTTACTCTCCCTTGATGAGTTGGTACAAACATGCCGTGCACAATCACATGAGGACACTGACATGTTTATGGAACTTTCAAGACAGGCCTATATTAATCAGGGCAAGTTCAATATGGCATCATTTGTGTTAAGTGTCCTTGGTGGTAAAGCTTCGGATATTATTACTAAAGCTCTGTCTAAGTCTCTGAAATCCAAGAGCAAAACAGATGATAAAAAGATGACCCAAAGGAAAAGTCCGTCTCTCAGTCCTCGCCTCTTTCAAATTTGTACCCCCTGGGTATATGCATTACTCGCCTGTGTACCTGGTGGCTATGTGCCTCCATTTTCAAGTTATGGGACAGGATTTATGCCGAATTTTTCACGCTCTGGCAGAGGTGCCTTCCCTAGATTTTCCTTTCGTCAGAGAGGAAATTGTCTGTTTTGCGACAGCTCGACTCACTTGGTTAGGGACTGAGAAAATGAAGCTGGCAAAACCTAAGTAAGCGGTCACCACAAGGTTTAGCCATACCTATGACAGTAATTTCATTACTTATGAAGGTAATTGGTGTATATTTTGCGTCCTTTTGTGCGACGATACGATAGTACTATATCATTATACCATAGAAGAGTTTTCTGAATATCATTTAACAAAATAGGTTGTCCGTTGTATCGTATTGAATATGTTTATAATTGCACGGAGGCCTGCTTATCTGGTCCGGGGACACTGATGCCTCAGTGAACTTCTGTTCACGTGGGCCGGGGCAGCGGGCTTCCTCCGTCTTTGGTCGCCTCTTGGTGGGTGGCAAAGCGTTCTGCTTTTATCTTTTTAGACTCCGATGCGATGTTCAAACCAGTAAATTCGAGTCTTAGACTGGGAGAATGAGGTGAATTTTCCGCCAGAATCGGTACTACCAGAACGCAGGGATCATCCATCTTGGGTTACTCTGGACGGAGGACAGGTCGCTGCTTCGGCTCACCCTAGGGCTAAGCAAGTTTTATCTAATAACTTAAGAGTTGATGTTAATGTGTTGCCACTGAGGAATTCGAACTCGTTTGTAGCCGGTCAGCTACATGCATGTTGTAGTGAATGGGAAAATATTTTATTGCATGATTCTAATAATGAGTCAGCAATGGTTCGCAGGTGAATTAACGAGGGCATTAGTATACATGACTTTTTCAGCTCATTTAAGGGTAATTTTAAGGGCCGTGCTTATAATTCTCATACACCGCCTCCAATGCTCTTTCAGAACTCGCACACGTGCAGGGAATTTTCGGAGTTTATTATCAATGAGCTGTATGAAGGGATCCGTTGTGGTTCTTTGCACCTTTTTGGAAGAGTAGGTGAATTCGACCCGCCGCATATTATTATGCCTTTGACAGTAGAGCCTTCCAAACCAAGACTTTGTCATGATGAACGCTACCTTAATTTATGGATCAAAGATTGTCCTTTTCAACTTGAAACACTCAGAGATATACATCGTTTAGTGGGACCTGTGGCCACCATGGTTACTTGCGATGACAAATCTGGATATTCACATGTCCGGCTGAACAAAGAATCTCAGAAATATTTTGGTCTCTGATGAATCTGACACAACGGCTATCATAAATCATGCTGGTTGGCGTAGTACTCGTAGTGCTCGATATTACTGCCGATCTCAACGGTTACGTAGTGCGAACCACACGGCTTCCACCCTTGCTGACTCAGTCTTAGATCATCATTATACTGCAGAGAGCTTTTACAAGACTAATGCAGATTTTTCTGGGTTGCGTTCTCCATTTTGTTCACCCTAATATGTAAATGGCTTCTATTTATAATTTTAAGTGTTTTGTTCTCTCATTTTGCGATTTTGTTGTGGTATAATGGCGCATGATTTGATTTCTGTAGACTGTACAACCTAGTTTTGCTATATAATAAATTAAGAATAGCGTTTGCTGCTGATCTTGATAAAAGCATCAGCAGCTACTGATGGTGGTTTTTTGCAGCTGCTGGTGCTGGTGCCATAAGCAACTGCTGATTTTAATATCAGTTGTAAGGGTAGTATATACTTGGCAAGCAGAATTCTCGGTTGGAAGAGAATTATCACATAAATGGTTTATTAGGTGTGAATCTATAGTCTCCCTTGAAGCGAAATACTCAGAAAATTATGTCCGGAAAATGCTATTTATTGTGCAGTCTACAGGTTCAAAAGCCGTTCTTCAATTAGCAATATAATCTGCCTGAATTATGTATTATCTCATGTGCTTTCATTTTGTGTTGTTAGTATAATTTAGTTAAAACGGCTGAAAATTGGAAATTATGCTAATGAAGTTGGTATTTGTCTATAATATCTGGTTTATACTTATAATAATTTATATACTACGTTAATTCTGTTACAATTAATAAGTTTTCCAATAGATACCAAGTTTAGCCTAAGAAGTCGTTCTCAGGAACACAAGTAGGCCTACCATGTTTTACTTGATCTCAAATTTCTGAAATCTGATCTTTGCTAAATTTCCTCACCCCCTAACTCTGGGGTTGGGCTGCAAAATACGTTCACTTAAACTAAAATAAGCTTGCTAGTTAGTGTTAGGCTATAGAGGAAACATTATCTGAAATCATGCCATTTTTCATTAATGTAAATAAAATCATTGAATACAAATTACTTTTTTTTCATATTCTCAGACAAGCTCAAAAGAAGAACCCGTGGGGAGAAGGTTTGCTATTGTTCGTCTGTCTGACTGTCCTCGACTGGGACTGGTCGTCCGTCTGTCTGTCCTTATCTGGGTCTGTTCGTCTGTCTGTCTGTCTGTCTGTAGGACAGTATTTGTTCGTTAGTCCGTACAACACTATTGTTCGTGTTTAGCGTTAGACAGGGCTATTGACCTGCCCGGGGGTGCTGATTGGGGCTAAACGGACAAATACTTATGTGTATAAACTGATGGTTCTTCGGCAGCTGCTGATGGCGGTATCATAAGCAGCTGCTGATGTTAATGTTAATGACACCATCATCTGCCGATATCGGAGAACAAAGGGACATAAGCTGCTGCCATCAGTGTTAAGAAAAATCTTTTGATGCTGCTTATGATGAAAGCATCAGCTGCTGATGGTGGTTTGGCAGCTGCTGATGGTTGTGTCATAAGCAGCTGCTGATGTTAATATAAGTGACCACATCGTCTGCCGATGTCGAAGAACAGAGGGACAGCAGCTGCTGCCATTAGAAGTTAGAATATCTTTTGCCGCTTCTGCTGATGGAAACATCAGCTGCTTCTGATGGTTTGACAGCTGCTGATATTGGTGTACAAAGCAACTGCTGATGATAGTTTTATTGACAACATCATCTGCCGTAATCAGAGAACAGAGGACATCACCTGCTGCCATCATGAGTAAGAATCGTTTTTTCTGCTGCTTTTGATGAAATCATCAGCTGCTGATGGTGGTTTGGCAGCTGCTGATGTTGGTGGCATAAGCAGCTGCTGCTGTTATCATCAGTGACCACATCATCTGCCGATATGAAAGAACAGAGGGGCATCAACTGCTGCTATTAGTAGTTAGAATAGCTTCTGCAGCTGCGTTTGATAAAAACATAAGCTGCTGATGGTGGTTTGGCAGCTGCTGATGGTGGTGGCATAAGAGCTGCTGTTGTTATCATCAGTAACCACATCATCTGCCGATAAGGAAGAACAGAGGGGCATCAGCTGCTACTATAAATATAAAGAATAGTTATTGCTGCACCTTTTGATGAACGCAACAGCTGCTAATGGTTCTTTGGCAGCTACTGATGGTATTATCATAAACAGCTGCTGATGTTACTGTTAATGACACCATCATCTGCCGATATCGGAGAACACAAGGAACATAAGCTGCTGTCATCAGAAGTAGGAAAAACTTTTGATGCTGCTTTTGATGAAAGCATCAGCTTCTGCAGCTGCGTCTGATAAAAGCATCAGCTGCTGATGGTGGTTTAGTAGTTGCTGATGGTGGTTGGCAGCTGCTGATGGTGGTGGCATAAGCTGCTGCTGTTATCATCAGCGACCACATCATCTGCTGATATGGAAGAACAGAGGGGCATCAACTGCTTCTATAAGTAGTAAGACTTTCTTTTGCTGCACCTTTTGATGAAAACAACAGCTGCTAATGTTTTTTGGGCAACTACTGATGGTGGTAACGTAAGCAGCTGCTGATGTTACTGTTAATGACACCATCATCTGCCGATATCTGAGAACAAAAAGGAGCATAAGCTGCTGCCATCAGTAGTAGGAAAAACTTTTGATGCTGCTTTGAGGAAAGCATCACTTGCTGATGGCGGTTTGGCAGCTGCTGCTGCAGCCGCATCTGATAAAAGCATCAGCTGCTGATGGTGGTTTAGCAGCTGCTGTATGGTGGTTTGGCAGCTGCTGATGGTGGTGGCATAAGCAACTGCTGCTGTTATCATCAGTGACTACAACATCTGCCGAAATGGAAGAACAGAGGGGCATCATCGGCTACTATAAGTAGTAAAAATAGCTTTTGCTGCATCGTTTGATGAAAGCAACAGCTGTTTATGGTTCTTTGGCAGCTGCTGATAGTGGTAACGTAAGCAGCTGCTGATGTTACTGTAAATGTCACCATCATCTGCCGATATCTGAGAACAAAAGGGACATAAGCTGCTGACATTAGTAGTAGGAAAAACTTTTGATGCTTCTTTGAGGAAAGCATCACCTGCTGATGGCGGTATGGCAGCTGCTGCTGCAGCTGCTTTTGAAAAATGCATCAGCTGCTGATGGTGGTTGAGCAGCTGCAGATGGTAGTTTGGCAGCTGCTGATGCTGGTGGCACAAGCAGGTGCTGCTGTTATTATCAGTGGTACAATTAGCAGCTTCTGATGTTACTGTTAATCAGCATCAGCTGCTGATGGCGGTATGGCAGCTGCTGCTGCAGCTGCGTCTGATAAAAGCATCAGCTGCTGATGTTGGTTAAGCAGCTGCTGATGGTGGTTTGGCAGGAGCTGATGGAGGTGGCTCTTTGGCAGCTGCTGCTGTTACTTTTAATGACACCATCATCTGCTGATATCGGAGAACAAAAAGGACATAAGCTGCTACCATCAGTAGTAAGAAAAACTTTTGATGCTGCTTTGGAGGAAAGCATCAGCTGCTGATGGCGGTATGGCAGCTGCTGCTGCAGCTGTGTCTGATAAAGCAACAGTTGCTGATGGTTGTTTTGCAGCTGCTGATGGTTGTTTTGCAGCTGCTGACGGTGGTGACATAAGCAGCTTTGCTCTTACTGTTAATGACACCATCATCTGCCGATATCGGAGAACAAAAAGGACATAAGCTGCTGCCATTAGTAGTAGGAAAAACTTTTGATGCTGCTTTTGAGGAAAGCCTCAGCTGCTGATGGCGGTATGGCAGCTGCAGCAGCAGCTGCGTCTGATAAAAGCATCAGCTGCTGATGGTTGTTTTGCAGCTGCTGATGGTTGTTTGGCAGCTGCTGATGGTGGTGGCATTAGCAGCTCCTGCTGTTATCATAAGTTACCGTATCATCTGACGATATGGAAGAACAGAGGGGCATCATCGGCTACTATAAGTAGTAAGAATAGTTTTTGCTGCATCATTTGATGAAAGCAACAGCTGCTGATGGTTCTTTGGCAGCTGCTGATGGTGGTCAGTAGCACTATCAACGGTAAGTTTTGTTCCAGTAGCAGCCCCTGTTATCATTACCATCACCAGATACAGATATCATTTCAGCAATAAAACTAAAGTCACTCTAATTACCTATATTTTAACAGCAGGCCGTCCACCAACAGATGGCAGATACAGATATCATTACAGCAGTATTAACAGATGTCACTTTCTCTACCTATCTCTAACAGCAGGCCGTCCACCAACAGATGGCAGATACAGATATCACTCCAGCAGTATCAACAGCTGTCACTCGCATTACCTATCTTTAACAGCAAGCAGTCCACCAATAGATGGCAAATACAGATATCATTACAGTAGTAGCAGCAGATACCACTATCACTACCTAACTTTAACAGCAGGCAGTCCACAAATTATGGATATCAATAATCCAAAGTGTGGATATCCAATAATCTAAATGAGAAATGGATAGCACTAATTCGAATTATAAATATCACAATTTCGATTTATTGACATCAATAATTTGACTTAGTGATATCCATAAATGGGCAAATTTGTTGATATCTATAAATCGATTTATGGATATTCATGAATCGAATCGGTGATATCCATAAAGAAGTTAGACTAGTTGATATTCATACTTCGAATACTGTACATCTATAAGTCGAATCACGCATATTCATACGGAAGCGTATTGGTGCCTCCACTTATTGCGTTATGTTTGAACTTGTCGACTTCAGATAAAGCGATTTGGTGCAGTTTTCGAGCATATTTTGACTTCTATTTGTCGACATATTTAGTTGTATCGACGTAAATCAACTAAGATCAACGCGAATCAAATGCAAAGTCGCAAAGAAGAAATTGACATCTCTGAATTATTACAATAGTCGACATGAACAGAGTCGTGCTGAAAATAATAATCGTTATTTTGACTTATGAAAACTTGACTTGACTAGGAATGAAGAAAGGATCACACTTTTGAAAAGACAATTTAATCGCTTGCAGCGTAACTTGATGAGTTTGCCAAGTCGAAATATTGCAACTATAGGTAGCTACTCTAAGCTAAAGCCTTCTGCGGTACTTATAAGATGGTAAGACAGACAGTCTCCGACGTTGTCAGTCGTCGTCCGTAAAACCTTTGTAAAATACATTTTGCTTCTAACCAAACTGAATTTAGACAGAGACAAGCAATTTCAATTGACTGCGCTTACAAAATTGCCACTGACAATACAGGGTGTGGCCGAAAGGCTTTTTAACTTACAAGTAGTTCTACGAAAACTAAGATTAGCGTTCTTGTTATAAGCCTGAATAGTCTTTAAGTTATTGTATAAATATCGTTGTAACACGCTATTAACAGGCATGTTTTAACGAACACAAAACCATGTATTAACAAGGCGATTCACGTTCTATAATGACCGCCTTTGCGACTTTTCGTATGCCAGTTGCAGGGCAAGAGTCTGTCAGAATAGACGCAAGCTTGTAGGTTGCAGCTGCAGTTAATCTTATCTTAGAGTAATACAGATTCGAATATTGTAAAAAAAAATGAAAAGCAAGCGACATCGAAGTGAAACATTTTCAGAATGTGACTTAGACTTATTGTGAACTGCTGCTAAAGATTGGAGAAAAATTCTTTATAGCTGACCATGGCCTGAAATGAGGATTTTTTAATAGAAACGCATAGTGCGTGTAGGAATCAGCAAGGAAATGGCGTAATGGCGATGAGGCCAAAAAATAGTGCCCAACATTTGGTTATTTTTGTAGCATTGTGGTTGAAAATAAAGATCAAACATGGTTTTTTATAGCATTTACATTTGCCTGGTCTCTTGAGGACCTTCGGCGTCGGTTTTCAACAGCTTCTCGGGACCTGGCAAATGCTTATGCATGAGGAACCATGCTTGATCACTATAATAGAACCAAAATTCTGAAGCTGTCTGCCCCATGCTGTATGAAGTTAATCCCCGAGCTCCGAAATACTTCATATGACATTACGATCAGATTGCTTAGAAGCAACAGGTATTCAACAAAGGTTTTACGGACGACGACTAACAACTACGGACGACGAAGACTGTCCGTCTTATAAGCACCGCAGACGTCTTTAGATTAGAGTAGCTAAATAAAGCTCCAATATTTCGACTAGACAAACTCATAAAGTTACACTACAAGCAATTATATCGCCTTCTCTAAAGCGTGATCCTTTCTTCATTCTTAGTCTAATCAAGTTTTCATAAGTCAAATTAGCGAGTATTATTTCCAAGACGACTCTGTTTATGTCGATTATCGTAATGATTTAGATATATCGATTTCCTCTTTGCGAATTCAGTTTTAATTCCCGATGATCTTAGTTGATTAACGGCGATCTATCAAAATATGTCGACAAGTACAAGTCAACATTTGCTCGAAAACTGCACTAAGTCGCTATATCTGAAATCGACAAGTTGAAATATAACACAATAAATGGAGGCACCAATACGCTTCCGTATATTCATGAATAATTATGGATGTCGCTTATTTGTATAGTGGATAGCACTTTTTCACTTATCGATATCATAAAACGATAATGAATAGTTAACCGGCACCCCATAGAATTTCGGTGATATCTATCTTATATTACTTACGTAAGATATAGGAAATCCGCTGGTGACAGACGGACGCATAAACTGGCGGATGGACAAAAGGTGTTGCGGAATATATTATCATATACCTTAAGAACCCTTAAGCAAGCTTCATACATGGAGTCTAGTTGACATGGTGCATTGCTGGAATTGCTTATAATTGTCAATCTTTAAATAAAGACTCTCTCAAAATCAAACTCTTACAACTGTGAGCTCTGGCCAGTTGGACATGATCAGGCGACATAGTTTCAACGTCTAAGTTCTCGCAAAAAAAGTCTTTTTTAATCGTAAACGGGGTTCCATAGCCCACAACCTATCATCATCACCCTCCCATCGACCGGATACATGTACATGTATGACTGAAACCTGTTGAACAGATCGTAAAATCGCAGGTCTTTTCTGAGAAAAAAGAGAAAAAAGTGGGAAAAGAATAAAAAAAAATAACCTGAAAATGTCATTTCTTAAGCAGATGACCCATTCGAACATTCTAAGACTTGTCTCCGAATCAATCCTTGGTCTGTGTTACGTGTATTTATCACAAAAAGAAAGAAAAAAAATGAAATAATATGCCGTGAATCCAACTCGCTGCATTTAGCTTCCCTATACGTTCCGACTGGACAGAAAAGCGTTAGCTGGGCACCTCGCGTTAAATCAACATTGACACAACCTTGATTCAATGTCACGACGTGGAATCAACGTTGAGTCAGTGTTGATTCAACTCTGTGTGCCTGCTGTGAGGAGACAACCGATGGTAGGATAAACCCTTTTCACTGAAGAATTTACAGTTTGAAATTTGCAAAAACCCAATGACAACACTACCGAAAATGTTACATGACGTTTGACTCTCCGTATTTTTTCAGTATTTTCTTGTGTATAAATACCATAAATCATTGCAAGATATTGTTTAGCATTAATGCTTCACCCAAGCACTTAGCTGATTAAAAACACACAAAAAACTCTTTCCTACACATAAATTTGTCTTTTAAACGGTATGCCCAATGAGCGTTGGCATTTTTTTTAAAAGCGAATACTTGTAAAATGAACGAGAACTGCTAATGTTTTACACTTTCTATACATGCAGCTGCACTCTCAAATATCAATAGATTGGCATTTTTGTTTTTTTGTTTCAAATCCAGGCATGTAGCAATCGTTCATTAGGTAGAATTTGCAATATATTAGAGTATGACGGCTTCACACATACTTTCCTGCATGAATTTTAGTCAAAAACTATAATTTACAGAGAAATCCTCAGCAGCAGCTATTGTCGCAGTAGCAGCTGCTGTTGGGAGATCAGCAGCTGCTGTTGGGGACAGCAGCGGCAGCTCGTGATTTGGACCCCTCTCGTTTGATCGGAATAGTTACTGATCTATTTCTCTCTTAATACTCTCATTCGATCATATCTGATCATTACCTGTGGTAGACGTTCTCAGCTGAATTGTTCCGGGAAATACTCTGTGAACCACCGCAACCCTTTAAAAGATCGTTTACACTAAGAAGGGGGATTATCACTCTGAGCTGGGATTGATCAATTCCCGTAGGGCTACACAAATGAGCAGTGCAGACCATGATAAGGTCCAGTGCTGCACATATGAAGGGGTAATTGGTTCATATTTCTCCACAACAACACATGATGTGACCCTTCATTGGAATCGTCTCGTCGCGACGGTTCTAATTAGGGGTCACAACATATGAATTATCCTCAAAACCCAATCTTATATGGAGCTCTGCAGTCCCGATAACGGGCGAATAAACAATAATCTCCAATCAATCAATATATTTTGAACAGCCAAGGTGATACATGTATCCGAAATCCTGTTCGGAAATATTTCACTAAATTTCAGTCGTATAATTGAAATAAATTCCCTTGCACCACAAAATGTTGTTTTGCATTGTTTAGAGAATTAACATGTACAAGATCGATAAAATTGATAGGTTAGATTTTATCAAAAATAAGAGGGTAATATTTTCCGAAATGTATTTGAACAGTTTTTATTTGAAATGGTGATCTCCGTCGCAAAACAAATGAAATACAATATTAACCACTCAACGCTTGTCAATAAGAAAAACTATTAAACGGCATTCGCCAGCATTGATAATCCGATGCGACCGTCACACTGACAAACAGATCAAGATCAGTATAATGATTTGCTAGAAAAAAAAAGAAGATATTTGCTTGTCACATTGCGGCATGTACGCAGTGATCTTGTGTGCGTCAGTGTTCGCGCGTATTTTTCATACAGTATTCTCATGTATATCAACAATAAACATTTCAATGGGAAAAGTTATTATGTAAAGAAAGAAGAGCCCAATTATTATCACTTCTGTCATCAAACTAACTAGCTTATTTGATTTCCTAATTTTTCCAATCCGTACCGATGGCTTTCTATTTGTTGTTTTCCATTCTCTGTGTGTGTGTGTGTGTGTGTTTAGTTTACTCCTTGAAAAAAACTTAGCCAAGTCAAAGAGGGACTGGATACTTAATTCGGTATTTTTTATTAATCTGTTCCCTGAATCTAACACCACATACTGCTGCAGTGTTGTACGTCAGTCTTCAAAACCGTATCCAATCGAAAGGTCAATGGGCGGGCCAGACAGACTGTCAAGCTACTGTAAGGCGGTGCGATGTAATAATAACTGTTAGACGGTGATCACTTTGATGCTATTTTTGACCGCCGGTGTCTTTGTGTCTCGATCGAGCTGTCATTTTCTTGAAGGCATAACGGTCTCAAAATGTGTTCGGCTCATGTCAGTATGGGATGATTGAACAATCGAATAAAGGAAATTGCTGTTTGCGTGGTAGTAAAACTTGAATATAATCTTAAACTCAAAATAAAGCACACTGATTGGCTGCTTCCGAGCATGTGCTCGGAAGCAGCCAATCAGTGTGCTTTATTTACAGTTTGAGATTATACTCAAGTACATGCTCGGAAGCAGCCAATCAGTGTGCTTTATTTTCAGTTTGAGATTATACTCAAGTTTTATAACCTCGGACCCTGGTTATCCATAAATAGGACATAGCCAAACAGCGCAGACCAAGATCTGACGCCGCAAAACGTCAGGGTCTACACTGTTAGAATAAACTTTACAGAAATTTCTATAGAAATGACCAAAAGTATGTCAACCAGATACCCCTAAAATGATAATTGGACTCGTCCAATTTATAAATGAGCCACGACGCGAGAAAACCAACAATGTGGTTGTGCGCCCAGCGCAGACTCAGATCAACCTGGGCATCCGCCAAATTTGACCAGACTCTTTGCTAAGAGCTCAAATTGTAGCTAAGGGTCTAAGCTACCTCCATGCGGACAGCGAAGACTCTGATCAGACTGGGCGGATGCCCAGGCTGATCTGAGTCTGCGCTGGGCGCACAACCACATTGTTGGTTTTGTCGTGTCGCGGCTCAGATATAGAATAGTCCACTAAGCAAAATTGCGTTTAATTTTCGGTCTTGCTGTACTTTATGAAAATGCGTTTAAGGCAAATGGATACACTTTCTGGGAGATGCATCGACCATTTCCATTTTTGCTTTCCTTCTCGATGAGGGTTAAGGCTAAGAGTTCCTTCAGGGAAGCAAACATGAAGTCACAAAAGTTGTTCCTCTCTGTGAAAATAGCGGACGGGCGGAAAATTTGACTCCTAGGTCGCACCTAGCTAAAAGCATGTGCGGCAAAAATCGTATGTTACGTACCTATTTAATCTTAATATTTTGTTCGCTCAGTCGAACCAGAGTCTTTGCTGTGCGTTAAAGGGTACCTAAGGGTCTAAGCTACCTACATGCGGTCAGCGTAGATAAGATGTCCAGCCTGATCTGAGTATTCGTTGGGCACACATGCCACTTTGTTTGGTTTTGTCATGTCGCGGCACACTTCAGCCTTCATCGCGCAATCTCATGGGGAAGAAACAACATTTATAATATCCCTTACAAAACGGTTTGTCCCAGTTCCGTTACATATTATAGTGTTAGTTAGGCTGTATCGGTTAATGACATCTTGATATGGAAATAAACGATCTAAATGTTGTTCTACTTTTCAGAATGAAATCTCTTTTTTAATACTTTCAGGACTGAGAGAATAAAAGGAACGGACAGAAAAACACATATCTCAGATTTATGCATGGTAAGTCAGTTATATTACATTGTTATAATTGAGCCGCGACACGACAAAACCAACAGTGTGGTTGTGCGCCCAGCGCAGACTCAGATCAGCCTGGGCATCCGCCCAGTCAGGTCAGAGACTTCGCTGTCCGCATGGAGGTATCTTGGGCCCTTAGCTACCCCTTAAGCAATTAGGAAAAAGTCTGATCAGACTTGGCAAATAAACTTTGCACGTGTGAACGGCAAACCATGCCACGTTTTCTTTGTGAAATATACTTTGTTCAAAATCAAACCGATTTTATTATAAGCAACGTTTTCTGTGCTTCTCTCCATAACTAGTTTCATTGTTACATATTCTATGGCAAATTTTCTGTCCACACGGACAAATTTTGTTTGTCATAAAAACTTTACCATATAAATTTTGCAATGAAAATGTGGCATATTTTTTCATTCACACGAGCAAATTCTTCTTTTCCAAACCTACTTTGTCACAGAAACTTTGCCCGTGTATACGAAGCTTAAGGCATTCAACATGAGAATCCTATTAGTCATCATCTTTCCGTATTCTCATAACGGTCTTAGCAAGTCTTATAACGTCGCCAGTAAACGACTGCAACGTCGCTTATAAATGACGTCGCGGAATGGCGTAAAATTATACATACCTATGCTGGCTAACCAAGCGCTACTTGAAAAACAAACTCGGTAGTCAAGGACTTTTCTTACCCCATTTTAATCGACAAATCCTGTGACATAAAATATCAGTTTTTGAAATAATCTATGTAGTGGTAAACAAGCTGTGTACGTTTAAATTTTAAGATCTGAGTTTTTCATCGCATTCCCATTGCCGTCAATGGAAACGGCCTCAAAATGTTACGTTTTTCAATCTGATCTAGCGACTAAACGAACTCGGTGACCTATCTTTTTTATTGCACAATTCGATGTAACACATGAAAATGCATCCCTGTGCAAAATTTAAAAAAATTCTATGTATGTGCCATTTACGTATTCTTGACCTTAAGAAACGGCCACATTGCAGGGATCAACGAGGTCATGGTGTCTCCCACAGAACTTTATAAGAGTTGACATAAGCTTCGCTCTGCGATGACCTAGTGATAATTGAATTTGAGAATATTATGGATATTTTAACCACTGATTGGTCTTAGAGACAGCTACTGAGGCTGGATATGCAATGGTTCAAAACCGCATTATCTATGAATCAGACTTGAGCTGTTGGTATGACTCAGTGAAACCACGGACCCGTTAGGAGTTATTTTCAGCTGCTTATTCACCACCCGCTGATAAGCTGTGAACACACGTGCAAACACACATAAAAACGTTACTTGAATTCCATTGGTCGTTCCTGCATACGTAATAATGGCCTGAAGTTGACATTTCATTATGACTAAGCTACGCACCTCGCTAACTGAGACTCTGTGTGTGTGTTGACAGTTCGTAAAACCACCCGCTGAGCTCACACATTCCATTTTTAGAAAATATTAGCATTTCAGCTTATACCTGAATGAAATAGGCTTGTGCATTGGGTGGTGCGAAGTGAGTAGTGGAACGTGATGACAGTCTTGATTTACGACTGTTGTGCTTGCAGCTATGGAAAACGCTTAGACTTTTCCTATTCCGTCTCTCTCTCTCTCTCTCTCCAGAAGACAGATGAATGCTATCTAGACCAAAGGCAAGATTTGACCGTCCTTAATATTTGATATGCTCGATCACGGTTTGTAAGGTTGTACAGGTTGATAATCCAGGCGCTTTAGCGACTGGATTATCAACCGTGCAAACGCACAAACTGTTTATACCTCACGCATCCTATTACGAATGTTTGCTGGACAACTTTGCCCTTCCAAGATGAAGCCAACTTTTCAAGCCTGGAAAAGCAATTTTTTTCTTCAAGAGTTGGCACCTTTCCGAAGGTTCCGAAGAAAATGACAGAGTTGCTTCCCCCGAGAGTGTACCCATTTACCTTTAAGAGTAGCCCCAATTGAAGAAATGATTCAGTTTATGTGAAGCAAATGCTACTTCTGCAAGGGAGACGACTTTACGCAAATAGCAATGCTATTTGCGTAAAGTCGTCTCCCTTGCAAAGCTGTTACGTAAAGTCGCCTCCCTTGAAAAAAAAAAAAAAAAAAAAAAAAAAAAACTGAAGTGACAGAATAATATCCATGCATCTTATGATCATAATCGCTTGCCACTTGTCTTGAGACAGACATCCCAAAACAGTGCCCATACCATCACCGCAAGAGGGCAACAATAATATTATTGCATAAAGTTATATGATGGGCCACCAAACCAAACAGTTTCAAAATATATAAGAAACTGAGGCCACAATCAAAGAAAAAGGATAGGGAAAAAAGTCCTCCCAAGGCATAGACAGAAGAATTGCGAAACATGAACATGACAAATCAGAAAGATAAATCCTGCTGCATATGAACATGAATAAACTGTCCCTTGGCATACAGAACGGCCCATGCTCAGACCGGACTGCACACATTAGTGCCTAGTCATTTCTGAGCATGCACAGTTCACTAAGGCGCAGTCAATGCCAGGATGCGCCTCCCATACTGTAACCATAATGCTAAGCAATGCTGAGATCATGACTGTATAAGAGTACTAGTACTGACATATTTCTTTTTAAATTCCATTTACTTGAACATTTTTGTCGAACCGTTGCATATCACTCATGGACATAGTTATTGAGACTACAGTTTTCATAACTTTGCTTTTGCCAAAGCATTTGAGCCGCGACACGAGAAAACAAACAAAGTGGTTGTGCGCACAGCCCAGACTCAGATCAGCCTGGGTATCCGCCGAGTCTGCTTAAACTCTCCACTACTCTTAAAGAGAAGCTACGGGTCTTAGCTACCTCTATGCGGAAGGTGAAGACTCTGATCAGACTGGGCGAATGCCCAGGCTGATCTGAGTCTGCGCTGGACGCACAACCACATTGTTGGTTTTGTCGTGTCGCGGCTCATTTTATTGTATTATCTAAAAATAAACTGACTTTTATTGGTGCATAGAGTGAAAATGCCCTTTGACATACTTGATGTTTACTGGCCTTCTTCTTTGTTTTGTTTTTTTATCCTATGCGACATTATAAGTGATGAGGAATGAATTTTCTTTTTAGTTAATTGGTTGGTTGGTTGTTTTAGGTTTAACGCCGCTTGAGACAGTATTTCAGTTATATCTCGGGCCGCCTCCCAAAGAGCGGGAGAATGAAAGAGAAATGATAGACGAGCGAAAAAACATCCGAACAGACCCCACCGTGCCACTGCAAGCACAGTAGACCATTGCCATACTATTATCCAAATTAGTAGGAAGCCCCGGCACTGAGAATCACCCAGCATCATCGCCCGACCCGACCACCTCAATTGATTTAATCGGTGTACCTCATAAAGCCGTAATTCAGTTTGTGAGTGATTCTGATTCGCCGGCATTTACACATCATATAAAAACCCTCCACCCCCCACAGAAATAAATACAGAAAGAAAGAAAAGAAAAAAACAACACAAAATATAAGAATTAAAAAAAAAAATGAAAAAAGGAAAGAAAGAAAATTCATTCCTATATTTTGATAAATATCAATAAAGACAACCAGATAAACTCTGTGTTCACTAAGTAAACAAAAACAAACCAAGGTTAAATGAACTGCTAGGCTATCATTTTCCAGAGGGACTAAAAAAAGGCAGATACTGATTTCCAGAGCTCACTGATTATCAGTGGAAATTTGATAAAAATGGAAGGATGAGAGAGACAATTGAGCTGAAATCAATACCATTCTCTTGTATTCCAGTTCAGCAACTCGGTTTTCATAGTTTTTTTTCTCTTCTTTTTTTTTCTTTAGATGAAAGATTTCTGATTGGTAGATAATTTCGAATATTTAGGTGTAAATTTTCAAAACAATGGACTTCTGAAAGAAGCTGCAAAGCGACTAGCAGACAAGGCATTAAAAGCACATTTTCATTGCTGAGCAAGTTACAAGACTTTAAAGAAATACCGGTCAGAATACTCCTTAAACTATTTGACACGTTAATCTTGCCAATTCTTTCTTACAGTAGTGAAATTTGGATTTCGGACTTCAAAATTGACTTACTTGATAATAATTACCCTTTCGAAAAAAATCATCTCGGAAACTGCAAATTTATACTAGGTGTACAGAAAAACAAGCAATCTCTGTAAGTGTGATTTAGGTCGATTTCCCATTTTAATTGTAATACTAAAACAAGTTTTTAATTATTATATAAGATTGCAAAAACTTCCAGCAGGTAGATTCCTAAAATCAATTTTTCTTACTGATCAAGAATTTTATACTTGTGGAAGTAAATCCTGGGTTGGATGCCTAGCTGGTTTTGCAAAACAAGAAAAAATAGATGATCTAGACTCCTTTAGCGAACACAGCTTTGTGAATAAGGTAGAAAGTATTTACAGACAAAAAAAGCAAATAGATAACACAGACAGTAAACTGCAAATATTCTGTGCGGGATTTAATAATTTCTGTCAGACTAAATACACAGTATTTAACTTTCCTAAGTACAAAGATCTTTGTTCACCAAATTTCGTTTCAGTTCCCACAATTTAATGATAGAAGCTGGCAGATACAAAAGACCCAAAACTCCAAGAAATGAAAGATTTTGTCATTTTTGTCCCGGCTTCGTCGAATCAGAAACACACTTTTTACTTCACTGTGATAACTATGCTAATATAAGAGAATCTTATATTAATAAACATGTAAATTTAATGAGAAGCAAGCATCCTTCCCAGAATGACCTGACCACTATAATAATTTGCTTAACCCAGAAAATTTTTCTTTAGCAAGAGATGTATCAAATTATATTGATAACTCTCTTACTATTAGAAAGAACAACATTTAATTCTTGTTGTTGAATTAGTTGAATACTGATTCAAACTTAATTTTGTTTCGATTGTTTTATGTAATCTTAGTTTTGCTTGTATTTTGTCTGTTATATTCGAATACGCTATAGTGTAATTGTATGGCTTTCTGAATAAAGTGAATCTGAATCTGAATCTGATTGGTAGTAGTTGGTTTAAACAATATTTTATTAATCAATTCACATTATATAATTTACAATCTCAAGTATCAGGATCTGACAGTAAGCTATAAGCTTATAGTGGTCATCTCCTGAAAGTCATCATAAGTTTACAACATATATGAATGATCAACATGGTTACTATCATTGAATGCAAGTAAGATAATGAAACGGACATATTAAAGAGCTAGCTATAACGGTCGACCATCGTTATAAAAACACAAACAAAACCCTCCCATTAAGTATCTACGTCAAAACAGCCCGTGTAGCAAATTTCTAAGCTTGTATGTTCCTGAAATATTGTATATCTGCTGCACATTGAGAACTTAGTGTTCGTTACCCGTTGGTCGATCATCACACACCCCACTCGACTCACAACGTCGATTCAACATTGAAACAACGTGGATTCACCTGTGTGAAATTGAATCCACGGCGAGTCAACGTCGAATCGACGTTGCGTGCCCGCTCGGGAGATATATCAAAGGAGCTAGGAGAAAACAAACAAGTTTTAAATGAAATATACAAATAGTAAATAATAATAATAATAATAATAATAATAATAATAATAATAATAATAAAATGTTGACTGAACAATACTATGAAGTGAACTATGTCATGCAATCGCCACCCTGCAACCAAGCCAAGGAATAAGATTAAAAGTGTTAGGCCTATAAGAGGAGATTAACTGGAAAAACGTTTCGATTTGATAATAAAATCTTGAACTTTTAAGAATAGCGATTCATTTTCTTCATCTGATGCTATTTCTCTTCCAAACAGAAGTTCCTGGGTTGTATGGGTAGCAAGAATATCTCTTAGATCACCTCTTATTTCTGTATAATTTGGACAGGTATAGAAATAGTGGTATGGACTTTCGAATCCTCCGCAAGAACAAAGAGCATTATTTACAATATTTTTATTGAAAAGATGAGAATTTAGAGAACTGCACTCAAGTCTTATCCGGGTGTGGAGTATTTGCCCTATACGAGAACCAGAGTTGTAGTATTTGGGTGCTTTCCTAACGTTTCTATTTAGCAAGTTTTTAAAAGAGATAACTGAAGTAGCTGCCTTAGTTTCATCTGGAAGATTATTCCAGGCTCTGACTGTTGATGGTAAAAACGAGTTAAAATAGAGATTTGAATTTGCATGAATAGTACGGAAATTGTTGGCGTTTCTAAGACTGTAAGTTATGTTCTCTTGCACAAGAGGTGGGACTAAATCAGACAGATAGTTTGGAGTAAGATTACTTAACATTCTAAAGAATATAACAAGTTTATGTTTAGTTCTTCTTTCTTGCAATGTTTCCCATCCCAAATCTGAATACAGTTTTTCAATACTACAGAGTTTTGTTGCGCCCGTGATTATTCTTGCAGCTTCCGTATGAATAGAATCAGGTTGCTTTTTATCATCTTGTGTGCAATTGTCCCAAACAGAGTCACTATATTCCAATAAAGGCCGAATAAAAGAAATGTACATTTTTTCAAGTGCTTGTCTTTTAAGTTTAAATTTAAAGGATCTTAGGAGGTTGAGTCTTGTCCAAGCGTTTGCGCAAATATATGCTATATGTTCTTTCCAAGTACAGTTACTCGAGAAAATCAGACCTAAATGCTTATGTAAAGAGGTTTCAGTTAAAACAGTATTGTTCATTATAAGAGGAGGATGAAGAGGTGTATTAATTTTTCTAGATATGATCAAACTATCTGTTTTTGAAGGATTAAAATCAACAAGCCAGGTATCTGCCCAGCTCGAGATAGTACTTAAATCAGCATTTAAAGCAATTGCAGCCTGCTGAGGAGTATCTACAACCATATAAAGGCTTGTATCGTCAGCAAACAGTCTAATTGAAGAGTTAATGTTTTGAACAATATCATTAATATATATCAGAAACAGTAGAGGTCCTAGCATTGATCCCTGTGGAACACCTGCTTTAACCGAAGTCCAGTCTGAAGAATGCCCATTTAATACGACTCTCTGCTGACGATCGGATAAATAACTCAAGAACCAGTCAAGAAGTGAATCAGAACATCCTTTACCCGCAAGTTTATGTAGGAGACCCTTGTGCCAGACTCTGTCAAAAGCTTTGCTGATATCGCAAAAGACAACCCTTATCTCCTTGCCGCTATCTACAGCTTCGCAAAAAGTATGATAAGTATGAATAAGCTGATAAGTAGTCGAGTCACCTGGAATAAAACCGGACTGAAGTGGAGTTAGAAGGTTATTTTCGGAAATAAAATTGTAGAGGTGTTTATGGACGCATCTTTCCATGGTTTTGCCTAAATAGCTTAATAATGATACCGGCCGGTAATTGGAAGGAACAGATTTATTATCTTTTTTGTGGATTGGAGAAACGTTTGCTCGCTTCCAACTTACAGGAAAATAACCAGATTGTATCAGTCGATTGTAAAAGAACGATAGAGGTCTAGAAAGTATAGGTT
This sequence comes from Ctena decussata, assembly GCA_963989385.1. Classification (NCBI taxonomy): domain Eukaryota; kingdom Metazoa; phylum Mollusca; class Bivalvia; order Lucinida; family Lucinidae; genus Ctena; species Ctena decussata. Next base: position 3,222,063 of record OZ022511.1, on the reverse strand, counting down.
CCCCTTCCTTTAGCAGTCGAGGGCTTATTAAATCAGGACCACACGCTTTTGCAACGTTGAGATTCCTTAAGACATCAGAGACATCTTGACAGGAAATATAAATGGATGTCAAAAGATTATGTTGAGCAAGTGGTAAGTCAGGAAGTGTTTTGTTTTGCTCATCCACTACAGATATTGAGGCAAAATAATTGTTAAGAATAGTAGCCTTTTCTTGGTCATCATCTGCAGGTTGACCGTTAAAGACTAGAGTGGGTATAGACTGCGATTTCTTATTTAAATGAAGCAGCTGTTTTGATGTCTTCCAAAATATCTTATTATTTATATTTTCGTTTGAGAGAATTTGCTCTAATTTATCAAAATATGCCTGTTTCGACTTTCTAATTTCATTTACAACTTTATTTCTTAAGAGTTTATATTTAGCCCAAAGGAGATCATATTTAGTTCGCTTAAATTTTCTATATGTACGTTTTCTTTACGAATTAATCTTTTTATGTAAGAAGTAATCCAGGGGTGCTCAGCTGGTCTTATAGTAACAATTTTGTTGGGAATCGATTCCTCACTTGCCTTAAATATTGCACTTGTGATATTTTCTGCTATTTGGTCAAAATTTTCGTCGAGAGTTAAATTTTCCCAGTCATTTCTCGACAGCAATTCCCTATATTTATTAAAGTCTGCTAATTTATAATTCCAAACTCGTCTCCTGTATGTTTTTACAGATTGGTTAAGAAATTTCAGTAGAACGAGAATCGGACAATGAAACCTGGTTTGATCTGGGATGAAGGAATCTAAAACACCGCTAAAGAGAATAGTAGTCCTATTACGAACAAGAAAGATATCAATGAGAAAAGATGTATTTTCCGTAAAGTGCGTTGGTTCCTGTATTAGTTGGTGAAGGCCGTACTGTTGCATTAACTGCTTAATTTTGTTATTGTTATTACCAAGCATGTCTAGGTTGAAGTCACCGGTTACAATTATGTCCATGATGTTTGTATTAAAGGCTCTGTCTATTGATTCCAAAATACAGTCAAAGTAATCATTTTTGCTATTTGGGGGTCGATAAAATCCACCAACAAGTATAGGTTTAGATCTCACGGTAATTTCAACCCAGACCGCCTCTAGACTGTCCATTTCTAGATCATATCGACGCTTGCACTGAAATGTATCTCTCACGTATGTTACGACTCCGCCACCGACACGATCTTGTCTGTCCTTTCTAAAAGGTGGAAGAAAATTTTCAAGAGATATAGATTCATTACTGATGCTTGGTTTTAACCAGCTTTCAGAAAAAACAAGCAAATCGTATGCGACAGCCTCACCTCTCAGTATGTCTATTTTCGGAAGCAAACTCTGAATATTCAAATGGAAAATACTCAGATGGTTAGAAAGATACTGGAAAGAATCTGCAGAACTTGATTCAGACTGGCTGCTGACAGAGTCTGGCCCGGGATTTTGGTGTATGTCACCACTTCTTAAAATAAGATTTATAAGCCAAAGCAATATTGTCAGACAAAAACGAACCCTCAAGAACATTTGTACGAAACAAGTATTTAAATGAAAAGGAGAAAGCTTTACATGATGATTTAGCAGTACATTTTTATATGTCTCATTGCTACGCTGAATCTCCAAAATAAGGCTAAATGTAGTAATTTGGAAGGACAAAGGTGATCTATTAATTAGCATCAGAAGGGGAGCTAATACCAAAAAACAGCTGCTTTAATGTGAGTTGCTTCTTGGCGCCTAACCGAATTGTCGCCGAAACACCAGAAAAGCCTCCAAGACCGTCTGATTCACATTTTCCTTTCATTAGGTGCATGAGAGAAGATTTTCCAAGTACAGTTGAAACAACAGTCTTGAAGGCCAGTCGGATGCCGGCTCAACAGAAATGAAAAGACGCTGTGGTTGGTAGCTGTTCATTCTCAGTGTCAAGGAGGGGTTGGCATGACATAGCAAACTGAAAGTCAACACATAATCAAAATACAAAGACAAGAAAGAATACAGTATGGAAAACAATACTATAAACATTTTTCCTCTAAAAAAAAAAGATACCAGCTAGTAAATGGGTGAACTTCATAGCAAATTCGATTCTAATCTGAAATGCGAAAATTTCACATTATACGTACGAAGAAATTGTCGACTTATTTCCATCATTACTTTTCAAAACAAGAAAAAAGTTTCCCTGATGATCATTGATTGGTAGAAACTGATTGTGGCCTTTACCTAGGACGCAGCTATCTAAATGCATATACGCTGGTGCGTACCAAGCTTTTTGCTAACTTACAAAATTTCAGTACCCACATGCATAGTTATAATAATAATCTGTAACGCATAACACATCGAAGAAGACTAAAATAGGTTTATGCGTTCTTACTCCTACCCGCATCCGTGTTCGTAGATGTTAAACTACCCAGCAGACAAGAAACTTCTTTTAAACATTGAGTCAACTTTGAATCAACGTCGTCCTGACGTTAAGTCAACGTTGACTAAACGTCGACCCGACACCCCTTGTCAAAGGTATATAAGGGAAGTCAGATAGGGGCTTACATGCGAAACAAACTTATCGGAGAGGATGAAATAATACAGTAGGTTGCCTCCCTTTGTAAATGAGCGTGAGCCTCCGTCGTAAGTAAAAATTCAGGTTGACTAGTTAATACAAAAAGTCTCCGGCTCAGTCAAAGCACAACAGCGACATGGATCCTAGGGAATCACTTTACAACTCCACCACTTGCAAATTATTATTATACACAATTGCAATGGAGATCCACCTCGAGTGAAAGTTCCTCACGGTTTTTCAGCCACCTCGCACTACGGCGAAACTTGGACAGTCCACACTGCACTCACAATTAAAACGAAGTATGAGAGCAGCGAGGCCCTGACTAGACGGACTAACATTAAGCAATCCGGACCGCAAGGTACTTTCATGTGACATGGCTCAAAATTCTTCTTCCAACTATAGATGAATCAACGCCACACTCGCTCTGCTCAAATACAGATCTAAGACAGGTCGCTTCCCAAACAGCAGGAGCCGATTGTGAGCAGTAGGATTTGTAAACAAAATCGTCTAATAAATTACAGTATACAGTAAAGGAGGTAGCCTCACTGGTGGCTCCGATATCATTATACATGCTGACTAGGGTTGTTGATCACGTGTTTTTCTATTAAAGTTACTTCAGTCGCTACCCAGTGTATCCCGAAAAAAAACTAATTCCGCTAAACAACTTCGTTGCATTAGGAAATGGAGAACTCGTCTTGAGAAAAGTACCGCGATGCAGATCGTCAGTTTCTCCAGCATTCTATGACACGTAAGAAACACGTGAGCATCTACCCCTGATATTGTACAAGCAAACCCAGGATACCGAGCACCCCTTTCACCGTGTTTTAGAAACCCACAAAACTACTCAGTGAATGTAGATACCTGTGACTAGAACCAACAAAGGCTTAATCGGACAGGAAAGACTCAGATCAGTCTGAGCATTGCGCAGTCTGGCATGAGTCTCCTCTGTTCGCTTAAAATAATACTCGAACTGTAAGAGATGAGAACTGTAATGGTACATGTATAGCAATAATTCAGCTCAAAAATGGGCGCAGTAACAAGGGGAAGCAATCCAACATTGTAGTACATGTTTAAGCAGGGTTATATCCATTCAATGTTGTAATATATCTAGGCAGCAGGCACACAACGCTGAATCGACATTGAATCAACACCGATTCAATGCCGATTCAACGATGTGTGCCCAGTGCATAAGTTGCGTAGTCTGCATCAACGTTGCTAGAACAGAACGTATGTTCACAAGCCAATAGAGTAAACTAAGATTTTATGTCCGTTTCAGTATTTGAGTTAAATCGACACATGTGAGGGTGGTAATAAAAGGCTGTGTTCTATAGCATCCCGTTTTGCGGTCTGAAAGATTACCGCTCCAGCGGGAATCGAACCTGGAGCCGCAAGGTATGCCATGTCGTTTGGGATCATCTAAGAACTTGAATTTAGTCACCATATTTCACCGACTAAATATCTTATACTCAAATCATTTTTATCTCTTTTTAAGTTCACACATCAGCCCGACCCATTTAGGGTCCTATATTTAATGTTTACTAACAATGGATCATGAGGAACCTGTAATACACCAAACCGAAGTCCACCACCTTCAACAATCAAGCCGTTAGGTATGATCAAAATCACACCCTTCCATCATATTGATGATTACCGTGTTTACACTAAGACATCACTGTCTGATCAAACATAGCAGACCCCAGTCACACCATTTCCAGAAGCAGTAGCACTCTGGGAGCAGCCTGAACAGAGACTGTATGGTTTAACAAAAGTCTAGAGAGCTCGAAGGAACATTCTTTAGTTCGGACGAACAAGTATTTGGAGTAACCGATTGTATTGGGCAATCACGGTAAACAACAATACAGGCCACACAGCAGGGAAAAAAATAAGGAAAATAAACTATTTTCTCTACAACTGTTGGAAACCCACAGACTGCAGGTTCCAACACCTACACAGCTGGCGAAGGAAACTAAACGACGGATTAGCACTATAAGAGCGTTGATTCAACGTCGCGAGGTTGAAACAACGCCATTACAACGCTGATCTGCCGAACAAACAAATTCTTTCGTTGGACTAATATTTTATGTGCATTGTTAAAGAAGTTAATCCGCTCGGTTCAAGGTAAGTATACTGTTTCACCAATTTAATGTATCACCAGGATAGTGCATACTGCATAATGGAAGCCAATTAAGGCCCTATACGTTTCACTGCAGTGTCCATATCCATTGGGAAGTTACCCAACTCACGCGGTGCGTCGTTAGAATACTCTGCGAGAGAAACCTTATTTTGTATGATATGTCTGGAATCAGCATTATCCCTGACGAAAATTTTTCCATCCGACGAGTACGCTGCCTTAATTTTAGAGGAGCGCGTAAGGCGACGCGCTTCGTACAACAATTCACTGCGTTTTGCTGTAAGGTCCTCATTGATGAACACTGACCTCAGACTGGGGTTTGCATGTTCTCTGAGGGCTTTACGCTGCGAGTACAATTTTTGTCTACTACGGTAAGTTGAAAATTTCACTATAATGTCACGATTTTTCTTAGTGACTCTGCCAACACGATGGGAGCGGTCAATCTCTGCTATTGACAAGTTTACATCTAACTCTTCCGCCAGATTCATAACAATTTCGTCGGTATTTTCGTTATTCCGTTCCGGGATCCCTGAGATCCGAATACAGTTTCGTCTGCTGTATTGTTCAAGGTCATCTATCGTTGACTCCATTTGACTAACTTTCTGTTGTAGAGCAGTATTAGAACTTTTCAGGCTATCGTTCTCTGCTTTCAACAAACCGATTTCCGACTTGAATACCTCCGCAATTTCTTTGAAGGCCTCTGCAACAGCCTCCTTAACAATGGCTCTTATATCTGATCTCAAATCGTAACGAAAACTATGTTGCTGAGACTGCACAAGTTCCGACACCTCTGGCTGCATGATTGACTTGAGTTCACCTGCTACCCTAACAATATCCGCCGGGTTCATAGGTGCAGACAAGAAATGAACGATTTCGGTTTCATCCCGACTTTCCTTTTCTAATGGAGATGCTTCAGCCACATTCTGGGGTGAAGGTTTAGCTTCAGATCCGGTTTCCATTTTAGAAACAGAACTGTCAGATAAGGTATCAGAGTCAGAGTCAACTTCACTGTCTAAATCAGTATCCGACTCAGGTCGGTTCTTTTTACTTGGCTGAGATAAATCAACTTGTAGAGGAGATATCGTCTTTCTCTTTTTCTCTTTTGACTCAACAACACTCGGTGTACTTTGGAGCGATGCAACGATCTCCTGCAGATGATCTGTTTTACGTTTGTAGGGTCCCTAAGTGTCCGACAGCCCTAAGTGTCCGACAAAATTTATTTTTTTCTATAAATGTCAGAATAGTGAAAGAAACCATATATTAAAGCATAATTAGTAAATATTTCAAAAAAATAATTAGTGAAAAATACTCAAAATCTAACTTAGAAAAAAATTTGTCGGACACTTAGGGACGACCCAAAGGTCCCTAAATGTCCGACAACCCTAAATGTCCGACAAGTTGAAAATCAATATAAGTGTTCGTTATTAGAGTAAAAACAATAAATATGATCGTAAAAAAGTGAACTACATACTTTTATATAAAATAATAACACTAATAATGATAATAATAAATACAGAATGCCAGAAAATGTATCAAGTTCGTTACTGAATACATATAAAAAAGCAGTAGAACATTTTTTAAGTGTCAGGCAAAATCTTAGGGCTTCTAAAACTTCGCGAAAGTGAGCAAAACCGTTATAAAATATTATAAATGCATATAAAGTAATCATTTGGTACAAATAATTCTTTAAAAATACTAATCATGTAAGCAAGATGAAAACAAAATCTGTCGGACATTTAGGGACATGTGTCCCTAAGTGTCCGACAATGTATTAATCTATTTTCAAGTGAAGTAGAAGTGATAAAACCATTCATTATTATATTCTAAAGATACATTGGTAAATTATTAACTAATTTTCTGTATTAGAATACATATCAAGAACCTTAGGGAAACAAAATGCCGCAAAATGTATTTGGTACGTACAAAACTATTACCACACAATTGCTTGCAGTTTGTTTTTCCCAAATTTTCTTTTTACTATATTGTATATTTTAATACAAACTGTCAGACCAGTTGTCAATAATCTAGTCAGACCAGTTGTCAATAATCTATCAACATTTATTTAATATATCGGCTGTTTCAACATGTTATGGTCATATTTAATGATTCTACAATTACAGCTCACTCTTTAAAAGAACCAAAACCTGTCGGACACTTAGGGATAGAATTCCCTAAATGTCCGACAAGTTCTGATTTCTTTTTGAAGTATTTTTGCTACTTTATTATCATATTTGAGTGGTATTTTAATAACCATTTGTTCCTAATAACTACTCGGTAAATAGCTATTCATAGCTAGTATTAATTGTTACTGTCACCGACGTTAAATAAATTTTGACTTTGACTTTGACTTTACTCTGTAAGCATTTATAATGGGTTTGGTCACTTTCCTGACAGTTTTACAGTTTAAGAAAAAAACAACAAAAACAAACAAACTTACGAATCTAAGGATCTTAACTAAGAGTGAGTGAGTGAGTGAACTCGGGTTTAACGTCCCACCAACAACGAGGTCATATGGAGACGGGACCTCGGTTTAAAGTCTCATCCGAAAGACCGGAGAAGCGGGGGATCGAACTTGCGACCCCTGGATTGGTAGTCTGGAGTGTTATCCACTACGCTACAGCCGCTCCTCTTTTAACTAAGAATACTTATTTAGTAAGTGCAGAGAATATGTTTTAGGGACAGACAATGCTTAGGGATTCTAACAAAGTCAATGTAGTAAACCTTTTTGGACATAATAATAATAATAATAATAATAATAATAATAATAATAAGGATCTTAACTAAGAATACTTATTTAGTAAGTACAGAGAATATGTTTTAGGGACAGACAATGCTTAGGGATTCTAACAAAGTCAATGTAGTAAACCTTTTTGGACATAATAATAATAATAATAATAATAATAATGATAATAAATAATAATAATAATAATAATAATAAATACTCAAAATATAACGCCAAAAAGAAAAGGAGATTTTTGGACATTCAGGGATACCTGTCCCTAAGTGTCGACCGGTTACGAACTTATACTAGAGGTGAGAAGCAGATGCCGTACGGATAGCGAAATGCGCCCCAGGCCAACACTCCATCCCCTCCGTCTCCTCCGCAGTTGCTAGTTGTACGGGTGATACGCACGGGTATCTTCAGCGATACTTAACGGGTAGAAACGAGTAGACTCGAGGCTACATCCCCACCCCCATCCCACCCGCCAAAGAGGTCGTGTCTTCGATGGTTCCCGTATGAGTAAATACTCATAAGTGATGTCTGTGAAAAGTCTGTACAACACTGGCTGTGCGGTAACTTTCAGTCCCGGGTTCGCATATCTCGGGCCTCACTCTGCTTGCAGTTGGTGCGGGTTGTTTGGATATTGTTTTCATTCGTCTGTCATATCTCTTAGGGATGGTCGGGTGGTGCGATGGTGGTGTGTGTAACCTCCAGTGCCGGGGCGTCCTACTGATTTGGAATGTTGTAGGGCAAGGGCCTACTGCGCTTGCAGTAGGTGCGGGTGAGGGTTGCTGGACATTTTTTCTCTCGTCTATCATTTTTCTTCTTTCTCCCTCTTTGGGGGACGGCCCGATATGGACTGAAATACTGTCTCAAAGGGCCGTTAAACCCAAATCAATCAATCAATCGATCTTTCTCACTCTGTCGGGGAGACAGCTCAATATAGACTGAAATACTTTCTATCACTCTTCAAACTCGTTTTATGTGAAGCGCAAGCATGTTTAATTTGTTTTAGGCTGACTAATCACGGTCATACACAACGAAGAAACGTACTGTAGTGAGAAGTTTGCAGCGATAGAGCCCTAACGATAAAATATTTCATGAACAAAACGATAGTATTAAATTCGGGCATTCAATCATTTTTTTTTTTGTACTCAGCCTTTTTGCAAACTACTTATATCCTGTTATTCGTAATCATGATCTTTAAAGATTTACTCCCTTTATAATAATAACAAAAATGACTTGATGAAATATTTCATGCAATACCTCCGACATAGTCTAACTATACATTTGAATTAGAGTTTATATAATAATATTTGATAAAAGTGATTTTAAACAAAAAATAAGATAATTTTTTATACAATCGCGGTCCGCGGTTGAAATCGCATTATTGGAAAAAAATAATTTATTCATACGTCACAATCACGTGCACAAATAAGAAAAACACCTCTACATGATCACATGACACACATGGTGAAAATCGATATTCCTACAGGCCGTGAGGAAATAGGTAATTTGCGTTTTAAGAAAAAAAAAGCTTCAATTCATGCTGTGGAGTCGCACAACTAATACCTATATGGATAACTGTATATGGCAAACGATTTGTTGGTTTAGCTTTACTTATGCTCAGTAGGTAAGGATCTGCTATTATATTTAAGTTAAACTTAAATTAATATCGACTTTTAAAGGTATGTTTATTTAATTATCATTTAAAACTCTTACCAAAAGAGGGAAATATCTAATACCAAAACGATGCCTAGCTTACATATGAAGTGTGTGCATCCGGCCAATCCATCCTGGTTATCTGCGAGAAGTCATTTGTTTATTGCTGCTGTATATTCAGTAGCATATTCGTATGTGTATTACAGAAGCTTTGTTACTCCACTGCTACTGTTTGTTATATGTTGTCAAGAAAAGGAAAAGTTAAATTCAAACCTTAACTTTGGACGTTCTTTCGAAGTGTTTTTGAGATATTTTTCTTAATTCTGATTGTATTTAATGCTGAGACTATCTTGGCTCAATTTAAAGAAGAAGAAGAAGAAGAAGAAAAAAAAGCCTCAGCAATGGTTTTATAATAAAAAGAAAAATAATAAAAATGATAAACTACTATTGACAATAATAGAAAAACGTTTAAGCATTCTCTGACAATATCAAATAAAAGAAACAAAAAAAAAAAAAAAAAAAAAAAACCGGCCAGATTTCTTTTTCTAAACATTTTTTCTATCTTTTTTTAATTTTTCATTATTATTATTATTATTATTATTAGTTTTATTGTTATCAGCAAACTTGTGCTGTTCGCCGTTTTAATTTATGCCAGATCAAACAATCGTTTTCATAAACTACACATCTGATCCAACTTTGCTTGTGCGTATGCCGATCCGAGCATACAGGGTGACATACGTCACCATTGCCAAAATCTGTTTTAAAAAAAAGAAAAAAAGAAATACCTATCTTACCCATAAATTATACGACACCGTCCTTTTAAAGCAGGCATCTGTTTACCTGTAAGGTATCATTTGTTTATTGCTACTGCATATTCGTATGTGTATTACAGAAGCATTTTTCACATTGTATACAACTGCGGCTGTTTTTTTTTTTTTTTTATTTTTTATCTATTCTCATTAAAACGGATTTTTACTTTGGACGTCAGGCGTTATTACAAAGAATTTGTTCTTCTTCTTATCTGTTTTTTTTTTTTTTTTTTTATCTTCTTCCCTGTATTTTTTATTTATTTTATACGTTAGAGAATGTTTTGTTTGACATCAAAAGCGAACCGATAATAATGATAAAATAAAACAGAATGCAAGTTACATGTATATTTTTATTTGATATGCCAGGGAATGTTTTGCTGTTATTATCATCATTATTGTTATTATCGCTATCATTATTATTATAAAACATTATTATTATTATTACAAATGATTTTATGATTGTTATCATTATTAATTTTATCAGTTTTGAATTCTGCCAAAGCGAACACTCGTTATCGTAAACTACGCACAGGTTCTGTTCCTACATTCATATGCGCTTGCTGATCCGAGCATGCACAGGTTGCAGACGTCATCATCACCAAAATTCTTTCATAAAAAGATATATATCTAATATATGAATGAACGATGCTTATCATACCCATAAAGTGTGAGTCACCTGTGCAGGCGCAGTATTTGTTTATCTGTGAGAAATCATTTGTTTATTGCTACTGTATATTAAGCAGCATATTCTCGTGTGTATTACAGAAGCATATTTCACATTGGTATACCCCTGCTGCTGTTTCTCATATTATTTCCTATAGGTGAAATACAAACTTTACTATGAAAGTGTAGGCGTTATTACGAAGAATTTCTTTATGAGATGTTTTTTTTCTTTCCTTTCCTGTATTTCACTCTTTTTTCTCCTTTATTTCAAATGCCAGATGCAAAATGAAAGGCATAAATATAAAAGAGAAATGCACTATCAACGGTGTTACAATAATAAAAAAAAATGATAATAATAAAGTATTCTTTAATAGCGAGCATTCGCTTGCAGGCGCATATTATAGAGCGGGAACTCTATGGTAGAGGATTGGTAAAGCATATTTTTTCCTTAAAAATACATTACTTTCAATGGAATTTCTTTCGTGGCGACATCAAACGGAAGTGACGTATTTCTGTCGCTACGTAACGTAATGACATCAAACGTTCCATTCCAAAAAATCAAGATGGCGCCAACGTTTACCGCTTTTGTGCGTAGATCACTACATGGTGATTCACAAAATGCAAGGAGGCTGAGCGTCGAGTGAAGTTTGAAGGAAATAAAAAGCGCCGCAGAGAAGAAACTGACAAAAAATATATAGCCAGTTTTCCGAGGGGGAGACATTAGATGGGGAAAGCTGTTCTCGGTCAGTTTCTCATCCGTTTGTCAGACGGAGTTCGCAGTTGTTGAGTTGCAATAATTTTATTACAAATTTCAAACGACAACTTGTGAGCTTAAATCCAGAATCATACAGTGAGTATTCAGATCAGTGTCTACACATCGACTATGCATTTTTGTCTGAAACTTAAAAATATAGTCCCGATCCTCTGACGTTACGTTACGCTTCAGAAGGTACAGGTCTACAGCCAAATTCTACCCATACATTGTGAAAAGCGATGTGCTCGCCTAAAGGCAGTGCCTATTTTCGTATTATATCAAACAAACACAACGGGCACATGACGTCAAAATGACGTCGTACCGACCTCGATGCGACGGTATTACGTCGTTTTGATACGACGTCATTACGACGTCATGTGCCTGCTGCAGAACAGAATGAAAGAAATGGCAGGAATATGTTTCGAATTGTTAATAAGGCGGGAGCTATACTGATCTCACCATCACCAACCTCCCTCCTAATTTATCTTATTACAGTGTAAAACACACTGGTGCAGGTTTCCAGGTTTATTGAATATAAACGTAACTATACCGAATGAAGTGCGACAGACGCGCATTTCAGTGTCGCTAAACCCAAGAAGTAAGAAAGAAAGAAGGTGACTGGGCAGGTCTCGGAAAGCAACGAGCAGCCCTCTCCGAGCCACACTTACTGACGCATTGCGCAAGACACAGTAGCTGCAAACACCAGGTAAAATGCGCCTCCGTATTAACTTTCGAGCGCACGCGCCTCCCCGCCCCCCGACCTCACCACAGCTCAACCCCTGTGTCTCGTAAGATGAGGCAGACAAGGGCACCAGGTGCAGCAAGAACTTATGAAAAGCCAAAATAATCCAAAAGAACAGAGGCCAAACTCCGCTAAGAATCATGTCGCTATGACAAGTCCTAGAACTGAAGAAATCAATGGAACAGGCGTCGCTAGTGGGTGCCGAACCCACAACTCCCTGCAAGAAAGGCGAACTCAATCCACTTGACCAGTCCCTCTGCTGCGCTCACTGAACACAGATAAACGCTTGCAAAAGACACGTTTAGGTGCTGCTGGTCCAGCTACTTCCCAGCGGGCACATTACATTCAAAATGGCGTCGCACTGACGTCATTACGACGTCATGTGCCTGCTGGGTTATAATAGCCCAACTGCCCCTTGTGTCAAGTGCCTTAGACTATGTGCAGACTGGTCGTGGCCTGCCACACTCAGCCATCATAGCATCAAATTAAATTCTTCACAGCCCTTCAATGGTATTTAAACGGCTCAACACAAATCAATACGAAAACCGCTACAACCTTGACGTTTGGTGATAAAATATGGGATGATGCGAACATTTATATACAGTATATAGCAAAAAGTATGGGTAACTTGATATTTTTTTTAATAAATAAATAAATAAAACGGCAAATCGCTTCACAAAATACACTTTATGTTTTCTGGTTCCCCGTTGAGCAATGCAATATAGACAGAAGCGGGGCAATGAATAGAGCCTCGCGCTTGTACATTGTATTTTTACCATTCTATTTAAATTTGTGAAATCGAAAGTAGCCAACTTAAATGATCTAATGTATGTTTTTTCAAACAGTTCTATATGCAAAACTAAAGGATGCTCTATTTGTTTGATCAAATACCCCTCCCCCGCCCTGCAACCCCCCCCCCCCCCCCCGACTCAAAGCGCCGCCAAACCCCCAAAAAGAAAAACAAAAAAGACTGATTAGTTCATGCATGCGGTTCTAGCATCTATTATTTTGGCAGTATTTTTGGGACAGTCATTTGCATTTTTCTTCCAAATTAAAACCTTAGTATTATGTGTATCACGAGAGGTGAGGGAGCAAATTCCATCATGTAGCATGGTTTTTTTAAGCCATATACATGTAGATGTATTCAGGCCGAGAAAATCCGCTATATACACTGTGTTGCTTCTTTGGCCAAATTTTCTTTGTTTATTGTTGTTCAACTGAACCGTTGAGTCCGATATTTATGACGCACTGTCAATGTTTAGCATCAAACTTGGTGGATGGATGCATCATTCTTCCCTAAAAAGGCTGGAATGCTAAAAATATTATAATTATGGCTGCGTTTTATGTGAATGACAGAAAAAGATGTTTTTACTATAAAAAGTAGCCCTGCACTCATTGAAAGAAATTCACCGTTTACCGGGAGTGTTGCAGGTCGTAAATAATTGAATTCTTATCAGCCGCTTGTCAAAAATTATTTGATTGGACTGATCCTATCGCCATCCAATGTTTTTTTTTTGTTTTTTTTTTCTATCTTATTTGAAACGCAATTAAAATTATTTGGTTTGGGTGTTACACTGTCAAATACTTTGAATGAACATAAATCAACCCGTATTTGATCAAATTGATTTGATTTAATTTGATTTGATTTGATGCTTAACGTCCACGGTAAACAACTATGGTCATGTCGGGACGGTCAGTTAACCTAACCACACTATTCCTGGGCAGGCTTAAATCTCCTAAGCGGTTAACCAGTACTAAGTGCACATACTTTCGTCAGTAACTGACAACTGCCCTTCTTGAATCAGCGGAAGGAGAAACGAAAGTATGTGGCCAGACCGGGTTTCGAACCCAGGACCTCTGACTTATGAGTCATGTGCCCTACCGATTGCGCTACGCGGCCCGGCTCTGATCAAATTGAAAAGAGTAACATGGGCTTTATTAGATTAGCCGATATAATCTATGACATGCTCTTAGCATAATAAATGCCCATAATCAAATCAATTCGCATCTTCTCATTATCATAAATGGCTCCGCCCAGTAGTGTTTATATGCCGTATAAACGCCTAAATACTTTCTTTGAAACTAAGTATAGACATAAATCTATAGGAGCTACTGTAGATGTTTACCCTTTGGTGGCTATTGGAAAACTGAGAATAGTTCTGTTCTGTTCTGTTCAATTCTCGTATCGACGTTAGCCAAGTGGCTCAACGGTACGTAACCATAGTTTCACACACTTGGCGCCGTGTGTCCGTCCAAAACTGAGAATAGGTAGCTAATTTTGCCTTTTATAGTCCACTCCTGCCTTTAAGCTAGCATGGTCGAGTCTATAAAAATCGAGTTACTGCTCGGGCCGCTATGACGCGCAGACTGGTCCAAATTAAGAAATAAATCAGCCCTAGCAGTGAATTGTTGAGTAATAAGTCACTGTTTGGAGGTCAGTTGTAAAGTAGATGATATCACGAGCGCGGCGCGCGAGTCATATATCTACTTACAACTGACGGACAAACAGTGAATTATTACTCAACAATTCAATGCTAGAGCTGAACTATTAAGATTCTAACAGTCAGAAACGCCGAAAAACTATTCTTTTCATTCTAACTCGCTCTAATCAGTTTCTGGAACCTTTACAGTAAATGTACTATGAAGGTTTCAAATATAGACATTCTAAACAAGCATTGTACAGAGCCACACTCACTAAATTTCGTGAATCTATCTTCAATATCAATCAAACGACTCTTCATGTTTTACAGCTACCCCCCCCCCCCCCCCCCCCACACACACACACACACAAGTGCACCATATAACTCTCTGACTGAGTCAAACATTTTGCAATATTTATTTTTGCAAATATATATAATAACGGGTTTCTATATCATAAATAGCTCCGCACAGAAGTAATTATATATATATGCCGTATAAACGCCTCAACACTTTCCTAGAAAGTAATTGTAGACCTTGAATTGCTAAGCATGGTCGAGTCTATAACAAGAAAGATATGACACAATGTGTCATATCAATAGACTCGACTTACTTGAATAGCATTGAAGATGAAAGATGATATCACGAGCGCGGAGCGCGAGTGATATATCTACTTACAACTGACCGACAAACAGTGAATTATTACTCAACAATTCAATGCTAGAGCTGAACTATTAAAAGATTCTAACACTCAGAAACGCCGAAAAACTATTCTTTTCATTCCAACTCTGCCAACCTTCCTGCCAGCGCGTTCATGCTCCCGCCAATGTTCTTAACTCTATCTAAGACAAATTCACGTGTTTATGGCGATTTTAGAAAGAAAAAAATACGTCACTACTTGCAGTGACGTAAGCAATTAGACTCACGCACCCCGAAACAGTAAATTGTTGCAGAATAAAACACGGTAACTCTCCATTGCTTCTATAGACGCACTGTGTTAAAATTGAAAACAAAATACATGAATAAATATTTCAAAGTCAAGACGCTACAAACTCGCTAGAACAATTAGGCAGTGGTTCAAAATTTATAGCTGCCATAAATCACTGGTGTGTATATTGAGACAGATAAGACTCAGACAATACGGAGATGACTGGATCGAATAGACAGTCTTGAAACAATATATCACCATCCCAGTGTACAGTTTGTGCAGGGAACAATTGTCACCGTAAAGACAGATATAAACATAAAATATTAAAATTGAAGGCCGGTGGTATTTTATCTAAAATATAGATGCTAAACATATGACTGCTTATGTTATGATTTATAGAGAGCTCGGTAATGTACCTTTACATCTCCAAATGCGCTGAGTTTTGAATTTCTGGTTATAGAATAATAAGCAATAAAAAGTACACAATTTGTTATACTCTATACCAATGAATGAACTTTTTACATGTGTTTTTTTTTTTTAATCAGACTGGATATAATCAGTTCATGAAACTTTAGATATTTTGGGATTTTCGGATACTTTATTGACGCATAATACTTTCAACTCACAGGCATGTGTCAATGGTAGTAACCTGCAGCTCTACAGGAATCTCTGTATAAATACCTACTGATTTCCTGAACTTTTCAAATATTCCTTATAGTTTTACAAAACTGGAACCGAACGGAATGAAATAGAGAACTCCATATAACTCTGAGAGAAAAAGCTAGTTCACAACCTTTACAATTTAAAACATGTGTAGGAATCTTAAGTGGCTGCTATTTCGGGGGCTACAGAAAGTTTTGGAACATGGATATCTGCGCAAATTATCTGATGCCGTGAGACTTTATTTTTCTTATCTCTTACTCTCTTTACTCTATTCTTCTCTTACAACTTCTTTTTTTCTTCTATTTGTATGAACCTACACAATATGGATATTCTGATCTAAACATTATACTACATAATTAGAATGCTGAAAGTAAAAATTACTGATTGACGTCACATGGGGTGCCTCATGATATGTGCACATTTGTGAGGACTCGGATCAGCGTGGGCGTCAGCACAGTCTGGTTAGAGTCTTCCCTTTTCAAATACGTAGTCTTCGAAACTTACGAAGTCTAAAGTGAAGGTAGGGACCCTAGATTAAGAAAGTAATAAGAATAGTGTAGAACTCCCGAAGTAATTTAAAATAGCCGTGCAGTTTCTAGAGAGTGTCACAGTTTCGCACAGGCAATCTGCGCTGTAAAAAAAATCCGTAAATTTTACTGTAGAATGCCTGGCAACCAGCTGCCAGTCCATTCTCATTAGTTTTACGAGCGCCTGTAAACATTGGCAGAAATCATCTAGCACAGTAAAGTACAATAAAACAGTTATTGTTTTGGTTATATAGCTCCTCAACACTATAAATGTATTTTCGAGTGCGGTCAGTTAACACAACTCTGCATATCAGGATTTCCACAAGTGTTTTACAGGCAGACGCCCGTAAAAATAACGGTAAATGGACCGGCAGTTGGTTGCTAGGTATTCAACCTAAAATCATCAGATTTTTTTTCGCAGTGTGTGGCTCTAGATAAGTATAGATTACTGACCTGGTTGTTTATGAAGTGTGCCACGGTATATATGGTTTTCAAAACAGCCTGGTTTTAAATCACCAAACATTAAGAGACATCTTTTGATTGCATAACACCCTAATGACCGTTTATTGGGATATGGAGAGATGAAATACGGAATTAGCAGGGGTCCTAAAGAGACTTTTTATTTCATACAGGTAGAGGCTACGGTGAAGGGATTTATGACACTCATAATCACTTAGATAAGAAAATAGCCAATAAAAACGTGACAGGGCGGGGATTATACAATTGAAACACATGCACATGTTGAAAGTCACGCCCATTTCATAACGTCATGCTTAGTAATAGGACTGACCTCTAAGATAGTTATGCGGGATACAAAAAAATGGCAAATATGATTTAATAATACTTACAATAATAATAATAATAATAATAATAATAATAATAAAACACTCCAATCAAACAGAAGAATGTAAGCTGCTTTATATTTTATCGATATTGCAAATAATAATAATAATAATAGATAAGGGCGTAGAACCCTAGTTCATCCATCCACCTTTGTTCCCTTCTTGCAACAAAATTGGAATTGTCACGAAGCTCAGATGTCCAAACATTGTACAGAAAACAGACCCATGCACTTCTAGACCCTGTTAAAGTTATTACTACTACTGCACAAAAAATATTTCGTTCTGCAGCCGAAGTTCCTAAAATGACAGTGTTGTTGCGGCAGTGTTTTTGAGGTAAAAACCGGACTCTTGTATACATGTATCAATATAAACATATAAACTTCTTCTGTAGCGATTTTTATTTCCTGTTTTATTTTGCTGTTTTAACCACACCTTTTCAGACTTTTTTTGTTATTTGTCACTTTTAATTTTATTGTTTCTGTTTTATTTTACCCTTCCCACGGGTGTATATTTTTGCATCGTTTAAACATATATGCGTCTGTTTGGTTTCTACTACACAGCAAACTGTATTGCGTATACAAAACAATCTTTCTCTTTCCTGAAAAAAAGAAGGACGAATGTATGCATCGCCTTTTGTACCTCATTGTACTTTTACAAACCTTGGTAGAACGTGTGGTGGTGCGTTTACGCACTTAAGAACTACCACATACCCCACCTTTATTATGCAAAATTGTCTATCGTCGAAACAGCAAATTATTGCGATTAACTCTTTCCCAAGACGGGTAAATTCTTTCTCAGTTCCTTTCAGATGTAAAATATTGATTGCATGCTCACTCACACAGTTTGCTTTATTTCAGTTAGCTTTCTTTTTTTTTTTTTTTTTTTTTTTTTTGATGAAGAAGTAGATGAGCCGACGCTTTCATACCACCTTTTTCATGAAATATAATTCGGCTTTCGAATTATATTTCATGACAAAGGTGGAATGGAAGCGTTTGGGTGTTTATTGGGTCCTATCTGCCTCAACATACGCACCGGTGATTTATGACCATCGGTCGTAAATCATAAATCACTGGTGCGTATATTGACCCAATAAACACCCAAACGTTATGTACAATACAGCACATAGAGCATCGGAGGTAATCAGATCACATTAACAACTTGCTGATCAGCAAACGAGTCTAAAACGCTGAACAGTAGACTTATACAAGTCTCTTACTTAAAGAATATTTTACTTTCTGAATATTTGCAATCTTTCTCAAGCTCCAGCTATAGATTGGCTTGAAGTAAAAAGGTAAAAAGGTAAAGGTTTCCCATAGCCTAATAGCCGTAGGGGCAGTGGGGGTTAGAGACCCACTGTATCTTGGGCACAGCTGATGAAAGGCGGAGCCCATCCCTCTCCTTTCGCTGCCTTATCCTTCCCTGATTCGAAAAAGGTACCCATTTACTGCTGGGTTGACAGAGTTTTCCAGTCATCGTATGGCGACAGTGAGCCATGAACTCACGACCTTACGGTGACTTTCTGCACAATAGCCGAGCCACTCTAACCACTCGACTACGGCGCCTCTCAATGGCTTGAAGTAGCTGCCCGTAAAACAGGATCAGAGAGGCATATTGCTGGATATGAGACTGAATATCAGTCTAGCTGAACAGCTGCTATGCTGATATGTATTTCACAATTAAAGAAACCCTTTTGGAATGTTTTCTTGTCTTCGTTTGCAACTAAATGATAGTAATTTAACTTAAATTATCTTTTATATACTTTGTTGAAAGTTCCAGTGAACTACTCGTAATACGCTTTAATGGTTTCTCACTCATTTATGCCATAATAATGAAATAATGCTTTGTGAGACCGCAATATTCACAGAACGCATTTTTCACATGTGTGACAAATCCGGTCGCATTTTTCACAGAATTGGAACGCATTTTTCACATATCTGTGAAATTTGCGTTTGATATGTACCATGAAAACGTAATTTACCAAACTCATGCAACACCCCAAAAATATGACAAAATATCACAAAATCCTATTTTTCACTTCTTGACATTTTTTAACCCTGAAATTATGAAAGTTATAATGGACGGTAAACGGTACAGTAAACAAAAAAGAAGACTAGCAATCTGCTCTGCTCTTCCGTGCAATCTGCTCTGCTCTTCCGCGCAGAACCGGGCCGCGTAGCGCAATCGGTAGGGCACCTGACTCATAAGTCAGAGGTCCTAGATTCAAAACCCGGTCTGGCCACATACTTTCGTTTCTCCTTCCTCTGATTCAAGAAGGGCAGTTGTCAGTTAGTGGCGAAAGTATGTACACTTAGTACTGGTTAACCGCTTAGGAGGTCTAAGCCTGCCCAGGAATAGTGTGGTTAGGTTAACTGATCGTCCCGACATGACCATAGCTGTTTACCGCGGACGTTAAGCATCAAATCAATCAATCAATCTTCCGCGCAGAAGGTCGTAGGTTCGAGTCGCCCGCCGGCTCAGCGACTGAAAAACTCACTCTGTCTTCCCAGCAGTAAAGGGGTACCTGTTTCGAATTGGGAAGGTAGCTTCTTCGTAACAGTCCCTTATGCTGCAGCAAGGTTGAAAGTATTGATATATTCAGTTGCGTGTTAGTATATGGATCCATGGGGGGAAAATATATCTGGGTAGAAATAGGAGGGAAGACATATCGTTTTCCCATAGTTGTCTAGCTGTCTGTCCTTCACAAATCGTTTTCGCTTCATAACTTTAAAACTAGTAGTTTTAGGAAACCTGGTACAAATATCCGATACAAATATAATACAAATATTCATCACGAACGGACTGAAGAACTAATGAGCCAAAATCAATATGTCCCCCCTAATTCTTTCGAAACCGAGGGGACAGTTATGCTTTTACCAGGTAATAATATACGGAAAGTAATTAAAGACAGGAGTGGTACTATATAAGGAGGATTAACTGCCCCAGTGTCATTCTGTCTCTTACAAATTGTCAACACCTCCAGCAAGCCAATGAAATTATTACAATGTAATTCTGGTCCACTGATTGGTTGAATAAATTTTAACACCTTTACCTGTACAGGTAACTTATGCTCTTGCTGGGAACCAGACCCCACCCCCGGCAGAGAAGTTCTGTCTTTAAGAATAAACCTCAAATGCTTTTCCCGAGATTCCTGGGGTGGTCGGGTGGTGCGATGGTTTTGCTTCTAACTTCCAGTGCCGGGGCGTCCTACTGATTTGAATAGTAATAGGGCAAGGGCCCGCTGTGCTTGCAGTAGGTGCAGATGGGGGTTGTTTGGACATTTTTCTCTCGTCTATCACTTCTCTCTTCTTCCCCCTCTCTCTCTGGGAGACGGCCCGATATAGACTGAAATACTGTCTCAAAGGGCCGTTAAATCCAAAACCAACCAACCAACCCGATATTCTCGAATTTAGTCCAGGTCACAAAGTCAAATTCTGGTCGAACTGGATTTAATGTCTAAGTCAAACTGGGTTTTTCGGTGGTAAACCCCTGGGGAAGGGGGTTTACCCCCCAATAATATAGATGAAGTGTTAAAAATATTCATGAAGTATTGTATGATTTATCTTCCCTTTTGGAAAAGAATTTACCAGTAAATAATAATAAAGTCAAAAAGATTATATATAGACTTTATC
This sequence comes from Ctena decussata, assembly GCA_963989385.1. Classification (NCBI taxonomy): domain Eukaryota; kingdom Metazoa; phylum Mollusca; class Bivalvia; order Lucinida; family Lucinidae; genus Ctena; species Ctena decussata. Next base: position 3,201,022 of record OZ022511.1, on the reverse strand, counting down.
GGCAATCGGGGACACATAATTTCGACATTATCGGTCGAATCTGAACAGTCGTCAATTTGTCTAAGATGTCTGTCTTAGTTACCTGCAAGTTTCAAGAAGCTAAGCTGGTCAGAATCATCTCTCGATCATAAGTCTACGGGATATTTCACTTGCCGTAGCAACCAAAATCTCAAGCGACTGTCTAAAAGGAAATGGCATCGTTCCTTGTGAACGCTATATATGAAATATGGTTGGGACTGACCCAGACGTTTAAGAGATATATTAGCTCGAAGGTGTTGACAGACGACGTCAGGCGACGGACAGCGGAGACTGCTTTTCCTTTAAACTCCCCAAGAGCCGAAGGCTCAGTGCAGTTGTGCCTCTAACACATAGTTGTAGCTGGAAAGAGATAACAAGTCATTCACTCTCAAGCTTTCCTTGCCGCATGTGTGCAAAATGCGTTTCCATTAAAATTCGCAATAAAATCCGAACGCATTTGTCACACTGGCAAAATGCGAAGAATACGACCGTATTCATCACACACGTGTGAAAAATGCGTTCTGTGAATATTGCGGTCTCTCAATGCTTGAAGGTGTATTTGAGTATTGAATGTGCAAAGGCGGCTTTAACTACCTGATTAAAGTCCTATTACCATATCGACACTAAATATTGGGATATAAAATGTTATTGAAATACTTGGAAACAGTATATTTTTTGGTCTCTCTTTATAAAAGAAGGGTTATTTTAATGCCCATTCCCAACCCCTTTGAACCCCCCTGAATATTTGGTTTAAATACATGCACAGACAGGTAGGTTGGGTTGGTTTTGTGTCACTCTTTCTACAAATCTGTCCTCAGGGATAAAGAATACACTGAGAGTAATATTGTATTCGGGTTTATGTGAGTTTAAATTTAACTTTCAGTTTCTATGTATGGAAAATCTTTATTTCAAAATCCAGTAGGCCATAGGCCCATGAGGATACAAACGTATATATCTTTTATACATTGTTGAAAGTTTCAGCAAAGTACTGCGCTTTAAAAATACTGAAATGACTTCTTATTTTATCAGTTTATTCTCGTGTTCAATTGACCAATTAGTGATGCCATAATAATGAAATAATGCTTGAAAGTGTATTTGAGTATAGAATGAGTTATACTAATTAATTAATATGCAAAAAGCGGCATATATTATCTGATTTAAGTCCAATTACCGTATCTACTATAAATATTGGGAAAATGAATTGTCATTAAAATTCTTGGTATTGATACGTTTATATTCGTTTATATTCGAAACAGTATATTTTTCTTGTCTGTCTCCATAAAGGAAGGGTTATTTACTGAATATGTATCACCATAACACAGTGGTACGTTTCAAGGTTTTGTTGGAATGACTTCAGCAATACATGAGTTATTGCCCTTGAATCATTTAAAAATTAACAAACTGAGTTAGAACTAAGTAACTTATGGATGGAATTTCATGAAACTTAAAAAAAGTGTGTACTGTCATTATAGGGCGGTGCACATCAACTTTTATCATAATTGCATTAGACTGAGTTAATGCCCTTAAGTGAGTTCAAATACACAAATTAGCTTTAACTAGTGTACCATTGAATGAAATTTCTTGAAACTGAATATAAATATGTATCATTATATAAATGTGAAGTTAAAGCAAGTTATAGAATGGCTTCACTTATTCATGAGTTATTATTGCTCTTTACTTTATTTGGAATTCACTAAGAAACCAATGACTTAAATTTTGTGAAACTTATAAGAAAACATTCACAAATCATAGCTGCTTCGGCGTGGGGTATAAATTCAACAAATTTGCTTGTGTTTCTTTTTAGCTCACCTGAGCACGAAGTGCTCAAGGTGAGGTATTGTGATCGGTCTTTGTCCGTCGTCCGTCGTCCGGCGTCCGTCGTCCGGTCGTGCGTCCGGCGTCAACTTTTGCTTTAAACGACTTCTTCTCCAAAACTGCTAGCCGGATTTCAAAATAATTTCACAGAAATGTTCCTTGGGGGACTCTCTACCAAAATTGCTCAAATGGTTCCGCTCCGCTGAACAATATGGCCGCCAGAGCTAAAAATAGAAAAACCTTTAAACGACTTCTCCTCCAAAAGTGCTGGGCCGATTTTGAAATAATTTCACAGAAATGTTCCTTAGGAGACCCTCTACCAAAATTGCTCAAACGGTTCCGCTCCGCTGAACAATATGGCCGCCAGAGCTAAAAATAGAAAAACCTTTAAACAACTTCTCCTCCAAAACTGCTGGGCAGATTTTGAAATAATTTCACAGAAATGTTTTACTCATGGCTCTGAACAATAATTGCTCAAACGGTTCCGCTCCGCTGAACAAAATGGCCGCCAGAGCTAAAAATAGAAATAAATCTTAGAATGACACAGAGGGCACAGTTATGATCCAATCATCATGAAACTTTGTCAGAATGTTTATCTTAATGAAATTTAGACCATCTTTGAAACTGGGTCATGTGGGGTCAAAAACTAGGTCACTGGGTCAAATCTTAGAAAAAACCTTGTGGGCACTCTAGAGGGCACAGTTATGATCCAATCTTCATGAAACTTTGTCAGAATGTTTATTTATATAAAATCTAGGTTAAATTTGAATCTGAGTCTTGTGGGGTCAAAAACTAGGTCACTAGGTCAAATATTAGAAAAACCTCATGTACACTCTAGAGGGCACAGTTATGATCCTATCTACGTGAAACATTGTCAGAATGTTTACTTTCATGAAATTTATACCAGATTTGAAACTGGGCCATGTCAGGTCAAAAACTAGGTCACTAGGTCAGTTCTTAGAAAAACAGTGTGACGCTTTTGAGGACACAGTTTTGTTCAAATCTTCATGAGACTTTGTCAGAATGTTTGTCTCCAACGAATCTGGACCAAGGGTGCAACTTGGTCATGTTGGGTCAAAAAGTAGGTCACTATGTTAAACCTCAGAAAAACATTGTGTACACTCTAGAAGGCACAGTTTTGATAACTTTGGCAGAATGTTCATATCCAAGAAATCTAGACCAGGTTTGGAACTGGGTCATGTAGGGTCAAAATCTAGGTCATTAGGTTAAATCTTATAAACACCTTAGGTACACAATAAAGGGTTCATTTTCCATTTAATCTTTGTGAAACTCTGTCAGTCATATGGATGTCTCTGAGGTTAAGTTCACAGGATACTCAGGTGAGCGATCCAGGGCCATCATGGCCCTCTTGTTTATATTTATGCCTGTTTGGTATACACTTTTATACAATATAAATTTTACATACATTTTGCTCCCTATCGCTAGACGCATTTATTTATAAATTGCATGAATGCGCATTCTAAAGGGTACATACGTTAATATCAAATGCATACCCTAGTAAGACTCAAATATGAATTCTCTTCTACCTTTATATCCTTTATACTATATATATCGTGTACAATTCAATACAATGTAAAATCAGAATATCTGCTGTAAATGTCGCTTATGTCAGTATAAATCATGATATTTATATAACATCAGCATAAATCAGCTGAAACTATCGCTTGTAATAGAAAATTATATTACCGGTATTTTTTTCTATAAAATCGGCATAGCGACTGAAACTATCTCTTATGATAAAAAAATCATAGTAAAATGATATAATTTATCTATAATCAGCATAATGGGTGAAAAGATCGATTCTGATAGCAAAATCATAACATATTCTGTAAATTCAGCAAATCAGCAGTTCAGCGTTTTAGACACATTTGGCTGATCAGCAAGTAGCTGAATTCAGCAAGAAATTCAGCGTTTTAGTCTGTCCCGATATTTCCTGGCTTAACAGTAAAGTCTCTAATTACGGTAGTTTTGTAGTAAAATTATCTTCTTTTCTTTTGTGATATCCACAAACACTCACAATCACAAATATTTTCGGCTTTCCCCACCATTTTGATGAATCATAATCATTGTCGTTTACTGAACGATGTGTTCCCGCTGGATTAGTCTTAATTAACAAATGCTGTTTCATTGGAATTAGCATAATTTAAAAAGAAGGCTTTGATCAATTCTGTTCCAATTTTGAGATGGAACAAAAGCAATCTTCCCTTCAACATAAGGACGGCCTTAAATTTGAAATCGACAATTGCATGATTAAATAAATGCTTACACAAACATTAATTTTGAGCCCTGACACGAGAAAACCATCAAAGTGGTTGTGCACCCAGCGCAGAATCAGATTAGCCTGGGCATCCCGCCCAGTCTGCTCAGAGTCTTTACTAGATAAACAACCCTTAAGGGCTAAAACATTACATAAATAAACAATCCCTTTTTAACATTTAAATAAATAATAACAATCCCTTTTGTTTGCTAAGCGCTGAAAGGGTAGCTAAGGCCTGGGCATCCGCCCAGTCTGATCAGAGTCTTTGCCAAGCGCTTAAAGGGTAGCTAAGGTCCTTAGCTACCCTTTGAGCGCCTAAAGGGTAGCTAAGGCCTGGGCATCCGCCCATTCTGATCAGAGTCTTTGCTTAGCGCTTAAAGGGTAGCTAAGGGCCTTAGCTACCCTTCAAGCGCTTAGCAAAGACTGATCAGAGTCTTTGCTTAGCGCTTAAAGGGTAGCTAAGGGCCTTAGCTACCCTTCAAGCGCTTAGCAAAGACTCTGATCAGACTGGGCGGATGCCATGGCTGATCTGAGTCTGCGCTGGGCGCACAACCACTTTGTTGGTTTTCTCGTGTCGAGGCTCATTGTTTCGATTTTGTTTAATAGGTGATCAACATGTCAAAATTGATTACGCATGATTTAACGTACTGTCCAGTTAGGATTCTCAGAATGTAAACAGACTGAACCATTAGTTTGGGATAGCTGAAACCTCAGTGTATCATAAAATGTTCAGCCTGTGAATTTAAAGACAAATATTCTTGTATATTGGATCTCCTAATCCTATTATGCAACAGTCCCGTGACACTGCTATTTCATCAAAGGAAATATCCCATCTCACATAGGTAATGACATAACAGGGTCATAAAACCAATAAAGACTGGGGGTGTGTTCTATATAGTAGAGAATATTTGTAATAAATTGTCTGTCTTTTATCACTCAATGTGATGTAGTGTAGAGGTACCGTGGCGGACTTTCCAGACAGAAAGTGTCAGGTTCAAATCCCTGTCAGTTTGAAATCATCATTTTTTTCTATCTGTCGTTTATAATCATTATGAAACTTTATAATTTGATTCCTGCAGTTCTCCAGTCTTAGATTTTAATCTTTTATCTTATTTTAATTTGTTTGATGTTTCCTTCCAAACATGCTATATTTTGTGGTCGGTCGGTTGGTTGTTTGGGGTCAAACGGCTCCTGGAGAAAGTATTTCAGTCTATATCGAGTCGTCCAAGAGACAATGAGAAAGAAAAAGAGATACGAAATGTCCAAATGTCCAAATAGACCACATCCGCATCTACTGCAAGTACAGCAAGCCCTTGCCCTACTATTATCCAAATTTGTAGGACGCCCCGGCACTGAAATTTACCCATCATATTCTGATATATCTGATATAACTGGTTTGTACATGAGTACTGTAGATAACATATTTGTGTTAAGTGGCCTTATAACTCATTGTCTAGATAGTAATGAATACCTATATTGCTGTTTCATTGATTTTACGAAAGCTTTCGATTTCGTAGTAAGAGACATTCTATGGTACAAGCTGTTGAAAATAGGCGTAAGAGGGAAAATGTTAGACATCATAAAGTCCATATACAGCGTAGTTAAATCGAAAGTAAAACATAACAATACCCTCAGTGACAGTTTTACGTGTAATATAGGGGTCCGTCAAGGGGAGTGTCTCTCCCCTTTCCTCTTCGCTATGTACTTGAATGATTTAGAAGAGGAGCTTGGTCTGAATGGAGTAGATGGTATTAATATCGGTCTAAAGAAACTTATTTTACTGTTATATGCAGACGATATCGTCATATTTGCTAAAACGCCCGAGGAGTTACAGAGATCTTTGAATATTTTAGAAGAATATTGTAAGAGATGGAAACTTACCGTCAATACAAATAAAACAAAAATTATAGTTTTTAGGAGAGGAGGTAGACTCCCAAACAACTTAGAATTTTCTTACAATGGCAAAGTGATCGAAATCATAAACAAATTCTCTTACCTAGGTATAGTATTTACTTCCGGTGGATCTTCTTTTGAAACACAAAAAACTTTATCCGGTCAAGCGCTGAAAGCAGTTTTTGCATTAAACAAATATTTATATAACTTTACATATCTTAAACCTTCCCATGTTCTGGATTTATTCGATAAGTTAGTCTCGCCAATTTTAAACTATGGCAGCGAAGTCTGGGGCTTCTATAAGGCAAAGGCCATTGAGATAGTGCATATGCAATTTTGTAAAAAGACATTGGGTGTAAAACAATCAACTCAGAATGATTTTGTTTATGGTGAGCTTGGCAGAACTGATTACCAGTCACATCGTTATATAAAAATCATTAAATTTTGGCTGAAAGTCATTTATAGCAGTGAGCAAAAATATATCAAAAATATATATGATATGATGTTGTCTGATTTAGAACTAAGACCAATGAAACAGAACTGGGCCTCTTTAGTTAAGGATCTGTTGAGCAGATTAGGTTTCATGGAAGTTTGGATATCACAGGGTGTTGGTAATTTGAACATGTTTTTAAATGTATTTAGAGTTAGGATAAAAGATATTTTCATGCAAGACTGGCACTCAAGGCTAGATAATTCGTCACGAGCTAGATTCTATGTTTCTGTAGCAAATTTTCAATATAAGAAATATTTAGATGTTCTTAATGTCGTAAAATACAGAAAAAGCTTATGTAAATTGAGAGTCTCATCACACAGACTTGAAATTGAGACAGGAAGGTGGGCCAAACCTAACAAAATTCCAGTTGACGCTCGAAAATGTAAATTGTGTAATGTTCTCGAAGATGAATTTCATTTCATGTTAGAGTGTGCACTCTATAACGATATTAGAAAAACATACATCAAAAAATATTATTGGACGAGGCCGAATATGCTTAAACTAACTGAACTTTTTACGAGTGAAAACATCAACTGTTTAAAAAATTTAGCAACCTTTGTACACAAAGCTTTTGAATTAAGAAAAGATTTGGGACTGGTATGACACGTTTGGGCATTGTTTAGTTACTTTAACATAAATCGAATTGCGAATAATTTGTTGGAACCGTTTGTATCTCTGCCACAGTACTGCGGGGCCTGATGATGCGGACATGCTTGTCTGGACATTGGTTCCGCCACATGTTCCCATGCAATAGGGCTCCAGCAGTATATTAGGCACTGCATGGGGATATTGAAGTCCTACATCAGCTTGAATACTTTCTGGAATTAATATCTTTATAGAGTGTTATAGGTACCATATTTTTTCTCTCTCTGTTTTAGTATTTCCTTGAGTACTGCTGCTTATCCCCGTACGTCTGTCTCATTATAGTTATATGCGCGCTATATGTCTAGGTTGAAATGCTGCAGAGCCTGGTTAGGGGGACATGCTGTCTGGACATCTGCCCCGCCACATGTCCCCTTGTCACCAGGCGCATGCATTGTTCGAAGGTATTGCAATTGGATATGGAAAGGGCATATAAGCTTGAATAATCTCTTATGAATGCAAATTTTATGGTTTGACTGCAATATGCTCCATATGAGCTTGGACACCTTCTGAAATTAATGTCTTGATAGGGTATTATGCACACCATAGCTATATTTGTGTTTTCTGTTTTACATTTAATATTTCCTTGAGTACAGCTGCTTGTTTCCATACAACCGTCTCATTATAGTGATATGCGCTATCTATGTAATTTTTGAAATGCTGCGGAGCCTGGTAAGGGGGACATGCTGTCTGGACATCGGCTCCGCCACATGTCGCCTAGTCGCCAGTCTCCTGCATTGTTTCAAAGCATTGCAATCACTGCAATTAGATATGGAAAGGGCATATCAGCTTGGCTAGTTCCTATTATAAATGAAAATTTTAGAGTGCGATTGTCATAATTATCCATACTTGTTTTCTATTGTCCAGTTGCAAAGGTTCGGTTAGTTGTTTATACCGATACCGCTTCTTAATTAACAGTACGCAACAGGACAATAAAAGAGCAACATTAAGTTAGCGATTCGTCTCTGCAGTGATTGCTGAGTGTGTCAGAACCGAAAACAGTAAAGTATTTAGAATGTATAAGAAAACTAATAAAATGCAGTGATTAAAATATACTCTAAACATGTTTATGAATACAAATGAACACTTCTAGCATCTCCGTGATACAATGGGACTGACTGGCATGTTAGGTAGGGTCTATTCCCGATCACTTGCACGTTGGTTTTTCCATTCGTAACACTGTCATGTAAGCATTTATTGAAATTATTTGAGATCAAAAACTAAATATGTGTATCTTTGAAGAATAGTTTACTGTTTTCGAAAGAGTATTGGTGCTACATGTAGAAAATTTCAGTCAAACTATTATTAGGTTACGTTAGAGATTATCCTTCTGCACCTCTCCCTCAGGGTGTTTATTTACTTGTATATTCCTATCAGATTGTTTGCATGTGAATAGTACCTCATATTTGCCTCCCGCTATCCTGTAATATATTTGTTCTGTGTGTTATATGTATATATGCTCATGGGCCATCATGGCCTAATGCATTAATAAAGTATCTATCTATCTACATTTATTTTGGCACAGCAAAGGGGTCCTTAGCCACCATGTGCTAAACACACATACACGGAAATGAAAAATAAATAATAATAGAAAAAAAATAAGAAAGAAAGAAAAAAACGAGATAAAGGTTCAAACTCTCGCAATCTTGTTTGGCAAATCTTCTTCGCTGGTACCACTAGGCCACAGTTTCTGATTGCCTAAAGTGGTTGTAAATAATAACTATATCGCTTATATGTGACCCGGTTATATGGAAACTTAACATCCCTGTCTTGAACAATAGGCATAATCCAAAATAGTAAAGGGTTTGGGGTTCAGGGAACATCTGTACGAAAATTCAAACACAGACATATCATTTTACTAGATAAACAACCCTTTAGGGCTAAAACATTGCATAATTAAACAATCCCTTTTAAGCATTTAAATAAATAAAAAATCCCTTTTGTACTATCCCCATCCCCCAGACCCTCGCCACACAAAAAAGTATTTATACATTTTTTTAGTCTACATATTCCATTAAAATATATATCTCTGGCATTTAAATTCACTTTCGTAACTGTAACTCAAATCATCTGTTATATAGGATCTTAAAAACACGCTTGGTAAAATGCAGGTATCTTGATACTAAGAATTTTTGTTAATAAATTCATTATTTTTTCCCCAATTTTTAAATGGAAAGATATTGAAGATCCAGTTAGAACAGCGAAGTAGCTGAACAGACTGCGCACTGCTCATATTAGCTAATGGCAGCTACGAAATTCAATTGGTTTTGCTGCGTCATTCTTGTTGTTTGATAGAATAAACAATTATCACCGCTTCATAAAGTCATATCATTTACTGCACTCGGTCACGAGAAAATATGTATTGATACTCCGACCAAAAATAAGAAAAAGAGAATCATGTAACTGTAACAACTGCGATCTCTGACCAGTGTTCTGATTGTTTCAACCTGGAATACGACGGAATAAAGTTTAGAAATCCTTTTTTCTTCTTCTTCATCTACTTTTTTACAACTTTGGCAGTGATGCATACGGCACGTTTTCTCTTTCTAATCGGTAATCCAACTGTCATAAAACTTTTAAACTCAATAGAATGTCATAATCCCGTTATGCAAGAGTCGTTAACTCTTTGACACTGAGTCGGTAATGGTCAAATACCGGAGCGACCGGTTTTGTTGTGACGATTGAAACTTAAATTAAGGATTTATAAGTGGATTATAAAACAAGACTATCAGGTGGAGACATCTTTTATTCAACAATAAATGCCAATAAACAGTAACCCCAACACGGACTAAAGCCTTCCTCGTTTTTTCAAGTCTTTGTCAACAGGTGCCATTTTCTTCGATACAACGAAAGTTGCGGCGAACTTCGAGTGTTCTTTGAACCTAAGTATTGGGACACCTTAAAAAATAATTATTTTTCGACGGCATAAGTATTGGGACAGCTGGAAAATTAATTGTTTTTTCTTGTCCCATTACTTACGCACAATATGGGTATTTATGCATTTATGACGGTTTTATGCATTAATGACGGTTTTGCTCACTTTCAAAAAATATTAAGAAGCCTAAGATTTTGTCTGACACATCAAAGTATTCTCTGTAGTTACCAAATACAATTGCTGGCAGTTTGCTTTTCCAAAATTTTCTTTTCATTTTGTTTATTTTTATACAAACTATCAAACCAGAGTCAATAGTTTATCAAAGTTTCTTTATTTTTGAGGACCCCAGGGAAGATTGGATGTACATCCAACTGGGCTTCGTCTATAAATAAAGTCATTCTTCTTCTTATTATTATTAATATTCTTCTTCTTCTTCTTCTTCTTCTTCTTATTATTATTATGTCGTCTATTTCAACTTGTTAAGGTCATATTTAGTGAGTTTTTACAGTTACATCTCACTCATATAAAATCATAACCTGTCGGACACTTAGGGACAGATTCCCTAAATGTCCGACAAATTGTAATTTCCTTTTGAAGTATTTTTGTTACTTTATTATTATATTCTAGTAGTTTTGATTAACCATTTGTTCAAAATAATTTCTGTATATGCATTTATAACAAGTTTTGTCTCTTTCCTGACAGTTTTAGAAAAACTAAGAATCTGTATTCTACCTTAATAGTCTTGTACTTACCAAATACAATTTGGCGGCATTTTGTTTCCCTAAGGTTCTTGATATATTTTCTAATATAGAACAGTAATTAATAATTTACCAATGTATCTTTAGACTAGAATAGAAAACGGTTTTAGAACTTCTACTTCACTTCAAAATAGATTCATACATTGTCGGACACTTAGGGACACATGACTCTAAATGTCCGACAAATCTTGTTTTCACCATGCTTACATTTCGAGTATTTTTGAAGAATTATTTACGGAAATGATTACTTTTTATGCATTTATTATGGGTTATAATGGTTTTAGAAACCCTAAAATTTTGTCTAATTTTTACTTTCTTTACTGTCTTTTATTTGTAGTCAGTAACGAACTTGATACCTTTCCCGGCATTTTGTGTTTATTATTATCATTATTACTGTTATTATTATATACAAAAAGTATCTTATTCACATTTTTTACGATCATATTTATTGTTTTTACTCTGATAACGAAAACTTATATCGATTTTCAACTTTTCGGACATTTAGGGTTGTCGGACATTTAGGGACCTTTGGGTCGTCCCTAAGTGTCCGACAAATTTTTTTCTAAGTTAGATTTTGAGTATTTTTCACTATTTATTTTTTGAAATATTTACTAATTATGCTTTTAATAATAGTTTCTTTTACTATTCTGTCGTTTTTAGAAAAAAATAAATTTTGTCGGACACTTAGGGCTGTCGGACACTTAGGGACCCTACATACGTTAATAGCTGCTAAGATCTCTCTTTGGTTTAAACGTTTTTTTCCGTGTTCTTTGTTTCTCTTAGAAGTATATCTGTCTCACTCTGTATATCCTAACGCTTAGAGGAGCTGTCTTTGCGCAATTTACATATATTCGAATTCGTTTTATATTTCAATAGTACATAAAGACTGTGTATATACGAGGCAAACATACATGACAATTAATGCATCGTCACGGTGATTATCCAAGAATTGGTTGGTTGGTTGGTTGTTTTGGGTTTTTAAAACAGCTCTTGGAGACTATTTCAGTCTATATCGAGCAGCCTCCCAGAAAACGATAGGACAGATGAGACTGAAAACATCCAAACAACCCCTACCCCGTATCTGCTGCAAGCATAAAATGCCTTTGCCCTACTACCATCCTGATTAGTAGGACACCCCTACACTGAAAGTTACACAGCACTATCGGCCGACGCGCCCACCCCTGATTTTCCAAGATCTTTGCGTCGACAGGGTGTCCATGACACAAATATTTATACTCAACGAAACCATTGGTTTTAAAACTCGTGATAGTTATGAATTCCAGTGAAATAGATGCAGAAACATCTTAACTGCGTATTTGGCTCCGAACATTCTCGACTACGTGTAGTTAGGTTTTCCATGTTTTTGTTTTTTTCTAACACCGTATAAAAAGTGTTGTGACAAACTGTTGAAGATATACAAAAAAATTCAAACATCTGAACTATTGCTCAGTTTCTGATCTGGTCTTCCGAGGTTAAATGGTTGACTATCGGAATGGAATAGGTAAGATGTACTTTGAAAGGAACATTAATCACGAACGCGTGCAGTTATATAAATTAACTGTTAATTTATATAACGAATAACTCCAGGATTGCATCAAATAGTTCAACTCAGAGTTTACTCAGTTAAGTTGCTCCTTTAGGAGCAGTTTGATCTTAGTACATGTACATGTATATACTGTTTTCTCAGATCTGTCCTAATAGCAAGATTTATACGGTGAAATCAGTATGTGTGGCCAGTGCCGCCAGGGGCGTAGCTAGGGGCAATTATGTGTTACGCACAATCCTTTTCATTATGAAGACAAATCTATGGGGTAGCCTCTAAGGTATTTCATATTCTTCTGTCTATTGGCAGTTGGTATTGATGTTGAAATCGTGTCCAGTATTGATAAGATAAGATAAGATAAGATAATTTTATTAACGTCTCACCAATTTTACATGTACATAAACACAGTTAAAAAAATCGATATAAGATGTAAAATTGCGACTCAATATTGAGCTATGAGAGACGATCGCTCTAAAATGTGTCTGTTCTTGTGTCCTGCACCAGCACTACATCCCCTAAATACCCCACACTGAGCCAAGGAAGACGGTTATCCAACCAGCAAGTCAACGCTTCCAGACGCTTTCGTCCCCTTCTTTTTCTTTTATACATTAATGATATAGTTGAAAACATAAATAGTAATATTAGACTTTTTGCAGATGATACTAGTCTTTACATTATAGTAGATAATCCAATAGACGCAGCAAACCAGCTCAATCAAGATCTTTCTGCATTACACCAATGGGCCACTAACTGGCTAGTTACGTTTAATCCCTCTAAATCTGTAACAATAACTTTTACTAGGAAAATTAACAGACCCCAACATCCCCAACTTTCAATGAATCAACAACCCATTAAAGAAGTGAAGACTCATAAACATTTAGGTATAGTATTTTCCAATGACTGTTCATGGCATGACCATTTAGAATATATCAAATCTAAGGCATGGGCCCGTATCAATGTAATGAGAAAATTAAAGTTTCAACTTGACAGAAGATCTCTCGAAACAATTTATATATCTTTTATACGCCCATTACTTGAGTATGCCGACATTGTATGGGACAACTGCTCGCAATATGAAGTTGATGACTTGGAAAAAATACAAAATGAGGCTGCTCGTATTGTAACGGGGGCCACCAAATTAGTATCAATCAATTCCTTATTATTAGAAACTGGTTGGGAACCACTCTCATTTAGACGGAAAAAGCACAAGTTGATAATGTTATATAAAATGCAAAATGATATTTCTCCAGATTATTTGTCATCTCTCGTACCTCCAACTGTTGGAAACACCACAACTTATCAGCTACGTAACTCAATGAATTTAAATACTTTACATGCGAATTCTCAGCAATATTATAAATCCTTTTTGCCATCTGCTCTGCGTGAGTGGAACGACCTCCCAGAGCAAACTCGAAACCTACCTAGTATTTTAGCGTTTAAACACGAGCTAAATAAAAATATTACTTTACCGCCAAAATTTTACTTTGAAGGAAAAAGACTAGGTCAAATATATCATGCTAGACTGAGGACCAATTGTAGCGCCTTGCACCAACATCTCTTTTCAAAAAATATTATTGATAATCCACTCTGTGTTTGCGGTGCCGTGGAAAATACTAATCATTATTTATTTGTATGTGATCAATTCAATGATCTAAGACAGGAACTCTTGGATAAAGTTAGACAAATTTGCCAGCCTACACTAAATACTCTTCTTTATGGTAACCACGAGCTTTCAGTCACAGAAAACAAACATATATTTTTAGCCGTTCATGAGTACATCTTAAAATCGAAACGTTTTCAAATGATGTAATACTTTATTATCAAGTAATAAATCTTGCTATAATTATCCCTTTTTATAAGGAAAATATTCATTAAGTAAGCTTCATTATTAATATATAAATCTGTGTAAAACTTGACGACTAGGTTTGAAAATTTGGCTCACTTAGCACCTATGTATACTCCTGGATTGCACTTCATTTTCCATTCCCCATGGAGCTCGTACCTTAGATAGAATTTGACAATTTAGATTGATAAACCAACAATGCTTAACACGGTGATCTCTTCTAGAAACATTCAGATATTTAGTGTGAGGTTATGAATTTTGGTGAATAAGAGTTTGGAACCGAATGACAGGATTCTCGGTAATCGAGAATCCTGCCATTGGGTATTAGCTCTTTTCTTTTTCTTACTGAAATGTATAACCAATGTAGTTAGGTATTGTAGTTTGAATTTGATATTCAAATCACATTTTATTAGAGTGCCTTAGATTGATACAATGGGATACAGACTTGTATAAGTCTAATGACTTCCTTCTGAATCCCATTTGTATAACATAGATGATATTGTAATTTTTGTTACTTCTGTTCTGTAATATATGTTTATACAAATAAACTATAGTTTAAACCAACGCTTCCAGACTCAGCCTGGAGTATTAAATGCAGTACAGGGACAAAACAGCAATTAGTATGATAAAAAAGCGACACGCATTATCTATGAGCCATTATCACTCCAAAACGTACCATAAATTAGTGCCCTGCATGCGCTACCTTCCCTCGATACCCCATGCTGAGTCCGGATAACCGGGAACACGCGGTGGAACCAATGTTCACAAAGCATGTTGCCGGATCCGGACACGGCATGGGATATCAAATGCAGCACAGGGACCAGAGCAACAGATAAAATGAAATTGCAACTTTAATCTGCGCTAAAAGAGATAATCGTGTCCGTTGAAATGTCCCAGTGGTAAATCCTCCCTGATACCCCACGCTGAGTCCACGATAACAGGGAACATGTGGCGGAGCCAATGTCCAAACAGCATGGACCCGATCATGGACTCAGCATTGGGTATCAACCGCACCACCGGGGCAAAACAGCAGTTAGTATTGTAAATAACAGACAGCTTTTTACATTTAAATGGACACTTATAAAAACATGGTACACAATATACATATTTACATCAACTGTACAGCAGACTACGCCTTTTGTTTAAAATCAAATAACAGGTTTTGGCACTTATCTTGACTATGGACGGATTAGCTAAAATAAAAGATACTTTTTCAATATCATTTAAGTTCTGAAAACCATTTAGTATAAGCTCAGCTTCAATAAACAGCTCATTTCGGAACTCAGTGTACAGCGGACAATGTAATAAAACATGGATTTCATCCTCAACAGCATTCCTACAGCTAAAGCATTTTCTTTCACTAACTTCTAAGCCATTATAGCGGCCAGTTTCAAGTGCAATCGGGGCGGTTCCACTTCTAAATTTAGCCAAAGCCCCTCTATGAGACCTATTAAATATCCTTGTACAATATTCTTCAACTACAAAATCCTGCTTAAAGGTTCTGTATAATCGAAGTTTATTCCCTCCGACTCCCGAACGTGAACTATTGCGATTTACATCAACTGCCCACTGATTAATATATTCTTGCGTAATGAAAGGCAAAACGTTATTTAAAATATTGGTCTTATTAATGGTTTGATTTATGTTATTATAAATGTGAAAACTGGACTCTGTCAATTTCTGACCTACCCTGAAATTCCAGTTTTTACATCTGGTACTTACTTTTGAATTTGACCAGCAGAATATTTTCCTGTTCAGCCTTGTTGCGTCCATATTTATACAGCGACACCAGAATGATAACACAGACTTCCAACACTTTGTGATCATGGGCGTCCATCCTATATCTCCATTAACTGCTGCGTTAGGTGTATACCTTCCTACATTTAGAAAATATCTCGCAGCTCTATGTTGTACAGCATTAATGCAGCTATAGGACGGGGTGCCCCAGATCGCAGCACCATACGATATAACCGGGCAAACAACTGACTCATAAAGCTTTGTAAAAGGACCATACTGAATACCACCAAATGCTTTTGATTTAGCTATTAAAAGTCCAAGTGCGCGATTTGCAGACTGTGCGACGTGTTTAGCAGTTATTGCGAAATCTAGATGTTCTGATAAGACTATCCCCAAATATTTATACTGCACTGTATACGAAATGTTCTCATCGTTTACCGTAAATATGGCATCTGATTGCGGCATTGAGGGATTACGAAAATGCACAACATTGGATTTAGCTGAGTTGACTGAGATTAGATTACTTTTGCACCAACATCCTAATATATCCAGCATCGACTGCAGATTTGCTTCTGTTTCAGCAATAAGAACTACATCATCAGCATACAGTAAAACAGAGACTGTATCGTCACCAATTTTAACACCTTTACCCAGTGCGTCAATTTTTAATGCCAAATCATTTATATATAAATTAAAAAGTAATGGCGACAAGCAACATCCTTGCTTTAGTCCACAGTTTACATTAAACCAATCGGTTGTAAGTCCGTTTAGTTTAACCGAAGACTGAACATTGTTATACAAAGCCTTAATTGCATCTAATAATAGCCCGTTAAAACCGAGTTTTTCAAGTTTCGTCCAAAGAATATCTCTGTTAACTGAGTCATATGCCTTTTTAAAGTCTATGAAGGCGCAGAAGGTGGACTTTTTCATTTTTTTCCTTGTTTCAACTATATTTGTCAAAGGTCAATTGTGCTTCGGCCTTTTCTGAATCCATTCTGGCCTTCAAATATTATATTATTGTAATTTGACCACATACTAACTCGATTATTTAACAAGTTACAATACACTTTGTAGACTACAGGTGAAATTGCAATGCCCCTGTAAGAAAGCGGGTCGCGAGCTTCACTTGTAGTACATTTCGGTATAGGACAAATGAGATACTTCCCCCAGATATTTGGAACTTTGCCAGAACGATAACACGTATTGAACAGTTTATGTAAGAAAGAAATAATGCTGTCGTTTTTTAATACCTCGCCTGGTATATCGTCAACACCAATTGCACGATTATGTTTAATACTATAAACAGCTTTACGAACTTCGGAAACGGTAAAATTATTCGCAAATAAACCCGACTCATCAACAGTGTTATCAACATTTAGCATGACATCAACATTCTGCAAATTAATTTGCTGATTATGCGTTGGGTTTAGTAGTGCAGAAAATTCAGTTTTCCATTTATTAAGAACAGCATTACTGTCTGTGTTAATTTCACCATTATCATTTACAATTTCCATCGGAATTTCTCTCTTTCTATTATCCCTTACCCCTGCTCTACCTATTGTCTTCCAAAAATCGTTTGGATTATTTTCAGCATTACTTATCATTTCATTCTGCATTTCAAACCAGTAATTTCTCTTTCTTCTCTGTACCTGCTTATCAAACATTTTACGCTTTTGAACAAAAATATGCTTTAAATTATGCTTTTGGCTGTTTCTACATTTTAAATATGCTTTTCTGCATGACACATATCATTCCATACCACCTGTAAATTGTCGTTCCACCAAGGTTTTCGAATACGCCTGCGTTTATTACTAACACCGTATTTGACGATAATTTCTCGCTTTGGCAATTTTAATGACATTTCATTTTGAACAACAGAGCAAAAATCACCGTATATTTCGTCTACATCTCGTTGGCTTTGAATATTAGTTACCAAATTATCAAGAGTTTGAAAAAGTGAATTTGAATGTTCATCATTACAAAAAGTTGGTGGAATGTCAGTTAAATTATACCTATTATATCTTTTCTCAATAGTACTGCTTGCGGTATTAGACCTAAATTCTAACCCAGGAGATTTTAAATTCCAGCAACATGTTATGACAGAATGGTCTGGTACAATTCTAGACTCTACTCCGTTTAAAGAATGCCCATACACTTGTGCTGGCCTAATTACTTTAAAACCCTCAAACTGTTCAATATGCTCATACGGAACAATAAAATAGTCAACGACAGAGCTTCCTCGAGTAGACACAAATGTAAAGTCATTATCATCAGTACTTTCACACTGTCTACCATTCAAAATGCAGCAGTTACTATCAATCAGAAAA
The DNA here is from genome assembly GCA_963989385.1 of Ctena decussata. Taxonomy (NCBI): domain Eukaryota; kingdom Metazoa; phylum Mollusca; class Bivalvia; order Lucinida; family Lucinidae; genus Ctena; species Ctena decussata. The sequence goes on along the minus strand of OZ022511.1, from coordinate 3,182,800 downwards.
TTACATAAAAATTCACCATACATATTTTTTGAGTAATCAATTACATTTCGATCCTGAATTACATCTACACCCTCTATGAAGTCAGCCATGTCACCAATTCGGCAATTAAAATCTCCGCATAAGATAAACTTCCCCAAATGCTGGTATTCATATATGTTTGTCAAGAGCTGATCATAGAACTCCTGATATCAGCTTGCCAAATACGCAGGTGCTTGTTGCAATTTTGTCAGTTTGACAAAATTTCAATTTTCAATACGCACCTGCGTATTTGCGTATCGGTAGTTACGCCAATGGCCGTTTCACAATATGACGTCCGTTTTCAGTTCGAGTCATTTTAGCGTAACAACCAGTAGAATTTAGTAATTAAATCACGTCTGGTTCGAGCCTTTTCAGGAATATTTTCAGAGCCGGTGACCTGCATGCATAGCGACAAAAAATAGATGGTCTTTGGGTCGTTATTTGCTAATGGCTAGCCTGGAGAGATTGTCAAAGACTGTCACTCTCGTCTTTGATACCTCCTGCGTCGCGCTCTCGCGGATTCACAGTAACAATCTACAAATGAAATTAAAACGGATTTGTTGTTCTGATTTGAAGAGAGCACAGTAACACAGGGAATAATCGATTCCGCCAATTTTCGCTTCCTGCAGAGACTGTCCGTCATATTTGGCTTCCGCCAAGACTGTCTGCGAACTCTTGCTTCCTGCAGAGACTTCTGTCCTCGAGAAATGGCTTCCTGCCGAGACTGTCCGCGTGATTCTGCTTCCTGCCGAGAGCCTCGGCAGGAAGCAGAATCACACGGACAGTCTCTGCAGGAAGCCGTTTATCATGTACAGAAGTCTCGGCAGGAAGCAAGAGTTCGCGGACAGTCTCGGCGGAAGCCAAATATGAAAAATTAGCGGAATCGATTATACCCTGTGAGTAATGGCTCATTGGATTGTAATCAACACACTGGTGGACGAGTGTCAGCCAATAATGTTGAAGTTAATGATTCTTATTCACCAACAGAGGAAATATACTCCTTTTATAGATCTAAAACATAAGTTATGAATATATACCTCTAAGAACAAGCTCGCAAAAACCCCTTCAGTCAAGGCTACTATTCTTAGAAACACAAGTACTAAATTGCCTCTACTTTCAAAATGTAGTTATATTTTTAATGCTAAATTCACAGCTGCAGCTAATATCTTGTGATACAATCTATCACCACGGACATATATTTAGGGGATAAATGTCTTGAAAATTGTCATTTGGGGAGGTAAATCATCGGTTTTATGGTCGGAAATTCCGTTTTACGTCGACGCGCCGGCGGAGCCGTAAAACGCAATTTGCGACCATAAAACCGATGATTAACCTCCCCAAATGACAATTTTCAAGACAGTTATCCCCATTCTAATGCACTTTCACATTTTCACCTTTCATTATGTACTAGTTTGCACCAGCAGCACAAACCAAACGTCAGCCAATGAGAAGCGACGTTACTTAATAACGTCGGGTTTGCGACAGTATTTCTCAGAATATACTGTTATATTTGTAAGTGCATTAGAATCTCGGTTTGTTTTAGAATCATAAAGGTCTTGCTGTCTCAAATTATGCCAAAGTGTAGTTTATTCTCTAAGGTATATACCTATAGATAAATTCTATTTCGTTTCTACGGAATTATGAAATTGCTCTGAGAAATGAGGGTGAAATTTGGCTTGCCATCTACAGTGAGGACATTTAGTAATATAGTCCGGACGCGATAAGTTGGCAATGTAATTGTTTTGTGTTGTTTTTGATTTGGTGACTGATCGGCTATATAGCAGAGTTCAGCTTATCCAACTCACGGAATGAAAGAATAAATGTGAATAGTTTTGTTACTATTAATTTTGTTATCAATGATATTCTTAAACTAGAGACAGTTCCTGTCTTTAAGCTTTCAAAAAGTGTCATTTAGATAAATTAGAACTGCCAGCTAACCGTAATGTGCCATTATAACCATAGATCAAGAAGTTACATGAACTGCACCGTAATGATAGTACAGGTACTGTTGACATTAAAAATGTAAACAAAACATTGCCACATTAGCGCGACCGACCAATACATATTTTGATGCCGGTGGTAGCACCCCTTGTTATCCATGTATATACATGTATAATGGCTGTTACGAACCGAATAAGAGATTTTCCGAAACGAAACAATAGTCTTAGTTACCAAACGACGTGATGAGCAGGTCGTTTGGTAATTAAAACTCTTTTACCGTTTAAAACCTTCAGTTCTGATGGAAGCATCCCCCATTGTATGTGATTTCATGTCTGCTCCCTAACTTTTACTCTGTATAAGATTTTGATTTACCTTGTACAGACATCAGGCATTATCAGACTCTACTAACTATGACCTGGGGCCGTATTTATATGGTGTTGCTAAGGCCGAATTTCTAAGAAGGAGATTCCTTACAACTATGAAATTTGCTCTGGAGGAACAGTCTTAAAAAGACTTTTCTCCAGAGCAAATTTCATAGTTGTAGGGAATCTCCTTCATAGGAAGTTAGCCTTAGCAACAGCATAGCAACGGCTTAAGTCGTTTTATAAATACGGCCCCTGTTGTATAACTTTTATTGTGATTTCATATCTGCCTCATTATAGACGATTTCAGTTACTGATAAAATTCTGTCATTTCTTGTTTCTTTTCCTACTTTGAACCCCAACGGGCGTATATTGCCCCGCCCAGCGGAGCCTTTGTTACATTTGTTGATCATATACTCATGTTTTAGCAGTCGGTTAAATAGCTCACCAAGAGCTTATGTTGTATTATTATGTAAAATTGAAATCTTAAAGAGTTCCTTCAAGAGCAGAGAATACATACAGAAGTAGGAACATGGGCCAGAGTACGTAGTTTCGGCTAATACAGCCTCGTCAGTGGCCCTGACAATATCTGGTGACGAAACCAGAAAAAAGCATACTGTAATTTCTTGATTACTTGCCGACCCTGAGAGTTCGAATCCCGCAGTCGTGCATCCGTGAGGGTTTGAATCAAACCAGCGGCATTAAAACATTTCATCTTTATGAAAGGTTAATGTATTTACACAAAGCTTATGAAGTATACCATAAAAAATTGATGGCTGATGCATGGATGCGACTCAACGTCATTTTCATCAGTATTTCAGTCATATCAGGACGATGGAATGAGGATTATGAAAAGCTCTGTCCAATGAAGCTCCGTATAGATTCGGACAGAATCTCGCCTCCGGCGGGTTTAGAAATTTGAGTTTGAATTTACAGGTGTTTCTTGAAGATCCTAACACTCATCGTTCACTTACCTTTATTTGACGTCTTAAAGCCAAAGTGTGAATAACATCAGCAACAGTGTATTATACAATATATATCAAAAAAGGATGGTTGAGTATAATGACTCATATTTTAAACTTTGAGCCAGACAGGTCATTTGTTCGCGTCACTTATACATGTTTGTTGTAGTAGTACTTTTGCATAGTTAGGATTTACTAAAAGTCAGTCTCTAACAATGGTGAAACAATGCTACAAGTTAAGTAAAATTAAAAATGTTAACAGTTTGATATATACCCCCTTACGCTCATCCCAGCCTCCCAAAAAAGCAGATTCGTCTCATCTATGTTTTCAGCTACGTGATTTAATTCGTACTTAACCAGCAGGAAAAGAGCTGATATACAGTCTGATCAGGGTCGCTTTTCGCTGCACGGATACATAAGAGGACTTCATATTCTCTAGCATGTGATCACTCTGGTCTGGCATTCAACACAGGCAATGAAGGCAGCGTACATGCGATTTCAAATTTTTATTCTTACGGACCCGACAAATTGTTAAACATCAAAGTAAGGCCAGTTTTGTTTTTAAAATGCCGCCCAGTATAAATACAGTATAACGTCCATGAAAACGAATTGGTGAAGAAACTTATTTTTTGCACTGTATTTTACCAGATGTAATGTAAAAAGTTGGGCAATGATCAGGAATTAATACAATCAAATCCCACATTCCGCTCTCAAACCAGATGTACTATATTCGAAAAGAAACTGGTCTGACTAAGAAGCGTAAGAAACTGGCGGGTCGGCTAAAGTCTCCATATGCCTATCAGTGTAAAAAACGCCCAAACACAAATCATTACGAAAACCCTTTAAACCTTCACGTTTGATGATAAAATGTAGGTTGCGGTGTATGAATTGATCCAAATAGCTGACAAAAAGTATGGAAAACAGGTTTATGAAAAACTACAAATCGCTCAACAAAATATCATTTTCCTTTTCTGGCTTCCGGTTGAGTGATGCAATATAAACAAAAGCGCCATATTGAATGAGGCTCTACCCTTGTACATTGTATTTTTACCATTTTATTCAAGGGCATGAAATCGAAATTAGGTCATGACCCAAATAATTTTTCAAACCCTTTTTATGAGAAACTCATGGATGTTTTATTTGTTTTAAGTCGGCCGATCGCGGTCATTTACAACGAAGAAACTATGGTGAGAAGCTTGCAGCGATACCTCGTGATGAAATTTTTCATTTTTTTTTAGAGCAATAGGGCCTTTAAAATGATCAGTTGAATGTAAATTAAGAAGAAGGTGAAAAAAACAAATCGAATTTTATAGTCTGAACATTTGGTTGGCATATACGATGCCTTCGTTGCCTGTTTTGAATGCCAGACCAGTTTGGTTATATGGATCATCAATTTATGGGTACACCAATGCTCGTATACTTTTCCGTTATTATTATTATTATTCTGCATGGGGAACCGCCGGGTCGCGTGTCGCAGTCGGTAGCGCGTCTGACTCAAGAACCAGAGCATATCGGTCCGGTAACTTACTTTCATTTCTCCTTTCGCTGATTCAAACAGCGCAGTTGTCAGTTCGTAGTGAAAAGTTCGTGCACTTAGTACTGGTCAAACGCTCAGGAAGTCTAAGCCTGCCCAGGGCCCAGGTTCACAATCACACCTTAAGAGATAAGGAATACCTTAAAGTAAGATTCTACCTTAAAGTGGGTAAAAATGAGTTTTGACAGCACCTTAGCGCTAAGGTATTCATTAACTTAAGGAAAAATCTTAAAATTTTTAAGGTTGGTCCGTATCAACTTTAACTTTTTAAGGAACGCCTTAACTCTTTATATATGTGTTAACAATGGCGAACGACTCTCTTAAATGTAAAAATAAAAGAATAATTAATTTATTAAAGCCCTTTGTACTCTAGAAAATATTTAAATATTTTAAAACAAGCTATCATTGCATTTATTTTAATTAATTAGCGTAAACCTGTATTTTATTTTGAACCAGAACAAGTGAGCAGGGGTTTAAGTAACTCCCCGGCCATGGCCATCGCCTAATGACACCAAACTTGAAACGCAGAAGTATTATTTCAGTTTGTTCAGTCTTTGCAGGTTCTCGAATTCTATAACATGTTATCTGATTCTCATAATCCTGTTTATTTATCTGTGAAATTCCGTGGCTTGAATTCTGAAATTTCCAATGAATATCCTGTACCAAAAATTATTTCTTGGAAAACCGACCCCAAAAGCGATGGTATATTCTGTAATAATCTTCACAGAAACGATATTTTAGAAATTGATGAGTGTTTATATAGAATGCAAAATAGCACGGAAATTAGTCAGAATAATGTTGATAGTGTTGTTGAAAAACTAAACAATGTATTTTTACACAGTTCTGAAAAAAGTTTTGGACACAGTATTTTTAAAGGAAGAAATAACAGTGTTAAAAATCGAATTCCTTTTTCATGGTTTGGAAAGGAATGTGCTGAGGCTAGGCGATTGTTTCACAGAGCCAAGCGAAAATATAACATTGTTAGAAATAATTTCAATAAATGCACTTTACAAAATAGATGTAAAGACTATAAGAAAACTCTTAATTTTTATCATAGAAAATACATTGATGAAAAGATCGTAAAATTACGAAATTTAAGAACAAAATCTCCCAAGGATTATTGGAAAATTATAAATAACTCATCGGATAAAAATATAATAGAAACATTTTTTAATTATTTTAATGATAAGTCTAATTTAAACGAAGAAGAATACACTGACGCATATAATGATATTGCAGATCATTCTGTTTCTGAACAAGTATTCAATAATGATATAAACGGTCCGATAACTAAAATAGAAATTGAAAAAGCTATAAAATATTTAAAAAATAACAAGAGTAGCGGGATTGATGATATTGTAAATGAACAAATAAAAGCCTCTAAAAATGTCATGATGCCTATATATGTCAAACTTTTCAATATTATATTTGACAGCGGGATATTTCCAACGATTTGGTCCACTGGCATAATCCGGCCTATTCATAAGAAGAAAGGATCTTTTGAAAAACCAGAAAACTATAGACCTATAAGCCTGTTAAGTTGCTTAGGAAAACTTTTTACTATAATTATTAATAATAGATTGAATGAGTATGCTGAAAGTTGTGATCTTATATTTGATTGTCAAGCAGGTTTTAGAAAAGGGTTTTCAACTATATATTGTCTCATAAATAATTTGCTTAAAACCAAACGAAAATTGTTTTGTGCGTTTATCGATTTGAAAGCTGCATTTGATACGGTATGGAGGGCTGGGCTATGGAGAAAATTAATCGAGTCCAACATAAATGGTTAATGCTTTAATTTGATAAAAAATATGTATAGTAACATTAAGTCTTGCGTATGTGTGAATGGTTGTTTTTCCGATTATTTTATTTCATCATTAGGTGTCAGACAAGGAGAAAATCTATCCCCCTTTTTATTTGCAATATACCTCAATGACCTCGACAGTTTTTTAAGACAGAATAATGTAACCGGTGTTACCTGTAGTAGCTCTGAATTTGACGAAAATATTTTTATATTTGTCAAACTTTTGATGTTACTTTATGCAGACGATACTGTATTAATATGTGAATCGGAAGCCGATCTCCGTTGTGCATTAGAAGCCTTTGATATGTATTGCAAAACATGGAAATTGACAGTAAATACTAGTAAATCTAAGGTTGTAATATTTTCAAAAGGTAGACCAAAATCAAACTATTGCTTTTATTTAAATAATGTACAATTAGAAATCGTTAATGAATATAAATATTTGGGAATATTTGTTTCTAGAAGTGGCTCTTTTTTCTCCACAAAAAAACATGTTGCTGAACAAGCTAAACGAGCATCTTATAGTTTGTTAAACAAAATAAAAATAATGTCATTACCCGTAGATATACAAATAGATTTGTTTGAAAAAATGGTAAAGCCGATTTTATTATATGGAAGCGAAATATGGGGTCTGGGGAATCTGGAGGTTATTGAACAAGTACAATTAAAGTTTTATAAGCAAATTTTCGGATTAAAATTATCTACGCCAAACTATATGATATATGGAGAACTAGGCATTTTTTTCTATTAAAATAGACATTTATACTAGAATGATAAAATTCTGGAGTAAACTGGTAATAAATAACAATCAAAAATTATCTTCACGTATGTATTCTATCTTGTACAGTTTGCATGAGAATAATGATTGCAAGTCTGATTGGATCCAATGTATCCGAAGTATACTTATAAGCTGTGGACTTCCACAAATTTGGACATCACAAAATGTTGAAAATCCAAAATGGCTGACATGTCATGTTAAGCAAAAATTAAAAGATCTTTTTATAAATGACTGGTTTTTACAATGTGAAAAATCCTCTAATTATCGAATTTATTTAAGGAATGAATTTCATTTTTCTGAGGTTTATCGAAGTGTAAACTACATTGGGTCACGCGCAAAGTGATTCATGTAAACTTTGCTAGTGACCCAATGTAGTTTACACTTCGATAAACAACAGAAAAATTAAGTTCATTGCTTATATTTACATTCGTTTCAATCAGAATTTTCATAAAAAATCTTATTTAAGCTCTTGAATTGAAGCAGTAAAACATGCACACGCAGTTTTTTTGCTAACAGCAGAACAGCATGCATGACGTCATGACGTTGCTGACGCCCAATCAGATTGACGAGAGACATTGTTTATTTTGACGTCATTGACGTCGCGTGTCTCAATGTAATTATTGGAATGTAAACTACATTAGGTTCCAATGGTTTACTAGAGGGCTTTTCAGTAAATACACCAAGAATGTAAATATAAACATTTGTTTACAGGCGAAAGTTATTTAAGTAAATTATCCTTTAACGAAATAAAACTGATGTTATCTTTTAGAACTAGAAATCATAAATTACCTGTTGAATTAGGAAGATGGAAGAAAATAGATTTTGATAGGCGGCTATGTACACTTTGTAAAACAGACGTAGGTGATGAATTTCATTATATTTTGAATTGTAAGTATTTTCGGTCTTTCAGAAAGCAATACATTAAACCCTATTACTACAAGCATCCTAACACTTTAAAATATTCTCAACTCATGAATAGCAAAAATAAGGTAGAGTTAAAAAAACTTACGAAATTTATCAAGATTATTACTAACCTGTTTGTGTCTTGACTTCCCACTATACTATTATTTGCATTAAATAGGCTAATATCTGTTAAGTATTCTGAATCTCAAGTTTGTAAGAGATGCTATTACTGTGTAGAGCACGTATATGGTTTATATTGGTTACTATTAGTAGTATATGGTTTGTCATGTTAGTCAAAACTGTTTAGAGCATATGTACAAATTGAAATAGTATAGTGTTCTTGCATGCTAGTGTACTAATTGTAAATATGTTGTTCCTCATGATGTTATACCATGTTATAACTTGAGAGAAATAAAGAATATATATGTTGACCTTGATCGCTAGGTCATAGACATGTATGGGGTGGTATAGAATTTGGAGCTATACCTATCATTATGCCAGAATTAATGGATATCCAAAAATACAGCAAATCATTGCATATCCAAAATTCAATTTATGGATATCCAAACTTCGATTTATGGATATCCATAAATAAATCTTAGGATTTCCAAAAATCTGCTTTATATCTGTATATACATAAAATGAATTATGGATATCAATAATTTGATTTATTGATATACATTATTCGATTTTTGAATATCCGAAAATCTGCTGATTTGTTTGGATATCAAAAACTCGAATTATAGATATCCATAAATCAAACCATCGATATTTGAAATCGAATTATGGATATCCAATTTTATGCTGTTTTTTTTTTTTTTTTTTTTTTTTTGGGGGGGGGGGGTGGATGGGGGGATTATATCTCTATATCGAATCATGGAGCCCGGTAGCTCAGTATGTTAAGTGCTGGCCTGCAGGTCTAGCGGTTCCGGGTTCGAGCCCGGCTTGAGGCGGGAATCTTTTCAATTATAAACGGGGTACCATTGAACACAGCCTTTCATTATGACTCACCGATCGTCCTGATATGACTGAAATACTGTTAAAAAGGACGTAAAATCGCAAATCATCCATCCATCCATCATTATGCCAAAAACAAACCAAATCCAAGAAAGGATGTGGACCTCACAAACTCTAACGCAATTGCTAACTTATGGATTGACAGACGGACGAACGGACAACGGGCAAAATCTACATGCCACTTGTCATACTTCGTATGTCTCGGGTATAAACATATTGCTACTTAAAATATGTAAACTTTGGCGTATAATGGTAATAATGATAATGGTATTGCCAAAAAAAACCCAACTATAACATGCGCCTGGGTAGTTCGAGCTCTATAAAGATTATATAAATTGTCAACCTCAACAAAGTGAGTCTCTCTCTCTCTCTCTCTCTCTCTCTCTCTCTCTCTCTGTGTGTGTGTGTGTGTGTGTGTGTGTGTGTGTGTGTGTGTGTGTGTGTGTGTGTGTGTCTCATGAATGCACATGAAAAGATGTTTGTGTTCAAAGATAGAGCCTCTTTAATAGAAAAGCATTCAGCATGCAGCATTCTCTTTGCAATTCTCACGCTCACACTTACAAATGCCGCCTAGTCATCTTCATACTCAGATTGCGGTAGCTGAGCTGGATCGGATATACCGTCGGTCAGACGTATGTTTTCGCGATCGAATTCAGATCTAGATTATCTTACCACCAGGTGGCTCGGCCTTTTGAAACTTTTGAAACTAGTAAAACTATAGCTTGAAATATAAGGAACATTCCGCATCCAGTTCTAAAATATGCCGTAGAGGTAAAACTGCAAGTACATACATTCGCCCATGTATAAGGCAGTCGTCGTGGCTTTTCCCATGGCATTCTTCCACCTTCATATTGCATGCAGCACAAAACTGTCACCCTCCCCCCAACCCTGCCACACACAAAAAGAAATCCGCTCCAGCTACAGCTGCATCAACATCATTTGTTTTTTTTTTGTGTTTTTTTTTGTTGTTGTTTTTTTGTTGTTTTTTTTTTTTTTTTTTTTTTTTTTTGGGGGGGGGGGGGGTGCAATTTTATTGTTTAGTTCTTCTGTCTAGCGAGAATAATACGTTGAAAGTTTTCAGCAACGTTACCACAATGTAAGATAGAGAGAGAGGGAGAGAATGACGCTCAAGCCTTGCTCGCTATCATTGATCTGTTGATCTTTACTTGCCATCATGTCAGTTTTTGAGACAAAAAAAATCATTTTTCAGCGTTTTAATACCGAATATTCAAAGAACGGACTTAAAACGTTAGTTTTGACAGTCCGCGGGAACATAAATTGCCGCTTACATCAAACACAAAATACGTAATCTCTCGCTCCTTTCCGTCAGAGTTTCCGTATGACTCCGTATAAATTTCCGAAGACGCGACCTTAGTTAAGGTGATGTTTAAGGTGTTGTACAGACGCACTTTTAAAGGCACTCCTTAGTAAAGGTATGACTTAGACCTTAAATAATTAAGTTCTACCTTAAATTAAGGAATGATTGTGAACCTGGGCCCAGAACTAGTTTGGCTAGGTTAACCTTAGCAACAAAACAACAACAGTGCATAGGGAACATTTTTTTGACTTCCTTTTGATTTTCTCGGAGACGAAGCCCGTTCAAGCTGGGATCTTGAGGTTGTATTTTATTGTTGACTTTGATACTTGTGCTTTCATATATGAGCCACGACACGAGAAAACCAACAATGTGGTTGTGCGCCCAGCGCAGACTCAGATCAGCCTGGGCATCCGCCCAGTCTGATCAGAGTCTTCGCTGTCCGCATGGAGGTAGCTTAAACCCTTAGCTACCCTTTGAGTCAATAATAAAGAGTCTGATCAAACTAGACAGATGTTCAAGCTGATCTGAGTCTACACTGGTTGCACAACCACATTGTTTGTTTTCTCGTGTCGCGGCTCATATAATCATATAAGTCAACTCTCGATATCTCAAAGTCAATATTCATTTCAAACTACTGATATTTCAAAGAAAATTGATCCCAGAAAATGTACTTTGAGATATAAGAAGTTTGAGATAACAGGAGTTGAAATGTAAATAAGAATAGGGCATGGATAACTTTTCACGCCACTCTTTAAAAATCGATAATCGATATTCGCGAATCGTAGTGTAATTATTCTATAATTGCTATGGTAACAGATCTATGACGTCACCTCAGTTGAAATTCGGCATCAAGTGCTGCTCTAAAATTATAAGCGAGATGCTGCCTAAAAATCATACAATGGAAAAGTGTGATTTTCTCAAACTTATAATTAATTCTCAAATAATTTAATTCTCTGTTTCAAAAGAGTCTCTTGATATCATGCACACGACTGACAAACTTATTTCAAATTTAAAGAGTAACTACACTTCAGGAACTGACTGAATCAGATCCCAAACCCTATCCCCAACATCAAAGGGAAAAATTGACAAAGACATCCCAACAAACAATAAATTACAAGTGATAAGCCGAGTCAGCAGCTCTTTCCCAAATAGGTGGCAAATCAGCTATCTTTACTGAGCTAAATAATTTAGACCAACAGAAGGGTTACAACAGACTAAGCAAATTATACGAAAAACATATAACAACTATTTTTACCTATTTTCTATTTTTCTATCATAGATTATAGAAGGGTTAAAATAAGAACACAATAAATTAAACAGCACCGAACATAAAACAAATGCAACAGCAACGAAAGTACCGCCTTGGGACGGTCAGTAATAACTACTGGGAGGGGGGTGTGGGGTAAAGCGGTTTTACTGGGCCCAAACCTTCACCCTCAACCTCCGCCGCGGTGTACACAATTATTTGGTACTGAGATGCAAATACATGTGTGTTCAAATCTATGACATGAGAATCTTTCTCGAAAATGCTCTTATACTCATTAATACAAAGGCAGATCAGATCCATTCGGAAATACCGTATAATATTATAAAGCATGTACAATATACAAATTAATTAAATTGAAGTGTTGGTATGGGGTCCGTTTTACGCAACCATTCTTGATATAAAATAATTAGAAAGAGTCCGCATTTGTTACATATTTGATTGAAATCACAGCAGCAAGAAGCAAATGCAGCTTCCTCACCTCCTGATTACAATCACTTATTTGCTGCAAAACAGCATTTCATTGTAATTAATGCCAGCAACATGTGATCTATATATGACCGTGTATGCTTATTTGTGCCCCCCCCCCCCCCGATGAGAGTCAGGAAGCATTCAAATTTGCTTCAAATTTGCGTCTGTCTCTCTGTCTGTGCGTCACACTTTAAGGTATAGAGTTTGTGTAATCAACTTCTCCAACAGTTTTCAAAGTTTTCAATGGGTCGCATCGCAGTTAAGCGAAATTTCCGACAAACGGATGATTTACCCCCCCCCCCCCCCAAATGACGTTATCCCCTAAGTTTATGTGTTCATGTTTTGGTAACCCTTTTTAGACCGGATATCCGTTTTGGAGACATGCAAACAGTGCTTACCCAGTTCAGAAGCCGCAAAATGCGTTGTCTAATCAGGGTCTACACTGTTTGCTCACAGAAATCTCTATGCAAAAGACAAAAAAGTGAAAATATTCACCAGAAATCCCTAAAACTAAAATGAACCCATACAGTTGATAATGGCCAAAAAAGGATTGGCTAGCTTTGCGACCGCCTACGTGAGAAAGCTCTTCATTTTACTATTTGCTCGTTTTGTCTTAATATTAGTTGTGTTTCTTGTTACTTTATCCCGTTTGGTGTCGCTTGTTAATCATAATCAGTTCCCAATCAATGCCTTTTTAGACAACTTAAGACGGACCAGCCCAACACAGACAAGGCACAGGGGGGCGTCACCCTGTGTCTTCAGTCACAATTTTCTAGTTTACAAATAATTCAGTGTTAAAATGATTTATTTACTTCGACACAATAGAAGATGGTCATATAAAATATGGCCTTTGTAAACTCGATAATTCCACTTAATGCACTACATTTGTTTGCTAAAGCTTTTAATACGAGCAAACTTGACATTATTTGACTGCCCGACAGAGCCTAGGGAATTCTTGATCTTTCCCAGTTAACGTCAAAAGCAACTTAACAAATATATGGAACGCCGCAACTATCTTACATTCTGACATGTCATTACGTTCTTTTGACAAACACTACTATATTGTTCATTTCTATAACGTTTTGTCTGAAAACTGTGATCTCTTGTCAGTTTGATATGCTGTCGGGTTAACTCGCTATTGTATACTGCTGATTTTCATAATTGCTTGTCAGAAAACCATAATGTCTTGCCACCATGACATGTTGTCTGATTGACTCGTTAGTATATGCTGTTCTCTTCTGGTATGTACTGTCAGAAAACCATTATGTCTTGTTGGGAAACCATTATGCCTTGTCAGAAACCATCGTGCTTTATCAGTTTGTCATTCGGTCTTTTTAACGTGCAGCTGTAGGCTGTTCGTTTTCATTATGTATTTTCAGAACCCAATTTCATCTAGTCGCTTTTTGTACTGTCTTTTTTGTTTGTTATTTGATGCTGTTACTCTCCATTATGTTTTGTCAGAAAATCATCATGTTTTGTCAATCTGTCATGTTGTCTTGTTAACTGGCTAATTTTTTGCATTAACTTGCCGTTATGTAAAGTTAAAGAATCATTCTATGCGATTAAATCAACATAGTTCATTCATAGAGTATCATTTCAACTTATCTTAACCTGCTGTTAAGTCATCATTATATGTTGTTGTGTTAAAACGTTATGTTGTTGCCTTGATAAAACCTGCACCAGAAATCGATAAAACCCTGTACCAGAAACCCGGTAACTGTTAGGGCGTCCGGTAGTACAGTACCTACACGGAATATTCATAGTGTTTGAATGTCGTCCGTCCAGCATTCCATCCATCCGCCCGTCAATCATTCGGGGTTTTTGGCGCAGTGCAAGGGCATACATGCGTCTGTCCGTCTGTCCATATGTTTATATATGTGCGTGTATTTCTGTAGGTCTATCCATGCATCTTTCCGATCGCCGATTTGCCTGTCAGTATATGTGTGTGTGTATGTCTGCCAGTCCAGCTGTCCATCCGTGCATATGCGCATCCATCTGATCGGCCATTTGTCTGTCAGCTCATCACTTTTTTTTATTCTTCCCGAGATCCATCCATTCATCTTTCTGTGTGCCGTTGCTCGTGTATTAAACAGTAGCTTAGGGCGGGAGCATTTGGAGTCAGGGTATGCTAAGTAATACATCGGGCAGGGGCTAGGACGCGGGGTTTTGTGGTGTGAATGGGTGGGTAAGTAGGGTAGGAGAATGGGCTGGGGTTGATTGGGATGGGTGGAGTATATGCTGGGAGTTTTTGGGATGACATAGGAATGGTAGAAAGAGTACGGTAAGTATAGTTATGGGTAGACTTTTGTCAGCCCAAGATGTTAGAAATTCACATTAAATCTCACTTGCCTCTCTGATCCCTTTATACCTCCCTAAAACCCCCAAACGAAGATGTTAGAGTATGAAGTCTGACAAATAATAAAATAAAAAAAGAGAAGTAAAACATTTAGGGACCAACCATTTGATATTCCGAGGGAGGGGGGGGGGGGGGGGGGGGGGGCGGCGGGTGCTGGTATATTTTGCAAAAAAATCTCTGTCTATGGATCTGCAAGAAAAATAAATTGGTTCATGAGGGGATTTAAATAAATATTCTTGCCTCAAAAATAAGTGAAAAATTAAATAATCTGGCTCCACCCAAACTTTCCAAAACAAAAACAAAATAGTCTGCAGTTAATTCCATTTGAATTGCGTTTTTAAAATGTGTCTGTCTTCTGTGTGTGTGTGTGTGTGGGGGGGGGGGGGGGCTGCGACCCCCAGACCGCCATATTTATAGTAATGTTTTGATATTAACTACAATTGTTTTACAGTTTTACAACAGCAGGCCCGCATGTGCATACATTTACAAAAAATGCTATACAAGCATTCACATACATGTATTATTGATCTGCCGCATTACTAAGTAAATGTTTCCACTAAAACTGAATTAGAAAAGAGTCACTAGCTTATGGGAGACAACAAACCCATTGTGTCAAAATAAACACTCTAAAAGGCAAAATTCCTAAAAAAAACTTATTCTTTATCATCATCCCTAGTTTTTACATGCCCGTTTTGAAAAATAAAACGGACGTATTATGTCATGGCACTGTCCGTCCGTCCGTCTGTCTGTCCGTCCGTCCGTCCGTAAACATTCTTGTGCGCGCAATAACTCAGAAATCGTTTGGGATATCTTCGTAAAATATGGTAGGAATATGTATTAGGTTGGGACAGTTTGTATAGTCGCGTATAAGAATGGTTGCCCCCCCCCCCCCCTTCTTTAGTTTCCAAGTCATGCCCCTTTGATCATTTTTCCCTACAAGTCTTGTGCGCGCCATAACTAGATAATCGAGAACCCCTGATGCTAGGATCATGATTTTTTTGCAGGAAGACATTGCCCAAGGTGTAGATGACCTGAAAAAATTGTGAATTTTTGACCGAGGTATGTCCCTTTTTCAAATTAGTGCATTTAAGTCTATGGAACCTTGTTGACAAAATATCTCGAGAGCCCCTGATGTTAGTATCATGATTTTGTGGAGGAAGACATTGTCCAAGGTGTAGATGATTTACTTTTGAAACAGAAAAATGTTAATTTTTGATCGAGTAAGGCCCCTTTTTCGACTTAGTACATTGAAGCCTATGGTACAAAAGTACCCTTACATACAGTCAAGAACTATTAGAGAAAGGAACTTGAAATTCTATGTGTGGCATATTCATGAAAAATAAGCCGTGCTTGCGAACAAAATATCCGACTAAGATGTAAACGAACCGGTTAATACCCCTTTCTGCAAAGCGAACCCTTTTTAGAGGCAAGCATAAGGGGCATAGTGTTTCATAAACACATTTCCTAGTTCCTCCCGAAATCCGTCTATTTATCTTCCGGTCTGCCTGCATGCCTGTCGTTGCTTGTGTATTACACGGTAGATTAGCGTTGGGGGGAGGGGGAAGGGGATAGGAGTCATGGTATTCTAAATCATACATAGGGCAGGGGCGTGGATATGGAAATTTGTGGTATGAATGAGTGGGAAGGTAGGGTAGGAGAATGGGCTGGGGTTGTTTGGGATGGGTAGAGTGTATGCTTGGAGTTGTGGGGATAAAGTGGGTAGGGTAAACAGGATAGGGTAAGGAAAGATATGGGTAGTGAGAGGGGTAAGAATGGCTGTGAGGAAGGAGTGGTGGTGGGGTAGTGGTGAGTGTGTAAACTTCGGAAGGATAGGAAGGAGTTTGGCTGGCGTTGTGTATAGAACCGTGAGTGGCGGGAATAGGGATCTGGGTGGGAGTTTTCGGGCGGGTAACCATCAAGAGTAGGGGTTTGGTTGTGGTAGTTATAGACTGGGGGTGTGGTAAGTAGGGTAGGGTGAGTGAAGAGGTTTGGATGGCACGGTGTGGGAAAGAACAAGTTTTGACATTGGGATAAGGGTGGAGCCGAGAGCATGTTCGTAAGACCGTGTAGTGTATGATAGGATATGGTATAAGAGGGTTTGGGTGGGACGGGCGTAAACGGGGTGGAGTGAGGAGGGGAAGAGTAGGTAAGGTAAGGTATTTGAAGGGGTTTTGGATTGCATGGCATGGGGAAGAACAAATGGTGGGGTGGATATCTGGGTAAGGCTTGGAGCATTTGGGTATGGTAATGTAGGGTAGGACGGGATATGGGAAGAGGACTGGGTGGGATTGGGATGGAAGAGGACTGGGTGGGATTGGGATGGAAGAGGACTGGGTGGGATTGGGATGGATGAGGGTTTGTTGTGGGATTGTAAGGGTAGGTGGAAGCATTGGGTTGAATATGTGTGGGCGTAGGCATAGGTGTTAGCATAATGAATGGTAGGATAGAGAAGGGTAGGGGTAGGGAAAGAGGTTGAGATATTGGTGCGTATAGAGGAGGTAGGCGTAAGGATGGGGCTTGGTTTGGGTATTGTTGGATGTATATAGGGTAGAGTAAAAAATGGAGTAAAGCAGAGCAGATCTTGGGAGGGGAGGAAATGGTATGTGGTGGTGGTTAGATGGGGCTGAGGCTTGTGGAGTGCCTCTTTATACTCTCAGTAACTGTCTTACTTAAGGGTTTCGAATTTAATAAGCATTTTTCATTTTTGACTTTGGGTATGAGGGTATGGTGAGAATGGTTTGGTGGAAAATGGTGAGTTAGGGTAGGGAAGGGTAGGCTAGGGAAGAGGTAGGGTGGGGTCCTGGGAGAGGGTTCAGGGCAGATAAGATGTTAGAGGTAAAGTATTCTATTCCTGTTTGTCCTGCCAACCGGCACGTCCCACCCCACAGCACCCCACAACACAAGACTTGACAAGAGAACATGTCAAACTAACAAGACATACTATTTTTTTGACAAGGCATAATGAAAATGTAGAACACACAATAATAAGTGGACAAGACAACATGTCCAACTGACAAGACCTTATGTGATTTTAACAAGAGATAGTGAAAATGAAAAGCATATAATAACGACTGAAAAAGACAGCGTGTCGAACTGATGAGCCACAATGAAAATGAACAGCTCATAAAAACGAGTAAAGATGACAGCATGTAAAACTGACAGGATATAATGGTTTTCAGACATGACATAAAGGCTTTCTAACAAGATAAAATGCAAAATGAACTGCATATAATAACGAGTGGAGAAGACAGCCTGTTAAGCTGACTAATAAAGACTTTAAGACAATACATAATGAAAATGAACAACATATAATAACGAGTGAAGAAGACAACATGTCAAATTGACAAGATATAATGATTTTCAGACAATACATAATGAAGATGAACAACATATAATGACGAGTAAAGAAGACAGCATGTTAAACCGAGATGATATTATGGCTTTCAGACAAGACAAATTGAAAATGAACAGCATATAATAACGAATGAGAAAGACAGCATGTCAAACTGACGAAACATAATGTAACTGAACAGCATATAATGCTTGTCCATATAACATAATGACATGTCCGAATATAAGACAGTTGTGGCGTTCCATACAAATATATTGCATACTACACGCCTGGTAAACTATCACAGGTACCTCCGACGGAGGTACCGATAAAAAGTTGTGACAGGCACCTGGAGCTGCCTGTGACTGTCCAAAAAATGACAACAAACGGTAGGTATTCCTCTTTTTTGACAAAATATAAAATAACCAGGGAGTTTATTAAAAATCAAAAAGTGCTATTCGACCCTTATAGACATAAAGTTTTGTCACACATTATATCCCCCTGAACTTTCCATATTAACCAAAGATACGACTTTTGAAGTGGCTTTGCTGTCAGCCCACAGTACTCAAAACATAAAGAATCCGGCCGTTTGAGGTCTTAAATGCAGTGATCTTGCATACGAATCTGTTTTTCTCGGCACACTGGTGTTAAGGTAACCTCCTTGCTCAAATATAAATCTCGATTGTCAACAAATAAGGCTTGATTTTTCAAAACAACAGCTGGAGGTGCCTGCAGTGGTGTGGAGGTGCCTGTGATGTAAGCAAATATAGTGAAAATCTGAATAGCTATCGCAGCTGGAAATATTGACATCTTGTCTTAACCACTGCCTGGAAAGAATCATTCATTCAACGTCCCATTAAGCTATCATAATGTGTATTTCATGAAATTCCATGTTAAAATTTCTAAAACACCATCTCAAAGAGTTATTGCCCAATTTGTTTCCGCTTCTGTTAGTCAAAAATTGGCGAATTTCACATAGTTGCTGAAAATTAACTGCCTAATTCAGTGTTAGAATCGTTATGAAATGTGCGCTTAAATAAGAGTCAACATTTTGTGACTGGTGATGACTGTGATCGGGAGGTGCTGGCTGTGAGTCATTCCAACTTGTCAGAAATTGTCGAGGTCACACGTCATGCCAGCTACACGTATGATGTGTCAAATTGTCAAAATTACCGATACCCGTCAACAGGCATACACGTACATGTATCTATAGTGTTGATCCTTTTGGTACCTCATATGTGTCGCTCGCATGTGTCGTATGACGCTTGCTGTATGTGTTAACTTTGTGGTAACTGGAGTGATAGGTGCTACAAGTGATTCAGTCTGGGTAGTTTTGAATTGTTGGCGCTGGAATCCAAATACATCCGTAAGGCCTACAGATTACATCATCGACAGGTGACATGTTCTCAATATTACACCGTTTAGTAAAGGACCTCTGACAGTATCAATGCATATTTGCCCATTTTTCGACAAATTACTGCACCTTCCTCGGGCAGCAAAAGTTGAAATATTTGGCATTAATATGTAGCCTTGTGTACTATAAAGACATTTTATGAGTGATTTTGAAAAATTATCATGCCTCTAGACTAACATAGACCAATTTTATCAAGAGGGGTATGTGAATTTTTCAGTCTCTGAAAATAAGTCCATTTATTTGGTTTTCTAAGATATCAAAATCTTAATTGATAACTATGCTAAAACTGACGTACACACTGCTGTTACTGATATTATGCAATATTTTTTCAGTACTAAGGACTTTAGCCTATTTTTAGATATAAAGGGTGTAAGTACCCCACCCACTTTTTCAGTTTTTCAGCTGTAGACTATCTTTTCCCCCCGTGCCTCAGCAAGCCACTCACATATAATGTGTATTATGATAGTACACACATACATGCAAAGTGGCTAGCTGAGGCACGGGGGGAAAAGTATCTTTAAAAAACTTTTCCTGTTTCAATTACGTTTAATTACAAAATTTGGCTTTTTCCACCAAAAATTGAAGTGTATGTGCAAAGTAATCAGAAATTAAATTCATGGCCAGTTAGGGGAAGTTGAGAGCAACAAATTTCAAGAGAAATTCTTTGGCATATCAAAAATTTAATTTTGACTATTTTTATAGGCAAATTAACATTACAACCGTCAGAGGTCCTTGAAGTGATCGGAATCTTACTGCAAATAGCGTGTAATTCAATGTCTCCGAATAGCCATTGCATCAAATTTGGTGACAAAACAGCACTTTTACTACATAAAATCATCTTCTGAAACGTTGTTTTGCAAACATTTCGAGTAGCTAGCATGGCATGTGACCTCGACAATTTTTAACGATTTTGAATGACTAACAGGCAGTCATCACCATTCACAAAAACGCTGCCTCTTATTTAAGCGCATTTCATAAACATTATAACACTGAATTAGGCAGTAAATTTTCAACAGCTACGTAAAACTCATCAATGTTTGACTAACAGATATGGAAAAAAACGGATAATAACTCTTTAAGATGCTCTGCTTTGGATTTTGGATTTCTGTTGCGAAGCATCAATGTTACGTGTTCTTATGTCCGCTTGTCTGTAGTGTTAAGGCAATAAGGTCACCTGTACAGCTGCCCACTTTACTTTCTGGTTTGTTTTGTTATTTAAAATATAAAATAGGTAAAACAGAAGTTAGCGTTGTTTTCATTTGGGATAGGTGAATTTCCACTTGTCTGGGAAAGAGCTCTTTATTCGGTTTACCATGCGTGTCTTTTATGAACTATTGTCAATGTATACTAACTTCCACCTTGGTTTTGAGAGCAGGATGTAGAATCTGATTGTATAAGTTCATGATCAATGTCTGTCGTTTTAACAAAACTATGCTTGATATTCGCAATATGATAGATTATTGCGACGTTGAATGAACGATTCTCTCAAGACAGTGGTCTAGAGATGAAGAGTATCAATGATTGCAACCGCTATATATCTTCAGATATTTGCTATATTTTCTTACATCACAGGCACCTCCATTCCATCACAGGCACCTCCAGTTTTTTTTTACCGATCCAGCCTTATTTGGAGTTTATCGGCATTTATATTTGGGCAAGGAGGTTTACTTTACGTCAGTGTATCCAGATCAACAGATTCTCATGCAAGAAAAGTGCATTTAGGACCTAAAACAACCGATTTGTTCTTGTTTTGAGTACTTTTGACTGACCTTAAAGCCACTTCAAAAGTCATATCTTCTGTATATATGTAAAGTTCCCGGGGATATACTGTGTGACAAAACTTAATGTATATAAGGGTCGAATAGCATTTTTCGATTTTCAATAAACTCCCTGGTTATAATGTATTTTATCAAAAAAGACGAATACCTACTGTTTTTCGTTTATTTTTGGCCCGTCACAGGTAGCTCCGGATGCCTGTCACAACATTTTATCGGAACCTCCGCGGAGGTACCTGTGATAGTTTACCAGGCGTGTACTACTAATGAAAGAGTGAGTTAGTATATCACCATGACTGAAATAATGTGTTTGTGAAAAGCGTTCGTTTAAAAAACAGATAGTTGTGAATATACATATTCACAGTACCAGTCACAATCAATTTAAGTCTGCACGGGCATTCTTGAATTATTTGTGAAATGACCTTAGCTCATTTACCATACAATCTACGATAATCATGCTTGCACTGATGGAGTTTCAAAGGTCTAGGACTTATGAAAAGTTAGATATATACTTTCTGTGAAAGTAGGTCATAGTGACCTAGTTTTGTGTGGGGATGGAGTGGTAAGGTACATGCACTGATGGAGTTTCAAAGGACTGAGGCTTTTGAAGAGGTATGCACTTTTTTGTGAAAGTAGGTCACAGTGACCTAGTTTTGTTGAGGATGTCCTAGAGTGGTAAGATGCATATTCTGTTGGAGTTTCAAAGGTTTAGGCCTATGGAAAGCGAGCTGTGGGGCTAACCTCGAAAACTAAATATGTGGTTCTTTTTTTCGAAAGTAGGTCACAGTAACCTAGTTTTAAAGGGGTGACCTGGAGTGGTAAGTTGCATGCACTGATAGAGTGTTAAAGGTCTTGGGCCTTTGAAAAGCGAGAGATGTGTCTGACCCTAAAATCTGAATATTTTGGGAAAGTAGGTCATAGTGACCAAGTTTTGTGGGTTGGGTGGGTGGGTGGGTGGGTGGGTGGGGGGTTACTTGGAGTGGAAATGTGCATGCGCTGATAAAGTTTCAAATGTCTGAGGGGTATTGAAAATTAGATGTGGGGCTGACCTCGAAAACTCGGTATGTGGTACTTTTTGCAAAGTAGGTCACAGTGACCTAGTTTTGTGTATATGTGTGTTGGGGTGGGGGTGCCTGGAGTGGTCAGATGCATGCACTGATGGAGTTTCAAAGGTCTGGAGTCTATAATAAGTGAGTTCAGGGCTGAACTCGAAAACTAAATATTTGGAACTTGTTCGCTAAAGTAGATCACAGTGGCCTATTTTTTAAAATTTTATTCTTATTTTTTTTTTGTTTACTTATTTATTTATTTTTCTTTTGTGGGGGGGGGTTGACTTGGAGTAGTAAGGTGCATTCTCTGAAAGAGTTTTAAAAGTTTGGAAAGCGAGATATTGGGCTGACTATGAAAACTAAATATGTGGTACTTTTTCGCAAAAAAAGGTCATAGTGACCTAGGTTTGTGATAGCTAATCAGAAATTTTGTGGGGCATATAGTGATGTAGTTTTAAGGTCCTAGGGTCTATGAAAATCAAAATATGGAACGTCAACATCATCCTAGATATTGACCTCTGGCTCCATCCTGGGACCACGCCCAGGAGCATGCCAATGCTCTAGGAAAGGTCCATTCCAAATATGAGGCAGGTACCTTGAACGATTTTGGAAATATAAGGGTTTTTTTGTTTTTTGGTTTTTTTTTCTTAAAAAAAACTTAAACCAAAAACTTAAACATTTGTCGGACGCGGACGCAGATTGACAATCTTCAGCTGTCATAATTCCGTCAAAAAAGTCGATCATCACAGTTTTCAAATTGTACCTTAAAGCGCCATAGAAGAAGCTTTAGTATGAATTTTGTGGAAATCTGTTGAAGCGTGCAAAAGTTATTGACAGTGGACGCAGACGCAAACGGACAACTTTCAAGGCTCGTAATTCCGTCAAAAAATGGGTCGATGGATACCATTTTCGACACAAACTTTGGGGTGTCCTAGAAGAAGTTTTGTTATGAATTTTGCGAAAGTCCACTGAAGTGCGCAAAAGTTATTGACACGCGAAGAGCAAAATTGCAAGGGGACAAAATATAGGTCTCAGACTCAGGCGAGACAGAAGGGACGGATTTTCTCTCGACTTGGTATACAATCGCAATGGAAAGTAATTATGATTATATTGTTACTCGCAATATTCTGTAGCCAAGATAGATGGCTCCATTGGTATCATTTTTGTCTATGTGCCGTTGATTGTAGATTATTGGGGTTTTGTTGCTTTAAGAATTGATTGGCATAAAACATAGGACGAATAAACTCTACACTGTAAAAAATGTGTTTAGAATCAATGCAAAAAAGGCAGTCCGATTTTCTATGTGTATAAATCGTAACATGTTCAATTTGCAACATGTTTAGGTTTATGTTTAGAAATTAAACATGTACAAAACTGGTTATATTTACCTTTTATTTTGAAAATTTCCTCTGTCAACATTTTCGTCTCTTTTTTTTTTTTTTTTTTTTTTTTTTTTTTCGTTCTTCAACGGAGAAAGGCTTCCGAAACGCGTAACAGAATAAAACGTGTTTAGCAGACTTTGTCCGGGAAAATAATAGAAAAGGCGTACATGTTTAGCTATATGACATATTCCTAAACATGTTTACACCTAAACATGTAAACAGTCGTGTTTTATAGCTAAGCGTGATCTTTACAGTGTACTCTGCTTTTACTCAGGTACAGGTCGATTCAGAAAAATAACTTTAATAAACAGTTATATCTGCTCGTACGATTATAGGATCGCACGGGTTGTATGTATACGTAAGGACAAAAGTTCTGCACGGATGTTAAATCAACATCCGTAATGAACTTTTGTTCTTAAGTATGTTTTTTTCTGGGGTAAAGACCCCTCGCCTGACGTACATATATAATTTTTTGAGACTGGTCGTGCAAGGTTTGACCACAGCATCATTTGAAATATCGCACGATTGTGCAATTAGTCGTGTCGTTAGTCGTGCAACGACACGACTAACACAAACGGTCACGCCGTCGCGCGACTGAAGGGCTCCAGTCACCTACGATCACGCAAGATTCGTAAAACGGTTGGTCGTACGACCGTGGGACGACCATAGACCTGTGTGCAACCATCTGCGATCTGTGATCGCTGCCGCTGGTTTTTGAATATGCTCGAAGATCTTCCCGCGACTGAGTTTGGTGGTTCAAGACTACCTGTAAGGCCAGTTGCTCTAGTTTTCGAGATTGCTTGTGATTTGACCCCAGCGGGCACATGACATCGATGTGATGTCATTACGTCGCATCGCTGTCGGTACGACGTCGTTTCGACGCTATGTACCTGCTTGGACCGATCTCCCGTACACAGGTCGCAATCAGGGGCCGGTTTCATGAACATATCTTAGATTTGTGCTTAAGTTACAACTTAAGTTATAACTTTAGTAAAAAAGTAAGAATGACTTAAGTTCGTACTTAAACCGTTTCACAAATTCATCCTAGCAAAAACTTAACCAGTTTTGACTTAAGTCTTGTCAATTTTTAGGAGTCTATTTTTAGCCGTGTTAAATGTCTGCAATATACTTTTATGTATCAAACAGTATGCTGACGCATCTGAGCCGGTGGTGTAGTGGACAGCGTTTTGCGCTCTAGCACAGACAGTTACGGGTTCGAAATTCCACTTTTTCCCCTTTCATATTTTTCAGTTTGTTTTATTTTATTTATTTTTGTGTTTATTTACGGTACTTTAATTTAATATATTACTGCTTTGACTGTGTTCCCTTACTTTTATGCATTCTAAAGTTAAACGGAGCATACGAAGTTTCCTGACATGCTTTTCCTTATTTAAAACTATGCTTTCCCAACCTTTTGGGCTGGTCGTGGTCGGCAGATAGTGCTGGGTAACTTTCAGTGCTGGGGCTCCTCCTAATATGGATAATAGTGGGGCAAGGACCAACTGTGCTTGCAATAGGTGCGGGCGGGTATTGTTTGGACAGTTTTTCTCTCTCCTATCCAGTTTTTCTCTCTCCTATCCTATCTCTTTTCCTTCTCCTTCTCTTTGAGAGACGGTTCGATATAGACTGAAATACTGTCTCAAAGAGCCGTTAAACCAAAAACAACCAAGCAACCAAATCTCCAACGTTTTATGCCTCGTTCAATTGCGGCAGACACAGTAAGTGCTGCGCGGAAGTGATAGAGTTGTCTAGTCGAAAACTTGATCAATGGAAAGGAAGGGTATTACTGACATCAGAAATGTTTAGAACTGCTGAGATCGTTAGCCGTTATTTGTAGTGTCTACAATGGTCAATGCCAAAGGTCCCACTTTCAGGGACAATTTTCAATATTTCTCTATAAAGCATATGTTGTGACCCCTCATTAGCACCGTGTTGCCGAGACAGTTCTAATGAAGGTCACAACATATGTTTTCCTTCAGAAATAAGGAAAATTATCTCAGAATTATCCCTGTTACCCCTTCTTATCTGGAGCACTGCTCTTTCTTCCTAAAAAGTCGACTATTTAGTGACATATACCCACATCGGATAGGCACTTCTTCAATACAGCCACTCACCCACACTTAAATCTTGTATTCCAGCGAAACAGGGGGCGGTCGGGTGGTGCGATGGTGCTGTGTGTAACTTCCAGTGGCGGGGCGTCCTACTGATTTGGATACATGTAACAGTAGGGCAGGGGCCTACTGTGCTTGCAGTAGGTGCGGATGGGGTTGTTTGGACATTTTTTTTCTCTCGTCTATCATTTCTCTCTTCTTTCTCACTCTCTCTGGGAGACGGCCCTTTTTTAACTGAAACACTATCTCAAAGGGCCGTTAAACAAAAAACAATCAATCAACCAATCCAACGAAACATGGCTACAGGAGAATTTTGTGGGACTTTGGCATTTCCAACTCTCATCATGGCTGAATTCCTCGATCTGAAATGCACCTTTATGTGGGCACGCACGTACAAAAACATTTACGCCCGAATGATCATGCAGGCCATCCATAAACTCGCACAGATACCACAAACTTTCGACATTTAGACTTCCCAAAGTATGGCAAGGACCCGCTACTTTTGCGGTAGATGCAGTATTTGAGTAAAATACAGTATCAACGTGGCCAATCATCTAGTCGCAGGTTAGGCGTCACTCTACATGGAACCTGCATGGAGGTTTAGTTTATAATTTCTTCATATTGATAGAAAGATGGACAGGCATAGAAAAAGACGCACACACATATACGAATGCGTTCGTATGAGACTTTATAAACTTATTGGCTTTGTCGTGAGAAAACGTCCTGATTGTAGAGGCCTGGGCTGCCATGTACATACGGGTTTTTTTTTTGCACCATATAAGCACCCAGTGCCGCAAGGGATAGGTCCTAAATCCGAGCCCTGTCTTCATCACCTTAAGAAGTGCTGGTCTATGCATAATGTTAACAGTTTTAGTAGCTTTGGTTCAGCTTAGGCAGAGCTATGAATTTACCAAGAAATGGCCGCAATCACAGAACATGGGGTTCCCGAAGCATGAACAGTAGAAGACTAAAGGAGGACTCAATCAAACCCTATCATGTACAGTGCCTACTAAATGCACAAAGAGAAGCCGGAACATAACCCACACTGGACGTGCAGTAGCAGAGTTGCTTGTGTATGTGTTTTAAACCGCTTATTGATTATAACATAATTCGAGACGCATAATGGATAAACAAAACAGTCTTCATTTATTCACGCAATCTGTGGTATCTCCTGAAATATGGCATCCTATCATCGGCGAATCTACCGTACACATTTTAAGTAAGAACTTAAGTCACCTCGTTGGTTGACTTAAGTTTATTGCAAAATCTAAGCAAAGAGTTTAAACAAAGATTTTTTGTGAAACCACATAAGAATAAACTTGCGACTTAAGTTATAACTTAAGTCAAAAGTTCTTGCTTAGATCGTTTGTGAAACTGGCCCCAGGTCACAAGGCAGATGTGACTGAGCCCTTGAACAAGCATATGTAACCTCTGTACATGCAAAGGAAAAATGCCAATGCGCGACGTGTAAAGTTATTGTATTGCATTGTTATCGCACGCAAAGCAGCTGAGATTAAACTCTGTAAAATAATAGATACGTCTAAGAGCATACCAAGAACATATCATGCTAAACCTGTTGACTACATATTAAAAATTCATTTTTATCAAAAGTCTGAGGAAGAATATTGGAAGAATGTACCCAAACAAGATTATGGAGTGTTTCAATGAAGTTAGTCATGAAAATGACATTTATACAAGTACATTGGTAAGAAAAAATAGATAAACTAAAAGAAAAAATGCAAAAAAAACACTTGACAAATGGCAGTGGAGAGGTGCAGCACTTGCCACAAAAGCGAAGAAGATGTCAATAGTGCAGCGTTTTATGAGTCTGTATACACAGACTAGACTAGACTAGACTAGACTAAGAACCTGCATAAATGCATGAAGCAAGAATATTTTGTTCCATTGATTTCTCTATAATGTAATTTAAACTGTTTATTGAATTTTATTGCGAAAGAAAAAGATTTTTTAAAGTTTCATTTGAATTTAGCACGATATTGCATTCGCCAAGGAGGGCAAACGAGAAAAGATTAATTTGGAAACTTGAAGTATTGTTTCCTTGAATGGCTTTAGATTAAATTAAACACCAGTAACATGATGGTTTATTGGTTGTTTCTCTTGCAAATACATGCATATTGCTTGAACGGTCGTGAACCTTTTTCCGTTCCTGTTGCATCCAGTTGCAACTAAAACGAACAGTCACATTGTGATATGCATTATGAGCCGCGACACGAGAAAACCAACAAAGTGGCATGTGCGCCCAGCGCAGACTCATATCAGCCTGGGCATTCGTCAAGTCTGATCAGAGTCTTTGCTTTACGCTGAAAGGTTAGCTAAGTGTCTAATCTAACTCCACGCGGACATCGAAGACTCTTATCAGACTGGGCGGATGCCCAGGCTGATCTGAGTCTCGGCTGGGCGCACATGCCACGTTGTTTTATCATGTCGCGGCTCAGTTAGCAATTTCATTGCGCTATACTTTTTGTATTTGCAAAATGGGCATAAAAGTAAAAGTTTCTATATACATAGTGGAAGAAGAAATCAGCACAACTCGAGAAATGTTTTTCACAAACTAGTTTCGGATTTATTCCTTCATCAGTGTACAAAATCAGTGTATATTTTTTTACACAACAGATTCAGATAAAAGCTCATATGACATATGAATCTGTTTCTCTAATTTTGCAGCGTCATGTGCCTGCTGGATGGATACACGTATCCTAGCGGGCACATGACACCAAAAGGACGTCTAAGTGACGTCAATACGACGTTATGCGATGGAATCCACCACGAAATAAACATGAAACTTTCAGAACAAGCATTTGCCAGCGGCTTCAGTTTTGTTCTTTGAAACTAATTCAATATCATTTAAGTTGTTGATGTGCTTTAATTCCAGTGGGGGAGAGCATTTATTGTGATGTTGATAGAATTAAACAAGCCATTGCTCTAGTAAACTGTGTATTTCCATGGAGATTAGCGTATAAGCAGATCAGAGTTTTAGATTTAGGGTTTCGGTTATCAACCGTTTTCTGAAACGCTCAGCGATGCTTTATTATACCCCCGCTTTGAAAAAGTGTGTGTGGGGGTGGGGGTGGGGGGGGGTATACTGGTTTCTGTCTATCCGTCTGTCCTTCTGTCAGTCTGTCCTTCCGTCCGTCTCTTTTAATAAAAAATTTTCGTCAAAAGTTTCTCCACAAAGTTCCGTGTAAGCTGGAATGGTCATATTTGGTATACTGGTTCATGACGATGTGTTGTATCGTGGGATTGCAAACTAGTATTCTCCTGCTTATTCTTCCCTGTATTTGTCCAATTTTCTTTCTTTCCATACTTTGAATGATGAAATTTTTCGTCAAGGATTTCTCCACAACTGTGTAAGCTAGAATGGTCATATTTGGTATACACGTTGATTACAATGTGTTGTATCGTGGGATTGCAAACCAGCCTTCTCCTCTTATTCTGCCCTGTATTTGTCCAATTTTCTGTCGTTTCATACTTTGAATGATGAAATATTTCGTCAAAGATTTCCGCTCAACTGTGCAGGATAAAATAGTCGTATTTGGTATACAGGTAGATGACAATGTGTTGTATTGTGAGATTGCAAATCAGACTTCTCCTGCTTATTCTTCCCTGTATTTGTCCAGTTTTCTTTCTTTCCATACTTTGAATAATGAAATCTTTCTTAAAAAATTTCTGCATAACCGTGCAAGCTGGAATGGTGCTTTTTGGTATACACGTTGATGACAATGTATTATATTGCGGGGTTGCAAACCAGCTTTCAATTGCTTATTCTTCCTTGTATTTGTTCCTTTTTCTTTCTCTCCAATTTTAGGTCAAAGATATCTCCACAACCATGTGTGATATAAAGTTCATATTTGGTAACCAGACTGACAATGACAAGTTGTATTGTGATATAGCAAACTGGTTTCCTCCAGTTTGTTCTTCCATGTATTTGTTCATTTTTCTTTCTCTTCATGCAATCGGTACTGTATCTTTTTGTAAAAGATTTCTCAGCAACTGTTGAAGGTAGAAGGTTCATATTTGGTGTATATATTGACTATGGCTTGACTTATCGTGGGATTGAGAATTTTTCTTCTCCTGCTTGGTTTGCCTTGTTTTTTTTTCCTTTTTTCTTTCTTTCCAACTTTTTGGCCAAAGATATCACCAAAACCATGTATGACAGGAAGTTCATATTTGGTGAACAGATTGACGAGGACAAGTTGTATTGTGGGGTAGAGAACCGGCTTTCACCAGTTTGTTCTTTCTTTATATATATTTTCACTTTGTTTTCTCTCCATGTATTCTCTCCATGCATTCAGTACTGTATTTTTTACATAAAAGATCTCTCAGGAACTATTCAAGGTAGAATCTTCATATTTGGTATATGAGTTGACAATGACTTGTTTTTTTTTTCTGTGCATGTGAAATTTCTGACTCCAAAGTAGAATATTTGATATTGGATATACATATTGACAATGGGGAAATGCCTGCTGGGATGGCGAAACAAAACAATTTAAACTTCGGATAACAAAGAGAAAAGAACAGGTTTATGACTTTTCTTGAAGCTACATAATATAGATCGAAAAGCGTTTGCTGGTCTGGTAAATCCTTAAAGCGCAAAAAAGCAGACGACAAAATGTACGTCTGCAAAAATAAAATAAAAATGTTTCTTAAAATCTACACTGAGGCACTTTAGTTACGCACCACTTTTCCTGCCCATATTTTAGCCCATAACTGCTTGCGATAAATTTTCTGGCAGAATACAATCATTGATGACTTGTCTAGTTGATGACAAACAAAATTTTACTAAATCGCTGGAGTGCATCCACACATTTTTGGCAAAATTGCAAGTGCAGTATAAGCTGCCATTCTTTTCATCTTGAATTAGAGTTGAACTCCATCTTTGGGGAAGATCACATTGGAAGAATATCTAAAGTTTAGTTATTTCAAGTGGTGAGCCAATTTTATTACGGCAGATTTACAACACACGTTTCATTTTCATTGATTTTATTTTTGACGTCATTTTAACTGCCGTTTCGATCATCAATAAAATAATTTACAGCGAATTCTGATGGCCGTAATATCGTTGACAACATCAAAGTCAAAAGGACCAAAACATAATTTAAGATTGACCCATTTCTGAAACCCTAGGGTACTGATGTCAAGACCAACGGCAAAGTCATGGCGTAGAATTCTCAACAATATTTGCATGAAAATGAACAAAGAACATGTGTTTGTTTACAAAGTAGTTATTGTAGAAGTATTTCGATCGCTTGTTTACAAAACAACATCAACTGTCATAGCAGCTTTTGAAAACAAGAAAAAATATACTTGCGTTATTAACAAGTCACGGCAAAATAAGCAGTGGATATTGATAATGAAAAGTATGCCAATATTTACAGTAATATGTGTTACGAAATGGATCTAATCGTCCACTATGTCGTCGAGATTATTTTAATCCTTTCAATCAGTAAGGCTACAGTTTTTAGGGTAACTGTGGTAATAAAACGTTTACGGAAATTGTGACTACGTTATGCATGGGTTGTTTGTGAATACCTCTCGTGGACAGCGTATTGCATGATTTTAAGGTGAATACCTGCACGAGTCTTTTGATTGTGGAAAACGTGTTGCATGATTTTAATGTGAGACGCATAGTATTTCATAGTATTTATACGCCTATCTTTTAATGAAAAGTTAGACGTGGCTGTTTAATTCTTGATGGATGTTATATTGTTGTGTGCCCAGATTCTGTGTTAAGACCTAGAAGGGTAAGATTTTATTATATTTATTTAGAATAGTTTGGCTAAGAATGAAAAATGTGACTTCTGATTGATATGGTATGATTATATGTGTCGACTGATTTGATTTTGTTTGCAGTGATCAGGCTGCGCATGTGTCGACCGATTTTGTTAGTAAGCATGCTGCGCATAATATTTGTATATTAGGAAGTTTTGTAAATTTCGGAAATAGTTTATATCACTGATGTTGGTTGCAATGGTGTCCAGTGACGTCAATTGCATTCATTTTATTCATGTGACGTCAGTTGCATTCCTGTTATTGCGACGTCAGCACTTTTATATTAGTTTCACTGGTGTCCAGTGACGTCAATTGCATTCATATTATTCATGTGACGTCAGTTGCATTCATGTTATTCATATGAAGTCAGTTGCATCATGTTATTGCGACGTCAGCACTTTTTATATTAGTTTCATGTATACGTGGCCTATAGAAGTAGATTGATTTGTAATAGAACTAATTTATATACTCGTGACGTCAATTGACGCCATAGCATGCACCGCATTAAGGGTTTTTTCCATAAGTTATAATGGTAACATTTGGTCATCATGCGTTTGATTTGCCTTCATTAGACGGCGTCATATGGTATAACATCATTGATGTCATGATGTCAGATCAAACGTTATGATCCCAAATGTGTGACAAACGATTATTCAGCTATTATATTCTATGGCAAATGGTATTACGCTTAGTGTAAAGAAATGAATTAAAACATATGCGAGTTAGATTTTGGTCAATCAATTTAATGTAAATAGGACATTGTTTAGATTATTCATGTTTTATGTTTAGATTATTCATGTTTTATGTGGGGTATGTCATGGTAATGCCTGTTGACGTCAGTATACTTCTTGACAATGTTTGACGTCAGATCCTTTGACGCACATGCGTGGTAGGATCTACGTTTCTTCATTGGCGGAAGTGGTAAGCACACTTTTAGCTTTACATCGTGAGCGCGAGTCGTGTCTAGTGACACGGCTGGCGTGTGCACGTTATGCTCGGCATTCGCCGAGGGCGTTGTATGGTATTTCCAAGACAGGCCCAAGTCTTACGTATTATTATTATGTAGTTACAATGTATTAAGTGTAAGTTCGTTATTTTTAGGCACATCAAGTCCGGCAGTCAGCTGTTAGGGCTTAGAGCCACGTCTCACCTGGAGATTCGATAAACGTCTCCAGGTTAATACCAACCCGGGTAGAGGCAGTTACCACGCCGTTTGTGCATGGTTCCCAAGCAGAGGCGGGAAGCACAAAATGTAGACGGAAGTGGTTAGCACAGTTTTGCCAGATTCTGTGATAAGATCTGAAGGTCACATCAAGTGTGGGACAGTGTTCGTCCACTAAGGTGTTTTAATATATATAGACTGGTCCCTGGTACGATCCAGGGAGCGACCAGTATATAATCGTGCACGTGTTAATAAGAGTTGGTGTTCCTCATGATATATGGACTGGCCCATGACATGATCCAGGGAACGACGAATTGAAGTCTACCAACATAAGGCCTTGTTTTTTTGTATGAGCTCAAACTAACGTTTTCTGTCCTTTGTGTTTTCCTTTAGTTCATGGCGCTGAGCCGAGTACGGTGTTGACGTCAGACGGTAATCTATTTGCGTATTGTACGCAAATCGATTACAGATTTGAAACAAACACCTTACTTGGGCCAGCGGCATGAACTGATATGTGTTGTATATTATTGTAATTGTGACAGTTGTAAATTGTATTGTTGTATATAGAATTTACATTATATATAAACTTAAAAAATTCTAACGTTGTTAGAGTTTCCTTGTTAGTGTATTACACTAGTAGATAACCCTTTAACCGGAAGTCACCCTCCGCCGTCCTGGCGACGCATAAGGCTCTACACCCGTGTCGACCGTGTGTAAAACCTTCAGCGTAACAATATGGCAGACTTTCATATCACAGGAAGTAAAGATGTTCTAAGAGATAACTGTGCGAAAACTTAATGTTGAAAATATCCCTTCAGGTAAGTTGGTAGCGCTGCGAACTCTAATTTGGTCGGTACCGCTCTTTTGCGGTGGACCACGCTTTTTTTCTTGTTTCCGACAGGCACCTTTTTTATAAGGTTTGTGCACATATAAGTGCTTTCGTAGCTTGTAACGTTAGTTTTGAATTGGAAAATAAATAATTTATTTACAATTAAGGGTTTCATAAGTGGTGCGTAACTAAAGTGGCTTAGTGTATATTATATTTAAAACTCAAAGACCAGGGGGCAAGCGATATAGATCAAGGTGAGGGGGTTCTTGCTCATCTGGAGCTATACTGTTTGCAAATTAAACTATTTTCATTTTTGGTACGTTAAAAAAAGCTAAACATACATTTTTCATAGAAGTTTTGTTAATTACACTGTAGCTGTGAACCGGGCTTCATCCCAGGTTATCTATGTATATACAAAGGCTGTTATCAAACTAAAGAGTCCTCGTTCCCAAACGACCTGGTCATCGTGGCTAAACAAATTTGGTTAGCCACGATAACAAAGTAGTTTTGGAACTTTGACTCTTTTTCGTTTCGTAACAGCCTTGGAAACATAGATAAACAGGTGTGGGCTTTGTCGACCCAGACTGTGACTGTATTTGCTCCTTCTTGTCTCCTTATTTAACTGTTAGACAATGAAGATATAAACCAATTTGTTTTTTGTCTGGTACATTTCTCCTGAAGAACCCAAACAATAAACATTAAGCACATATACTATAAAAATATAAATATTTAAAGCCACCCACGACAAACAGATTTGTCACGCTATAAAACTATTGCATAAGGCACTGTCTTAATAATTGAATAGCTACTTACACAAAACATGTTTATGGGGCTGCCCTAATCAATATATTGAAGATGCTATGGCGAAAAATTGAGCCAGTTTGAACAGCGAAGCTTCGTTGTTTATATATACTGCTGAAAAGAAGTTTTGCATCACCACATTTTTGCCCACTGACATAATGTTAAATCAAATTATTTCCAAGGGATATACAAGAAAAGCAGTTTCTGTAGGTCACACACATATGTTTCTGTAAACATCCGACTTAACTGAGGACAGAACAGACCCCCGTTTGGGGTAGAAAAACGTTTCTGTCTGACTATTGGTATTAGTCATTAACAAACCATTGGAAATCATGGGGATTGTGAAATATAGTGTGTTTTGTGATGAAAATTATAATGTACATATTGTAGTCACGGTTACCGTATTTACAGAGGCCGAGAGGGCCACAATGTAGAATAGCCGCAACAAGCTAATTGTGTTACCCTCTCAAAACAATGTATAAATAAGGTAATTCCTAAATTAGGCCTTTCATCCTTTAAAGCCTATAATATCTACCAAGACGGACAGAACCGACTGTTTTTGCACTACCTCTATTGTTAAAAGTAAGGTGATCCGAAACGTCTTTTGAGTAGAATATCGTTACTTATTTGAGGATCATTGTTTCCAGATGGGGGAGGTACGGTGGGCGAAAATGCCTTCGCACGTTCGACAGTTGGGCGACCTGTGTGTTGGTGAGACGTTAAACCCGATTTCACTCACTCATTTACTCACTCTGGTAATGACTTGCGGCAGGACAAGGGCCCGCTGTGCATTTAGTGAGAGTGGGACGGGGGTTGAGCTTCGTTTTCGGAGACGGCCTCGATATAAAATAAAATACTGTCTCAAAGGGCCGTTAAACCGAAAATAACCAATCAACTCATTCTTTCTAGTTGAATTTGAAAGGCGAAGGTGTCATTCTGTGGTATCGTATTCCTCATCATAAAATCATATCGTTCAATTCCTTTATCCACTGTCCTTACACAGACCACGAATCCCACGAATCGCCACGAACTGAGAAATTTAAGAGATCGTAGCTGAATCGTAATCACTTCGTGAAGTTCTTAACTGAATCGTTTGTGTTCGTAGTCAGTTCTTGCAATTCTTGAGCTATCGGGAATTCGTGACAAAGTTTTGAGCTGTTCAAAATTTTGGCCACGAATTCCCGATTCCAAAAATGCGTAGTTAATTCGTAACACTGTCTTAGTGCATTCTTAGGTATCGTAACTGAATCGAAATCGATTCGGAGGCGTTTTTAGGTGTTCTCAACCCATTCGGGGATTCGTGAATGCGTACCTTGATGCATTTACGCACAGTGAAGAATCTGAACGCATGCATTTATCTACCCAGCCGGCAACTGACGTCTTACTGACGTCGACGAGACGTCATTACGTTGCAGTGACCTTAGTACGACGTCGTTACAAGGTCATGTGCCTGGTGAGTAGAGACTTCATTTTGTGGCCATAGTTTGCTGATGACTCATACTAAATATGTGCATATAGCAAAGGGTTTGATCAGGATTTGGGCCTTTTTATACATATCTTGAGAGAAAATCCCACGGATTTTCAAGAATAGTCACGAATTCAGTTTTATTCGTACCGGATTCGTAACTGCATTCGGCGTATTCTTCGCTGATTCGTAACTAATTCTAAACGTTCGTGCAGTATGTCCAAAGAGATTCTTGTAAATCGTACTGAATTCTTGACAATATTCGTGCGAGTCCAGCCGAATCAAGTCGAATCCCACGAATATTCGTAACACTATCGTACTTGTATCGTATCTGAATCGTAGAACATCACGAATTGGACCAGAAATTTTACAATCGCCACGAATTTCAAAATTTATCAATTCGTGACGACTCGTGGGATTCGTGGTCTGTGTGGAATAGGGGCATAATTACGAAGGAGCTTAAAATGGGGACAAAGAAGCAGGGCTAGTCATTAAAAATTGTACTTTGGTATTAAATTGCATTTCATCGCCAAAACTGTAGGACACTTTTTCAGAAGCGAAATCTTAGCATCCCTGCAGATGTATATGTACAATTTTGTAAAGTTAGTATCATGCTAGAAGACAAGAGTTGATAATATTGTCTACCATTTGATATAGAATTTGCGTTTGAAAGAGCTTTAAGCATTGTCTAGATGCTCTAGTAGACATTTAAATTATTACGCCTCGATCTTTCGAAGTACCTTGCGCCGTTTTTACCATAAACACTACGGCAGAAGTAACTGCGCAAACATCGCAGCTCCTGATCAGACTGCTCCCCTGGGAACAGACTGATCAGGGTCTGCGATGTTTGCCACTCTTCACATTTCGAATTGTCGTAAATCAATATGTTCAAAATTTTAGTACAAATACATTAATGTTAAAACGATCCAATATTTAGGTCTCGTAATTCATGCGGCAAAAACAACATTGTTTAACACTTTGTAGACAGTTTTATTGCGAAGAAATGTTTCATTCACGTCTAAAAGAATTATAAACATAGAAACGAACATCGATTCATGTTCTCACATTTCTTTATCCTGTCAATATTTCTAAGTCAATGGTAGGGCTACAATGAAATTTTCTTGTCCACGAGCTGTAACTATTCTGTATTTGCTTTTTCTATGTGCGTGTTTATGTGTGCGTCTGATTACGTAAACGCGTCAGAAAATTCCAGAACCATATTCACCATTTGACTCTACTCAAACTGTTCTTGGGATTTGAAATTAATTGCTCTATTAGTGGTATAAGTTCATGTAATAGTTTATCGTGAGGTACCGCTGTAAAGTTCTCCCTTCAGTTTTGCCGGTAAATGTTCTATTTAGTCGCCTGGGAACGAGGCAAGGGTAAAGCTGGGAAATTTCATGTGAATAAGATCGGCAGTTATACGTTCAAGTTATTGCAGACATACCCATAAGGCCATGCGCAAAATACGAGGCGTTTGTCGACGCTTCCGTTTCACAAACGATGCTTCAACCAGTATTTTAAAGACGTTTTCCCGACACATCAAACAGGAATGAAACGCGTCTATACCCATTTTTTTTCAGTCAAAAACGTGAAAACGCCCTTTATCTGGAGCTCTGACTCTAGCAGTAAAAATCATAAAATTATTTAGCCTCTCACTTTAAATGACAGTGATTAGCCAACTCTAAACAAATAGACATTTTTGAGTTTTACATAAAATGTTTTTTTTAATGATTTGGGTCATTTTAGTTGGCTGGGGTCCAACCAATAAAATGGTACTAATACAATGTACAGGCATGGGCATCTGTTTGTTGTCCTGCTTTTGTTTTATATGCACATCAACCCGCATTTTATCACCAACGCAAAAACTGTTCCGCTTTTTATAATGACTTCTTAAGAAGTTTTTTACCATGGTAGGACTATGGAGACTAAAAAACACACATACAAATGGGCTCTTCATTATTTACGCATCTGTTTTTTTTTAGTTCCTTTTTGGAGGGAAACAGGTAATGTTGGCTCCTCAGGAGGTGGTTGGGTAGTGCGATGGTGCTGTATATAACTGCCAGTGCCGGGACGCCTTACTGATTTGGACAATAGCAGGACAAGGGCCTACTTTGCTTGCAGTAGGTTCGGGTGGGGGTCGTTTGGACTTTTTTCTCTCGTCTATCTTTTCTCTTTTCTTTCTCCCTCTCTCTGGGAGACAGTCCGATATAGACTGAAATACTGTCTCAAAGGGCCGTTAAATCCAAAACAACCAACCAACCAGAATATGTTGGCTCCTCCCCTTAGAAGGAAGGTAAAATGAAAATGACAGAGTTATTTCCTCTGAAATTGTACCCTTTTACCCGAATCATATGTATGGAGTCAGAACAATTGAAGTTTGTAGTTGCAAAAGGTATCGCAAAATATGATAAAGAAACGAACGCGTACAACTGTAAACATTCATCATAAAACGAGCGGACTGTACAGCTGTAAACAGTCATCGAAAAAATTGTATTGTACAACTGTAATTCGTCGACCAATTCATTGCTGTTGTATATAAGCTTAACATTTATACTTCTGGCAAATCTTATTACGTTCTCAGACAGCAATCACTTGAAAGGATCGAGTGATTTTCTTGTCAACTTTAATATTTTGCTTAAGTAGACTGCACTGGGTAATCCCATCAGTCTTATTTTCATTGATATTTCTTGCAAATGAGCCGCGACACGAGAAAACCAACAAAGTGGTTGTGCGCCGCCAGACTCAGATCAGCCTGGGCATCCGCTCAGTCTGATCAGAGTGTTCGCTGTTCGCATGGAGGTAGCGTAAACCCTTGGCTACCCTTTGAGCACTTAACGAAGAGTCTGGTCGAACTGGGCGGATGCCCAGGTTGATCTGAGTCTGCACTGGGCGCACAACCTCATTGTTGGTTTTCTCGTGTCGCGGCTCAAATATATACTACTCAAAATAAGTTTTGCATCACCATAGACATAATGCTAAATCAACTTTTTCCGAGAGGTATACTAGACAGGCATGCCTCTGTTGTGCTTTATGATTTCTGTAACTCAAACACTTATGTCTGTAAAGACCTGACAAAATTGAGGACAGAACTGACCTCCATATCTTTCCTGTTGTGCACATGTTTAGTCAAGCATGTAATATAAACCCCGGTTTTTATTTTTTAACTGATGAAGAAAAACTTACTTTTCTGTTTTCCTCGACAGAAATGATAAAAAACTGTTGCCAAAACATCTTAGACAGACGGAGACGCTTTTTATACAAATAATGTGCGTTTCATATTTTTATATGTAAGCCATCGTGTTTCATAACTCTTTTTAGAGTAGCATGTGTACTTTTTATCATATAACGTATATTGTTTACCGTTTGCTAGTACATAAGGTGACGCATAAATGAATAAAATAGAATTGAATTGAAATGTCTTTATATCCATTTCATACGACGCCATTCAAATTTACGGTTTGGGAGACATTCTAACTAAGTCAACGACTTGCCTCTGTATCGTTTTCATACTGTACATTAGCATGTTATAACAAGATTGCTATATGTTTGCACATACATGTACAGAATATTGAATAAAATGTTGTTTACACTAAATACTTTCCTTTCGGGTCAAGTCAGGTAATTTCGGACAGCGGATGAATTCGGACATACCACTGCAATCAGTGACAATCCAGATGAGACGGCTCATCATGAGCCGTGTCATCAGGACTTTGACTGTTTTGCCCATTTAATTTGCTTTAATTCCAAACAACTGACATATAAAGGAAATAATGTCACTGTCCGAATTTACCTGCTGTCCGAATTTGTCCGACTTGACCCAAATAGAAGACCCCCATTTCGGAAGGGCTACGTCATTTAGGGGTCGGAAATAGGAAGTCAGAAATCTAGTTCCTCTTTGCAACATGGCGGGAAAAAATTAAGGTGTACCAATATACAACTTTTTCTACTTTTTATAACTCTACTTGCCAGAACCGGCGATCATTAGTCTTCTTCCGATTCCAATTTTAACAGCGTTTGAAGAAAAAACGCCGCACATGCGCAACGCCAATGACCAGACACCATTACACACACGCGCTCTCTGGCCAACGCATGCGCAGTTCATCAAGACAATAATTTGCATTTGCATATTAAAACAAACGCAAACTGCGCATGCTCGTGCGCAATCTGTTCGGCGCATGCGCAGATCGCGCACGTGCCATGAGACACTTTTTCCCGCCATTACTCAATTTCATGTTAGAGATGTCGATGTGGTGACAAAAGACAAGCTAAATTAGATTTCCCTTATTTTATTAGAAACACTTTGGCAGTGTATGAGGCGATTGATCACTGGTAATTTGTGCATCAGTCAGGGCTAAGACAATCGAGCTGGAATTCAGAGCAAAGGTACCGTGCGAAAGTGAAACTAAAGTACATAGTGCGAGAAGCAAAATCTCTTTGGTCCGTCTGAGGCCTTCTGTGAATCTGCGAGATGTGATCATGCAGACATATGATTGTAACTACTAGGGATTTTTATGAAATAAACCGTGAATAGGCCTGTCCGGTTGTTCACAAGTGTTTAATGTGTTTCGAATCATTTGAGCTGTGAGACGACAAAACCAAACAAGAGGGCCATGAGGCTCTGTATCGCTCACCTGAACAATTGGCAAAGTGGCTTTTTCTTATGTTTTGAAATTGTCTAAATATGAATCTTGGGTCAAAAGTCAAAGAATGACCATGACCTATTGTACTCATAAATCTTCATGTACTCATTAAGGCAACCATATATACCATTTTTTAGGCAAAACTTTTCAAAACTTTCCATGAAATCTTATGTTCTAGCATTTTCCCATATTTGACCTTGCTGTAAAAACGGTCAAGGTCAACCAAGGTCATAATTTGAACAATCTTGATAGAACTGGAGTACCCAACGCTACATACCAAGTTTCAAGGCCATTGATCAATTTGGTTCTGGGGGAAAAGATTTTGAAAGGTTTTTACCATATATGGTCATGGTGGCCAATTTGGTCATGCAACCAGACCATTTGAAGAAATTTTCATTTCCTCGACCCCTGAAGGCTCTTTTTAATATTAGGTTACAATTGGCGCATTGGCTTTTAAGGAGAAGTTTGAAATTGTCAAAGTATTCTGAGAATTCAGGGTCAAAGGTCAAAGAACGACCTTGACTTCTTGTACTCATGAATCTTGATGCACACATTAAGATGACTGTATTTACCAATTTTTAGGCCTAAATCTTCAAAACTTTCCATGAAATCTTATGTTCTAGCATTCTCCCATATTTGACCTTGCTGTTAAATGGCCAAGGTCATCCAAAGGTCATCATTTTGAACACTCTTGATAGTACTGGAGTACCCAATGCTACATACCAAGTTTCAAGGCCATCGGTCAATTGGTTTTGGAGAAGAAGATTTTTTTAAGTTTTTACCATATATGGGCATGGCGGCCATGTTGGTGATGTGACCTGAACCGTTTGAACAAATTTTCATTCCCTCAACCCCTGAAGGCTCTATATGAAATTTGGTTACAATTGGCCCAGTGGTTTTAGAGAAGATTGTTTGAAATTGTCAAAATATGAGAGTTCAGGGTCAAAGGTCAAAGAATGATCTTGACCTCTTGTTCTCACAAATCTTCATTGTACTCATTAAAGATGACTGCATATACCAATTTTTAGACCTTAATCTTCAAAACTTTCCATGAAATCTTATGTTCTAGCATTTTCCCATATTTGACCTTGCCGTAAAAAGGTCAAGGTCAACCCAAGGTCATAATTTGAACAATCTTGATAGTACTCGAGTACCCAATGCTACATACCAAGTTTCAAGGCCATCGGTCAATTGGTTCTAGAGAAGAAGATTTTTCAAGGTTTTGGCCCAGTGGCTGTTGAGAAGATTGTTTGAAATTGTCAAAATATGAGAGTTCTGGGTCGAAGGTCAAAGAATGACCTTGACCTTTTGTA
Organism: Ctena decussata; assembly: GCA_963989385.1. Classification (NCBI taxonomy): domain Eukaryota; kingdom Metazoa; phylum Mollusca; class Bivalvia; order Lucinida; family Lucinidae; genus Ctena; species Ctena decussata. Next base: position 3,141,007 of record OZ022511.1, on the reverse strand, counting down.
CTCATAAATCTTCATGTACTCATTAAGATGACTGTAGATATCGATTTTTAGCCCAAAATCTTTAACAGTTTTCAAGACATCTTATGTTCTAGCATTTTCCCATATAAAAGCACAAGGAAGCAAATTTGACCTTGCCGTAAAAAAGGTCAAGGTCAACCCAAGGAAATAATTTGAACAATCTTGGTAGTACTCGTGTACCCGATGCTACATACCAAGTTTCCAGGCCATCGGCCTATTGGTTCTGGAGAAGAAGATTTTTTTAGGTTTTTACCATATATGAGCGTGGCGGCCATGTTGGTCATGTGACCAGGACGGTTTGAACAACTTTTCATTCCCCCTTCCTCTGGAGGCCATATATGAAATTTGGTTACAATTGGCCCAGCGGTTTCAGAGGAGAAGTCGTTTGAAATTGTGGACGGACGGACGGACGGACGGACGACGGACGACGACGGACGACGGAGCCTTACCATCCTATAAGCTCCCCCGGAGCCGCTGGCTCAGGTGAGCTAAAAAAGTGGTACCGTGCGCCCAGCGAATACTCAGGTCAGCCTGGGCATCCGCCCAGCCTGATCAGAGTCTTTGCGGTGCACTGAAAGGGTAACTAAGGGTCTAATCTACCTCTATGTCGTCAGTAAAGACTGATCAGACTGCGCGGATGTCCAGTCTGATTTGAGTCTTTACTGGGCGCACATGCCACTTTGTTGGTTTTGTCATGTCGCGGCTCATTTGTAGTTTATGAAGCACAGCAGAATCCAGGACGAAGGTTATGCGCGTTAAGTTCCCATCAATTTATTACTGAATAGTCGAATGTAATGCTTTTGTTGCGGTTTATCTTTATTATTTGACTTTTTGTACATAATTTAGGATATCCTCGCGACCATCTGCCTTGAAAGATTCGACCTCTTGTTTAGCTGTGTATGCCGTCTGCATTGGTTTGCTTTTCCCGTTTCAACATGTGGTGGTTAGGGTAGGATTTTGAAATCGATTTCATTGGTTCCGGAGCATTACCTTCTCACTCGTCTAGCGCCAGAGACAAAAATAGCAAAATATGCAAACAGTGTGGATCTAGAAGAGGCGGCCTCATCTAGATCTACGCTGTTTGCCCTCTAGTCTTTGAATTCTCAATATGATATATCTTGAACGAGGCTTTTTTTTCGATTTTGCAGGCGCAACTTTTGTCGTCAGCTTTTTGGTGCTTGAAGAGTTAAAGGATGAGTGACTAGGAGTATTTTCTATTGAGACAGATTCTTTGACGGAAATGATCTACGAGCACAAGCAGACACAACGGACATATTCGACTGGACTTTTCCTGCTTCGCGATGTTTTTTGTGAAGCATTGTTTCTATAGAAAAAAAAGCGTGAAGGAAAGGCTGTTTTGTGCTTCACAATTATTAGCTTGAAGCACTTATTCTATAGAAAAAATGCTTCACGCAAAACATCGTGGAGCACGAAACGTCCAGTCGAATACACCCAATGTTTGAGTCAATGATAACTACAGTTGCAGCCACAAACTAAAACGTCTGTTTTAATGCGCTCTATGCCAGACTGATAATCGAGTGTCATAGTTCCTCTTAAAACTAGCATGGATTATCAGACTTGCTTTGAGCGTATAAAGCACTGCTTTAAAACGGACTGGCATTGGTCAAGACTTGTTTTGAAAGAACCTGTTATCATTTGATTGTAAAGGATGGGCTGTTCGTATTTGGTCTAAGACACTTTCTCTACGGCACACAATCAAGTACAGACTAACTTTTGAGGAAGCGATGCAAACTAACTTATGAACAATAATTCCTTCAGTAGGCGTCTCAAGAGCCACTTCCGCCAAAAAAGGTGAGATAAAGATAATGATGTTGCGGAAACTTTGCGAAAACATTTACTATTCTATTAGCAAATCAATGAATAGCAAGAATTGAAGCTAACAAAATAAGATACAAACCGTAGAATTCTGTAAAAATTGGGACTACTAAAATAATTACCGTTGTGGTCCTACAATGGAACAATTTGGTTCTACAATGCAGTATTGAGCGAAAAGTTGCAGAAGTTGTGGCAAACAGTATAGGCTTTGATCAGACTGCTCCTTGTGGGAGCAGTCTGATCTTGGTCTTAACTGTTTGCTCTGTCCCTATACATTGATTTTTATGGTAGAATATTCTGGAAAGTCTATATATTTTTTAGCTCAGCTAGTTTTGACAGTTTGGTACATAATACACAAGCCTAAGAAAAATGCCATATATGGAATTATAATTCCCGAAGTGCTTCCCGAAAGTAAAGTTAAAAGGTAAAGGTTTCCCGTAGCTTAATAGCCGTAGGAGCAGTGGGGGTTAGAGACCCACTGTATCTTGGGCACAGCTGATGAAAGGCGGATCCCATCTCTCTCCTTTCGCTGCCTGATCCTTCCCTGCTTCGAAATAGGTACCCATTTGCTGCTGGGTTGACAGAGTTTTCCAGTCGTCGGATGGCGACGGTGAGCAGCGAACTTACGACCTTCCGGTGACTTTCTGCACAATAACCGAGCCACTCTTACCACTCGACTACGTTGCCTCTCTAAGTAAAGAAAATCATATTGTGTACTTTAACCATTGATATATTCAGCAGTTGTAAATTGAGCATAGCCAGACTAGAATGCTTTGTTTGGTAAAAGCAACCTCTTTTCGCCCAAAAGTAAATGTGACTTTATGAATTACATATGCGAGCTGCATACATGTAGTCTCACGATTTGCATATTTGAGAATTATCGGAACAACTTACCGAATTATTTATTGTAATTCAATAATGTCTGATATATTCCATATATCATCTTAGTCACATATACTCTTCGCCAAAAGTTTAGCACAATGATAGTAAATGTAAAAGATTACTTCTTAATGAAGGAAAATATGTGATAGATAGAACATGGTTCGTCCGCCTGTACGGAGAGATAATCCACGAGGTTAGCGTGTGGATTATTGACCGTACATGCGGACGAATCATGCTCTATCATAGCATGATACCCAATGTGGACTTTGCTTGTTACAGAGTATAGCATGCTAAGGATTTGAGTAACTGGGAATCGTATTATACTATTGATTAAACATTGTAAAAATACCAAGTTTAACTTGATTTGAAGTAAAAAAAAAATGCAAAAAGCGAGCAAGGACGTAAATGTCCAAAAATACACATTTTGGGGAGAAAAAAATATCGTTGTTATGCAGTGTCAGGGATTTGTATGTTACTTCAAGTGTTTTTTCTTTCTTTCGATTTTTTGTTTCCCGGAACGTTTCGGCCGGAAACGAAATTATTGTTTTTATAAACATTAAAACCACGTGTATTTTTTTCTTTCAGAAATATGCAATTTTGAATATTTACTTTCTGTGCACGCTTTGTGCAGGTCTTATGTTAAATCACTTGAAACTCGGTGTTTCATTGGTATTGCTGATAGAATGCATCGTTTCCTCGCACCGTCTGAAATTGTAATAATTTCTAATCGACATTAAAATTTTGCTGAGTATATAAAGTACTGCTCCAGGCAAATAGAAACCTAGTATGTCTAAATAATCATGGCACAGTTTAAATAACAAAAAAAATACAGTTTTCTCATCACCATGCAAATTACTCGGCATTGGCATGCTCAGACATGATAGCAAAGTAAAGACTTTTTACTGCATGCCAACATCTTGACGAGTCTGTGTTAAAGGTGTATGCTGGTACATTTCCAAGTTTCTTCTGCCATTTTTTACAACGGGAAACAACTTTTTTAACTTTCAGGTAGCTTCCCTGGACGACCGTTTCATATTGGGGTCAACTCTTAAAGGAAACAATTTGCTCCGGGAGCAAATTCTTCCCTTAAGAGTTGATCCCTGTTTTGAAGGCAAGAAAGAAAGTGAGAGTTGCTTCCCCTGAACGTGTACCTATATGCCTTAATGCAACTCCGATGAGAATACGCATCGGGAGCAAGAAGTATAATTAACTGAATAATTGATGTGGTTAGTATACCCTGGGTTAGCTTATGACAACCTGGAACATGCTGACATGAGAAATATTATGTAAGACTTACATTTGAGCCGCGACACGAGAAAACCAACAATGTGGTTGTGCGCCCAGCGCAGACTCAGATCAGCCTGGGCATCCGCCTGGTCCGCTCAGAATTTTTGCTAAGCGCTTAAAGGGTAGCTAAGGGTCTAAGCTACCTCTATGCGGACAGTGAAGACTCTGATCAGACTGGGTGGATGCCCAGGCTGATCTGAGTCTGCGCTGGGCGCACAACCACATGGTTGGTTAAGTCGTGTCGTGGCTCGTTTATTTACATTTACAGCACAACTGACAGGCAAATATGGAATTCCATATTCCTTCAAAATTCTAAGTGGTGGGGCAGATAGGTCTGCGCAAACAGTGCAGTCCCATGTCAGACTGCTCCTAGAGAAGCAGTCTGATCAGGGTCTACAGTTTGCAAATTAAGCTGCATATTTTAGACGAAAGACATTATTTAACTAAATCAGCCGCGACGCGAGAAAACCAACAATGTGGTCGTGCGTCCAGCGCAGACTCAGATCAGCCTGGGCATGCGCCCAGTCTGAATAGAGTCTTCGCTGTCCGCATAAAGGTAGCTTAGTCCCTTGGCTACCTTTTAATACCAATTCTCTGTAAGCACCAGACTTTTTGTATAGAGGGCCGGAAACGCAAGGTTGGAAGTTCTTTTTCAAACTTTCTCCCTTTTTTTGTTGTCACACAAAAACAAGTAATTTGCACTTCGTTTGTTCATTTACCATCTCGTTGCCATGGTAACCGCGTTTTTCTGTTTTTGCAGAAAAATTCCACAATATTCAACAGAAATTCACAATTTCTGCATTTGTATATCTCCAAGGACGGGCTAGGTTTCATCAGAAACTCTTTAAATCTAAACACTAGGGACTTACATCATTAATGTGAAACACCAAAACAATGTTGATCCAATGTCTTTGGCATACCTACTGTACTGCAAATGCGGGTGGGGTAACCAGGTATTGCAAAACACAATTATTAGGCATTTTTAATCATCATGTTTAAAAAATGCACACTTCTGTGACACATTTGCATACTTTAACGTCAAACAGGAGGCTTTCCATTTTCAGAAAATGAAACAAGAGGGCCATGAGGCCCTGATCCACTCACCTGAGCAATTGGCAAAGTGGCTTTTTCTTATGTCTGAAATTGTCAAAATATGAGTCTAGGGTCAAAAGTCAAAGACTGACCATGACCTCTTGTACTCATAAATCTTATTGTGCTAATAGGCATTAAGATAACCATATATACCATTTTTAGGCCAAAATCTTCAAAACTTTCCATGAAATCTTATGTTCTAGCATTTTCCCATATTTGACCATGCTGCAAAAAAGGTCAAGGTGAACCCAAGGTCATCATTTGAACAGTCTTGGAAGTACTCTAGTACTCCATGCTACTTACCAAGTTTCAAGGCCATAGGCATATTGGTTCTGGAGAAGAAAAATATTAAAGGTTTATATCATAAATGAGTATGGTGGCCATGTTGTCATGTGACCTGGACCATTTCAACACATTTTTGTTCCCTCAACCCCTGGAGGCTCTATATGAAATGTGACTACAATTGGCCCTTTGGCTTTTGAGATAACTTTTGAAAATGTCAAAATATGAGATCTGGGTCAAAGGTCAAAGAATGACTTTGACCTCTTGTACTCATAATTCTTCATGACCTCATTAAGATGACTGTATATACCTATTTTTAGGCCAAAATCTTCAAAAATTCCCATGAAATCTTATGTAGTAGCATTTGCCATATTTGACCTTGCCCTAAAATGGTCAAGGTCAAGCAAAGGTCATAATTTGAACAATCATGATAATAATGGAGTACCCAATGCTATATACCAAGTTTCAAGGCCATCGGTCAACTGGTTCTGGAGAAGAAGATTTGTAAAGGTTTTTACCATATATGGGCGTGGCGGCCATGTTGGTCATGTGACCTGAACCGTTTGAAAAAAATTTCATTCTCTCAACCCCTAGAGGCAAAATATGAAATTTGGTTACAACTGGCTTTGGAGAAGATTATTTGAAAATGTCAAAATATGAGAGTTCTGGGTCAAAGGTCAAAGAATGACCTTGACCTCTTATACTCATAAATCTTCATGTACTCGACTGCATTTACCAATTTTAGGCCTTACTCTTCAAAACTTTCCATGAAATCATATGTTCTAGCATTTTCCTATATTTGACCTTGCCGTAAAAAGGTCAAGGTCAACCCAAGGTCATAATTTGAACAATCTTGATAGTACTTGAGTACCCAATGCTACATACCAAGTTTCAAGGCCATCGGTCAATTGGTTCTGGAGAAGAAGATTTTTAAAAGTTTTTACCATATATGGGCGTGGTGGCCATGTTGGTCACGTGACCTGGACCGTATGAATAAATTTTTGTTCCCTCAACCCCTGGAGGCTCTATATGAAATTTGGTTTCAGTTGGCCCAATGGCTGTTGAGGAGATTGTTCGAAATTGTCAAAATATGGACGTTCTGGGTCAAAGGTCAAAGAATGACCTTGACCTCTTATACTCATAAATCTTCAGGTACTCATTAAGATGACTGTAGATACTGATTTTTAGCCCAAAATCTGCAACAGTTTCCAAGATATCTTATATTCAGGCATTTTGCCATATAAAAGCACAAGGAAGCAAATTTGACCTTGCCGTAAAAAAGGTCAAGGTCAACCCAAGGTCATAATTTGAACAATCTTGGTAGTACTCGCGTACCCGATGCTACATACCAAGTTTTAAGGCCATCGGCCTAGTGGTTCTGGAGAAGAAGATTTTTTTAGGTTTTTACCATATATGGGCATGGCGGCCATGTTGGTCATGTGACCAGGACCGTTTGAACAACTTTTCGTTCCTAAGGTCCCAGGAGGCTACATATGAAATTTGGTTGCAATTGGCCCAGCGGTTTTAGAGGAGAAGTTGTTTGAAAGTGTGGACGGACGACGGACGACGGACGAGGGACGCCGGAGCCTTACCATCCTATAAGCTCCCCCGGAGCCGCTGGCTCAGGTGAGCTAAAAAACTGAGTGGGGCAAAGCTGACTTTTGACCGTAACCATGGGAACAAGCCATACCCCATGCAAGAAAGTAAAAACGAAAGGTTATACTATTACCACAGATTTGTAACCACATTAAATGCATTGCAGCTATAACTTGTGATCCTTCTGCTATTGAAATATGTATTCTACTTGATTTGATGAAAGTTTGACACCTTAAGGGTTGGGAGGGCTATTTATACCCATTAAAAGGGCCCCAAAAGGGGCAAAAATGGTCAAAATTACCATATAAATCACTCATTCTCACTATGAATCAACAAAAGACAACACTAATTACTTTAATATTTGTAAGGAAAATACTAGTTTGACATATACTGATAGAAAACATGACAATGGAGAGCCCTAAATTTCCAGGGACTGAGTCTATAGGGGCCCAAAAGGGGTATGTTTGAGAATATTTTACCAACATAATGACCATTTTCACAATGGAACACATTACAGCATTTAAATTTATGAAATTGGTTGTAAAGAAAGAGCAGGCTTATATATGCCGCAGATATATTTGCAACCGGGGGTGGGGAGGGGTGAGGGCCCATTTCCTATTGATTTAAAGAGCTGTAAAAGGGACAAAAATGATCAAAATCAACACAAATCAGCAATCCTGTCCATGGACCGACATAAAACAAAACAGTTTACTTTCAATTTGTAATGAAAATTTAAGTTTGATGCAAACTGATATAAAATATGTCAATGGGTGCCTAACATTTCCAGGCTTGGAGTCCCAAAGGGCCCAAAAGGAGTCCCAAGGGGTCCGAAAAGGGGGAAAAAAGGAAAACATTTGCCATAAATAATGATCATGCTTCACAGTGAATAACACTACAGCATTTGTTGTGTTAAAATAGGCAGGAAAAATATAGCCTTATATATGCTACTGATGAATTTGCAATAAGGGATGAGAAACCAAATTTATACCCATTTAAGGGTCCCAAAAAGGGGCAAAACTGGTCAAAATTACCTCATATCACTTAATCTCTCTGTTACGCAGAAGGTTTTACACTCGGTCGACACGGGTGTAGAGCCTTATGCGTCGCCAGGACGGCGGAGGGTGACTTCCGGTTAAAGGGTTATCTACTAGTGTAATACACTGACAAGGAAACTCCAACAACGTTAGAATTTTTTAAGTTTATATATATAATGTAAATTCAATATACAACAATACAATTTACAACTGTCACAATTACAATAATATACAACACATATTAGTTCATGTCGCTGGCCCAAGTAAGGTGTTTGTTTCAAATCTGTAATCGATTTGCGTACAATACGCAAATAGATTACCGTATGACGTCAACACCGTACTCGGCTCAGCGCCATGAACTAAAAGAAAACACAAAGAACAAAAAAACCGTTAGTTTGAGCTCATACAGAAAAAACAAGGCCTTATGTTGGTAGACTTCAATTCGTCGTTCCCTGGATCATGTCATGGGCCAGTCCATATATCATGAGGAACACCAACTTATAATTACATGTGCACGATTATATACTGGTCGCTCCCTGGATCGTACCAGGGACCAGTCTATATATATTAACACACCTTAGTGGACGAACATTGTCCCACACTTGATGTGACCTTCAGATCTATCACAGAATCTGGCAAACTGTGCTAACCACTTCCGCCTACATTTTGTGCTTCCCGCCTCTGCTTGGGAACCTTGCACAAACGGCGTTGTAACTGCCTCTACCCGGGTTGGTATTAACCTGGAGACGTAAATCGAATCTCCAGGTGAGACGTGGCTCTAAGCCCTAACAGCTGACTGCCGGACTTGATGTGCCTAAAAATAACGAACTTACACTTAATACATTGTAACTACATAATAATACGTAAGACTTGGGCCTGTCTTGGACATACCATACAACGCCCTCGGCGAATGCCGAGCATAACGTGCACACGCCAGCCGTGTCACTAGACACGACTCGCGCTCACGATGTAAAGCTAAAAGTGTGCTTACCACTTCCGCCAATGACGAAACGTAGATCCTACCACGCATGTGCGTCAAAGGATCTGACGTCAAACATTGTCAAGAAGTATACTGACGTCAACAGGCATTACCATGACATACCCCACATAAAACATGAATAATCTAAACAATGTCCTATTTACATTAAATTGATTGACCAAAATCTAACTCGCATATGTATTAATTCATTTCTTTAAACTAAGCGTAATACCATTTGCCATAGAATATAGTAGCTGAATAAGCGTTTCTCACACATTTGGGATCATAACGTTTGATCTGACATCATGACATCAATGATGTTATACCATATGACGCCGTCTAATGAAGGCAAATCAAACGCATGATGACCAAATGTTACCATTATAACTTATGGAAAAAACCCTTAATGCGGTGCATGCTATGGCGTCAATTGACGTCACAAGTATATAAATTAGTTCCATTACAAATCAATCTACTTCTATAGGCCACGTATACGTGAAACTAATATAAAAAGAGCTGACGTCGCAATAACATGAATGCAACTGACGTCACATGAATAACATGAATGCAACTGACGTCACTGGACGTCAAATAGACGCACACCATTGCAACCAACATCAGTGATATAAACTATTTCCGTAATTTACAAAACTTCCTAATATATAAATACCATGCGCAGCATGCTTACTAACAAAATCGGTCGACACATGCGCAGCCTGATCACTGCCAACAAAATCAAATCAGTCGACACATATAATCATACCATATCAATCAGAAGTCACATTTTTCATTCTTAGCCAAACAATTCTAAAATAAATATAATAAAATCTTACCGTTCTGGTCTAAAACTCAGAATCTGGGCACACAACAATAATTTAACATACTCCGTATTAGAATTCAGCCACGTCTAATTTTTCATTAAAGAATAGCAGTATAAATACTAAGCGTCTCACATTAAAATCATGCAAAGCGCTTTCCACAATCAAAAGACTCGTGCAGGTATTCACCTTAAAATCATGCAATATGCTGTCCACGAGAGGTATTCACAAACAACCCATGCATAACGTAGCCACAATTTCCGTAAATGTTTTATTACCACAGTTGCCCTAAAAACTGTAGCTCTACTGATTGAAAGGATTAAAATAATCTCGACGACATAGTGGACGATTAGATCCATTTCGTAACATAGGTTTCCCCTTAGGGAGAAAAAAACATAACAATGTTTCTTTTCTGAAATAGTACGAAATGCGATCGAATCGTAGGCTATGTCAAAACTGGAAAACTAGCTATATACACAACAACGGTGCGATGCATAACGTGGCCAAACTATCTACTAAGGTAGTCCGCCCCCAAATTATCTTGGCCGCGGATAGCAACGATCCTGAATCTGTACGGCTGTAATTTCATGGCCCAACGCATGATTCGGGGATTGAGCACCTTAGCTGTCTGCATATAAGACAAAGGTTTGTGGTCAGTTTCAAGTAGGAACTCCGCCCCATACAGGTACTTACGAAATTTCTCAACACCCCAGATAATACCCAAACATTCCTTCTCAATTACAGAGTAGTTCTTTTCCCGAGGTAACAATTTCTTGCTAGCATAAGCAATCGGCAAACGACCTTCACCTTCGAACTCCTGAAGCAAAATAGCTCCAAGACCAACGTCTGAAGCGTCTGTTCGAAGTACAAACGGGTTACCTTCTTGAAAAACAGGTAAGCGAAGAATAGGACTAGACGTGAGCCTACTCTTCAGGGTTTGAAATGCCCTTTCATGCTGATCTTGCCAATCTTTGATAGAATTAGGTCTATCCCGTTTAGTTAAATCAGTCAGAGGAGAAGCTATGGATGAGAAATTTGGGATGAAACGACGGTAAAACCCAGCTAATCCCAGAAAAGATTTAATTTGTCTTTTCGTACATGGACGAGGAGCATCTCTGATAGCCTGTATCTTGTCCTCTTGCGGTCGTACCGTCTGTCCGACGATATTGTGACCAAGGCACTCGATACTGCCATAACCGATCATGCATTTAGATGGTTTTGCCGTCAATTTGGCCGACCTGAGCCGATCTAACACTTGACGTAATGACGTCACATGATCCTTCCATGTTTCAGTAAATATCCACATGTCATCAACAAAGCTGTCAACATTTGGGAGATTGGACAATATGATTCTCATTAACCTACAAAAAGAGGCTCCCGAATTGACCAAACCGAAGGGCATAGTTTTAAACTGGAATAAACCCTTAGGCGTTTCAAATGCTGTCAAAGGTTTAGACCTTTCAGTAAGACTGACTTGCCAATAACCCTTACTCAGGTCCATCTTTGTAAAGAATCTATGTCCCGACATTTTATTGATAACCTCCTCCATATTTGGCATAGGTTCTGCATCGAATTCCGTCACTTTGTTAAGCTTCCGGAAGTCGATACAGAATCTAACTGATCCGTCTTTCTTAGGAACTAGGACAACAGGAGATGAATACGGTGAAATCGACGGCTCGATTACCCCTAAATCCAACATATCCTGTATCTCCGTCTCCATGACGTTACGCGTCTTATACGGGATAGAATAACCCTTCGTTCGTATGGGTTCTGACGTGAGTAGTTTGATATCGTGCTGTATTTGATCAGTTCGACCGGGTAAACTTGATAGTACATCCGGGTACTGTTTAATCAACGCTTCAACCTCCATACGTTGTTCTGACGTTAACGTATCTGAAATACTGACGTCATTATAAGTTTCCGGCTCTTTAGCTGTCGGAAAAGCACAATCATCAAGAGAAAATTCATCACTACCATCGTCATCAACCGACTCTGTAGTCTCGGTAGACAATAAACAATGTGACGACACAGTACGACGTTCGACATACTGTTTCAGCATATTAGCATGATATGTACTCACGACACCATTGACGTCGATTTTATAGTCCATTCTATTCACCACCTCTACTACTTCATATGGACCCTTCCACTGCAATAACAGTTTATTACTGTCAGTTGGCAGTAATAACAGTACTTTATCTCCCACGTTAAATTTACGCGACCTAGCGCGTTTGTCATAATAAGCCTTTTGCTTTACTTGTACTTTCCGTAAATTATCATGTGCTAACTTACACGTCTGCTCTAACCGTTCTCTCAACTCAATTACGTACTGGTACGTAGACAGAACCTGCTCATCCTGTACCTCTTCAGACCATAATTCACGTAATATTGCCATAGGGCCCTTAACGTTACGTCCGTATAACAGTTCGAACGGCGAAAACCCTAATGACTCCTGCGGAACCTCCCTTATTGCAAACAGTAGTGCTGGGAGATATTTATCCCAGTCTTTTGGACGTTCTGCGCACATCCTACGTAGCATTTGCTTCAACGTCGCGTGAAAACGCTCTACGAGACCGTTGCAGATAGGATGATACGGCGTCGTGGTTAACTGCTGGAGTGATAACAGCCTGCTTACTTCTTTCATCACTTCAGCAGTAAACTGACTTCCGCAATCTGTTAACATTTCATCAGGTATGCCAACTCTACTAAACATCTCAACTAACGCTTCGGCAACGCGTTCTGTCTCAATGCCGGGTAACGCTACCGCCTCGGGATATCTCGTCGCATAATCAATCATTGTTAAGATATAGCGGGATTTCCTGTCAGAACGAGGTTCTATCGGTCCAACTATATCAACAGCGACTCGTTTAAATGGTGTGTCAATCTGTGGCAACTTTCCTAAAGGAACCTTAGTGACACGACCTTTTTGAATAGTCCTTTGACATATGTCACAAGATTTACAAAACCTTGCCACATCACCACAAATTCCAGGCCAAAAGAACTCAGTTAAAACTCTATCCATAGTTTTCTTTATGCCCAAATGACCTGACATCAAGGTTTCGTGCGCCAATCTTAACACCCTTTCACGAAAACCTTCAGGGATAATAAGTTGCAAAGTGACCTTGTTTCCCTTAGTAAACTGCCTATACAATAAATCTTTCTTTCGAATAAACTTAGTTTCACCCCGGTTCAATCCACGACTAATAGTCACATTCCCAGATTCCACTCTTTGCCTTATGCCATTCAATTTAGGTTCAACAACTTGGGCCTGCTTCAATGCCTCCTTATCACTAGCAATAATTTGATCAGGAACTTTAAGTTTCTTATAGACCTCTTCACCTTGCTTAGCTTGTGACCTAGTCACTGCCGCCATTGCAAAATGGGACATATCGGGAAGTTTTGACCCGTCAATATTTCCAATAACCAGGTCATACAATGTATCTTCCATGCACAATGCCTCAGTTTTTCCTGTGAAAAATGGACAATCTATGTCAACCATTGCTAAGGGATACCTTTGGGTAGTTTCATCAATCAAAGTTACATCAGATTCTCTACCAAGTAATTGATCATTAGAAACCAAGTTTCTACGAACGACACACCCAGTACAACCTGTGTCCCTTAAAACTACAACAGTCTTACCATTAACCGTACCCTGCGCTGTTGGTAATCGCGACCTTAAAAAGTAACAGACACCTTCCCTATCCAAGTTATCATTGATTAGTGGACTTTCTTCCTTACTCTTATAGAGACCTTCAATTTCATGAGACCTATTCATTGTAGTTTTACAAAAGCTCATTTGATGTCCGCCACCCCGACCACGTCCGCGGGAATAACCCCGACCACGGCCACGATCTGAATTACTACCCTTCGTCTGTACAGTATCGCTCTTACTCTGTGATCTTTGTGTCTCATCTTTCGGTGCATAACTACTCCCCTTACTTCCGCTATACCCGCTTGCACTTGCACCTACCTCCGCACTATATGCTTGCTTCCTATCGGGATTCTTAAAACATTTATATGTTAAATGTCCCTTACCACAAATACTACATTTTATCTCTGGCTTCGCACTCGGCTTATTATCAGATCTACTCTGAGTTACGCCCTTACTATCACGCTGCCCCTTATTAACACAAGCGTAGACACCGCCACGTGCTTCTGCAAATAAATCTGCTTCCCTAGCCATCTCACCTAGATTCGTGAATGTTTTCGGTTTCAAATGAACATACAGTTCTTTACTACAAGATTCTAAAAACTGATCTCTAGCGAAAAAATCGCAAACAGATTCATAAGACTGGTCTACCTTCGCCATTTTCAACCATTTATTAAGATACGACCTAAGTCTACTACTAAACTGAATAAACGTTTCCGACTTTTCAGGCCTATCATAGCGAAATTTCTTCCTAAATCCGCGTTCAGTCATATCAAAATTCTTTAACAACGCATCTTTCAACTTGTCATAATCTGCTGCATCATCTACAGACAATCTATCATAAACATCAAGCGCGCGACCTTTAAGTAATGCGCTTAAATATGCAGCCCAAACGTTTTTATCCCATTTGTTCGCCGTCGCGTATTTCTCAAACCTTGATAAGTAACTATCCATTTTGTCCTTACTTTCATCAAAATACGGTAACTTGGGATCTCGCGCATGCGCTAACTTTTCAGCCTTCTGTTTTTCTAATTCAACTCTAAACGTTACCTTCTGCAAATCTATCTGATTCTTTAACTCGCGTTGCTGTAATTCAAAACTATACTTCAACTTTTCTAACTCAACTTCGCTCGACAACTTCGCTTCCTTATCGCTTTCGACTTGAGACAACTTAGCTTCCCTATCTTTCTCGGCTTGCCGCTCTATGCTTTCAATTCGCGCCATCTCGATTTCCCTATCCGCCGCAATCTTAGCTTCTTCCGTCGCCCTATCCGCCGCAATCTTAGCTAACTCAATTTCCCTATCTCTTTCGGCCTGCGCGATCCTAGCTAACTCAATTTCCCTATCTCTTTCGGCCTGCGCGATCCTAGCTAACTCAATTTCCCTGTCTTTATCGGCCTGCGCAATCTTTTCTTTATCAAGTGCCCTTACCGCGTGCCTTTCTGCCCTCTCAGTCTCTTGCTGTTGCTTTACAAATTCCTGCAATGCCTGCCCTTCATAACCTAACTCCCTTCCCGTCTTAACTAACTGATCCATGACGCTTAACGTAATGCTCACGTTAACTTAACTGAAACCGACGTTCACTTATAGTCACACACGTTAACTAAAACGTTAACAATAATAATAACGAACTAATCCAACTAAAACGTTGATTAATTAGTATACTCGCGATCTGGACGTAGCCATTAAAGTTACGTTCATAACAGACCGGAAATGACGTCATAAACTGACGTTGACTTTGCCGAGAATTACTTTTCACTATTAGATGACGTAATTAGATGACGTAAATAACCCACATACAATTACGCCCAACTTGATCTAGCGTATCGGATATACAAACGTAACGTATGTAACGCAACGTATTAACACTGACACGACAACTGTACGTCCTACATTACAAAACCATATAAGATACCAACGGTAAATCAAACTTAAGATTCCGCTATTAGGTTTAATTCATTGTAACGATATTATATAACGTTACGAGTGACCTACGTTACTAAATCAGGACATAAAATGGACCTCAGTAACGGTTACGACACAACGTACAAAACGTTTAGGTTAATAAACTTACAGATTGTCATGCAACAGCAGTGCCAAGGTACACAACCGGACCTTAAAACTAAATACGTATCATCCGTGCCAAGACAATTCAGGTCTATACACCTCAGTTTCCCCACTCAGATATGCAACCTGTTACATTTTATCACAAATTAATGCATGGGCTATCGCACTTCATCACGCAGGGAATAAGGATAGTTGACCTTAATTGAGTGTAGGTTACATTTACAAAGAATTTAGTGGCAAAATTGCTCCCCTAAAATTCACAGCCTTATGTCACCTTAGAAAAGAACAATCAGAAAGTCAATAATAATAAAAAAAAATGTCTGACAAAATTGTGCCTAGATTCTGTATATATTGTCAATGTCTTACACTGGCAGATATTAACCAGAAGTCAAATCCCACTTCTGACACCATGTTACGCAGAAGGTTTTACACTCGGTCGACACGGGTGTAGAGCCTTATGCGTCGCCAGGACGGCGGAGGGTGACTTCCGGTTAAAGGGTTATCTACTAGTGTAATACACTGACAAGGAAACTCCAACAACGTTAGAATTTTTTAAGTTTATATATATAATGTAAATTCAATATACAACAATACAATTTACAACTGTCACAATTACAATAATATACAACACATATTAGTTCATGTCGCTGGCCCAAGTAAGGTGTTTGTTTCAAATCTGTAATCGATTTGCGTACAATACGCAAATAGATTACCGTATGACGTCAACACCGTACTCGGCTCAGCGCCATGAACTAAAAGAAAACACAAAGAACAAAAAAACCGTTAGTTTGAGCTCATACAGAAAAAACAAGGCCTTATGTTGGTAGACTTCAATTCGTCGTTCCCTGGATCATGTCATGGGCCAGTCCATATATCATGAGGAACACCAACTTATAATTACATGTGCACGATTATATACTGGTCGCTCCCTGGATCGTACCAGGGACCAGTCTATATATATTAACACACCTTAGTGGACGAACATTGTCCCACACTTGATGTGACCTTCAGATCTATCACAGAATCTGGCAAACTGTGCTAACCACTTCCGCCTACATTTTGTGCTTCCCGCCTCTGCTTGGGAACCTTGCACAAACGGCGTTGTAACTGCCTCTACCCGGGTTGGTATTAACCTGGAGACGTAAATCGAATCTCCAGGTGAGACGTGGCTCTAAGCCCTAACAGCTGACTGCCGGACTTGATGTGCCTAAAAATAACGAACTTACACTTAATACATTGTAACTACATAATAATACGTAAGACTTGGGCCTGTCTTGGACATACCATACAACGCCCTCGGCGAATGCCGAGCATAACGTGCACACGCCAGCCGTGTCACTAGACACGACTCGCGCTCACGATGTAAAGCTAAAAGTGTGCTTACCACTTCCGCCAATGACGAAACGTAGATCCTACCACGCATGTGCGTCAAAGGATCTGACGTCAAACATTGTCAAGAAGTATACTGACGTCAACAGGCATTACCATGACATACCCCACATAAAACATGAATAATCTAAACAATGTCCTATTTACATTAAATTGATTGACCAAAATCTAACTCGCATATGTATTAATTCATTTCTTTAAACTAAGCGTAATACCATTTGCCATAGAATATAGTAGCTGAATAAGCGTTTCTCACACATTTGGGATCATAACGTTTGATCTGACATCATGACATCAATGATGTTATACCATATGACGCCGTCTAATGAAGGCAAATCAAACGCATGATGACCAAATGTTACCATTATAACTTATGGAAAAAACCCTTAATGCGGTGCATGCTATGGCGTCAATTGACGTCACAAGTATATAAATTAGTTCCATTACAAATCAATCTACTTCTATAGGCCACGTATACGTGAAACTAATATAAAAAGAGCTGACGTCGCAATAACATGAATGCAACTGACGTCACATGAATAACATGAATGCAACTGACGTCACTGGACGTCAAATAGACGCACACCATTGCAACCAACATCAGTGATATAAACTATTTCCGTAATTTACAAAACTTCCTAATATATAAATACCATGCGCAGCATGCTTACTAACAAAATCGGTCGACACATGCGCAGCCTGATCACTGCCAACAAAATCAAATCAGTCGACACATATAATCATACCATATCAATCAGAAGTCACATTTTTCATTCTTAGCCAAACAATTCTAAAATAAATATAATAAAATCTTACCGTTCTGGTCTAAAACTCAGAATCTGGGCACACAACAATAATTTAACATACTCCGTATTAGAATTCAGCCACGTCTAATTTTTCATTAAAGAATAGCAGTATAAATACTAAGCGTCTCACATTAAAATCATGCAAAGCGCTTTCCACAATCAAAAGACTCGTGCAGGTATTCACCTTAAAATCATGCAATATGCTGTCCACGAGAGGTATTCACAAACAACCCATGCATAACGTAGCCACAATTTCCGTAAATGTTTTATTACCACAGTTGCCCTAAAAACTGTAGCTCTACTGATTGAAAGGATTAAAATAATCTCGACGACATAGTGGACGATTAGATCCATTTCGTAACACTCTCTACGAATAAACAGAATGCAACACTGGTTCCTTTTAAATTTGTTATAAAAACATTAGTTTGACATACAGTAATAGAAAACATTGCAAAGGGCAGTCCGATTTCTCCTGGCTGAGCATATAGGGGCCCAAAAAGGGGTACATTTTATAATATTCACCCAACATAATAATCTTTCTTCTTATTGGTACACACTACAGCATTTGTCTTTATGAAAAAGGTTGACAAAAGCACAACCTCAGCACAGTCTTATGTATGCCGTTGGTATCCCTGGTTTTATCATAGTAAGAGGCTCGAAAGGGGAAAGATGGTCAAAATTTAAAAAACAAAAATCAATATTTCTTTCCACAGACTAACAACAGACAACATTGGTTACTTTTAAATTTGTTATAAAAATAAGTTTGACATATGCCGATTAAAATCAAGGCGATTGGTTGCCTTACATGTAACTCTAGGTTTGGAGTCTTAGGGGCCCAAAAGGGGAAATTCGAAAATATTTGCCCCAAATAATGACTATTCTTCACAGAGGAGCACACTAAAGCATTTGTCATGTTAGAATCAGTAGCCAAAATGAAGGCGGCTTATATATGCCGCTAGTTAACATGGAATAAGGGATCATATCAATTCCTTTTTAAGGGTCCCAAACAGAGGCAAAATGAAATGATCAAAATTACCACATATCATTAGTTCTTTACACGAACTAACAAAAGTAAACTGGTTATTTTTAAATTTGTTATGGAAATATTTGTTTTACAGATACTACTATACAAAATGGCGATGGGGTGCCCAACATCTCTTCACAAATGGGTTAAATGGGGCCAAAAACAACTTAGTTAAAAAACTTCACAAAAATAATTACATTCTTCTTATGGAACAAACGTCATCATGGCTGAAGTTGCTGGCCGTGGAAGCGGCAAAGGTGTGCACTTTGTAAAGTAAAAATATATGTAAGTCCATTAGAATGGGAGACACTGTTTTGAAAGTTTCATTGCGCGGCCCGCCAATTTTTGGCAATAGGCCAATTTTGGTTAGTGCTCTGTAATCAAGCCAACTTTTATCGGTTTTGAGGAAACATCTAGTTATTGAACAGCTATATTGAATCTCTGATTTGTCATTGGTCACCGCAACAAATGTCTATTTTTCATTAGTCACCGCGACACAACATGCAACCACAGCCCTCCACCAAAAAATCTGTTCTTTAGGTCTTTGAATCCCTGTTTTTCATTAGTCACTGCGACAAATCTCTGTTCTTCATTGGTCATGCGACAAAACACACAACCACACCCCCACACCTCGAATCTGTTTTTCATTGATCACCACTACAAGACACACCACCACACAACAGAAAGAAAAAACATTGTGCTGTAAGACGGGGGTTTCCCTTACAATCCCAAAGATCTAGACCTACCATATTTTATTGGAGAGAATACCTGATCTTGACCTACATTTCACCGTCTTATACCTGAATATAAGTACAGCATGTGCGAAAAGCGATCTGGCTATAATTCTTCCATATTTGGCTCATGATATCCCTATAGCATTACATTTGATCAGGACCATCTAAGATTTAGGATTAGGCTCATGGGTAGGACTTCGCTATTTATGTCCCCCCCCCCCCCCCACCAAAGGTGAGGGGGGACATATTGTTTTCAGTGCGGATCCCGTCGGCGTCAGCGTCGGCGTGACAGTTTCTTGTATGCACGATATCTCTTGAACCAGTTGATGGAATTTCACCAAACTTGCATGGATATATCATTGGGACAAGTTTAAGAGCTGATTAGATTTTGATGACCTTGACCTCATTTTGAAGGTCACTGAAGGACTTAGATGACAATTTCTTGTATGCGCAATATCTCTTGAACCAGTGAATGGAATTTCACCAAACTTGCATGGATACATCGTTGGGACAAGTTTAAGAGCTGATTAGATTTTGGTGACCTTGACCTCATTTTGAAGGTCACTGAAGGACTTGGATGACAATTTCTTGTATTCGCGATATCTCTTGAACCAATGGATGGAATTTCACAAAACTTGCATGGATATAATTGGGACAAGTTTAAGAGCTAATTAGATTTTGGTGACCTTGACCTCATGTTCAAAGTCACTGAAGGACTTAGATGACAATTTCTTGTATGCGGGATATCTCTTGAACCAATGGATGGAATTTCACCAAACTTGCATGGATACATAATTGGGACAGAACATTTTATTATTATTGCTATTATTATTAATGTTATTTATTTATTGTTTTCTTTTCAAGAATTTTATCTTTTTTCTTTCTCCATTTTTTGTACATGTATTTATTTTAATGCATTTGTACTTTCCATGCAGATGATGGACGTATGATGTTGAGTTTAACGTCCCTTTCAACAGTTTCCGTCATATCTAGAGACGGGCCTCTCTAGTCTAATGTATTGGAGCGTTGACTCATAAACATCAGGTCTTTCACCGCTGTTAGTTGGAGCCTTGGTCGGCGCACAAGTGAGAAATCCAAGTTCTGCTTACTGAAGATCAGGTGTTTTTACTCCGGGAGCTCCTGGTTTCGCCCACCTTTGATTAACGATGGGTTTGACATCTAAGGAATGTTCTTGAAAGGGCCGTAAATCCCATATTAAAAATCATATCGAGACTCTGTTACGACACTGATGTGAAATATGTGCAATTTAAGCCGTTTACGTGTGAAAAAAAAAATCTGCCGCCAGTGGGTTTCGAACTCGGTAGCGCTAGCACAGGAAGCCAGCGCCACTAACCCTTTGTATTGTAGCTTTTGCAATAGTAACTGTAAAAATTAGTAGTCTGTTTTGTGATTTCTATGATGGCAAACTTTTCCCCAGAGAAATATTACACAACATGTTGTGCGTTGTGATATTTGGCGTTAAATCAATTACTAATTTCGAACAGTTTAATATGTATGTACTAAGAACATTAAGACACCGAATAACGTTGTGGATGTGATTCACACGACGTAACGTTACGCGCCAGAAACGTCATTGAAATCTTTGAGCCCTTGACGTACATAAATCGTTCTCTCTGGAAGAAGTGATGAGATATTTGCTTTATTCTTTCAATTTTCGTCTTGTTAGACTCTATAAGAGCTCGTGAAATTTCTACCAAAAAATAAGGATAGGCCGAAAACCGCCCTTAGCACACCTTGTATGTGGGGTGGGGGTGGGGGGTGGGGGTGGGGGGGGGAGAGGAGGAAGTAGTATTAATACTAACAATAATGACTTTATATAATTTATATAATAGGGGGCCAATTTGGATGTGCATCCAATTTTCCCTGGGGCCCTTATTTGAAATGTACGTTTCTATAATATATACAAGTGCAGTATCAGACAGCATAAAATGAATATGTTAGAACAGACCAAAACTGAAAACTCAAGGTGACTAGATATACTTGCAGGGGCGGCAACTCTGCCATTTTGCGTCTTGTCGCCATCTCATTGGGGACCAGCTCCTGAAGGAAAATGTTTGCTCCCAGTGGGGCTAAGCTCAGCCTCCAAAAGCGAATCCCACACCGGAAGGGAAGCAAACAGGAAGTCCCATGAGGTCAAGGAAGTAAACAGGAAATATCAAAAGTTGCTCTCCGTTGTAAAATTTCTGGAAAACATGGATGTGCATCAATTCGTCCTCAAAACAAAAATTGTATCTGCATGAAAACGTCTTTGACACAGACACATAACACGTCCCAAGTGTATTAGAACAGATCAAGACTGAAAACTCAAGGTGATTAGATATACTGGCAGGGGAGGCAACTCTGTCTCTTTGTCTTGCATCCATTCTCATTGGGAATCAACTCCTGACGGAAAGAATTTGTTTTCCTCGGGGCAAAGCCCAACCTCCAAGAGCGAATACTTTAATGGAAGGGAAGCAAACAGGAGTCTCATAAGACGAGGGAAGTAAACAGGAAGGCCCAAAAGTTATTCCCCTTTGTAAAATGGCCTAAAACATGAATGGTTATCTATTTCCCCTCAAACATTGCATCTGCATCAAAACTTCCTCGCCACAGACACATAACACGTAACGAATATATCTAACAGACCAAGACTGAAAACTCAAGGCTACAAGACACACTGATAGGGGGAGGCAACTCTGCTATTTTCTGTCTTTCTTTAATTTTCAATGGGGATCAAATCTTGCCTTCTTTGGGGCAAAGTACAATCCTACAAAGGCAGGGAAGCAAACAGGAAGTCCCACAAGGCCAGGGAAGTAAACAGGAAATCTGTCTCAAAAGTTGCCCCCCTTTTGTAAAATGACTGAAGAAAACTTGGAAGTTTATCAATTCACCCTCAATTATTGTATCCACCACAAAGACACAGATAGCCCTTATCTGCCTCCTTCATATCCAATATTCTGAATATTCGTGATTCATTTCATGGACATTCAAAAAGATCTCATACCCCATGCTTGCAAACATGACTTAACCCTTCATGTTTTAAGGACAGCCGAAAAACTTGACCTGTGGGAAACTATACTTCCTTATTTGGATATCCTATTTTGAGGATTGCTTTCCTTCACAATCACATTTGATTTTTGTACTGATTCATTGAAAATTTGTATCTGAATAATTGCACATTTTGAAATAATGACTTTCTCCAGTTGGCTGGCAAAAAACAAAACTTAAAGTAAATAAATAAATACAAAAACAAAACTTGAAAAATAAAAATAAATAAATAAACAAAATAAATATATAAATGAATAAGAATAAAAAAGATAAAAATAAATATAAAAAAAAAATAAGAAAAATGCTCAGATCTGTGTTCTAATTCCTTCTATTTGAGATTTATAGTCTTCAAAATAAACTCCATCGCTAATGAATGGTAAGAGCAAGAGTACATGGTCCAATAGTTCTCATGTTTGCTGGCGTACAAACTACATTGTATAGAAGGATTTGCATGGAGCGTTTTATATGCCTTTTTTCAGCGCAGGCTCTGTATTTGTCCATTATAAGACTATGGCAAAAATACAGTAGTAAGAAGGTTTGTCACTGAAATACTTTCTGGAATGAAGCATGTTTAGAATCGAAATTCATTATTCACGCTATTTGTGCCATGCTTTTGTAACAGTCATGTTAAACGTATGCATAGAAAATGCTAAAGGATAAGACCCACGGAAAACCAGCTTTACACATTTTCAAAAGGCTAATAATGTGTTATTGTCTGCATAAAATACTTTACTATATATTAAAACCAACATCTCTATTTGTTTCTATAAGAAACAAGAGGCCCACGGTCCACAAAGCTCACCAGATCTCTAGCTCAAAATTGCTATCACAATTACTGTCACATTTGTACAGGCTAATACAAAATATACAACTACAAAGTCTCAGTCTGACAGTCTGTTGAGTTGATAACAAAATATATAATAACTATTTTCCATATTTTGATAGCATTAAATGCCATTTTTTAATTTTCCCCAATATAAGTCAATGCAACTCTAAGTTGCCATAGCAACCAAACGAAAGAGCCGATTTTCATCAAATACACAAACTTTCAACACCCCCCCCCCCCCCCCCAGCCTAAGGATACTAAAGATGAAATCTGGGCCTTATTGGCCCAGTGGCTTCTGAGGAGATAATTTTGTAAGTATTTTTTTCCATTATTTTTGCATTGTGGTTTCCATGACAACCAGTAAAAGGAACAGTGGGTCCAAAAAACAATAAAGCTAATAGAAGACTTCTAAAGGAACATTTCTATAAAAGTTTTGTCAACATATCTGCAATGGCTTGGCAGTAAATGCCATTATTCAATTTTCCCCATTATATGTCTATGAGAACTCTAAGTTGCCATAGCAACCAAACTAAAGGGCAGATTTTCATAAAAAACACGAACTTACAATCCCCCTGCCTAAGGATACTTAAGGTGAAATCTGGGCCTTATCGGCCCATTGGTTATAGAGGAGATAATTTTTAAGTATTTTTTTCCTTTTTTTCATTTTGGTTTCCATGGCAACCAATAAAAGGGGCATTGGGCCAAAAAACATATAGCTGATAGAAGACTTCTAAAGGAACATTTCTATAAAAGTTTTGTCAACATATCTGCAATGGCCTGGCAGAAAATGTCATTTTTCAATTTTCCCCATTATAAGTCTATGGGAATTCTAAGTTGCCATAGCAACCAAACCGAAGGGCAGAGTTTCGTAAAAAACACAAATTTTCAATCCCCTAGCCCAAGGATGCTACAGATAATATTTGGGCCCATTCGGCCCAGTGGCTTCAGAGGAGATGTTGTTTAAAAGTGTTGACGGACGACGACATACGACGACGGACGACGACGACGAAGACGGACACTGCCTATCCTATAAGCTCCCCGGAGCCTTCGGCTTTGGTGAGCTAAAAATGCATTCATTTTTTTTTTCGTTTTTGTTTATTTCTTGAACATTTGCACATAAGCAGCCTATGTTAGGCCCCTTTAATGAATCTAAGTATGACATATTTTATATTAATTTATATTAGGCTTGTAGTTTAACAACCAGTTTCAACACCAAATGCAGTACTTTGTTTCTGTGTGAAGAAATTAAAAATCTACAATATTTGTTGTTTATCTTTAGCGAATATCCAATTTACCCCTTTCTGGGCCCCTACATACTCCCTACCCAGAGATTTAGAACACACTATTGTCATATTTTCTATCAATATATGTCAATCTAATATTTCATAACAAATTTAAAAGTGACCAGTGTTGTCTTTTGTTGATTTGTAGAGAGAACAAGTGATATATGGTAGTTTTGACCATTTTTGTCCCTTTTTGAGCCCCTTAAATCATTATAAATAGGGCTCCCAGCCGCTTGATTGCAAGTATACTTTTGGCACATACATGTATAAGGCTTTTTTCAACCTATTTCATCTTGACAAATGCTGTAGTGTGTTTATTGTGAAGAACGACCATTATTTTTGGTGTTTACTCTAAATTAACCCCTTTTCGGCCCCTATAATCTCATGCCTGGGAATGTTGAGCTCCTTTTTGCCATATTTTCTATCAGGATAAGTTAAGCCTATTTTGTCACATCAAACTGAAAAGCAGCCAGTGCTTTCTTTTGCGTACTAAATAGGAAAATGAGTGATATGTGGTAATTTTGACCATTTTCCCCTTTTTGAGCCCCTTAAATTTTCTGAAATAGGGCTTCCAGCCCCTTGAGTGCAAATTTACTGGTGGCATATATAAGACTGTTTTTCCCCCATATTTTCCAACCTATTTTATCTTGGCAAACGCTGTAGTGTGTTCCACTGTGAAGAATGATCATTATTTTGGATGAATATTTTCAAATTTACCCTTTTTTGGGCCCCTATAGACTCCATACCTAGAGATTTAGGGCTCCCTAATGCCATATTTTCTATCAGTTTATGTCAATCAAATAATTTCATAACCAATTCAAAAGTAACCCATGTTGTCTTTTTGTTGATTCCTAGAGACAATGAGTGAGGTATGTTGATTTTGCCCATATTTTGCCCCTTTTTGGGCCCTTTAAATGAATATAAATGGGACTTTCAACCCTTAAGGTGTCCAACCTTCACCTTATCATATAGAATTAATATTTCTACAGCATTTGGACCAGTAATTATAGCTGCAGTGCATTTAATTTGATTATGATAGTGTGGTTTCAGTATAAGTTTCTGTTTTCACTTTTTGCATGGGGTATGATTTGTTGCCATGGTTACGGTCTGAAGTCAGCTTTGCCCCACTCTGTTTTTTTCATTTTCCAAAAATTGAAAGTC
Organism: Ctena decussata; assembly: GCA_963989385.1. NCBI lineage: Eukaryota > Metazoa > Mollusca > Bivalvia > Lucinida > Lucinidae > Ctena > Ctena decussata. The sequence goes on along the minus strand of OZ022511.1, from coordinate 3,115,196 downwards.
TCCTCTTTTATGTTAAAGTATGCAAATGAGTCATAGAAGTGTGCGTTTTTTAAACGTGATGCTTAAAAATGCCTAAAAACGGTGTTTTGCAATACCTGGTTACCCCACCCACCTTTGTGGACCTGTAGATATGCCAAAAACATTCGAAAATGTTGTTTTGAATCTTCATGTCAGTAACTTTAGTCCCTACTTTGTAGATTTAAAGAGTTTGTGATCAAGCCTTGTCTATTCTCGGTGATATACAAGAGCGATAAACGCAAATTTCTATTGAATTTTTCGCATTTTTTCTGCAAAAACAGAAAAACGCGGTTACCATGGCAACGAGATGGCAAACAAAAAAATGAGGTGCCAATTATTTGTTTTTGTCTGACTACACACAAAGTGAGAAAGTTTGAAGAAGAACTTCCGACCTTGCGTTTCTTGAAAAGTCTGGTGCTTACAGAGAATTGGTATTAAGTGCCTAGCGAAGAGTCTAATCAGACTGGATGGATGCCCAGGCTGATCCGAGTCTGCGCTGGGCGCACGGCCACATTGTTGGTTTTCTCGTGTCGCGGCTCAAACACTTTCATTTATAGGACAATTACGCTAATCAACTTGTGTCCAATTTTTTGATTATTTATTGTACGGCTTTTCTGTAAACTTCTTGGTCCACACTGTCTAATGCAATATTTACTTTGTGCATGAGCGACAGTTCATGTATACACGCACATACTGGCTGTATAATATTAAGTATTACAGAAACAGAAACGGCCTTGTTATTATGCAGAAATTTCTTCCAGTTGTTACTTGCAATGTAATCTATAATGATTTGAAATGGCATTTATGCATAGGTATGCGCGATTGCAGGAGAATGAGTGATGAAAACTTAAATGGAATGCAGACAAAATAATCTGATGTAGTTTATTCTATCAAAATAACATCCTAATATACCTTACAATTTTTTACTACTGCAACTTGAGGGAAATTTCCAATACTTCTATAGAGCATGAGATTCCTGTTAGTGGTGAAAACGGACAAGGTGAACAATAGATTTTAGTATTAATTTTTATACACTTTGTTTTCTGGATATTTAGATTTTGCATATAATAACCATGTATCTCCTTTCTATTTACAGATTAGCCCAGTTGAATGTCAGGGTCGACGTTTCTTGTGAAACATGAAGTTGCGGTCCATATTTTGCCTGCTGGTCCATCTCTTCTCCTTTATCCTCAAATGTCTCTCGGAATGTCACTTCCCAGACTACCTACAAACCTACGGCGATGGCCCGTCATGGTTCATTGAATACCAGCACGGGAAAAGCGTGGAGATCACGGTAAAACGGAACCAAATGTTTCTAAGGGAATGCAGAACGGTTCGGTATAGCGAATGTAAGGAATTTGATCGGTATTGTATGAGAGACCTTGGTGATGGGAAATTCTTAGCAAAACAAGTTCTTAGGCAAACTTCATACGGGCATGCTTACACTTTTATATGCATTCAGTTGTTAAGGAGGAGTAAAAGTGTTGTTCAGATTAAGATATCGCGTGTTGTAGAGGATATCAAAGAATCCCTTTGTTCTGATGAAATGCTTTTACTGGATCAGTATCCAATGATATCTAGAGAACACTCAAGGAAGGTAAATAGGTGTCCAATCTCAGGTGGTTATGACATTCAGATGTATAGTGCTGAGAATTCCTCGCCAATTTGCGATGATATTTTTCTACCTCTGCGCGTGGAAAGTGATTGTCTAGCCAAGGAAGGAATGAAATTCTACTTTCGAAGAAGGCATTGTGTAAAGCGTTTCATAGGAAGGGAATTGCACGAGGATCCTATTGAACTCAGGTGCTTAGCAACGTGGAGTGATGGATCATATGTATTTTCAGTTGTAAAATGGAATAAAGATCCAAAGTTCTGGTGTATAAGGGTGGAATTTAGGGACGGAGAAGTGCATGAAATGATAATATTCTTTTCAGGAATTTGTCCGTCTGAAACACGCTCATATGACGATGTTTTAATTTTCAGACATTTTAAAAGACATTATGTAAACAGTATATGTGCTGACCAGACACCTATATGCAGATACGAAAGCAATGAATCTTGCTCAACAAATCGTGATAAATGCAAACTCACGTGTCAAATTTGCATTCCGGAAGTTGAAGAGCGGCCATGTGTTTTTCCTCGTGTTTATAAAGGATTGTGGAATAGCTTACATGAGCCCGCGAATACTTTTATCCAAATAGGAAATACTTCCTTGCTAGAAAGTAAAAGCGAGCTTAAGTGGCAATGTGTGGATTCGAGCGGTGAGAAATCCCACAGAAGGCAGGTGCTAAAACTCACATTCTCAAATGCCTGTTTTCCGCGATACATGTGTATCGAACTTGAGCTGACGACCCTTTCGGTTCTCCGCTATCGCACCGGAGTCCAGCTAACATGGCCGATAGAGTCATTAAAGCATACATGCGATGATAGTTACTTCGATTTCAAACCGAAAATTGGAATGCCGGCCAAAATTGTCCGCTCAGAGCGTCCCTGGAATTATTATATCAAAGAGAATCCGAAATATGTTTCATGCAACTTACCTTGGTTTATACCGAAAGTATCTTCTTTTAATATGTACAATAATGATAATTCGCAAGTGAATATGGGGTGTTTGATAAATAATGCAGGATCCCCAAGACACGTGTTAAAACTGATGTATACATTTAGAAATAGGACGGTAGTTCAGTCCTATGGTAAAGTCCATACATTCGTGTGCCTTGCCTCTCTGAAAGGACGAGAGGAACATAATCTGCTGATTACTCAAGATGTTGATCTTGGACAGTACATGTGTTGGACCTTTATTCGGGGACCAGACTATGTGTTTATTTATATCTTCCGCTCGAAGGATTGTGGGAATGGCACGGACATGCATTTGCTCACAACATATCCAGTCCTTGCAAAACTGGTAATAAAACCGGATGCAACTGATTGTAATTTTATTCAGGCGGAGGAACGACCGTCAATATTACGTCGTAGTGAAGATACAGTTAGTAGTAGTCCAAGTAATAGAGCTTTAAAACAGAAGACATTTAGTGTTCCTGTGTTTACATTAATACTATTGTGTTTATTTAGACAGTTGTGATTTTTAATATCGTTGTCAATAGGTTAGAATATAGATGTTAGGCTACAATAGATATTGACTCAGTAAATTAGAATATATATTAGTTCACGTTGATCCAGGACAGGGAGTACCCGCCATCTTTTTTTCCGCCACTCTTTCAAAGGAGAACAACTTTTGTAACTTCTCACGGTTTGTTATCCCCCGCCGAAGGCGGAGGGATATAGGTTTCTCCATGTCCGTCCGTCCTTCTGTCTGTCCGTCCTTCCGTCCGTCCGTCCGGAGCCATAACTAAGTAACCACTGGACGGAATTTCATGAAACTTAAAATAAATATATATCACTGTAACGCGCTGCGGCACATGAAAATTTATCAGACTGGCTTCAGTAATGCATGAGTTATTGCCCCTTTATTGGCTTAAAATCAATGAAATGATCCATAACTAAGTAACCACTGAGCGGAATTTCTTGAAACTTTAAATTAGTATATATCACTATAAAGCGCTGCTGCACATGAAGTTTCATCAGACTGGCTTCAGTAATGCATGAGTTATTGCCCTTTAATTAACTTTAAATCAATGAAATGAGTCTTAACTTAGTAACCACTTGGCAGAATTTCATGAAACCTAAAATAAATATATATCACTATCATGTGCTGATGCACATGAAGTTTCCTCAGACTGGATTCAGTGATACATGAGTTATTGCCCTTTAATTGACCCGCCCATCCTTCTGTTTGTCCATCCGGAGCCATAACTAAGTGACCACTGGACGGAATTTTATGAAACTTAAAATAAATATATATCGCTATAACACGCTGTGGCACATGAAGTTTCATCAGACTACTTTCAGTAATGCATGAGTTATTGCCCCTTCGTTGGCTTAAAATCAATGAAATGAGCCGTAACTAAGTAACTACTGAGCGGAATTTCTTGAAACTTGAAATAAGTATATATCACTATAACGTGCTGTGGCACATAAAGCTTCATCAGACTACTTTCAGTAATGCATGAGTTATTGCCCTTTAATTAACTTGAAATCAATGAAATGAGCTGTAACTAAGTAACCTCTGGGCAGAATTTCATGAAACTTAAAATAAATATATATCACTATGATGTGCTGATGCACATGAAGTTTCCTTAGACTGGATTCAGTGATACATGAGTTATTGCCCTTTAATTGACCCGCCCATCCTACTGTTTGTCCATCCGGAGCCATAACTAAGTGACCACTGGACGGAATTTCATGTTACTTAAAATAAATATATATCACTATAACACGCTGTGGCACATGAAGTTTCATCAGACTGGCTGCAGTAATGCATGAATTATTGCCCCTTCATTGGCTTAAAATCAATGAAATGAGCCATAACTAAGTAACTACTGAGCGGAATTTCTTGAAACTTAAAATAAGTATATATCACTATAACGTGCTGTGGCACATAAAGTTTCATCAGACTACTTTCAGTAATGCATGAGTTATTGCCCTTTAATTACCTTGAAAACAATGAAATGAGCTGTAACTAAGTAACCTCTGGGCAGAATTTCATGAAACTTAAAATAAATATATATCACTATCATGTGCAGATGCACATGAAGTTTCCTCAGACTGGATTCAGTAATGCATGAGTTATTGCCCTTTAATTGACTTAAAATCAGTGAAATGAGGCATAAACAAGTAACCAATACTTCATGAAATTTAAACTGAGTAATTATGTATCACCATAAAGTGGATATGCAAATAAAAGTTCATCAGAATGGCATCAAAAGTGCATGAATTATTGCCCTTGGATCAATGTGAGATTGCCATTTTCAGCCATAACTAACTTGTCAATGAATAGAATTCTATGAACTTATACAAAATATGTATCACCATAACACATTGGTGTATCTTACAGTTTGTCAGAATTGCTCCAGTAAGCAATGAGTTATTGCCCTTGAATTGGCTTAAAATCAACAAATTGAGTCATAACTAAGTAACCAATAAATTGAATTTCATGACACTTATAATAATTATATATTGTCATGACAAGGCAGTGCACATTAAGTTTTGTCATAATCTCTTCTGTAGTGCATGATTTAATGCCCTTGAATTGATTTAAAATCCACAATTAGCCATTAGTAGAGTGCTGACAAACAAAACTTCTTGTAACTGAATTTAAAATGTATCATTATAGTGCAGTGATGCTGAGGCAAGTGTTTAAGAAGAACAGCTCCAGCTTATGCCTTACTTATCCGAGAGATATTGCCCTTGATTTTATGTACACTCCACAAGTTCAGCCTCCTAAGTAACCAGTGAAATTTTTTTTATGAAACTTCAAATTTTATGAAACTTTAAACAACCATAAACATATCAAATCCACTTCGGCGGGGGATATAAATTCACCGAATTTGCTTGTTTTACTAGCTCTTTCAAAATAGGATCTGCTCTTAAAGGTAAGGAGAGCAATTCTTTCCTTTAAGGGGTTGACCCCTATTCAAAAGGGTGGTAACATGATGGCGATAGAGTTGCTGCGCCAGATGACCATCATCTCCGGACCCAGGCATGCAGGGTAACGTATCCCTGGTTGCGTTGCATAGGCTCCGCCCTCGGGTCTGCAATGTGAGAAGTTTGTGACTTCGGTTATGTCAAAGAAACATAACCCAGCAGGCACATGACGTCAAAATGACGTCATACTGACGTCGATGCGACGTAATAACGTCGCATCGACGTCAGTATGACGTCATACTGACGTCATGCATCGACGTCAGTATGACGTCATTTTGACGTCATGTGCCTGCTGGAAAGAAACAAAAGGGTCATGAGGCCCTGATTCGCTCACCTGAGTATGGTGGTCATGTGACCTAGACAGCTTGAATAAATTTTCGTTCCCTCAGCCCCTGGCGGCTGTGTATAAAATTTGGTTACAATAAGCCCAGTGGCTTTTGAGGAGATGTCTGAAATTGTCAAAATATGAGAAACATGGGTCAGAGGTCAAAGAATGATCTTGACCACTGGAACCCGCTAATCTTCAATGTACCAATTAAAACGACAGTATATACCAATTTTAGGCCAAAATTTTCTAAACTTGCCATGAAATCTTATGTTCTAGTATTTTCCCCACACCTGAACTTGCCTGAAAAAGGTCAAGGTCAGCCCTATGTCATCATTTGAACAATCTTGATGGTACTCAAGTGCATGATGCTATATAGCAAGTTTCAAGGCCATCGATCATTTGGTTCTGGAGAAGAAGATATGTAAAGGTTTTTGCCATATATGGGCTTGGTTACCATTGGCCATGCTGGTCATGTGACACAGACTGTTTGAACAAATTTTCATTCCCTCAGCCCCTAGAGGCTCTATATGAAATGTGGTTAGAACTGACCCGGTGGCTTTTGAGGAGATGTCCGGAATTGTCAAAATATGAGAGACCAGGGCCAAAGGTCAAAGAATGGCCTTGACCTCTTGTACGCTAAAATTTTTCTTGTACTCATTAAGATGACTGTATAAACCAATTTTCAAATGTAGATTCAAGAGGGAATCTAAGAAATCTTATGTTCTAGCATTTTCCCATATAAAAGCTACAGATAGCAAATTTAATCTTACCGTAAAAAAGGTCAAAGTCATCCCAAGGTCATAATTTGAACAATCTTAATAGTACTCACGTATCTGAGGCTACATACCAAGTTTCAAGGCCATCGGCCTTTTGGGGAAGAAGATTTTTAAACATTTTACCATATATGGGCATAGTTCCCATGTCGGTTATGTGACCAGGACCGTTTGAATAAATTACCGTTCCCCCGCCCCCTAGAGGCTCTACATGAGATTTGGTCACCATTGGCCCAGTGGCTTTTTAGGAGATGTGTGATGTCAAAATATGATAAAACCAGGGTCAAAGGTCAAATAATGACCTTGACCTCCTGTATGCATAAATTTTCATTTACTCATTAAGATGACTGTATATACCAATTTTCAGGTCAAAACCTTCTAGAGTTTCCAAGAACTCTTATGCTCTAGCATTTTCCCATATAAAATGTACAGAAAGAAAACAAAACCTTGCCGTAAAAAAAGTCAAGATCAACCGAAGGTCATATTTTGAATAATCTTGGTAGTACTCGGGTACCCGATGCTACATACCAAGTTTCAAGGCCATCGGCCTATTGGTTCTAGAGGAAAAGATTTTTAAACATGTTTACCATATATGGGCATGGCGGCCATATTGGTCATGTGACTTGGACCCTTTAAACAAATTTTCGTCCCCCCGCCCCTTAGAGGCTCTACATGAAATTTGGTTACCATTGGCCCAGTGGCTTTTGAGGAGATGTGTGAAATTGTCAAAATATGAGAAACCAGAGCCAAAGGTCAAAGAATGAACTGACCTCTTGTACGCATAAATTTTCATTTACTCATTATGATGATTGTATTTACCAATTTTCAGGTCAAAAACTTCAAGAGTTTCCAAGAAATCTTAAGTTTTAGTATTTTTACAGAAAGCAAATTTGACCTTACCGTAAAAAAGGTCAAGGCCAACCCAAGATCATAATTTGAACAATCTTGGTAGTACTCGCATACCCGATGCTACATACCAAGTTTCAAGACCATCAGCCTATTGGTTCTGGAAAAGAAGATTTTTAAAGCTTTTTGCCATATATGGGCGTGGCGGCCATATTGGTCATGTGACCAGGACCGTTTAAGCAACCTTTCGTATCCGCCCCCTAGAGGCTCTACATGAAATTTGGTTACTATCAGCCAAACGGTTTCAGAGGAGATGTCGTTTGAAAATGCAGGTTGGTCCAGGATTGTGTGTTGACCCGGAGTTCGGAATAAAGACTCGGAGTTCGGACTAAAGACCGAGTGCAACCTATGTTCGGTAGACTCGGAGTTCGGACTAAAGACTGAGTCCAAACTAGGTTCGGCAGACTCGGAGTTCGGACTAAAGACCGAGTCCAACTTAGGTTCGGCAGACTCGGAGTTCGGGCTTAGGACCGAGTCAAACGTAGGTTCGGCAGACTCGGAGTTCGGACTTAAGATTGGGTCCAACATGAGTTCGGCAGACTCGGAGTTCGGACTAAAGACCGAGTCCAACCTAGGTTCGGCACACTCGGAGTTCGGACTAAAGACCGAGTCCAACTTAGGTTCGGCAGACTCGGAGTTCGGACTAAGGACCGAGTCAAACGTAGGTTCGGCAGACTCCGAGTTCGGACTGAAGATTGGGTCTAACATGAGTTTGGCAGACTCGGAGTTCGGACTAAAGACCGAGTCCAACTTAGGTTCGGCAGACTCGGAGTTCGGACTAAGGACCGAGCCAAACGTAGGTTCGGCAGACTCGGAGTTCGGACTTAAGATTGGGTCCATCATGAGTTTGGCAGACTCGAAGTTCAGAGTAAGGACCGAGTTCAACCTAGGTTCAGCAGACTCAGAGTTCCGACTAAAGATTGGGTCCAACATGAATTCCCCAGACTTGGAGTTCGGACTATGGACTAAGTCTAACCTTGGTTTGGCAGACCCAGAGTTCGGACTAAAGACTGGGAACATTATTTATCATATGCTTATTGTATTGCCTTTGATACATCTAATTTGGTCCCACTGTATTTTCCACACTGTGAGGTATAATCCGGACATACGCTCCAAAATGCTATGTCGAGGGCCTAGAAGGATATCCAACTTGCTCTTGATAGAGGACCGAGACGGATATCTGTCTCACCCTTGATATATCCTGTCAGCCCTCTTGAATCTACATTTGAAAACTGGCAAAGTAAAGGTTTTATTTGCATCTCTAACTACTTTAACACAACAAATGCGTTTTGACAGCATTGTTGCCCTAAAATCATATATTGAAAGCTTTAAAAACCATCATCCTTGACCCTAACTGCAGTGGATAAATGGACAGGATAGCTCGCCTGACAGTGCCTTGCCCATTACACAAAAACTTAAATGTAAAACTTTAACATTTCACTAACGGCAACGCTGCATCCGGGGGTAGTGCAATCGCTCTTCCTGAACTTTTGTTCAGACGAGCTAAAAAAAAAGAACTCAAATCACGCACATTTTCCCGGTTCTGCCCTTCTCCACCCAGAAATGATTTCTGTGGTGGTTTGTCACAGTCACTCGTGTCGAAACAGTTTTCTATAAACATCTTACATGAAAGCAGGCTTAAGCAGCCTCGTTTCTCTAATTTCTAACTTTCTTGTGAATGTTGTACTGGGACATTAAAGACGACTCTGGTTGTATTAGACTCCAAGGATAACTGCAACTGCAACTCTCACATCACGGGTCCAGCGGAATACCGGAGAGTTTTCCTCGGTACTAGAACTGAGCATTCATTTTGATACACATAAGTACATGATAAAAAGATCATAACACGGTTGTTTTGATCCCAGATCAGATCTCAGCCCTCTGACTGTATCAGCGCCAGAGAACAATATTGTGTTGTTTGTTAGGTCTTGTCCTAATATATGTTTATAAATCTGCAGTTGCAGTGATAGTTGATTTAGTGCGTTCAGAGTTACGTTTGCCAATTTTCTCTCTCTCTCTCTGTTTGGCGGATTTCATAAGATTGTCGATACAGTTTTCCGGCAATAAATACATTTCACCAATCAACTTGTCATTAATTGCTGTTCCTGCTTATTGGCGCAGTCCTCGCACTTCGGGCTCGGGCCAATCTGGTCAAGACAACTCGGGCTGAGATTAGGACTGGGATCAAAACAACCGTTTAATAATCTCTAGAGGTCAGCAGTCTCAGAGTTTGGGCTAAAGACTGAGTGAAACCTGGGTTTGGCAAACCTGGAGTCCGAAGTTAAGATTGGTTCCAACTTGAGTACATGGTAAACCCTGCATATCTGGAGTTTGGACTTAAGATTGGGTCCAACATGAGTTCAGCAGACTTGGGAGTTCGGACTAAGGACCAAGTCCGACCTGGGATTGGCAAACCTGGAGTTTGGACTAAAGACTGGGAACAATATAGATCAACTCGGGAGTACAACCCATCCAAAATATAAAAAGTGCCCCATGCCACAACCATTGCAAGTACGAACTCTGAACCTGCCTAAACCCAACATGGACCCACAGTTAGTCCGAACTCCGAACCTATCAAACCCATAAAGGGCTCATTTTAGTTCGAACTTCGAACCTGCCGAACCCAACATGGACCCACAGTTAGTCTCAACTCCGAACCTGCCGAACCCCACATGGACCCACAGTTAGTCCGAACTCCGAACCTGCCGAACCCAACATGGACCCACAGTTAGTCCGAACTCCGAACCTACCGAACCGACACACAACCCATTCTTAGTCCGAACTCCGAACCTGCCGAACTCATAATGGACCCACCTTTTTGTCCGAACTCCGAACCTGCCGAACCCAACATGGACCCACAGTTAGTCCGAACTGAACCAACAAACAACCCATTCTTAGTCCGAACTCCGAACCTGCCGAACTCATGAAAGACCCGTTTCTTTATTCCGAACTCCGAATCTTTACGCCGAACTCTGGGTCAAAACACAATCCTGGACCATCTTGTGAAAATGTTGACAGACGGACGGACGGACGACGGAGGGACGACGGAGCCTTACCATCCTATAAGCATCCCCGGAGCCACTGGCTCAGGTGAGCTAAAAATGGAGAAATGTAAAGGGTGTAGGTATATAAACCACTTCTATAGCCGTGCTGTAGAAACCGATTTTTATGGCAACGGAGATCGCGAGTAGTACTTGGATGAGTGACTGGTTGCTTGACTTCGTAGACGACCCGATCAACGCTGCATATGTATACTGCCTATACTAGCGTAGAAATTACATTTCAGCCTCGGCATGAGGAAACGCTTTGTTCGGAAGACTGAGTTGCCATATTTATTCGGTTATAAGACGGGCGGTTCCATTCCAAAACATCCCAAAAATCTAGATCCGTCTTCTAAGACGGATCTAGATTTTTGGATTGTTTTGGACGAGAAGACCCATCTTATTGCTGAATAAAGCAAGTCTGATTTAGTCATCTTCAGTACTTTTGGAAAGAAGGTCCGTCACATAACCGACTAAAACCTTTAGGTAAGTATAAGCATCTACGTATAGTCTGTTTAGAATTTAGAAAAAAATAAACTCACCAGACTCCATATAAGGAAAGACAGATCAGGCTGTGTCACTGTATTTAGTTCCAAGTGAATTGTTTAGCAGCAGTGATATATTTCAGTGCTCTAGTTTTGCTGTCTTTGTTGAAAATGAGACTAAGCAAAGTGGCATTTGCACCACGTGAAGACACAGATCAATCTGGGCATCCGTCAAGTCTGATAAAGTCCTCGCTGTCGGCTTGCCGGTAGCTTAGATCATAGCTACCGTTAAAGCGCTCAGGGAAGGCTTGATCAGACTACGCAGATGCCCAGGCCGAGCTAAGTCTTCGCTGTGCGCACAACCACTTTGTTGGTTTTCTCGTGTCGCGGCTCAATTATATTGAGAACTGTCTAGGATCCGATTAAGGGTGGGTGTTGATGATGATTTTGGGATAGGGCCAAGTCGGGTAACTTCGGACAGAGGGTAAATTCGGACACACCATTGCAAACAATGAAAATCCAGATGAGACGGCTCATAATGAGCCATCTCATCAGGATTTGCACTGTTCGCCCAGCTAATCTTGTTTTGATTCCAAACAACTGACATATAAAGGAAAAAATGTCACTGTCCGAATTTATCCGACTTTGCCCTTATGTCTTCTTATTCTCCAGAAAAAAGACATATATTTAACCCTGAGTTTAAGGCAGTTTTAAGGAAAGGTGACAGCATAGGGTAATTTGGGTGAATATGAACCGCTTAAGGATTCTCTTGATAATATTCTGACATCAGTTTCTAGTCCGGATTGTTTTGTTGTTTGTTTACAGAAAGGCATACATCTAAGAAGTATTATGATATACAAAACATTTCCGTTTACCCTATTTTTTAGATAAAACAGATAATATACGCATAGGGGTTCACCAAAAGTATGAGATAAAGTCTTCTTTAAGCCCGCCCTTATCCGGATCGATGTAACACTCTGGGTAGGCGACAATCGGCTCATGCAACCGACGAACGCGGATCAAAACCATTAGAAACAGCGTTATCGATTGCAAATTGTCGCCAATTTGCAAGCGAAAACGCTGTTTCTAACAGTTTTTGATCTGCGTTAATCGATCGTTAAGAATGTTTTCGACTGCCGCCTACCCTGTGTGCTTTAAGTAATCAGTTAAGTTTATGAAACTTTAATATCATTGCTGCTTTTTTACTATACTATACATAGGACAGTTAACAGTTATAGGTTTACTAAAATGAGCCGCGACGTGACAAAACCAACAATGTGGTTGTGCGCCCAGCGCAGACTCAGATCAGCCTGGGCATCCGCCCAGTCTGATCAGAGTCTTCGCTGTCCGCATGGAGGTAGCTTAGACCCTTAGCTACCCTTTGAGCACTAAACAAAGAGTCTAAACAATCTGGGCGGCCGCCCAGGCTGATCTGAGTCTGCGCTGGACGCACGACCACATTGTTGGTTTTGTCACGTCGCGGCTCAAATGAAATTTGTATATGTTTGTTGTTTCATCAAATCCTTTATTTCTCCCAGCGTAAAGAAATATAGAAATAGATAGAAAAGAAATAGTTATCTAAAGCCCCAGTCACACACACACATTACGGATAGGGCGGATAGTTGCGGATAAAATCCTTAGTTTATCCGCAGAATTTGTGGGCGTGGCCTAATTTTATTTAATGAATTTACGGATATAGTTACCAACAGATGCGTATGGATACGGATAGGTACGAACTTCTAACCTTCCGTTACCTTCTGTAACCTTTAGATACGGAAAAATACCTTCAGATGCGGATTGTTGCGCATGCCTAGCGGATAGAAGAATAGAAAAGATTAACTGCGACGTCCACATCTGTGTCTACTCCTTGTATGCTCCAGTCACACACACACATACGGATTTTGCGGATACTACGGATGGCCCGTCCGTATCTATCCGTTTTATCCGTAATGGATCCGTATCAGATCCGCAGAGGCCGTAACTGTCCGTATCATATCCGCAGAGTCCGCAGGATCCGCGTCGAAATTTTGAAAAGTTTCAAAATTCGGGCGCGGATGATTAAACCGTAATGGTGCGTTACTAAACGCATATATCCGCATCTATCCGTATCTAATCCGTGTCGCATACGTGTCTATTCCGTATCTTATCCGTTATTGAACCTACCGTTCCGCAGTCCCACCCCAAGTTGAGGACCGATACGGTTTCAATCGGATCGTTACCTTTAGTTACGGAAGTTAAGGGTCTCGTTCGGCGTACTGTAATGGACTGTTTTCTACAGTAACGTTTCGATACAAAAAGGTTGCGTTCCAATACTGACAGATACCTACATGACGGTTTGGAGAGGCGGCTGTACGGCAACAACTACAGTAAGGGGGAGGGGGGGCGGGGGGGGGGGGCAAAGAAACAGAGACTGTATCTCAGGCACTACTACAACAGAGAGACCGGGTTGGTGCAAAGGCAGTGACGTATGGTGCAGTTATGGTGCGATATTATGTTTCTTATTTGTAACAGTGGGGTCATCTTTTTATGAACTTGCCAATGGGAAAAGAAGGGCCATAATTTCATAAACTTATTTGACTTTTATCAATTCGAATTAGCTGTCCAATATAGGACAAAGAAATTCTTTTATTAATTCCAATTAGTTGCCCAATATAGGACAAAGTTTAATGGTGAAATGAAGCAAGAAATGTCTACTGGTCAGGCTTGAGTAGCCGAAACTTCTAAGATGGACCATGTTCCTTTTTTCGAATGTGTTCTGTGCTCTTGAATGAACTCTTAGATTTCTATTTTACTTCAGTGCCACTGTTGTCGTGCCGTGCGGCGACCGTAAAACGTCTCCCCGTACGTCATCTATAGTGCAGATTATATATAATTTTTCCTTTGAGGTAAAGAAAATATTCTGAGAAATCAGAAATTTTTTATTGGTTTAGATTTATAGTCTAGATTATTGCTATTTTTCCTTTTAGATCTTTTATGGTACAAATCAGTCTTTGAATTTACTGTTTTATCAAAATTAAGAAATTACATCATGCTTTCTCTGGTTTTCGTGACCAAATCATATCGGGCTCACTGATGCGGTTTGAGTAGCCGAATTCTCGAAGTAGGGTCCATGTACCTTCCTTCGAATGTGTGCAGTGTTCTTGAAGGATTAGAATAGTACCTACTTTATCAACTGCCGACTGAATATCTATGTCAACCAAGCAGTAAATCAACTGATGGTAATGTGCACAACCCGTGGTGAATGTAGAATAATCAGTTTCTGGTGTCAGAAGGAATGTATGGAAATGAAATTGGTCATTTCTTGTAGAATGATGCATATTTTTATCAAACTACACCATGTGGTTAAGAGTTATGAGCAATTTCACTCACTGACTACAGCGGAAAGACAAACAGACTGATGGACTTGCACAGCGATTAAAGTGCACACCTGTGGGTCGTGCAATACTGTTTAGACTTTCGTCACCGTTTTGCATGCCGGTGGCTGGACAATGTTAAAATACATAAGTATACAACATTTTAACCATATATACCACGGGGTTCAAGAGTTATGAGCATTTTCACTACTTGACCGTAAATTTTCAACTTGTGCTCAGCAAAGCCTCGTCCATCAAATAAGGTTATGCATGCGAGTCGTTAAACAATGTTCACATGTATAAGTATGCAAAATTTTGTCAAAATATTCCGTGCGGTTCAAGAGTTATAAGCGTTTTCGCTAACTGATAACGGTTTTCGCTAACTGATAACGGACGGACAGACGGACTCACACAGTGATAATAGTGCAAACCTGCGGGTTGTGCAATGGGTACTTTTTCAAATCAGGGAAGGACAAGGCAGCGAAAGGAGAGAGATGGGATTCGCCTTTCATATGCTATGCCGCAGATACATTGACCCTAACCACCTACCCCCATCCTCCTCCTCCTCCAAGCCACCGCCCCTACGGTCATTAGGCTATAGGAAACCTCTACCTTTACCCAATTTATAGTTTGGATCCAGGTATACAAATTTAAATAAAAATCTAATCCTTCATGAGTACAGGACACTAAACACATTCGAGAGAAGGTGCATGGGCCATACTTCGAGGTTACGATTACTAGAGCCTCATCAATGACCCTGACATGACCCATAACTTCCGTAACTAAATGTAAAGATCCGTATGAAACCGTATCAGTCTTCAACTTGGGACTGCGGAATGATGGGTTCAGTTACGGATAAGATACGGAATAGATACGGATGAGACACGGATTAGATACGGATAGATGCAGATAAATGCGTTCAGTTACGGACTTTAACGGTTTACTCATCCGCGCCCGAATTTTGAACCTTTTCAAAATTTCGACGCGGATATGCGGACCCTGCGGATATGATACGGACAGTAACGGACTCTGCGGATGCGATACGGATCCATTACGGATTAAATGGATAGATACGAATAGATACAGACGGGCCATCCGTAGCATCCGCAGAATCCGTATATGTGTGTGTGACTGGGGCATAACTGCGATGATTTTCAGATTAGTGTTTGTCTCGAATAATAAGGAGGTGGATCCGCGACTCAATAAAACCAACGACGTGGCATTTACGCCTCGCATCCGTCAAGTTTAATCAGAGTCTTCGCTTTCGGCATGGAGGTATCTTTGACCCTACGCTACCCTTTAAGCGCACAGCAAAGACTCTGATCAGACTGGGTGGATGCCCAAGCTGATTTGAGTCTCTGCTAGGCGCACATGCCACTTCGTTGGTTTTGTTGTTGTCGTTTCCATTCTCATCAGCCCCGGATCCAGGGATATGTCTTTGGGGCTTAGGCCCCACCATCTGGGATTCTGTGTTATGTAAAATTTATAGTAGTCCAGATAATAAGGTGTATCTGATGACAGTTTGAGATAATTTGTCTATGTGGCTATCAAATATGTTGTGATATCTCAATAGCATTGTCTCGGCAAGGCGATTCTAATGAGATATCACAATATATATTTCAAGGCAACCAAACCGTTATAATAATTCTCATCAAACTGATCCATGAAATGTCATACATTTTCATGCCCCCCGCCCGCACACACACATACTTACTTACATCTTGCTACCTCCCAGCTCAATCAGTTATCCAGAGCCCCACAGTACGTGGTGGTTTGGATCCGGGCCTGCTAATAACGATGTTCCCCAGATTACACAACACATAGGTTATACGGACACGGCACAAACACCGTAACTTTCTATAGTCCGTTTGCTCCCAAATGCAAACGGCATCCCCAATATTTTCTCCAAATTGGTGAGAAGTAGAAGATTTTCGAATTGCTCATTCTTAATTTTCATCCTATACATACCAAAATCACAATTTTGTAGAAATGTGAGGCTTTGCATAAAAAAGTTTCTATACACAAAAAAGGACCTAAACTATGTCATTTTCACCTCTTAATTACAAGGGAGTAAAAGTTGGCTGTTGGAATTCCCGTTTAGTTCTACGTATTAGAGCATGTGACCAATGTATGCTACCCCCAGAACAAAATTTGCATAATTAATTGAAATTTTATTCGGAATCCATTTTTTCTACTTTTTTGTTTCACTCATATATTATCAAATCTTTAAATTTACACTTTTTACTCGCAAAACTATATTATAGTTCAATTTTTATTTACAACATAGTATCATCTGACCAGTGATACCATGCGTTACACGTGCGGACAGGTGAATACATTTTACTATTTCATTCACATACGCCCACATATGTAGTAAACAACGAGTTTACGCTATTGCCTATCAACAATATTTTGGCTGTTCTAACAAAAGTAAAAAGTATGCAAAGACCAGGAACTGAAACAATCAAAATCCAAATCCAGCCCTCAAACCATAGTTGGAAACAACTAAGATTACAAATAATCAAGATACAGAGAACATATGGCCAACCGAGTGAGCAGCTTGTTCAACATACGGCCAACCGAGTGAGCAGCTTGTTCAACATATGGCCAACCGAGTGAGCAGCTTGTACAAGCATACGACGCCCTTCAGTGAAACTGCTCAGTTTCTGCATTACTGTAAATTGAAAATATTTTACAAAAGCATCCAAAAATTTGGATTTTTCGTATTCTGTTATGAATAGTTATGGGAATCATTAGGACATTAGAACATTTGATGGAACTTTCATCATTTTCGAGAAAATAAGCAAAGCACCGTTTGCATTTGGGAGCAAACGGACTGTAACAGGTTGGCCACGTAAGCTCCGTCTTTAAGACAAATCTTGCTTTTTACGGTTGCTTTAGAAACATTTCATCAGAATGATTTGCCAGGCTATTTAGTGGCCATTCTAAAAAGGGAAATCATCGTTTTCTTACCGAATAAGTACGGTATATTCAGACACCATCAAGGTGTAAGAAAAGTGGGACAACTTAATAAGACAATACCAGGAGCCCCGATAGCTCAGTGGGTTAAGCGCTGGCCTGCTGATCTAGCGGACCGGTTTCGAGTCCTGCTTGAGGCGAGAATCTTTCCTACCGTAAACGGGGTTCCAATGCACACAGCCTTTCATTATCACCGTACCATCGTCCGGATATGACTGAAATACTGTTGAAAAGGACGTAAAATGGCAAGTCATCCATCCATTTTTAAAACAATACCACATTAAGTGAAACATTTTTTTTCTCTTTTTTTTTTTTAGTTTTGTACAGCTCTACTTGAGTTGATTTTCTATAAAATATACAAGCTAGGTGTTATCTAAAACTGAATCCAGCGGTAACAGCATCTCATTGCATTTTTTTTTTTTTATCAAAAATCTCAAATTTCTTTGAGTCATAATTATGATACTAGATATTGTAGGCGTCATAAAAATATATGAAACAGTATATATGAAATACAAACCGGTGTAACAAAGGCGATACGTTTACATCTCGTGACATGGACATGCACGCGAAATGGTGCAACCCCATGACTTTCCGCCATTTTTGTGACTTCCTGTTTACTTCTGTGGATGACGAAGCCCTTCCAAAATGGCGTCTACTCAGTGCTCCATATAAGAAGTAGTAACAGGAATAATTTAGGGATATTTTCCTTATTCTCCATAGCAAACATATAATGTGACCCATCATTAGAACCGTCTCGCCGAGACGGTTCTAATGAGGAGTCACAACATATTTTTTTGTTGAGAAATAAGAAAAAAAATCCCAAAAGTATCCCCCAAACCCCTCCCTATCTGGAGCTCTTCTACTATACTCAACCGAATAAAAAACGCAACACTTAATGTATCCACTATTCCATAGCTCATGTTATATGCAGATTATTTTCAGTTTAATTTCTAAAATTAACAGGGATTAATGTTTACTTTCCCAGAAATTCAGTTTTGTTAATGAAATGGTTCACGCTTGAGAGAGCATTACCGACGGCTACCCGAATTTCAAAAGTCTCAAAAAGATGCAAAACTAACGCGATACAGGATGTATACGTCGCATCGAACGCGGGGTCTAGGATAATCTATGGTCTCAGAAGTGAGTCGAACACTTTCTACAAGGCTAAAAATCATTGATGGGTGGTAATGAAAATGTTTGGCCTCCAAACGCAGGCTTACATAAGCGTGCATTATTTAAAGCACCTTGGCAGACATATCCGTAATTGAGACTTTTGAAAATCGGGTAGCTATAGGTAATGATCTCTCAAGCGTGAACCAGTTCATAAACAGAACTGAATTTCTGGGACAGTAAGCATTACTCCTTGTCGAGTTAAGAAATTAAACTGAAAATGATTTGCATATGACAGGAGCCATGAAATAGTTGAAAGATTAGGTGTTGCGTTTTTAATTCGGTTGAGTATATTAAGGGATTGACTTTGCTGCTAGATGAGTAAATACTTTCCTTCAAGAGTTGCCCCCCCCCATTGGTTTGGAAGGAAAAACTGACAACGACAGAGTTGCTTACTTACACTGTACTGTACCAACGCGCCTTAATTATACATAGAATTGGATAATGGGTACACCTTCAGGTCATATTTTCGCTTCCCATCTTAATCGGGTCAATTCTTGTGAAAAGAATTTGCTCCCTCAGAGTAAATTCTTTCCGTTTAGAGCAGACCCATTTTGGTAGGCTTTTATCACACAGTATAACAATTTGGGAGCTATAAAAATATTTCCCTTCGTTAAAATGGCAAACAACAACAACAGCAACAGAAAAAACAAGGCGGCATATCTACTCAGCTTAAAATGTTTACAAATGATCATGTAACTATTTATTTGTTAACAAGTACATGTACACATATTTTCACGAATTTTCGCAGTTAGAATTATGGTATGTATTAGCTAGAATTTTTTAGGGTTGGTGGCCGTTTTCCTTTGTATATCGGATCAGATGTCAGTGAAATTGGATACATGGCGATTTCCACATCTGTCCCGCCCATCATTTTTTCTGTCTCTGGAGTTTTATCTGAAACATCCGCAGGATCTACGCTCCAATCAGTCTTTTTACGAGCATTATAAAACACAAAGAAATACAACAGTATAGCAACCAGTTTTGGAACGAGTTCGGTAATGTGCTTCTTGAACCTGAATGTATCGTTGTCGTAAAGCGAACACGCCCCTTTACCGGAACAGGAAGACGACCAGACGACGCACGCTGTATCAACAATGACGCCATAAACTATTGGTCCAATCATCCAACCTGAAGGAAAATAGTGTTCAATGTACAACGAATTCTGGAGAAGATAATGGATGAATCAGTCGAATATTAAGGCAAGAGTGTAACAAAACATCCTACTGTGCAAGATGCCCTCTTATCTGTAATTTGATTGGCTATTAAAAGCAGACAACAAATTTAAAGTTACGTCTGCAAATTAAAAAAAAAAGAAGTTTCGTCCAAGTTATGTCATATTGAAAATTCAAAGACTTGAGGGTAAACAGTGTAGATCCAGATGAAGCGGCTCATTATTAGCCACCTCATCTGGATCTTTGTTTGAAATTCAACTATTTTCATTTTTGGGGCGTTTCAAATGTTGTTTAGTGTTATATATGTAGTCTGTTTTTGTATAAAAATAGGCAAAACTCGTAAAATGGTAGCCTATTTCAAAGTAGGTGCTTAAAAATTACATGTTCGGAGTATCCTTTTAAGCCATCCAAGACGCCCCTTTTTGTTAGGTAGATAGCAAAAGCAAGATTATAAACCGGTTAACATGGTTAAGATTTCTCTATGTATTAGTCAGTCAAAAGTGAATCAAAACACTGTAATGCTTCGTCTGTTTTGGATTGAAAACCTAGCAAAAATGAACTTTCAGGGTCCCACAAATACAATCGCACGTGCTGAATTTCCCACAATAAGTCAGAAATTTTACCTTTCAGTCAATGAAGAGATGCATACCTGCTTAAAATAGGTGTGGCTTTGGAAAGGTGAGTAAGGTAGATTCTGTTGCTACGTGTTAACGCGAATAATGATAAAAGTTGCGACTGTAGATGAAATGAGCCGCGACACGAGAAAACCAACAATGTGGTTGTGCGCCCAGCGTAGACTCAGATCAGCCTGGGCATCCGCCCAGTCTGATCAGAGTCTTCGCTTTGCGCTTGGAGTGTAGCTTAAGGCCTAAGCTACCTCCATGCGGACTGTGAAGACTCTGATCAGACTGGGCGGATGCCCAGGCTGATCTGAGTCTGCGCTGGGCACACAACCACATTGTTGGTTTTCTCGTGTCGCGACTCAAATGACAAACCTACTCCTAAGGAGCAGTCTGATCTGGGTCTACAATTTTTAGTCGGACGTATCTAACCCAATATTAATATATCTATATTTTTACCTATCAATGTCATCAGAAGAGCTGCAAATCCTACTGCCATCGACTTATCTCGCTCACTTACACTCCTGCAATGTATGATTATAAAGAACAAGCTATATTTGTCAGATCTCAACATAGACCTACCAGTGGTAAAAAAGTCCAAACAAAAATCAGTATGAAAACTGATTTCAGGTAAATAAGAACAAAACCAAAATTTTCGGATTTCTGGTCGAGCAGTACATCACCAAAAATTTCAGTCCTTTGTTAATCACTAAATGACTTTCTTTTGAGCATGAAACAAATATTTCCTATTTCAATGATGCCATGAAAGTGGGATGGTTTGACGTTTTTTACGCAAAATTAATGAGCTCTCAGATATCCTGATTACTCAACATTGCACAGCAGTGCGTTAAGGTATTTGAATAAATCCGGCCATACCAAATTATGTACCATCAGGAGGTCCATAAAGTTGTGCTTTACTTTCTGTCCTATCTCAACGCGTTGCGAGTGAATTGATGCAAACATTAGTTTTCATTAGCTGTTGAAATTTGCCTTTTTTCATGTAAAAATGAAATAGAGAAAAATCATTTCCGAAAAGTATTTCTCAAATTTAGATATGTTGTAATGAACTGTGATATTGGAATGTTGATGAAAAAAAAGTAAGATTTTACCGTGTAAATGTTTCAAATTAACTTTTTTAAAACTATACTCTCTGTTCAGAAAACGTCGTTTGTTTAGCGTCAAACTGAGTAAGGCGCTAAGAGCGGTTTTTGGACATCTTTTTTATTTCCTATTAAATAATGACGAGTTATTTGAGAGAATTTATCAAAATGAAAAACGAAGAAATTGAATAAATATCCAAATCCGTCTTCTATACAGACCAGTTTGAACAGGTCAGGTGTTAACTTGCCCGGGTTTGCTTTTTTCGGAGGTAATTGACGTCGCGAAATACGAGGTTCGAAGGGATTCGATGACGAGACGTTACGTTACGCACAAAATATTATGGCAAAAATGAACCCCTGACATGTTTAAACCGTTTTCCCTGGAAGGCAGAATAAGATATCAATTCATTTTTTTCGTTTCTCGTTTTTCGTGCAGATACATTCCCTAGAACACAGTAAATCGGTAATTTAAGATCGTTGTTTGTAAGATACTCCCACATTGGTACTCATATTATTCCACAAATTATTAAATAAATCAAATTATGCAGTATTTTCATGGAAGGCTGGTGAAAAGCGAATTCCTTTTCAGTGTTACATTGCAGAGAAAGGCTTGAATCACTGCTCTGTCAATCGAAGAGGACTAAAGTAGTGATAATCACTTCTATAGGAGCCAGCTAAAATGACCCAAACAGTTTGAACCAAGTGTCGTGCTCAACTATATGATATGTAGGCCTAAACAGAATATTTTCACTGGGGCAGTACCAATTTGCTTTCCAATCTGGTACTATAAAAATGGCTTACGACCGAGCATTACCATTAAGTAGTGTTAATTATTCTTGACCGAGCTGAAACTGTGGTCCATTGTCTCCTTCGAAAGCCACTTTTTAAGTATGGTAACTGACTGACTCGGTCAACAACACAGGTATGGAAATAAGTACTGCCCCGTGATTTTGCATCTGAAAATTTTAGAAGAATTTATACTAATAAAATTAAAGCCAAATAGCTTTGAAATTTTTTACCTGATATTTACAATAAATCCTGGCATCATAGATAAGGTTCCTAGGAAGGAGCCAAATACTGTGCTAATTAAGAAGGGGTACAAATAGTTACAATCTGTGTCCTCACATAGACCAGGAGTAGCCGTTCCTACTGTGTCATCTATACAGGAACAATTACTGTAGAGCTGAAACAATGTCGAAATAATAATAAAAGTAAGTAATAGTTAAAGCATGGGTTTGTCTGCCTGTACGGGAGATAATCTACTAGCTTTAGCTTTAGCTAGTGGATTATCTCCCATACAGGTGGACAAACCATGGTCTAATTGAGCCGCGACGTGAGAAAACCAACAATGTTGTTGTGCGCCCAGCGCAGACTCAGATCAACCTGGGCCTCCACCCAGTCTGGTCAGACACTTGGTTAAGTGCTTAAAGGGTAGCTAAGGGACTGAGCCACCTCCATGCGGACAGCGAAGACTCTGATCAGACTGGGCGGATGCCCAGGCTGATCTGAGTCTGCGCTGGGCGCACAACCACATTGTTGGTTTTCTCGTGTCGCGGCTCAATTATTTAATACAACCCTTACCAGTGTAGACCTTGCTCATTGCGACATATTTTCGGCTAAAGTTGGCGTTTTCTTATAAGGGTGGTAAACTAATAATTAAACTATCAGCAGGTTTAAGCTGCGTTTACACAGGCAAATTTTTTTCTGTGACAAAGACGGTTTAACACAGAAAAACGTGCTCGTGTAAATGCCAAAATATGACAATGTTTCTTTGACAAATATGTATGGTAAAGTTACTTCGATAAATTAAATTTGTCCGTGTAAACGGAGACCTTTGCTAAAGATTATGTAAGAATGAACTTTGCTATAAGCGTGGAAAATGTGACAAAGATTTTGTTTCATTGCTGTAGGTAACTTTGACGAATAATATTTGGTCGTGTGAACACTGCAGCAAATATTTCATTACCAAAGTTTATCTGACAAAGATTCTGTGCCACATGTTCTTTAACAAATAATTTGCTCCAGGTAAACGCAAAATGTTTGTCATACTTTCTTTGTTGAAGTTTTCTGTGACATAGAAACTTTGCTCGTGTAAACGCAGCCGTAATATGACTTACTACGCGTCTATTATTGCAACATTTGGGTGTTGGCGCAGGGTCAGAAACGTTCCGCTGTCTTGAAAAATGAAACCACAAACAATTAAAGTCATTCTTTACCGACGCCGGCTAAGTTGATCTCTTGGTGCAAATTTACCTTTAACGGTACCTTTTAACTATTATCAACCATTTTTGCGGTTAATATTAGCGTGAGGTTCACAGCCTAAAGCGAAGCTTTGATGTAGGATGATGTCACAGATCTATGGCATACCCTAGTTGCCGCGACTCTAATGAGTGGGTTTAAAAGTTATTATTAAATCAAAAAGACATCAATTTTTCGGCGAAATATTTGATCCAACAGATGACCCTAAGAAATTTACATCGTCCTTTGGGAGCTGTTCGTTGCATTAGATAGTAGATGCATAGTATTTTGAAGCAAATGAAAATACATGTAGCGTATACAAACTATGACAACTTTTGTAAAATCTTTCTTTAGCTTAAAGAAAACATTTGTAAGAACTAACCCACTGGGCACACGACACTGATTCAACGGCATCAACGTTGTGTGCCTGCTGGGAGTTGTCGCTATTATCACCTTTCAATATGTTTATGTACTTCCGAATAGACTGACAATTTTTTAAAACAACAGCAAGACAGAGGAGACCAGCAAACTGATAAACGGAAAAAGATCCAGGAAACATTATTGCGACCAATGGTGGATGGATAAGGGATTGTACATTTTACCATTTTTCCGTGTTGCATACATCCAGCGTGGCATGGACTAAAGTAGTTCTGATTGTCGGACCCGCATACGGGAAAATATGTATTGTTATCACAGCCGCACATGGTAGAACAGGATACGTTACTGTTTGGCACGAAACTGAAAATAAGAAAAAAAACAAAACCATGTTGTCAATATCTGCAGAGTTTAGTGCAGCGTCTATGGCAATGGACTACATTGTGTTTTACACAGGCATTGACTAAAGTGTCATTCGAAGACATGATGGAATTCTTGTATCAGATCTTCAATTTCAAAATGTAAAATTTCCCATGAGGTTTTAACCTTTCATTGGATGGGCGAAAAAATGTTGAGTGAGTCAAATACGTGGCTTCCTCATCTAGATCTACACTAATTGCCCTCTTGTGTTTGAATTCTCAATATGATATAGCTTGGACGAAACCCTTTTATTCCCCTCGAAATTTTGCAGACGTTAATTTTGTCGTCTTTAAGGGTTAATGGTATAAAGCACCGTCTTACTTGTCTGCGTTTTGGCCAGCGATGGAAGCGTTTCTACAGCCAAGCATAAATCCTAGACCGTTCTGTACAAGTGACAGGATTGTGATGTAAATGTTCAGTTTCACACATTGCACGGGAGATAACTTTCTCTTTGTGACGACAAAACCACCAGTTACTGTTCCTGCTGATGCTGATACTACTGTTATGATTCCTGAAATTAAGTTAAGAGGGAATCTAAGTCTCAACAATATATCAGGCATACCTGTCTTACGGGATCACTCTATTAAGGGGTCACCTGTTTGCTGTCTCTTGAACCAAAATACAGTGCAAATCAATCTGTATAAATGGGTCGCCTTCTTAAGCAGCCAGCTTTTGTGTTATCTTGGGTGCTCCTTAAGACAGGTTTGACGGTATTGTTAAGGCAATAAAAGTCACAAGAACAGGACCTAAATCCCGTTTTGGAGCAAAGGAAACTTTTCAAGTGCATTTATCTACTAAAGGCAGCACTGCCATCAAATCTGTGCCAGTTTTTGTCAATAGCTAACTTCAATTTTTCAAGAGGGAAAAAAATTTGCCTAAAGGATAAAATCATCGGGACACTGTGATTATAAACTGAACAAAAAAGAAACGTTACATCAACGTTCAAATCATTTTTTCCAGAAACGTTTCATTTAAATTTCAAAATTTAACTTAGGCTAACACTTAAACTAGTCAGTAAAATAAAATAAAACATTGGAAAGTAGACAAAACTTTTGTATCCGGTGATGTAGAGAATTTAAAGCGTAAATGTTTGTTACGTTTTTGTTCAGTATATAAACGTATCCATACCAATTTTAGTGCGACAGACGCGCGTTTTTCTGTATTTAACTTCTTCAGTGTCGCTAATCCCCAAATGTTTGAAAGAAAAGAGATGATGGGCAGGTCTCGGCAGGCAACGAGCATCCCTCTCCGAGCCACACTTATTTTCGCACTCCGCGGGACACATTAGCTGCAGACATCAGGTAAGAGACGCCTACGTATTAACTCGCGAGCGCAGGCGTCCACCATTGAGCCATCGCAGCCCCTGTGTCTCGAAAAAAGCGACAGACAAGGGCATCAGGAAAGAGATGTTTGATGCAGCCAAAACAGTTCAAAAGAATGGAAGCCAAACTCAGCTAAGATTCTTGTCGCTTATTCACCTACTGTTGAAAATAAAAAAAAGTATCTACCCAGTAGCATGTTTGCCTTCCACGCAGGTATGAAGAATTGGGTTTCAAGATACTTTGGTGTAAAAGCCATCATTCCGGATACGGTGAACAACAATACACAGGTAGCAAGCGTCTGTGGCATGAATACTGGGTTGGAGATTAACCTCGTGAATGTTTTCAAAAAGTCTGAAAAAATGGGCATACTGTAAAATATGGTATGGTATGATAGATTGGTATGTGGTATGGTATGAAAATCCTATACCATTACCACATATCATACCAAAACGGCCATACCAAAAGTGGTATTTGGGCATTATACCCATCATTATCAAATGCATGACAACAATGTTAACAAGATCACCTCAGGGTGATCTTGTTAACATTGTTGTCAAACATTTGATAATGATGGGTGTAATGCTTATATTAAGGTGATTTAGTTAACATTGTTGTCATGTATTTAATAATGATGGGTATAATGCTTTTAAGAATGTCAGACTGCTATTGACATTCAGAGACTACAGATTTAGATTAAACTACAGGTCAATAATACTTTTGGTACGGCCGTTTGGTATGGTATGTGGTATGGTATAGGATTTTCATACCATACCACATACAAACCCATCATACCATACCATATTTTACAGTATGCCGAAAAAATGAACGATATGAAATTAATAAATGCAGAGGTTCAGATTAGGGTTGTTTTTAGTATAATTATGATAGGATTTATGATAAAACTTCAGAAAGACGTACACTTTGATGAAAATTACAACCGCCACTGCGGTTCTTTTAAGGAGTCACAGAACAGCATGTTTTTATTGATAAAGGATAAAGAATGGAAACAGTAGCTTCAGAAACAGATGGTATGTTAAAATACCTATCCTCAGCACTCAAACAAAATTAATAATGGTTTTGTCAACATTAAGAGCAACATTAAGAGCAACGCCAAAATATCTATTTCTAGTATATGATATTTATGGATACAAGTGCATATTCCATGGAATGCGAGAAAACTGTTTATCAAACATAATGAATAATACAAAATGGTATGCACGAGACAATTACCCTTTGCGCCCGATTTCAAGCTCTGGTCTTCTGACTTTGGTTTTGCTTCTTTGTCTAAGGCAAGGCTCCGTTTCATTCTTCTTGGGAATAACAACAAAGGAAAAGCGATAAAAATTGACAGAATGCCAAAAATTAGAAACCCTAGCCACCACGCTCCTATCCAAGCCGGATGTCGGGGTGAGATTGGAACCTCTGAAAAATGCAAAATCAAACGAGTTTACTATATGGTCAAACTTCTCCAAAGTCCTTGTAAGCTAGCATCTAACAGCATAAGAAAACAGAAAACCCGCAATACATTTGCGAAATCCTAACTTTTAACAGTGCTACTTCAATAACTGTTATGACGCATATCAACGATCTGCACAAACAATTTTATTTTGAAGAATTGTACAAAATCTAAATTTGTAGTTTTTAACAAAAAGAAATAATTTATTCGTGAGTTAATCAAAGTTATTACAACTGAATATTTGTGCTTTTTTGTTTCCTAAACATTTGGCCTTCTGTTCCTCGCCTACCAATAACCGAGCTTTTCCGACTATTTACCTTCAAAACAGTTGATGTTTAGTGCCGTGTGGCTGTCGTGTATGTCCTTCGTTCTTCACTACAGATACCTTCTCATTTCCTATTATTTTAACCTCTTGTCATTACTTTTGAATTACTAAACACATGTCCTGTTTTCCTTCTTATAGGTTGCATGCTGCCTACAGATTCAAGTACAACTACTAAGTGCTTTGTTTATAATTTTAACGCTGGTCCGAATTATGATACTCTAGTATAATAAGGCTATGTTTCTAAATGTCACAGTATTATCGTTGCATAGATATGAATGTGGCATAGCTAAAACAGATTATCCACTGGTCAAAACCGTGTTCCAGGAGTAAATAATTCAAAAATATGTCCACGTATCTATCGTAATGTTATTTAATAAAATTTGTTTAAACAAAACTTAGTCGCAGTGGTAAATTCCTGGTAAATTATTAACTGAAATCACACAGCACCACAAAACTTAAAAATAACGCTTTTTTATATTCCGTGCATTGAAACTTTAAATGCGTGAAGAATTGTTAAACGGCATGGCACGAAACGTATGTCACGCAAAATCATCCGTCACAAGGGCAGTAATAAAGACTGTGGAGGAAGATCCTTTGGAGGCAAGGCATTCTGGGTTCGAGGTTATAAAACTTGAGTATAATCTCAAACTCAAAATAAAGGACACTGATTGGCTGCTTCCGAGCATGTGCTCGGAAGCAGCCAATCAGTGTGCTTTATTTTGAGTTTGAGAATGGACTCAAGTTTTATAATCTCCGGGCTTGGCTTTGTATATTGTCATTTTTGTCTGCGAAATAAACAATTTAACTGAGAACGTCTCTACGGCGTAGTTCGGTTCGAACTTTCTGGTTCTTTCGGATCGGATCAATGGGTTTAACAAAAGTGATTTTGATAACAGAAGTTTGCCGCTGCAACAGTGCCAGACAAGGGTTACACAGTTCACTACTAACATTAAAATAACTCAATCGAATCGGGTCTGCTATCTGCCCGGTTTTTGTTTTAGTTTGTCCCTTGCTTTCAAAGGCTTCCAAGGCAAGGAACACACCAACGAAGCAAAAGCTGTAGACTCAGTTAGAGTTAGTTTGTTCAAAGCTCCAACTTTTCAAAATTTATTGAAATTATACATAAAAAGTTAATAAAACGAACAATTTACGCATCAGACATCAATTTCAAAATCTGGGGCCGTATTCATAAAGCCACTTAAGTCGTTGCTATGCTGTTGCTAAGGCTAAATATCTGTAAAGGAGATTCCCTACAACTATGAAATTTGGTCTGGAGGAACAGTCTTTGTAAGACTGTTCCTCCAGACCAAATTTCATAGTTGTAGGGAATCTCCAACATAGAAATTTACCCTTAGCAACAGCATAGCAACGACTTAAGTTGTTTTATGAATACGGCTCCTGGCCTTAAGGTATACATACCTTCCAAGGTAACATATTTCTGGCTAAAGAAGCCACCGAGTCCAAACGCGATAGCAGGACCAAATATACCAACTCCAGCGATTAAACCTGGAAAAGATGTGTCTCCTTGAATATAGAAATACAGCGAAACCGCGATAGAAGTTAATAAACTAAACAGCCTCATATTACATATAGACATACTTTGAACCAAAAGCATTTATATTCATAGATTTCGATCGCCAGTCTTTTCTAACAGCAATCCTTTAGTGCTCATATTATCATATTATAATTTAGACTGGCTCCAAACAAATAAACATCCTTGATTTTCTCATGACAAAAAAAACAACAAGAAAAAAAACAGAAAAAGAATTTGGCATTTTCAGTAAGCACTAAAATAACCTAAACTTGATATAGAATTAAATTCTGGTAAAATACAAAAAGTAAGAACGATAGATCCCAGTTATTGTCTCGCTTTTATTTAGATTTAATTGCTTAAGAATGAATCGGAAATATACTATATTTTATGGAAATATACGTCATTTTTCAAAACCGCGTTCTCTTTACGGTTTGCTGTTTATATGACGATTTGTATGCATGCAAACTGAGACATTGGGATCAAAAAAAAAAGTACAATTACGATCTATACTAATTTAAGGTTAAAAGCTTACATCATAGGTAAAACTAATAGGGCTTTAGGTTTCTACATGTACCTTTATTATATATGAGCCGTGACATGACAAAACCAACAATATGGTTGCGCACCCAGTGCAGACTCAGATCAGCCTGGGCATCCGCCCAGTCTGATCAGAGTTTTTGCTATCCGCATAGAGGTAGCCTAGTCCCTTAGCTACCCTTTAAGCACTTAGTAAAAAAGTCTTGATCGGACTGGGCGGATACTCAGGCTAATCTGAGTCTGTGCTGAGCGAACAACCACTTTATTGGTTTTCTCGTATCGTGGCTCATATAAGCAAACTTACCCATGTACATAGCAGTGTTCTTTTTCTTCACATTGTCATCAACGTAAGTGGCCAGGAAAGGTAATCTTGGAGCCTTGGCTATTCCTTGCACTATCATGCCTAAAGCAATCAGTCCCATAGCCGCTCGGCTAAACTTATTAGGTTGTCCTACACCAAATTTGTTCTGAGTATCGCCACAATCTGGTTCTGTGTCAGTCTCATTAGAAAGAATATGATAATTTTCCACCATTAAACACATTGGAGTGTTTCCACCACCATTCACAACAGGGAGTGTTTGATTGGATAATGAATTTGATGGTATGTGTGAAATCACTTGCGTCAAATGTTGTGCTTGTTCTTGTAAAAGGTCTTTAGCTATGAAAAATGCCAATGAACAGATGATGCCAGCTATTCCGTACAGAACAGTACAGCCGAAAAGCGTTCTTGGAATATGGGCCCTCCTAGCGAAATAACTAAAAATCATGGTTGTTAAAAGAAACCCAATATCATTGCAACTCATTAGAAAGCCGGACTGCGAACTACTAAAACCGAACTGTTTTTCAATGGTTGTGATCTGAGAAATTATGTAGACACTAAGAATCGATGTAATTAATGCACAAGAACTGTAAACACCGGTGAATACTCCCATACGTGCGAATGGCTGAAGACATGTCGGTTTGCAAGACCCCATGCCACACATCATATCTTCTGTGATCTGGTACTCGCTTGGCTTTGGCTTTGGCACCGCATCACCGTTCATCGGTAATGGAACTTTTTCTTCTGAGTCTTTGCCATTTGGTGTCATTGTTGCTATATATCTCTGTTTTCTTTAGAGCTACAAATATGGTCTAAGAACTGAAATACATGAACAAAAGTATTAATTTCAAGGGCGTAGCTACGTATACGGCAAATACGCAAGTGCGTATTGAAATTTTGTCAAAATTGACAAAATTTCAAAACGCACCTGCATATTTGCATGCTGAAAGTTTATAAATTAGACAAGATTTCAAAACCAACTCCCAAAGAGGCTGAAATACGTATTTTCCCTTCAAGAAGTAGAGAATAAAACATGGTTGTGCGTATTATGAAATCGCCCCTAGTTACGCCCCTGAATTTTTTTATCAAGTTTGATACTGCCAGAATTTAGTGTGATAGTGGACTTGTACAATGTGCAATATGCATCATTAAAATAAATTCTGGTTGCAGATATTCACAAAACATATATACATATGTATGTCATCAAATCAAATTTCTAGACATAAAAAAATATACACAAATAAAGTTGTAACATGATTGACTCGATTCCGACTGATAATAAATTAAAAATTAATAGTATCGAAAAAATGTCATTCCAAACAGGCACACAAGCTTGAATCAATTTTGAATCGACTTTGATTCAACGCCGTGACGTTGAATCAAGGTTGATTCAATGTTGATTCAACCTTGTGTGCCCAGCGGGAATTATTCTATCACAACAACTAGAGAATACATGTTTTTCAGAAATCAACCATAGCCACAGATCAGTTTTACCATGTGTAAGATGTTTGTCAAGTGACTACTGCAAGAGAATGTATTCTTTACCTGCACCGATCCTATTTATTCCAGATCGAAAAGGTCGGGGTGATTTTCAGCTAAACTTCATCTTGGCGCCTCAGTTTCTGAAACAATATATTCTGCTAAATCATATTTGTGCATACTGCAGCAAACAATACCATCTACAATTATGACACCAAA
Source organism: Ctena decussata (assembly GCA_963989385.1). Taxonomy (NCBI): domain Eukaryota; kingdom Metazoa; phylum Mollusca; class Bivalvia; order Lucinida; family Lucinidae; genus Ctena; species Ctena decussata. The sequence continues at coordinate 3,083,480 of OZ022511.1, read as the reverse complement.
CACCTAATATTGTGCAAATTTTGTCTCGCTAACACCTTTGAATATCTTTTTACGAATGAACCAAGTACACTGAGAGATAGGGCATTTCACCAAACTAAATGTTAAATTTTGTAAGCCGTTGCAGGAGACATGACTTAAAGAATATATGAAAAAAAAAACGATGCATTTTGACCAGTTTTCTTTCAATGATTCATGAATCTGTTAAAGTCGTGCGCATTATTCCTGGTTTTAACATCAACAGGGACATTTTATTTGTTTGACGAAGGTATTACTAGCAATCTTTTAGACATTTTGTTTTACAATGCAAGTTAGAGCTCTAGATAAGAGGGAGTATTTGGTGATAATTAGGGCTAATTTTTGTTAATTCTGCATAAAAACATATGTTGTGACCGACCCCTCATCTGAACCGTCTCATCTCAACGAGGCGGTTCAGATGAGGGGTCACAACATATGGTTTCAATGAGAAATAAGAAAAATTATCCTTAACTATCATCAAATACGCCCTCTTATCTAGAGCTCTAGCAACGCATGTAATGATATATCTCAATGGAAATTCACACCTTTTGGGTCAGTTCGTCATTTAATGCGCCTCAACCTGTAATATTATATAGCCCAGTTTGAATGGAATTAATCTGCACGTTTTAAGGGTTTGAAAGGTCACACGAAAAGAATAGACTGTAAAGTATTTTTTGTAAGAAGATAAAGGTTGCATTAAGAAAAAAAGGAAAAGAAACAAAATACGTAAGTAACAGATGCGGTATTTATACTTTAGGACAAAACGAGGTAAACCAGGGTACTAGTCCAGTTCATTGTAGTCCAGTTCATTCTTGTTTTTGCAGTCCAGAAACTAGTTTACCGGTGATCAAATACGTAAAAGACGAATTCTCTGTATCTACCATAGAGAACATAGTCAACAGAGCTCCAGATAATGAAGGCAACTAATGATAATCTGGTCCCGAGGTTATAAAATCTGGGTACATTCTCAAACTCAAAATAAAGCACAATGATTGGCTGCTTCCGAGCACATGCTCGGAAGCAGCCAATCAGTGTGCTTTATTTTGAGTTTGAGCTTATTCTCAAGTTTTATAACCTCGAACCCTGGAAAACACCTCTTGCTGGTGACAGTCAATTTTGTATTGTTGTCCCTAATAAAAACGGCGCTAGCGAATGGGTGTATCAAGTCCGATCGACTAACCGGTTTCAACATTCAAAACACCAGAAATGAAAACAATTCGGTTTGCAAACGATGTAGATCAAGACAAGGCTACTCATAATGACCCGCCTTATCTGAATAAATACTGGATGGCCTCTACGTTTTAATTGTCAATATGATATAGCTGTAAATAAATAATTTTAGAAATTCTACAGACATAAATTTTATCATCTGTTCTTCTGGAGCTTTAAGGACTAATATTCTTCATAGAATTCGACTTCAGAGCCATATACTGTTGTCCTTGAACAGAAGCGCTTGCCAAGGCATCTTTATTCTATATCGCAATATGCAACATGAAAAAATATAAATATTTCAGTTTCTTGATATAAGTTTTCAAATCTCACATAGTTTTCTCTTTTTTTTTGCAGGTTGTTACATAGGTGATTTTTTACTTGTTTCTCTGACATTTTTTAAGGTCAAAGTGTTTTCCGTTTTCATTCGCACGGAGCATGTATTACGTTGCACAACGTAGGTGCATGGGGCATGCTGTCTGGACAATGGTTTTCGCCATATTTTTCTCTGCACCTGACTATACTTTTGGTATATTCATGTGCCATGTAGCTGAGGAAGGAGAACACACTGGACCGTTTTCTCAGGAGCGTAACCATCTGCATAGTTTTCAAACTGTGTCTTTGTTGAGAGACTTATCTAGGATTATGATAAAGTATTTACATATACTATCTTTTGATATTTCGTCGTAATTTGACGATATGGTTAGTTCATGAGACACCTGTATTTGTGTTTATTTATCGGTTGAGGTAAATAAATAATAAGTTTATAAGCCTGTCATTTCCATCATTAAGCGCAGTTGCTTGAAAAGTTCAAATCAGGGTCAACTGTATTGTCATGTCATGTAAACTGGACTTCAAATTCTTAATAAACTTATTTGAGAATCTTTTATTTAAAGTTTCTTTTGGGAAAGTTACAGTTTTGGAAATTATAAAGGTTCATGTAGCCATTTCATCATCCCTTCAAAAATGGTCATATAAAGGTTACCAAAGCAACGAGCAGATGAGCAGATTGTACATTCCTTCACTCTCCGCGCCCCACCTCCCTTTCGCCACACACACCACACACATACACACCTGCTTCTTGTTTTGCTAATGGATCATCCATAATGGAGCCGCAAAACACAAAAAGTGTGCTTTATGTATATGAGCTGCAACACGACAAAAACAAACAAAGTGGCATGTGCGCCCAGTGAAGACTCAGATCAGCCTGGACATCCGCCCAGTCTGATCAGAGTATCATAGAAGTAGCTTAGACCCTTAGCTACACATCATACGCAAAATGAAGACTCTGATCAGACTGGGCAGATGCCAAGGCTGATCTGAGTCTGCGCTGAACGCACAACCACTTTGTTTGTTTTCTCGTGTCGCGGCTCTTCATTATGTGAAGAGAAAAGGTTCATACCAGCACGAAGACTGTAGCTAGACTGCGCGTGTTCACAGACTGGTTTGCCTGCTCGCAAATACATTGTTGACTTAGACTTTGTACATCCGAAACCTTGTATCCGCAACTCCTAAACTTTCACTGGTTTCGTTTGAATTTGTAGACTTTCTTCCTATGATATGAAAGGTGTGCATGTGGTTTTCGAATTTTAAAAAGAGTTATCACCCATGCTGACTACACTCCTTCCACGTCTGTGATCGGACTGACTTGAAATTATGCAGAATATTTGATCCTGATCTGAAGATGCGCATGTGATTTAAGATTTTCAAATGCCATGTCCCCGGTCCGGCCACTTACTTTCATTTCTCCTTCCGCTGATTCAAACGGTTGTCAATTACTGGTAAAAGTAAGTGCACTTAGAACTGGTTAACCGCTTTGGAGGTCTATGCCTGCCCAGGAATAGTGTGGTTAGGAAGTTAACTGACCGTCCCGACATGACCATAGCTGTTTACCGTAGACGTTAAACAATAACACAACAACAACAACTGCCGTGTTTTTGACAAAATTATGACCTTTTGTCAGTTTTTTTTATTTTTCATTTTCCATTCAGGTCCCTAGACATTTGACCAAGGGACCTGATTTTGGTATATTATATTGATTGTGGTGACTATTCTGATCATGATGAGGTTCTGTTACATGTATAGTTATTATTGACAGAGTTATTCCCCTTCTTTATACGCGATAAAACCTCTCCTTTAGTTAAAATGATATCTTTAGTACTATTCATATTGGATTGCATTTTGTGTCATATTTCACACGTCGGGTGACGCTTGGCCTATGGCCTTTTATTATATGGGCCGCGACACGAGAAATCCAACAAAGTGGTTGTGCGCCCAGTGCAAACTCAGTTCAACCTAGGCACCCACCCAATCCGACTAGACTCTTCGCTAAGCGCTTAAAAGGTAGCTAAGGGTCTAAGCTACCTCCATGCGGACAGCGAAGACTCTGATCAGACTGAGCTGATGCCCAGGCTGATCAGTCTGCGCTGGGCGCACAACTTATTTGTTGGTTTTCTCGTGTCGCTGCTCATATATACTATGGTTGCAAGACAGTTTTTTTAAATGAAATAGAAAGCTGTAAATATTGCCTGTAGGTGGAGGAGAAATAGTCTTCCCCTTCTATTGCCACCGTCAGGTTATTATGTAGAATAAAACTTGTACTTTTAAGAATATGTTTATTGCGCGCTCTGCGGTAACTCCTTGTAGAGTTTGTAGTTGTTTGTCGATTAATTGAGTTATTCGATCATTATTCGCTTGCAGCAAATAGGTGATTAATCGATCACAATTTGGCATAATCGATGTTTCACTTTTTATATGTATATACTACATACATTGCCAAATTATGAAGCATTATATAGAGAATACCATGTTAGTGTCTTTTGATATCAAGTTTATCAAGCAAGACCAGAAACAGAGTAGGAATGGCGAGGCTTGCCAAGCCAGTCCGACTTGATTCCGGTCGAGCCTGATGAACTTGATATCAAAAGACTCTTACATGGTTTTCTACTTATCAAGCATCATTAGAAGATTTTGCGGCGTAAAGAGGGGCATTCAAATGATAAGCAAACGCAATTTTGTTTTAACTTGCTGACGTCGCGCATGCGTTATGACGAAAGTCGGTGACGTCATTATCCAATCGAACGTTAATATCACGGCCAAAATTAGTACGTAGCCAATCGTTTTCAGAGATCGCTTCTAAAGGCATCGCCTGATAACACTGGCGCAAGCGCAGTTCTAAAGGGACGTGACATCACACCATGATATCATATCACTGATATCAGGGGAATTTTGAAACAGATGCATCATAAACTGCATTTCTAAAAGCGATGCTTGATCACAAATTTTCACCCGAGTCCAACTACTATTAAAGAGCCTGTATGACATATAAAACAGAAATAAACTTATTATACACAGGGTATAAACCCATCCGCCTATTTTCGCTTCCTGCAGAGACTGTCCGTCATATTTGGCTTCCGCCGAGACTGTCCGCGATCTCTTGCTTCCTGCAGGGACTACCGTCTTCAAAAAATGGCCTCCTGCCGAGTCTGTGCGCGTGACCCTGCTTCCTGCCGAGAGCCACCGCAGGATGCAGAATCACGCGGACAGTCTTTGCAGGAAGCCATTTATCATGTACAGAAGTCTCAGCAGGAAGCAAGAGATCGCCGACAGTCTCGGCGGAAGCCAAATATGATGGACAGTCTCTGCAGGAAACGAAAATTGGCGGACTGTTTTATACCCTGTGTTATATTATGCAGACATTTTAATATACAAGCCTTTTAGCCAATGTACATATAAATAACACTGGAAATCATGTTGAGGCTGACAGTGAAGAAAAATTTACCCTGTGCTTTTGAAAGTTTATAAACAACCTAAATGATATTTCAAAGAATGATATGATAAATAAAATATATTTCGCACACAAATCAAAAGTGTTTACCATGCATTAATATTTGCGGACCACGAAAAATGATATGAGCCGCGTCGCGAGAAAACCAACAATGTGGCCGTGCGCCCAGCGCAGACTCAGATCAGCCTGGGCATCCGCCCAGTCTGATCAGAACCTTCACTGTCCGCATTAAGGTAGCTTAGTCCCTTAGCTACCCTTTAAGGGCTTAGCGAAGATTCTGATCAGACTGGGCGGATGCCCAGACTGATCTGAGTCTGTGCTGGGCGCTCAACCACATTGTTGGTTTTCTCGCGTCGCGGCTCATATCAGCAAAATCTTACCCATGGTCTTCCTTATATATTCCTAGCTATTCTCCTTAAAAAGACTGTTATTCACCCAGACAAATTATACTTTTCTCAAAAGCTTCAAATTTTCTCTTGTCATTCTTCTTTTGATCTTAAGGAAAAAGTGTCACATGTACCAGACAGTGGATATTTACTTATATAACTGGGTCAAATCAGTATAAAAATCATACCCCAGGTAGGATAAATAATGAGGATGAAATCTGGGCTGTAATTCGTACTTCTCCGCACAAAACTGATATGGCGGAATCTCATCAGAATCGTTGCATTTAGACAGTAACAGAGGAGGTCTCAATATGTAACTTTTTCTTGAGGAATGAGAAAATCGAAATAATTAAAATAATACTCCCCAAAATTTGGGTTTATCAAGTGTTTTGAATACATAACATGTCATAATTTTTATGTATCTTGTATACCCGATAAGAGCACTCTTACATAGATAACAGTGGGTAATAACCTTTGAAGACCTATTATTGCTTTCAAGTCTAATCTAAGTACGTAATCCGATATCCAAACAGACATATAAACAAGGTCGTATGCACGCTATATTTCAGATTTGATTGCGCATGCGTCATCCGAGACGGACCTGACAGAAATCCCGCTTGCCATTTAGAGCGTCTATAGGATTGTTTGGTAAAACGGTGGTGAAAATAGAGTTAGAGAAAAGAACGCAGGCCTTTGAGATGAGATGCTATCGAAGGTTACTGAACATTTCGTACAAGGACCATATAACCAATGAGGAGGCTCGCAGGAAGATCCAAGCAGCCATTGGAGAATATGATGAACTCCTGACGCTGGCCAAGAAACGGAAACTAAGGTGGTTTGGCCACGTCTCAAGGTCTTCTGGTTTAGCAAAGACAATTCTACAGGCAGTTTACGTTTTTCACTTCCACATTGAATGCAGGATGAATTTTGCAGTTTTGTTAGATTTATCACCTGTGGACTCGTGTTTAGACCCGTATACAAATATGTTGATCCACATTACCATCCTCAAACTTGCAAGAACCCAGGAATTCCCACCTGGCACTAGCAAACCTGAAGAATGGTACACAACTGGCCAAAATCTGTCACCGGTGAAAGACATGGCCAGCTTTAACTTAGTCAGCTTCTAATTAGCAATTCACCAGATGTCACCATAACCCTTGCCCGGAACTGCTAAAACTACCCTTGCTTGTCCTGTATAAAAGCGATTAAGAATAACCAGAACAGCGTTCAATGCGAAATCTGCGAACAGTGGTGCCATGCCGATTGCTAATGCATGAGCCTGTTTAGAAGGATTCAACATCCTTGTTCAATGTAGTTTGCTTGGATATGCCCTAATTGTGACTCACAGAATGTTACGTAGTGTAGGGTCAAGTCGGGTAAATTCGGACAGCGAGTAAATTCGGACATACCATTGCAAACAGTGAAAATCAAGATGAGACGGCCCGACTTGACCCTATTATGCCGGATACCTCAGATCTATCATCAACCTTTGCTCTGCGAAGAGGGGAACCATCTGAAGCTTGACACCAGCATCGATTCATTACCAGATGAACCCGATTGGTTGTCACCAAAGCAATAACAGGAAATGAAAGAAAACAAGTATGCAGAGTATAATGGTGAACAATGGCGTAGCTACCTATACGCAAATACGCAGGTGCGTACTGAAATTTTGTCAAATTGACAAAATTTCAACACACAGGCCTGCGTATTTTCATGCTGAAATGTTGTTTATTGGGCTTAATTTTAATACTAACTGCCACCAGACCCGAAAAAATTGAAATGTCTTAGCGGCTTAACCCCCTATTATTGCCCTTAATGAGTATATAACATGACTGTGCGTACTGTGTAATTGCCCCTAGCTACGCCCCTGGACTGAAGGAGAGGTTATGGCAAGTCATGGACGCTCACAAGCCTGATGTGATCCTAGCATCGGGGACATGGCTCAAAGGGAAGTTTTTCCCGACTGACCTCGGCTATGAGCTTTTCCGTAAAGAACGGAAATGTTGGATATGGGGCAACATGTCCAGACACTATCCCAGGGAGACCACTTACGCCCCACACTGAAGATGTGGTGGATATCCTGTGCTCGTTAACATCAGTGTGTTGCAAACTCTTTTAGCACATTGTGCAAAGCCAAATCATTAGCTACCTTTGCAGTCATCAAATACTCAGTGATGCACAGCATGGATTCCGAAAGAAGCGTTCCTGTGATTTACAGTTCATCTTGACCATTCAAGACCTTGCAGATGCTCTGAATGATAGGAAACAAATAGATGCCACACTATTAGACTTCAACAATGTCTTTGACAAAGCTCCATACCAAAGGTAACTTGTGAAACTGCGACATCGCGGCGTTCGGGAAAAATTGACCGACTGGATACCTAATTTCCTGGCCCCGAGGTTATGAAACTTTTTTTAATGCTCAACTCCGCTGAGCATGAAATTTCTCTGCTGATAGATATGAAAATGTCATCTAATAAGCAGAGAAAATTTCATACTCAGCTAATCTGAGCAAGAAAACAACTGTACTTATCAGTAATTTGCTATTTATTAGCAGGTAAAATTTCATGCTCAACTGAGTTGAGAATAAAAAAGTTTCATAACCTAGGGACCAGGCCGACAGTCAGCAAGAAATTGTCCTAGAAGAAGTCCACTACAGTGCCACTGAAGTCACTTCCGGTGTTCCCCAAGGAACCGTCCTGGGATCATTGCTTTTCCTGGCCTATACCGATGGCATGCAAGGGAATATCCTTTTAACCCGTAGTCTCTTTGCCCATGACTCCCTTGTTTACAGGATTATCAGCTGTCTCTCGGACCAGACCATACTCCTGAAAGATCTAAAAACACTTGAGCCGTGTGGGTAAACACGTGGCAGATGCAGCTCAATCCTGAAAATTGCGAGGTGTTTCAGATTACCAACAAGATGAATCCTATCATTGGCACCTACAGCATCCACGGACAGCAAATTCAGACTGCAAAACACACAAAGTATCTGGGAGCAACCATCAGTTCAGACCCTTCTTGGAACAAACACATTGACAACACAGGGGAAAAAAGCAACAGTCTCAACTTCCTGAAGCGAAACAGCTTAGATTGTCCTCCAAGGGCAAAAGAACAGGGGTTGTATTTATAATACGACTTAAGTCATTGCTATGTTGTTGCTAAGGCTAAATTTCTATGAAGGATACTCCCTACAACTATGAAATTTGCTCTGGAGGAACAGTCTTTTTCAGACTGTTCCTCCAGAGCAAATTTCATAGTTGTAGGGAATCTCCTTTATAGAAATTTAGCCTAAGCAACAGCATAGCAACCACTTAAGGCGTTTTATAAATACGGCCCAAGTGCTACAAGTCACTGGTTAGAGCTGTTGCGGAGTACACTTTCAGCGTCTTGGACTCTCACACAAGCACAAATTACAGTCAAACCTGTCTAAAAGACCACCTCCATTAAGCAAAAACCTGTCTGTAAAGGCCGAAATCTCATATCCTAATGCAGCAGGTTCAGTGTAAATGGTATATGGGCTGGTAGCTGTCTCACTGACAACGCCGTACCTGAGCCCAGTCGCAGTCAGCGGAATCAGAGGACACAACATGAGATACCTCGTCCCTCAGTCATCAGTAAATGCCCACCTGTGGGGGTGGTGGTCGGGCGATGGTGCTGGTTATCACTGCCAGTGATAGGGCGTCCTACTTATTTGGATAAAAGTAGGACAAGGGCCTACTGTGCTAGCAATCGGAACTCCTCGGCCAATTCCGTGACTGCTTTAGTGTCATTCAGCTCATACAGACTCCTAAGGCATTCAATCTGTTTATCTTTGAGTGGGGATAACCCCCAAAGAATTCAGAGAAAAGTCTAAACTGAGAGCAAAACTGCCAGCGTTCGACGCCATTTTGTATAAAGAACAAGGGATTGAAACGAAGGAGGCCGGAAAAGAAAAAAAATATATATCATTGGCGTAAATACGGAGCCCGGGAGGGGACATAGCAATATATACACTGATTTTGTTCCTACAAAATGCATTTCGTTCCCACGCATTGCGTTTTCGTTCCCTCAATTTAATATTTCGTTCACTCAAAATAATATTCCGTTCCCACGCTTTACTTTTTCGTTCCTTCAATTTAATATTTCGTACCCTCAAAGTAACATTCCGTTCCCACGGTTTACTTTTTGGTTTCCTCAAAATAGCATTTCGTTCCCTCAAAATAATATTCTGTTCCCACGCTTTACAATTTTGTTCGCTCAAAATAACATTTTGTTCCCTCAAAATAATATTTCGTTCCCACGCAGTACTTTGTCGTTCCCTCAGATTGAAATTTCGTTCCCTCAAGATAATATTCCGTGGCCACGGGTTACCATTTCTTTCCTACGCAATAATATTTCATTTCCTTACCATAATATTTCGTTCACTCAAATTAACATTTCTTTCCTATGAAATAGCTGTTCGTTTTCTCACAAAACTATTCGGTGATGGTATAAGCAAAACCATAGTGTATTTTAGCAGCCTGGCTTCCAGGCTAAATGCTTTATTCTAAATGTTACAAGTCTTAATTTGACTCCGTTTGTTTTGAAGGCCAACCATATTTTTTATGTTATTATCATTTTCTGTTCAACATTGCCATTATTTTTATTATTATAATTTTTTATTACAATTATTATTATTATTGTCATTTTATCTATGTTCTTAACTGCAGCCAGTCTAGTACTTTCAGCCATCCCAATCTCTGTGTCCCCTCTAATTCGGGACCAACTCCTAAGAAACGAATTTGCCCCCATCGAAGCAAATGCTCTTGCTCCATAGCAGGCCTGCCAGAAAAGGCACTGTCACCTAGGGAAGCAAGAAGGAAGTCATAACAGTTGTCTTCCTGTGGAAACCTGGCGGAAAAATATGGAGATACACCCACACCACATCTATACACCCACACACCACAGCTTTACCATAGCTCAAAGGTTATTATGCCAACTGTCACGTTAAATAACTGGAGTATTTCCGGGCCCTGAGTTTAGCTGGCTCACCAAGTACCTACATGATAAGGTGAATGAGTACACTTTCAAGGGATGCAATTCAGCCATCCCAGTCTCTGCAAATCCAAAACTGGGGCCAATTCTCAAAGGAAAGAATTTGCTCCCCTTGGAGCAAATTCTTCCCTCCAGAGCAGGCCCCTCGAAATGGTCACACTGCCAAAGAAAATAAATAGGAAGTCCTAAAAGCAGACTTTCATTCACTGGAAGCAATTCAGCCATCACTATTACCATCTCTGCGCTCCTCCAGCCACCTCTCAAATGTAACAGATGTGGACAAAATTGTGACTCTACTGATCACGAAGCCAGAGCCCCTCGTGAACCATACAAGTACTCCGCGAACTGATGGTCGACAACGCCGAGTGAGCACGCGATGTTCGGACAACGCTGACCCAAAGTTCAGAAACGCCAATAATGTTTGTCCAACGTTGGGTAGATATTTTGCCAGCGTAAAGTTTTCCTATTATGATTATAATGATGCTACATTTTCTCAGTTTCTTATTATTAAATTGTTGGCAGAATCTGTACATGTAATTCGATTGTCATGTTCAAAGATTTAATATAATGTTGACCAGACTGATTATCATTATGAAATGCCCTTATTCAAAACAGAGCTCTTGTCAACGCCCATGATACACTGATCTGCGTAAAGCTAAAATTAGATGTAGTTCATTGCGAGGCCTCATAATAGTAAATCGTGGGAACGAAATATCATTTCGTGTGAACGGAATAGTAACCTGTGCGCTCAGAATACTACTGTGATAGAACAAAATATTATTGCGAGATAACAAAATACTATTTTAAGGACACGAATTTATTTTGCAAGAGAAAGAAATATTAGAACGTGCAAACGAAATAGTGATGCGTGGAAACGAAATGTTGTTTTGGAGGAACCAGTTATTATTTTGAGGGAACGAATTATTATTTTGAGGCAACGATAAAGTAATGCATGGGAATGATGTATTATTTTGAGGCAAAGAAAAAGTAATGCGTGGGAACGGTATATTATTTTGAGGCAAAGAAATGCTATTTTGAGGGAACGGAAAAATAAAGCGTGGAAACGGAAAGCTATTTTGAGGAAACGAAATACTTAATTGAGGGAATGAAAAAGGAATGCGTGGAAACGAAAAAGTAAAGCGTAGGAACGGAATATTAATTAGAGGGAACGAAATACTAACTCAAGGGAACGAAATGCATTTCGTGGGAACGAAATCAGTATATGTTTTGCCATGTCCCCTCCCGGGCTCCGTACGTAAACTTGTTCCGGCGAACAAAATTTTGGATTTTGCTGCATATTTCACCGCCGTACATATGCCCGAGGTCTGATTCACGGAATTGGCCGAGCGGTGTTCCGAATTCTGTGCTTGCAGTAGGTGCGGGCAGGGGTTGTTTGGATTTTTTTTTCCTCTCGCCTGTCATTTCTCTTTATTTTCTCCCTCTCTGGGAAATGGCCCAATATAGACTGAAATACTGTCTCAAAGGGCGTTAAACCCAAAACAACCAACCCAACCAACCTTTTTTTCTCAGTATTATGAGGATATGGAATCAGCTGCCACAGCAGGTTGTCTCGGCTCACAGCTTAGAAGCATTCAAACTGCTGTTCGAGAAGTCCACCGTGCAAACACCAGACACTTTTAATCTGTATATAAACTGTTTTTCTACTTCACACTTCCTTCTCGAATGGCACATGCACGGTATAAGTTCGAAAAAACCGAGGATTTCTGAGGGATGAACTTTGATGGAAGGAGAAGAAGAAGAAGGTTTTCTATGATTAAGGCGAGGATTTTCCCCATTAGACCGGCGCGACAGGTCCGAATTTTCAAAAGCATAAAGCGTGCAAATTTTTCTTAGCAGAGCTTCTACAAATATGTAAACCGTATGGAATCAGATCATTTGTGATTCAGACCCAAAGACATGGGGAGATAATCCAGGCTGATCCTACCTACCCTAAATTCAAGGTTTTCGCAGACCTCGTTTTTTTGAGGTAACAAAAATATTGAAATCAGTCATTCATTCCATAATTTTTTGTCATAAATGCATGCTAAATACACGCATATCACACTACAAAGCAATGACTTTCTTCTAGTACGCCTGAATGGCATTTAAACATGCAGAACCACAATTACACTTCCGGTCAAAGCGGCCAAAAGAGAACGCTTCACTATAACTAAAATACAAGTACTTCCCCCCCCCCCCCCCCCCCCCCCCCCGTGACCCAGAATTTCCTTCACGCAGCAGACTTATGCGAAGTAAGTACGCAATATATATGAGTGGGAAGCTGGGTCACGTGGGGGAACGATACTCAGTAAGCCAAAGAAGAAGAACGGTTAACAGTAGCACTGTGATCTTCAGGGTTTATATTGTGTACTATGACCTTGAAATGAGGTCAAGGTCACATACATATAGTCAAAGCTATCCAGTGTTGTCTGTTATGTAAGTAACGTAAGTCAAAAAGGGTGAAATGTATACAATTAATCATTATTTCAACGATCAGTTTGCCTATCAGTGGTAAAAAACGTCGAAGCACAAATCCTTATAAAATTGGTACAGTCTTCAGAATTGACGATAATATGTCGGTTGTTGTGCTTCTTGTGTCATATTAATGGCGAGGATAATTTACAATAAATCTCAACAATGACGTCAACGTCAACGTATGTTTAACGTACATTACATAGACACAAACACTTGAAAATTCATTTGTCATGCAAGTTACATGTCAAAGTCATAAATGCAAAGCAAAAGCAAGTGATCCGTATAACTTTATAATCATGGGGAAAATTCACGCCATAAGCATAGAAGTCCTTTGCTTGTTCGTATAACGATTGTCTGACATCTGCCCAATAGACGCACAACGCTGCAACAACATTGAAAGGACGTTGGGCCTTGCTACCTGTTGATTTAACCACAGTGTGCTTGAATTTTAGCCTATTCTTTAAATAATCATAATGACTGATTGTTTGTGTATATATTCAAAACAGATGTATCCCCCCTCCTTCCCCATCCCCTTATAAAAAATTTAGATAAAGTTATGATTCTTATTTTCTGAACATTAGCTGGCACTGCTTTATATTTGTACTAAGCATCGTGAAACTATTTGCATTACTTGTAAAGTTATAGGGACAACCAGTTTCCATTTTTGGAATACAAAGAGACAGAATTCTGTAAAAATAAAAAGGAGGTAGATTCAAGGTTCTCGTTTTCTGCATATTGTCGGATTGTGCTATATAATATACTGAGAGGCGAAAGAAAGTATACAGATAACGCAGTCTAGATTTTCCTTCAGATCTGATATTCACATCTGATAATACCTGGCACTGTTGATAAATACAATCAATTTTACTCAATTTGCGACAATTTTTAGTACAATCAGCAAAAGGATGAGGAAATAACATGGTTTTAACATTTTTTTTTCTGGTTTCGTCACCAGATATTGTCAGGGTCACTGACGAGGCTTTATTAGCCGAAACTACGTAGTCTGGCCCATGTTCCTACTTCTGTATGTATTCTCTGCTCTTGAAGGAACTTTTTAAGATTTCAATTAAACAGGCAAGGGGTCTAAGTCAACATTGTCGCTGGAGTAGCTCCTCTTTAAACATACACTTTGGACAATAGAGATTAATGCTGCGCATTTTTATGCATTACATCGAAAAAGGGATGAAAGGTTTGTAAGGACGTATCAAACTCTCATATGAACTAGAAAATGTGTTTCTGAAACACTATGCCCTCAACCATATGCTTGCCTCTAAAGAAGGTTTATCCAATATAGTCTAGGGGCCCACGACGTGAAATGCAATTCTTTTTCAACCCATAAGGTAGAAAATTTCTGTTGGTACCAGGGCTTAGTATTACCAGAGAGAGTCAAAATAAGGGTGGATGCCGGAACCAAAAGTGGTGCAGATTTTTTTTGTGATGACTTTTCCTTACCCCACCCACTGACATTCAATGAAATGTGAATAATGTGCATAATACTCAAGTTTTTGAGACCAGAAAGTACATCTGCAGTAGAAATCTTGTTAAAAGAATATTTTTTTAATATTTCAGGTGATTTCACAATTAATTTAAGTACCTAGTGTATGTGACTGAGATACACAATCATCAGTTTGATTACGTTTTTGCACCATTTTAATGAAAGTTATTTATAACTTCATCTTATTATCAAAGTCCACATGAATGTTATATGTTTCGCCGAATAGTACACAATTTATTTATGTTTAGGAGAAGAGCTCTATGAGCTTTCAGCTTTCGTTCTGATCCATTTCTTTGTTTAGTTGTGTTGTCTACATATGTATTGAAATTGGAATTTATTGAAGAAATAAATATGTTTAAACCAAAGTCCACATTGAAACAGAAACAAATGTTATTATTGTAGAAAATGTGCTTTGTTATCCTCTGCAGTAGTCTTATCGATCCTCCATAGGGCCAATAACAATAATGTTGCTTACGTTACCAAGTCTTTTATAGAACATATCGGCAATGCGCAACATACTTTTTTTTATTAAAATGAAAGTTTTCTTACACCAGTTGATAACACTATTACAATTACGGTATATGATTAAAACCTAAAGTATTTGTTTCAATATATAGAGATTATCGCTATGTTATGTACGTTATCGAGTAGGTGGTACCAAAATATGGCATATAATACGGAGAGAGTATAATTGTGTTATGAGTAGTCACAGTGGTGTTTTAGCAGTCTGTGAGTGTATTGTATTCTAAAAAGAGGAATTCAGTAGCAGGTTCAGTTGCAACCATGTTCTGTCATGCGGTTTTGTAGTTTATATACTAGTCTCCACTGTGGTCTGTCAGTACTCTCAGCTGGCACCACAATACTGACAAGAGGCCATGTAGAAACCAGAACTGGTAAACTGGTTTTATGAAAGCCTTAGCTGTACAGGAACAAGATAAACAGACAAAAGGAAGTAAAGATAGAAAATAGTATTAAGCAACGGACATGTCTGGAGTTTGCAGATTCCATAAGAGCTGCAGAAAACAAGGAAAGGTGAGGAGAAATTGTTGCAAAGTCAACAGTGGTGGCCAAGTGACCAATTCGATTAACGAAGCTTAAATCTGCAGTGTATGGAAGAGAATAGAAAATATTACTGTTGTGATCTATGTGAAAATATTTTATTAAGGCTTCCTATTTAACATATTTCTGTTTAGTGGTCTCGTAGATAACGTATCCCGCACCACGGCCTTTTCTGTGGTTAGCAGAAGCCTTGGCTACTATTTCAGTCTTGGCTACCATTACAGTCCCCCAGACTTTCTTCTAACCTTAGCTAGCACCATACTCTTTCAAGGGTTCATCAAAGTGCCTCTATAATTCTCACAGCAGCCTAACTTCTAATAAGTATGCACATAAATCGTTCAGTCTTAGTAGCTTGGGATAGTGCCACAGTTCCTTACGATATTTGGTAGTATAATATGCTGGCACCAATGTCTGTGGAGCCTTCTAAAAGTAGCCAAAGCTAGCTCTCTAGTGTCCTTAGTGGCCTTAAGGTATATGGGTAGTACAACAGTCTGCTCCTATGCATTGCATATATTAACTTAGCAAGAGCAGGCGTATTAGTAGCTCTCTTCCTTGCTTAAACTCTTCCATAATAGCCATTGTATCTTTTAATAGCCTTAGCTGCCACCAAATGGTTCTTAGAAGTCTCCCTGGAAAAATGCCGCACGATTGTCCATAGAAGCTCTGTAAAAGCAACAGCTGCGCTGTTACATATGTTACCGAGTATGTGTAACGGTAAACTTGTATAATTTAAAACAAGGATATTTATGCCATAAAATATGCATGTATGCTGGCATCGCAGTGGTCTTTTAGCACCCTAAACCCATACCATATTATAAATAGAGCTATTCTTAGCTTGACTTAGTGTAAACAATATTTTATTCAACATACTGAGCAAATATGAACAATACAATCTCACAAGAACAATAACTCTATACAGTAGCTTGAAAGGGATTCAGAAGAAAGTCTACGACTTATGTAATCTGTATCCCACTGTTACTGTATACAATTTTCTAAATAACAAGTGATTTGAAGTATACTATATCCAAAGTTAAAGTCTGTAAATGATTTATCAAACAGTAATCCAATAAGTATAAAGTTAAAAAACTCAGTAGACTAATGTCGAAATGATGGTATTTCCGAAAGAAGAAAATAGAATAGACATAGTTCCGTAACGGATAATTAGTGGTGCTTCCAATAGTTGGGGGAACTAGAGAAGACAAGTAATTAGGAGATAGACTATTTTGCATTTTATAAAATAATAGAAGTTTATGCTTTTTCCTGCGATTTAAAAGAGTTTCCCAACCAGTCTCATGAGTAAGAGAATTTATCGAAACCAATTTGGTAGCTCCTGTTACGATACGGGCTGCTTCATATTGGATTTTTTCAAGTTCATTTATCTCATACTGGGTACAATTGTTCCATACGACATCGGCATACTCAAGGATAGGGCGAATGAAAGTAAAATATATTATTTGAAGCGATTTCCTATCGAGTTTAAAATTTAGTTTCCTCATAACGTTTATGCGAGTCCATGCTTTTGATTTAATATAATCTAAATGATCATGCCATGTACAGTCACTAGAGAATACTACACCTAAATGTTTATGCAAATTAACTTCTTGAATAGCTTGTTGGTCCATTACAACATTAGGATGGTTTGGTTTATTATGTTTCCTTGAGAAAATGACAGACTCTGATTTTGACGGGTTAAATGTAACAAGCCATTGTTTTGCCCATTGGTGTATTTTATTAAGATCGGAATTTAATTGATTTGCAGCTTGAATGGGGTTATTCACTATAATATAAAGAGTAGTATCATCCGCAAAGAGTCTAATTGAAGAGTTTATATTTACAACAATGTCGTTAATGTACAGAAGAAAAAGCAGGGGACCTAAAATGGAGCCTTGGGGAACACCGGCTTCAACAGAAGACCAGCTAGAACTTACACCAGGAATAACTACTCTTTGCTTCCTATTAGCCAGATAATCTGTAAACCACTGGAGAAGAGAGCCAGATATACCAACAGAATGTAGCTTAAAGAGAAGACCTTTATGCCAGACCCTGTCGAAAGCTTTACTTATATCACAAAATACAGCACGAACTTCTTTGCCCTCGTCCAGGGCCTGGCAGAAAGTGTTATATATATCAACTAACTGATTGACAGTAGAATCTCCTGGAACAAAGCCAGACTGTAGAGTAGTGATTACATGGTGATCATTTAAGAAATTATAAACGTATTTATGTACAATTTTCTCAAGAGCTTTACCAAGAGTATTAAGTAGGGATATGGGTCTATAGTTGGATACGTCTGTTGGGTCATTCTTTTTGAAAACAGGAGTAACATTAGCCTGTTTCCATTGATTAGGAACTTTGCCTTTAGCAAGAAAAAAGTTAAAGAGGTCAGCTAGAGGAGCAGATAAAGGTCGAGCAAGCTCTTTTAATAGTCGATTATCAATAGAATCTGAGCCGGCAGCTTTTCCTGTCTTCAAGGTTTTTAAGATATCTTAAACTTCGTGAGAAGAAGTAGAAATAGATTCAAGTGTATAAGGAGGCACAAGATTTACTGTAGGTAAAGAGGCAATTCTATCATCCAGAATTGTTTGTTCAGTAAAAAACTGGTTTAAAATATTTGCTTTGTCGTTTTCATTGGTATAAATTATATCATCTTTGCAAAGTGGAGAAAAAGTTGATGGCTGTTCTGGTGTAATAAAATATTTTAAAGTTCGCCACCAGTCTTTTTGACTAAGATCAGTAGATTTAAGTTTTTCTGTTAGTTTTTCAAGTTGACGTTTTTTAGATTGTCGAATTTCAAAAGTTACTATGTTTCGAGCATTTTTGTATGTCTCAAAATCAGCCATATTTTTTTATCTTTTATATTTGTCGTAAATTCGTTTCCGTTTGCGCATTAATCGTTTTATATTAGTAGTTAGCCAGGGAGGGTCGGATTTACGCACTTTAATGTCTTTGTTTGGTATATGTTTTTTAGCAAGTTTAGTAATACATTCCGTGATATTATTAGTGTATGTGTCTAGATCATCATTCTTAAGAGAACTCCAATCAGTACTATCCAAATCACGCGAAAAGGACTGATAGTCTCCCCTGTCATATAACCAAACATGTCTGGTATAAACGGGGCTGATAATTTTATCGAAATTTAGTACGCAATATACAGGGCAGTGGTACCTTATATTTTGGTCCAAGATAGGCTCTCCGACGCCACTCAAGAGTATATTGTTTATATTAGAAGTTAAGAACAGGTCAATAATAGAAGACGATGATTCCGTATGATGTGTTGGCTCATTTATGAGTTGATCTAGACTAAAATGTTGACACAAATCAAATACCTTTTTATTTGAATTCGGTTTCAAAACGTCTAAGTTAAAGTCACCAGTGATAAGTATATGTTGTATATTAGTATCAAATGCAAGTGATATAGAATCTTCAATGGACGATAGGACATCTTGAGCAGAGTTGGGAGGTCTATAAAAGGTGCCTAAGAGAATTTTTTTGTTATAGATAGAAACCTCAACCCAAATACATTCAATATTCGGAAGCTCAATATCATATCTACGGCGCGAATGAATATTTTGTTTCGCATACACACAAATTCCACCGTGATTATCACCAACTCGATCACGTCTGTAGAGATTATATTCATTTAAAGAAATTGTATCATTCGAAGTTCTTTCATCAAGCCATGTTTCAGTTAAGCATATAATATCGAAGTTACTCAGTTCAGATTCGAGAATATCTACTTTATTTGAAATACTCTGAACGTTGTAATGAACAACTGAAAACTTGTCTTTAATCATATTTAAGTCATCTGAATCTGACAATAAGTTAGAGGAGCTTGTTGAGGCTTCAGAAATCGGACCAGGATTAGGTTCAATACCTGCAAGAAGCAATAATGACATAATTATATAAAGTTCAAAGAAATTTAAATATTCAAGACCCTTAATCCTAAAATGGCGACTATAATGCAATCCAATCCGCATACGATAAATTTCAATTTCTATCATTATGTAATGCTATCTACTAGAGCCCTGAGAAATTTTTTGGATGCGGACGGATTCATAGATATACACTTGAGATCCATACAGATAAAAATAAGCAGAACAAAATATTCCCCGTGAAGCATCAGCAGCCTACAACAAAACATGATAGTTAGACTTAGATTCTAAGGGAGGAGGATTTTCAGCTTAATCGTATAAGCGTTACCTGTTACGCACCGTATTGTAAATACTTTTCTAATTTATTAACACACTACAAAAAAGTCATCAACCCAGCATGCACAAAACCCAAAAGCAACACTGAATCAACGTTGAATAGACGTCATGGCGTGGATTCAATGCTGATTCACTACCGCCTCAAGGTCGCTGTCCCTCTGGAAAAAGTTTACATTATCTGGCTTCATAATCCAGATCAACAAAAAGCTGGGAAGACTGAATATAATTGTAAACAAACAACATAATTTAAGCAG
The DNA here is from genome assembly GCA_963989385.1 of Ctena decussata. NCBI lineage: Eukaryota > Metazoa > Mollusca > Bivalvia > Lucinida > Lucinidae > Ctena > Ctena decussata. The sequence goes on along the minus strand of OZ022511.1, from coordinate 3,063,576 downwards.
TCAAATTATAAAGATAAGGAACAATATATCTACAAAATGGTAGGGAAACGTTCACAGTCTCCATTTCAGTTGCAACACTCACTAACCACTATCATCTAGCCAGAGAAAATTGGGAAATCCCATAACAAAAGTATTCCCACCCTGCAATACTCGCCGGAGCGTCAGGCTAGGATTGCAGGGTTGGAAGTGATATCAAATTATTATCAATCATATTTTGATATGCGGAACATATTAATATACAATTACAGTAGTGCCATTAAACCAAATCCTTGTATACATATGGGTAGAACTTATAGTAAATATTTTTGCAAGGTAACTGTAAAGACTGGCTTAGACGATTCTATTACATGTACATGTAAATGCTTGTAAGACACGTAATGAATTGACGAGCTACGTGAACAGGTATAAAACTGCACTACATGTACGTTAACCGCGATCAGATGGAACCACCCAATCTGATAGGCTGAAAGTCGTGCACTTTTTAAATTCATTGATAAATTGTGAAAGGGCTAATGCGTACAATGGATATTAACAATTCACTGTCAAATGCGACACGTCTATGAAAAGGAATACCAATCATGACATATATAACCGGTGTGTATTTTCAATATTTCAGGATAATTCAGTATATATGTGTTAAAAAACAACAGCAAAAACTGTATCCAAGCTGCAGACAAGCCAGGACTGTAGCTTTGAAAAAGACGCTCTTGCTGCAATGTTACGATGATCCTACATGAATCGCCTCACCGAGACGATTCATATTGGATTCAACGCAACGTGCCATAATACTAAATAAGTATATCACTTCTCAAAGTTCTGGCCTGTACTGAAGTTTGAGGATATAGTCTGACAGTAAAAGAATGATAAGTCTACTTCCAAATGTCAAACCAAAAACATTTCACAAAAAAGTAATCAAGCATGACTCAGATAAGACCGCATCATATGAGCAGCTCAGTCGGCCAGTAAAATACAACTAGACAGCCCAGGCACCAATCGAACATACTGACGATGGTCGATACCGTCCGCCCACAGTTTTTCCAAGACAACGCAAAACTTGTCCAACTGGTATTTTTTTTAAATGGACTACAAGGCAGCATTGTGCTCCCAGCGGGCAGAAGACGTCGAAATGACGTCGCCCCGACATCATCAACGACGGACGTATGCCAGCCGGATACCTTGGTTCAGGCTGGACTAATATGATTCGTTAATTCCATACTGTGGCTGTCATCAGAGCCTCCCCACCGAGGCGGCCTGAGTCAATGTTACGTGCCCGATGTGAAAGCTACAGACAAGCCAGAACTGAATGTCATAAGATAGTCTAAGAATGTTTGAAAATCGGTTTGAAAATGGTTACTCGAACTTCGATGTTCCGTTACCGCTTAGTGCAGGAACTCGAACGAACCGCCTCACCGAGAAGACACCTATTGGATCCATCGCATTGTATACCATAATGTAGAATAAGAAAATCACTTCTCAAAGCTCCGGCTTGTGCTGAACTTTAAGGACATGGCCTGATCAGTCAACTTTCAAATGCCGTTTCTAACCATGAACGAAAAATATGCACCAGCAGTTTTTTTATTTTTTTATTTCCAAAATACTGCCAGCAAAACACGCTGATCTAGTCCAGCTGGTGAAAAATTTAACCTTAAACAAACCAAAACAAGACAAAAGAAACCTTATGCAGCCAGGTGAGGCAGCACTACGCTCCCAGTGGGCACTCGACGTCGAGATGACGTCATTTCAACGTCGGTGGCACCGTCGTCGAACCGGCGCCACCCCAAAGACATATACGTGGGAGTATACCCTAACTCAGACTGGATTCCAAGGTAAGTTTGCTCTCTGAACTGCGATCGTCATCAGAGCCGCCTCATCGAGGTTGCTTGGGTGACAATCTACGACAATACACCTTTTACAATGAGGTCACTCTCCATGGAAATCCAGTGGGTCTATTTATATCATTGAGCATCAGTTTTGGGAAAATTCAACCGTGACCGTGCCTGTTCATAAGTAATGGTGGCATAGTTCAAAACCTGGGATGGAACGTAATGGATTGGACTTGCCTGACAGGTACAATCTCCTTCACCTCTTTCCATGGATCCGGGATGACACTCTCACAGGAGAGAACCCGCTCCCTCTAGGGAAGCGAATTCTCTCCCACCAGAGCATCATCACTAAAAGAAAAAATCTAGTCATGTTAATGTGAATTATCTCATCCATTCCATTCCACTCCAGGTTCCAAACTATGCCAGCTGACAAAGATTTCCATAACTTTGTACTCTCACCATGCTAACTGACCGTTACCTGCCGTAAACATTATAATAGTGAAAATCTAGAGAGCTGCAGATAAGTGAAGTATTCAGTGAAGTGGCTGGAGCCCTGGAAGGGTGTCAGTAATTAAGGGAAAAATAACTTTTTCCGCAAGTCCTCACTTGTGAAGACATTTCGTAACCTCGACTTACAGCTGGTAGAATGCAGCGGGGTTACAGCTGGTAGAATGCAGCGGGGTATAACTCAACCAAAATTTCCAGGGCCAGCTCAGTGCTGAAATATGCGTTAAGGTTTAACTTATCTATATCAGGTAAAAGCAGGGAGCTGGCCGGGGAATATTGGTGAAAGGGCTGACGCACACGTATATTCGATGGGCTAATTTTCATGTCGCTAACTTATTTTCAGTAGGCATTAGATATCGAGCTAACGTTGTATCAAAACAGGAGCGTCGACCTGACGTCGAACCAACGCAATGGTACGACGTCCGATCAACACCAACAGCATGTTAGCTAGACATACCTTAGATTGGTGGATAATGACATTAATGTATCGTAAAATAACCATATTAAGTTCCTACTGCAACACCAAGACCTCATACGCCTAAGACGTCGACTGAACATGACATCAACGTCGAAAAGACGACACGTCAGTGTTGTCGAATCGACATTGACGCCATATTGACCCAATGTGACTTCAAGTGGCTGTGAAGGGGTGTATTTTGGTTTAATCCATCATACAACGATTAATTAATTCTGTTGCTGCAACAGCCAGGACCTTATCATCAGCAATCACAAGACGTTGATGTAACGTCGTATCAACACCGAAATGCCGACACGACGTCAAACCAACGTCAGTATCACATTGCTTCAGACATACTTACAAGTGCTTGCTAATGGTATTAATCGAGTTGATGTACAATAAAATAACAAGTGAATTATTTCCCTTCAATCGCATTTCAGTCATTAGTGGAACCTGGTATAGCCCATAGCACGGTTATTAATATTATGATTTGTAAGGATTCAGATCCTCAAGACACCCTACACATAATTTTTGGTCGAATTTGTCCACTATGTAGACATTGCCTTTGCAGACCCAGGTTTTCTTTATAAGATTGTTCTTTTTAAGCTGGCGACTTTCATAGGCTAGAGATCTGCGAGTTCGTGTCAGTTCTTCGTTTATAAAAATCTTAGCACGCTCCTCGCGCAACTTGGCTCTGCCTTTCAGTAGACTGTATCTGGCATCATAGTTTACAAATTTAACTATTATATCACGGCACTTTTGTCTGTTTGCCACATTCCGAGCCCCGGCTCCTGCAGTATTTGAAATTTTACCAGTATCGCTCCTATTATCACCGCCCAGACGGTGAGCCGCCACAATGTCACTCTGGTTAATGTCGGCCCCTACACGATTCGCCAAATCTAATACCAGCTGATTTACATTTTCATTAGCCGTCTCTTTAATACCAGTCAGCCTCAAGCACGATTTACGCGAATACTGCTCCAAATCATCATTTTGTTTGGCCAAATCTTTCACCTTCTGTTGTAGTTCAGCTATCGAATTGTTTGCTGCGGCTATTTCAACTTTCAGGGGCTCTACCTCTAATGCAACACGAACTTCAATCAGTCTATCAATATCTTCTTTGAACAGAGCCTTCATTTGTAATGCCATTCGTAGAATATCAGAGTCTGAGAGCACTGAAGTTTGTGGTGCATGCTGCATCTGACCGGCAAATCCCAACATTTGTTGCGGTAAATTCATGTTCATATTCATTGACGACGCAGTAGGCATATACATATTTGGACCCATTTGAGGAGCCATATTTGCACCCATCGTAGGCTGACTTAGAAAGTGCGGGGGAGGTGGAGGAGGAGTGTCAATTTGCGGTGGGGGACAATTCAGCTGTTCACCTTGACTGCTTGGGGGCTGTGCATGTGATAGAACATGGCTCTGTTCCGAGGGGTTTGGTTGTACATTTGTGTCCATACTTATTTCAGCTTCACCCGTTGCAGCCATAATGACCGGTTCTGATATTTCAGTAGTCGTATTACTTGATAACCCCGAAATATCTGAGATGTCCGACTCGGTCTCGACCTCAGCAATATCTTCTGTTAATGTACTACGGTATTTCTTTGATTCCTGGGCTGTCTGGGGGGACGATTTGTTACGCTGCCTCTTATTATGCCTTTTCCGTGTCATAACAAATGACCAAAACTAGAGAACTGACCATTGGTTTGATTGATAGATGGCTGACAGATTGATAGGCTAACATTCACAGTCTTTACGGTAACGCTTAATCCGCTCTCCCGCCTTTGCAAATTTTAAGTCTGTTCAAAAACTATCTTCCAGGTATTGAAATTTCAAAATTCAAAGTTCATAGTAAGGCGGAGAATATACTATTGTCTTACTGTATAAATTTATCCTCGAAAATTCCCTTCCTTCTTTCGAATTTCACATATTTGATAACTCAATCTATTGTTTACTTTTATAGTTCAAATCACGTGACCAAATAATCAAGATACAGAGAACATATGGCCAACCGAGTGAGCAGCTTGTTCCCGAAAGGTGGCCACTCAGCAACCCAAACCGAACCAAAAATAATAAGAACATACATAAGGTAAAACATCACAGAAACTCTGACACCAAAAACAGGCAACAGAGAACCACAACAGAACTACCGCCTTGGAACGGTCAGTAATGAATTACTGGGGGGCTTAAATCGATTTTACAGGCCCAACCTCACCCTCAGTTTCTGAGACTGCAGACAGGCATTACTATTTGTAATCTTAGTTGTTTCCAACTATGGTTTGAGGGCTGGATTTGGATTTTGATTGTTTCAGTTCCTGGTCTTTGCATACTTTTTACTTTTATGGTGACCTGCGGCAATAACAGTGTCCGATGTCTCAAAGTGCCTGGCCCTAGCCGTGGGAACCGCAGAGTTGTCAGATGTCTTGTAATAATCAAAAGATGTTTAATTTTCTCTAATGTGGTCCTACAGTAGCCTTGGAGGACAATTTATTCTCCGCAGGTGTCTTGTTTTAGCCTATATTGTCACAATAGTGACCAAACAGACGACCTGTTAGACGGCTAAATGACACCACATTCTTCTTTGTTCTATAGCATAACCTCTAAAGAGGTGTTGTAGTAGCTTTATCTGGCATCAGTATGGGCTCTGTGACAGTGTACGCTCAGATCTTTAGGCAATTTAGCTTTCATCTCTGGTTCTTAAATAGCTTGTAGCAATCTCCCAAGATAATTAATAGAGGTATTAGATGTTACCACTGCCACAAGTCTTATTTTATATTGCATATGCCTTTGAAAGATTTGCATGTGGCGTATGTATATCTCGTTGTATATACTGTTTCAAGTCGTTATCAACACTGCATAAAATCGCATCTCATTTCAGGTACCAAATCTGAAAAATTCTGTCACGTAAACAACATAGGCTAATGATGCCAATAAGTATACGTTGTAAATACTAATTAAAATGCATGATAATCCAGTGTGAGGAGAAAAATGATCAACTTCAAATGAGCTACAATAATCAGAGTAATTAGAAGACTCTTTGAGAGTAGAGATCATGCCAAGCTGCGAAAAGCAGACCCGATTGACTGAATCTGTTCGAGTGATGCAGAATTGCTCCACAGCCTTCAAGCAACCTAGAACACTTTAAGCACTCTGCTTTCAGTTCAAGTATTGGAGATCAACAGTTCAAAAGATAAAAGACAAAAGTCTAACTACAGCTTTACTTTGGCACCATTAAACAGTCACCCTAACTAACACTAATAACGACAGAACAATTGCGGTATCTTCGCTTATTTCTCTGTAAAATCATATATGGTGGGGCACCCACAGAAACGCATCTTCAAAACGATCCTAACCAGTAGCTTAACACATGTTTTTGATGAGTAAATAGAGATTTGTTTTAGAATTATAGTAAGTACTGCCCCTTAACACAGATGACTAATTACATTTACACTGTGGCCTTTCTAGGGTATCTTCATTTATATTTTAATCTATAAATTTATTTCTGTACACATAAAACGTAATCCTGAACTTGCTCATAATAGAGATTTTTCATTTCTGAAAACCATATACTATTTAATGAACAAGAGTGTTGCCTGCAAATGGAACTTGTAAATATAAACGAAACTAATTTACAAATGTATGGATGCATAATGGCTATCGCCTACTTCTATTTGTATTCTATTTACACAATTTCGGAACATTTTAAAGACTGCAGCTAATATTTTATTCTGGTAACGTATATTACATAGGTTGATTCATATGCAGTCCCATTTATATGTTTCGTTGCTCATGCATTTGCATATCCATCTATAAATGCCATTTTAAGAAATTATGTCTGTAAAATAGCATTAGATTTCTTGTAACAATTGTAAACAATTTCTGTATCGTAAATTACCCAATCTTATGGGGCTGAATGATTTCATTGAGAATGTTATTTGAAAAGTATATGAAAACTTCCTCGTTTCAGGACGTTACAGGGATAAACTGGTCAATTTTAAGTTAATCGTTCAAAGATTTATGTGGTAAAAACCTTGAGTTTATGGTCACGCCACATGAATAAGATAGTCACGTATATTTCTGCTTTTTTCGGCAAGCTTTAAGGGAAAAATAGCATTGTTTTTGGTCACCAAAGGTGTTTGAACTATACATATCTCCTGAGGATGCTACATACCAATTTTGGAGCTTGTCTCACGAATTGAACTTAATCGCCACGACCCGCTACACTAAAAATACGAGAAAAGTGTAAACAACAGCAGGGTTTGTTATGTCCATGTAAAAAAAACTGCACCACTTTCAGAGCTGGCATCCACCATAAATCGACATTGGGATGTCTATACAAGTTGAAAACACAATTGGAAATTTTCTACCAGATGGGTTGAAAAAGAATCTATTTCAGAGCCCTTTTCTGAGTTGGCCCCTAGACTAATAGTGCTTTTACCTTTGTACCATAGGCTTCAATGCACTAAGTCGAAAAAGGGGCTTAACTCAGTCAAAAATTCACTTTTTTTTCGAAAGTTAATCACGTCATCTACACCTTGGGCAATATCTTCCTGCAAAAAATCAAGATCCTAGCATCAGGGGTTCTCCAGATATTTTGTTCACAAGGTTCCATAGGCTAACAATGCACTAAGCTGAAAGAGGGGCATAACTCGATCATAAATACACATTTTTTTTTCCAAAAGTTAATCAGGTCATCTACATCTTAAGCAGTACCTTTCTGCAAAAAGTCATGCTCCTAGCATCAGGGGTTCTTGAGATATTTGTTCACAAGGTTCCATAGGCTTACACTAAGCTGAAAGAGGGGCATAACTCGGTCAAAAATTCACGATTTTTTTTTTCAAAAGTTAGTCAGGTCATCTACACCTTCAGCAATGTCTTCTGCAAAATTACATGATCCTAGCATCAGGGGTTCTTGAGATATTTTGTTCACAAGGTTCCATAGGCTTACAATGCACTAAGTCAAAAACAGGGGCATAACTTGGTCAAAAATTATGATTTTTTTTTTCAAAAGTTAATCAGGTCATCTACACCTTGGGCAATGTCTTCCTGCAAAATTGCATGATCCTAGCATCAGGGGTTGTTGAGATATTTTGTTCACAAGGTTCCATCGACTAAGTTGAAAAAGGGGCATAACTTTGTAAATACATGACCGGCGAAAAAAAGAAAAAATACCGGTCGGCTTATTTTTCATGTACATGCCACATATAAAATTTCAAGATCCTAGCATAAGCGGGTCTTGAGTTTCCCACCTGCCTAAAAGCGTTACGGACGGACGGACTGACGGATGGACGGGATCACGGACGGACGACAGGCCGCAACCAATATGCCCCCTCAACTTCTCTGAAGTTGGGGGCATAAAAACGGCGTAAAGCATCAAATTTTCGTACCAAGAAATGATGCATTTGGCGTCTTCTGGTAACATGCATTGAATATGCTTTGAGTTCTTATGGGAAGTTGATTTGCAATTTTCTTTCAAACAAACAAGTCATTGAGGTTCAGTTTAGTTTAAACATATTTTATTGCCTAAATAGCATAGCAAAGGGGTCGGGCTACAAGTTCTCACAACATTAGTTACAGCCCTTCAACAATAGAATACATATCAACATGGCAGGTAATTTTCTAATGACAGAACTATAATAACAATGCAAACTATGCTACCGAGGAGCTCCAAAACGCCATCTATATATATGCTTCCAACTTCGACTACAGCCCCGCTCCGACAGCCGTAACAGAGAAAACCGCAAAATACAAACATCGTTATCATAGTAACAAATTTAAATGAACACAAGACAACATTTTGTCGGAACCATGCAGTAGTCGATAACTACAAGGTAAAACGCACACCTACTATTACCGTCTTTAAGCCACTCAGCAGACAAGTGATTACATTATTAAAATTAATATCTGTGAAAATCAACTAATTAAGAAGAAGAAAAAAAAAATAAACAAACAAAAAACAAACAAAAACAAAGACAGTACAATGTGTGTGCTGCGAACACCTGAGTGGGATTCGTATCCTGCTATAGCTGGATGTAGAGGAAGCATTTTTCGATATCATAACACAACGATAGATCAGGAAAACCTTCTAGACTCCTTGATATAGCGATGGACGGCCTGAAAAAGAAGAAAATTACTATCATTAGACAATGAAGGCTTGCCATTCAATATATATTCAAGACTTAAGGGATGAAATTCCCTTGTTTCTCTAAACAGACGTATTCTTGCTGCTGTATAGTTTTCACATTCGAAGAAAAAATGTGATGCATTTTCAATATTGTTACCACATGAGCAATATTTATTTAAACTCAGATGATTTTGAAACAAGTCGGATTGTAGGTCGCTGCAACTGTTTCTTATTCTGGCATGAATTATGGACCATTTGCGATTGCCTTTCAGAAAGTAATCAGGTACCTTACTGGGTGATAAACATTTACTTTTTAAAGATCTACGAAAGGAAGCAAAAGAATCTAGTTGTTTCATAGAGGCATCCAAATTGTTCCAGAGTGTAACACCAGAGGGTATGCAAGATCTTGAAAATATTTCTGTCCGTGCATAAATACTAGAAACATTATTGCGATTTCTTAAAGGATAATTTGAAACTTCACGAACAAAAGGGGGGGGTGAGGTCCGAAACGTAATCAGGAACAAGATTATTAGTACACTTATACATAAAACAAAGCTTCTGAAATTGCCTTCTGTCACTTAATGACACCCAGCCGCATTCTTTGTATAAGTTTACAAGAGATGTAGATCTGGTAAGACCAGTAACAATGCGAGCCGCCTCATTTTTGGAGCTTTTCAAGAGCATTTCTATTTTGAAGAGAGGTACCGTCCCATAAGATAGAATATTCTAAAATTGGCCTGATATAGGACATATACATTTGGTTTAGTGCCTGTCTAGTAAAAGAATACTTTAATTTTCTCATTATTCCCAATATCTTATACGCAGACTTAATAATGTTTTCGATGTGCACATGCCATTGTCCATTATTCTCAAGAGTTACACCTAGATGTTTATGCGATTCGACAAATTTAACAGCTGTATCATTAAAAATAAGTTTTGGATTATCAATATTATGTCTAAGAGTAAACAAAATTGCTTCTGTTTTATTCGGATTAAAGGCCACCAACCATGATGATGCCCATGCATGTATAACAGCTAAATCATGATTTGTAATTCCCTCAATATCCTCAATACGACTGGCAGAGAAGAAGAGGGAGCTATCATCGGCAAATAACGAGTCAAACTTAAAAGATTTTCTGAAATGTCATTAACATATACAAGAAATAATAGCGGCCCTAAAACAGACCCTTGTGGAACACCGGCTCCAACTGTAGTCTCATCAGAGGCAGAAGAATTTATTAACACCCTTTGCTTTCTTGAGGAAAGGTAATTTGAAATCCAGCCTAACATTTTCCCCTTAATACCATTTTGCCTTAATTTAAATAATAAACCCCTATGCCAAACTCGATCAAAGGCTTTTGAAATATCGCAATATACCATGCAAGAAAATTGTTTCTCATCAAAAGATTGACAAATATGATGACAAATATCGATTAGTTGCAAAGTTGTGGAGTGACCAGGTAAAAATCCAGACTGATACTTATATATCAAATTATCACTATATAAATGATTATAAATATGTTTAAAAATTACCCTTTCAAAAATTTTCCCTACATTACTTAATAGAGATACGGGGCGATAATTAGCCGGTATTGTTCTTTCTCCCTTTTTATAAATTGGCACTACTTGTGAATGTTTCCATGGGTCCGGAAAAATGCCCTCTTGAATTGACCTGTTATATATAATACTTAAAGGTTTACTTACTGAGGCTGAAGTGTATTTTAACATTCTATTACTAATCATATCTGGTCCTGATGCTTTATTTACATTTAATATATCTATAATGTCTTTCACCTCACTCTCCGTAATATTAATGTTTTCTAGATACTGATTCGTTTTTTCGACAAAGGGAGGTAAAACAGCATGGGAGTCATCTACAGTTGACACAGAAGTAAAATATGAATTTAAACAGTCAGCTTTTTCTTTATCAGTTGTATAATGAACAGTGTCTCCAGACTCTAAAAGTTTTGTTAAGGGGGGTATTGAGGAAGTTGAATCTTTATTTTTTACAAAATGACGAATAATTTTCCAGTAATCTTTTCTGCTATTAGTAAATGAATCAAGAAGTGATATTTCTAGATTATTAAAGAAACGTTCTTTTGCATGTTTCTTAAGGTTGTTTACTTTGTTTCGAATGATTTTATAACTGAGCCAGTCAGAATGATTTGAAGAATAAATAGCTTTTTTTCTTTGACGGTCACGTTTTCTGGACAACTTGCGGATTTCGGAATCGTACCAAGGTTTATCGTAGGGACGAATAGTTACTTCTTTATGGGGAATAGTACTTTTTATAAATTCTTTAAAAACTGTCATAAATAATAAACAAACAGTTCCTTCATATAGACAGTTCCAATTAAACATAGAAATCTTATCGTTGAGTTCAGTAAAATTTGCTCTCTTATAAAGCCATACAGTTCTTTTGAATGCACTTGATATGGCATAATCGTGCGGAATGAACAAATACGTAGCCTTATGATCAGATATTTCCGGAGGATTACATATGGTCCCCGCATTATACACAACACAATCATCCGCAACAATGATCGGATCTAATAATGCCCGACCACGAGTCGGATCAGCAATAACATTTTGCAACGAATTAATTACTAAGATATCTTGCAAGTTATGAAAGGACACATTTAATAAATCTTCATTTAGGTCTCCGACAATTATAATGTTACGGGTTATCTCCATCGCTTTTTCGATATTAAGATCGAGAGAGCCAAAAAAGACAGAATCTGAAGTTTTAGGGCTGTAGAATATACCTATTAAATATGTCTGTTTATTAATACGAGTCTCTAGCCAAATGTTTTCATCCCAATATTTTTCGAGGTCATTCCTACGTTTATGAGTCAGACTAGTGGATACATATGCCAAAATTCCACCACTGTGGTTAGTTCTGTCCTTACGGTAAGGAAAATCGTATTTATTACTTAAAACAATCTCTTCATTTGGAAAGCTATTGTCCAGATGCGTTTCAGTAAAGCATAAAATATCAAAATCGCAAAAAGTATTGATAATATAGTCGAGCTTGTTTCTAATGCTTCTAATATTACCGTGTAATATAGAAACACAGTGCTCAGAATTTACAGGGCCAGGATTTTCCTCAATATCTCCAGACAGGAGAACAAGTAAAGAGATAATAACAGCTGTTTCTAAGTTATACACTGAAGAGTGCAAGAAATTACAGGTCAGATATATGCATTTCCTAATATTTTTGAGAAGTAAAAGAAATAGATAGAAGCGGAAAGTTAACTTACCAATAGTTTTCCTGGTAAATATCCCATACGCCTTGGTATAGAACAGACCAACTGACATTCTCCATGATGTAATGTCGTTACCCATCTGGATATAATGTTGGAGTGCAAGACCACATAGCTGAGGATGTCAATCGGTCACAATTTAAGAAAGTGAATGATCTATAGAACAGGAGAAGCCCGCCGACAGAGGAGTTTGCAGCACACACAAAAATAGATTCAAATAGAAATGTAACATATATACAAATAAAAGCATCGCAAACGACTGCGTGATACCCCGCCACTGAAAGCCTTTTTCACACCCCCATTTTTCCAGATTTATTTTTTCTCTGTATGACTCCAGGGCGGGAGCAGCCTAACCCCACTGAACACAGAGAAAAGTCTTTGTTATGACAGGACACTTCATTACTCTGATCACTTACAATAAGCTTCCGATAAATCACATACCACTCTACTCAAATACAATTTTAGTGATTTTAAACTGGTGACCACGGGGCAGGGGCAAATAAACCATAAAGGATCAAATTTTAATCATCGTCAGCTTTTATTACTTCTATCATCAGATGTAAATTTCTGAAAATCTGTTTCAGATCAATATATTATATAGATTTTATCATCATTTTATGCATGTATATAGCCCGGGGGCAGGGGGGAGGTAACTCCCATGGGGTAAATATGAGCATCACTGGAGGCTTTCATCACTCTGATCATTTGCTGTAAGTTTCAGAAAAATTGCTTCGAACTCTGATTTTATATGGAATTTTTCATTATTTTATACATGTATATAGCCCAAGGGCAGGGGCAGATAACCCCTAATGATAAAATTTCTGTCCTCATACAAAGCTTTTGTTACTTTAATCATGTTTGTGAAGTTTCATCATGATACTCCTAGTAGTTAAGGAACTAGAAGCTAGAAACCATTTTTGTACATTGACAAGTGCCATAACTCTGTCAGAAATTATCGAAATTTGCCCATTAACAATCCCAAGCAAGACATTCTTGGTACAAATGCATATGCGAAATCAGAAGGAAATCCGTTGAAAAATACTTGTTATCGAACGGAAACGAAGTGCAGACGGACGGACGGACAGATGGACGGACGTACGTACTACGAACGGACGGACGAACACACGGACGGCCAACGTGAAAACATAATACCCCAACACTAACGTGTGGCGGGGTATAAAAAGGAAACAAAGAACACATAAATGTCTTGCTGAACAAGGCATTGGGGGAAATCATGGTGGTGGTGGTTCTTTAGAGTGTAACATATACAATCTAAAATTTAAATCGGGAAGCGAGGTTCCTTTTAAGTGCACACAAAAGTGAGAAGCCAAACAACAGTTTTCCGAAAACTCAAAGTGAAAACGTTCAATACCAGGTAAGATGGAGAAACATTTAATTCTCTATATTTTAATTAAAAGGGAGATAATTTGAGACATGCAGCATTTCTAACTATGGTTGAAGAAGTTTGGTGGGTGGGTTCAGTTTCGATGACGATGTGGTATTACTCAAAGACATTAGCGCTAGACTTTCGTGAAGTGCAAAATGCTATTTGTCATGTGCAAAGCGAGTTTTGATTGGAACTGCTGAATTTGAATTAAGGACCTTAACTCCATTATTAGTGACTGCAAAACAATTTGTGTTTGTGTTTTGCACAGCTAGACGTTTGCCCAAAATGGCATTATTTATATTCAAATGCAGCCATTTACACGAGACCCAGTATTCAAAAGCAAAAACTGTATACTTTCTATTGCCTCTGAGTGTACCATAGACAGTTTGATAGTTATAGAAAGGCATGATATCATTTAAAATACCAAGGGACATAATTCTATCAAAAAGTAGATGGAGTTATTATTCTTGTTCACAGCAGATCATCTGTAGCTGCTCTAGATTTTTACCCAAAATTTGTAAAAAAAAATTCTATGGCTTAAAAGTTATAGAGTGGACACGATTTGTGTACAGAAAATTTCAAAGCGACATTATTTCGTAAACAGAAGTAGGTGTAATTATGGATTTTATTCTTTGCATATTGTCTGATGATGCTTTTGTACCAAGATTTGTGAAAATATCTTCAATAGTTTTGAAGTTATAGAGCAGAAACGTTATATATAAAGACAAATACAAAGGGATAAAATTCCGTAAATACTAAAGGTGGGAGTTTTTATTTTCTGCAAATAATCTGATGATGCTTAAATATGCATAATGCCAACTCAATTTTCTACTTCTGATTTAGCGCAATTTGATTGGTCAAGAGCGTACAGAAAACGGCGTTTATACTTCTATGAATCCACTGAATCGGAAATCGGGACCTACCGTGGAGACGGAAAACACCAGAACCTAATGAAATGAAATGAAATCGGGACCTACTTGGACTATTTTCTTTGCGGCAGTTTCAAAAATACTCGGTATAGCTCACATTTCTAAGATAAAATGTGACCGAGTTGGAATTACAAGAAATAAATTTAATGTTTGTGGATTTTATGGATATGTAAACGCCGGAGAATCACTCACAAACTTAACATAAAGCCCTTCGCTTTATTCAGTTTGTGAGTGATTTGCCGGCGTTTACACATCGATAAAATCCACAAAAATAAAATTCATTCGTATAATAAAATATCTCTTCGACGGTTTCAAAGTTATAGAGCTTTAACGATCTCCAAATATTTAAGTTGCAAAGCGGCGGAAATTCGTTACAAATTTAGGTGAAGTTGTGCTTCTTGTTTTCTGCTCATCATCTGATTTTGCTTCATATTTGTACCAAAGTTTATGAAAATATCTTGTTGGTTTTAAAACTATACAACGGAGAGGTACGATTCCGTAAAAAATTATAGATGGAACGAGTTATGACTTGTTTTCGTCCTATAATTGATGATGCTTTATATTTGTACAAAGTTCAAGATAATATCTCTGACAGCTTTGGTGTTACTAGCCGGACGATTTTTCTTTTTTATTACAGAACCAGTTGCGTCGAAATATAGAAAATCATCCGCCCAGTCTGATCAGAGTCTTCACTGTCCGCATGGAGGTAGCTTAGACCCTCAGCTACTCTTTGAGCACTTAACAAAGAGTCTGGTCGATGTTGGCGAAAGCCCAGGCTGATCTGAGTCTTCGCTGGACGCACAACCACTTTGCTGATTTTGTCGTGTCGCGGCTCATATTACATCGTTTCCTCCCGTGAAACTGACAGAACAGCAGTAACAAAGGGCGAGGGTTGGTCGACCTATAACCGGCTAAGCCTCCCCCTCCCCACCCCAACCACACCCAGTAATTTCAGTACTGGTCGTCCCAGGGCGGCAGTTCTGTTTTGGTTCTTCTTGATTGTTTTGTTTTATTTGTTTTTAGTTGCTATGTCTGTTATTGATATCGTTTGTGATGTTCAGGCTAGCCCGTTGACCACCTACATGGGAAATGGCTGTTCACATGGCTGCTGCTGGTGTTGTCTTTAGTGGTGGCTAATCTTGTGTTGTCTCTTTCCCACATGGTGTCTCGGGTTGGATCTGGGACTGAATTGTGTCAGTTCCTAAGAATTTACCTCCTTACTTTAGCCATTTTAAGTTGCTCTTCAGTATACATTGATACACTGAATGCGTCCAAGAGAGTTGATTGAACATATCCTTTAACGTGTAAACTGGAAAAGTCAGAGCATGCTTTATCATAATCATTTCACTAACCTGGCACATGCTCGGAAGCAGCCAATCAGTGTGCTTTATTTTGAGTTTGAGAATGTTCTCTAGTTTTATAACCTCGGGGCAGGGTTATTGAGGACAACATTATTGAGCAGCATTCTTTAATCCATTAATGCCCAGTGGACTCTTCTATCTGTAAACATTGGATGAGTTTATTTGTCATTTAAGGGGTGTCAGGTTTAGTTTATTTTTAGAATTTTAGTTTTATTTTGAGAAAAAAATACCCATTGGTCTTCTGCAAAAAGTGTAGACCCCGATTAGACGCCGCATTTTGCGGCGTCTGATCTGGGTCTGCACTGTTTGCCTATGTTTTATTTTTGCGATGCTATGCCTTGATGGGTTAGTACTTCCCGTGACTGATAAAATGTCATATTCCCAAATACTAACTCAACCACATTCATCAGAAACACTTTCAGACAACAATTCATTCGATTGCTTTGATGACATAGCATGTTGATTGATTGATTGATTGATTGATTGATTGATTGTTCTGGTTTTACAGCCCTTTGAGACAGTATTTCAGTCTATATTATCGGGCCGTCTCCCAGAGAGAGGGCGAATGAGGAGAAATGATAGACGAGAGAAAAAATGTCCAAACAAACCCCACCCGCACCTACTGCAAGCACAGTTGGCCCTTGCCCTGCAGTGTCAGTAGGTCGCCCCGGCACTGTAAGTTATAAACAGCACCATCGCATGTTGAACGTTTTGCCTTTCTTTTTCTCGCAGTTGTGGCTTGTGTTTGACATTTTCAAGGTGTTAAATCTTTCCTTTTTCAATTTGAATGTTTATTTTCATCTTCCTTCCTTTTCTTGGTTTTACGCTTTATAGTTGCCTTAAAATTTGCACATCCTTGAGTTTTGCAATGTGATTAAGCTGTGAAATAATTTGAGACATTTGAATACGATTTCGAACATAAATAATGGTGAACGAGACGGTAGGACTTGTTTCATGTGGGATGAAAAAAAAAAAGCCACGAAATAATTCTGAGAAACTGTGTCAGTTTGATCAGATATAATGGCTCCATTCTTTCTCCGACAGAATGAAATTTAAAGTCTCCATAGTCCTATCAGTGGTAAAACTCGTCAAAGCACAACACCTTCTAAAATTGGTACAGTCTTCAGAATTGATGATAATATGTCGGTTGTTGTGCTTTTTATATCATATAGCTGGCAAAAAAGGATGAATAAGGTATTTTGAAAAAAATGACAAGTCTTTCCGTATAAATACGGTTTTCGTTTCTGGTTCCCCATTGGGCAATGTACTCACACAACAGCGAAACAAGAAATGAGATCCTTTCCTTACATTGTATTTTTATCTTCTGTACCTTGTACCGCTTGTACCTTGTATTTTTATCATGTAATGAAACTCGTGAAATCGAAAGTTGCCAACTAAAATGACCTAGATATTTTTCAAATCGTTTTTATGAGAAACTCAAGGACATTTTAATTTTTCAAAGCCGACCAATTACGATCTTATACAATGAAGAAACTGTAGTAAGAAGCTTGCAGTGATACTTCATGATAAAATAGTTCATGTTGATAGAGCAATGGGGCCTTTAATTCTCCTTCAACGTTGTGTTGAATTTTGTTCTCATTCTGAAAAAATGGAAATTAGCGGTGGAGCCACGGACTTGTTGTTGGAGGAAAAGAATTTTTGCAAAATTTAAAGACCAGGACCCAGTTGTTCAAAGCATCGTTAGCCTAACGAGCTCGTTAAGAGGTCAACTCCTTAAGTGTTGTTAAGTGTTTAACGACTTTATAATCAAATACACTGATATTTTTGTTGAAAATATGTGAGAAGCTTTTGCACTGCAAAAGCTTCTCACATTTTTTCAACAAAAATAATTGCGTATTTGAGATATTAACATTTGAAATTTTAATGTCTCGTTAACTAATGACATCGTTAGCTTTGAACAACTGGGCCCTGGTCCAGAGGTTATAAAATTTGAGTACATACTCAAACTCAAAATAAAGCACACTGATTTGCTGCTTCCGAGCACCTGCTCGGAAGCAGCCAATCAGTGTGCTTTATTTTGAGTTTGAGATTATTCTCAAGTTTATAACCTCGAACCCAAGTGTTGGTTTAATTGATCAGATCTAGCACACTTCAGCAAAAGTTAAACAGCTGAATCCAGATGGCCTCCAGATGATGGGACATATAAATAAAACTTTACGAAATACGAGTTTCTGAAATTGCGTTCTACTACTTCCCAGTAGAGCAAATTATGTGATATTTGTTAATATATCGGTCCACATGATAAAATGCAGTGCAGCAAATGGTCCCCACTCACATTTCTGGGCCTCCAGATGATAGAACATAAAAATCAAAGTTTGCGATCTACGGGTTTCTGAAACTGCGTTCTGCTACTTTCCATTTGAACAAAACATCGCTTCTCGGCCTTTTTGCTAAGATCAAAGTGCAGTATTCTGTTCATTATCTACGATGCTGGGGACTGTGGCAGACAGTAAATAGAGAATACCATGCATGTTAGTGTCTTTTGATATCAAGTTTATCAGGCGAGACCAGAAACAGCGTAGGAATGGCGAGGCTCGCATAATGCTATATTATGCATGCATCGACACTGGAAATTATGCATGCAACGTCACTGGAAATTATGCATGCATCGACACTGAAAATTATGCATGCAACGACACTGGAAATAGTTTACACTGAAATGAAGATGGACAAACTCTTTTCTGATTCGCCAAAACAATATTAGCCGCGACAGGAGAAAACCAACAAAGTGGCATGTGCGTGCATTGCATCTAAGATCAGCCTGGGCATCCGCGGCTCATGTGTTTATTTAATCTGCTGATATGCTGACCCATGAGTTCAAGGTCTAGTCACAAACACTTATCAATATACGTACGGTTGCTTAATATGAATTCAAGTATGTCAGACATGACAAAACGATTTTCCCAGTTACATTGACTATGAATTTTTATACAGTTATTAACCATGGGCGATATAGAAACGATTACCGCAGTTTATACCCGTCTATTTGCAGGAATTAAGGAGACAGAAATCCACGTCTAAAGGAGACTCTGCAGCTTCGCTGACACTCACAGAAGACCACCAGATGCACTCTGTGTTTCATTATACGAATACCTGACCTTTCCAGAGCTCCCTTTTATTGGCTTGCGCTCTCGGGCGCAAGCCAGTATTCAAGAGGTTTAGTGATACCGAGTTATTTTCGGAAGAAACGATACGTCACGCTTAGTCAGAAAATACCAGGAGAATGTGTACTGCAACGATTCGTTCTAAACTTTTAAAAGGCCGCAATTAAGCCAAAGAGATCGGAAAGTTCGTTCCGGTTTGAGACAGCATTTCCACAGTGAGCATTTCTTCATTATTTTCTTCACAGACATAACAAACAAAGACCTCGTCCGATTTTGTCTATTTTCATCCATATCCGATTTTCCTCATCTGCTAAAAATAACAGATGGAAACTTTATTCTATTTTGATAGTACATGTACTTTATTTAATATTTCCGTGAAAAAGCACGTTTTCTTTTACAGGTGCTTTGAACTTGGCCACATTTCTTTTGCTTTATATAAACTGATTGCATAAAAAATGAAACTCTGAATGCAATGCAAAGTATTTGGCTTTGCATCCTAAGAAATATACCCAAACTTGTGTAAGAAACAGTGTTTATTATATAGCTTAGCGCCAAGCATTAGCTTTTCCAAAAAATCATGCGGCGTCGCTAAAAAAAGCCTCAGGGCATCGCATAATCTGACTAGTCAGAGCAGCCGGCGCACTGTCCAGCGCCGATGCATTCGTTGGATCTGATCAGTCTTTTTCGGCATATATATATTCTTCATCTTTCATGCTGAGGCTAGACTGATCAGACTGCGTTTATGCCGGAGTGGGCTGATCTGTGTATCAGTGTAAAATCTGAAAGAGCAGCCGGGCCGGGTAGCGCAATCGGTAGGGCACCTGACTCGTAAGTCAGAGGTCCTGGGTTCGAATCCCGGTCTGGCCACATACTTTCGTTTCTCCTTCCGCTGATTCAAGAAGGGCAGTTGTCACTTACTGGCGAAAGTATGTGCACTTAGTACTGGTTAACCGCTTAGGAGGTCTAAGCCTGCCCAGGAATAGTGTGGTTAGGTTAACTGACCGTCCCGACATGACCTTAGTTGTTTACCGTGGACGTTAAGCATCAAATCAACCAACCAACCAAAATCTGAAAGAGCACAGTTCAAATTTATTGTTAAAATTTAGATACAAGCGCTTTTGACGATTTTCTTCCCTTATCACATTTACTGAAAAAAATGTATCCCATGTATCTGTGTGTGTGGCTTGTATGTACAACGGACCGTGTTATGTATGTAGAAGTCGGTAATATCGGTGAGTAATCAACGCATACGCATTGCAACAGGCATTTCCAGGGCACAAAGCGATATAGTATGTACACATTTTTAGCATCTGATAAATTTCCTGTTGGCCATCAACATGTTCATGAATAGCATGAACTGGAAGCCTCTTACAATGAAACAGGTACAGAAAAAGGGGACAATTCAGAATTGTTAAAATTTGAAACTGTTAGGGATTCATTGACAGCTTTATGACAATGGAGGGGGTGGTTGGATGGTGCGATGATGCTGGGTATAACTTCCAGTGCCGGGGCGTCCTGCTGATTTGGATTATAGTGGGTGCGTGGGGGTTATGTGGACATTTTTATTGCTTTTATAACACACTCTGTAATGTTGCCTCCTTACTTCATCTATACAAATGTACAATGAAATATTTACACTCTTCGACGATCTCCTTAGATGAACCTATACTGGGCTGACGTTTTTCATACATCCACGAACAACACACATCATCAGTCATGCAATCTTACGCGTAAGCAACGTCACGGATACTTCATATAGATGATTGGCCGACGTAACGCTTGATGTATGTCATGTCATAGTGACGGCTGCTATACTTCATTACCAAACACGTTGGTTAAAGGCCCCATTGCTCTATCAACATGAAATATTTTATCGTGAAGTATCGCTGCAAGCTTCTTACTACAGTTTCTTCATTGTATATGATCGTAATTGGCCAGCTTTGAAAAATTAAAACGTCCTTGAGTATCTCATAAAAACGATTTGAAAAATATCTAGGTCATTTTAGTTGGCAACTAAAATGACCTACTTTCGATTTCACAAGTTTCATTACATGATAAAAATGCAAGACACAAGCGGTAACAATACAAGGTACAGAAGATAAAAATACAATGTACAGTCTTTCAATAAATGATAAAAATACAATGTAAGGAAAGGATCTCATTTCTTGCCTCGCTGTTGTGTGAGTACATTGCCCAACGGGGAACCAGTAACGAAAACCTTATTTATACGGAAAGACTTGTCATTTTTTTTCAAAATACCTTATTCCCCCCCTTTTTTGCCAGTTATATGACACAAAAAGCACAACAACCGACATATTATCATCAATTCTGAAGACTGTACCAATTTTATAAGGTTTTGTGCTTTGACGATTTTTACCACTGATAGGACTATGGATACTTTAATAACTATTTTTCGTCCTTTGCTTGGCGTTAAATTAGTTAGAACTTAATGAATGAGTAACAAAATTGATGTAAAAACATAGCATAAATATAAAAGATAAATTTCACTTGTCGGGAGTTCATGGAAATACGAACGCAATGGGTTCCGTGCCCTATTGTTCCCAAATGGTGTAAAGCAAGTTATTGTCCCAAAAAACAGCAGCATGCATTTTCTTCTCAGAGTGTCAAAATTTTGTTCCAGTCACTGCCACTGATGTCACTTAAACCAAAAATAAACTTCAGTAAATATAAAGGAGGGGTGTCTATAAGGCTGTTTTCATGGCCACTACCGATTTTCTTTGAACTTTGTAAACTCAGACTACTTTGTGTTGGCTGTAATGTCATGCAATATTACATCATTTGGTGAAGGTTTCTTTGGTGTGTACAAGATGAAAGTGGGTGGGGTAATTCTGACCCGAAGAGGGTTCTGTTACAAAAATGCTAATATTTTTATTGCTACTTAGAACTGGAAGTCTACCATTTCATGACTCCTTATGTAATGCCAGATATAACAAATGAGTGTAATACTTTTGTGAAATTTCTGCATGCAGTGCGTTTATACTCACTTGTATGACATGCCTAAATTTTAGCCTTTTTTATTCTCCAACTTTACGCAAAACCACAACAGCTTTCTACACTCAAAGCTATTCCAACGATATTTTGCAGTTATACAGTATATTAGATTGTTGTTCCAAAATTATGCCGATAATTTTCTACAATGAATATTTTCTAAGTTATCTCCCCTTAAAACCGCTTCTTTTATTTATTTTTTTTTTTTCAAAAATTATAACTCGGATTTTATACCCCGCCACATGTTAGTGGCGGGATATTTATACCCTCGTCATGCGAAGTATGCCAGGGGGTATATAAATTTTGTCATTCCGTCTGTTCGTCCGTTCGCCCGTCCGTCCGTCCGTCAACTTAACGTCAAAGTTTTGCGTTAAACATTTTGTGAATGCTCATATTTCTTTAACCTTATATCAGATTCTCTTCATAT
Organism: Ctena decussata; assembly: GCA_963989385.1. Lineage (NCBI taxonomy): Eukaryota > Metazoa > Mollusca > Bivalvia > Lucinida > Lucinidae > Ctena > Ctena decussata. The sequence continues at coordinate 3,041,158 of OZ022511.1, read as the reverse complement.
TTACTTTGTTATATCTCTGTAGCTTTACCTTTGATCTGAAATATCAAGGCACCTGGGTCAGGCCCCTGGGAGGAGGTCAGGGGTCAATAATTATGACTCAGGCATTTTCATTATGTCAAAATTTTGTGTGAACCCTTTTCTGATTTTTCATATTTCTGTAACCACAGGTCAGATTCTTTTCATATTTGGTTCATGATATCTCTTGAGCATTACCTTTGATGTGAAGAGTCTTTGCCCCTGGTTCAGGCCCCTGGGTGGGGCCAAGGGACAATAATTACGACTTATGCCTTTTCATTAGGTCAATGTTTTGGGTTAAACCATTTTGATTGCATATATCTCTGTAAATGCATTGCAAATATCTTCCATATTGTATTCACATGATATCTCTATAGCATTATTTTTGGTAGGGACTTCAGGGTCAGCCTCATGGGTGGGGCCAGAGGTCAATAACTAGGACTCAGTCATTTGTATGTTTTGCTTGTTCAAACATATTTTAATGGAGAGTAGTGATGCATGACTAATTTTATTTTATTCTAGTTTACTTTACATGGATGCTGCTGCTGCCCTAAGGTCAAGGTCACAGACTTTGAATTTGTTCCATTTACATTCGCTTTTATTTTTTGTGTTAAAAGTTTCTTTCATTAGGCGGTGGCACTGGTCGGGGATATACGTGAGCACCTGCTCACTTGCTGTAGTTTGTTTTCTGCTGTTTGTATTTCTGTTCATCTGTTGTACGTACATTTGTCTGCCTGTCTGTTTGTCCGTATGTCAGTCTGTCTATTCGTGAGACTTCGTTTCCTTTCGATACCTTGAGTATTTTTAATGGATTTTCTTCAAACTTGGCAAGTGCACTTGTCTTGGGTCTTTACAAGCTGCAAAATACGTTACTTAGAGTATGTGTAATATGAAGAGACACTGGAAAGAACATGATACAATTCTGAGAAAATAAGCAAAGACATTTGACAGACGGCATTAGTTTTATTTTATTTTAAATATTACGAAGTCTCACGGATAGACAGACTGACATACGGACAAACAGACAGGCAGATCAATGAACGTACAACAGATGAACAGAAATACATACAGCAGAAAGCAAACAAGAGCATGTAAGAAGTGGGCTCCCGTGTACCCCCGACCAGTGCCGCCGTCAAATGAGAGCAACATTTTAACACAAAAGTTAAATGCAAATGTTAATGGAACAAATTCAAAGTCTGTGACCTTGACCTTAGGTCAGCAGCAGCATCCATGTAAACGGTAAACTACTACAAAATAGAATTAGTCATGCATCACTAGTCTCCATTTAAATATTTCAGAACAAGCAAAAAATATAAAAAATGGCTGAATCGTAGTTATTGACCCCTGGCCCCACCCATGAGCCTGACTCTGAAGTCCCTATCAAAAGCAGTGCTATAGAGATATCATGAATAAAATATGGAAGATATCTGCAATGCATTTAGAGAGATACATGCAATTAAAAAAGGTATAACCCAAAACTTCGACATAATGAAAAGGCAAAAGTCCTAATTATTGACCCTTGGTCCCACCCAGGGGGCTGACCCAGGGGCAAAGACTCTTCACATCAAAGGTAATGTTCATGAGATATCATGAACCAAATATGAAAAGAATCTGACCTGTGGTTACAGAAATATGAACAATTAAAAAAGGTTTAACACAAAACTTTGACATAAGTCATGATTATTGACCCGTGACCTCCTCCCAGGGGCCTGACCTAGGTGCCTTGATATTTCAGATCAAAGGTAAAGCTATAGAGATATAACAAAGTAAATATGAATAGAATCTGATATTAGGTTAAAGTAATATGAGCATTCACAAAAGGTTTTTTACGGAAAACTTTGACGTAAAGTTGACGGACGGACGGGCGAACGGACGAACAGACGGAATGACAAAACTATATACCCCCTGACATAATTCGCATGATGAGGGTATAAATATCCCGCCACTAACATGTGGCGGGGTATAAAATCTGAGTTATAATTTTGAAAAAATAAATAAATAAAAGAAGCGGTTTTAAGGGGAGATAACTCAAAAAATATTCATTGTAGAAAATTATCGGCATAATTTTGGAACAACAATCTAATATACTGTATAACTGCAAAATATCGTTGGAATAGCTTTGAGTGTAAAAAGCTGTTGTGGTTTTGCGTAAAGTTGGAGAATAAAAAAGGCTAAAATTTAGGTATGTCATACAAGTGAGTATAAACGCACTACATGCAGAAATTTCACAAAAGTATTATAATCATTTGTTATATCTGGCATTACATAAGGAGTCATGAAATGGTAGACTTCCAGTTCTAAGTAGCAATAAAAATATTAGCATTTTCGTAACAGAACCCTCATCGGGTCAGATTTACCCCACCCACTTTCATCTTGTACACACCAAAGAAACCTGCACCAAATGATTTAATATTGCATGACATTACAGCCAACACATAGTAGTCTGAGTTTACAAAGTTCAAAGAAAATCGGTAGTGGCCATGGAAACAGCCTTATAGACACCCCTCCTTTATTGTCTTCTTATGATGCCAAGTTCAGATGTGCCAAGATTCCATAGACATGGGTTTGAAACAGTCTTTCCTAAAATTTTGATTAACACTAAATGTGACTCAACAGCCGTGAAGAAAAGACTTGAAAAAGGTCCATATAGTTATTTTCCTTGAGACATGCCTAAAACGGCCTGCCAAAACGTTGGAAACTTTGTGTGTGTGTGTATGTGTGTGTGTGTGTGTGTGTGTGTGTGTGTGTGTGTGTGTTTAAATATTTCTTCAATTTGTTTTTTCAAATAAATTCTACACTTGTTTTTACCTTACACCCGTGGAAAATGCCACCATTCAATAAGTTAGAAATTAAATACAGAAAGTGCACTAACAATCGGGTTCACTTCAATAACAACTCATGAAAATTTCAGTCTTAGCTATGCAAGCCTTCCTTTTAAAAGGAAATTTTATAGTGTTTAGGATTCGATGCACTCTGAAAAAAAAAAACAGTATTCAAAACACTACAGTAGTAACTTGAATTTGACTTTAAATTTAAGGCATTTCAATGACGTCACAAATATTGACTTCATTGCATGTTGGCCTAATTAATGAACTGATATTGGTTTCTTCCATTCGGCTTCCTGCAGTGATATTATGAGTAAGAAGTCTGAAATTTAAGCAAGATTTAAATAAAAAGCGGAAAAAAGTTAAAACCCAGCCTACGTTCGTAATTGATAGTAATAGAGTTCAGACTGTTTTCAGGTGACAGAAATCTATGCCGAACTTATTTTTTATGCTGAAATATTGTTGTCACGCGCGAAATATGGAAGATCAAGTTTATATCGCCTACGTTGAGAGATTGATTACATACTTCAGGGCCAAGAACAAGAAATGGGATAGAATCCCACGCAGTCTGGTAAGATATGTTGGGCAGACTTCTTGTCTCGGCCACTCATCTCGTCTCCAGGTCAAACGGCACAAAAAATAGACTACAGCAAACAAGTTACATGTACGACTTTCTCCGTCATTTTCCCGATAAACACAGCCGCGAGACAGGTAATCCGATGTGAAAAGTGAACTTTCCTGTTAAAAGTTGATGCTAAATTTTATATGGATACGGATTGGAAACTTATGTTTGCCTTCAAAACATTTAAATCAAACTGTTTTTATCTTAAAGTCATTCATGCTGTCTTAAACAGCTTTCTTTTCTCTGTAACATGTGTGCATTTCATTTAGATATTTGATGATTTAATTGCTTCAATCGAACTCATAGTGGCGACTTTCAAGTCTAGCTACCAATTTCTATCGTTTTACGGATGCTTTGGAGATAAACAATTAAATCAATGAGCTTCACAATTATTTTCAATATCAACACATTTACGAATCACATTGTCATTCATACGTCTCTGTATTAACAATATTGCAGCCTTTCTAATGATAAATAACAAAATTTTATCATATGACGTCGCATCTGAGAGTGTAATAAAGCCATGCATTAAAAACGATAATCCACTAGTGGATTAGATATGCAAATTACGTCGTAACGTTATACGTTGACGTCCCTAAAAACGTCGCGTTTTCTAATATGGAAATTGTGACGGTTAAGTGCAAAATTTGCTAATAAAATGCAATTTTAATGTCATGTGATAAATAGAATCTTGCATTCGCGCTCCTCTATTATTGAATTTATTAAACTCGTTGGTGAAAACGATAAGATGCTCGGCAGAGCCTCGCATCTTATCTTTTCCCCCAACTCGTTTAATAAATTCAATAATACATGAGCACTCATGTAAGATCCTCTATATAACAGGGAAAGAATTTGCCACTGAGAGGCAATGGCAAAATGTAAATGACAGAGTTGCTTCCCCTTAAAATGTACCCATTTACCTTAATAGTTTGCAAAACATTCAGCCTTTTTACGATGGCCTTGATTAAATGTATGGTGATATGGGCCATACGTTTTTATGACACATATCAACAAACCTAAGCTATGTCCACATATGTGGGCAGAAAAGAAAACCATACCACAGCTCTGATACTAGTATAGTAGCTTGTATGAGTGTACTTGAAAAGAAAGTAAGTCATGTGCTACTTTTGTTTGTCTGCACTATTTGTGCATGTGCCATAGTCTATTATGACATGCACCTACATAAAAACTTATGAAATAACACACCTGAGCTTCCCACATATACGTAGGATGGACGGATGGATGAATGACTTGCTATTTTACGTTCTTTTCAACAGTCTTTCAATTATTTCAGAACGATGACAGGATGATAATGAACGGCTGTATGCAATGAACTAAGCTTACTTTTGAACAGATTTCCATCTCCAGTAGAATTCGAACAGGGACTGCTAGCTTGGCAGGCCAGCGCTTAACACACTGAGCTAACAGGGCTAATGCATTACAAGGTAAAGTCAATGTATTCAGTTGTGCTAAAAATAAAGACTATTGTCAGCCTGTGTATCCACCAAGCTTGAGCAAAACTATCAATTTTGCATCAACGATCTGTGGATCTTACAGGAACACGAAGACCCTGATCTGAAATACGCAGGCTGAAGTCTTGGCATATAATATCTTTCCAATTGCAACGCTCATTTAGCTAAGGACTTTATTATTTATCCCGAATTTAAATCACAGGGTCGCGGATTCGAGTCCTTCTGTCCGAAACTAAATGGCGCTTCATTGCACAGAGCTTTCATAATTACGCTGCTACTGACTGAAATGCTGTTGAAACGGACGTAAAGTCGCAACTCATTAGTTTTATTGAAAAGTGTGTTTTAAAAACTTGAGGCATCATGTAGAATGAATAAGGAAGGTCGCATGATTCTTTCATCCGCACGGCTAAAATCATCAGCACAGTTAATTGTTTATAAGAGCCGCGACACGAGAAAACCAACAATGTGGTTGTGCGCAAAGCGCAGACTCAGATCAGCCTGGGCATCCGCCCAGTTTGATCAGACTCTTCGCTAAGCGCTTAAATGGTAGCTAAGGGTCTAACCTACCTCCATGCGGACAGCGAATACTCAGATCAGACTGGGCGGATGCCCAGGCTGATCTGAGTCTGCGCTGGACGCACAACCACTTTGTTGGTTTTCTCGTGTCGCGGCTCATTATCCTCCTACCGTATTTGTAGCGGCATTGGCACACACACACTTATTCTGAGGTACAGTATTTGAGTAACTTTCACTTTGATATAGGTCGAATATTACATAATATACTCATGATAACTTGCTATCATTTCACTATCTTATACAGCAAGGTTAATTGTCTCTTCTTCAGTTGTGATATTTCCATGATTCAGGTATAGGGTATGAAATATGTTTATTTGTCTGTCTGATTCCCTTTTTCTCTCAATCTTTGTCTGCATCCCTTTGTCTATTTTCTTTCATTTTCTGTCGGCATGATCGGGTCAATCGATGATTCTGAGTAACTTTCAGTGCCGGGTTGTCCTACTATTTGAATGATAGTAGGGCAAGGACCGGCTTTACTTGCAGCAGGTTCGGAATGGGGTTGTTTGGCTATACCACTCTCGTCTAATTTATTTTACTCCCCCTCTTTTGGGAGACAGCTCAGTAGAGACTGAAATACTATTTAAAATGACATTAAATCTAAAACAACCAACCAACGATCTAACATCTCTCTCTCTCTCTCTCTCTCTCTCTCTCTCTCTCTCTCTCTCTCTCTCGTTTCCTCCGATGTCTTCATTCCCTTATTGCTTCACGGTTCTTTGAGTGAGAGGGCTCAGGTTTCACGTCCCACCAACACAGATCATACATAGACGGGAGCTCAGTTTAAAGCATCTTCTGAAAGACCGGAGGAGCCGGGCATTGAACTTGCGACCCCTGGTTTGGTAATTTGGCGTGTAAACCACTACACTACCGCCACTTGAATCTCTCTGTATTTCTTTTTCATGTCCATTTCTTTTGCATATGATGTTAAAATGAAATTTTGACTTCCTAAATAATATAAATGTGATTATAAAGGCGGATCTAGATCTTTGGGCTTCTTTTTAAAGGAAAAACTCGTCTTATAACTTAATCCATATGTAAGAAAAAATGAAACAAGAGTAAAAAGCTTCGCTGTTGACATATCCGGAATAACTCTTAAAGTCTCCATAGTCCTATCAGCGGTAAAAACGCCTAAACGCATATCATTGTAAAAAGCGTTTCAACCTTAACGTTTGGTAATAAAATGTGGTTTGGTGTAATATAGTGAGTCATACAACTGGCAAAAAGTAGAGAAAGCAAGTTCTCTGAAAAATATCAAATCGCTCTACATAATACAATTTCTTGTTCTGGTTTCCCGTCTAGCAATGATATATAAACATAGGCGGAATAGTGATTAGAAATCCACACCTGTACATTGTATTTTTACCATTTTATGAGATCGAAAGTAGGTCATTTTAGTTGCCAACTAAAATGATCTAAATAAGTTTTCAAACCCTTTTTATGTGAAACTCAGGGATGTTTAATTTTTTCAAAGCTAGCTAATCACGTTCATTTAACAGTTACGAAACTATACTGAGAAGCTTGCAGCGATTCCTTATGATAAAATTTTTCATGCTGATAGAGCAATGCGGCCTTTAAGGGCCCCGTTGCTCTATCAGCATGAAACATTTTATCATGAGGTATCGCTGCAAGCTTCTTACTTTAGTTTCGTCATTGTAAATGACCGTGATTAGCCAATCAAACATCCTTCAGTTTCACATAAAAAGGGTTGAAAACTTATTTGGGTCATTTTAGTTGGCAACTAAAATGACCTACTTTCGGTTTCATAAAATGGTAAAAATACTATGTACATGTGTGGAGTCCCAATCACTATCCCGCCTATGTTTATATAGCATAGCTAGACGGGAAACCAGAACAGGAAATTGTATTTTTTGAAGCGATTTGTTATTTTTAAAACCTTGTTTTCTCTACTTTTTTCTTGTAATATAACTCAATATATGCACACCAACCCGCATTTTATTACCAAAAGTGAAGGTTGAACAGCTTTTTTTTTTAACAGCTTTTTACAATGATTTGAATTTAGCTGTTTTTGCCGCTGATAGGAATATGGAGACTTTAAAGATTGCTTTTGTTTATTACACCTGTATCTCCAGAAGTGGAGAGATGGAATCACCTAGATTTAAAATATTTGAGCCGCGACGCGAGAAAACCACTAATGTGGTTTTGCGCCCAGTGCAGACTCAGATCAGCCTGGGCATCCGCCCAGTCTGATCAGATTCTCTGCTAAGCGCTTAAAGGGTAGCTAAGGGTCCAAGCTACCTTCATGCGGACATCGAAGACTCTGATCAGACTGGGTGGATGCCCAGGCTGATCTGAGTACCCTTTAAGCGCTTAGCGAAGAGTCTGATCAGACTGGGCGGATGCCCAGGCTGATCTGAGTCGGCGCTGGGCGCACAACCACATTGTTGGTTTTCTCGTGTCGCGACTCAAATTTTCCAATCGTTTGTTGTGGTATCTCAAGAATCCAAAATATTGGCACAGAATACAATACATTGCCGTAGTGTCAAATTTTATGATATGTTTTACGATGCCCGAGAATCGTCATGCCACACATTCTGTTAATTCGACATTATTTCGATATAACGAAATTTGTTTCAATAAATCGCATTATTATTTCAATGTTATTATTTTGATATACGTAATCTAATTATTAATTGGATACAGTACAACTTCATGGCTCGAACAGGCTTGGGACCATAAATATTAGTTCCAGCCAAGGGTAGTTCTAGCCATCCAGGGCTAGTTTCTACATAAAGTGAGGAAGAGTTCAATCCAGGCAGGGTTAAAGAACCATCAGAGTTCGAGCCATTGAAGTTCTACTGTATATCGATAATTCGATAGACTGAAGTCATATAATTCCATATATCGAAATAAATTATCGATTAATTAATTGTCGAATTATATCGAAATATCGAGTTATTTATCATTAATTCGGTAAATGTATATCGGAATAATAATTCGATTAATCGAAATTTGGTTTAAACGATACACATTTTATTAAAAATAAATTATGTACATGTGCTGTATGCAGGGCCATAACTAACAGAATCATTTCATTCGATACATCTATATACATGTAATATATCGATGTATCGAATTAATATTTCGATATATTGGTTTAATATTTCACTATATTGAAAAGATATTTCGATATAACGAAATAAGTAAATATTGTGAAATGTCATTTCCCAGGCCCCGTAGAGACTTACAAGTTACTGTTTTTCCTTTGGTTACCAATTTACATTGACTAGCATGGAGAGAATTACAATCAGGAGAATGACCATGGAGGACAAAGACGATGTCCTGAACGTTAGGACTAACCTCTTTGACAGAAAGGACTTCTTGTTTGCTTATTACGACTTCTTCGTGACGTCACCAAACGTTTACCCGGCGGTGGTGATTTATGATGGAAAGATAGTAAGCGGTCAAGGAAATTGAGAGCTTAGACACGACAAAACCAACAAGGAGGCATGTGCGCCCAGCGAAAACTCAGATCAACCTGGGCATCCGCCCAGTTTGATTAGAATCTTCGCTGACGCCATGGAGGTAGCTTAGACCCTTAGCTACCCCCTTTTTTTTTTTTTCACAAGCTTCTCCGAAGGGCGAGAGATGAATAGAAGAAGATGATATATGAATGGATGATGATACCAAATTCAGTATTTTTATTATTTATTTTTTTAACAAAATAAGTTCCAGTTTCAAATGTCAATAAATATGCCTCATGAGTTATAGAACTATACGAGATATCTAAAAATACATATTACTAGATCCGTCGTAATATTGGAATAAAGATTGCGCATGACCATTTATTCATATAAACCGTTGGAAAATGCAACGAGTGAGATATTCAAAATAACAATATTATTAGATCGGTTGTGACAACGCTTAAGAATAAATCCGTTTAAGCATCCAATTTTACAAACAAACGTAGAGACCTGAGAGTTCTGTTGATTTGGACTTATACCCACAAATCATGGCTCCGAGTTTTTATTTATTTATTACACCTGAGTTCAATGGATCACTTAAAATTTCTCACGGAAACAGTTGCAGTCAGCAGGGTTTCCATAATTTATAAAAAAAAAATTGGCGTAGATTATCTCGCAGGGTTTGCGAGCCATGGCCACTGGGTCATATCCCAGTCCACCTTGGCTCGCAATTCTGCGACCCGCAGCCATGCGCAGATTACAATTTCACAATATTTAGAAAACTACGTAAACAAAGTTTTGAAGGAAGTTTAGATTGATGAATCACCCGCGCATAAACCGTTGATCCAGGAGAAGGTCTGAAGACTGGATCAGGGTCGACTATGTTTGGGTAAATTCATTCATGATAATATGAAAGGATAGTGAGGATATAGATGTTTAGCATGTTTTAGATTATATGATGACACAAATACATATGAACAGATGACACAAATACATATGGACACAAAAATTAAACATCTATTATACAATAAGTTGTTGCAACGTTAACGTGTGTCAGTAGTTAAAATTGTTTTAGATGTTGTATTAGCCAGTCGTTTGATTGCTTCATGCTTAAATGTTCTAACAGATACACGCTTGATATAATTTTTTGTCGCAATGAATTTACAACACTTTCACTTGAAACCCTTTTGTTCTCGAATTTTACAGCATTTCTTTGTTTCCACAATTCCCATTTAAATAAATGAAGAATAAAGTTGACAAAGGTTTGTATGTATATGTTTTTTCTAGATATGCCAAGTATAATGTCTTGAAACTTTAGAGTGACTGTTTCCTGATAAGTTTGTGCTACTATTGAATTTAGGGTTCTTTCTATATTTGTTAATGATTCTTTTGTAACCCCACAATAATAAAAAAGATGTGATACTGTTTCTATTTCGTGTTTACAAAAATGGCAGATTCCATCTGACATCCCCATGAGATGTAGCCTATGCTCTGTGAATAAGGCATTATGAATAATTTTCCAATGAAATTGTTTTTCTTTTTGACTACATGGTAAATATAAGGGCCGCTCCCAAATATTTTTCCACCGCAAATTTGCATTAAAGGTTTCATTCCATTTTATTTCACATTTTGGTTGAAATGGCGGGTAGTTTAAGACGGTCTGTATTTGCTTTAATGTTACTTTTCTAGGATCAATTAGTTTTTGCTTTGAATCAATAAAATTTATTCTTGATTTTACATAAAAACTTTTACCCTGACTGCAAGCTGTATCATTCTGGGTCAGTAACTGAACCCAATCCATAGGAATTCCATTTTTTATTTTCATAAGCTGTGCTCGGCAATTTGTTTTGTCAACCAATTTATTAAATATGAGCCAATCTTCATGAAAAGTTTTTCTCTCATTATTCCAAATATCTCCAATTGTCTTTAAACCACTTTTGCAAAATGAGTGAAACCATAATGGCGAGTTTCTATAAAGAATATGTGTATTACCGCATAAATATTCATCTAGAATCGTTTCTTTTGTAAATGTGCATTTACTTTGAAAACGGGTCCATGCCGTTAATGATTCTTTATAATATTGCGGAAGTATATTGAGGTCAAGATTTTTGATACTTGAACATTTACATAAGAAATACTCCGTATTGTATTTTGCATCAAGTGTCTGTAGCCAGTATTTACCAATCATGTTCCAGTGTTCGGGTTCTGAATGTATAATTTTATAAAGAGATTTGATACGTTTGGCTTCTATAAAATGATTAAGATTTATCATATTTTGTCCACCATTTAATTGCCCTAAGCACATTACATTCCTATTAACTGTGGGTTGTTTATTATTCCACAAAAAGGTCCAAATCAAATTATTAATTGTTTTTATAACATTTCTAGGTATGATCCTTGTTTCGATTTCAAAGCCAATCTGTGATATCAAAAGCGTTTTAATTATAAGTATTTTACCTTTGAAAGTCAAGTCTCGGTTTTTCCAGACTTGTATGCAGTTTTTCATTTTGTTTATTTTTTCCATCCAGAGTTCATTTTCGTCAATCTCATAACCATGCATGATACCCAAAGTCTTTATGTACCGTTTTGTCCACTTAATTTCTTTAAACTCTGGTTCTTTATTTCTCCATGGACCTGTGTATAGTCCAGTTGTTTTAGTTTTATGTATTATCGCACCAGAAGCCTTTTCATACTTTTCTAGTGTTTTAAAACATTCGGTTATTGATTCTTCTGTTATATTAAACAGTTGTGTGTCATCAGCAAAACCATTTATCTTTACTTCAACGATTTCGGTATTAGTGTGATAAGTAAACGGAAGGGGAAACCCTCTTATTTTGTTATTACTTCTTATAGCACAAGCTAATGGCTCCACTTGTAATATGTATATAAGAGGACTTATAGGACATCCTTGTCGCATTGAGCGTGATATATCGAAATATTTACTTTGGAAACCATTTGTTTGTATACATGTTTTAGCATTTTTAAAAATCATGTTTATCCAGTTCCTGAAATTATTACCAAAATTAAATTTTTCTAAACATCTATCTGCCCATTGCCATTCTACTCTGTCAAAGGCTTTTTGATAGTCTACAAATATAATGGATCCGTTAATTTGTTTTTGTTCACTATAATCAATTATATCTTGTAAGAGTCTATTCGCATCCGAAATATTCCTTCCGGGGACAAACCCTTTTTGATCTGGATGTACCAGTTTTGGGAGAACTGTTTTTAATCTTTGCGCTAAAATCTTTGTTATGATTTTATAATCTGTATTAAGGAGCGATATGGGACGCCAGTTTGCAAGATCTTCTCTTTCTCCCTTCTTATACAATAAGGTAATAATTGCTCGGTATTGCGAAGAAGACATATTAAACGAGGTAAAAATGCATTGCAATACTTTTGTAAACTCAGGTTTTATCATGTACCAATAAAGTTTATAAAATTCATTTATAATACCATCTTCGCCGGGGGATTTATTCGATTTAGAATAATATCACGCGTTGATTACGTAAAGGCCTAACGTTTATTTTATTTATGTATTTATTTTTCTCATTCTTTTCTAGTTCCCATAACGATGTTCCCCAGGAGGCTAAGCGGAACAACCCCATACGATGCACCTCCTGGTGCCGAGTCTGTCCATGTCTGTTTCTCTCCAATTCGAAGAGGAGAGTGGTCTGACTTTGTTTTGTCCTAATCTCATTACGATGATCCCCAGGACGTGTCTTACTTTGAATCAAAACAGTTAAGGGTTAAATAATTAAAAATGTAAAATAAATATTAATACACTCTAAGCTTATAAAGCAGGCAACATTTCCCTTTGATTTCAAATTCTTTATCCGCTAAACAGATCAGTGCAGCAGCACAAATTTGTTCTGCTGCACTTCTGTGTTTAGCGGATTTGCAACTCTATCGGGAAATATTTTCATGACTACTGACAATGCATTTACCTCAATCTCTTTTCAGAGGCGCGGTAGCCGAGTGGTTAGAGTGGCTTGGTTATTGTGCAGAAAGTCGCCGGAAGGTCGTCGTGAGTTCGCGGCTCACCATCGCCATCCGACGACTGGCAAACTCTCTCTGTCAACCCAGCAGTAAATGGGTACCATTTTGGAATTAGGGAAGAATAAGGCAGCGAAAGGAGAGGGATGGGCTCCGCCTTTCATAAGCTGTGCCCAAGATACAGTGGGTCTCTAACCCCCACTGTCCCTACGGCTATTTGGCTATGGGAAACCTTTACCTTTACCTTACCTTTTCATTTATGAAATATTTTTATGTCTACTGAAAATGCATTTACCTCAATCTCTTTTCATTAATGAAATATTTTCATGTCTACTTAAAATGATTTACCTCAATCTCTTTTAATTTATGAAATATTTTCATGTCTACCGAAAATGCATTTACCTCGATCTCTTATCATTTATGAAAGGTTGCCGCTATGGTGGCTCAAATTGTTGACAACGGTTCAACGGCTGTTACGAGAGCTGGACGGATAGACAGAAGATATGAAGACAAAGGCATTATCAAAACAATCTTTAACCATTTGGGGCAGTGGGCGGCGAAAGAGGGCGTTAATACCCTTGTGTCTACCAGTAGAAATGATAATCTGTTTATTGAAACACAATCGATGAAATTGCAAGAGCCGTTATTGATTTGGGTAGGTAATGTTTACAGGTTTTGACCGTTTCACCCTAAATATCGAAACTGCCCAATATTAGAACTTTGATAAAACATTTAAGATGCTTGGATGAGCCACATTATGTGACTTCCAACAATGTGGCATTGGTGACAAGCAAAGGGCTTTGGTCAGACTGCACTAAAGTGCTGTCTGATCAGACCCTTCGCTTATCACCTCAGCCTTCTATGGAAGTTGCACAAGCCATAGAGCAAGTGGTGAGCTTCTGAGTACCTAGTGTGAATAAGAACTTTGAGAGGGATGATCTGACTTTCACATGACAGAATTGCCACAGTTTTGGAAGTCACATGACACGGCTCATGTCTCCTCGAGAAGTGATCCTTGACTGTTACCCAATGGGACTACCGTACGGGGTAATTTTTGCCGGTTCAAATTTTCGCGGTTCAGGGTCAAAAACATAAACTTAAATTTTCGCGATTTTTAATTTTCGCGTTTAGCAACATGCATAAAAAGAAAAATTGCTTCTTTTTCAGGTGAGCCACTTCGTTCATTGACCTGCGGCCGGCAGGCCGCAGGTTAATGAAAGAACTGGCTCAAGTGAAAAGTACCAGAATTTATCAAAACAAACAGAAACAAAATAATGGATACTGTGTCAACTGACTGAGATACTTTATAAGACACCTAGAATTAATGCGCAGTTTTTATATTCGCGGATTCTCAGTTACCGCGAAATACCGCGAAAAATTGAACACCGCGAAAATTATCGCGTATACGGTATCTTTTAAGGTGAATGGGACTACTTTCATGGGAGACAGCTCTGGCCTTTTTTTTTACTGAATGGGGGGGGGGGGGGCAACTCTTTAAAAAAAAATAATCCTCATTTTAAAAGGAAATCGTCGTCTGGGACAGCCAATAGGAAGTCACGAAAGTTGTTCCTCTTTCAAAACCAGAGGATTGTAGCTCACCGGATACCTTAATGTCAACAGAAACATTTTGCCACTTCACACATTTGTTACACATTTTAAAACAGTGGCTTTTGAAGGGTACATTTTTTAATTTTAAAATCGAAGTGACCTCGAGCAAAGGTCGAAGATTATCCCAGACCGCTGGCGACAATATGTCTTCATACATGCATTTAGTTAATATTTTCCATTTGTATATGAAGGGTTAAAAAGCTTTGGTGAAATCCACTGTTCCAGCTTTTTCCCATATAAAAGCATAAGGAACCAAAGTTGACCGTACCATAAATTAGGTCAAGGTCAACGCAGGATCTCATCATTTAAAAATAAAGCTTTGTAGGGCCTAAGTCCCCAATGCTACATACAAAGTATTTTGTGAATATTTTCTTTCGTGGACAACCTATTCTTTCGTCCTGGGTTCGAATTCCGGTCTGGCCACATACTTTCGTTTCTCCTTCCGCTGATTCAAGAAGGGCAGTTGTCAGTTACTGGCGAAAGTATGTGCACTTAGTACTGGTTAACCGCTTAGGAGGTCTAAGCCTGCCCAGGAATAGTGTGGTTAGGTTAACTGACCGTCCCGACATGACCTTAGTTGTTTACCGTGGACGTTAAGCATCAAATCAACCAACCAACCAACAACCTATTCTTTCTTTTCTTTCGCAGTGAAGGTTTCGTAGACTATGGAAGCAGATACTAATCTTTGAATGGTGTCTCCTTCGTACAAATGATAGACCATGGTGGCTGGTGTGTGTCATTTTGTCTTTTTGTCTTTTTATCTTTTCGCAATGGCAACGAAAAGACGCTACGCAAATAGATACCACGTGAAAATGACAACAACAAAAAAGTTTCAAAAGGCGTCTTTTCGCATTTGTTTTTATTTTGCATAGTGAACATTCTAGGGAGTATTGGACGAGTGATGGTTCCCGCTCACCTGTGCAGTATTTTCCCTTAGGACGGTCTACACTATAATCGACTCGCTTTTTATGCCCCCGTGACGATAGTCAGGGGGCATTAAGATTTGCCCCTGCCTGTCTGTCTGTCTGTCTGTTCGTCACGCTTTATGGTATAGAGTTTGTGTAATCAACTCCTCCCACAGTTTTCAATGGATCTTTCTCAAACTTTGCATACATGTTGGGGACATATTGAAAATGTGCATGTGGATTTTTGTTGGACCTAGAATTAATTTTGACAGAATTACGGCCTTTTGAACTTAGTCATTTTAGGCAAAATTTTGCATTGTAGGGTATAGAATTTGTGTAATCAACTCCTCCCACAGTTTTCAATGGATCTTTTTTAAAACCTTGCATACATGTTGTGGACATATTGAAGATGCGCATGTGGATTTTTGTTGGACCTAGAATTAATTTTAACAGAATTACGGCCTTTTGAACTTAGTCATTTTAGGCAAATTTATGCATTGTAGGGTATAGAGTTTGTGTAATCGACTCCTCCCACAGTTTTCGATGGATCTTTCTCAAACTTTGCATACATGTTAAGGACATATTGAAGACGTGCATGTAAATTTTTGTTGGACCTAGAATTAATTTTGACAGAATTATGGCCTTTTGAACTTAGTCATTTTAGGCAAATTTTTGCATTGTAGGGTATAGAGTGTGTTAAATCAACTTCTCCCACAGTTTTCAATGGATCTTGTTCAAACCTTGCATACATATTGTGGACATATTGAAAATGTGCATGTGGATTTTTATTGGACCTAGAATTAATTTTGACAGAATTGCGGCCTTCTGAACTTAGTCATTTTAGGCAAATTTTTGCATGGTAGGGTATAGAGTGTGTTAAATCAACTCCTCCCACAGTTTTCAATGGATCTTTTCAAACTTTGCGTACATGCTGTGAATATATTGAAGATATGCATGTGGATTTTTGTTGGACCTAAAATTAATTTTGACAGAATTACGGCCTTTTTAATTTAGTCATTTTAGGCAAATTTTTGCATTGAAGGGTATAGAGTTTGTGTAATCAACTTCTCTCACAGTTTTCAATGGATCTTTTTCAAACTTTGCGTACATGCTGTGAATGTATTGAAAATGTGCATGTGGGTTTTTGTTGGACCTAGAATTAATTTTGACAGAATTATGGCCTTTTGAACTAAGTCATTCTAGGGAAATTTTGCATTGTAGGGTATGGATTTTGTGTTATCAACTTGCTCCACAGTTTTCAATGGATCTTTTCTTCAACCCTTGTCTACATATTGCGGACATATTTGAAGATATGCATGAGGCATATTGATAGGTCTAGAATTAATTTTGACAGAATCACAGCCTTTTTAACTTAGTCATTTTGGGCAATTTTTTACATGGTAGGTTATGTTTTCAATGGATTCTTTGTAGGTGCTTTATGGATATACGTATCATGTGGCAGGCGCTGCACGGGGGCATCATTAGTGTCTTACAGACACAATTTTCTAGTTTGTAACAACAAATATGCCTAGCATCCCCTAGAGGGGACTCCGGCGAGAAGTGAACATCTAGATCAGACGCTTCAAATGCGAGGTCTGATCAGGATTGGCACTGTTTGCCTTAAATGTTGGAATTTTTGTAAGAATAAACTAAAATCAGTAACAATAAACTATGTGGGTTTTTTGTGTCTTTTTTTTCTCCTCTTTTTAATTTTTAGCGCGCCTTTGCTTCGCAAAGGCGAGCTTATGCGATACCCCCGGCGTCGTAGTCCGAGTATCCGTTGGCGTTAGCGTCTCCGTCCGCGTCAGCGTCCTCGTCGGCGTCCGTGACAGGTTAACCCAATGTTAACTTTTGCGTTTAACTCGATGTTTAGCTCTGTATCTTACAAACTACAGTAGCTACAGTCATCATACTTGGTATATATATACATCCATATGACTGCAGCAGCAGCATTACACAATTGTGAGTCCTTGACCTATATGTCACGGTTGACTGACTTTGCTGTTTGGCTCTGTTTTTAAGGATTTTTTTTAAGTTTTCATGATTGTAACCTTCGACAAAAGAGACTTGATACTTGGTCAAATAGCATTTCCCTATAATTGCAGCAGCTGCAAAGTCCTTGACCTTTATTCACGGTCTACTGATTTTGCCTTCTATCTCTAGCACTATTTGATGAATTAACATTATACCTGGCATAGTGGATCAGTCTGACATTGCGAATGACCTCATACTATTTATAGATTACTATGACACCCACCTACCCCTCTCCTTTCACCCACCCACCATCATATCCACAACTATGAGTAAGAATCCTTGTCCAGGGTGGGACAAGAGGTCAATATCTAAGATGATCTTGATGTTAAAGTTTAAGGCTCGTACCTCCAAACTCATTCTAGGTACCTGCTTCGTATTTGGCCAGGACCTTCCCTGGAGCATTGGGTTGCAGCAGCAGCAAAGCATCCATGCAGACTTTTGTGTCCTTGACCTTTATTCATGTTTGAGTGATTTTTTGCCTTATCCCTTTAGCGCTATTTAATAAGTATGCAATATGACTATGCATTTCTCTTCGAGCTCATAACTTCGATACCTTTTATGCTAGAAAGTTTAAATGCAGTATGATACTTACCCGAGACCAGGCTTTGACAACTGGTTCAGGCTAGGGGTGAGGTTATGGGATGGGACCAAAGGAAACATGAGAAGTCTGCAAAGGGTAAGGAGGTGTCACCAGACCGACTTAGAACTGGGTAAAGGTGGTGTGAAAACCCATACTAGGAACCACCCTTTGTCACCATGAGGCATTAAAAGTTAGACTGAGTTGGTATCTCTCCGTCTGGTGCACGAGAACCCGACCCTCAATGTCCGCAAAGTGTCCAGATAGTGGCATACAAGTCAGCCCTGTATGCCAAAGGGAACAACTGACTTAGTCTAGCTTCTGATGCAAACTTCATTTGTGCACTAGCTACCACATTTAAACCTGGTTAATTATGTTAACAATGTTTTGAGTCGGGATACTTTGTAACCTTGAGAGTCAGGCACCCATTAGGCGCGCTTCGTTGTCTTCTGACAACTCTTGTATTCTATTCTTCCTTATTCGTTTTTTTTTTTTTTTTTTTTTTTTTTTTTTCCTTTTCTTTTTTCTTTGCGAACCTTTGAATTGGTGAATTTGTTTTGCTAGTTCCTATTTATATTACGCATCCAAAGGAATTCTGTCAGAATCGGTGGCAATGCATTTCTTAAACGAAGGCGACTGAGGTTTAAGCACAAAAGGCAAAACTCTTATCAAAGTTTCAGTTTTTGGACTCATGGGGAAGCATCAAGACATAATATTAACTTTGAAAAAGATGTATCATTTTACTCCTCAGAATATAGACTGTCAGAAATAAGGTTATAAGAAAATCAGTATAGCTCGAAATTTTCAGAAATACGCACTGAAAATGGAAAATTTCACAATTGTTTTGAATATTCCATTGAATGTATAAGATAGGCTTGTAATTGAAAAGGCAAGGGAAGCAAGAAAAGATTGACTTTTTCGAAAAATGAAAACACCTTCGTGTAGATAATATACCATGCTTTCAGAATACAGGTTATGAAATATTCAAATAATTTGAAAAAAGTAAGAAATGCATAGAATTATTGACATTCCGTATTCATTTCTATGTAAATTTGATACCCAATGCTATGTCTAACAGGGGCGATAACAAAATCGATAATCCGGTGTCCCGGTAAAGAAAGTTCAGTATGGTTTGGTTTTGTTTTCGTCTTTACGCGTGGCAAGCTCCTTTTACGTGGGGTTATTTCGTCTTTGTGTCTTTTCGCATGGCGTTTTTTCGTTGTTTTTATTTCGCATGGCGTCTTTTCGTGTGGCGTCTTTTCGCTGCGAAAAGACGAAATGGCACAATCCAGCTTCCATGACAATCTAGACAAATAATGATATATAATGTCTGCTCAACTCTATACATATCGTGAGATTATTCAGTACATGTATTTGCATAAACAACCTTGTCACAAACCGTCGACACTTTTCGAACCGATCTGTCGCATTCACAACAAGAATTCCAGGGTTCATTCAGAATGAAGCGAGTTTAGAATTGGTTTTGTTATACGACCACAATTAATACGCTATTTCATGGGCTGATTTGACACCACCTTCCGGTCAATATGCAGTTTTATTGAACTGCAAACTACATACATATGGCATACACCCTCAACGTCGGTCAATATGTCAAGTTTGCAAGTCATTAAATTGCTCATTTACCTCAACAAAAGTCAGTTATTGTATAATTGAGCCGCGACGCGACAAAACCAACAATGTGGTTGTGTGCCCAGCGCAGACTCAGATAAGCCTGGGCATTCGCCCAGTCTGATCAGAGTCTTCGCTGTCCGCATGGAAGTAGCTTAAACCCTTAGCTACCCTTTAAGCGCTTAATGAAAAGTCTGATCAGATTGGGCGGATGCCCAGGCTGTTCTGAGTCTGCGCTGGACGCTCGACCACATTGTTGGTTTTCTCGTGTCGCGGCTCATATACTGTTCACCCTCTCATATGCCAGGGTTTTTTTTTCTTTCAGCACGGTCTCGATGCTATTGTGGAAGTTCAAAATATTGTTTCTCGGTCTGATGACATTAACAACACAGTGCCTCTTCAGTTGGTGACCAACAAGTTCTTGTCAACAATACTAAACACGAGAAAAATTCGTGAATACATCGCACCAAACGGAGTAATGGCCATAAACTGGGTCCCTCTGCGACCACAGGAAGACAATATACCGTTTATAAGAGGACCGGAAGGAACTGTTACAACGTGCGTTTTATCAGATTTATATGAAGAATCGGGAAAATACAAGGGACTGCTGTCAATCGCCACAGTTTTTCCTACTTTGAAAGGAGGAAAATTTGACCATGTTTATTGTATCGATATTCATGGCAATGATGGTTCCTGTCTAGAAAAGCATATATTAAGACATTTGTTAGAGGCAAAGACACGTGTGAATGGTTTTGTATGTTTTAGAGTTTTCTTTTCTCTGGAGATTGACTTTAATGAAGCTAAGCATGTATTTTCAAAGTGTGTCAGAGATATAGAAGGTGTAGCTGGTTCCTCTGGCCAGACAAGAATCATTGTCCAGCTTCAAGAATTTTGGAGACGTAAGGAAACAGAATTATGATATTTTTCATATTTTCAAAATAGCTTCTCACATTTTTTCAACAAAAAATATTGGTGTATTTGAAATATTAATGTTTGAAATTTTAACGTCTCGTTATCTAACGATGTCGTTAGTTTTGAACAACTGGGCCCTGGTGTTAAAGAGTACGTACACACATTAAGCGAAGACAACTCTACTGGATGTTTTGGTTAAAGTTTTATAAAGCCCAATATCTCCTTAACCCATTCCTTTGATACTTGCATTGTAGTAAGATATTGGTCCAAAGTTTTCCAAGGTACCACTCCCATCCCCTCAGTGACCTTGATGTCAAGGTCATGGACTTAGAAAATTGTCGTTTTATTGATTGGATGTTTTGGTTAAAAATTTTTAAAGACACATATCTCCTGAACCCATAGATGAATTCTTTTTATATTTGCACTGTACCCAGATATTAGTCCAAAGTTTTACAGAGTACTACCCCAACCCCGCTCAGTGACCTTGATATCAAGGTCAGGGACTTATGAAATTTGGTCTTTATTAAAGTTTTCTTATTGCATACTGATTCATAATGCTTTGCAGAGATTTAGTTTACACTTGAACTGATGTTAGACACTTTTTTTTTTAGTTTTTACAAAACACTATATACTTACCCCCCTGGATTACCTTGAAGTTAAGGTCATCGACTTTGAATTTTGTCTTAAAGATTTTGGTTAAAGTTTTATACATGTATTTATGAAGACATAATTTCACAGTGCCACGATGGACTCGGTTGATACCACATGTAATACTTAGACTGGTGTTAGATAATGGTTCAAAGTTTTGATACATCCTAGCCTCCCGACCCCACCCACCCACTCATTCCCACCCCTTAGTTCTTTGAGCTCAAGCTCATGGACTTTGAAATTTCATGTGCATTTTTTTATTTTAATTTCATTTTAAAACTTATTTCTGAGATGGCTTTTGTTTATAAATGTGTTGTCATTATAGACATGCTTGCCAGAAGTGTTATGCATAGCAGTCCACACCACCATAGCGACTGTGTGATTGGCAAGCACCTATTCAGGCGAGCTATGCTGTCAGGCGACAGCTATTGTTAGAATTTATGGTACCACTGGGATTGGCCAAGTTTCAAACATACCCCAGTGGGAACATGGCGTCATAATGACGTCATACTGATGTCGATGCAACGTCATCACGTCGCATCGACGTCTGTACGTCATTACAACGTCATGTGTCAGCTGGAAATGAAGCAAGCTAACAGCACTTTATTCCCATTTCATGAAGAAATTTTTTTGAGATCCCTCTTATAGGCAAGCCTTTCTCATTAGCGCTTTTGAAACAATGTTTGGAATGCTTATATACTGTTCACAAAAAGTAGGGGATATTCAGGTTTGAAAACTAGTACTTAGCATCTACAACATATGTGATATCCATATGAAACGCTTAGTTTCGATAAGATAAATATCCGTCAAGACACTTTTCATGAAAGCTTGGGCGATATATCCTGTCACGTGATCTGCATACAGTTAGTTTCAGACAGGGGGCAGGACAAAAATGTGGTAAATTCGAACAAAATTTTATTCAAATTCTTCAGCTAAGCCAATCTTTCAATGCATATTCAAGTTTTGTATGCTAAAATATTTTTTCCTTCTTCAAAACGGTCATTCTGGGAAGAAAACCAGAAAACAAAAATCGTACAGGTGCATCGAGTCACCGAAAAATTTAGACGTTTATGACTTGCACTCTTTATTTTGATGAAACAGTGTGTAAAAGCAATTTTCAGTTTGTTGAATGAATCATGGCGAGTGTTTCTATGTAAATGTTGTAATCTGAAAAGTATCTGTTTCCACAGCAGATTCGTGTGAAAATATGGTGTCGACCCCCTGTCTAAAACGAATTACACGCAGATCACGTGACAGGATATACCATCAAAATTGAAATGCAAAATGTCTTATCGAATATTTGTCTGACGGAAACTTGCCGATTCAGATGGATCCGATATTTTTTCTAATTTATACAATTTTTAATATCTTAATATCCCATACTTTTTGTGAACCGTATATTTACAAACGAGCCGCAACACGAGAAAACCAACAAAATAGCATGTGCGCCCAGCGAAGACTCAGATCAGTCTGGGCATCTGCACAGTCCGATCAGAGTCTTTGCAGTGCGCTTAAAGGGTGGTTAAGGGTCTAAGCTACCTTCATACCGACAGGAACGATTCTGATCAGACTGGATATCGCCGAGGCTGATCTGAGTCTTCGCTAGGCGCACATGCCACTTCCTTTGTTTTGTCGTGTCGCGGCTCAAACATCTATGGAGATAATGAATTTGTCACAACTCTCTCTGGGGGACTTTTCGTTTTACTCATAACAGATTCACCTTTGACCAATGGGAAAACGTTGGCTGTCATGTTATTTCCCTGTGCAGAAAAATAACGATACCAACTAGTGGTCAGTTTAATCCAACAAGCTCCGTGAGACAGTTCTAATGAGGAATCACAACACGTTTTCATTGAGAAACAAGAAAATTTTTCTATCTAGAATTATTCTAAAAACTACACAGCAGGCACAAAATTTGAATCAACTTTGTACCATGACGCTGAATCAACGTTGATACAATACTAATTCAACGTTATCAACATTCATCAATATAGGGATCAAACATGGAATTTCATGCATTAACGTTTGCCAGGTCCCGAGGGAGATGTTGACAACCGAGGCCGAAGGCCGAGGTTTTCAACATCTCCCAAGGGACCTGGCAAACGTTAATGCATTGAAAAAAGTGTTTGATCGCTGTTATTGCATAAATTCAACGAAATATTCGTTAAGATTTGCGAAAATACGGCACTATATTTTGTCACCGTTTCACAGCCAACGCGCCGGTGCATTTGTTTTTTAATATCCGTCTTCCTGGCCCGAGAGCATCAAGCTGTTCAAAATGGCTGCCATCATCCTATTCAACCTCAGTATTTATGGAAAGAGTCCAAGATGGTCGTTGCAAATTCATCAACAAAAAGCAAAAATTACCTTACAGAACATGCCTGGCCCATTTATGTACCATCCTGCAGTTCTTGATTGCTGAAAGCTTAGGATGCATGTTTTCTTTAACGCTTATTTACTCTCCTTTTGGCATCGTGAGAATGAAGACAACATGGCTTTGTAATCCGTGTCAGTACTTTATTACGTAATAAGAGTACAAAGTATGATGACGTCACAAGAATACACAGGTAGCACGCGACCAATTATATTCTTAATTAACCGAAAGGGGAGAGGCGCACCACCAGTGATTCGACCGACAAAGGTGCATGGCGGTTTTAGTGGCCCGGCACAAGCATAACGAAAGTTCTGTCATCGTGTTTCAACAGCGCGTGAAAACCATTGTTGAAACCCGGCTTTTCGCCTGTTGATGCACGGCTGTTAATACCTCTCGGCACTGCTTTTTATGCAATAACGTTGATTCAGTGTCATGACGTTGATTCTATGTTGATACAATATTAATTCAACGTTGTGTATCCCTTGGGTAATGTAGAGCAGCGCTTGTAATTAATCATTTAACACCGACACCCAACATTCGGGATACAAGCCTCTCCTTTGATACAGCAGTCCACCTTCCCTGGCAAAAATTCACATTTCTTGGTGTCTGACGGGCAGTCCTAAAATAAAGAAAACAAGCTTTTGCTGTGTGGCGGAAAACAAATCTTACCTTTTCAGAGGGCACCGCCGTAATATAAGTGTATTTCATCCTCGACTGGAGCTACACATATGTTTGTGCATGTCCATCACAGAAGTTTTCCACCGAGTTTGCTCTCTGTTATGTAGGTTTTCCTTGAATAAATTTTAATAAAACCACAACTCAAATTTGACTCTTTCTCAATTCATTTTTTGTTTATCGAAAATTTATATGTATCGAAAGTCCTTGGGTAGGATTTTTTTTCTAATGATTTAGATTACTAGAATATATACATGTAGTTTGACAAAATGTCCTGCAAAATACATGTAATAAGAATGATAAAAATACAAACTGTGGGGAGCATTTTAAAAAAAAAATGCTGGCTAGTAAAAGGACTGTATATGTATATGTATAAATTAATACGAAGGATATATCATCTGACTGACCATGACCTTCGATTTTGACATTTTGTTGGATTTTGTATGTATGTTTATGAACTAATATTTACATTATCCTGGCATTTATTGAAAAGCTCCATGGTAATGAATTTCATTTTTCTAATGTTTATCGAAGTATAAACTACATTGGGTCGCGTGCAAAGGAAGTGAACCCCGAAGGGGTTCATGTAAACTTTGCTGGCGACCCAAAGTAGTTTATACTCTATTAAACACCAGAAAAATCAAGTTCATCGCTAATATTTACATCCTTTTCTATCTATTATTTCACCACAAATTTGCGTTAGGAGGTACAGTTGAAGCAGAAAAAAAATATTTATACGCAGTTTTTCTACTGAAACCGGAACAGCGCCAACAACGTAACAACGACGTCATAATATCACCTACGTCCAATCAGATCGGAGAACCATGGTTTATTTTGACGTCATGTAACGTCGCGTGAACCGATGTAGTTATTGAAGTATAAACTACATTACGTTCAAATGGTTTACCATAGGGCTTTTCAGTAAATGCATGGATAATGTAAATATACACCTGGAAAAAAGTTAAGCACCCCCAAATTATTGTTGCAGAAGTTTAACCTAAACTTTTCGCATTTGTTTACTGATGGTGTCCAACTATTTCTTTTCGTAATTATTATGCCTTGATATTCTGCTTCTTTATATCCGATTTAATGTAAAACTGACAGTGAATCAGTCAACAATTTTAATTCAAAGCGCACGCTATGTTTTCAACGAAAAAGGTGGCTTTGGGGCGGCACAAAGGCACTTCGTGGTTCATTGGTTGTTTATATCCAGAAGTGACTGATTTTACAAGCACGTGAAGTCTGAAGGTTGTAAAAGTTATGTTACTCAATGAGTCCGTGAATACGATGGTCAAGTTCAACACCTATATAAAATAGTAACGGTTTTTTTTATTATTTCAGAAATGAGTCCATGAATAAGATGGCCAAGTTCAACCCCTATATAAAATAGTAACTTTTTTTTTATTTCAGAAATTTGATGGCCCAAATTCAGTCAGAACATATTAGACGTTCCAAGCTTTGATTTGCATTCAAAATACATTCCAACGCCTGAGTTTTCTTTTTACGACACTCGATGGAAAAATGAATTTTTACTGGGGGTGCTTAACTTTTTTTTACAGGTGTATATTAGAACGTAATGTAGTTTAATTAAGGAATGAATCTCATTTTTCTGAGGTTTATCGAAGTGTAAACTACATTGGGTCACGCGCAAAGTGAATGAACCCCGAAGGGGTTTATGTAAACTTTGCTAGTGACCCAATGTAGTTTACACTTCAATAAACATCTGAAAAATTAAGTTCATTGCTTATATTTACATTCGTTTCAATCAAATCTTTCATGAAAAAATTTATATAAGCGCTAGAATTTAAGCAGTAAAACATGTACACGCAGTTTTATCTGCAAACAGCAGAACAGCATGCATGACGTCATGACGTTGCTGACGTCCAATCAGGTTGTTGAGAGCCATTGTTTATTTTGACGTCATTGACGTCGCGTGTCTCAATGTAATTATTGGAATGTAAACTACATTACGTTCCAATGGTTTACTATAGGGTTTTTCAGTAAATACACCAAGAATGTAAATATACTTCAATAATTACATAGGTTCACGCGACGTCACATTACGTTAAATGGCGTCAAAATAAAACATGGTTCTCTCCAATCTGATTGGACGTAGGTGACGATATGTCGCCCTTGACGCTGTTCCGCTGTTAGTAGCAAAAATGCGTGTAAATGTTTTTTCTGCTTCTACTGTAGCCCCTAACGCAAATTTGTGGTCAAATAAAAGATAGAAAATACAGTTGGAACGCAGACTCATCACATTTGAGTAATTCATTTTCTGAGCGGTCGTCTACGCACAAAGAAATAATCCCTTTTTTCGCCGAAAAAATGGCGGGAAATTTTGAACAGAAACAGTCCCAAAATAATGCTCGTTTGATAAGATATGCAGTCATAGTTTTCCAACGGACAAGATTACAATGAAATTTGATGTTTTGTTATTGAAATCAGGCGCATATCGGTACCTCAATGCAGTTTGCACACCCAAAACAACGATCACAGTTTGACAACCGTTTTTCAGAAAAACAAAACCCTACGACAGTACCCCAAAGTTATTTTGCAAAGAAAATTGTCCCACAAACAAAATTTGATGCCATTATAACTGAACCGTAGTTCATACATTCGACCGTCTTCTTCGGGAGAAAGTCTATTGACGTTGAAAATCGATAATGAAGTTGGTCATTGTTACGGCACATGCGTTTGTCAACACACAGACATTTTTCTGCTGGATCGAATTGAATCAGTTGAGGAGACCACCTGTTTCTTCATTTATGGTATAGTAAAGTTTGTAATCATTTAGCATACTGTGCATTTATTAAGATTTTGCGTTAGTCTGCCTGCCTGTGATTTTTTGGGGCTTCTGAATTTAGGCTACACGCTGAGAACGAACGAGAGAAAGCAAAACAAATACACTGGTAAACCACAAAGTTTGAAAGATGGAAAACATTGAGTGATTGACCGGCTGTTTTATTAATAGTGGAACAAGCAAGAGCTTGCGGAATGATAATAAATATCTTAAATAAATATTTCAAGTGAAACCTACATGCTTTAGTCGAATTACGAACAACTCGCCCAAGACAACTCGCCCCGCAAAAATCTCGCCCCAAAACAAATCGGCCCACCTTCAGGTGACAACTCGCTCCAGATTCTGAGACAGCTCCCCCAGATAACTTCCCCCAAGACAACGCGCCCCACATTCTGAGACCACTCGCCCTTCTAAAGAATTCTGTCCCGGACGACGCTTATATCATTATAAGTGCACACAAAAAAATAAATGGGGCATACCCTGCTAACTGCTGGACCCTGCACTTTATGTGGAATGTTGCATAATGCTGTTTGTCCTTCTATATGTCAAGACTATGTTAGATTGAAAAAAATTACACAGTTCCACCATAAATGTTGCACCAGCATCAATGGGCTTCATATTAACACCTGTTGTGGCCTCTCATTAGAAGCACTTCAGCAAGAGCATAGATGGTTCTATTAATGGATCACAACAAATGTTTTTATGGCTGAATAAGACAGAATTCCCAGAATTGCTATCATGCCCCAGCTGAGTCTTTGTAAAATGATTATCATAAAACCATCACTTGTGGAAATGTCTCCAGATTTTTTTTCTTATTATGTACATATGTTATAATTTATTTTGGATATTTATTCATTTATACTTATAGGGAAAACACTGAAGGGCAATGTCAGACTGCATGTGAATAAAATAATTTAATCAGAGCTTTATAGATTTAGAATACCTACGTATAGTAGTAATTTGTTCATTTGAAATTTGTGTTAAATTTTAATTTTTGATCAAAAGCAACTGATGAGACACCACAACATACAAATGTACATTTTACTTGAAGAGAAAAGATGAAGAATAACTCCACTTTGGCTCACTAAATATTGGCCTATTAGTTTTCTTGTTTAATCATGTTTGGTTTGAGGGCTGGATTTGGATTTTGATTGTTTCAGTTCCTGGTCTTTGCATACTTTTTACTTTTATATCTTACCATTATTCAACTTAGAGAATGGATTACCAAGTCCTGAGCCTTTGCCACATATTTAATCAAGTTTTCTGGTTTGCTGGACAGCTGTGCTTTTTATTTGTTTTGTATTTTTGTGAGTGTGACTCAGAATCATATCAGAGAAAACAATCTCATTGAACTAAAGTTTTTAAGAACTTTTCCATTCTCAATGAAAAGTTGAGGTTACACCATTCATTATAAATTATATAATTTTTGCATGACATTTGCCCCTACTGATAGATATCCATGAGAATTAGGGCAACAGTTAGAGCAAATCCCTCAAAAGATCACTGAGTATATAAACACACTGTGTCATTTTAATTTATGAACCAAGGGCATTGCTGAGATGACAGCCCCCACCCCCACCTGATGAGCTAGTATTTGACAAGCCTGGCATTTCATAATAAATACATGTATATATGTTGTAACCCCTCATTAGAACTCCTCATTAAGGCAGTTCTACAGAGGGCCAAAACATATGTTATAAAAATGCATACTGCAATTTTAATGCTCAAAAGCTCATTTAACAGTATATATGCTGCTTCTCAATGTTGGCTGAAATTACATGGAGTGTAAAGGAGTGTATACGTATGTATGGCCAAGTCATTTTCTAAGCTTTAAGTTGAAACAAGATCTTCATCACTGCAATTGTCCTACCACTTTCACCATCTGACAGTGTGTCGAAATTGCTGGGAAAATCAAATAGTACTGACCCTGATTAGACTGCTGTTTTGGAAGTAGTCTAACCCAGGTCTACACTGCACTGTTTATTCAAGGATTTAGTCATTGAAGTTTTGCAAATATTTGTTATGGTTAAACATCTACTGTATTATATTTTGCTTAGTTTTACATGTAAAAGAAAGGTTAAAAGTTGTGTGTGTGTGTGTGGGGGGGGGGGATGGGAGGGTGGAGGAAGGGGGGCGGGGTAGAGGGGCCTTAAGTTGGGTAGGGTGATCGTGTGAGTTGCAGGAGAGGCTTTGAAATATTGGCACGTGCAGGATTAATTGGATGGCAAAATTACTTTTTTCTAGCAATTGACGCAGTTATGTAATTGCGTCACAACTGTCATAAATCGATCGATTTGTTTACAGTATGGCGTAGGCTACTGATCAGAATTCTTGTCCCAATCATTCTGAAGAAAGTACAGAAAAAAAATATTGTTGTTTGTTGAATTACAAGATGCGTTCCTCTTTGTGTGTCGGATTTCAGGATTCAAGAAAATTTCCGTAATCATGGCGTAATGTTTGAATTTATTACAGATTATTTTGCTGTCTATCGATCAGGTAAAATTTCCGCCATTTTTTTTTTATAGAAAATGAATAGGGTACCTAAACATTATTTTGCAAAGGAAATTGTCCCACACATCGAATTACTTAATTTTTATAATGGAGAAAGGGCAGACACCATTGTTTTTCACGGCATATGTCCGCCGACGGGAGAAAGTCAATTTATTTTGAAAATTGCTGTTGAAGTTGGCGGATAAGAGTCGTCTTTACATGATCACGTAAAACGTTCGATTGCCGAATATCTCGGTGTTTAGCTCTGCTCTTAAAGCCACAGAGAATTAAATTAAGATGTAAGGAATAATACCATATATTATTTTCGGCTATGTGTAGTTTGATTCGCCGACAAAGCATCACTGAAATTGCGACACGTACGTCGATTGAATCTGAGTCTCAGAAATTTAGAATGGTTTTTCGTTGCTATCTGTATGAAAATATCACTCCGCCATGGATACGCGTTCCCACTGATAATGTAAATATAAGCAATGAACTTAATTTTTCTAGTGTTTATCGAAGTATAAACCACATTGGGTTGCTAGCAAAGTTTACACTAACTTTGCACGCGACCCAATGTTGTTCGTCAGAAAAATGAAATTCATTCCTTTAATATGAAACGGCAATAAAACTTGGTTGACCTTGACCTTAGACTTAACGTTTCTCTTTCTTCCTTTTTTTCATGGATGTTTTAATGTCTATGTGTAAAAAATGCAAGCAGATTCAACCTTGACTTCTGACATTTTGGTGGACTTCGTATGTAAGTGTGTGAACTAATGCGAGCGGATATCTCACCTTATTGACCTTGACCTTGGATTTTGACATCGCCTGGAGTACGCCATTCAGCAACGGAAGCTTATTGATATTGGCATTAGCCGGTCTGGGCACCACCTGTGCTCCATTCAGCAATGGATCAATTACTTGTTTCCATTCATTTAGGGTCCAGGCGGGGTCAGCCGCGATTGGAACATCGTTGAGAAAGTAAGTCGGAGTTCCCGATACAGATCCTGAAAACCAGAAATAAGTGGCAGTCAAACCATGGTTTGTCCACATGCACGCGGAAATACATAACGAGCTTTAGCGAGCTTATTTTCTCTCGTATGGGTGGACAAACAACGGTTGATCTACAACAATTTTATACCACCCTTCCAAGTCTAGACCTTGAACATTACGTTTTATTATATGACCAAGATGTAAAACATAATTTCATTGGCTAATTTGACGTCACGTGCTGGTCAATATTTTGCGATATTCACCGGCCAGTCAGTGAATATTACTTTTACGCTGACGTCATTGTATTTTCGTGACGTAACGTCTGATGTACCTTACTGTAATGGCGTTACGTCACGAGATAATACCATGTAGTACCATCATAAATGTCAAAGGAAATTGTATTTAGAATTATCATATAATAAAACAATTGTTGACCTTTATTTCGGTGAATATGCAGTTTTATTGACCTGCAAACATAACATATTGACCTCCGCTTCGCGTCGGTCAATATGTTGTTTGCAGGTCAATAAAACTGCATATTCACCTCAACAAAGGTCAATAATTGTATAATATTCTATCCTTTCCTGGCAAAGGTGGTATATATATAAACAGTTATTTTATTACATCATGTTTCATATAGGATCATGGAGCCCAGTCTAGTATTCTATCCATAACCTTACTAGGTCGTTGGAGCACCACAGATGACTTCGAAACAACCCCTTTCCACCTTGTCCTGTTTTCAGCTGCCCTAGTTGAGCTGGCAAAGTCCATCCCTGTCCACTCTTTAATATTGTCTTTCCACCTTTTCTTCTGTTTAACTCTTCTTCTTCTTCCTTTCACTGTACCCTGTAGAATCGTCTTTGCTAAACCAGAAGACCTTGAGACGTGGCCAAACCACCTTAGTTTACGTTTCGTGACCAGCGTCAGGAGTTCATCATGCTCTCCAGTGGCTGCTTGGATCTTTCTGCGAACCTCCTCATTGGTTATATGGTCTTTGGACGAAATGTTCAGTAACCTTCAGTAGCATCTCATCTCAAAGGCCTGCGTTCTTTTTCTCTAACTCTGCTGCCAATGTCCACGATACAGAAATATGGAAATGACAAGGGAGCGCATAAGCTTCACCTTTGATCCAAGACATATGTTGTTATCTCTCCAAATTGGTTTCAGCTTGGTAAGAGCTGAAATGCCTTGTGTAATCCTTGAGAGAACCTCCTGTTTTGAGCCATCATCTGAGACACTTGCTCCAAGGTATTTGAAGCTTGTTACGGTGCCCAGCTTCTGCCCTTTTACCTTGATCTCCCTCTGGATGCCATCTGCGCTGTTCGTCATCAGTTTGGTCTTCTCAGCACTGATCTCCATCTTATACCTTGTGCAGGTTTGGTCGAATCTTTCAACTAGAGCTTCTAGTTCTTTCTCTTCTTCAGCTAGAGCGTCTATATGTCATCGGCAAACCGTAGATTGGTAATGATTCTGCCGCCAACGCTAATCTACGCTCCCATAGATTAAGGGGAGACAAACATGAAAATACTGAGTCACCTTAAGGTTTTACCATCTGAGAGTTGAGATTGTCTAAAACACTCGAGACAGGGCATACAAATGCAGCTCTTTAAAATACATAGGTTAATTTTCAAGGGAAGCTATTCTACGTGGTAACCATATTCTATTTCCTCCCTTCGGGTGGGGGGGTCAACTCTTTACGGAGAGAATTTGTTCCGTTAGGAGCAAATTCTTTCCTTTAAGGTTTGACCCTGATAGAGGAGCATTTTTTCCATTAAGATTATACCCCGATTTGGAAGGACTTCTTCAGCTCGTGGGCCTACAGAAAAGCAAACAGAAACTCGCAGAAGTTGTTTCCCTTCGTAACAATGGCACCTCAAAGGTCTACAATTCCCAATTACTTTATGATCAAACTGCCCATGATCTTACCAGACTGTGCAATTGCACAGTCTGGTCTGATCGATCGTGCGCAGTTAGCATACTTGTACAAGAATATTTCCAGGCTGTTCTGGTTTCCGACTCGAGCTCTTGTTCAGCCATGGTCGATATGAATACATCGGGAGCCACACTGCAACATTTTTGGGCGTATGTCGCAAGCAAACTGAAAATAAATAGAAATTATATACAGGTATTGTCTTCTCAGAAATTTCACAAATGCAACAATGACTACATGCCTACGTTTTTTTTTGTATTCTTCAAGAGATGAAACAATTTTAATCTTTAAAATTTTTGCCAAGCTTATGCTCAGCGTACTATCTGACGTAGTTTGTAAAGTGTAAATATATTCGGAAGAATTTGTCTTTTTATCTACCCTTTGACGTTGTCAGTGGGGTTCACTATCACTGTCCCAATTTCAAAGAGCCACTTTGTCTTGGGAAGCAATCAGGTAGTCACAGTTGTTTCCCTTTTAAAATGTTTCCATAACAAAATTTGTGATTACTTTAAAACTGCATGACAGGGCTTTCTATAAACTTTCCTTCTCGCGAGGGGTATACGATATCTCGTTATGACCGTAGTTGGGGCATGGCCTAAGTAATTGTTATACCATGGTTTGTCCGCCTGTACGAGGAGATAATCGACGAGCTTTACAGGCGAACAAATCATGGTTTAACTATTTTATACCACCCTCATCAGTGTAGACCATGTTCATAGCGTAATAGTTCGTGTTAAAGTTGATGTTTTCTGGTAAGGGTGGTATAAAGGGTATTAACCAGCTTTGGATAAAGATTGAAAGAATATCAGCCAGATTAACCCGAATTAAAATTTCCCATATTTCGCCACGAGGAGCGTCAGATCGGTCGGAAAGTGTGACGTTTTCCAGAATCGGTTTCTTCCATACTAATAATTAGCAAAACACAAGAAGCCTTATTTTATGTACGAAAAGGGGTGATCAGGCCAGAAAATGTCCCGTTGGGCACACATTGAATCAACGGTCATTATGTTGAATCACGTTGACACAATAATGTTTTTAACATTGTGTGCATGCAGGGAATATATTAGAGCGAGAATATGAAAGTTTCCGTCAGACACACAACGCCGAATCAACGGATCTTTGTCGTTCGCGTATGCAGGCTGGCGTGGAAATACATAAAGCCTCTAAGGTGGATGGGTACACTTTCAGGGGAAGCAACTGTGATATTTTTTTCATTTTGTTGTTGGTTCTTTTGTAGTTGGGAGGGGGGTCAATTCCTAAAGGAAAGAATTTGCTCCTATATAGGAGCAAATTCGTTCCTTTAAGACTTGATCCCATTTCAGAACGGATTTGTCGTCTAGGAAAGCAAACAGGAAGTCCCAAAAAGTTGGTTTTCTTCGTAAAAAAAAAAAAATAAAAAAAAATGCATCATCATGTTGTTTGTACCCATACAGCTTATAACAGATTTTCTCACGACGCGTATCTAATTTTTATATACTTCACAGTTCACAGTTCTTCCTAGCTCATAATTATGATACTTTATTTTATGCAATAGGCTATTATAGCCCATGAGCATATATACATATAACATACAATATACTGTCGCCCAAAGATAATTTGTTTCCCGCGCAAATAGTCTAGCAAGTCCATTTAAGGATAACAGGTAAAGCCGGTAGTGAGTAGCCTCGGACAATTATCCTCGGCTTTTGCAATACTTCCATGAGTATATTTCTTAATATTTCATCAATCAAACAGTTGGTACGTGGTCGAGTGGGTTAATGGCAGCAGTAGCGAATTCTTCTGATAATAAGCAGTTTAGTGCGAGTTCGAAACTCAGGCAGTGACATTTTTTTCAAAGACTTTTTCTCAAGAGTTCTTACTTCCTTCGTATTAAATATTGATATGCTGTTATTTTCATTCATGTTCATTTTTTTTCTGTTTGCTTTTTTTCTTTTTATTTTGTATTATCATTTTTTTTCTTTATCAGTTTTATTTTCTATCGTTACTAACTTGAATAGATATAACGCGGTGGTAATGGCCGGTAAATATTCTATTCCGCGGGTGTCACTGGTTCGATCTCAAGATTCAATCAGACATGCCGTCACGGCATTAAGAGACAATAAAATTATTTTTCCAACTAGACAGCGTAAGCCTACTGGAATTTCGAAAGCGTCGGATTGAAATCTCAACATCAGTTGCGAAAAAATAAGATTACCCAGCAGCCACATCATGTTGAATTAACATTGAACTAACGTTGAATCAACGTTGCGTCGACGTTGAATCAACGTTGAGTCGACATTGTTTCAACGTCGTGTGCCTAATGGGTAGGTATTTAGCACCTAGAAAAAAAATAAACTCAAAAGCAAGAATATCAAACAAACACACACACACACAAAAAAACAAAAAAAAAACAAAAAAACATACACTTGTGATTCGAACCTACGACCGTACACTTACCAAGCTAGATGTTGGTAATCTGGTCCACTGAGCTACTCTGATACGTGATTTATTCTGTGGCATTTTAACCATTATAATATGGTCAGGCGTCCTTACTTACTACAGGTAAGTACCTGTCACCCCTTTCAATGGTGCGTGCCATGTTTACACCAATGTTTGTCAATAACACATTATCGTTGGCCCACTGTACATATACAGGATAGGTAGCGATATATATACTCAACAGCAAAAGAAACGCATATTTTTTAGTGTCTTGTTTTGCCTCATTAAATGTAATGATATTTTACTTTAACTTAATACTGGTTTTTGCCTATACGTGGCCATAAATTTTGCAGCACTTTCTTGTCACAGCGCAATTCTTCGAAAAAATTATGAGGATTTTGTCAGAAAGGCAAAAGTCACAAAATTCTTACTCACAGTGGCAAAAAAAAAGTTATAAATACAATTTTGCTGCACGTGAGTTCAGCATGGTGTATCCAACTGGAAAACGGTATAAAAAAAAAAATATTCTTTTACAGTTAAATCCCACTTGCAAAAATCTGCATTTTCCAAAGTTTTCCATAGTCTTTGAAAATCTTCTGAATCATCAAATTATGAGAAAAAAATCTGGTTATTTGGGATTCAAAATGAGTAAGGATATGGACAAAGGACCCGTTTAAAACAAAGTTTGGTTTGAAATGAACATGTATTTTGCTCACTTCCGGTTTGAGTTAAAAAAATTAAAAGCCGATAAAAATGTTTTTGTGGTAAAAATCTTGTCTCCCGATTCGCTTACCGTAGACTGCCCTTCATGATAAAGATGCGGTATGATTTTTATTCAGTTTTGCCAAGTGATTCCAAGGATCCAGCGCCCAAAAGTTCATTCTGTGGTTGCATTATCGGGAGGACGTACAGAGTTACTGCCCTTTGTAAGGATACTCCATTAGATTGTGACCAATTACCCTTTTATCTAACCTGAATTGGGATCCATTTCCAATTCAGTTTGCAGAAAAATCCACAAAATTTTCTTTTGCTATCACAAAATTTGCTTACTTTAAGGGATTTGCATAAAGGGGCATAACTTTGTTTGTAAGGAGTAACCAATGCTGAAAAATTTTGGTGATGTTTCTGAGACATAGTAGCGTGCTAGATAAAGAGGGCATCAGTTTTGGAACCAGGCACAACTCAGCTCAAGAGAATGAAATTTACTGATCAGTATTTGTGAATTTTTAGATTGACCCCTTGATTGTTTACGCTTTCGTTACGCATGAATAAACATACAAAATTTCAATAAGTTTGCAACGAACTGTACTCCATGCATTGATAACATCCTCCCTGTTTTGCCAATTTCAGCAGATTTTTATTTTGACATAAAAACACACACAAAAAAAGAAAAAAATATGCGTTATTTTTGCTTTTGAGTATAAATGTACTTTTGAAATAATCCCTATCTAAAGGCGTACGTCAAGTTTTAGTGAGACCATGACAAGCCTGCATGACAAGCTGTGCAGACTTACATGTATATATAATCATTTGACTTTTAACTTCATTTTTCTGATCTAACAATTAGCAGCTTGCGTTCACAGACCCAACTTGACGTAAAAAGGAGATCCCTTGGCGGTTTGGCATTTTGAAAAAAAAAAAAAAAAACATTTTTAACATAAAACTTTGTTCAGAATAAGGCGTACGTTATGATGATCTTGGCTACTTACCTAACCAGCATGCCAAGCCTTTATGTTTTTGACGTCATCTTAAAGTGCAAATCTATGTAAATGGGAGATGAAACAGAACAATCCTAGAGGACGTATTGTGGATTTTACCCTTTCTGACGCACAAGAGAGAGTCAAGTTTTTTTTTCACTACTACGACACTAAAGTTAAATTTGAAAAGTTCATATAAACAAGAAATGTTAAAGTGTATGATAAATGCACCCCCTCCCCCAAACTTACGGCGCGTTAACCTTGACGTTGAACCCTGATAAAGGAATTTAAATTATGAGCGTGTTACACGGTCTTGATATGCTTTTCCTTTCTGTGAAGTTTGACCAAAACTTCTTCAGTAGTTTTTGAGTAATCATCGACACACTGTTTGATATTTGATCCCTGATTCTGGCCTTAGCCTAATCTTGTGCAGGACACACATTCTTAATACACTTTGCTTCATGTGAAATTTCTTCAAATTCTCTTCAGTTGTTTTTGTATAATCGCAGAAACAAAATTTGACTTTTGAATGTGACCTTTACCTTGCAATTGAGTTGAGATTCAAGCTTTTGTGTATACAACACTTTCTCGTTATGTTTCAACATTCTTCAATGCCTTTAAAGTTTCTTTGTTACTTTTTTTTGAGTAATCGCAGAAACACAATTTGAAAACTGACTTCTGATTATGACCTTGACCTTGGATATGGGAACTTGGGAATAGCAACACATCTAGTGCCTGTAAAATTTAATCGAATACACTACTGTATATTTTAATTTTAGAAATGCAGACATGGTTAGACCTTCGACCGCCGACTGTGCCCGTGACCTTTGGCAATGTAACTAACATCTTGCACATGCTCCTTTTCACTATGTTTTAACTTTCTATGAAGTTCCATAAGTTTCGCTTTGGTAGTTTTTGAGCCATTGTGGCGTCACAATCTGACATTTGACTTCTGATTGTGACCTTGACCTTTGAAAAGGGAATTGAAACGTGGACCAATCCACCGTGATATTTACATCATTCTTTCCTCCATATTTTTCACCATTTTTACGAAGGGTATGGTAATTTTTGTGACTTCCAAATTGTTTCCCAAGCCGATGAAACCTTTCAGAAATGGGATCTACTCTTAAAGGAAAGAATTTGCTCTGAGAGCAAATTCTTTCCTTTAAGAGTTGACCCCCATTGAAAGGAAAGGTAAAAAAATGAAAATGGCAGAACTACTTCCCTTGAAAGTAGCCCACTCACCTTACTCACAGAATTAACTTACCTTATAACTTCATTCCCAGTCATATTCGTTGTCGCTGCGTTCCCAAGGGGGTCAAGGTCTGTATAGATTGCTTGGAACCAGTCATACGTCATCTTCTTTAATGTCACCTTGTCAATCACATGGGCTCCCTGAAATTGGTTAGGGTTACCAAAGCAACCTTTATACACGTAAGTGTCGAACTAAATACAGTAAATACGAGGGATAATCAAAAAGTTCCAGGAAATTGCTGTATTCTCTTAACTATTTTACTTTTCTTCAATGAAAATTTACATTGTCTGACTTTAATGTACTTGTGATTCACATTATACAAAATAATTGACTTACAAATATGTCTAATCATTTTCATGCACACGCCTCCAACGTAACTATCGTTAACGTGACCCGACCCAGCTAACGTTACGTTTCATTTTTCATCGTTTATGATAGCAAAAGTAAAAAGTATGCAAAGACCAGGAACTGAAACAATCAAAATCCAAATCCAGCCCTCAAACCATAGTTGGAAACAACTAAGATTACAAATAATCAAGATACAGAGAACATATGGCCAACCGAGTGAGCAGCTTGTTCCCAAAAGGTGGCCAC
Source organism: Ctena decussata (assembly GCA_963989385.1). Classification (NCBI taxonomy): domain Eukaryota; kingdom Metazoa; phylum Mollusca; class Bivalvia; order Lucinida; family Lucinidae; genus Ctena; species Ctena decussata. Next base: position 3,002,688 of record OZ022511.1, on the reverse strand, counting down.
TCAGCAACCCAAACCGAACCAAAAATAATAATAACATACATAAGGTAAAACATCACAGAAACTCTGACACCAAAAACAGGCAACAAAGAACCACAACAGAACTGCCGCCTTGGAACGGTCAGTAATCAATTACTGGGGGGGCTTAAATCGATTTTACAGGCCCAACCTCACCCTCAGTTTCTGAAGTGGTACAAAACATTTAGTTGGTTGTTCGGTGCGCATGATAACCCTCTAACTCGTCAATGAATCATCACGGTAAACACATAAATCAAATTTCAACACCATGAAGAAGCAAAGACGAGGACTCAACAGATACAACGGGCCGTCTGACAGGTGGAGATCCCTGTCCTGCCAAACAACCCCACTGGAAATCTGAAGCAAAAGAAGGTCACCAGTTGAGCCCCGGTGGACCAAGCAACAGACAAAAAGGCTCCGGTCCGTACCAACTTAAATATATAGCTTTAGGTCGGGGCCATCATAGAGTCTGACGACCGATCCCCCGGTGTGCAATTAAAGAGTGCAGCAAAGCTATCAACCGTGATTGGGTTAATCACTAAGCATGCAGACTGTCGCATAACATTTAAATTATAGTCAATACGTTTGTGACGTATTATTATTTTTCGGAATTGATCAGAAAAATCAGTCCTACCCTTAATCTTTTTGAATTTATATACTAAGTCACCATAAAATTCTGGTTCCGATAGGCCTTGGTGTAAAAGAAATTTTAATCCGACATCAAATTTTGAAACCAATTCATGGTGTCTGCGATAGAATTTAGAAAAAGCCTTTCTAAGCTTATGATACCGACAGCCCTGTTGAAGAAGTTTAGCAGTTAAACATTTATTACGAGCATTAAAGTCATCTACATGACTACACACTCTAGCAAATCTTATAAGTTGAGAAATATACACTCCATAAGAGGGACGACGTGGAACATCACCATCCAAAAATGGAAAAAAATTAACTATATCAAAGTCAAAGTCATCACGTTTATCATAAATTTTAGAAGATACAAAACCGTTAGAAATAGATAGATGTAAATCCAAAAAGGGGGCCTCGGTATCTGAAGTATTAGCTTTATTCAATTTAAGTTCAGGTGGGTAAATTTGGTTAACCATGCTTTCAAAATAAGGATTATCAATATTCAGAAGATCGTCTAAATATCTAGAGGTTGAGTTAAATGCCTCAATGATATCAGCTTGATTATCAACAGAAAGAGAAGTCATGAAATCTCTTTCATAACAAAATAAAAACAAATCGGCCACAAGAGGAGCACAATTTGTACCCATCGGAATACCAACAATTTGTCTGTATAACTTATTACCAAATCTGATGTAAATATTATCTAAGAGATATGATAAGGCGTCACATACATTCTGACATGACCAAAGACTATATCCTCTATATATTTTACGGTCAGTAGAAGTGAAAAACGCTTTCTTATCGTTACAGGCAATATAAAGGGTATCTTCATTTTTGGAGAACTTTTTGAAGGCCCTCTCAATCAAATCAACAAGTTTTTCCTTTATTAAATTATGGGGTAATGTGGTATAAAGAGTAGAAAAATCATAAGTGGACAAACTAGTCGCACGGAACCCTCTTGACTTCAGTTTACTAAGTACCTCACCAGAATTTTTTATAGACCAAAACATATTTTTCCCTGACCTCTCATACACTGTCTCATAGTACCAAATGACACGAGATTTCACAGCAGTGAGGCAAGAAGTTAATAATTTAGATAATTCTGTAGTAGTACAAGAGCTAGAGTTGGCAATGAATCTAGCTTTATACGGTTTTTTATGAAGCTTAGGTAACCAATACATCGTAGGAAGTTTGTCTTGGCGTTCCTTAACGTTAACAGCAAACTTTAAAGGCACATTATTTGAGTGGCTATTAACGACAGTCTTCTCATCTGTACAAGTCTCTTCGTAAGCCGTGGTGCCGTTAAGTTCCTGCTTCAAAGTGTTAATATAGTGCATCCGACAAACAACAACAATGTTGTTTGCGGCCTTGTCAGCAGGAACCAAAACATACTTCCTATGAAAATCCTGGATACCCTGCTTCAAATATCTAAAGGAAGATTTAGGCTTAGGAGGTAAAAGATTAGTATTGTGTGAATAAAACTTTATACGTTTATCCACAATATTAAAGATACTTAGTTTCCATTTCTTTAAAGCGGTACTTTCAACACCCTCTCGTTTACACCAACGATTACCAAAATCATTTAATGCAGATGCAATTTCTTCCCTACATCTGTTGAAATCGATATGGGAAGGGAATCTATACTTAGGACCCTTAGAAACAATGTTACGAATTCTAGAATCCGGGATGATCTTCAAATTTCCAGTCACAACATGACCTGCTGATGGGTAAATAAATTTGGAATCTTTACAATCTCATGAATCAGGAGTATTAGCATCGATGTCAAGATCAGACACAAGTTTATTGAAATTAACTATGATACTTCTAATCGGTTTGTTATACTTATAACAAATAATAGGTGGTTCAGAATTTTGGAAATAATCAGGTATGGAAGATGTAACAGATTTATCCTGAAATATACTAGGTAAATCTATAAAGTCAATACCTTTGTTAATGAAAGGGATTTTAATGAAATTTCTTTTATGATTGATTTCAGAATCAATTAGTGGACGGAGAGCGTGTTGAGTATAACATCTAGTTAGAAGTGCCGCTTCGTACATTTGGTGATTTCTATCGTAAAACCTATTAGCCTCTATATCCAATTTGCGTAAGACTGGAATGGGTAGGGAACTAAGAATTGAAAGCATAGCATGTCGGCCATGTTCCAATAATTTTGTTGATAAATCATTAAGAGAAGTGTTAGATTTTTTGGCAGCACATCTTTTACGTTTATCATTTCCTTTTTGTCTTATACCATGAGATCTGGATTTACGTTTTCGAATTTCTAAAAGAGAAAACACATCAAAATCTGGCATTTTAGAGATATTTCCCTCATGGTAGATGTTATCGTTAAAACCAAGTGGAGAAGCTGATTGCAATAATTCTGAACGTTATTTAGCCACGAAATATTTAGCTGTTTCGATCCTTTCCACGGAATGATATCTCAGTCCGACGTGCACTATGATAAAGGTGCAGGGGCGGGATAGTTCAAGGGCAGGAAAAAGGCGATTCGTTAGATATTTTATATACGCTTCCAGCCGAACTATTTCAGCAATACGACAACACGACCTGATTTCTGTAGCAACGTTAGTCTATCAGAAGTCTTAAATTAACTAGCAGCAAAGCTACACTGACAAGCTTTGTCAACTTTCAGCCACAGTATTAGGATGGGTTATTTTGTATATGTAGTTTCATGTGCAATACTCTTCTAACTGCTACACATGAGGGTGTAACCCCCTCCCCCTTGAATACTGAATATCGCTTAATTTTTCACTGATTGAATACTGAATACTCTTTAAAAACGAGCTAGAATACTGAACACTTTTTTAGCTTTCTCGTGTCGTGGCTCATTATTTGTATGATATAAATCACTATTACAAGGTTGCGTAGGATGAAACTTTATTGAAGAAGGTGAAATAGCAAAGAGAATACAGCGCTTTTTTCAGAGGAACTTTTTGATCATCCCTCGTACATCAAATAACTAAATCATCGAACCATATATTTTAAATAGAGTAAACATACACAACAACAAACGATGTGCTTTGAATTGATTCTACTTAATCATTTAAGGTGTACGTAGAGACTTCTATCCTTTTCCGTTACATGTACACGTATGAGCCATGTATTCCATTGTACACACAACGTTAAAACAATATAGAATAATGTTGTTTCAACGTTGTGTGTCTGTAAGGTAGAGTGTATACTTACTATTGCTGTAAGGTAAGCTTGGTGATGATAAGGCAACGGAAACATGTGTAACGTCAGTCTGAGATTAGTACCATAATGCACGGCAACTTCCTTTGCTACTGGGAACGCTCCGGCGCTGTCCGGACACAGTGGTCCCATGTGGATATCCAAATGAATTGGGGCGTCACTGCTTACGTTGTTGTAAACGTAACCCACCATGCGTTTTGGAATAGGTAGTTGCGCTGACGTAGATGAGAGTAATATCAAAACTGATAAATATTTCAGACCTTTAAATATTGCCATGTTTTTCACAACGTTACTAAATGCTTTATAGTAAAGTAAAATTCCGAACTATAAAATATCCGATTTTCCCTACACTGATATCAATTATATAGGGGCCTATGCAGGCATATCAACAGGTACTGAAATCTTTAATCTAAATTTGAGAAGGGTTGATTAAATCGGACAGGGCATATGCATGCATTCGTATCTAGATACAAATTAAGACTGTAGCTATCGCCGCGACACAGGCATGTTAGCACACCACACACTGATTTAAGTCTTGGCGATTTTAGACGACATTAAGGAATGGGGAGCCTCAAATAACCTTGCGCAGCTGCGGGATGTTTTTACCGCCAACTTTTAAAATTACCGCGATTTTTCCAGTCATGTATGACTGTTTTATTTTTTCTTTCTTTTTTTTTTTTGCATTTTTTTCTATCGCTCTGTGAGAATTTTCCATAACTTCAGTAACATGCGGAAAAAATGTCGCTCGGAAAAATATTTTTGCGGCGAAAGGCTTAATTACCGTATCTAAAGGTCCTGTGGTGTAAAGCGAATACAATTTTGTCTGCATGGAAGCGCAAGTTCGTTTTTTTTTTTTTTAAAGAAAACAAAAAAAAAATCTCCCGTGATCACGAGGAAAAACGTTACGTTTGAAGAAAAAGACGGTTATTTTGATAAATAACGTCACTCGTTCATTTTACTCGTAAAAGTCAAGTCGGACAGTTGTCGGTTAATTTCTGGTCAGCCATATCACATGGCATCTCGTGTTTTAATATCATTTGATATGTATAAACATGAAATCAACAACACTCGGAAGATAAAATGAGGAAAAATAAGTGTACGTAATGTTCTTATTCTTACTCTTGTTATAAATATTTAAGAAGTATATTATTACCCTATTTGCGATATAAAATAGAAGATAACATATCAAAAGTCATCCAGACTTAATAAAGAAGTATATAGTATTACCCTATTTGAGATATAAATATTTTAACTATGAAGCTAACATATCAAGTGAAAGGGTGCAGAAAAAGGAAAAAGAAGAGGAGGTAGACAGAAGAAGGGGTGAGAAGACAATATTATAGATGGACAGGGATGGATTTTGCCAACTCAACCGTAGGACAAGATGGAAAGGGATTGTTTCGAAGTCATCTGTGGTGTCAAAACGACCTTATATGGGATAGAATAGAATAGAACATATCAAAATCAATATTGACCAGCCAGTGCATATTCGAGCAGTCTTGCCAAACACAAAATACCTGATCAGCTCTGTTGATGCGCCAGTTGTAAACCAAGTGGGTACAGGACGTCGGATTAACGTCATTCCGACGTCATGTGCTCGCTTGGAAGTATGCCCTTTCTTATTCGAGGAATGATAATCAAGTATTATTATTTTTCATATGTATTTAGGCACAGCCTAGAAAAGCGCATGGCATTTTAGAACTAGCTTAAATTAGTTTTACACTACTGTTCTTGCCGCAGTCTAACTGAGGTGCGGTGTTTCGTGATTCCAGTTTACGCGCTATGGCACCTAACGGGGTTTTATCCAGGAACAGGTGCCTCTATGGTTATGGTTGCACGTGTCCTCTAGCAGACGACAACATAATCTCGATGCAAAATTGATGATTTGAAAAGAAGGACATTTAGAATTCAGGTTTATCTCGATAATTTAGAAGAAGAAAATACAATTTTTGGGATATTTTCTATATATTTTTGGTAAAAACCGACTGGCACTGCAGGGTTGTCGAAATCTTCCTAGAGCGTTCTTCGTTTCGACGGAAAAAAGAGTGGAAAATTCCATTTAAATATTTATATTTCTTTATCTAAATTTGTAGTAGATCTCGTCAACATTGATTTATCTGTCATGTTCAAAGAAGTACGACGTGTGATTTGGCGTGCAAATGTTTGTATTATGTTTGTAGGATATGTGAAAAAGGATTGCAGATTTAGGAGCAGCTAGTGCACAAAGGACCAGAAAATATAGAAGTTGCGTCCGTGTTATGCCATGGCGTTAGAGTCAACATTTTTACGATCTTGAAACTCTTCATTATTATCATTGTAAATATCAGTATCGTCATATTGAGTTGCAGCGCCAACAATATGTCATAATATGGCATCATTGTCAACGTCATTGTCAGTGGATTTGATGCTCATCATTATGTCATAATATCCCAGCAGGCACGCAAGTTGACTCAACCTTGAATCAAGGTTGGTTCAAGCCTTGATTCAACCGTGTGTGCCCAGTGGGATGGCATCATTGTCAACGTCATTGTTGTTTTTTTTTTTTTTTTTTTTTTTTTTTTGGGGGGGGGGGGGGCGGGGGGGGTGAGATGCCGCCAGTCAAAATGTATCGAAATTTATTGTTAGCGAGAGAAGAGACTCGGACTACATTGTTGGGAGTGCGTTGTTATGCAAGTGTATAAAAAGCCCTAATTATGCTGATGCCTTGTCATTATAGACGGACACACAGTCCCAGATGTGTGCAACTATGGATAGGTTCCACTGAGCCACCTTGAGAACATTGTTACGAAATGGAAACATTAACAAGGCCATGCCAAAAAGGTCATTCCTAAGCCGTCTAGATAGCTGAGTCGGTAGCGAGGTCTGTCTCACGTTGGACGGACACACGGCGCCAAGTGCGTGCAACTATAGTAACGTACCGCTGAGCCACTTGGGGAACGTCGTTAGGAGAATTGAACTGAACTGAACTGAAGGTCTGTCTCACGTATAGCTAGCTAAACGACTGGCTTGATGCATTAACGCTGGTGAGTCTGTTTCCTTCGGGATTGCGGTAGCTTCACAGAGTATTCTTTGGTCCCTATACAGCTGAGAACTACTTCTGGCTCTCTTTCACAACAGAACTGTCCTCTGATATACGAGTAATGACCAGATGTGATCGAATCAGAGTAGTAAGGGAGAGAAAAAAAGGAGAAAAAGTAAACTTGATATCTCATGACATATGGCGGTTACAAACATGTATCATCAGATCTACACCTTGTGGTGTTAGTTAACTGGTTTATTATCCCATTTGCAATAGATCGGACGAGGCGGCTCATCATGGGACTGCCTCATCTGGATCTACATTGTTTGCCTTCAAACGCTTGAATTCTGAATATGGTATAGCTTAAACGAAACGTTGTTTTTGAAAGTTTGCAAACGTAAACTTAGCCGTCTGCTTGTTCAGCGTTTTAGGGCAAATAATGATAATAATTATGAGGATGGGATGAAAGACATAGAGGCATAGAAAAGTATTTTGTGACTGTCATCATCATTAGACTGTCTCCATAGTCCTACCAGTGGTAAAATCGTCTAAACACAAATCATTATAAAAATCGCTTCAACCTTCACGTTTAGAACATCGTTTTGAGAATCGAAACAACAACACTAAATGATAAATCCATCGTTTTAAGGAGGAACGGCAAATATATACGATTTCTAGTCCAAAATCGCCTGTCCAGCGTTACATTTACGGCCACCTCCTATTATATCATAAAAAGATTAATGAAACTCCCAAAATGCAGAAGAATATATCAGATTTTGAACAGAAGTTTGCCGTAATGTACGGTCAACACATTTTCCGATGGTAAATCAATAGGGGAGTCTTTTAGGTTGAGAAAATATGAAGTGAAATTGTTAATAGAAAAAGTCCATCGGCAGAGCAAACGTCACCATCGTTATGAATAAATACAAATAAACAAGGAAGGAAAACGAGGAGGTTGGGTGAGATTAAAATTCATGTTAAATGCATAATGGCTGCTCTGTATAGTGAGCTATATTTATTCAAGATTGCTAGTGAAATAAAAACTTTAACACGCCAGTTTCAATTTCTCAGTAAATGTCCAATGACGTAGAAACGGCCTCCCAATTTATGAACTGTTTAAAGCGAACTAAATTTGTCAGATTTTGAATTTATGTGTATGAATTAGCGAAGCTTTTATGAAATGCACATTGCTTGTAGATTACAGAAATATGCAACTTTCTGTGTTTCGCTTTACATTTTATAAACCAATAATATTATTTTGATTTTTCATAAAATGTCTCAAGAACGCCATTTTAGCTTTAATGGCGTACAGTTATTCCGTTTGTTTGATAATTTCAGACTTCTAGTCCAGCCGTTCATATATATTTTATTTTTAAAAGATAACCGAAAAATAATTCATCATGCATAAGCGAATTGACAATTTTTATTGAAAGGAGATGGTTTTGCTAAGCAGATGCAGTAATTGATAATAAGAAAGTAACGTAGTGAAGGGCTTGTATTATCCACAACAGAGAGTGGGAGAGAGAGAGAAGAAAAACTTTCTTATAAGCTTATTCATTGAACGCCAGAATGTATGTGTGTTACATACACTTGCCGTTCGGTATATATTTGTTGAGCCACTTTGGGAACGTCGTTACAAGAACTGAAACAAAACAGAACGATGAAGTAGTTTGCGCATTAAAATTGATCCAAACCGTGTCTATTTAATTTTCAATCACTTTAAACCAACCATTCAGAAAGGTCAATAAATACAGTCAACTTTCGATGTATTAGAGTCGAAGATCATCTCGAACTGCTGATATCTCGATATAAATTTTCTGGTTTCAGAAAAGTTTCTATGAAATACCAGTAGTTTGAGACATCCGGAGTTGATATGGAAAGTCAAATAGGAAATATGCCCAATCTATTTTTTTTGCTATAAGAGGGAACTATGATTCAGTGTTTGGGATAATAACAGTCCACTGTATATCAATTTGTCAGTCACAGTATGAATGAATGAATGAATAAATGAATGAATGAATGAATCTGAACGATATAATAAACAAATGAACAGCTGAATATTCCTTGCGCTCTGATTTGCTAATAAGCACTACGTCATTTGAGTGTAACGCTTTACGACGAACATCGTGCGCGACGTCTATGTGATCACGCTAAGATAGCCGTTCCTAAGAGTTCTACTTCAACGGGACGGCCGTACAGGAGTTAAACCTTAGACCAGCTGGTGGCTGGTGCGGCTACATGTATAACACAAACCTTTCTTGGTTAGCCGAGTCCAAGACCAGATAGCGGCTCTGATACAGTTCCGTTGACATTTTGATTTGAGCTAGCGAGTATGTTCCGGTGACAAATGCACATTACACGGCTAAAAAAATGAACATATCTCAGAAACAGATCAAGCGATTTGAACACGGTTTTCGGGTTCTAAAACCGAATTGAATTGGGCATCGTATTCTACGAGGGACGATAAAAAAGTTCCTGGAAAAGTGTTGTATTCTCTTCTTCAATGAAATTTCACACCAGCCGACTTTAATGTATTTGTGATTTATATCATACAAAAGTATAATTTTATGTTTGACCAGTCTAATGCACGAGCCACCAACGTAACGGAGGGTAACGTGACCCGGCCCAGCTAACGTTGCGTTGCATTTTTATCATTTCTTATAGCAACATTAAAGTCTCCATAGTCCTATAAGTGGTAAAAACGTCTAAACTCAAATCGTTATGAAAAGCGTTCCAACCTTCACGTTTGGTGATAAAATATGGGTTGATGTGCAAATATTTAGTCATTTACCTGGCAAAAAGCGTGGAAAACGTGTTTTTGAAAGAAAACAAATCGATCTTCAAAATACAGGTTTCCTTTTCTGGTTCCCCGCTGAGCGATATAATGTAAACAACAGCGGTACATTGAATGGGACTCCATGGCTGTACATTGTATTTTTACCGTTTTTCATTGTTTATGAAATCGAAAGTAGGTCATTTTAGTTGGCAACTAAAATGACCCAAATCAATTTTCGAACCTTTTTTTATGTGAAACTCAATGATGTTTTCTTTGTTTAAAGTTGGCTAATCGTGGTTATTTACAATGACGATACTATGGCGAGAAGCTTGCAGCGATACCTCACGATAAAATTTTTCATGCTGATAGAGCAATAGGGCCTTTAAAACGTTGCTTAGTCCCAAATTATTTATATAAGCATGAATTACTTTACATAAACTTGAAAATATATATCTTATCCTGATGTTCATTACAAACTTTGTAAGCTGTTTTGATTCCTTTTACGAAATGATAACTAAGTCTAAATTGGCTTTTTTTATCAGTAAGTATGTGGGGTGGGGTAATTCAAGGGCTAATAACCTAATTTACATTACAAAACAGAAGTGTTATGATAAGGTTTCATAAGCTAGAGATAATGACTATTCGTTTCATATGTGAGATATGTCTTTCAGTCCAACCATTCCAGCAATACGACAACACATGCTGAAATCGGCAGCATGATAAGCTTCCAACAAATGTCAAACTCACCCAGCAGCAATGATGTACCAGCCATCTTTGTCATCATTAAAGTCATATTAATTTATTACTATACATAGTATTTATAGGAGTGTGATACATGAAACTGCTTATACAAAAGAACTCGTCCTGAGACTATGGCTGAATTTTGACAAAGTTTCTGCTAGCTGATTGAAGACTTTTGATAGACAGCTTATGATGCTGCAGATATTAGGTTGTGTTGTCGTAATGCTGGAATACTTCGATTGAAAGAATACGTCACATACCTAACGAATCGCCATTCTCTAAAGTTTCTAAAGTCAAGTGAATTAACTAACATTTCTATACACAATTCATAGCTAAACGAGGTTCAGAAATTGCTATTAGAAACGATAAAATGCAACGTGCGTTAGCCGGGCCGGGTAACTTTATCGGTCGTTACGTTGGTAGCACGTGCATGAGACTGGTTATACATAGGTCAGTTGTTTTGTATGATATAAATCACAAATGCATCAAAGTCGGCTAGTGTTAAATTTCATTGAAGAAAGTGAAACAGCAATTTTCCGGGAACTTTTTGATCATCCCTCGTATAAGTGATAATAAAATTTGAATGACATTTCACAGGAAAGTCAAAACAATATTTGGGTTACCACTAAAAAATCAAAACTTCACAAAAATAGACTTGAAAATATGCCGATACAAACAAATGCGTATATTTTTGGTAACATCACTGCCTGTTTTATATGGCGATATATATTTTACGTTCGGTGATATGGCTTGTTTGACTGATCCGTACGATATGTAGTCAGAAAGTTTGATAAAAAGAAGCACCTACCTAGCGTGTGTTAACCGTTCCGCCATCTTTGGTGGTCTGTTCCGTTGCCTAAAAAGGATGTTCCAGATCTCGATCCAGACAGTGAAAATGTGGGTTGATGTGCACATATTGAGTCATAAAACTTGCGAAAGGTAGGGGAACGTGTTTTTGAAAAATGACGAATCGCTCCACAAGATACAATTGTCATTTACTGGTTCACCGTCCAGGGTAGAACTTAAACAAAAGCGGGACTATGCCTTTTCCCCATGCCTGGACATTGTACGTTTTCCCATTTTATTCAAGTTTCTGATATCGAAAATAGGTCTTACCAACTAACATGACCCAAATTATTTTTCAAACCCTTTTTATGTGAAGCTCAAGAATTTTTAATTTGTTTAAAGTTGGTTAATCACGGTCATTTAAAAGGTGAGAAGCTTGCAATATCAAATGCTGATACAGCGATGGAGCCTAAATATATAACCTAGTTCAGAGTCAAACGCTGGTCCAGTGATGCCTACCTGGGCCAGGAAACCATCTTGGCTTACTTTAGTCTTTTCCATAGGTGTACTTCAGCACAGAACTGAAAAAAATGACGCTCTGTAAACCGGCAAACTGCTATTTCAAAGCCATGATATGTTGACTTTGATGATTCTCATTGTGAGACCAAAAATACGTGTATTTTCCTCAGAATTCTACGGTTGACGACCGTTAACTTTTACATAACTTTTCCAAAACAAGAGTACAATACAAAACATGTTTTGTCACACGCGCAGAACCATCTCGATTATGAGTTTATAACAGAGAATTGAATGGTTTGAGAATACTGATTTGTTTGAGAAAATCACACTTTTCCATTGCATGAATTTCAGGTAACATCTCACAATTCGAGAGGAGCATGGCATAAAATGTATACCATGCTCCTCTCGAATTATAATTGAGATGATGTCATAGATCTGTTACCATAGCAATTATGGAATAAACGACTGTTCTGCTTTGTACCTTAGCAGAATGACGTCTCAATGACGTAACTTAAAAATAAAAATGAATTCTTAGTGGCTATTGTAACAGATATATGACATCATTGGCCCGGAGCATGGCAAACAGTGTATGCCATGCTCCACCAAATTTTCAATGGTATTACAAACGGAAATTTTTTCAACAGAAACTTCAGCATTTCTCAAACAAATAATTCAAACCATTAAATTCTGCGTCTTTTGTGTTTGAAGAGCCACCAACACTGTAAAAAAATCCGTAAATTTTACGGTCGAATACCTGGAAACCAGCTGCCAGTCCATTCCCCGGTATTTTTACGGGTACCTGTAAACATTGGCAGAAATCAACACGCAGAGCAGGGTAGAATAAGACAGGTATTGTTTTGGTCCTATAGCCCTTCAACACTATAAAGGTATTTTTGAGTGCGGTCAGTTATCATTGCTCTAGCATATCATGATTTTAAAAAATGTTCTACAGGCAGATACCCGTAAAAATAACGGGGAATGGACTGGCAGCTGGTTGCCAGGTATTTTACCGTAAAATCTACCGGAATTTTTAACAAAGCATACCAAAGTGAACCACGGAGGGCACACCTCTGTGCTTTTCCGCCATGTTTTATAAAAGGAATAAAATGTTATTTCCTTTTAGCTTTCCAGGACCATTTAGTACATCTAAAATGGCGTATACTCTTTAGGGAAAGAATTTGCTCTCAGGAAAGCAAATTCACTCCTTTAAGAGTTGACCCGTATTTAGGGAAAAGGCAGTAAAATTGACATGCCAGAGTTTCTCCCCCTGAAGGCTAAACGGAAACTATTTATGGGAAGTGCAAAATAAATGCTTTGATTTGCATTTTTCTTCCCTTTTCTTTTTCTTTTTCTTTTTTTTTTTTTTTTTTTTGGGGGGGGGGGGGGGGTGAGGTCAAGTCACGGGACAGTATTTTACATGCTTCTGCTATAAACTGGATCAGAACAAAAGAGTAGCATCCGAGAGGTCCCGAGTAACGAGTCAGTACCAAGCACCATTTGGCCTCCACAGTCCGGCCTGTATGACGTCATTCTTCCTTTACGTTTCTCTCATACACCGTAAATGTTCTAAGAACTGGGATAAATGGGCCAGAGCAAACAGTTCAGACCCGGATCAGACTGCTCCTAATGAACAGTCTGATCAGGGTCTACACTGTTTGCCATTCCCTCTTCGCAATACCGAGATGTGCGGGTTTTTTTTGTTTTGTTTTTTTGTTGTTGTTTTTTTTTTTTTTTTACATTTACTGTTATTATTTTAGGTGTCCCAAGTTGAAGAATTTTATTCTTTTATTTATTCACAATTTCATGGCAACATATACATAAAGTACATACATGATCCAATTAATTAGACGTAGGCACTGCATTCAATATTTGTCTTCTCCACTTAGAATTGTATCGTGGTCAAGGGCTGAAATGCACAGTTCGATGTACACTATAGCAGGATCCAGTATGACACAGCATGCCACACGTCCTGACGAAATTCAGTGTAACGTGTAACACAAAAATGATACTGATAAGAAATATGAATAACAATAGTTTTTCTTTGTTTGTTTTTATTTATTTTTTTTTTCAAATTAGTTACTTACAGCTTTTGATAATTCGAACATTTTTCTGCAATATACATTTTCATTATTTCTCAGATTTACAACACACTACAAATAAGGTGAGAGCAGATTTCCCAAGCATGATTTTTCGACGTGATAATACATGTAACCTTGCAAGCACACAGCGCTGAAACAATTGAATCAGTGTTATTGCATAAAAAGCAGAGCCGAGGTATTAACAGCCGTGCATTAACCGGCGAAAAGCCGTGTTTCAACAATGGTTTTCACGAGCTGTTGATGCACGATGACAGAATTTTCATTATGCTTGTGCCGGGCCACTAAAAACCGCCATGCAACTTTGTCTCTCCCGTTTCGGTCGAATTACAAAAATTGGTGGTGCGCTACCATGTATGTCTATATGACGTCATCATGCCTTTGTACTCTGACGTCATCGTCGTGACTCAGGTTTAAAGCGATGTTGTTTACTTTCTTACGATGCCAAATGGAGAGTAAATAACTGTTAAAGAAATCATGCATCTCAAGCTTTCAGCAATCAAGAACTGCAGGATGGTATATGAATGGATCGGGCTTGTTCCTGCATGGAAATTATTGCTCAAGGTATCTACTTTTTGTTGATTAATTTGCAATCTGTTTTGCATCAACTACAACGACCATCTTGGACACTTTTCCGAAATATTGAGGCTGAATAGGATGATGGCAGCCATTTGGAATAGAATGAATGCTCACGGGCCCGGAAGATGAATATTAGTAAAAAGATGCACCAGCGCGTTGGCTGTCAAACGGTGACAACATATAGTGCCAAGTTTTTTTTCTCAAATTATAACGAATAATTCGTTGAATTTATGCAATAACAGCGATCAAACATTTGTTTCCAATGTTACAATATGATACAACAAAAACCACATCAACCGACATATTTTCATTAATCCTGAAGGCTGTACAGGTTTCATAATGATTTGTATTTTGACGATTTTTACCACTGGTAGGACTATGGGGACTTTAATAATGTAAAGAAGGTCAAGAAGCCTCGCAAACACATAAAAGTATATCGTACTGTTTTGTTACCATGTAGTTTGTAGTAAATAAAATATTGTTTAAACCAACACATAAAACATTTTTTATAAAGATATAGGGCAATACACCTAACAAAATTCTCTAATGTAACTCACGTAATTGTAAAGAGAGACTGAATCAGTAAACCGTGTAAATTTGTTTAGGACAACTAAGCGCTTTCGGCTTTTCGCCTTCATCAGAGTTCAAACACACTCACACATGCACACTAAAGCATAACTGTGCAGGCAAAGCATACAAAAAATGACGAAAAAAATCACTAAAAGGCTAACAATGCCCCACACAATATTTGCAAAACAAAACTATATACATAATAATAATAACTATACTATAATAACAAGAAGCTCTAGTTGAAAGTCTCGACCAGACCTGCACAAGGTATAAGATGGAGATCAGTGCTGAGAAGACCAAACTGATGACGAACAGCGCAGATGGCATCACGAGGGAGATCAAGGTAAAAGGGCAGAAGCTAGGTACTGTAAGCAGCTTCAATACCTTGGAGCAGTTGTCTCAGATGATGGCTCAAAACAGGAGATTCTCTCAAGGATAGCACAAGCCACTTCAGCTCTTGCCAAGCTGAAACCAATTTTGAGAGATAACAACATATCTCTTGGATCAAAGGTGACACTTATGCGCTCCCTTGTCATTTCCATATTTCTGTATGCCTGTGAATCATGGACCTTGAAAGCAGAATTAGAGAAAAGAACGCAGGCCTTTGAGATGAGATGCTACCGAAGGTTACTGAACATTTCGTACAAGGACCATATAACCAATGAGAAGGTTCGCAGGAAAATCCAAGCAGCCATTGGAGAATATGATGAACTCCTGACACTGGTCAAGAAACGGAAACTAAGGTGGTTTGGCCACGTCTCAAGGTCTTCTGGTTTAGAGGAACTCGATAAGCATTTTGCTTTCGTTCCAATCCCTAAGCCTGTACTGTTTATATTTGATTGTATGTTACTTGTAATTGAGAAACAATAAATATGTTTAAACCAAAGACAATTCTTCAGGACACAGTGAAAGGAAAAAGAAGAGGAGGTAGACAGAAGAAGAGATGGGAAGACAATATCAAGGAGTGGACTGGAATGGATTTTGCCAGCTCAACTAGGGCAGCTGAAGACAGGACAAGGTGGAAAGGGATTGTTTTGAAGTCAGCTGTGGTGCCCCAACGACCTAGTAAGGTTATGGGATAGAATAGAATAGAATAATAACACATTTACATAAAAAGATTTTGAAATGCCCTTATCGGGCGCATAGACTCAAAAGTTTGTCAACGGGAAAATGGCACCACTGTCTTCAATCTTTATGTAACTGAATACGATAAACACACCGCTACAATTGGAAAAGTAGGGCGCATGGAGCCAAGAATATTGCCCGAATGAAGCTTTGGTAAACACACCGCTGCAGTTGGAAATTGTGTCGTAAAGTAAATGAAAAAAATCTGAAAAACCTAATGGCTGTCAAAATTACAAAAAGCACATCATTGCCAAAACAATACTTTCACACACATACCTATATATAACAAACACAATATTTGTGTAACACTGGATCCGCTCGGGATGCTAAAATGATTTGAAACTGGTTATAAATGAAGAGATAAGCAACAACAGTGCAATTTTCAATATGTTACCTAAGTGCTTTCGTCTTTCGGCTTCTTCAGAGGTTTCAAACAGTTAAAAAATAGAATCGAATCAATAAGTACAAATATTTACTTTCGAGAAAAATATCTAAACATAAATAGAAAAGCTCCTAAAATGAACAAGACCTGTCTCCGTACAGGATAGCTCGCCTGCAGTGCCTTGCCCATCACAATAAAAAAAACTTTAACTTAAAACTTTAAAGTGTGACGCCGACGCCCCGAGTGACAACAATAGCTCTCTGTACTTTCGTACAGACGAGCTAAAAATGAACAAAATATTTGTACATGATTCATGATATATGACATTTTATTCAGCTTTGTTTTTACCTCTTGGCGTATGTCAGCTTGTTATTATCCCCCGCCGAAGGCGGAGGGATATAGTTTTCTCCATGTCCGTCCGTCCGTCCACCCTTCCGCCCGTCTGTCCGTCCGTCTGTCCGTCCGGAGCCATAACTGTGTAACCACTGGACGGAATTTCATGAAACTTAGAATGAATATGTATCACCATAAACCGCTGATGCACGTGAAGTTTCATCAGACTGGCTTCAGTAATGCATGAGTTATTGCCCTTGAATTGACGTAAAATCAATAAAATGAGCCATAACTATGTAACCAATGGACGGAATTTCACGAAACTTAGAACGACTATTCTATTCTATCCCATAACCTTACTAGGTCGTTGGGGCACCACAGCTGACTTCAAAACAATCCCTTTCCACCTTGTCCTGTCTTCAGCTGCCCTAGTGGAGCTGGCAAAATCCATTCCAGTCCACTCCTTGATATTGTCTTCCCACCTCTTCTTCTGTCTACCTCTTCTTCTTTTTCCTTTCACTGTGACCTGAAGAATTGTCTTTGCTAAACCAGAAGACCTTGAGACGTGGCCAAACCACCTTAGTTTCCGTTTCTTGACCAGCGTCAGGAGTTCGTCATATTCTCCAATGGCTGCTTGGATCTTCCTGCGAACCTCCTCATTGGTTATATGGTCCTTGTACGAAATGTTAAGTAACCTTCGGTAGCATCTCATCTCAAAGGCCTGCGTTCTTTTTCTCTAACTCTGCTGTCAAGGTCCATGATTCACAGGCATACAGAAATATGGAAATGACAAGGGAGCGCATAAGTGTCACCTTTGATCCAAGAGATATGTTGTTATCTCTCCAAATTGGATTCAGCTTGGCAAGAGCTGAAGTGGCTTGTGCTATCCTTGAGAGAACCTCCTGTTTTGAG
The DNA here is from genome assembly GCA_963989385.1 of Ctena decussata. Lineage (NCBI taxonomy): Eukaryota > Metazoa > Mollusca > Bivalvia > Lucinida > Lucinidae > Ctena > Ctena decussata. The sequence continues at coordinate 2,984,995 of OZ022511.1, read as the reverse complement.
CCATCATCCGAGACAACTGCTCCCAGGTCAGGTATTTGAAGCTGCTTACAGTACCCAGCTTCTGCCCCTTTACCGTGCTCTCCCTCTGGATGCATCTGCGCTGTTTGTCATCAGTTTGGTCTTCTCAGCACTGATCTCCATCTTATACCTTGTGCAGGTCTGGTCGAGACTTTCAACTAGAGCTTCTAGTTCCTGCTCTTCCTCAGCAAGAGCGTCTTTGTCATCGGCAAACCGCAGGTTGGTAGTATTTCTGCCGCCTATGCTAACCTTTCCGTCATGTTCTTCCAGAGCATCGGACATGATCCGTTCGAGAAAAATGTTGAAGAGGGTGGGTGACAGAAGACATCCTTGTCTTACTCCAACTGTTGTTCTGAACCATTCTCCTGTGCTGCCATTAATCAGGACTGCACTTGTAGCCTTGTCGTATAGCTGCTCAATGGTGCGAACTAGGTTTGCATTGATATTGTACTTCCTCATGGTAGCCCATAAGGCTGCATGCCATACCCTGTCAAAGGCTTTTTTGAAATCAATGAAGACATGGTACAGAATCTGCTGATGTTGGAGATACTTTTCACACAGGATTCTAAGGTTGAAGATCTGTTCTGTGGTGCTCCTTCCTGCTCGGAACCCAGCCTGTTCCTCAGCGATTATCTCTTCGGCTTGTGGCTTAAGCCAGTTCAAGATAACTTTCAGCATGTCTTTGCTTGAATGACTGATGAGGCTGATGGTTCTGTAGTTCTGGCAGAGCTGTAGGTTGCCCTTTTTAGGGAGAGTAATAATCAGTGACTGAGTCCATGGGGTTGGCCATTCTCCTGTCCTCCAGATCCTGTTACAGATATCTGTTAAAACATCAATCATGGTCTCCCCTCCAGCTGGAACAAGTTCTGCTGGTATATTATCAACTCCGGCAGATTTTCCCTTCTTCAGTGCTGCTACTGCAATCTCAACTTCCTCACGAAGGATCGGTTGTTGATCTTCATCTGGGGGCTGACTGCAGTCCAGAACCGTATTGTCACCATCAGTCTCATGGTTGTATAATTCTGAGCAATATTCTGTCCATCTGCTGAGAATCTCTTGTTCTTCTGTAAGGCATTTCCCAGACTTGTCCTGGATAGTTGTGGATCTACCCTGTTTCTCTGAAGTTAGATCCTTCACCAGCTGGTATGCTTTCTTGCTGTTGTTTTTGTTCAGGCAAGTTTCGATCTCCTCGCACTGACTAGCTATCCAGTCCTCCTTCGCTTTCTTCACTGCCTTCTGAATCCTCTTGTTTGCTTCCCTGCATTCTTCTGCTCCTCCTGCTTCATACCTCTTCTTCTTCAAATTTCTCCTCTCATCACAGAGGTCGAGAACATCTCTAGTGACCCATGGCTTTTTCCTGCGACGTTCCTTCCCAAGTATCTCACTGGCTGCATCAGTCACTACTGTATTGTAGGTGGTAATCATGGTACATGTATCTATGTCCATGTCATCATCCCTCAGACCAATGAGTGGTGCAAATTTTCCACCTATTGTTGCTTGAAAAGTGCATGCCACCTCTGGGTCCCTTAGCTTCTCAAGATCAAACTTCAGTCTTGGCTGGGTTGGCTTTCTAGCCTTCTTCAGACGAACGACTATGTATCATCATGAACCGCTGATGCATGTGAAGTTTCATCAGACTGGCTTGCGTAATGCATGAGTTATTGCCCTTGAATTGACGTAAAATCCGTCCGTCTGTCCGTCCGGAGCCATAACTATGTAACCACTGGACGGAATTTCATGAAACTTAGAATGAATATGTATCACCATAAACCGCTGATGCACGTGAAGTTTCATCAGACTGGCTTGCGTAATGCATGAGTTATTGCCCTTGAATTGACTTAAAATCAATAAAATGAGCCATAACTATGTAACCAATTATCGAAACTTCATGAAACTTAAACTAAATATATATCACCATAACATGGTTATGCACGTGAAGTTTCATCAGACTGGCCACAGTAATGCATGGGTTATTGCCCTTGAATTGACTTAAAATCAATAAAATGAGCCATAACTATGTAACCAATTATCGAAACTGCATGAAACTTAAACTAAATATATATCACCATAACATGGTTATGCACGTGAAGTTTCATCAGACTGGCCACAATAATGCATGGGTTATTGCCCTTGAATTGACTTAAAATCAATAAAATGAGCCATAACTAAGTAACCAATTACCGAAACTTCATGAAACTTAAACCAAGTATGTATGACCATAATGCTGTTGTGCACATAAAGTTTCATGTGAATGGTATCAGTTGTGCAAGAGTTATTACCCTTGAATCAATTTATAATTGACAAATTCAGCCATAACTAAGTCATCAATGAATGGAATTCTATGAAACTTATACATAAACAACAAATCAGGGCCTCTTCGGCGGGTGATATAAATTCACCGAATTTACTTGTTTCTCTTTCAGATATTTTTACTCGTTGAGCTATGCACCACTTTATTGTCCACATCTGCCCGGTTCTAGGACACTTTGATTGAACCCACAAAAATCCCGGCATACTTTGGGCAAAGACTGTCACAAAAATTTATTTGACATCCAAGCAGAATACACCGATTTTTGCTAATTGAAATTTTGTGACAGGCTCCTTGCCCAAAGTGCGAATCTTTGCGGTTTCATCAAAGTGTCGTTAGAATCGGGAAGGCTATTGGTATTTTGCGGAACGGAACGGCTAGGTTCGTTTCGTTCCGCAAAACACCAATAGCCAATCGGGAAGATGTGGCATGGAGAGTAACAAACAAATCAATCCGTGTAAACCTTGACGGCTCAATCACATTGTCCGTACAGCGTATCAAAACAAAACCCAAATGATCCTCTACCATGAGTTGGACGGAATTAAACTGAAAAAAAAGTATTAAAGTTTGAAAAAAAATCACACTTTTCCATTGTAGGAATTTCAGGTAGCATCGCACTCATAATTCGAGAGGAGCATGGCATGCTCCTCTCGAATTATGAGTGAGATGATGCCATATATATGTTACCATAGCAACTATGGGATTACCAACTGTTGTGCATATGCCGTGGCAGAGTGACGTCTCGATGACAGCGTATACTATGCTCCGTTAATTTTTCAATGATATGAACTGAAATTCTTTCAGCAAAAACTTCAGATTTTCTCAAATAAATAATTAGGAGATAACTGTACTCAAATTGTCATTTGAGGAGGTAAATCGACGGTTTTATGGTCGGAAATTTCGTTTTACAGCGACGCGTCAGCGGAGCCGTAAAACGCAATTGGCGACCATAAAACCGACGATTTACCTCCCCCAAATGAAATTTTCAATATAATTATCCCCATTCTAAAGCACTTTTTGACATTTTCGCTTTTAAAAGTGTACCCTTGCACCCATTGCAAGCGTCTTCAGCAGCGTCAAACCAAGTGTCAGCCAATGAGAAGAGACTTTTATATTGACGTCGGGTTTGCGACAGTATATCGCATCAATCGGAGCACCGCTCGGCCAATTCCGTGAATCCTACCTCGGATGTATGTCGGCGGAGAATATGTTGCAAAATGCATCATTTTGTTCGCCGGAACAAGTATACGCCGAAGATTGATTCTCGACCTGCGACCTTTACAGCTACTGCACGGACATTCATTTAATACTTTGCTGTGTCGAAACAAAACAGCCAATTATTGATGCCGAGACAGAAAATATATTTGTTTCTTTTCATTTTATTATTTACTCGGTGCGACAGAGCGGCCATCTTTGTTAATGTCGTGTTCCTCCTAACAGTCGTGTGATGTAAGTAGTCCCACATCATACATCCGAGGCTGATTCATGGAGTTGGCCGAGCGGTGTTCCGATTTTATATCGCAGTATATACCGTCGCATATTTTTGACGTTATCCAATCAGACGTCGCGTTATATTTGTGTGTGCATTAGAATTATTCATAAGTCATTCAATTCCGTGTTAAGTACGGAATGACAAACAAAAACAGTTTTGATATCTATTAAAGTTCCTTTTTGTTTTATAATCTAAGACGTTCTCGAAGCAAGGTCTCAGCAACTAGATCAATATCATACAGTTGAACGGAAGTTTCCCCTATACATTTTGGCATTTTTAAGAGGAACTTTCTTCTCATAATTTGAACCCGAAGAGTCATTAGATGCGTGTCCTCTAGACTAATCCCTGTGAAAAAGAACTGTTCATTAGTGAATTCTGGGTTGTTAGAATTTTTCACGCATTTAGTCGACTGCTTTTGCATTTTTCCTGGCATTAAGCTGACCTGAGCAAATGTTGTTAGAGAATTCGAACTGGAGCTGACCAAATTCTCTGCTCTTACTATAGTAACCTTAAGTCGCTCTGTCATTATTAAGTACTGAATCTTTAGCTCAATCATACCAGCATCTTGCATGCCTGTTCCTTTAGGGAATCGTCGCATCATTACAAAATCTATCAACGACATTTTTCGACCTCCCCGTCGCTCAGAAACCTCATTTGAGCAACATTTTGTGGTAACGTGCGATGCCCTTTTACCCATCTTGAAATGATTTGCTACAGAGCTTCCAGCGGACTTTGAGACAGAGACATGTTCCAAACTAACTTCATCTTTCTCGTCGCTGCTGTCCTGAATGTCTTCATCAGTGTTTGTATGTGTTCTTATTTCTACACTTTCTTGTATCTCAGAAACAGCTTCGTTTGCAGTTTCACTTTCTGTTTCTAGATTTAGTGTTCTTTGTTTCCTCCGTTTATCTTCCACCAAATCTTTAATACATCCAGATATTGGTCGTCTAGGGACGGGCACTTCTAAATGCAGCAAGTTCCTCGAACGGTCATTGCTTGATGTTAATAGAGGAGACGCACTGACTATCTCGGCATCATATGAGTTATCGTCCTTTTCGCATTCTGGAGAATAGCTTCCAGAAAATAAGCTTTCCACACAATCACTTTCGCTTTGGAGAGTTGCTATTGAACTCAGTGTTGTAGAATGGCTTAACGATTCAAAGCTTAAGAGAGATTTTGCCTTCGCATATATTTCTTTGCAATTCAGTGTCAGATTATAGGGAAATCCAACTTGGCATTCCTTCAACGGAGAACCGAGAACCGTCTGAAGATCTGTGAGCGGGTCTGTTAAATAGCCAGAATCAGCTTTACTGTTTTCTTCTGAGGCAGCTTCTTCAATGTATGTCTGTCCGTCAATAGCTGCTTCTGAATGGAGTGTTTGCTGCATTTGTGCATCCCCCATGGCAGAACAAGTCACATTGAATCTTGCCATATTTTCTTGTGCTACCTTGTGCGTTATATCGTCAAGCTCGGCATTCTCATCATTTGCATTAGTAGCACCAGTTTCTTCTTCTCCTGACCTCTTTGGAGCAATAATATAACCTATGTCCTGTAGCTCATCAATAAGATCATCTTGATCTGAAGTCCAACCTTCCTCATCGGCAAACACGGTCATTAGATCAGCAAGTTCGGCAAGTCTCTTTTTGTTTATTTCATCATCTGACATGTGTTTAGAGCAACTTTTGCCATCACTGGTAGTAGTTTCATCGGCGTTCATGTAATCTTTTACTTTCGAAGTGTTCTCCTTTTTCCGTGGAGACTTGGTAAATGCGGACGAATACCGTCGCACCATTCTTTCCTGTAACGAGCTCGGAATATTCTGAGAAATTACGCCTTTTAGTGTATCGAAATTAACAGATTTGTCCGTCATCTGCTTCACGAACCGCCTTGTCTTCAGTTTTAGAAAATCCATCTTCAGAATCCAAGAAAATGAGTAAAAATCTATTGCTAACCGGCTTTATACAGAATTTCGAAATGAGCCGCGACACGAGAAAACCAACAAAGTGGTTGTGCGCCCAGCGCAAACTCAGATCAGCCTGGGCATCTGCCCGGTCTGATCAGAGTCTTCACCGTCCGTGTGGAGATAGCTTAGACCCTAAGCTATCCTTTAAGCGCAAAGCAAAGACTCTGATCAGGCTGGGCGGATGCCCAGGCTGATCTGAGTCTGAGCTGGGCGCACAACCACATTGTTGGTTTTCTCGTGTCGCGGCTCAAATGCGATAATTACCGTATTTACCCTAAATATTTCAAAATCTCTGTAAGGTGTATGGGTACACCTCCATGTTTTTCTGCCATTGTTGAAGGGAGGCAAGTTTTATTACTTCATGTTAACCTCCCAGGACAAAGAGAAAAAGTTCCAAAATGAGGGCGTCTCTTTTAGAAAGGCTTGCTCCTAATGGAGCAAATACTTTCCTTTAAGTATGAATACTTTGAAACTTGGGCAAAACTGAAATGGGCAGAGTTGCTTCCGCTGAAAGTGTACCCATTCTCCTTCCAGGATGATTCTAGTCTCGTTTCATGATAATTCCAGGCTAACAATGTCGACCTCGACTAGACTGCTTATCAGAGCTGTTTGATTAGGAGCGAAACATTTGGCGTGACAGGCTGTCCGTATTTTTGACGTGCATGCGTTTTTTTTTTTATTTTGTTTTTTTTTAGTTTACATTAAGTGTTAACAAGAAGGAAAGGCATGCTGACAACGGCTGGCGTGATAATAGATTTAGACCTCCTTGAAGTTTGCCCGAACTGTGACAGAACTTGTCATACCGTAAAACTTTTAAAATTTGGACAGCTAAACAATTGCCCTTAATACTGGCCTGCCGTCGAGTATATTCATCTGGAAGTCATACACCGTCTTAGTCCTACTCAACGCCCCAGGGGCGTTCCATTTTACAAAGGGGGCGTTGAATATGATAAAAGAGTTCTAACTTAGCCACTGTTGAAGTACTGCTAATAAGCAGTATTAAGATTAATAGATGACCAGTGACTTCAGAAAACATTCAAAGTGGTTGTGCGGCCAGCGCAGACTCAGATCAGCCTGGGCATCCGCCCAGTCTGATCAGAGTCTTCGCTGTCCGCATTGAGGTAGTTTGGAGCCTTAGCTACCCTTTAAGCGCTTAGCGAAGAGTCTGATCGGAATAAACGGAATCATAGCTGAATCTTAATCCCACAATACATCAATCATTGTCAACCAGCATCCAAATATGAGCATTCTAGCTTATATGGTTGTGGAGAAAAGTTTAACGAAAAGTTTTACAAACAAGAGGACCATTTTTGGTGCTGTAGCTCACCTGAGTCCATTTAGCCTCAGTACTCTAGGGTAAGTTACTCTAAGGCAAATTGTACAATATGGTCTAATGTCAAATGCATCTGAGATTTTATGCTTGTCGACGGCATTTCCATATCGTAGAGTCTCATAGCAACGGAAAATGCACTTTTTCCCATTCAAAAGCCTTACAGAATAAATTTGACCTTGCCGTACAATAGATCAAGGTCACCTTTATATAATTTTGTAGTACTAGAGTCAAGCTGCTACATACCAAGTTTCAAGGCAATCGGCCCAGTGGTTCCGGAGAAGAAGATTTTTTTAAGCTTTTTGACATATGGACGAGGCGGCCATCTCGGTTATGTGACCTAGACCAAATATCTTAACTTTCATTTTCGCTTTGCCTGAAGGCTTCATATGAAATTTAACTGAAATTGGCCCAGTAGTTTCAGAGGAGAAGTTCTGTGAACATGTTGACACAACGGCCAAGTGACCTTTGGCCAAGGTCACTAAATGACCTTGGCCTCTAGTATTCATAGGGGTTGAAGTTGACTGCATTTTCATGCCTCAAAGAACAATAGCAACAGAAAAATGCACTTTTTCAGCTTTTCCCATTCAAAAGCCTTAGAGACCAAATGTGAACTTGCGGTAATATAGATCAAGGTCTACCCAAGGTCACTATTTATCTAAACTTTGTAGTCCTAGAACCCCAGATGCTACATATCAAGTCTTAAAGCAATAGGTCCAGTGGTTCCGGAGGAGAAGATTTTTTAAGCTTTTTGCCATATATGGGCAGGGCGGCCGTCATGGTCATGTGACCTGAACCAAGTATATAAACTTTCTTACCCGCTTTTCCTGAAGGCTTGGACGGACACACGGCGCCAAGTGTGTGCAACTATGGTTACGTACCGTTGAGCCGCTAGGGTAACGTCGATAAGAGAATTGAACTGAAATTTCCTGAAGGCTGCATGTGAAATTTAATTGAAATTGGTCTAGTAGTTTCAAAGGAGAAGTCCTTTAAAAATGTTGACACATAACAGACAGTTGACCTTTGGCCAAGGTCACTAAATGAGCTTGACCTCTAGTATTCATAAGGGTTGAAGTTGACTGCATTTCCATTTCACAGAGCACAATAGCAACAGAAAAATGCAATTTTCAGCTTTTTCTAATCAAAAGCCTAAGGGGCCAACTTTGAATTTGTCATAAAATAGGTCAAGGTCCACCAAAGGTCACCATTTATATAGGCTGTGTAGTACTATAGCCCAAAATGCTACATATCAAGTTTTAAGGCAATCGGCCCAGTGGTTCCGGAGAAGAAGATTTTTTTAAAGCTTTTTGCCGTATATGGGCATGGCGGCCATTTCGGTCATGTGACCTGGACCAAATATGTCAACTACCGTTCCCCCATCCTGTTAAGGCTCCATGTGAAATTTGGCTTCAATCGGCCCAGTGATTTCTGAGAAGAACATGTTTAAAGTCTCCATAGTCCTATCAAAGGTAAAAACCGTCAAAATACAAATCATTATGAAATCTGTACAGCCTTCAGAACTGATGATAATATGTCGGTTGATGTGCTTTTTTGTAGCATATAACTGGCAAAAAAAAAGAAGGAACAAGGTATTTTGAAAAAATGTTGTCTCTCCATAAAATACTGGTTTCGTCTCTGGTTCCCCGTTAAGCAATGCAATAATGCAACAGCGGCACAATCAATGGGATCCTTGCCTAATTTTTTGTACATTGTATTTTTATCACCTGTTAAACGCCTGTACCTTATATTTTTACCGCATGTACGTTGTATTTTTATCATGAAAAACAGCTTGTAAAATTGAAAGTAGGTCATTTTGGTTGGCTACTAAAATGACCTAGTTATTTTTTCAATTCTACTTTATGGTAAACTCAAGGACGTTTTGATTTTTCAAAGCCGGCCAATCACGATAATAATCAATGGCGAAACTTTTGTGAGACGTTTGCAGCGATACCTCACGATAATTTTTTTCATGCTGATAGAGCTATGGGGCCTTTAAAAGTGTGGACGCCGACGACGACGGACGACGGACCAAGGCTATACTATAAGTTCACCTTGACAGGTGAGCTAAAAAGTGTTACGGAATTACGGGCAGGCGGAATGGCGAACGGATGTAAACCAGTATATACCCCCCCCCCCAACACACACACACACACACACACACACTTCTTCAAATTGGGGGTATATTTTTTTTTTTTTTTTTGTGTTATTATCCTTTGGTCATCCATATTCTACTGCATTATGGAAAATCTTATCTTTTTCTCGTTTGTTTACAAACAAGAAATGATAAGCCACTATGGTGTTGCAGCTTAACCCATAATATCACGGTACTGTATTTATAAAAGTGGCAAGTTTTGAAAAAAAAAACTATCAAATTTCTTCAAATTCAATCCAGTCAGAGCCCTAGATAAGAGGGAGTATTTGGTGATAATTAGGGATAATTTTTGCTAATTCTGGATAAAAACATATGTTGTGACCTTCATCTGAACCGTCTCGACGAAACGGTTCAGATGAGGGGTCACAACATATGGTTTCAATGAAAAATATAGAAAATTATCCCTCAATTATCATTAAATACCCGTCTTATCTAGGGCTCTGATCCAGTATTAACATAGGTGTTCATATTTTTAAACCAATTTGTATAAGCTATATCAAATTTTATTCAAATCTGAACAGAAACTTACCTCATAATGTATTTACAGATGGGGTTTCCATAAATTTGACAACTAGCTGGCCCAGGGGCAGTATAAGCCGTAAATACTTCTTGGTAAATCAAGTATTATCCATCAAATAACTGATTTCTAGCTGCTCTAACAGTTATATACTAATATACTGAGAGACTTTAGAAACGCACGTAGCTTTGGATATGCTAGAAAAATAAAAAATTTTGTTTCATACAGCCACCAACTATTGTAATTTTGGTTTTGTTTCATACAGCCATCAACTGTTGTAATTTTGGTTTATTCCAATTTTAACCGGGAACACAAGCTTTCAAAATGAATGCAAAATTTGGCTTTAGACTATTCCTAAAGGGAGATAAATTCGCATTAATCCAATGATGATTGAAGCGTGTTTTTTCAGTTTGCTGCAATTTTGTAACTGCTGATCAGATTTCAATGACATTAAAATCAGAGGTTATTCATTGTTCATGCTTTGTGTTCTCTTTTTATCGGTTACATTTCTTTCTTTTCAACGTCATTTTGCAAAGATTCAAACTTTTTGCGCAAAAACCGGAAGTGAATGTAACGGACAGCATTTGAATAATTATTCAAATTTGCTTGGAACTGGTACATTAATACATACTCTCATGACCTGGGTAGGTATACCATCAATTGGTCGGCTTTTAAGTCGGGTTTCTCCAAATTTTGAACTTTACCCTATTGTTTTTTTTTTTTTTTTAAATCCAATTTTCGAACATCGATAAAGCACTTTTTCAAGGATCTTTGCCATTTTCATAGTTTTTACAGTATGTGGTATTCATTCAGATGCATAAACATTAAAATTCGACAAAATGTGAATTCGTTAAGATTTTATGCGAAAAAGTAACCAAATTTCCATTTTTCTCGAAATTTCTATGCATGGTTGCACACTCTCTGTAAGCGTTTGCAGACTTAAAGAACTCAACCATGCTAACCCGCACGAGTGCTCAAACATTTCCAATATTGCAAACTCTGGGTAAAGTAACATGATATACAATGGTGCGTTTTTAAAGTCCCTCAGTATATACTTCAAAGACACTTTTTGTCTGTAAAGTCTATTAACGCCTCAGGCTCATCAAAAATTTAATGCTGTGATTCATCTATTACAAACAAAGTTTTTTTGTCGTTTTTTTTTCCGGCAAAACTTAAGATTAATAAATATTGTAACCAGGTGAGTTGTTGTTTTCAAGAAAAAGCTTGGGATACCAGACGTGAGATGTCACAGAAAAAAATGAAATTATGGACACCATTTTAGTGAACTAAGAGTTTTCTTGGGCAAGGGGATACAGCCACATAGAAAACATGCTAATTTCATGATTTGTATAAAAGAAAAACTCTACTCAGCAGGAATCAAGACTTTTCCCAAAAAATTTCTCTACAGCACAGAAATTAAAACTTGTGGTTGATGAATTGTCAATACTCAACACGCAGTAAGTTTATTGAGATACAACAAGAAATGTAATTGTCGTGATATTAAGGAACCCTAGATACGAGGGGCGTTCGGAAAGTTTTGCAAATGACGTAATTTCTCGGTAACCACCATAATAAAACCGCCACCGTTGGACATCGTAACTTATTTTAGCTGAATAGTCACAGAACTGGGATAGGCAGAGATATGGTGTCCTTACTGCAAATAGATATTAATATAAACCCCTCATACATAGCAGTCTTGTGAGATTTCTAACAATGTTGGGCATTCAGACCAGTGTATATTTAGATCAGCTGCAGGCAGTAAAGCATTTCTTTGAGCTAAGAAAGTCTGTTTCTTATTCTATGGTGTTAAACATATCTGTGAAGTTTCATTCAGATATTCCATACAGTAGAGGAACTTTTAAAGGTAAATAACCCAAGAACTGTAAAGGTCAGAGTGAACATCCTTATTCACAATATGTAAGCTGTGATGTTAAACATACCTGTGAAATATCATTTGGATCTTCCATACAGAAAGAAACAGCAGGTCATAAACCATTTTTCCGAACTATCAAGGGCAACTAACTAATGAAGTGGAAAGGTAAGAGTGACCGTCCTTAGTCAGAATATGTTACCTTTGCTGTTCAACATGTCTGTGAAGTTTCATTCAGATATTCCATACAGTAAGGGAACAACAGGTCAAAAACCATTTTTCAGATCAATCACTGGTAGAATCTCACAAACTGGAAACGTAAGAGCGACGGTACTTAGTCACAATATGTTACCTTTGATGTTCAACATATCTGTGAAGTTTCATTCAGATATTCCATATAGTAAAGGAACAAAAGGTCAAAAACCATTTTCAGATCAATTACTGTTCAACATATCTGTGAAGTTTCATTATGATGTTCCATATAGTGCAGGAACTACAGGTCAAAAACTATTTTTCAGACCTATCAAGGGCAGAAAACTCACAAACTGGAAAGGTAAGAGTGACAGTCCTTTGTCACAATATGTAACCTTTGATGTTCAACATATATGTGAAGTTTCATTCAGATATCATAAACAGTAAAGGAACTACAGATCAAAAACTATTTTTCAGACATATCAAGGGTGGGTAACTCACGAACTGGAAAGGTCAGAGTGACGGCTTTTGGTCACAATATGTAACCTTTGATTTTCAATATATCTGTCAAGTTTCATTCAGATATCATGAACATGATATCATGAAATGAACTACAGGTCAAAACTATTTTTCAGACCTATCAAGGGCAGATAACTCACGAACTGGAAAGGTCAGAGTGACGGCCCTTTGTCACAATATGTAACCTTTGATGTTCAACATATCTATGAAGTTTCATTTAAATGTTCCTTATAATAAAGGAACTACAGGTCAGAAACTATTTTTCAGACCTGTCAAGGGCGGATAACTCATGAACTGGCAAGGTCAGAGTGACGGCCCTTAATCACAATATGTAACCTTAGATGTTCAACATATCTATGAAGTTTCATTCAGATATCATAAACAGGCCAGAAACCATTTTTCCACTAAGAACAAGGGCAGTAACTCTGTTAGAAATGGACGGATTTTGCCCATTAACGATCCAATACCACTCATCGCCGATAACAATATGTATGCAAAATTTGAAAAAATTCTGTGAATAAATACTCAAGTTATCGATCGGAAATGGTGAGCACGAACGGACGGACGGACAGACACCGAAAGGTATATCATAATGCCCCGCCACTAAAGTGTGGCGGGGTATAAAAACAGAACTTCTGATTGCAAAAGCACATAAAGCTATGATATGCTTTGAGAAGTCTGCAAACACGGTGCATTTTTTTAAAAAAGGACGAATTTTTACCTCACCTGAGCCAGCGGCTCCGGGGGAGCTTATAGGATGGTAAGGCTCCGTCGTCCGTCGTCGTCCGTCGTCCGTCCGTCCACAATTTCAAATGACTTCTCCTCTGAAACCGATTGTAACCAAATTTCAGATAGAGCCTCCTGGGACCTTAGGAACGAAAATTGTTCAAACGGTCCTGGTCACATGACCAACATGGCCGCCATGCCCATATATGGTAAAAACCTGAAAAAATCTTCTTCTCCAGAACCAATAGGCCGATGGCCTTGAAACTTGATATGTAGCATCGGGTACGCGAGTACTACCAAGATTGTTCAAATTATGACCTTGGGTTGACCTTGACCTTTTTTACGGTAAGGTCAAATTTGCGTCCTTATGCTTTTATATGGCAAGATGCTACAACATAAGAAATCTTGGAAACTGTTGAAGATTTTGGGCTAATAATTGGTATCTACAGTCATCTTAATGAGTACATGAAGATTTATGAGTACAAGAGGTCAAGGTCATTCTTTGACCTTTGACCCAGAACTCTCATATTTTGATAAGTTCTAACAATCTCCTCAAAAGCCACTGGGCCAATTGAAACCAAATTTCATATAGAGCCCTCAGGGGTTAAGGGAACAAAAATATATTTATACGGTCCAGGTCACATGACCAACATGGCCACCAAGCCCATATATGGTAAAAACCTTAAAAAGTCTTCTTCTCCAGAACCAGTTGACCAATGGCCTTGAGACTTGGTATGTAGCATTGGGTACTTGAGTACTATCAAGATTGTTCAAATTATGTCCCTGTGTTGACCTTGACCTTTTTTATGGCAAGGTCAAATATGAGAAAATGCTAGAACATGAGTTTTCATGATAAGTTTTGAAGATTTTGGCCTAAAAATTGGTATATACAGTCATCTTAATGAGTACATGAAGATTTGTGAGTACAAGAGGTCAAGGTCATTCTTTGACCTTTGACCCAGAACTCTCATATTTTGACAATTTCAAACAATCTCCTCAAAAACTACTGGGCCAATTGTGACCAAATTTTATATAGAGCCTCATGGGGTTGAGGGAATGAAAAATTTTTCTAACAGTCCTGGTCACATGACCAACATGGCCACTATGCCCATATATGGTAAAAACCTTTAAAAAAACTTCTTCTTCAGAACCAATTGACCGATGGCCTTGAGACTTGGTATGTATACGTGTGACCTGGGTACTTGAGTACTATCAAGCTTGTTCAAATTATGACCTTGTGTTGACCTTGACTTTTTTTACAGCAAGGTCAAATATGGGAAAATGCTAGAACATAAGATTTCATGGAAAGTTTTGAAGATTTTAGCCTAAAAATGGTATATATGGTTGTCTTAATGAGTACATGAAGATTTATGAGTACAAGCGGTCATGGTCATTCTTTGACTTTTGACCCAAGACTCATATTTCGACAATTTCAGACATGATAAGAAAAAGCCACCTTGCCAATTGCCCAGGTGAGCGATTCAGGGCCTCATGGCCCTCTTGTTAACTTCTTTGAAAAAGGTATACCCGAAAGACACTGCAGAAGTTTACTTTAGTGGGTCGTATAATTTATATATCAGCAGTCTTTGATTTTTTTTTCCAATCCTTGTTAGCCAAAGACAATGCCCAGACAATATTGTCCAGTGAATATCGCGGATTGTTAGGTTCCACACTGGCCCGGGAATATGGATTATCCGTATTCTCCATTTCTACTAAAATTAAATGATTTTGTAATGAAAACAAGTGTATGAGCCCCCAAAATCTTGTCAGCAAGAGCATTTAGACGGGGGGACGAAAACCTGTCAAAATTTCAAATTAATTCCAAAAATGAAGCCTCTACAAGCTTTCAAATATGACGTTAACGCATATTTCAATAACTTCATAAGAAGGAATCAATCAATAACAGTTGACACCCTTCTAACTTTGGTATGGATATTATAGGCTACGATGGCAAGCAACTGACAAAGCTTGATTTTGCATTTACAACCAAGGGCGTAGCTACCTATACGGCAAATACGCAAGTGCGTATTGAAATTTTGTCAAAATTGACAAAATTTCAAAACGCACCTGCATATTTGCATGCTGAATATTTATAAATTAGGCAAGATTTCAATACCAACTACCAAAGTGGCTGAAATACTAGCTTTCCCTTCAAGAAGTATAGAATAAAACATGGTTGTGCGTATTATGAAATTGCTCCTAGTTACGCCCCTAACAACGATATTTGACTTAAATGCCTAACACTGAAAGATTTTACATTTGAAATTAGCCCAGTGGTACGACTCGGGCCTGTTGATATGCGTTGTAAGTCAATAAGGAAAAGTGCCTTCGTATAGTGTTTGGTATCATTGGTACCATTGCAAGGACAAAGTGTAGCCAGGAATTCCATGGTACCAAGGTACTTAATATTTAAAGTGAGACTACACATGCTGTGTGCAACACTGCATTGATTGGTGCACATTAGTATTTTCAACAAACCATGGGCTAAGTTATATTAAAGTTTAATGTTCATATAAATCCTGTTATTTTTTACAAGCATGACTCGAACAAAGTCATGCTAACTAATTTCCTGTCAGAATACAGTTTCATGATACCAAGGCAAACAGAAAGCTATCAAATTTGTAAAGCTAACATGATAAAAATATTAATATTTCACACTGTTTCAGGCAAGATATTAATGATTATTATCAGTCTTATTGGCATTCATAAAAACTTTTGATAAAGGTGTTTTTGACCATTTGGAATCTGGAAATGGCATATTTAAAATTTCCTCCATTATGACATAGGGTGTATAATATTTACTTGGACTGTGTGGTTATCTCATAATGTAGTTTCACCAAGCAAAAATTATTTGTAAGAATAACTTTAAAAGTATTTGGATGAGAAATGAATGTTGGGACAGTTGCAGCCAGTTTGCTGATTTCCTATCAAAATGATTTGTGTAAATTTATGCTATTTTCAGTTTTAAGGCTTATTGGCTGCTCATATATAAATCACTCCAAAAATAAATAAGCATACATTCAAGTTGTAATTTCTATTTGCATTTTAAGGGAAGGGTATGTTGAATCATTCAATAGCAAAAGTTGAATTGAGAATTATTGCTGACATTAAATATCAACAATTGTATAGTACTGGTGGTGGCTGGAAAAGTTGAGAAATCAGTTTCTCCAATTTTTTACTTTATTTGATATTTATTCAGATACATATCCTAATTATCTTATAAATTATTTTGTAGTACAAAGTAGCATCCCTCTTACTTTATCAATATAGTAAAATCAAGGCCTAGCAGATGGTTTAAGTTTCATAACAAAGCCAGATCCAATTTACCTTGGTATCATGGAACCCTTGGTACCATGAGACCGGACTATATTTTTAGTATATGCATAGCATTTGTATCCGGCGTACCCCTAAACAATGTTATGAGGCCATTTGCAAAACCGAACGCCCCTCGTATTATGAGAAACGACTATGCGAACACAAAAGTAACACGTTATTACTTACGAGACATTGCGGGAAACTGCGCGTGATATGCAAACAACTTTTTTTCTGACAGTTTTTCTTGAATATGTCTGCACTGACAAAATATTTTACAAATCTGTAATTACAATGATACGAGGGGCGTTCAGAAAGTTCGAATGTCGCCGTATAACTTTATTTATCGGCATGCTGGGGACAAAAGCTGTGCATTGAAAGCATTAAATTTCGCTTTTACAGTGATACCAAACACTAAACAAGGATCCAGTTTCTTTTTGAGTTAAAAAGTATTTTATTCGGCCCCAGTCATATCACTGGGCTAATTTCAAAGGTGAACTTACTTTTGATGAGAATTTTTGCCCATGTCTCCTTTGCCTTGAAATATATGTTGTGATATTTCATAAGAATCGCCTCGCCGAGGCGATTCTAATGAGATGTCACAACATATATTTAATCTAACCTGGCCTAGGTGGCGGAGCTCAAGCTCCAAAGCCCACCCCCTGGATCCGGGGCTGTACTAGTTTTCAGTATGTCAATCAAGTAAAAAATCATTGTTAATACAAAATAATTTCTTGTTAGCTGTTTGTCATTCGTTGCCTTCAATTAAGAATTGAAATTTGATTTTTTAACGTTCATCGTGTGTTGAAGCCAGTCACCGGGGCGGAGCTAAATTTCTATGAAGCGCGAAGCTCTTCTTGTAGAATTTTATCGTAGGAAGGAAGAGTTTGCTACTTCATAAGATGCGGATAATCCAGTCACGCGGCAGTATGGATACTAAATTTAATATTATTTCCGCGATATTTATAGGACACATTGGACTGTGGACTGTGTTTAAGTAGCAATTTATGGAAAAAAATTAAAGACTGCTCATATATGAATTACCAAATAAGACATCACGAACAGAACTTTCTGAACATCCGTGGTATTGGACATATTTCCTTCTATTTAGAAATGTTTAGACACTGCAGACACACTCACCGTGTTAAGCTTGGTTTTTAAAAACAAGTAGATTTTTGCATCCTTTTTTTTTTTTTTTTTTTTTTTTTTTTTTTTTTTTTGTCTATTTACTTTGTCAGGAGGCGGCATGTACCAGGGGCGTAGCTAGGCGCAATTACATAGTACGCACAATCATTTTTTACACTCATTGAGAGCAATAATAGGGGGTTATACCACTAAGATATTTCAAATTTTCGAGTCTGTTGGCAGTTAGTATTAAACTTATGCCCAATTAACAACATTTCAGCAAGAAAATACGCAGGTGTGTGTTGAAATTTTGTCAATTTGACAAAATTTCAATACGCACCTGCGTATTTGCGTATAGGCGGCTACGCCCTTGTGTACAGTCCTTCTTCCTTTATCATTTGCAAACTGAACCCGTCATCGATGGCCTACATTGTGCTCTTAACAACATTGTTAAATCAGATTTCAGCTTTATTTATTGGCCATGTTTCACACACAGGAGGGGTCTACCTTTTCGCATTTACGACCATCTCAGCATTCCTTTAAAACATTTACGACCATCTGGGTAACAAAACACAAATCTTGACACGACCATCGACAAAAATCTTGTATGAAATCATAAATACATGTATTTGGAGGTTTTGCATTCAATTACGTCTTCTGCTCAATCTAAAATGCCATGACTCTAATACATGTAGTTGTAAGACGGCCGTATAGTTTTCATTGAGATTTTATTTATATAAGGGAGGATAGTTGTCGCTGGCTAAGCATAAGATACTCAGCCAAAACAGACACGTTCAGACTGACGTTTTGAAGTTAACCCGCCGTTAGTCGTCGCACATTGACTTCGTCACAACTAATTTGTAACGTTACTGAATAAAACTGTATATACGAGGGGTGTTCGAAAAGTTTTGCAAATGTCCTCAAAACTTTGTTTAGGGGCACGCTGGGTATATATGCTATACATGTACTAAAAGCACTACTTTTGTTCAAGGTCGATGATACCAAACACTTTACAAAGGCACTTTTTCTTACTGACTTACAATGCATTTTATCAGGCCCCAGTCATACCACTGGCCTAATTTCACATGTAAATTCTTTTCTGTGTTAGGTCCTTATTTCAAATATTGTAAATACAAAATATGTCTTTGTCAACTGCATGACTATCGTTGCCTACATTATCCATAAAAAGTTAGAAGGGTGGCAACTGTTATCGATCCATTCCTTGCAAAGCAATGCGAAGTTCTTATGACGCTACCAAAATCGACGTCGACGTCATTTTTGAAAGATTGTAGCGGTTTCATATTTTGCATTAATTTAAATTTATTGACAGATTTTAATTGATCCATGCAAAGGCTCTTGCTGACAAGATTTCGAATACTAACAGATTTAATTTCATTACAAAATCATTCTAACTTTAGTAGAAAGGGAGATTTTGCTATTACATGAAAAACGGATAATACATATTTACGGTACAGTATAGAACCTAGATTAAATATAATTTCAGCGATATTTAAAGGACAATATTGTCTAGACATTGTCTTTAAGCAGCAAAAATTAAAAAAGAACAAAGACTGCTCATATATTAATTACGGCCTACTAAAGCAAAATTCTGCAGTGCTTGTAGGGTATACCTCTTTCAAAGGAGTTAAAGACGAGTGTTTTTAAGGAAAATATCCCGCTTTTGCAAATTTCTGTAGGCATAACATAGCTTTATGCGTTTTTGCTATCAATAGTTCTCTCTTTATTTTGGTTATCAAGAAATTACGTCATTTGCAAAACTTTTCGAACGCCCCTCGTATAAAATCTCATTCGAGACAAAGGTGATTCGGCAAATACAGGCCGAAAGCGCTCACCTGCACACTGTGCAAGGTTATGTATCATAACTGAGCCACGACACGAGAAACCGACAAAGTGGTTGTGCGCCCAGCGCAGACTGAAATCAGCTTTGGCATTCGCCCATTCGGATCAGAGTCTTCGCTGTCCGCATGGACGTAGCTCAGACCCTTAGCTACCTTCAAGCGCTTAGCGAAGAGTCTGATCGGACTGGGCGAAAGCTGGACTCACAACTACTTTGTTTTCTAGTGTTGCGGTTTAATTGCTTCCAACCGCACCAGACATTTCAGCCATCATCCAATTTTGTATGAGCTGCAGCATGGCTTCATGTGAAACACAGCTCTTACAGTTAGTTGAGGACCAATCCAGACAACTCACGGAAGAAAAGCAGGTTAACCTTGTTCCATTGGTTGATGAGGTCAACCACCTCAAACTAATTTTCAAAAAACTTTCTCAAGATGGCAACCTTGCTAATACTCTGAAGTTTATTAAGTCATTTTTGGTGGGTCACACCCAGGCAGTAGATCTTGAGGGCAGTCCTCTGAAGAGGTACCAGTCAACTCAGGCATACCACAAGGTTCCGTTCTGGGTCCTTCTCGCCCCTTCTTACTATACATGCATCTTGACGACCTACCCGAAGACATCCAATCCCAGGTACGACTCTGTGATGACGACACAGTTGTCTAATATCAGTGCCAGTGATTTATTCCAGATGAGCCGCGACATGACAAAAGCAACCAATTGACATATGTGCCCAGCAAAGATTCAGATCAGCCTGGGCATCCGCCCAGTCTGATCAGGGTCTTTGCTGTAGTTTCCAAGCTATCGCCATGCCAACAGCAAAGACTCGATTCAGACTGGGCGGATGTCCAGGCTGATCTGAGTCTTCGCTGGGCGCACATGCCACTTTATTGTTTTTGTCATGTCGCGGCTAAGATGGATCTAGACAGTCAAGAGATATGGGGAACGAATCTGGGACATGGAATTGAATCCCACCAAGTGTCAGGTGCTCCGTATTAGTAAATCAAGGTATCCTGTTCAGACCAATATTTTCTACATAATCAAGCCTTCATGTCAGCAGATCGTGCCAGACAGTGCCAAATATAGAAATGTTCATAATGGCAAATACTTGTGTCTGTCACATTACCTAAGCTGCATATAAAACTCTTGGTTTCGTTAAAAAAATGAGCCATATCATGATTTGAAACAATGTGGCATGAAAGGCTATGATCAGACTCACTTGAGTACAGTCTGATCAGAGTCTTCACTTGTCAGATAAGCCATCTATGGAATTGGCCCAACAGTGAGGCCGTAAATGATAAGGATGATCAGAATACGAGGCGTTCGGAAAGTTTTGCAGTCGACGTAATTTCTTGGTAACCAACATAAAGACAGAACTTCTGGGCCCAGTTGTTCAAAGCATCGTTAGCCTAACGAGCTCGTTAAGAGGTCAACTCGTTAAGTGTTTAGCAACTTTGTAACCAAATACGCTGGTATTTTTGTTGAAAAGCTTCTTACATTTTTTCATATTTTTTGTTGAAAAAAATGTAAGAAGCTTTTGCACTTAAGAAGCTTTTGCAGTGCAAAAGCTTCTTACATTTTTTCAACAAAAAATATTGGCATATTTGAGATATTAACGTTTAAAATTTTAACGAAACGTTAACTAACGACGTCGTTTGTTTTGAACAACCGGGCCCTGATAGTAAAAACACATAAAACTATGATTTGCCTAGACAAGTCTGCAAACACGGTGTATTTGTTTGCAAGGACGCATTTTTAACTTCTTTGGAAGGGGTATGCCCTAAGGCACTGCAGAAATTTTCTTTACTAGGCCGTAATTGATAAATGAGCAGTCTTTGATTTTGTTTTATCTTTGCAACTTTTAAAGACAATGCCCATGCAATGTTGCCCTGTAAATATCGCGGGAATTATATATAATCCGGGTTCCATAGTGTCTCGTGAATATGAAATACCCGTACTTTATGTAGTAGTAAATTATCCTTTTTATACGCCCGTTTGGAAAAAAAACGGACGTATTATGTCGTGGCGTTGTACGTCCGTCCGCCCGTCTGTCCGTTAACATTGGGGGGGGGGGGGGGGGGTTCTTGTGCGCGCCGTAACTCAGTAACCATTTGAGATAACTTCGTGAAATTTGGTTGGCATATGTATTAGGTTGGGGGGGGGGGGGAACGTGTCGCGTACAAGAGGGGGGGAACGTGTCGCGTACAAGAATGGTTGCTCTCCCTTCCTTAGTTTCCATGTTATGCCCCTTTGATCAAATTTTCCCTGAAGTCTTGTGCGTGCCATAACTAGATAACCGTTTGTGATATCTTCATGAAGCTTCATAGCAATGTGTATGAAGTCCCAACGGTGTGTCGCGTTTATTAATGGCTGCTCTCCCTTTCTTCGTTAAGAGTTAATTCCTTTCATTAGTTCTTATAGGCTAATTTTGTGTATACTTGTCTTGTACAATATATTGTCAAGGGAAAATAGTAGAACCCAAAAATGGTATATCTAGTATATTAAGGTTATCTCCCTTGTTCCACTTACCTTGGAAGCTGATTTTTGGTATACTAACAGTATTTCATGTGTTAGATATTTAGATAATGTTGCAGTCATTATACCTCCGCTTTGAAAAAGTGGGCAGTATACTGGTTTACATCTGTCCTTCCGTCCATCTATCTGTCTGTCCATCCTTCCGTCTGTCCTTCTGTCCCCTTTTAATCAAATTTTTCATCAAAGATTTTTTCACAACCATGCAAGCTAGACTGGTCATATTTGGCATACAGGTTGATGACGACATGTTGTATCGTGAGATTGAGAACCAGTCTTCTCCTGCTTATTCTTCCTTATATTTGTCCGATTTTCTTTCTTTCCAAACGTTGAATAATGAAATTTTTCGTCAAAGATTTCTCCACAACCAAGCAAGCTAGAGTAGTCATATTTGATATGCAGGTTGATGACGATATGTTGTATCCTGGGATTGAGAACCAGCCTTCTCCTGCTTATTCTTCTCTGTATTTGTCCAATATTCTTTCTTTCCATCCTTTGAATAATGAAATTTTTCGTCAAAGTTTCTCCACAACCATACAAGCTAGGGTAGTCATATTTGGTATGCAGGTTAATGATGACTTACTGTATCGTGGGATTGATAGAACCAGCCTTTTCATCTTTTTCTTCCCTGTATTTGTCCGATTTTCTTTCTCTCTTTACTTTGAATCATGCATTTTTTTTTCGCAAAAGATTTCTATGCATCTGCAAGTTAGAGTAGGGATATTTTGTATGCAGGTTGATGATAACTTGTTGTATTGTGGGATTTAGAACCAGCCTCTCATGCTTATTCTTCCCTATATTTTTCCAATTTTCTTTCTCTCTTGACTTTGAATAATGTAATTTTTTGTAACAGATTTCACATTAACCATTCATATTTGGTATACATGGTAACAATGATTTCTCTCCCTCTCTATGCTTTTTGTTACGAAAATAACAGCATTTGATTTAAGCAGTTTAGCGGGGGTATAGTCGGATTTGCCGACAGCTCTAGTTAATTATAGAGTGGTTGCCCCTGTTTGTCTGCCTGTCTATCCTTTTGTAAACAATCTTGTTCACTGTGTAACTCCTTTAGGACATTGAAACGGGCGTACTATGCGCCGCTTGCAAAGCCCTTGTTTACTAAAGTTACAATGATTTTCTTTTTAATGAAAACAAGTATTTGAGCATTTAAAATCTTGTCAGCAAGAGATGTTCTCTTGGTCAACGTAAACATTACAATGAATTCAAATTAATGCAAAACATGAAGCCTCTACAATTTTTCAAAAACGACGTTGACGTCGATTTCACTAACGTCATAAGAACTGTGCATCGCTCTGCAAGGAATAACTCGATAACAGCTGCCACCCTTCTGACTTTTGTGCAACGATGGACAAGCCGCAGACAAAGATTAAGTTTGTATTTACAACGACATTTGACTTGAATGCCTAACACTGAAAATATTTTTTATATGAAATAAGCCCAGTGGTTTGACTGCAGACTAATAAAATGCGTTGTACGTCAATAAGGAAATGTATCTTCGTATAATGTTTGATATTATTGTGAAGACAAAATGTAGAGCTTTCAGTACATGCATACCATTTGTATCCAGCATGCCCGTAAGCAAAGTTATGAGGCCATTTGCAAAACTTTCCGAACGCCCCTCGAATGGCGTGAACAAAACTGCCACACTGTTAGAAGACACATGAAGAGGTTCAAATTTCAAACCGATGATTAGCTGAGTTGAATTACTGGCAATACTAAGTTCAAATTTTACCCGCCTACCATTCAGAGAGGTGCCGCGGTCGAGTGGTTAGAATTAAGGACATAACGGACTACGGACAAAACGGACCACGGACAAAACGGACCACGCTTGGGACGAAACGGACCACGTTCAGGACGAAACGGACCACGTTCAGGACAAAACGGACCCCGTTTAAAGACAAAACGGACCACGTTCAGACCTTCCGTTAACCTTGAGAAAGCATGTTTCATTTTAGTTGCAACACTAATAAAGCAATTTGCATGTTTAAAAGATAAAAAATATTACTCCTTTATCAACTAGATAGTTCCGACAATCAAACCAAATGAGATCATGAGCAGTTGTCAAATAATTGTGACCATTTAACATTGTCTTTGGTAATTATATACTCTTTAATCTTTTAATTGGCACCAATTAATGGGCTTGTTTGTCTTCTAGCGTGGTCTGTCTGGTCCTGAAACGTGGCCCTTTGTGTCCTGAAACGTGGTCCGTTTTGTCCTGAAACGTGGTCCGTATTTGTCCTAACCATGGTCCGTTTTGTCTGATCCGTTTTGTCCATGGTCCATTTTGTCCGAGTACCAGTGGTTAGAACGACTCCGGTATGTTGCAGAGAAGGACGCGGGTTCGAATCCCGGCTTGTGTCAACTAACGACTGGAAATCTTTCTGTCAACCCAGCAATAAATTGATACCTTTTACGAATCTGGGACGGACATGGCAGCGGAAGGAGAGGGATGGGCTCCGCCTTTCATAGGCTGTGTCCAACGTACTGAAGGCCTCTAACCCTCACTGCTCCTACGGCCGCTGGACTTTGGGGAAACTTTACCTCGTTATTTCACGGAGCTGCAGTTTCTGTAACAATTCATCACCTTCAATGGCGTAGCTGCCTATACGCAAATACGCGTATTGAAATTTTGTCAAATTGACAAAATTTCTACCCGCACGAGCGTTTTTCTATTCTATTCTATTCTATCCCATAACCTTACTAGGTCGTTGGGGTACCACAGATGACTTCAAAACAATCCCTTTCCACCTTGTCTTGTCTTCAGCTGCCCTAGCTGAGCTGGCAAAATCCATTCCTGTCCACTCCTTGATATTGTCATCCGACCTCTTCTTCTGTCTACCTCTTCTTCTTTTTCCTTTCACTGTGCCCTGAAGAATTGTCTTTGCTAAACCAGAAGACCTTGAGACGTGGCCAAACCACCTTAGTTTCCGTTTCTTGACCAGTGTAAGGAGTTCATCATATTCTCCAATGGCTGCTTGGATCTTCCTGCGAACCTCCTCATTGGTTATATGGTCCTTGTACGAAATGTTCAGTAACCTTCGGTAGCATCTCATCTCAAATGCCTGCGTTCTTTTCTCTAACTCTGCTGTCAAGGTCCATGATTCACAGGCATACAGAAATATGGAAATGACAAGGGAGCGCATAAGTTTCACCTTTGATCCAAGAGATATATTGTTATCTCTCCAAATTGGTTTCAGCTTGGTAAGAGTTGAAGTGGCTTTCGCAATCCTTGAGAGAACCTCCTGTTTTGAGCCATCATCTGAGACAACTGCTCCAAGGTATTTGAAGCTGCTTACGGTACCCAGCTTCTGCCCTTTTGCCTTGATCTCCCTCTGGATGCCGTCTGCGCTGTTCGTCATCAGTTTGGTCTTCTCAGCACTGATCTCCATCTTATATCTTGTGCAGGTTTGGTCGAGACTTTCAATTAGAGCTTTCAGTTCCTGCTCTTCCTCAGCTAGAGCATCTATGTCATCGGCAAACCGCAGATTGGTAATGTTTCTGCCGCCGCCTATGCTAACCTTTCCTTCATGTTCTTCCAGAGCATCAGACATGATCCGTTCGAGAAAAATGTTGAAGAGGGTGGGTGACAGAAGACATCCTTGTCTTACTCCAACTGTTGTTCTGAACCATTCTCCTGTGCTGCCATTTACCAGGAGTGCACTTGTAGCCTTGTCGTATAGCTGCTCAATGGTGCGAACTAGATTTGAACTGATATTGTACTACCGCATGGTGGCCCATAAGGCTGCATGCCATACCCTGTCAAAGGCATTTTTGAAATCAATGAAGACATGGTACAGATTCTGCTGATGTTGGAGATACTTTTCACACAGGACTCTAAGGTTGAAGATTTGTTCTGTGGTGCTCCTTCCTGCTCGGAACCCAGCCTGTTCCTCAGCGATTATCTCCTCGGCTTGTGGTTTAAGCCTGTTCAAGATTACTTTCAGCATGGCTTTGCTTGAATGATTGATGAGGCTGATGGTTCTGTAGTTCTGGCAGAGCTGTAGGTTGCCTTTTTAGGGAGCTTAATAATCAGTGATCGAGTCCATGGGGTAGACCATTCTCCTGTTCTCCAGATCCTGTTACAAATATCTGTTAAAACATCAATCATGGTCTCCCCGCCAGCTTGAACAAGTTCTGCTGGTATATAATCAACTTCGGCAGATTTCCCCTTCTTTAGTGCTGCTACTGCAATCTCAACTTCCTCACGAAGGATCGGCTGTTGATCTTCTTCTGGGGGCTGATTGCAGTCCAGAACCGCATTGTCACCGTAAGTCTCATGGTTGTATAGTTCTGAGCAGTATTCTGTCCATCTGCTGAGAATCTCTTGTTCCTCTGTAAGGCATTTCCCAGACTTGTCCTGGATAGTTGTGGATCTACCCTGTTTCTCTGAAGTTAGATCCTTCACAAGCTGGTATGCTTTCTTGCTGTTGATTTTGTTCAAGCAAGTTTCAATCTCCTCGCACTGACTAGCTATCCAGTCATCCTTCGCTTTCTTCACTGCCTTCTGAATCCTCTTGTTTGCTTCCCTGTATTCTTCTGCTCCTCCTGCTTCATACCTCTTCTTCTTCAAATTTCTCCTCTCATCACAGAGGTCGAGAACATCTCTGGTGACCCAGGGCTTTTTCCTGCGACGTTCCTTCCCAAGTATCTCACTGGCTGCCTCAGTCACTACTGTGTTGTAGGTGGTAATCATGGTATCTATGTCCATGTCATCATCCCTAAGACCAATGAGTGGTGCGAATTTCCCACCTATTGTTGCTTGCAAAGTGCATGCCACATCTGGGTCCCTTAGCTTCTCAAGATCAAACTTTAGTCTTGGCTGGGTTGGCTTTCTAGCCTTCTTCAGACGAACTCGGAAGGTCATCATCACCAGGTCATGATCACTTCCTATGTCTGCTCCAGGAAAACTCCTTGTCCTATGGATGTTGACTCCTGATCGGAAGCGCTTCCTCACCAAGATGTAATCAATCTGATTGTAGTGTTTCCCATCTGGACTGTGCCATGTCCATCTTCGTGATGGTTTATGAGAGCGTTTTTATATTCTGAAATTTACTACTAGTAAATTGTGCAAGATTTCAACACAAACTGCCAGCTGACCTGAAATTATGAAATATCCAAGGGACTAAACCCCTGGATTTCCTCCCAAGGAGTATGAAAACCTGAATGTGCGTACCATGTGATTGCTCTAGCTACGCCCTAGAGGACCTTGTTCGTCTTCAGATAAGTGAGGCACTGTTTCATGGTGAGTAGCTGTTGGTCTTCATTTTTGTTGGTATGTTTTTGATTTTCATTGTGCTTTTTGAAGCTGACCAGCGACACAAGTGTTTTCACATGGTATAATCGAGGCGGGGGTGGGGTGTCACTTCCATTATAAAGCAGGGTATATATATGCCGTAGGAATAGTCCTACTTTTTTTTATCTGCCAGATACATCAATAGGGGGGGGGGTGTCACTTCCATTATAAAGCAGGGTATATATGTGCCGCTGGAATAGCCCTTCTTTTTTGATCTGCCAGATACATCAATAGGTTTGATTTTACGTTCTAATATACACGAATAGGTCTTATTTCTCCAAGCTCTGTATATAAAAGCTAGCTATCTGATTTTTGTTATCAAAAACAAACAAATATTAATTACAAAGACAACAAATGTTCTCAGCATACTAATTTCTTGAATTTTCTTCAAGGCTTAATGGCAAATTCATGAGCTAATCTAAGCACTTTTTCTGCATTATACATGAATAGGGTCCAAGTTTGATACAAAACACATGAATAGGTATATATTTTGGCATTTGTGTTATACATGAATAAGGTGGGTTATCAGAGTTCCAGCGGCACATCTGTATCCCTTTAAAGACCAAGTGACCCCCCCTCCCCCCCCCCACACACACACACCGTGAATCGAGGCTCCAGATAATACCAGAAATGGTATGCTTGGGAAATTATATTTCGATAAAACTACTGATAATAAGATAAAGTAAATACAGTTATGAACCATATGTTGAGGTATCTTGTTAGGACCAGTTCTCCGAGGTTATTCTACCAAGCTGGCACAATATGAAATACAAACTAGATTTTTTTTACAAAACAGATGTCCCCCCGCCTGCGCTTTCCCAGCAGTATCATTTTTCCCTAAATGTTGCCATGTTAAGACATCCTGTGACCTTGAAAATAGGGTCAAGGTCACCAAAATTTAATCAGATCTTTTTTCACCTCCAGATTATACACTTATCTAAGTTTGGCCATGATCCATCAATCCCTTCAGGAGATATGGTGCAGACAAGCCATTTTTAAACATTCTTTGACCTTTTATAACCTTGAGAATGAGGTCAAGGTCACCAAAATCTAATCAGTTCTTTTCTATCTAATATATCTGTGCGAGTTTTGGTAAAATACATCCGTCCATCCATTGTTTATTATTATAATGAAATTGGTTGCTAAATTCACGGAATAAAGCACAATGATAACCTCCCTTGCAATCTTATAAATTAACATTGCATTTTATTCAGTAAAAAGAGTCTATGTTCCTTGCTGTCCCGTTCCCTTCAGCAAAATACCAAAAGCCCCTAAAATTACAATGCACAGGCATGGGTCCCTATTCAGTGTCAGGGCCTCATTAGTATCCTGTTTTTTGTATTGAATTGTTCTATGAGCAGCCAGAAATAAATAAGATAGATGACTTGCCATTTTACATCCTTTTTTAACAATATTTCAGTCATATAAGGATAGTTGGTTGGTGGGTGATAACTCAAAAGGCTGTGTCCAATGCAACCCTGTTTATGATTGAAAAGATTCCTGCCTCCAGCGGGTCTCCGACCCCGGACTGCTAGATCAGCAGGCCAGAGCTTAACCTACTGAGCTACCGGGGCCTCCTTCCATAAAAGGAAAATTGTATTTTGTGGAGTGATCTGTTGTTTTTTTAAAATGTGTTCCAACTCCAATTTGCCAGTCATATGACTCAATATATGCACCATTTTTGTAATCACTTGTGAATGTTGAACAGCTTGTCATAAAAGTTGGTGAGGTACTATGGAGACAATCATTTGCCCATGAAATAAAGCTATGTCCCCTTTTTGGATGGCATTTTTCCGATCATCTAAGAAGCTGAATTTTGGTAATACAGTAGAACTTCAATGACTCGAACAGGCTTGGGACCATGAGAATTAGTTCCAGCCAAAGGTAGTTCCAGCCATCCAGGGTTAGTTTCTATACAAACTGACCTCAAGGGCCCCAAAAATGAGTTCTAGCCAGGCATGGTAAACGAGCCATCAGGGTTAGAGCCATTGAAGTTCTACTGTATACTAAATGTATTTGGTATATAAATTTTAGTAAAGGTGTGAAAGTTCTGCATTCATTGATTACAGAGTTGATTCCCCTGCATGTCAATTCTTGCATATGAAGCTCAGGAATGGCTGGGGCACAGTATTATTTTGTATGGCCAAAGAATTATTTCGTATGTGGAACGGCCACAAAAAAATTAGCGGACCACTAATTTTTCCTGTAGTGAAACAGGCTTAAACTGCCCTGTTTGCAGTGTTTGTTTGATTTCGACAAGACAAGTTGCCCAAGTTTCCAGAAATCAGTGGAGCTCCTGACCAGGGCCCAGTTGTTCAAAACTAACAACGCCGTTAGTTAACGTGACATTAAAATTTCAAACGTTAATATCACAAATATGCCAATATTTTTTGTTGTAAAAATATGAGAAGCTTTTGCACTGCAAAAGCTTCTCACATATTTTCAACAAAAAATGTCAGTGTATTTGGCTATAAAGTCACAAAACAGTGAACGAGTAGACCTCTTAACGAGCTCGTTAGGCTAACGATGCTTTAAACAACTGGGCCCAGGTTGCTTGTTAGCATTTACAGTAGGTGTCCAAAGTTTTTGTAATTTTACAGTAAAAAAAACTTTCTTCAGAGGGTACCCAATTATACTGGAAATGAAATAAAAACACAGACAGATTTACATTTAACATTATACTGCATGAAAGCTTGTAAGCTTACATCAAAGGTTTACATGGAAAAATACTAATATTAACCATGGTCACATGACAATATAATAATAATAGTAATCATGATTACATGACAATACAGTTATTGGATGTAAATGATGAAAATAAGCTACATCCAACAGAATTTCTGATTTTGAAATGATCATGGATAAAAGTCTCAAGTAGTCATCATGAAATGATCTAATGAAGCATTTACCCTAAAAAGCTTTCATAAGGTACACATGAGATAACTATACCATATTTATCTGTTATGTTATAAAATGTAGGATTTCCCTTTTCAAAACAATCCCCAAAAGCTAAATTTATCTTGTTTCAAAACAATTTTGAAAATCTAGATCCATCTTGTACCAAAAAATCTAGATCTGTCTTGATCAAAACAATTCCAAATATCTAGATCTAGATTATTGGGATTGTTTTGAAAGAGAAAAAAAAAACACTTATAAATGAATTACACAAGACTGATTTACATATTTGAGGTAATTCTGGATGGGATATTCTCATCTTATAACCAGAGCTCTAGATAAAAGGGTTGCTTGATGATAACTGAGGGATAATTTATTTTATTTCTCATTGAAACCATATGTTGTGACCCCTCATCTGAACCGTCTCGTCGAGACGGTTCAGATGAGGGGTCACAACGTATGTTTTTATGCAGAATTTTAAAAAATTATCCCTAATTATCACCAAATACTCCCTCTGATCTAGGGCTCTGTATAACCAAATAACTATGGTATTTATCCCTTCATAAAGAACCAAACCAGCAACTATTGTATAAGGTGTATGGATATACTGCCAGATTTTCCACCATTTTTGGGAAGGTAGGCAACTTTTATTATCTCCTGCATGCTTCCCTGGTGGACAAAACCCTCCAACAAATTTAAAGGTCTTCTCTTAAAGGAAAGAATTGCTCCTAGAGATTTTTTGTGTGTGTGTTATTGTTTAAAGTCCACTGTAAACAGCTATGGTCATGTCGGGACTGTCAGTTAACCTAATTAACGTAACCACACTATTCCTGGGCAGGCTTAGGCCTCCTAAGCATTTAACCAGTACTAAGTGCACTTACTTTCACCAGTAACTGACAACAGTTACTGCCCTTCTTGAATCAGCGGAAGGAGAAATGAAAGTAAGTGGCCAGACCCGGTATCTAACCCAGGACCTCTGGCTTATAAGTCAACTGCACTACACGGCCCGCCTCATTTAAGAGATGACCTTGTAATGTTGGCAGGGATGGCAAAAACGGAAAATGGAGAGTTGCTTCCCCTGATTGTGTATCCAGTCACCTTAATTAAAGCACAAAAATTATCAAAATGTACAGCATGTAAGAAAGCTGACAACAAGAACAGATTTCAAGACCAACCAATCATGTATCAGCTGAAAATTTGGCTTTTTTCCCCCTATTAAACTTCCTGTTTCTCCACATAAAACGTATAAAAGAAGTTCACCTTGCTGTCAGAAATATGTCTAAAGAAATCTTGAACTGTGCATCTTTTTTTTTTTTTTTTTTTTTGAGAAACTTGTCAAAAACTCAAATGTTCCATTCAAAAAAGATGGCCGCTGTGGATCTTTTCAACTGACTTATAAAACGATATCCTCATACCCAAGTCTTTAGCACGATACCCCATAACTTGCAGAGTCTACACTGGGTATCGTGCTATAAGTGAGATATAGCATGGTTCATCTGCCTGTACAGTCGATATTTCACTCACTAAAGCTTTTGGATTAACTCTCCATACAGGCAGATGACCATGTTCTATCACAATTAACCCTAAATGCGCCAAAAAGCAGACGACAAAATTAACGTCTGCAGAATTTAAAAAAATGTTTCATCCAAGCTGTATTATATTGAGAATTTGTACACTAGAGAGCAAACAGTGTAGATTCAGATGAGGTGCCTCATTATGAGCCACCTCATCTGGATCTACACCGTTTGCAAATTTAACTATTTCAATTTTTGGCGCTTTATGGGTTAACACATTTGCTTTTGAGACAAGACCTTATGGCATCAAACAATTTTCATAACTAGCACTTAAGATACCATACTGTTCCCAGGATGCTCTTCCAGGGTTTCCAACAATGTATTTACAGTCAGTGACAGCTTTTGTGTAACACTGGATTAGCATGCTAGACTGACCCCAAAATAAGACAAGGGTTAACCCCCATATTACCATCAGCACCTTAGTCAAGTACATGTACATTGAATTTCACAAAAATATTTCAACTGTGTTTTATGTATCTATTGTATTTCCTTCTAGAAATCACAGTCTAACAGTATTTTGTGTGTGGTATCTTATTTTGTAAATTTTAATAAGTACTTTCGAAGAAAAAATACGTAACCACAGCAACATTTTATTTATATACTTTTAACTTGAAAACAACTTGAAAAGTTGATAACACTATACACAGCAAGATAGATACAAACACAATCATGTTTTTTATTATAAAAACATGAATGTGTTTGTATCTATCTTACAGCAAGATAGATACAAACACATTCGTGTTTTTTATTATAAAAACATGATTTTTTATTATAAAAACATGAATGTGTTTGTATCTATCTTTCTTTTGTTTGTTTGTTTGTTTTGCTTTGATTTTAGTAAATCTAAAACCATACAAGAATCTTGAAAACAAAATAGCCCCCATACTGTGACATTCTATCAGAGTACACAATAAACACATTTATTTTCTAACTTTCCACTATCAAAATGCTCTTCAATTTCATTGCATCAAAACTAAAAGGTTCACAAACTTGTCAACCAAAAATTCAGAAAGTAGTATCACTGTATCTTTTTATAACAGAAATTAAATGACTAGATTTTAGTTTCAACATATCAAAAAGAATCAAATGAGAAAAAACTGTTAAGCATTATTAAACTCCAAGCATAAACTACCATAACAAAACAAATCACTACTTGTATTTATTCATATAATAAAGCACATATCATCAAAAAAAGCACTATCACAAGAACTAAAGCAACATTTGTCATATAAAAATCCAACTAGTCGTACACTTACTCAACAACTAACCGTACACTTATTCAACAACAAACTGTACAGCAATTACAAACAACAACAATACGCACCATATGTACAACAAAGACGAATAAATTTGCTTCATATGTTACATATACCCAAGCTCCAGACAGTTTAGAATGTAAGAAAATGATTTTTTTCCTTTTTCCCCTTTTCTGTATTATATATATGCTGCAAGTTCTCTTTTAAATAGCTTCCAAAACATACCACAAACTATGTCAGAGCTCTAGATAAGAGGGAGTATTTGATGATTTTTAAGGATAATTTTTTTTATTTCTCATCGAAACCATATGTTGTGACCCCTCATCTGAACCGTCTCGACGAGACGGTTCAGATGAGGGGTCACGACATATGTTTTTATGCAAAATTAACAAAAATTATCCCTAATTATCACCAAATACTCCCTCTTATCTAGAGCTCTGTATGTTATGCAGTGTTGCCACTAATCCTCCAATTCAAAATAATCTGACTTTTTCCTGATATTTTCCAAATTTCAATACTCTTTTTGATACGGATGCGAAAGTTAATTATACTTATTCTTTAACGAAGCTAAAAGTGTCACTTGACAAATGGGGGCTACTCTTTAATGGAAGAATTTGCTCCCAGGGAAGAAAATGTGTTCCTTAGTCCTCATTAGAAAGGGAGATAAAGATAAGTACCTCCAAGCATGGATTATCTATTCTGAAAGTAAATCCGCTAGCTTAGAGAAAAAACGTATTTTCTGAAGACTTCTGCATCCATCTCACAAAATTTAATTTCTGGAATTAGGCAATTTTGATAAAATCACACATCATCTCACAACATATAATTTCTAGAATAAGAAGAGCCCACATCCAATTTTTTTGGAATTAGGCAATTCAAACAAAAGTCCACAACTTCTGTTTTAGCACATCTGGAGCACTGGTAACATTAAGTGTAGCACTGAAGCTCACAATTCTATCACAATCATCATCATTTATTTCTCATCATTTCTCATCTTATCTATATTCTTTTACGCAAGACCAGCCTGTCAGAAATATGTGAAAGGGTATCGAGTAAGGGTGTGCATCTTGTTGAATCATGTACAGGCTAAACATTTAACTCAGCTCATAAATTTACTGGTTAAATAGCATAAAGCATAAATCACTTTTCATCTGGTAGTGACCAGTTGTTTTCCATTTCTAACGTAGTATTGACCATTTCTAACAAGTATTGACTGGTCACCCGGTCAATACCCCACTGACTCGCTGCTCTGCACAAAAATATCTGTATCAAAATTTATCTCCCACTAAATACTACAGCTCAAAGACCTGAAGACCTTATGATTCAACAAAATGCACCTATTGACCTATTAAGCACATAAAAATCTCAGTATCATTAAGTATCACAGACTAACCTCATACCCATGTACATATTTCTAAGAGTGCATTATGAGTCACATATAGCCCCCTTAAAATTTACCTGTTGTTCGTTCAAAGCATCATTTGTTAAACAATGTGATAGTTAAGGATTCGTTAAGTCTTTTAGTATATATAAAATCAAAAATGCTATTTTTTTAGCTGAAAATATGTGTGGAGCTTTTGTACTGCAAAAGTTTATCTCATATTTTTCGGCAAAAAATGGCAGTATTTTTGCATACAGTTTCCGTAACAAACAGTCATTAATTATGAACAAGCAGGCCCTGGTCTCCATATCTGCATTGCAAAAGCTCCTCACTTTTTTGGCAAAATTGGCAGCGTTTTTTCTGCACACAAAACTTTAAAAATATAGTCTTGTTGACTATAAAGATGTGGTTAAATTAGAACAACCTGGGGTCGTATTTATAAAACGACTTACGTGGTTGCTATGGTGTTGCTAAGGCTGAATTTCTAAGAAGGAGATTCCCTACAACTATGAAATTTGCTCTGAAGAAACAGTCTGAATCCTTTACAACACAACAGCCTGTATGGCAGAAAGTGCAGACTGCTCATGTGGTCTAATCTAAAACATAACGCAATACCTTATATATCAAACTCAGTCTCTCACATATCAAAACTGAATACAAGTATACAAGCACACACAAAATAGTCTCTATCAGTGATCGAAACTGACTCACACTGGCACACATGTCATACAACAATCAAGGGTAATGCCACCACATACAGAATGTACAATATAAAAGCAATATGGGTAAGCTGCAACTGCACACTAATGATCAAAATTTTGTGCGTGTATTCATCATTACTGAACACTAGTTATTTCATCTTAAAACTGTTTCCTTCAAATACACATTCTACTTTCTGATATTTTCTTCAAAATGTATAAATTATAACTGGTCTACAAAATAAATGCCCTATTAGTGAAAAAAATTTACAATCAGTGAAAAAATTATCAGTGAAAATATTACGAAATCTTGTTTTTCAAAATTGTCATAGGCCATAAAACTGTAGTTATAGGGATTTCACAAAATGCTACATACTTTGAATTCTACTTATGTCATCTACATTTGTGCATTAACATGCATTGCATGTTCTTTCAATCATGACTGAAAGAAAAAAATATACATGCAATATGATTTGATGAAAAATACAGTCTAAAGCCAAAAGTACCTTCAGAAATATAACAAATAAAACTTACTTAATTTAAAGATACCAGTAACGTATCAAAATGTATTACAGTCAAGTGCTGCTGAACTGATACCAAAGCTCTCCTAAATAACTTTAATATACTGTATTCATCCTATTTAACACCCATGGTGGCTGTTACTCTGGCATTTCAAAGTGTAAGATAAGGAGTTGCCCGTTATCAACTCTGCAATGGCCGACAGCTCCAGGAAACATTTCATGGATGTGCATTCTGGGACACCTATATTGGAGGATTTTGGGATTTGAATTGTGCTCTGTAGGTTACTCAGAATACAGTTTTCTAAAACTAAAAAAATAGACATGAATGGGATGTTTATTAGAATTATCGCATAAACCCAAAAGACCAATCCAAACTTAAAATATTCCTTGTTTCATCTCATGTGTCAAATCGAAGTACAAGAAAAGCTGCTTTGGACAACAAACAAGATCCTGCTCAGAATCTGCTCAGCAGTGACTGTGTAAGTTTAAACTGACCCAGGTTTGTTTTTTTTGCTCCAAGATTTAAAGGATAGCAAATAGATCTCTGAAGATTCTTTTCACTTTCCACTGTTGACCAACATGAATTGAATAATGTAATGAACATGAATGAGAATGGACATACAATGATCATATTTAGAAAAATATTGTCTTCAATTAAAGTGGTGTTTACTTAAGGGATATAACTCTTAATCGTTATCTGGTTGAATATTTGTATCCAGTTCTTTCCCTTACCATGAGCTTGAAACAAGCCTATTTGGTGACCATTCCGAGGCATCTCTGTCCCTCTTGCATAAAAATACATTTTATGGCCCCTCAGCAGAACAGCTGAGGGACCATAAAATATATTTTTATGCAGAAATAAACATAGTTATTCCAACATTATCACCAAATAACCTTGCACCCTGTTCTACCAATAAGACACCATACTGTCGCAGAATGAAGAATTTCAACATTATTAATACATGAAACACCTTTATTTAAGTTGTTGAATTGAAAGCACTATAGTAGTTTAATGACGTAGATGGATGAGGTGTGAATAAATACGATCAAAATGTAAAAATGCTTTTTTCTGAGATCAACTTTCCCTGACAAACTGTGTTGGTTGTACCAAACTGTGTTGGTTGTACCAAACTGTGTTTGTCATATCAAACTGTTTTTGTTGTATCACACTGTGATTTATCAGATCAAGAGAGATTATTAACTGATAATTTTTCATTTGAGCTGCGACATGATAAAATCAACAAAGTGGCATGTGCGTTCAGCGAAGACTCTTGACAGATCAGCCTGGGCATCCGCAGAGTCTGAACAGAGTCTTCGCTGTCCCTTCTCCGTTGGAGATAGCTACCCTATAGGTGCACAGCTAAGACTCTGATCAGAATTGGCAGATGCCCAGGCTGCTCTAAATCTTTGCTGAGTGCACATGCCACTTTGTTGGTTTCCTGTGTTGCAACTCAATTATAATATTGTCTCTCTTAACCTGGACGACTGCATTGTAAACAGAGCTTTAGATAAGAGGGGGTATTTAGTGATAATTAGGGATAATTTTTGTTAATTCTACAAAAAAACGTATGTTGTGACCCCTCATCTGAACCGTCTCGACAAGACAGTTCAGATGAGGGGTCACAACATATGGTTTTATTCAGAATTAACAAAAATTATCCCTAATAATCACCAAATACTCCCTCTTATCTAGGGCTCTGATTGTTTGAGATGCATTAAGAACATAACAACTGTCAATCAAGCTGGCATCATGATTTCTGCTGTTAAATATTTCTAGAGCTCAAAATGAAACACTTACAATGCCAAAAATGAAAATAGTTGAAATTGCAAAGAGCATAAATCCAGATGAGGCGGCTCATTATGAGCCTCATCTGGATCTACACAGTGTGCAAATTCAATAACTTTCATTATCTACACTTTATTTTCATTTTCTGCACTTTATTTTCACTTGTTACACTTTATTAATGTGAAAACTTCTGGCCTAAAATATTATCATCAGGAATTGCAGTAGTCATATCTTTTAAACCATAACATAATCTTTTTCAGTTATTCTGTCCATTTCTCATAATATATGTGTGTCAAATGTCAAACAAAATCATGTGGCAACTAATTCAATCTACCTTGACTCTTAGCAGATCTGTACATAAAAGTCGTCCTGAACTGAAATTACCATATCTTTTCAGCTATAAAACATTTTTTTTTATCTGCAGAACACACTGAAATATCTAGATCAAGTCTTACGAAACTCTGCTATGAGACGGGGTTTCCATTATGAAAGAATTCCAAAAATCAAGATCTGTCTTATGAGACAGATCTAAATTTTTGGGATTTTTTCAGATAGAGGGAAAAAAAAACTGATAGCCAAAGAAATATGGTAAATTCTTGTACCATTATTTTCATTAAATGATATGTTGTATATCTGATTGTCTGTCATGTGGCTTTGGCAAGACTCTAGATAAAGTGAACTCTCAAAATTCCTATGGTGAATGGTTTCATCTCTATCATTTTTACGAATGGAAAAAAAACTTTTTAACTTCCTGGCCTGGAAAAATCATGGCCAATATTGGAATAGTTGCACAAATTAACCATTCTATAGTAGTCTTCTCTTAAAAGAAAAGTATTTGCAACTAGAGGAGCAAATTCTTTAGAAGTTAACCCAATAGAGAAGGTACAGGACAGTAACAATGCAGCTTGACCTCAAAGTGTACACAATCACCTTAATATACATGGCCTCTAATTAAAATTGCCTCAAACAGACAGCTTAAATGAGAGGCTACATGATTCTATACAGAAGAATCTCAAAATCAACATCGAAGTCCACTTTATCTAAAGCCTTAGCTTTGATTTTCGGGTGTTATCAATTTTTCAATAAAAACAATATTAAGCAGTTTTAAAAGTTGTTAATTACTATTGCTATGGTGACCAGCCAAGATCCAGACAAGCCATCTTGGCTCCAGGAATAGAGTGGCTAACAACTGCAATGAAACCTTACACAAAAGTTTAAACTACAAAATCAGGTTTCGAGGTTATAAAACTTGAGAATAATCTCGAACTCAAAATAAAGCACACTGATTGGCTGCTTCCGAGCATGTGGTCGGAAGCAGCCAATCAGTGTGCTTTCTTTTGAGTGTGAGAATGTACTAAAGTTTTATAACCTCAAGGCCAGGCTATTCTGGACCTTTGCTAGTCATCTGACCCACTTTATCTATCCTTGCCACTTCTCAGAAATAAACGTGTAATGCTAGAACAGAATTTGCTGTAGAACTTATGCTCCTTCTGTAATGGAAACCCTTCCGGTCATAGAAATGTTGGGAAAATAAGACAATAACAGAGCTATAGATAAGAGGGGTATTTGATGATAATTGAGGGATAATTTTCTTTATTTCTTATTGAAACCATATGTTGTGACCCCTCATCTGAACTGTCTCGCTGAGACAGATCAGATGAGGGGTCACAACCTATGGTTTTATCCAGAATTAACAAAAATAATCACCAAATACTCCCTCTTATCTAGGGCTCTGCAATAAGGGCCAGGGCTCCAAATATGGATAGGTCTTGAGGATCATTCTTAGATAAATTTTCTAACTTCTCAACAAACCCTAATGTTGTGACCCATATAAACAAGAGGGCCATGAGGCCCTGAATCGCTCACCTGAACAATTGGCAAGGTGGCTTTTACTTATCATGTATGAAATTGTCAAAATATGAGTTTTGGGTCAAAAGTCAAAGAATGACCATGACCACTTGTACTCATAAATCTTCATGTACTCATTAAGACACCCATATATACCATTTTTATGCCAAAATCTTCAAAACTTTCCATGAAATCTTATGTTCTAGCATTTTCCCATATTTGACCATGCCGCAAAAAAGGTCAAGGTAAACCCAAGGTTACCATTTGAACAGTCTTGTTGGTACTCAAGTACTCCATGCTATTTACCAAGTTTCAAGGCCATAGGTGTATTGGTTCTGGAGAAGAAAAATATTAAAGATTTATACCATAAGTGGTAATGGCAGCCAAGTTGGTCATGTGACCTGGACCGTTTGAACAAATTTTTCATTCAATCAACCCCTGGAGGCTCTATATGAAATGTGTTCACAATTGGCCCTTTGGCTTTTGAGGAAATGGTTGAAAATGTCAAAATATGAGCGATCTGGATCAAAGGTAAAAAAATGACCTTGACCTCTTGTACTCATAATTCTTCATGAACTCATTAAGACAACTGTATATACCAATTTTCAGGCCAAAATCTTCAAAACTTTCCATGAAATCTTATGTTCTACCATTTTCCCATATTTGACCTTGCTGTGAAAGGTCAAGGTCAACACAAGGTCATAATTTGAACAATCTTGATAGTACTCAAGTACCCAATGCTACATGCAAAGTCTCAAGGCCATCGGTCAATTGGTTCTGGAGAAGAAGATTTATAAAGGTATTTACCATATATGGGCATGGCGGCATGTTGGTCATGTGTCCAGGAGCGTTAGAAAATTTTTTCATTCCCTCAACCCCTCGAGGCTCTATATGAAATTTGGTTTCAATTGGCCCAGTGGTTTTAGAGCAGATTCTTTGGAATTGTCAAAATTTGAGATTTCTGGGTCAAAGGTCAAAGAATGACCTTGACCTCTTGTACTCACATATCTTCATGTACTCATTAAGATGATTGTATATACCAATTTTCAGGCCAAAATCTTCAAAACTTACCATCAAATCTCATGTGCTAGCATTTTCCGATATTTGACCTTGCCGTAAAAAAGGGCAAGGTCAACCCAGGGTCATAGTTTGAACAATCTTGATAGTACTTGAGTACCCAATGCTACATACCGAGTTTCAAGGCCATCGGTCTACTGGTTCTGGAGAAGAAGATTTTTAAAGGTTTTTACCATATATGGGCATGGTGGCCATGTTGGTCATGTGACCTGGACCGTATGAACAAATTTTCATTCCCTCAACCCCTGGAGGATCTATATGCAATTTAATTACAATTGGCCTAGTTTTTTTTGAGGAGATTGTTTGATATTGTCAAAATATGAGAGTTCTGGGTCAAAGGTCAAAGAATGACCTTGACCTCTTGAACTAATAAATCTTCATGTAGTCATTAAGATGACTGTATGTACCAATTTTTAGGCCAAAATATTCAACAGTTTCCAAGATATCTTATGTTGCAGCATTTTGCCATATAAAAGCATAAGGAAGCAAATTTGACCTTACCGTAAAAAAGGTCAAGGTCAACCCAAGGTCATAATTTGAACAATCTTGGTAGTACTCATGTACCCGATGCTACATACCAAGTTTCAAGGCCATCGCCCTATTGGTTCTGGAGAAGAAGATTTTTTCAGGTTTTTACCATATATGGGCATGGCGGCCATGTTGGTCATATGACCAGGACCGTTTGAACAACTTTTCGTTCCTAAGGTCCCAGGAGGCTCTATATGAAATTTGATTACAATCGGCCCAGCGGTTTCAGAGGAGAAGTTGTTTGAAAGTGTGGACGGACGACGGACGACGGACGACGGACAACGGAGCCTTACCATCCTATAAGCTCCCCCGGAGCCGCTGGCTCAGGTGAGCTAAAAACATCTCGCAATTGTGAGTGGGTTCTAATGAGGGTCACAACATGTTTTGATACAGAAATGTGGACAATTATCTCTAAATCATCCCTGTCATCCCTTCTTATCTGGTGCACTTACAAGTATTTTCAAATCATTTCTAGACCTTCGATCTTGATATAATACTGAGCAGATACCGGATGTATATCCTGCAAAAGGCTACCGTGGTTCACAGCAATTGTCCTGAACTATCAATGCGTTTATATAAGACGGTAACCATGGTGA
Source organism: Ctena decussata (assembly GCA_963989385.1). Taxonomy (NCBI): domain Eukaryota; kingdom Metazoa; phylum Mollusca; class Bivalvia; order Lucinida; family Lucinidae; genus Ctena; species Ctena decussata. The sequence continues at coordinate 2,943,611 of OZ022511.1, read as the reverse complement.
TTGCTAACAGCAATTTGAACCAGTGATCTGCCATGAATAATATGAGACAAAAACACAAAGGCTGACAGAGTTACCTCCCTGTCCAATATAAAACTTCCTGAGATCTCTAACAGTGTACAGGCACACCAGTGCTCCAGATAAGAAGTGGTAACAAAGATAATTTAGGGATAATTATCAATATTTCTCAATAAAAACATATTTTGTGACCCATCATTAGAACCGTCTCGTCGAGACGGTTCTAATGAGGGGTCACAACATATGTTTTCATTGAGAAATAAGAAAAATTATCTTCGAATTATCCTCAGTACTCCTTCTTATCTGGAGCTCTGAATGGGAAACAACTTTTGAAGCCCTTCCAAAATAAAGTGAAGATTTTGCTCCAAGCAGAGCGAATTCTTTCCTTTGTGAGCTCACCACAAAAGGAGGCAAAAATGTTAATTGCAAAGTTGCTTCCCCTGAAAGTGTACCCATTCACCTGTAACATTCTTGAAATTGGTGAAAAATATTGGAGCTCGAGCCACAAAAAGGTCCATAGGAGATTTAATTAGCTACTTCGGGTACATCAAAACCAGCAAAAAGTTCATGTCAGCCTATACAAGCATAATAAGTGTTTTGCCTAACAAAATGGATAATCTGTGCAATCTGAACAGATATCCCATGATGTGGCTCATATGTGTTTTGAAGCATAATTTCTGGCATTACATGGCTCAAACATATCATGAATTCTGAAGATCTGAATTGCAAGCAGTAAAGCCTGTGATACCTTTGTGAAAATTATGCATGTTGACCCGAGACTTGCAGGCTGAAAATGTCCTATCTATCCTTTTTGTGGCTCTTATCCATATCTACTCCTCTAGTACAATTCAACACAAGAACACAAAAAAGTCAAAATTTTGTTTCAAGTGTTGGATGGCTCCAGGTCAGTGAGAATTTTGCTGACATTTTTGCTTGTTTTGGGTTTTACAGTCATCTCAAAAAATTTCACCTACACTGAGCTGATGGTTAATAAAAAGTGGGTGAAAACCAGAAAGCTTGGAGGGAAAAAACACCTGACCTCTCATTGTCAGCAGAACATGGCTTTCTCATATATGACCCCAGCCAGGCTCGAACCACAGCGGCGAGAGATCCTGATCCAGAGAGAAGGCCCCTTTAGCCACTAGGATCTGCATCTGTGGGAACGCAAACTTACTTTTAGTTCCTTTATCTCTCCCATATACTGAATGAAAAATAAATACACAAAACTAACCCAAAAATTCTTGCTAACCTGGAGCTCTGTGCTTATGGACCAGAGCTCTAGATAAGAGAGATAACTGGGATAACTGATTTTACAGTATATGGGTACACCTGCATGCATCTCTGCCCTTTTTACAAAGGGAAACAATTTTCATGACTTCCTGTTTCCTTGGACCACAAAGCCCTTCCAAACTGAGATCTACTCTTAATGGAAAGAATTTGTTCCAAATGGAGCAAATTCTTTCCTTTAAGAGTTGATCCCCTTTGCAAAGGGATGTAAGAGTACCGATTTACCCTAAGTGCTTCTTAAATACACATTGTGGCCCCTCATCTGCTGATTTGTTTAAAGTAACCCAGATGATCATCAAACAGCCCCTCTTATCTAGAGTTCTGTTGACACATCAAGAAATGGACAATTCAAGAACATACAATTCTAAAACAAACTACCCGCAAAATCTTAACCAAATTGGCAATTTTGTTCTCACATAATTTACGTACATCAGGGCAAAACAGTCCACTATATACAAATTATATTTATATATAGTACCAAACAACATTCAAAGAATTAATACAGCTATCAATTTAGTCCAAATCCAAATGCATAAATCATAAGCCAGTACTATAGCCATTCTCAGAGATCTTGTTACTAAGCACGAGTGCCTTAGATAACTAGGGGTAACAGGGATAATTCAAAGAAAAATTTTCTTATTTCTCAACAAAAACATATGTTGTGACCCCTCATTTGAACCGTCTCAGCAAGATAGTTCTAATGAAGGGTCACAATATATGTTTTAAAGCAGAAATATTGAAAATTATCCCTTGATTATCCCTCCTACCCCTTCTATTATGGAGCACTGACCTAGCTCGAAATTGTCCTCATCTGATACTATTATACCGGTAACAAATCCAGAGCTCTAGATAAGAGGGGTATTTGATGATAATTGAGGGATAATTTTTCTTATTTCTCACTGAAACCATATGTTGTGACCCCTCATCTGAACCATCTCGTTAAGACGGTTCAGATGAGGGGTCACAACATATGTTTTTATGCAGAAATAACAAAAATTATCCTTAATTATCACCAAATACTCCCTCTTATCTAGAGCTCTGAAATCCAAACATTCAGTATCTGACTTCACAAACTCTAGACATGTCCCTTATTGTCTAACTGTCAATTATTCTTTCTGCCAAAACCACACGGGCGATGATAAAAGTCTATAGATATACATGTCACATCTTCAAGTATTACCTTGAGCATTAAAGTATTTCTTTTTTGATGAAAGCTTCCCCACCTTACTGCATCAGAAAACATCAGATTTACAGTGAACTCTCGTCAGACAAAAAGCATTCCAGTTCTAGATAAATTGAAAATTCTACGACGTAAAATCTTAGCAGTTTTTATTAAATCCAACCATTAGCTTGTCATCTACATTTTAGAGTGCTTCTTTTTAATCTGATGACTCGATTACTTTGAAACTTTAGCCATGCTCTTTGGTACCAATGTCAAATTTCTGTGGCGGTGGTTGAACTTGCACTTGTACACACTTTAAATGCTCTTCACTTCTTTGAATCTATTCTTTTTCTTCTTTCAAAACCTTGTAGTCTATGCTCCATCTCATTTATTTGCTCTTAAAAATTCCGTAAAGTGTTTGTTTTGCTCTCATATCTCATCAAGTAAAAGATTTCGGATAATAATTCAAAGATAATTTTTATTGTTCTCCTATGTTGCGGCCCCTCCTTGGAACCACCAAATTATGTTTAATTGGAGAATTGACAAAATTTATCTCAGATGTATCACCACATAAGCACTTTATCCAGAACTCGGATGGTTCCCCTCATAATTTTAGAGTTTTATTATACCAATACTGCCAGCACTATATCAAACTCACAGCTGGGCACCAAGGGAGTAATTGGTGATAATTCTGAATGACCTTTGCTATTTGCATGTAAAACATATGTTGTGACCCCTCATTAGAGACATCTCAGAGAGATGGTTCTAATGAGGGTTCACAATATATATTTAATGCAAAAATAAGAAAGATTTTGCCAGAATTATCAGCAAATAAATCACTTTCTCCAGCCTTCATATTCAATTCTATGCCCTGATCATTTTTACTCCATTATGTCACAGTTTTGCCACATGATTTTTTTAAGTTTGTGAGAAAAAAATATCACAATAATGCATTTCAAGATAAAAATATACAGGAATGTTCATATATCACTTCTCTTTGTACAGTTTAACATGACTTTAGGACTTTTTTGATACCATACTAGTTTTTTAATGTGAGAAACTCTCCTTCTTCTGTCTATGAATAATAGGAATGGCCTGTCAGCCATCTTGGATTCCTACAATCTTTGTGCCGACCAGCAGCAGTCATGGGTTTCTATGAATATATTTTCTTTCTCTCCTTTTTTAATTAAATTCTCTGTCAACAATAACTTCCTTAGATGCTCTGCACTCTGGCCCCAAGGTTATAAAACTTGAGTACATTCTCAAACTCAAAATAAAACACACTGATTGGCTTCTTCCGAGCACATGCTCAGAAGCAGCCAATCAGTGTGCTTTAGTTTGAGTTTGAGATTATTCTGAAGTTTTATAACCTCGAACCCAGGAGTCTAAATACTGAATTTCTTGCTGGTATGAACTGTTTTTCACTTTTCAGTATAAGTAGCTTTTCTTTGAACTTTTATCTATTATCGTAATTATGTAATAAATCATACTTGCCATGTTTAAAATCACATTGAGGTAAGATGTGTCCCACCCCCTCCCACCCTATTTTCTATTTACTTTCCCATTTTCATGTGCTTTGAAATATGAATGAATATTCATCCACTACTTTAACCACCTTTCTGCTTGTCAATGAATTTATTTTTTCTTCTTTTTCATTTTGACAGCATGTTTTCCTTTTCTTTTAAATTCTTTCAAATTATAATATGACATATATAGCGTTTAATGTAAAATTGTGCGTATGAAGATAATGGTCAGCACAATCCATTTTCATGGCCATTCCTATTCCTATCATGGCTATTCCCAGCCATTATCTTTGATCATGTGTGCCAGTTCAATGATATACTTCCCCTCCTTGTATTTCTGACTAGATTCAAACGCATGCTCCTGTAATAGAGAAAAGAACACAACTTTAACCCTTAAGTGCAAAAAAGCAGACAACAAAAGTTACGTCTGCAAAATCTTTAGAAAAGTTTTGTGCAAGTGCTATCAAATTGCAATAAAAAGACTTAAAGGCAAACAGTGCAGATCCAGATGAGGTGGCTCATAATGAGTCATAATGAGCCACCTCATCTGAATATGCGCTGTTTGCAAAGTCAATTAGTCTCATTTCTGGTGCTTAAAGTTCCTAGGTATACGTAGTGACCCTATTCAGACAGATTTGGTTGACTGATTCGATGCTTAATGTCCACAGTAAACAGCTATGGTCGTGTCGGGATGGTCAGTTAACCTAACCACACTATTCCTGGGCAGGCTTAGACCTCCTAAGCGGTTAACCAGTACTAAGTGCACATACTTTTGCCAGTAACTGACAACTGCCCTTCTTGAATCAGCGGAAGGAGATACGAAAGTATATGGCCAGACCATGTTTCGAACCCAGGACCTCTGACTTTTGAGTCAGGTGCCCTACCGATTGCGCTACACGGCCCAGCCCTATTCAGACAGAAGCATCAGCATGCACATGTGTTAGGGCTCCCATCTTCAGATCCCAGGTTCTAGACCACTGGAAGGGAGATTCTGACAGAACCATGCCCACACCGGGTAGGCGGTAATTGAGAACCCTCGTGCAATCGACGAACAGGGAACAAAAACCTTTAGAAACAGCGATTTTCGATTGCAAATTGGCGACAATTTGCAATCTAAAACGCTGTTTCTAAAGCTTTTTGATCCGCGTTAATCGATTGTTGAAAGCGTTTTCTATTGCCATCTACACGGTGTGTTGCCTAAGTATTTCTTTTGTTTAACAGTACCATTTTCAAACAAGCTCCTCAATCCTCAGAACAGACCCTGCCCCCACCTTCAGGCTTATTTGGTTTATAAAACCTATCAGTAAGTAAAGTATTTTGAAATCGTGAAGATTAATTTACTCCTTTTGTTATCATTCAGGAAGATTTATTTACAGGACTTCATACATATTTCCCATTTTTAATGTCAGTTACCTTGACCTTTGAAACACTGACCTCAACAATCTACAGAAAAAATTGACAGCTGTCAGCTGTTAAAAGGTCTGATAATATGTAACATTTGCTGCCAAGTCACAAATCGAGGGGAGCAGGAGAAAATGCAAATTATCTAAACTTTAGATATAGACAATTGCATCCAGAGGAAAATCAAGGTAAAAGGGCAGAAGCTGGGTACAGTAACAAGCTTCAAATATCTTGGTTGGTTGGTTGGTTGATTTGATGCTTAACGTCCACGGTAAACAACTAAGGTCATGTCGGGACGGTTTCAAATATCTTGGAGCAATTGTCTCAGATGATGGCTCTAAAAAGGAGATTCTCTCAAGCACTGCACAAGCCACTGCAGCTCTCACACGCGAGGCCAATTTGGGGGGACAACATATCTCTTGGATCAAAGGTGAAACTTATGCGCTCTCTTGTCATTTCCAAATTTCTGTATGACTGTGAATTGTGGACCTTGAAAGCACAGTTAGAGAAAAGAACTTAGGCCTTTGAGATGAGATGCTAATGAGGGCTACTGAACATTTCATACCATATAACCAGTATAACCATAGGACCATATAACCAATGAGGAGGTTGGCAGAAAGATCTAAGCAGCCATTGGAGAATATACTCCTGACCCTGGTCAAGAAACGGAAACTAAGGTGGTTTGGCCATGTCTCAAGATCTTCTGGTTTAGCAAAGATGATTCTACAGGGCACAGTGAAAGGAAAAAGAAGAAGTAGACAGAAGAAGAGGTGGGAAGACAATATTAAAGAGTGGACAGGAACAGACTTTGCCAGCTCAACTAGGGCAGCTGAAAACAGGACAAGGTGGATAGGGATGGTTTCTAAAGTCATCTGTGGTGCCCCAACGACCTTGCAAGGTGATAGAATAGAATAGAATAGATATAGACATGCTCAACATACTGGAACCAATTAACTCTTTTCTTATTCATTTAATTCACTTGAGCAAATGAGCTGAGACTAACGTATACCCCGGCCAGTGCCCCTTTCTTATGAAAACAAACTTTAACCTTATAGTGCCAAATTAAAGAAGAAGACTAAAATTAATGTTTGCACAATGTTTTGTCTGACCTATATATTGAGAAACTAAAAACTAGAGGAAAAACAGTGTAGATGTAGTATAAAACATACATACCCAAACAATGAGCGCCCCACACCCCTACCAACACTTTCTGCAGAAAGCTTCCCATAACAAATTTCTTCCTTACTATTATTTGATACAAGAAGGGCAGTTGTCAGTTACTGGTAAAAGTAAGCTCACTTCCCAGCAGGCACATGACCTTGAAATGACGTCAATGCGAAGTAATGACCTCACACCGACAACAGTATGACGTCATTTTGACGTCATGTGCCTGCTGGGTTAGTCCTGGTCAACTGCTTAGGTGGTCTATGCTTGCCCAGGAATAGTGTGGTTAGGTTAATTGACCATCCAGAATGACCATAGCTGTTTACTGTGGACGTAAAGCAACAACACAACAACAAAGCATACAGTACAGGCAGTACATTTTCTCTTGCTGTGACTCAAGAGATAAGCACCAATACGTCATCACTCAAAACAACAACCTTTCCTGCAAAAACTCATTTTCTCTTGCAACCAGAAATCAGGTTAAAGACTCCTCAACAGGTTTCAACAGCCATTATTTCTGGCACCCTTGCCAAGTTTGCCGTGATCGTCCTAAAAATAGAGGTACTTACACCAATAAATGAGATTGTCCCACAGTATTAGAATAAGCAGATTTTACTATCAAGGGATGCCTGAACAAATGGCTTGAGGAAATGGCAAACAGTGTAGACCCTGATCAGACTGCTCCTAAAGGAGAGTCTGATCAGGGTCTACTCTATTTGCTCAAACAGTTCTGTCCCATATTTTGTGTTATGGTAAATGATTCTAAACTACTTATTATCCTCACCAAACGTCTTTTACAGGCAAATACCACCTTTATCTTAAATATTCTGACAACAACATCTACATACAAACAAGGTTGTCCCAGATAAAATTCTTCGAGATGCAGTTTAAGCAAAATCTGTGTCCCATGCAAACATTTTCATAACACATGCCCAATTCAGAACAAATCGTATGAATCAATTTCAAAGACGGAGCAGTCCCCAATGCGGAAATGGGTGGGGTGTCGAAACATTTACCGCCAAACACAGCACCAAGGTTGTACAATCAATGAATAAAATAGATAGCTTACACAGTTTTATTCTTGTCGACTAAGATAGCAAAAGCAGTAATTACATTGAAGACAAAATATCCATTTTCTAGGACAGAAGCCAAAATAAGAAAATTAACCCAAAATATTAGCAATCAATATAGTATTTTTGTATGAAAAATGGATGCGAGTGTCAAGATTCAATGACGTAGGGATAAATTTTCATTATTTTTCTACCGAATATACTTTATCATGGTGGCTATAATGATAATGCAGCAAAACACAAAAAAGGAACGTAACCAAAAATTGTAATTCTCCACATGCACCAGGGATGAAAATAGTTGAACTTGCATACAACATAAAACCAGACACTGTTTGGCCTCTGGTCTTTAAATTCTCAATATGAAACCATTTTTGAAACAGCTATGGTCATGTCAGGCAGTCATTCATTGATTGATTGATCTGATGCTTAACGTCCACGTTAAACAGCTATGGTCATGTCGGGACGGTCGGTTAACCTAACCACACTATTCCTGGGCAGGCTTAGACCTCCAAAGCGGTTAACCAGTACTAATTGCACATACTTTCGCCAGTAACTGACAACTGCCCTTCTTGAATCAGCGGAAGGAGAAACGAAAGTATGTGGCCTGATCGGGTTTTGAACCCAGGACCTCTGACTTACGAGTCGGGTGCCCTACCGATTGCGCTACGCGGCCCGGCGATGGTCATTCAACCTAACCACACAATTCCTGGGCAGGCTTAGACCTAAGCAGTTCAGTTCTTAGTGCTTTCGCCAGTAACCGACAATTGCCCTTCTTGAATCAGGGGAAGGAGACGAATCAGCCAATCATAAGCAAAGCTGGGCAAAAACCAGAGCTCCCAGGGCAAAAAAAACCTGACCTTCTTTAAGCAGAACTTGGCTTTCTCACATTATATAAGCCAGCCGAGGCTTGATCACACAGCAGTGAGAAACCTACCCGGGTAATATCTCTTATCCACTGACACTACTGCACTTAGAACAGCCAAAACTCTATGGAGTTTTGGCCGTTCTGAGTGAAATAGGGTTAACCCCACGGAGGCAAAAATGAAAATGGCAGAGTCACTTCCCCTGAAAGTTAACCCATACACTGTAAGTGAATTCTCTAGCTTTAGCAGGACTTACATATTTCCATCCTAGTGTGGTTTTACAGCACTCACAGAAGATGTCTGCCACCGCATGTAACCCTGTAAGTAGGACTCTCTCTTCAGCCGGACCACACCCAATGTTAACTCTGAAATGATTAAAACTAGTGAAAGTTCGCGAATAAATTCTAACAATTGGTACACCTAAACAGATTACCCTAACTGTCCTACACTGGAACAAATTGGTTTCACAATGCAGTAATGCATCCCAGAGTTGTTGTTGTTTTATTGTTTTACGTCCACGGTAAACAGCTATGGTCATATCGAGATGGTCAGCTGACCTAACCACAGTATTCCTGGGCAAGCTTAGACCTCCTAAGCGGTCAACCAGTACTAAGTGCACATACTTTTCGCCAGTAACTAACAACTGCCCTTGTTGAATCAGCAGCAGGAGAAACGAAAATATGTGGCCGGACCGGGTAAGGAACCCGTGACCTCTGGCTTTTGAGTCAGATGCTCTATCAACTGTGCTACACATACTACAATGGGAAACAGTATACACTATATGAGCCGCAACACGAGAAAACCAACAATGTGGTTGTGCGCCCAGCGCAGACTCAGATCAGCCTGGGCATCCCCCCAGTCTGATCAGACATTTCGCTAAGCACTTAAAGGGTAGATAAGGATCTAAGCTACCTTCATGCGAACAACGACGACTCTGATCAGACTGGGGGGATGCCCAGGCTGATCTGAGTCTGCGCTGGGCGCACAACCACATTGTTGGTTTTCTCGTGTCGCGGCTCAATTATGATGAAACTTGGGGAGTCTGATCTAGGTCTGCACTGTTTGCTCAGCACTATCTGTATCTTAACCACATATTTATTGGTCAAATAGCAGCAATACCACCACCCCCCTTCCCTCACCTACCCCCTCTTTATCTCTACAGAAGAATTATTCTGTATCAGCTTCATTTGTACAAAATGTACTGGTAACAACCATTTGCATGCATGACAAAAAGTGAGTTTCATTAGCAGAGTTTTGAAATATGGGAAAAAAAATCCCATCGGCATTGCATGTCTGGTTTTGAAAACCAACAGTAAAGCACATGCTTTTTGTCAGGATTAATAACACCCTGGAGAAATTACTTCCAGTATTTTGAAAACCAATGCTCAGTAAATGCTTTTTTCTGCATAATTTAAACCATGGAGTGGATGGATGGATGACTCCTTTTCAACATAACTTATTTCAGTTATATCAGGACAATGGGAGGCTGATAATGAAAGGCAGTGTGCAATGGAGTCCCATTCTACTTCCAGTGGGAATTGAGCCCAGTACCCCCAGATCAGGCCAGCACTTGACCTATTGAGCTACCAGGGCTCGGGGAAATAAGGAATGGAATGCAGTGGACTGGCAGGAATAATCTCCACCACTTTGGAATCCATTGGAATTGGAGTCACCCAGAGCTCTAGATAAGAGGTTGTATTTGGAGATAATTAGGGATAATTTTTAACTGCATAAAAACATACATTTTGACCCCTCATCTAAACCGTCTCAACGAGATGGTTCAGTTGAGGGGACACAATGTATGGTCATAAAAACATACATTGTGACCCCTCATCTAAACCATCTCAACAAGACAGTTCAGATGAGGGGTCACAATGTATGGTTTCAATGAGAAAAAAAGAAAAATTATCTTCAATTATCAAATACTCCCTTTTATCTCAAGCTCTGAGAGTGGAATGAAATGAACTGGCAGGGATACTCTCCTTCACTTTATTCCACAGATTCAGGATGGTACTCATGCAGAGAAGAATTTGCTCCCACTGAGGGAGCAAATTCTTTCCCACTGAGGTACCATCCCAGGCTCTGGGACTAAAGGTTGTTGAATTGTTGTTGAGTTGTGGTTAAATGTGCAAATCTGCACCCAGATATGTGTGTGTGTGTCGAGGGGGGGAGGGGAGCCTACTGAATTCAACTAACATCAATTTAGCAGAAAGTATATTGGTTATTCTGTTTGTTCTAAATCTCATACAATGGCCGAAATGATGTCTGCATTCTGTCATGTTGTAGAACACTCAGCAATGCAAACCCTACACTCTGTTAATGTTTGTGTTTTGTAACAAGTGTGGTATCATTATGGGGAATTAGAAGATACCTGTATAATTATTATGTAATTTGCATCTTTCAACCTAGATTCTATTTCTATTTTCTGAGCAACAATCCCTGCTTTACGTGACAGCCTGTCTGCTGAAATGTGTTAATAGAAACAAACACTTACGCAAATGTTTTTGAAAGCATTAAAGACAGGCCCATTAGTGCATAATTTATCATTTTTCTCAAATGCATCATATGTCATAAACACATGTCATAACAACCTTCTTTTCCACTTTAAATAACTTGTTTATGAATACATAATGAAACAAAACTAAAACCTGTTACATTATCTGTTTTATGTATCTTTCGCAATCATATTTGTTTTATGTATCTTTCGCAATCAAGGTCGATTCTTGAGTACTTTAAGAAGTAAATATTTAGGTAATATTTATTCAACTGGTTCAGCTATGGCCCCTTCCATCTTGAAATTTGAACATGTCAATTCACCCTGTTAAGCCAGCCATAAGCATGTTGGGCCCAGTACTCACGGTTTTTATGCTACTGTCTGAGAATAAAAACGATTTTCTTTCCAGGAAGCGAACATTCAAACTGTTTACTGCCCATATCCAGATGCTTACATAAATGAACACATGAGCCGGGTCCCACACGAGAAAACCAACAAAATGGTTGTATGTGCGCCCAGCGCAGACTCAGATCAGCTGGGCATTCGCCCAGTCTGATCAGAATCTTCGCTGGCCACATGGAGGTAGCTTAGTCCCTTAACTACCCTTTGAGCACTCAACGAAGAGTCTGCATGGTCAAACTAGGCAGATGCACAGGCTGATCTGAGCCTGCGCTGGTCGCACAACCACTTTGTTGGTTTTCTGGTGTTGTGGCTCAATTATGAATATATAATACATAAATATCATATTTTTCTCCAACGTATTTGAAACCTTAAGGTGACTGGATACACCCTCATCTTATTCTTTATTTTACAAAGAGAAACAACTTTCCCAGCGGGCACATGATGTCAAAATGATATCGTACTGACGTCGATGCGACGTCATTACGTCACATTGAAGTCAGTGCGATGTCATTTTGACATCATATGCCTGCTGGGTTGGTGACTTCTTGTTTGCTAGCCCTTCAACCAGGGCCTGACAAATCCACTGTCCGGCTGCCCGGGACAAGTTAAAAATTTGGCTAGGCAAGTTAAATATTTTCTTACTTGCCCAGAAAATGTATAAGCTATATTGGGAAAACTAAAGAATTTCAGCATTTTGTAGCAGAAGCCCAGTACCGGACAAGTAGATCAAATTTTTATTTGTCAAGCCCTGCCTTCAACAATGGAAGAATTTGTTGCTAGGGGACAATGAAGGCCTTCCAAAATGGGGGCTACTCTCTAATGGAAAGTATTTGCTCCTGAAGGATAAAGATTTGACACCTACTGAGAAGCGAGGCAAAAATGAAAATAAAAGAGTTGCAGCCCCTGAAAGTGTGTCTAAAAACCATTAATTTTCCATTTGCAACAAATGGAAAATTAATGCTTTTAGGTGTGTCCCAATACTTAAGCACTTTAGGGTAGCTGCTTTAAAGCACTTTTAAAATCAAATTCAGTCATTTATAGCACAAAGTTTAATTAACAGCATCACATGGAAGCCTTGAAATCCTGACACAGAAAATAAATTTAATCAACACCTCTGTGCCACTGCTAAATTGAGCCACGTCATGACAAATCCAACAAAGTGGCACATGCGACCAGCGAAGACTCAGATCAGCCTGGGCATCTGCACTTAACAGGTAGCTAAGTGTTCAAACAACATTCATGCCAACAGGGAAGACTGATCAGCCTGGGCAAACACCCAGGCTGAACTTCGTCTTCACTGGGTGCACATGCCACTTTGCTGGTTTTGTCCTGGGTGTGGCTAAATCACCACCTCTTGAGTTGCAAATTCCTGTGCACCTGCCAAGACATCAGAATTGTTAATGGTCTGTCAAGAAAATAGTAAAATCTTGTCCATCATGACCTTAAAGTGCTAATCATCAGTGCATAAGAGCTGTGAGAAGACAACAGAGCATGCCTAACTGCCATTCTTGCCCAAGAGGTACACTTACATATATACAGTAGAACTTCATTGGCTCGAACAGGCTTGGGACCTAGAAAATAAGTTCCAGTCAAAGGTAGTTCTTACCATCCAGGGCTGATTTCTACATAAATTGACCTCTAGGCATCCAAGAACTAGTTCTAGCCAGGCAGGGTAAACGAGCAATCAGGGTTCGAGCCATTGAAGTTCTACTGTAGTTTGTTATGACCTCTTGTATGTGGGAAATCCAGGACATACGGGTATTATCCAGTTCTGATTCAAGATGGTGGGTTAAGCTGCCTAACATATCCAAATGATATTTCCCAGCTTCACCTGAGAAAAATGTGACAGATTAGTGCGAAAAATGTGGACTGTTTGTGACAATGGCCTAACTGACGGCTGGCTTATATTTCCCTTGCATATATGCTCTCCTTTCATCAAAACAAGCTGTATGTTCTCTTGAAACTTCGAGGTTATATTACTTAAGGTGGATAGATATACCGCTATGGCAGATCCCTCTAACCTGACCCTACTTGCCACCCTCCTGACAAAAGGCTTTTCAAAGCAGATTAATATACACCAATTTTACAAATGGTAGCACTTTGGTGACTTCCTGGTTGCTGGAGGATTAAGCCCTTCCCAATGGTAGTCTACTTTTAAAGGAAAGAGTTTGCTCCTATGTAGTCTACTTTTAAAGGAAAGAATTTGCTCCTATGGGAGCAAATTCTTAGCTTTAAAAGTAGACTGCTATTTGGGAGAAGAAAATGAAAATGGCAGAGCTGCTTTTCCCGAAAGTGTGCCCATTCACATTAAGAGTTGCACCCCCCCCCCCCCCCCCCCCTTCCCCACCCATCGACCAGTGGATCAAATACTACTCTCTTTAAGTTGTCTCCCTTGTGTAAAAATTTTGATTATAGCTTCAGAATGACAGCCTCACTGCCCAACAAAAACATGGTGGTGTAAACATACACCTTAAAACTGTATGCTGTGCCTGCTCATTATTAAGACTTTCTCATTTCAGTCTTGAAATCATACTTTTTAAACTCCATATGCCATTGGAAACCAAGGCATTTTATCTTATTATTTATGAAAGGATTTAGATTACAAGAATTTTGTCTAATGGAGTATTTTTAACAAGATTTATGTGTTTTTGTCTTATTATTTATGAAAGATTAGATAACCGTGAACTCCGTATATATTGGGACACCTAAAAATAATGAATTTTCCATTTGGGACAAATGGAAAATTTATTATTTTAGGTGTCACAATACTTAAGCACCTTAGGGTAGTCAAATTTTGTCTAATGGAGGATTTTTAACTAGATTTACATTTTTGAAATGGTGGAAAACAACATGAGAGTTTTTCTTCAAACATATTACAACAATGATTTACGCTGAATATTACTTTCTCTGATGAAATTTCTATAAATCACGTATGTAATGGGCTTTTTAACAAGATTTATTCACCTTTAAGGTACATGGATTAACCGCCACATTTATCCACCATTTCACAAAGGGAAATAATTCTTATTGAGATATATACTGGTTACTTCCCGAGGCAAGGACGCCCTTCCAAAATAGGGACTACTCTATAAGGAAAGAAGCTGCTCCATAAAGAAGCAAATTAGCCTCTTCTGAAATGGGAGACATTTTTTAGGAAGAATTACCCCCCTAGAAGCATTCCCATTCACCCCACATGAATTCCGCAGAGGATGGAAGACGTAAATTTGGCTATATTCAACACTTGGAGAAATAGGTCAAGGTCAGCACACAACAATAACATTGCACAGATGATGTCATGATGTATTTTTATGTGATGTTTATTCAAAAAAGTGTTTTGGTCCATGACTCTGAGACATGAAGCCAAACACAGTGGGCAGACAAAAATTAGAGCATGAAGGTAGGTCAGGGTCAGGATATGACACTGGTACTGCACATACAATGCTATGATGTAAGTTTGTGTGAAGCTTCATCACAAAAGGTAATTCAGTGACTCAGAAACAGAGCTAACCCTGTAGAAAGACATAAATTTGGCTATGTTCAACAGAGCAAGAAAAGCAGGTCAAGGCCAGCAAAAACACTGGCGTTGTGGAGATGATGTCATGATGTTTCTTTACAAAAGATCTTTCAATCTCTAAGAAACAGAGCTAAACGCAATGGGTAGATGTAAATTTCGCTATGTTCAACAGAGCATGAGAAGAAGGTTATGGCCAGACCTTGACCAGCCAACTACACAGATGTTGCATAGACAATGTTAAATTTCGATATAAGCCTGTGTTAAGTGAACTCAAGTTTAACGTCCCACCAACAACTACTGGTCATACGGAGATGTGACCAAGGTTTCAAGTCTTATCAAAAAGACCTGAGAAGCAGGGAATCGATCTTGCAACCCCTGGATTGGTAGTCCAGTGTGTCATCCAACTACTGCCGCTCCTAACACTACTGACAACAATACCAGAGAGTGACCCCTATGTTACTCCTGCTTACTAAAGCAGCTGCAACAATAAAAGGCCATCGGCCAAGTGTCACCCGACGTTTGAAATGTGTCACAAACTGCAGCCCTTTATTCCGTTTCAGAGTAACTGTATGGCCAAAACCAGAAAATATGTGTACAACAGAATCTGGTAAGGAAATAATAATTGAAGCATAAGCAAAGACATATACCCAATTACTGGGCCTCTATGAGGTATGTGTGTAAACTCAGGTTACTGAAACTTTAGGCCCTTACAGAATGCCTAAACATCAAGACCATATACCCAATAACAAAATAACAAGGGCCATAATCCTCCTAATATGAATCTGATGAAAAATGAATATTGCATTTATGAAGATTCAGCCCATTAATATGAATAGTTCTTGAGTTATCCTTTTACCTTTAAGTGAATGTCTATTATCTATGAAAGGGGAATAACTCTGACACTAATAAATTTAGCATATCCTAACAACAATCAGAATACTCAATTTACCAAATGCTAATAGCATACTAAATTTCAGCTCTCTCTGTCAAACGGTTCAAAAGTTGGAAAATTGCCAAAAACGACAAAGAGCCATAACTTCATAAAATATTGGGCAATTGAAATTCCAAAATCACATGCACATCTTCAGATCATGATGAAACATTCTGCAAAATTTCAAGTTGATCTGATAAAAGATGTGGCAGGAGTTGCGGGGACAAGGTCTGAGTCAGCAAGGGCCGTAACTCCATCAAAAATGGCCGAAACAAAAATAAAAAACCACATGCACATCTTCATATCATAAGAATACAATCTGTACAATTTCAAATCAATCCGATGAAAGATGTAGGAGTTGCGGGGACAAGATTTCGGATGGACAGAAAATGCCAAAAACGACAAAGGGCCATAACTTTGTAAAATATAGGGCAATTGAAATTCCAAAATCACATGCACATCTTCAGATCATGATGAAACATTCTGCAAAATTTCAAGTCAATCTGATAAAAGATGTGGCAGAAGTTGCGGGGACAAGGTCTGAGTCAGCAAGGGCCGTAACTCCATCAAAAATGGCCGAAACAAAAATCAAAAACCACATGCACATCTTCATATCATAAGAATACAATCTGTAAAATTTCAAAGCAATCCGATGAAAGACGTAGGAGGAGTTGCGGGGACAAGATTTCGGACGGACGGACGGACGGAAGGACGGACGGAAGGACGGATGGACGGACGGACGGACTGACACACGGACGGACGAGGGTCATTTCTATAGTCCCCCTCCGCCTACGTCGGGTGACAAAAACAAGTCTGGCTTAAAACTTAATCTATGGCAGAGCTCTAGATAAGAGGGAGTATTTGATGATAATTAAGGATAATTTTTCTTATTTCTCATCGAAACCATATGTTGTGACCCCTCATCTGAACCGTCTCTTCAAGACGGTTCAGATGAGGGGTCACAATATATGTTTTTATGCAGAATTAACAAAAATTATCCCTAATTATCACCAAATACTCCCTCTTATCTAGAGCTCTGGAAGACCTTATATAAAGCATCTGTATCAATTTTGTCATTCTTGTACAGTAATCAATATTTGCCCTACTAAAAGGTCTTCCACTGCACTTCACTGAAAAAACAAAAATCTTGAACACTCTAATCAACAATGTCAAGAAACTGGGCTCTTGATTTTGGTGCCAGAATGAAAAGTGTGATTTATACCATTTTTTACAAAACAAGCTAAGATGTAACTTGCACCAGAGCTCTCAATAAGAGGGAGTATTTGGTGATAATTAGGGATAATTTATGTTAATACTGTATAAAAACATATGTTGTGACCCCTCATCTGAACCGTCTCGACGAGACGGTTCAGATGAGGGGTCACAACATATGGTTTCAATGAGAAATAAGAACAAGAAATGTTACAGTAAGTAACAGATGCCCCCGAAGGCCCCTTAAACTGACCTTTGAATCTGATTGTGACCTTAAACTTGGGCAAGGCAGCCCAAATCTTGCAAGTGAGATGCCTTTTTATCATGCTTTACCTTTCTGTGAAGTTTGATGAAATTCACTTCAGCAGCCTCCAGTCAGTTTGGAGAT
The DNA here is from genome assembly GCA_963989385.1 of Ctena decussata. Lineage (NCBI taxonomy): Eukaryota > Metazoa > Mollusca > Bivalvia > Lucinida > Lucinidae > Ctena > Ctena decussata. The sequence continues at coordinate 2,926,185 of OZ022511.1, read as the reverse complement.
ATAATCTGACCTATGTACCCTGATTATGACCTTGACCTTTGGTACAGGAACCTAAATTTTGTTTGTGACATACCATCTCATTATGTATTACCGTTTCAGGAAGTTTAATACAGTTTGCTTAAGAAGTCTTTTTCGTAATTGGGGGGAAACGACCTTTGACCTCAGACTGTGACCTTGAACTTGGGTGTGAAAGCCAATATCTTGTGAGTGTCTTACCTTCTCATTAAGCATCATCTTTCTGTGATGTTTTTGTATATCTATGAGCAATTGTTGAGACATGATTTGCCATCTGACCCCAGATTGTGACCTTGACCTAGGGTTTGGTAATATAAATATTATGTGTGACAAACCTTCTCATCATGCTTTGTATTTCCGTGAAATTTGATGAAATTCAGTAATGTAGTTTTAAAGTAATCGCAGAGACACTATTTGACCTCTAAGCCCCGACAGTGACCTTGACCTTGGGTTTGGGAATATGGCTATTATATGTGACAAATCTTCTCATTACTCTTTACATTTCTGTGAAATTTGATGAAATTCAGTTATGTAGTTTTAAAGTAATCGCAGAGACACTGTTTGACCTCTAACCCCCGACAGTGACCTTGACCTTGGGCGTGGGAACCAAACTCTTGTGCACGACACACCTTCTCATTGTGCTCTATCTATCTGTGAAGTTTCATCAAATTTGCTTCAGTAGTTTAAAAGTTATAGCTGAGACACGACATGATTTGACCTTTGACCCAATTGTGACCTTGACCTTTGGCGTAAGAACCAAACTCTTGTGCGCGACACACCTTCTCAATGTGCTCTATCTTTCTGTGAAGTTTCATCAAATTTGCTTCAGTAGTTTTTAAGTTATGGCTGAGACACGATTTGTTACGGATGGACGCACAGACGGACTGAGGGACGGACGGACGGTGCGATTTTAATATGCCACCCGAAGTTCCTTCAGGGGCATAAAAATTATCCTTAATTATCATCAAATACTCCCTCTTATCTAGAGCTCTGTTGCACCAAGGCAGTACTGACTTAAGGCAAATGGCTCCCCAATTATCATTTGAGCTGAGACACAACAAAACCAACAAAGTGGCATGTGCACCCAGTGAAGATTCAGATCAGCCTGGGCATCCACCCAATCTGATCAGAGTTTTTGCTGTAGCTTAGACCCTTAGCTACTCTTTAAGCGCACAGCAAAGACTCTGATTGGACTGGGCGGATGCCCAGGCTGATCTGAGACTTCCCTGAGCGCACATGCCACTTTGCTGGTTTTGTCATGTCGCAGCTCATTTTTGTCTCCCTTATAAATGGACATCAACTGTGAAAGGATTTTCGAAGGGCTAAATTGTCCAGGGAAGTAAACAGGATTTTAAGAAGCAAAAGTAATTTCCCTTTGTAAAACTGATCAAAATTCATGAACCATAGTAGCCATACACCTTAAACTGCTTGTCACAAATCATTTTTCTCACAATAACCCTTTTCTGGCCAGTGGACTAGTCCATCCTTTTCATTTGGATGAGTCCATTTCTAGTTTAAGGTGTTTCTCGTGGATGTTTCCATTTTTACTGTATTTCAGATAGAAATTCCTCTAAGCAAACAGTGTAGATCCTGATCAGATGCCACATTTTGTGGCATCTGAAATGGCTCTGCACTGTTTGTATATGTCCTAAAACAGGTTTCCAGTCTGAAATGGGATGGGTTCTAAAAGAGGACACTGTTATGATTTCCACTTTGTTAGTAAACAAGACAGTGAGGTCTGTCTAGCCATTGAAATGAATAAACAATATTCAATAACAGACTTTGCTAATGTTAATCCATCAGTGTGACTACAGGGTATAATCAATTCCGCCAATTCTCGCTTCCTGCAGAGACTGTCCGTCATATTTGGCCTCCGCCGAGACTGCCCGCGAACTATTGCTCCCTGCAGAGACTACTGTCCTCAGAAAATGGCTTCCTGCCGAGACTGTCCGCGTGACTCTGCTTCCTGCCGAGACCCTCGGCAGGAAGCAGAATCACGCTGACAGTCTCTGCAGGAAGCCATTTATCATGTACAGAAGTCTTGGCAGGAAGCAAGCGATCGCGGACAGTCTTGGCAGAAGCCAAATATGATGTACAGTCTCTGCAGGAAGCGAAAATTAGCGGAATCGATTATACCCTGTGGTGACATTAAAGTGCCTCATTTGGTTTCAATTCAAGATTCTATCAAGGGAGACAAATGCTACTGGCCTATTTCCCCCTATAGTGCATTTAGCTCAAATCTATATGAAAACATAACAATATTGACTTTTGCCAACAAATTATCCCCAGGTGAAACAATAGGTGATAATTAGATTTCTTCTTTTAGGTTCAATTGCCTATAAATGAATAAATCACCACCGTTGCTGGCAGCACTTGGATTACCATGGGATTACACTAGCTGACCTTGATGAAGGTAAAATGTACCAATACATTTCTATGTGACCTGAAAGCAGCCAATGAGTAAGGGCAGCCAGGTCAGGATCAGTGACAGTCTATAGTGGTTACGAAGTTTTATAGAATTTTTTTTTTTTTTTTCCAATTTCTTTGACCAACCACAAAATTCCCTGTCTTGATTTTCCATGACCTGGAAAATTTTTATTTTCCAGATATTTTTACCTAGCTAAACCTGGCAACCCTGCCCTCAACAGAATATGGCCTGAATCCATTGGTGCCTGAATATTTATAGAAAATCCAGTTCTTTCCTGTTTACTGCTGCTCCAGTTGTGATCCAGAATTTAAGCATATCAAGGCCAAAGCATGTGAAACATACCCAAGCTGGTGTATGCAATGAAGGCCAAAGAGACCTGGTTCACATCTGGCTAGCCTGATCATGACTAGCTTGCACCATTTGCTGCATATTTCCTATCAAGGTATACATTGCATACAAGAACTGTACTGTACAGGCCTTAACTGATCAGAATATCAGCAAAATTAAGTTCACAGCTTTAACCCTTAATCCCAATATCTGCACCTTGTATATCATAATATTGAGAATTCAAAGACTTAAGAGCAAACAGTGTAGACCCAGATGAGGTGGCTCAAAATGAGCCACCTCATCTAGGTCTGCACTGTTTGCAAAAATCAGGTTTATCTGTTTTTGGCACTTTAAAGGTCTTCTATATGTCAGCTGGTATGTCTTCCCTTGCTCAGGCTTGCGTTACAGCAATCTTTGCAAAAACACCTGAGCATAACAACAAACTACAGATATACAGATTTCTTATCTTCAAACTGAACATTAAGGCAGCAAAAAAACAGGTTTCAATATTACATATCAAGTGCATCAAGGAATAACGAATCAATGTTCTGAGTCAGTGGCGCCTTAAAATGGAACCCTACATTTAACAAATTTTTGGACATCTTGTAACAATTTCTGAAATGGACTCTCTAATCCAACTTCAAACTTGGACAAAATCTGGGTTATGCTCTCTTTACTCAAAACGTTCTTTTGGCCTTAAAAAAATTATCAAGGTCACCCAAGTTGGCAGCCTTAGCCTCCTGCTGGCCTTGAAAATAAGGTCAAGGTCCCACAAACCTGCTCATGCAGCTCTGAAGGCTTATCCCAATGATATATCCACGCTTATTGCAGAAAATCCATCCATTGTTTGTAAGAATAAAAACCTGTTACGTCCCCTACTCCCCAAACGTAATGAACATCTACGAAACCAGTAACCTGATGTCCCATGGAAGTGTCCTATAATCATCAACAAACCCCATACCTGAATTGCTGTTTAAGACTTAAAGCACAAAAAATCCTTATGAGCTGCCTGACATCTGGATCTACACTGTTTGTCCTCCAGCATTATAGATGTATAGCTTGGACGAAACATTTTTTGAAATTTTGCAGACATAAATTTTGTTGTCTGCTTTTTTGGTGCTTGAAGGTTGACTCGAAACAGCAATCATATTGTTTACCTCTGTTACAGAAGCATTTCAGAAATGCAGCCACCTGCAATATGTCTTATTCAGACAATTGCACAAAAAACTGTTTTTGATTCTACTGAGGGTAATTAACACAGGCAGATTCTTATGCCATTCATAAGTATATAAAGCATTTGGCTCAATCCCTGCAGAAATGGAATTTCCGATGAAGACCCATCCTGAGAAACCCTGTCTGGAGGCACTGATGAGAAAGCATACCCAGCAGGCACACAACATTGAATCAACCTTGATTCAACGTCATAAGTTGAATCAAGGTTGATTCAAGGTTGTTTATGTGCCCAGTGGGATAATTAAGTGCTGACTACGAATTTTATCAATCATGCAAATGTGGGAAATGCATGAGTTCTCAAATTTATCCAGCCAACATAAAAATATAAAATCTATGCTATGATTTAAACCCAACTCAAGTGGAATTATGACTGTGAAATTTACCCTAAAACCCTGAAAATGAGCCAGTGCTTGAAACGACATCAAACTACTGTCAAGGATGTCACTAGTTTGACTCTAATGAGTGGCACATCTTACCAATATCTTTAGTCTTATTTGCAATGGACCATAAAACCAACATCCAGATATGCTGAGCTGGAAAAAGTGGTATCAGAGTGGCAGTCTGGATCCATGCAGTGCCGTGTCCCTAAATCTCAGCAGCGGAATCTGCCTCAGGCCAAGAAAAAAATAGTCATGTTTCCGATGAGCCGACCGACCCTAATGTTTTCCTGCCGACCCTAAAACTTTTTACCAGTTGTAGCCGAAAAACATAATCATTTGTGGTTTATTATGGCCGATTCGGTCTTTTAAGGTAGTTAGCAGTACCTTTCAACAACAACAACAATGGCGGCACCCGCGATTAAGCAAAATTCGGAAAGTCTTCTTGATTATGTTGATTTTTCTTGCATTTTCCTGACAGAAATAAGTCTGAAGCACACGATTTATTAGTTAAAGCTCCTAGAGGATCGTTGACAACGTCTTTATAAATGAGTATTATTATTGTGTTTTTTAAGTGCAAGAGCAGGTGGTTGGGACTGGGAGGGGTAAAATGAAAAAATAAAATAAAAATTAAAAAAGAAAGTTTGCCGACCTACCAACACTAATTTTTTTGGGCATGCCATCGGAAACATAACTATTTTTTTTCTTGGCCTTATCAAACAGGCAACCCTGTAAATAAGCACACTAAACACAACTCACACCGAGCTCACGTGCCTATTATGGTTTAGTTCCCAGGGATTGTGGCCCCTTAAACAAGCACAACCGGAAGAAAAAACATGTGAATACTTACACTGAGTTAAACAAGTAGGCTCGTCCTTGGCTGCCCTGGAAAGACTGAAAATAGAATATAAAATAGGATAATTTAATGTAGGGATAATTTTACTTACTTTTAAATAGGATAAATTAATGTAGGGATAATTTTACTTACTTTTCCATAAAAACATATGTTGTGACCCCTCATTAGAACCGTCTCACCGAGACGGTTCTAATGAGGGATCACAACATATGTTTTCATTGAGAAATAAGAAAAATTATCTCTTAAATATCCCTGTTACCCCTTCTTATCTAAAGCTCTGAATAGTAACACTTTTAGATAAAACTAATAAAAATAATTGTATTTGAAAACAGTGTAGATCCAGATGACGTGGCTCATTATGAGCCATCTCACCTGGAGCTACGCAGTTTGCCCTCTAACCTTTAAATTCTCAATAGATACAGCTTGCACATAACATTGTTATGAAAATTTGCAGATGTTAATTTTTGGTTCTTCAAAGGAACAGATATAAGTAACCAGAGGACCATTGGTCCTGTAGCTCACCTGATTCCATTCATCCTTAGCACTCAAGAGTAAGAAACACTGAAGTAAGTTGTACAATTCGGCCTAATTTCAACTTTGACTGAGTTGTTATGCTTGTCCTAGTAAATATTAGCAAGTTTGATGAAGTTACAATAAAAAAAAAAACATATTTGTAAAACTTTTTGCCTAAATATTGCAGTAACACAGAAATAAATGCCAATTTGCACTTTTCCCAATGCAAGTCTATGGAAACTTTAAAATGCCATAGTAATGAAACCATGCGGGCAACAATAATAAAAAGCAATATTTACATAGTGGCTAATGTCATGAACATGTATGCAAAGAATCAGCTTCATCCCCCTATATGGGTTTTTAGGAAAAGATTTTTAAATATTTTTTTCAAAAATATTTCCTTAATATTGCCATGGCAACAAATCAAATTCTGCAATTTGGACAAAATTAACAGCAATCATAGAGGACTACTCAAGCAACATTTCTGTAGAAAAAAAATCCAAAAATAACTGCAGGGAGATAGCAAAAACTGCAGCTTTCCATTTTTCCCATTATATTTCAATGGAAACTATAAGTTGCCATACCAACCTAACCGCTGAGGCAATTGCCATAAAAAAAAACTGTAATTATATAGAAGCTTGTACAAAAATCCGTTCTGTAAAGTTTGAGCTTTATCGGCCACATAGTTTCTGCAAAAATGATATTTTAATATTTTTTCTATTTTTAACCATTCGGTTGCAATGGCAATCAGCCAAATTGTGCAATTTATATAAATTTCATGTGGTTGATAGAGGACTACTCAAGGAACATTTCTTTAAAAGTTCTGTCAAAATATCTGCAGTCACATAGCAATAAATGCAAATTTTCAATTTTCCCATTATAAGTCAACGGCAACTTTAAGTTGCCATAGCAACCAAACTGCTGGAGCAATTGCCAAGAAAAACAGTATTTTTATAGATGGTAGTACCTAGATCCTTTCTGTGAAGTCTGAGCTTGATTGGTTGTATAGTTTCTGAGGAGATGATTTTTGAATATCTTTTCTATTTTTAACCATTCGGTTGCCATGGCAACCAGCCTTATTGTGCAATTTACATAAATTTCACGTGGTTGATAGAGGACTACTCAAGGAACATTTCTGTAAAAGTTTTGTCAAAATATCTGCAGTCACATAGCAATAAATGCAAATTTTCAATTTTCCCATTATAAGTCAATGGCAACTTTAAGTTGCCATAGCAACCAAACTGCTAAAGCAATTGCCAAGAAAAACAGTATTTTTATAGAAGGTAGTACCTAGATCCTTTCCGTGAAGTTTGAGCGTTATTGGTTGTATAGTTTCTGAGGAGATGATTTTTTAATATCTTTTCTATTTTTAACCTTTCAGTTGCCATGGCAACCAGCCTAATTGTGCAATTTAAATAAATTTCACGTGGTTGATAGAGGACTACTCAAGGAACATTTCTGTAAAAGTTTTGTCAAAATATCTGCAGTGACATAGCAATAAATGCAAATTTTCAATTTTTCCCCTACAAGTCAATGGAAACTTTAAGTTGCCATAGCAACCAAAGTTCTGAAGCGATTTGGATAAAAAACAGTATTATTGGTTCCCCCTGCCTATAGATCCTATATATGAAATTTGGTAACAATGGGCCTTGTAGTTTCAGAGGAGATGTCGTTTGAAAATATTGACGGACGACGGACGGACGGACGGACGACGGATGCCTGCCTATACTATAAGCTCACCTGTGAGTCTTCGGCTCAGGTGAGCTAATAATAATCAACTTTATTACAGGAGCCTTCTGTCTTAGTCGACCAGCCTGTGCCCTTCTAGCTGAAACGGAACATTGAATACCCTAATCAGACTGCACAAATGCTGATCTGAGTCTTTGCCATCAGCATGTATACACACTAGAAGGCATCTTTTGTTTTGTCACAGCTTAATTATGAGCAACAGTGCTCCAGATAAGAAGGGGCAACAGAGATAATTAAGGGATAATTATCATTATTTCTCCATAAAAACATATTTTGTGACCCATCATTAGAACCGTCTCGTCGAGACGGTTCTAATGAGGGGTCACAACATATGTTTTCGTTGAGAAATAAGAAAAATTATCTTTGACTTATCCTCAAAACCCCCTCTTATCTGGAGCTCTGGAGCAATGAAAATAAATTATTCAAAGTAAGAAAATGACATACCATCAAGAATATAGAACTCATTCAAGCACAATGGTTCGTAGTACAGATTATGAATTTCTGATGACCCACATTCATAAGGAATTCATAAAACTTGACACGAATTTCACAGCCCAGGTTCTATCTGACTTTGTGACTTAAAGAGATTTCAAAAGAGAGATACTCTACTGCAACCAAGAGAGTGGAATTAATAGAGGTTGCAGAGTACTGGTAAGGCTGCAGAGTACTGGTAAGGTTGCAGAGTACTGGTAACGTTGCAGAGTATTGGTAAGGTTGCAGAGTATTGATATGCAAAAAGAGGGAAGCAAAGGAAGACGTGGGGAGGTGGGGTGGAGGACTTAGATACTGCTGAGTTTTTCTTTGGATTAAATCATAGAAAAGTCAATGTCATTCTGTTTTCCTTCCCTAACAATGGTCTGCTAGGTAACTTATGACTATATATTATCATTTATCAACAGGGCTCAGTAAGTGCTCAAGGTAGGCTATTTCTGACCTAATTCCAAGATAAGTTCTATTCTTTCTCCATCCATTATTAAAAGCATATGCTGTGGCCCCTTGTTAGAACTGCCTCATTGAGGCAGTTCTAACAAAGGGCCACATCATATGTTTTTGAGGAAAAAAAAAGATAAATTATCCCAGAGCTCTAGATAAGAGGGGTATTTGATAATAATTGAGGGATAATTTTTTTTATTTCTCATTGAAACCATATGTTGTGACCCCTCATCTGGACCGTCTCGATGAGACGGTTCAGATGAGGGGTCACAACATACGTTTTTATTCAGAATTAACAAAACTTATCTCTAATTATCACCAAATACTCCCGCTTATCTAGGACTCTGTTATCCGTCAATTATAAACCCTTTACCTTGGGCTCTGTGTCAGGAAGCCTTGATTCTGCAGATATGACTTTTACATAACTACGTAGGCGTTCAACCATGATTAGCACAGTGTAACTGCCTTTGCAGACATTACAGTAAAATATTAATTATGTATCAATCAGATTTCCTATGCGAAATTCTGACAGTTACAGGTAGTTATAATTAATGGGTCATTAGCCGAAATCTGCATACGATCAAGGTAGCGATATTACTAGCAACCTAGCAAGCCACGATGTTCTTGTCAGCTAGGAGTTACCTACAATGATCATACATGGATATACAATTTGCTTACTTTTCTCCTTTGCCACTTAATGATCTCTCTTCATTGTCATTCCTTTACCACAGAACATTATTAGCATGTCCTTGTGTCAGATTTGTTTTGCCCGGTTTGCCCTTTGTCAGAGACAAAAACTGTCCACAAATGCACAGTCAGCTTGCTCTTTTCCTTTGTCAGAAACAGAGCAAATCATCCTCTTTGTCAGTCACATCAGTTTTGCCCTTTGTCAGACAAGGTCTGTCCTCAATGGCATCATCAGTGCACTTTGTCCTTTGTCCTAACAAAAGCATGCCCCTTTGTCAGTCAGATTGGTTTTGCCCTTTGTCAAACAAAGTCTGTCCTCAATGGCACAGTCAGTGAACTTTTTCCTTTGTCCTAACAAAAGCATATGCTGTCTTTGTCAGATTAGTTTTGCCCTTTGTCATGCAGTTAAGGTCTGTCGTAAATGGCACAGACATGCACTTTTTCCTTTGTCCCAACAAAGCATGCCATCTTTGTCAGTTCAGTTAGATCCTCCCTTTGTCACAAATAGGGACTGTCTACTTTGTCACAGTCAGTTCACAGCTGTTCACAGCAGTCTGACTTCATTATCATGATAATGAAAAGCTGTGTGCAATGAAACCCCATCTACAGCTGAAAAAAAAATCTGCCGCCGGCAGGAATCAAACCCGGGATTGCTGGGTCAGCAGGCCAGTGCATTACCCCCTGGGCTACAAGGGCTCCTATCTTTCTTCTCCAACTTGTAACAACTCATCTTGTCTTAGTTTACTAGTCAAATTGTAGTGTATATCCATCAGCAGGTCAATCTCCTCAATTATATACCAGCTTTGTAATTCCTTTGACAAAATGCCAGCTCACCATGTTGATTGCTGAAGCGAGACATTTATGTCAAAACCCTAAACAGCGTTTTATAGTGACAGTAATGTTTTATTACTGACCTCACAGCACATAGTTTCAGGAGCATGAAAGATTTCAGAAAAGCCTAACAAATTCACAGCAGAACTTCAATGGCTCAAACAGGCTTGGGACCATGAAAATTAATTCCAGCCAAGGGTAGTTCCAGCCATCCAAGGTAAGTTTCTAAAGTAACCATTATGGACCAAGGGCAGAGTTCTAGTCAGGTAGGGTTGATGAGCCATCAGGGTTCAAGCCACTGAAGTTCTAAGTTGTATATGAAGAATATTTGGAGACAGGAAAAAGTAGACTCCATTTTGGAAGGGCTATGTTGTCCAGGGATTGATTGATTGATTTAATGCTTAACGTCCACGGTAATTAGCTATGGTCATGTCGGGACGGTTAGTTAACCTAACCACACTATTCCTGGGCAGGCTTAGACCTCCTAAGCGGTTAACCAGTACTAAGTGCACATACTTTAGCCCATTACTGACAACTGTCCTTCTTGAATCAGCGGAAGGAGAAACGAAAGTATGTGGCCAGACCGGGTTTCGAACCCAGGACTGGTGACTTATGCGTCACATGTCCTACTGTTTGCGCGAGAAGTAAAGAAGGAAGTTGTTCACCTTTATGAAAATGGCAGAAAAACATGGAGTGTATCTATACACCTTAAGACAACAAGAGGTCCATGATGGACCTAAATCGCTCACCTGAGTTATGATGAATTAACATGGAAGATCATCTATTTGATGACGGTTAAACTGGAGCAGTTTTGCACTTTCCAATAAATTATTCTGACAAAGTTTCATGAAGATTGGATCAAAACTGTGCCCTCTAAAGTGTACACAATGTTTTTCTAAGATCTGACCTGGCTATCTAGTTTTCGATCAGACAGTATTCAGTTTCAAACTTGGCCTAAATTTCATGAAGATAAACATTCTGACAATGTTTCATGAAGATTCAATGCAAAATAAAACGACAATTGTGTACACAAGGTTTTTCTAAGATTTGACCTAGTGACCTAGTTTTTGACCCGACAAGACCCAGTTTCAAACTTGGTCTAGATTTCATAAGGATAAACATTCTGACAAAGTTTCATGAAGATTGAAGAAAAATTGTGCCCTCTAGAGTGTTCACAAGGTTTTCCTAAGATTTGACCTAGTGACCTAGTTTTTGACACAACATAACCCTTTTTTGTAATTTGCCTAGATTTTATGAAGATAAACATTCTGACAAAGTTTCAAGAAGATTAGATCAAAACTGTGCCCTCTTGAGTGTTAACAAGGTATTTCTAAGATCTGACCTAGTGACCTAGTTTTTGACCTTATGTAACCCAGTTTTAAAATTCATCTAGACTTTATGAAGATTAATATTCTGACAAAGTTTCATGAAAATTGGATCAAAACTGTGCCCTCTAGAGTGTACACAAGGTTTTACTAAGATTTGACCTAGTGACCTAGTTTTTAATCCGACATGACCTCGTTTCAAATTTGGCCTGCATTTCATTTAGATAATCATTCTGACAAAGTTTCATGAAGGTTGGATCAAAACTGTGCCCTCTAGAGTGTACACAAGGTTTTACTAAGATTTGACCTAGTGACCTACTTTTTGACCCGACATGACCTAATTTCAAATCTGGCCTAAAGTTTATCAAGATAATCATTCTGACAAAGGTTCATGAGGGTTGGATCAAAACTGTGCCCTCTATGTCATTTAAAGATTTATTTCTATTTTTAGCTCTGGTGGCCATCTTGTTCAGTGGAGTGGAACCGTTTTAGCAATTTTGGTTCAGGGCCATGAGTCAAACATTTCTGTGAAATTATTTTGAAATCGGTCCACTGGCTTGGGAGGAGATGTCGTTTAAAGGTTTTTCTATTTTTAGCTCTGGCGGCCATTTTGTTCTGCGGAGCGGAACCGTTTTAGCAATTTTGGTTCAAGGCCATGAGTCAAACATTTCTGTGAAATTATTTTGAAATCGGTCCACTGGCTTGGGAGGAGATGTCGTTTAAAGGTTTTTCTATTTTTAGCTCTGGCGGCCATTTTGTTCAGCGGAGCGGAACCGTTTTAGCAATTTTGGTTCAGGGCCATGAGTTGAACATTTCTGTGAAATTATTTTGAAATCGGTCCACTGGCTTGGGAGGAGATGTCGTTTAAAGGTTTTTCTATTTTTAGCTCTGGCGGCCATTTTGTTCAGCAGAGCGGAACTGTTTTAGCAATTTTGGTTCAGGGCCATGAGTCAAACATTTCTGTGAAATTAATTTGAAAGCGGTCCACTGGCTTGGGAGGAGATGTCGTTTAAAGGTTTTTCTATTTTTAGCTCTGGCGGCCATTTTGTTCAGCGGAGCGGAACCGTTTTAGCAATTTTGGTTCAGGGCCATGAGTCGAACATTTCTGTGAAATTATTTTGAAATCGGTCCGCTGGCTTGGGAGGAGATGTCGTTTAAAGGTTTTTCAATTGTTAGCTCTGGTGGCCATTTTGTTCAGCGGAGCGGAACAGTTTTAGCAATTTTGGTTCAGGGCCATGAGTTGAACATTTCTGTGAAATTATTTTGAAATCGGTCCACTGGCTTGGGAGGAGATGACGTTTAAAGGTTTTTCTATTTTTAGCTCTGGCGGCCATTTTGTTCAGCGGAGCGGAACCATTTTAGCAATTTTGGTACAAGGCTATAAGAGGAACATTTGTGTGAAATTATTTTGGAATTGGCCTACTGGTCTAGGAGGAGATGTCCTTTAAAGAAATTGTTGACGACGGACAGACGGACGGACGGACGGACGGACGGACGACGGACAAATTTCGATCACAATAGCTCACCTTGAGCACTTCGTGCTCAGGTGAGCTAATAACAGTAACTGGCTAAGACAATGAATTCAGAGCCCTAGATTTGGTGATAATTAGGGATAATTCTTGTTAATTCAACTTAAAAACATATGATGTGACCCCTCATCTGAACCGTCTCGACGAGACGGTTCAGATGAGGGGTCACAACATATGGTTTCAGTGAGAAATATGAAAAATTATCCCTAATTATCATCAAATACTCCTCTTATCTAGAGCTCTGAAAGATGTCCAATATTTTGTTTTTCATTGTCATGTCTTTCCAATTCTTATAACCATGTTCCCCAGGAGACTCAAGGGAATGAATTTACAAATGGCACCTCCTGGCACCATGTCTGTTCACAAAGCAGATTTTCTAAAAGGTTACTGGCCTTCATATCAACACAAGACCTTAATCAATTTCTGAAGTGTACTTTTCAGTTACAAAGACAGAATTTGTCATAATCAATTCAAAGGCTGACAGGAACACAACACATAGATGCTAGATCAATATATGGACACTTCAAGTTTGTCATAAAATATAGGTCAGTTAACACACAAAGAAACAGGAAAAATAGTCATATGTGACCATAATGACCTGATGACAGGAAGTTATGCTTTAATATTTCTTCAATAAGCAGCAAGTCAGCAGTAAAATGGAAAAGGCACATAAAAGACAACCAAACCAAGAATTCTAGAAAAGACTGTGTGTCATCTGTGAGAGCATTGTCACAAAACAGGGATGGATGGATGGATGACTTGGGATTTTACGTCCTTTTCAACAGTATTTCAGTCATATCAGGACAATGGAACAGTGATAATGAAAGGCTGTGTGCAATGGAACTCCATTTACTGTAAGATTTTCACCTCAAGCAAGGCTCGAACCCAGTCCGCTAGATCAGTAGGCCAGCGCTTAACCCAAGTGCTGAGCTACCGGAGCTCCCACAAAACAGGGATCAATCAGAAAACAAACAAAAGTTAAGCTGCTATCTGTAGTTGCCTATTAAATGCAGGACCTCCAAAATTAAAAGCCTGCACAGACATCAATTACAAGATCAGAGTATCCAGACTGCTTTAAAAGTCTGATCAGGGTTAACACTGTCTGCCACTCTACTAAGTTTTACAAAAAAATTTATATACCTTTTTTGGAAAAATAGAATACCAACTTAAAGAGTTTTTAACATTGTAATACTTAAGGTATCCAAATACTTTATAGGCTCTAAAATTCATTGTTTGTCAACAGAAAGCATTCTTTAAGTTGTTCCAATTCAGTGACAGGATGTCAATCAGAAATTCAAATTCAATGACAGAATGTCAATCAGAAAACTCTCTATCTGTTGTGTGTCCAAATATCTATGGTAAAGAATTCAGAGCTCCGGATAAGAGGGGGTACTGAGGATAATTCAAAGATAATTTTTCTTATTTCTCAACGAAAACATATGTTGTGGCCCCTCATCAGAACCATCTTGATGAGACGGTTCTAATGATGGTTCACAAAATATGTTTTTGTGAATAGGAAATTAACTATCCCTAAATTATCTCTGTTACTCCTTCTTATCTGCAGCACTGTAAGATGCTGCTAGCAGTTATTACTTAATCACGGCCATGTCTCAATGGGCTACAGCAATGACTAGGAACTCCAATGTGATCATGTTAACATTGTTACGGCCATATGAGCAACAAAAGAAAGTTCCTAGATGAATCAATAACAAATTTCATGATCTTAAATTTCTGTTAACATCACTTCTTCAGACCACCAAATTGAATATTCTTGGCAGGTCTTTTATCTGAGTTTGTTCTGAATTTATTCTTGGATACTTGCGTATTGTATCTGAATTTAACCATTGATTGATTGATTGTTCTGGGTTTAACGGCCTTTGAGACAGTATTTCAGTCTAAATCGGGCCGTCTCCCAGAGAGGGAGAAAGAAAAGAAATGATAGACGAGTGAAAAAATATCCAAACAACCCCCACCTGCACCTACTGCAAGCACAGTAGGCCCTTGCCCTACAATGTTCCAAATCAGAAGGACGCCCCGGCACTGGAAGCTACACACAGCACCATCTGACCATCCCCGAATTTAACCAAGAAATGAAGAACTGATTGTAATTGTAGGTTATCACTTTTACCCCATATGCTTGGACAAGTTAATCAGTTCATGATATTTCCAAAATTTGAGAAGAATTTCATGGACAGCTATGTCACAACTGCCAATTTATACCACCCTTGCTAGAAAATGCCAAATTTTGCAATGAGCAATATCTATACTGATAATAGTAGTATGGAACAGTCATTACCATATTTTGTCCACCTGTACGGGAGATAATTCACTCACTAAAGCGAGTCTTTGTCACTTTCTGTTTCAATATCTGGGATAGCTGAGGTAATTTCGGTAATATGTTAGATATGTAAGGGAATGCGCATGGTCTTCAAAGTAGTTGTAATGGTTTTCACCTTGAAAATAGCACAAAAACAGGATCTGTTAACATAGTCAACTATTTTCTCTATCAAAAGTCATTTAAACATACAGCTAAGTCTCTTATGTCATGAGCATTATCTCCCTGACGTTGTGGCAGTATAGCTTTTGTAACCTTCTTCATTATAATTTAGTGACGTTAAAAATCTATGATTTCCTGGTCATAAAGCCACAAAATTACCATGTTTCGACGTTAACAATGTGAATTATCACAAATTTCACATGGCACTGCTTACTATGGGTTCAATGGGGAAAACTTTGACGTCATGTTAGAATAATCCATAAAGACTCACCTTTGAAATGAGTTCGTCATGATTTGCTAGGTGTGCCCGACAGTGCACACAGCTGTAGAGTCTGTGACATTTTTCCGGCAGGTACGCCTGAAATGTCTTCACCATCTTGTGTTTCATTGAATTTCTGCTCGGCAAGGCTCGCAATAAACAAAATTCTCGTTCCTTACACTCATGTAAGAAGCAAACTGGCCAGTGGATTTTCCACTCTAAAACTTATCTATCCGCAGAACTCTGCAAAAATGGCAGCTCCGCTCGCTAAAGCTCGCTTCCTCTAGAATTTTCTTCTTTTACTAACAAAAGAATAAAGATCATCTATTAAAGAAGTTCGCAACCTGTAACAGGTTTTCTCTGAGCTTTTTTAAATTCATGATTGTCTTTTTTAATGTATTGTAAGCTGTTGCACCACCATCAAATCACAGATACAGTTACTGATCTCAAATAACTACACATCACTTTGAATTCATAGAATCCCCTCTTCAAACCAGAGGTATTGCACTTTAGCTATGTCAGTTTATCTCGTAATTTTCCCAGTTTTTCCATAAATAGCATGTAACTAACACTGAACACGACTACCACTTTTTGATACATATATCCTTCTTTGGCCCAGCGACCCTATGCACTCAGTACCTGCAAATAGACATAAATAACAATTAGAGGTGCAACGATTCACTTCGATGCATCGAAAATCCGGTTCACAAGGGCCGATTCGATTCCGATAACAACTCCACTAATTGCGATTCGATTCACAATCCCCCGCATGGGCCCTCAATTAAAACGGAAGTCCGTGTTTTAGACCCGCTCTTAATATTATAACGCTGTTTATAACGTAACGTACGATTGGTCAGTAATAATTAGGTCATCCAATCATTACGGGTGTTTCGTTTCCTTATAGGGTTATCAAAATGGCGTCTAACGATGACTCGCAGAAACCTGTGCTCAAAGATGCACCCCTAAGATAAATAGAAGTGTAAATGTGATAAACATGATGAATTAAGGTAGCATAAAATCAATCATGAATCGAATCGAATTAATCGAATCGAGGTGTCTGAAATCGAAATCGAATCGAATCGGTTGTTGGGTGAATCGTTGCAGCTCTAATAACAATTAGGTATATTTTGTCTACAAATCATACAAACAAAAAAGTATCCTTTTCACTTCCTCCTTTGGGAAATTACCATAATAATCCTAAATAATGTGAAATCTTAAGACGTAAATCATTATTTAAAGTAAAATTTCATCGCGCTGATTTTAAAGATAATTATGACTGGAAGAGAGGAAAACAGTGCAGACCGTGATCAGAGTCTGATCAAGATCTGCACTGTTTGCATCAGTATGTCTGTTTCAATACTGAGGATTTTTTTTTTAAGTCGGACTAAATAATTTACAACAGACAATAAAACACTAGACATTTAAAACTCAGACTGTCAATATTTCAGTGTTTTTCCTGTCAAAACAAACTGAAAAACAAAAACAACTTAAACAGAAGTAAAACATTTCACTTTAAAACCTAACGGTAATGTTAAAATGTTGTAAAATGGAAGTGCTTTGCAAATCCTGGTACAAACGACTTCAGCAAAACTAATCACGCCATGCATTCCAAAAACATGGAAAAACCATAATATGCTTTAAAGGGTCCACTTAAGGAAAGTATATGACAAAACAATTACAATGTACTCTAAACAATATCACATATTAACCCCATAGTTTCTTGCAGGAGGAGCCAATTCTTTTCTTTAAGAGAAGATTCCCTTTTGAAAGGGTTTTGTTGTCCAGAGAAGCAAACAAGAAATAAACAATTCAGTAGTTCCCCAAACTAAAAATGGCAAATAACAATGAGGTATACCCATTTTTACCTTCAAAGTTTCTTAGCTTGGACAAAAAACGTTAACTTAAATGTTAATAGATGGATGGACGAACAGCCAGAGGTAAGGATGGAGGCAAAAACAACACAACCCCTGACAAACTTTGTATACCAGGGGTATTATTAACACGCTGTCACAGTCATCTTGGCTTCAAAGTACCTTCAATCTAAAATACTTACCTTACATGAAGCTCTATTCAAAGTAAGAATTTTCCTATGCTAGAAACACAAATCTTCAACTGCATCAATTCCCTGCTTGTCTGGAACAGTAGCCTGAGCACTCTCAGTGTTTATTTATTCCATTGATTTCAAAATATTTTCCAATTATATGATCTGGCATTGAGTCAAGACGGCATGATCTAATAGGTTGCACTCGGATATCACTTACAAACCTGCAGAATATTCAATAACACAACCAGAAGACCCTATAAACCGTGAATTAAATCCGTTTATCTGATGTTTTTTCCCTCTTTTGCAGAACTATATCTTTTCAGCTCTAAGGAAATCTTGCATTTCATGCCAACACTTTCTGAGATCGGAGCTGTAGGTAAGAGGGGTATTTGATGATAATTGATGAATAATTTATTTATTTCTCATTGAAACCATATGTTGTGACCCCTCATCTGAACCGTCTCGTCGAGACGGTTCAGATGAAGAGTCACAACATATGTTTTTATATAGAAATAACAAAAATTATCCTAAATTATCACCAAATACCCCCTCTTATCTAGAGCTCTGCTGAGATTGTGTCAGTGTTTATTGAAACTGGCAACCAACAACATGAAAAGAAGGCAAGGTAAACCAACCAGGCATTTCCAGGAATGGTTGATTTTGAGTTGTGGTTTAACGTCCCAGTTAACGATATTTCAGTCATGTTAAGATCTTGCCTCAGAATTTGTAGGACTTTTATCTGACCCGAGATAAATGACACTTAGGTCCTGTTATAGCTACTGGCAGCTCCGCCGCGGAGCCACCAGGCAGCCCATCTATTTCTCTGGCCCCCATACTCAGGGGCCATCTCCAGAAATGGTATTTTATGTCATGACAAGAATTCCTCAGAACACTATGTCTCACCTGTTGTGCATTTCCATACAACTTACAGAGACAAACCAGCAAAGTCATCAAAAATGAAATTGGAAAAGGGTGCAATACCTATGTCTTGTTTGTGCTAGTTGCCAGTGTGACAACAGGGATGAGACTGACCAGCTTGTGCATTTCTACACTTTAACCACAAATGTACAGCTCTAGAGTGCTTACCCAGCAGACACATGACATCAAAATGACGTCATACCAACGTCATTCAGTCGCATGGACGTCAGTACGACGTCTTTTCAACGTCATGTGCCTGCTGGGTATGAACTGGTAATTCCAAGATTATTTCTGTTCATGTTACATTGAAAAGTACATTATTACTGCTTGGTAGATAATTCATGTCAAGTCTCTAAAATGACACAAACCCCCACGCCACCTCTTGAAAAAGGAGGCAAAACTAAAAATGACAGAGATGCTTCCATAGAAGGTGTATCCATCCACCTTAATTCTCTTTCAGCTTACCAATTCTCTTCCTAATCCAGCAGGAGCTTGATCTGTGTACTTATCTCTCTAAAGCTTCAATTAATTCTGATGAAGGCTTTCAATCTCTCTTCACCTTGGGAAGATGATGCTGATAGGATTATCTGGAAGCAGAAAAGAGAAAACAGATATAAAATAGGTTAATAGGTCAGAGTGTGGTAAATATAATGAATACTGGGACATGTTTACCAATTTTTGTAATTTTCCAAAAGTTCATACTGATTAATCTAATCTATATCTGACTAAATGTCAATTAATTGCTTAAAACAATGGCAAACAGTGTAGACCTAGATCAGACTGCTCCTGAGGAGCAGTCTGATCTAGTTCTACACTGCTTGCTAATACTGTCCCAATATTTAGGGTCAACCATTATAACAGATATAGGTCAAAGACTACAAAACTCATAATTACCGGTAGCTGGAATGCATTCCTGTACCTTATTACTCGGACCACTGTAATACAAAGTGAGATAAAAATAGATCTAACTACTATTAAGGGAGGTTATAATGAACAGATTTAATTACTAAGACCAGTGCATTTATTGAGGTTTCTGACTCTCCTCTTTGTACTGGAGAGGGGACAGACAGATGGACTCAGTGGCAGGAGTGTGCGACCCCTGAGCCTCCTGAGGAACTTCATTATGAGAATTGGGCAAAACAAAGCAAATACTTTAAAGGGAGGTTATAATGAACAGATTTAATTTCACAGACCACTGTACTACAAAAGGAAGTTATAATGAAAAGATTTAATTACTCAGACAACTGTAGTGCAAAGGGACAGAAATAATAATTAATAGATTCAATAACTCAAGCCACTTCGCTTTAAAGGGGAGGTTACAATCAATAGATTTAATAGCTCAAACCACTGTACTTACAAGGGAGGCAATAATGAAAAAATTTAAATACTCAGACCACTGCACTATAAAGGGTTGTTACAATCAATAGACTTGAATGTACTTAGACCAGTGTGCTGTAAAGGGTGTATATAATGAACAGATTTAAATACTCAGACCACCGTACTATAAAGGGAGGCTATTAAAATACTCAAAACACTGTACTTCAAAGGGAGGGTATAGTGAATAAACTTAAATACTCAGAAATTTACCACTTTTGAAATGGGTTCTACTGTTAGGAGCAAAATTCGTTTCCCACTCAGAAGGGAGGCAATATTAAAATGGCAGAGTTTGCTTCCCATGAAAGTGTTCTCCTTTACCTTTATCACCCATTTATACCTTTTTGTGTACTTTTGGCTTGCAAAACTTTAATCATCAGCGCTCTAAATAAGAGGGAGTATTTGGTGATAATTAGGGATAATTTTTGTTAACTCTGCATAAAAACATATGTTGTGACCCCTCATCTGAACCGTCTCTTTGAGACGATTCAGTGTTGTGACCCTTAATCTGAACTGTCTCTTTGAGACGGTTCAGATGAGGAGTCACAACATATGGTTTCAATGAGAAGTAAAAAAAAATTATCCCTCAATTATCATCAAACACCCCTCTTATCTAGAGCTCTGGACTATCACACAAAAACCTTTTTGGTATACTTTTTGCTTGACAGTGCTCACAAAATCACCCCAAAACCTTTTTGATGTACTTTTGGCTTGAAAGTGATAACCAAGCAAATACAATATAATCTTCTTAGAACACTGACATTTTATTATCGCTGCCCAAAGCATTACACATTACGAACACAGCATTTAAAGAGCTTCATTTTGCCAGATCATAAACCATATAATCTGACCAGGCTTTCCTGCTAAACTCAGTGCTCCAGATAAGAAGGGGTAACAGAGATAATTTTGGGATAATTAGCCAAATTTCTCCACAAAAACATATTTTGTGACCTATCATTAGAACTGTCTCGTCGAGACGGTTCTAATGAGGGGTCACAACATATGTTTTCGTTGAGAAATAAGAAAAATTATCTTTGAATTATCCTCAATACCCCCTCTTATCTGGAGCTCTGTAAACTGTCTCCCGCAGGACCGTGATTGAATAGATTACTGGCGATAAGCTTTTCCTCGGAAATCAGATTGAAATGGTGAGGCGGACCTTAAATAATGGAGATTTTAGCTTGTCAACGATAATGACGCAATTTTTTGCCACTGAAAACAATCATGCTAGGCTAAACTCAATAGACGTCAATATGTCCTGGATTTACAGAAGGACAATTCAATGGAAAAAGTTTCTCCGGCATTTACAAACACGCTGACAACCAAATAAGCCTACTCTGTCTTCTGTATGCTATTACCGGTACCACTGCTGTGCTAAATCTGACAAATGACCCTCTGATGCACTTAACACTTAAAGTCCCCCAAAAAACAGAAAATAGCTAAATTTGCAAACAGCGTACACTAGATGAGGCAGCTCATGATGAGCTGCCTAATCCAGATCTATAGTGTTTACCCCCTTCCTCTTTTGATTCTCAACATGAAAAAAATCTGATGAATATGGCCATATTTTTTTTTAAATTTTGAATACTTATATTCTGTTGTCTGCTTTATAGTGCCGTAAGGGTTATAAACTCCAGATCTCAGTCTCCAGTGAGTGTGATATTTTATTACGTAAAGCATTTATGATTTGACACGGCCCAATTTGACAAAAAAGCTGTTTCCATGACAAACTTTATAGAATTCTGTCTCTATGTCAACTTGAGACAGATCAACAAGGAAGCAAAAGTAAGGCATAGTTTAAAACCTGGAATGGAATGAAATGGAGTGGAGTAAAATGGAATAGATGACATAATCTACAGTAATGACCCTAAATATTTGGATGGACAGGTCTGACAAACATTGTAGTCCAAGATCGAACTGCTCCTGAAGGAGCAATTTGATCAGGGTCTGCAACTTCTGCCATTCACTAAGCATCATTTGGATGAATTGATGTGTGTAAAATCCATTTTCTAAGGATTTTCCAACAAAAATTGTCTGACTTTCTGGTGTCCATAATTTTAGGGGCATATCACAGTACATTCATTCCATTCCCACAGCCTGAGATGGTACCCTTACAGGAAGAATGAGTGCCTTCCCATAGCCATGAAAAGAGGTGGAGATAATCACTGTTACTTCATTCAACTCATGTCCATTCCATGCTTTAAACTAAGCCTCTCAGTATGTATGCCCTAACTAAGCCTCTCAGTACGCCCTGTACCATAATGAAAGAAGAATCTGGGCAAAAAATGAAGACCTGGGGGATCAAAATATTAGCATATCCTGACCGTGGGTCATAACGTCATGCAGGTAACACTTCAAGCAGGGCAAAATGAACTACAACATGACAAAACCGACAAATGAAGACTCAGATCAGCCTAAGCATCTGCCCAGTCTGATCAGAGTCTTTGCTGTGTGCTTAAAGGATAGGTAAGGGTCTAAGCTACCTCCATGTGGACAGTGAAGACTGATCTAATTCCTTCTCGCTGGGTCCACATGCCACATTGTTGGTTTGTCATGTTGTGGCTCAAATAAAATTGTCTACACCCACTCGACATGGAAGTCCAAATGCAGCTTGACATTTACGCAATACCGTGAGTGCTATTCCCATAGATGTCCTGAGGGGTCATAAGCTATTTGCATATATGTCATGAGTGCTGTTTGCATAGATGTTGTGAGCGGTCATATGAAATACTGCCGAAACCCATATTGTATCACAAAAAAGCAGAATATATCACAAGGTACAGATTAATGAATGACTTATGATTTGTCTTTTAAACTGTATTTCAACCATGGAATGGAATGGAACCACCACTCACACCTGTGCTTGAAGTCCACCAATGGAGACTGAAGTGTGGGTTTTTGAGATATAAACAAAATTTTCATTTTAGGTTTTGAAGCTTACAGTAGTTTACTTGATAAGAATCAACTTTTAATGGTTGCTGACCAAGACCAAGCGCAGACCAAGCTTTTTGTGAAAGCTATACTTGTTATACCCGATATGTTAACAAGACCTGTCCCTGTACAGGATAGCTTGCCTGCAGAGCCATAAAAAATCTTTAACTTAAAACCTTTAAATGTGAGGCCAACGCCGATGCCGACGCTGACTTTCAAGTGACATCAATAGCTCTCTGTACTTTCATACAGGCGAGCTAAAAACTGTTGACTGAATGTCAATGTTCGTCAGCACTGTTTGCTTTGAGCTCTCCTAAGACTTTGTTTGTTTTTTTTACTCTACACAACAGACTTTATTATTAAAGCTTACAATGGCCCAAAACCTTGAGGTTTAAGATTTCAACGACCTACAAATGATGTAAACAAACTCAAAAGTGTGGTCATAATCTATAAATACATCGATCAGACATGACACCAGCTTATATTGTCTATTATTATAAAGGACAATGGCGATTATGTGCCATTAGAAACAGTGCATTTCGGCTGGTATTAACACTGAAAACTAAGATCAGCTTTTGCCCTTAACTGTGACCTGATCTTTTCTCAGGACATAATTATGTCCCTTGGTTACCCTAGATCCTTGCTGCAAGTTGCCTAGGCAATCAAGCTGAGACAGGACTCAGTACATATAAAATCTGGGCAGATTACCTTTTCTTGGGGCACCATTTATATATGACTTTTTCACCTTTCAACAACCCACAATTCAATTATATCTATCTTAGTGATAAGTCCCTATGATCAATATCAATATTAGCCTATCATATTACAAGGACGCCTTTGGCCATGCTTTTGGCCACAAGGTGGTTCACACAGCAATTGTTTGCAAATTCAACTAGTTTTGGTGTTTCCCTCCCCCACCCCCTTTGTTTTTTTGTGGTGGTGGGGAGGGGGGGGGGGCTTAAGTTTACACTTGTCAAGTTCAGACAAGCTGAGAATGATAAAATACAAAATTTCAGCCTAAACAAAAGCTGTCACAGGACAGGTATGCTCGCTAACTTGTTCTATAATGTTGCACTAAATGCGATGTCTCGCTCAGCGGTACAATGTCATGATGCTTCACAATATAACTAATAGAGCTAAACCAGATAACTATCAAGTTAACACATCACCGATGCCAGAAAGCAATTATAATTATCTCACTTTCCAAAGTCCAGTGTGAGACAAAAAAATATACTCACAGTCCAGAATCTTTGTAGTCTATGCAGAGCATATGATATGACAGAGCTCTAGATAAGAGTGAGTATTTGGTGATAATCAGAGATAATTTTTGTTAATTCTGCATAAAAACATATGTTGTGACCCCTCATCTGAACCGTCTCGACGAGACGGTTCAGATGAGGGGTCACAACATATGGTTTCGATGAGAAACAAGAAAAATTATCCTTAATTATCATCAAATACTCACTCTTATCTAGAGCTCTGATATGAGTATGGGGTGAAATGGATTTTGCTATCTCAGCACGGGCCCAGCTGCTCAAAGCATGTTCAGCTTAATGAAGTCCGTCTTCAAGGATGCATTCAATTTTCTTGCTGACATAAAATCAAGTGCACTGCATATAGGTATTAGTTTGAAAATTTAACATCTTTGATAACAGTTATCTATGTTAATTTTGAACAACTAGATGTGATTTTCTTTGCAGACAAGCCCAAAACATTGTATCAATCTAGGGTCCTGGATGCCTAACCTGAGTAATTTTTTCCATGACACAAGCAGGTTTCATGTAGGTAAAAACTGCTATTGTGATCCTATATGAAATATTAATGGCTGTTTATCAAACAATAGCCTCCTTGGGAAACATGATCAATATCAACCGTTTCAGGCCACATCAAATTTGGATGTAGATCAAGCAAATCTTTGTTTCATGACTAAAAGGTTTTCCCCTTTTACTACCAGACCTGCATATACCGGAAGACACAAAGATATGATTTGAGGTGTGACACTACACAACCATCGAAGTGGCATGTGGGCTCAGCGATGAGTCAGGTCAGCCTGAGCATCAACCCAGTCTGATCAGTCTGCGCTGTTGGCATGGAGGTAGCTACGTAGACCCTCAGCTACCCTTAAAGCACACAGCTAAGACTCTGATCAGACTGGGCGTATACCCAGACTGATCTGAGTCTTTGCTGGGCACATATGTTCCTTTGTTGGTTTTGTCTTGTTGGCTCATTTGTGGCACAGGGATTTCGCTAAGGATTGAATGACTGGTGGTCCACAGGTCCAACTTATCCACAATTTAAGTGGTCCTCCTGATGTTTTGGCTATTCTTTGTTATCATTTGTTTTCATTTAATTTTAATATCAGTTGGTCTGCAGGACCAGCTACCAAAGACATCAACTGGTCATTCCCAAAAATCACTGGTCCATGACCAACGGACTTATGGTTAATAAAACCCCTGTGGCTTTCTATTAACACTACCCATGTCAGAAAATGCATGGTCTCCACTGATGAAGGTGTATATGAGCCGCAACACGAGATAACCAACAAAGTGGTTGTGCGCCCAGCAAAGACTCAGATCAGCCTGGGCATCCGCCCAGTCCGATCAGACTCTTCACTAAGCGCTTAAAGGGTAGCTTAGGGTCTAAGCTTAGTAACCTCCATGAGGACAGCGAAGACTCTGATCAGACTGGGCGGATGCCCAGGCTGATCTGAGTCTGTGCTGGGTGCACAACCACTTAGTTGGTTTTGTCGTGCCGCGGCTCAAATAATTATGCCGCGGTTTGACCACCTGAATGGGGGGACAATCCACCGGGTAAAGCTTGTGGATTATTTCCTATTGCTGGTACTGGTACGAGTGTTATACACGTTATGGGCAAGTACCAGAACACTCACTCACAGTGTTTAAATTTCAAGATTCAAGGTTTAAATGCATTTTAGTTATAATGATTCAAATCTAAATATAGCCCTCTTTGTTCTCCACTCCGAATATATTATTGGCCTTGATCTCTTTTGCTATGTTTTTGGATAGATGCCTGATCTGGGGTTTTGGAGTTCGGCTGCTGAGTACCCTGCAGAGAATTAGCTCAGACGAACCAAGCTCAGGGTCAAACATGAACTCTATGACTTTTCCTAGCAAGCTGTTATGATCCTGGAGCTCTGCTGAGCATGAACCTTGGTCAACATGTTCTATCAATTAACCCATTGCATTCTGGGTATTTTTTGTTGTCTGCTGAAATTGTCGTCTGCATCAAAAATCAAGAACATTTTGACAATTTTGGTCTAACTAACTCTTGTAGAAATGATGTCTAGGCAGCAAACAGTTTGGATCTCAGATCAGGCCCCACGTTTACAGTTTGGATCTCAGATCAGGCCCCACATTTGTGGGGCCTGATCTGGATCCAAACTGTTTGCCCAGATACCCCTAAAGGGGTATTCCGAATGGAATAGGTTAAAATTGAAATATCAGATTCATTCAAATCCACTACATCTGATTAATTAAAGGGCTTCAGAGGCAGGGACACAGCTCCATAGATCCACATTTCAGCCCAGCCAGACTGAATAACTTTTATAACCAGGGCAGACCCAACTTCTATTTTTTTCAATTTTTTTCTTTTAAATTTAGTATTAAAAAAATAACAAAACAGCTAGGCCCAGATCCATATTTTTTTACAGCCACGAAATAAAAGTTTACCTGTACGGTGGTGAAATATTCCTGCACTTTTTTTCTTCTCAATATCTCAACAGATTTTACGCTTTAATACATCATTGAAAACAGTTCATAAACTGACACACTGAACGCCTCCAGTACTATGCTTCACAATACAAGATCGATACTCAGAGTAAAGTAATAATGTCCTTTATTGCGCAGAACAAAGAAAAATCCTGGACAAAAAAGATGTTCACCCTTGTACACTACTTGATGACCTACTTAGATTTATAATCATAACATGACAGATGCTATTTTTAGTTTGTTTACAAATTTATTCAAATGAGGGCATTAATCTGTGTCAGCTGGGGCAAAAAATAGTCCTTGGATACACACATGTATACATGAGATGGACAAACAGATTGTGGTGTTTGTCAATCTAGTAAATCAACTTTATAATTTGTATTCTGAGCCCCCTCTCAACAAGTCTTCTTTCAATTTCTTTTGTACTGTCTGACAGTCTGACTAAATCAACTGCCCAAGGGTTGTTTAAGCTGGGTTGACTCACTGGCACCAGAGTCCCAATATTGTCCACCAAATGGTTAGATTTGACAGTGTTGACCTACATGTACATTTACCGTTGGCGGACAATACTGAGACTCTGGTGCCAGTGGGTTGACTGCATGTGCATTTTTCCGTCAGAAAGGTGGTGGGATCTTCTATGACCTTTTAGTACACATCCGATCTGTTAATATCCTTAAAAGTTCAAATAAATGATCTGACAAAAGGCAAGGTCATTAAACTTGGTGTTTTCCTTTGTTTAAACATACCATAATTACCATAAACATTCATAGACCTGTACAACTTTGTAAAATGACCCTTCAATCCTCAATCAAAATTGATACAGACCTCTAGTCTTCCACTCTGTAGATTTACAAAAGATAAAGGATGAAAAAATAAAAAAAAAAGATTTTTTTACAAAACATTTACAAATAAGTTCTGAAATAATCTTAATTTTCTATAAGTCACCAGCTTCAGCTATTTGTAGAATTCATCATGCACTAAATTTGTCAACTGGAAACTGTTAACTTTACAGTATTTGGTTTTGGTTGTAATGATACCAATTTCATAGACTGAATGGTGCCAGGAGCTGCAGCCATGGATTTGTTAATTCTGCTGAGCCTCCTGCACACCATTGTTACCAGAATACCAAAGTTTGAAACCAGAATGAGGACAATTATTACTAGGTACATTTATAACAGTTCAATTTTGTACATATAAATTACATTTTGTCATCT
Source organism: Ctena decussata (assembly GCA_963989385.1). NCBI lineage: Eukaryota > Metazoa > Mollusca > Bivalvia > Lucinida > Lucinidae > Ctena > Ctena decussata. Next base: position 2,898,417 of record OZ022511.1, on the reverse strand, counting down.
CCAAATAAAAAGTGTGGGTCAACACTTCTCAGGTCAATAACATCAAGCTTTTTACCTTCAAATTTAAATTAAGACACAGAATAAATTGGAAACTGGACTATTTATAAGAGGTTACTGACACAATACCACCTCAGACCATATTTCTAACTCATCAGACAGTTGTTTCCCCTTCCAAAACAATCCCAAAAATCTAGATCCATCTCATATGATGGACCTAGATTTTTGGGAAAACCACATCTTACAGCTTAATTTCATAAGACTGATTTAAATTTTTCAATCATTCTAGAGATGGAAAAACACCATTTACAGCAAAATAAATATGGCAAAATTTCTTAAGAACATGTTGTCAGCTCCCAGCGAGTCTTTTAAATTTACCCCTGCCAAATTTGTTCTAGAACTAATATCAAGTTCATAAACATTCAAGAACTTTTGTTGAACCTTTAGAACTGTTCTTGAACTGATAAAACAACTGTTCTTGAACTGTGGTTCTGGAACCAGAATTGTTCTTGAATTCTGGTTCTACAAGCAAATTTGGTGAATTTATATCCCCCGCCGAAGTGGCCTTGATTTGTTTATGATTGTTTAAAGTTTCATAAAATTTTTCACTGGTTACTTAGGAGGCTGAACTTGTGGATTGTACATAAAATCAAGGGCAATATCTCTGGGATAAGTAAGGCATATGCTGGAGCTGTTCTTCTTAAACCCTTGCCTCAGCATCACTGCACTATAATGATACATTCTAAATTCGGTTACAAGAAATTTTGTTTGTCAGCACCCTACTAATGGCTAATTTGTGGATTTTAAATCTATTCAAGGGCATTAAATCATGCACTACTGAAGAGATTATGACAAAACTTAATGTGCACTGCCTTGTCACGACAATATATAATTATCATAAGTGTCATGAAATTCCATTTATTGCTTACTTAGTTATGACTCAATTTGTTGATTTTAAGCCAAATCAAGGGCAATAACTCATTGCTTACTGAAGCAATTCTGACAAACTGTAAGATGCACCAATATGTTATGGTGATACGTATTTTGTATAATTTTCGTAGAATTCTATTCATTGATAAGTTAGTTATGGCTGGAAATGGCAATCTCGCATTGATCCAAGGGCAATAATTCATGCACTTTTGATGCCATTCTGATGAAACTTTATGTGCATATCCACTTTATGGTGATACATAATTATTCAGTTTAAATTTCATGAAGTATTGGTTACTTGTTTATGCCTCATTTCACTGATTTAAGTCAATTAAAGGGCAATAACTCATGCATTACTGAATCCAGTCTGAGGAAACTTCATGTGCATCAGCACATTATAGTAATATATATTTATTTTAAGTTTCATGAAATTCTGCACAGTGGTTACTTAGTTACAGCTCATTTCATTGATTTCAAGTTAATTAAAGGGCAATAACTCATGCTTTACTGAAACTAGTCTGATGAAACTTTATGTGCCATAGCACGTTATAGTGATATACACTTATTTTAAGTTTCAAGAAATTCCGCTAGGTAGTTACTTACTTATGGCTCATTTCATTGATTTTAAGCCAATAAAGGGGCAATAACTCATGCATTACTGCAGCTAGTCTGATGAAAGTTCATGTGCCGCAGCGTGTTATGGTGATATATATTTATTTTAAGTTTCATGAAATTCCGTCTAGTGGTTACTTAGTTATGGCTCCGGATGGACATACAGAAGGACGGGCGGGTCAATTAAAGGGCAATAACTCATGCATTACTGAATCCAGTCTGAGGAAACTTCATGTGCATCAGCACATCATAGTGATATATATTTATTTTAAGTTTCATGAAATTCTGCAGAGTGGTTACTTAGTTAAGGCTCATTTCATTGATTTCAAGTTAATTAAAGGGCAATAACTCATGCATTACAGAAGCCAGTCTGATGAAGCTTCATGTGCAGCAGCGCGTTATAGTGATATATACTTATTTTAAGTTTCAAGAAATTCCGCTTAGTGGTTACTTATTTATGGATCATTTCATTGATTTTAAGCCAATAAAGGGCAATAACTCATGCATTACTGAAGCCAGTGTGATGAAACTTCATGTGCCGCAGCGTGTTACAGTGATTTATATTTATTTTAAGTTTCATGAAATTCCGTCCAGTGGTTACTTAGTTATGGCTCCGGACGGACTGACGGACGGACAGACAGAAGGACAGACAGACAGACGGACGGACACGGAGAACCTATATCCCTCCGCCTTCGGCGGGGTATTTAGTTTAAGTTTCATGAAATTCTGCAGAGTGGTTACTTAGTTAAGGCTCATTTCATTGATTTCAAGTTAATTAAAGGGCAATAACTCATGCATTACTGAAGCCAGCCTAATGAAGCTTCATGTGCAGCAGTGCGTTATAGTGATATATACTCATTTTAAGTTTCAAGAAATTCCGCTTAGTGGTTACTTAGTTATAGATCATTTCAATGATTTTAAGCCAATAAAGGGCAATAACTCATGCATTACTGAAGCCAGTGTGATGAAACTTCATGTGCCGCAGCGCGTTACAGTGATACATATTTATTTTAAGTTTCATGAAATTCGGTCCAGTGGTTACTTAGTTATGGCTCCGGACGGACGGACGGACGGACGGACAGACAGAAGGACAGACAGACGGACGGACGGACGTGGAGAAACCTATATCCCTCCGCCTTCGGCGGGGGAAAATTATGTGCCACAGCACGTTATAGTGATATACACTTATTTTAAGTTTCATGAAATTCCGCTAGGTAGTTACTTACTTATGGCTCATTTCATTGATTTTAAGCCAATAAAGGGGCAATCAATAACTCATGCATTACTGCAGCTAGTCTCCGGCTCCGGACGGACGGACGGATGGACAGAAGGACAGACAGACGGACGGACATGGAGAAACCTATATCCCTCCCCCTTGGCGGGGGATAAAAACTATGAGATCTGTTAGAGCATTTATTCTAGAACTAAACCAGTTCTTAAATTGATTTGCAAGTTCTAGAACTGTTAGCCAACATTCAAATGGTTCTTGAACAGTTGACAGAAACTCACAAAAGTGAAAGAACAAAAATTCTAGAACTACCACAGTTCTTGAACTGACTTGTGGGTTCTAGAACTGTACTAGAACTGAAGTTAAAGTAGCCTCCCTTTAAATTAAGTCAAAAATTCTGGTTTTTTAATTTAATTTACTTCCAAACAATTATTTATTCAAACTATCTAAGTAGACAAGAAAACAATAAACACCATCAAGGTTTCCACCTATACAGAACTTACAATTTGGCAATTTTAATTATAATTTGACAACAACACATTGAACACCATTTAGTTATGATTTTTCAGAATGTTATAAACAGAATACAACAGGAAATTTTTGGATTTGGATGGACCGTTGAGCCACTTGGGTAACGTCGATACGAGAATTGAACAGAACAGAACAGAAATTTTTGGATGGACACACAGCGCCGTTGAGCCACTTGGGTAACGTTGATAAGATAATTGAACTGAACTGAACTGAACTGAAAAATATCAAAACAATATAATTTGTTTCAACGGGATCTGCCTGTAAAGCAGAGGGTCCTAGAGACATTTCATAAAATATAAATGGCATGCATTGTGAACTGGATGTGCATTCAGTTTGGTTGGATTGCTACCCCTGTGAGGAATTCAAGAAATCATTCTAGCACAGTTCTTGAACTAGTTCTAGAATTGTTATTGAACATTAAATGGTCATTCTAGAACGTGAAGTTCAAGAACTACTTCAAGATCTTTAGAGAAATTTTTCTGAAGTTCTTGAAGTAGTTCTTAGACTTCCTCGGCAGGAAGCAGAATCATGTGGACAGTCTCTGCAGGAAGCCATTTATCATGTACAGAAGTCTCGGCAGGAAGCAAGAGATCGCAGACAGTCTCCGTGTGAGCCAAATATGATGTACAGTCTCTGCAGGAAGCGAAAATGAGCGGAATCGATTATACCCTGTGTGTTGTGAAGGTAAAATAATGTAACGTGGGCCGACCTGCAAACAAACCCCGTCAGTGGAAAAGCATGCTCACCCACCAAGGGCAGTTTATTTGCTTATATACCCCAACATTTACTCGACCACAAACTACCGAGTTTGTAATTTGCATATCTATTTATATCTGTGACCTTCTACCGTCACATTACTTTCCCCTCCGAGAAGTCTCGTCCCGAGACTTGGCCTGGGAATTACATGGGTAAGGCAACTCCGGTCTGGCAGTTGTCATTATCCCACCGCTGGCCACCAAATGTAACATGGGCCGACCTGCAAACAAACCCCGTCAGTGGAAAAGCATGCTCACCCACCAAGGGCGGTTTATTTGCTTATATACCCCAACATTTACTCGACCACAAACTACCGAGTTTGTAATTTGCATATCTATTTATATCTGTGACCTTCTACCGTCACAATAAGTTCTGAATGAAGATCCTCTGGAAGCAAAGAACACATCAAAGAAACGAAAATGGCAGATTCTGTTTAACTGAGTCTATTCATGTGCCAGAGCTCTAGATAAGAGGGGTATTTGATGATAATTGAGGGATAATTTTCTTTATTTCTCATTGAAACCATATATTGTGAACCCTCATCTAAACCATCTCGTCAAAACGGTTCAGATAAGGGGTCACAACATATCTTTTTATGCAGAACTAACAAAAAATCCCTAATTATCACCAAATACTCCCTCTTATCTAGAGCGCTGATGTGCAGTTATGTAATGTTGCAACACTGCCCATATCCCCTAGCAGTGCTCCAGATAAGCAGCGTATTTGCGTAAATACCCAATAAAATAATTGAAAAACACAATTGACCTTTTCCTGTAAGCGTACCAATACGCAGACAAAATTCCCGGTACGCAAAGACCCAACAGACAGAAGCGTAACGACGGTGTTATCCAAGGCTGTCATGTGTAAACAAAAGCGCCAGGTGTAATTCCTATGCCGCGTGTTCAACTATCTGTGTTGACCTCACAGATTTACCGCAGCGTTATTTATAGATATACTGGTACTCGTTCTGTACATGGTGCGCGAGAAATGGCGGGAAACAGACTTATAACAGCGGGAAAGAATTTTAAAGTGCACGAACCGAATATATCAAGTCACCGGTTTCCGGGAATTGCAACGACTTGGTCTTGCTTAAATAAAGTATAATTGTCTTTGACGACCGCTTCTAGCAACTTGAAGCTACCGATTGCATTTTCCAAGTTGAAAACTGATTTAACACACGTGTTATGCCCATCGAGCACAGCGCACGTGCGTAATACAAACAGTAAGGAAATGAAATACGTGCCTCGGAAAAGGCTCATAACTTCGGCAGGCAACCTAAAAATCTTTTTTTTTTCTCGTGAAAGATTCTGCAAACTCTTTAATGAGACCGGAGTTGGCGGATTTGCCCCTCTCGGGCTCATCCCTTTGGCGCTTGATATACCGGTAATATGATATTAATTTGCTGGCAAAGCCACTGTAAAAGTCTCACCTTTGACACGCTGTCAATTATTGTGAGCGATACTTCTAAAGACGTAAACTGACCAATCACGTGAGGCCGTAGATCTAAGACAAAGATACCCTGGTGACCCAATTTGTTTATTGATCAAACAGTGATTAAGAAAGTGTGAAATACTGACACGTGCCGTATGCTATTGCTGATTAACGACATACGGTAGTGGGGATTAAGAAGATGTGAAATTCAAGGTAAATGTGAGGTGGCATTTACGATGATTTTATTCGATTTCTGGTCAAATAAACAGTCCCTCTGTAGCTCTGTCAAAGGTGCGAGCAATGCATGGCTTCTTCAAAACTTGCAACAACTGACATTTTAGGAGATTTTAAAGAAGTACAGCCGGCAAAAATAACGCGTCCGCGGGAATCCTCGGAAAGCAATTATTGGTTTCCGGGCCGAAATTTTCGCGTCCAGGGACGCCGAATTCGGCGTCCCCGAGATCCCTGGGACTCACTACATGTATATATATAGATACCGATGCAAAATCATGTTGATGCAAAATGTTAAGATTGCAGCGCTAACTCCAGTTTTACCAAATTGCACAAATAAAAATCAGAATACCCAATTAAAAGCAAAATCAGTGGGTAATGCAAGTTGCATTACCCAATTAAAATTCAGAATACCCAATTAACAAAAAAATCAGTGGGTAATACCCAAATAACCATAAATTCTTATCTGGAGCCCTGCCCTAGCACAGAGTTCAGCGGAAATCTATTTTCAAACTGACTCAGAATGAGCCCAATGATCCAAAAGAACCAGGAAATATATAATCTGCACCATGATGATGTACAGGGAGACCTTTTACGGCCGCCACAACCTTCAACCGTCATCTTTTTCTGCCATTCTTATGAAGAGGAACATATTTTGTGACTTCCTGTTTGCTTCCCTGGGCGACGATTAAAGCCCTTCCAGAAATAGCATCTTTTTTTGCAAACAACTTTCATTTTAGAATAATTCCAACTCAATTTTCTACTGCTACTTTAATGCAATTTGATTGGTAAGAGCAACAGAAAACAGTGTTTATACTTCGATAAATCCCCTGAACCGGAAATCGGGAACTACTTGGACTATTTTCTTTGTGGCAGTTTCTAAAATACTCGGTATACCTGACATTTTTAAGATAAAAGTGACCGATTGGAATTATAAGAAATGAATTTTGTTTTTGTGGATTTTATAGAGGTGTAAACGCCCGCTCACAAACTTAACATAAAGCCACATCGATTAAATCCACAATTCATTCCTCACGGGGGTAATACCAATGCTTCTACCTATGCTGTCGACCGAGCCGGTACTGCGTATTTGGCTGTCGACCGAGAATTACGGCTTTCGACCGAGCAGTACGGCTGTCGATGGTGTTAGTATCCAAGTTCGGGTGCCTTCTGAGCTTCGAAAAATGAAAAAAGAAACATTTTAATCACCGCCGATCGTCCAACAGGTGTTGAACTTTATATCTGATCTCTTGGTAAGCGTTGTGACGCAAAGATCTTTACGAAAATGTACTTGGTATCAAAAACTTCCATTTTCTTCGTTTATTTGTAAAATTTCAGCATTTACAACTGTCAGAGACAAATAAAACTGCCTGGACAGTTTGCTTTGCAAAGGAGCTCTGGCGAACTAATATCATTAGCCTCATTTATTGTTTCTGCTAGATGTTATGAACGATTTAAAAAAGTTACAATACGGCTGTCGATGACCAATGATACGGCTGTCGATTGTAAAAATATTTGCACGGTACGGCTGTCGATAGTGACTGGAGATGACATGTTGTAGATTTAAGTCAAAACCAACGCATTTTATGGGATTTTTTGGTTGAGTCTGTACAAAAAGTCACTCAACAGACTATAGTATAAGAACAAGCCGCTCAATACAGTCCCTTTGTATATATGAAGCACAGGAGTAATGAAAATAAAAGTAAGCGTTTAAAGGCGTTCCTAGGCGACGGTTCTGGTGTAATACGTACTTAATATCACTTGGAGTAGGTGATTTATATCGTATTTTGTATTGCCGAAGCTGTTGTTATCACGTTTAAATGTAAACTTTAGCAGATTTACAACCTCGGCTGGGGAAGAAAGAGCTAATTGTTGTGATATTGATTACTTGTTATTTTGTGGATTTTGTTCGGAGGGGTTTTCTCTTCTTCTTGATGCCTGTGATAGGCTACGTCATTTGATTGCAGCACTCTCTGGGCATTCCATTTTACATTTAGCAAATAAAATGTACAGTGTTTGCAACGTATTTTATGTTTCGCACAGCGAAGACTCAGATCAGCTTAGTCATCAGCCCAGTATCATTAGATTCTTCGGAGACTGCATGAATGAAGTTTAGATCAAATCAATCGATCGAGCGCAATGAACACTCTTATCAAACTGGACGAATCTGATCTAAGTCGTTATTTGGCCCGACATCAATTTGCTCTTTTTGTCCTGCAGCGGCTCGAATACTTTCGTTTGAAGAAGATCTGATATGATTCTACACGGCTTGCCCAGATCCTTCCGGTCATATCTACTCGTAGGATCGTTTCATTTTGCACGGTTGGCTCAACTGCATACGATCACTTTCTCTCTTTCTCTTTCTTATTCTCTCTCTCTCTGTCTCTCTCTCTCTCTCTCTCTCTCTCTCTCTCTCTCTCTCTCTGTCTCTCTCTCTCTCTCTCTGATGAGATATTATCAATTTAACAAAGACAACTGATGTTATTTTTTTTAGTTTTCACAATCAAATGTGACTTAAAATCACATGGAACATAAACGAACTTCTCACAAATCTGTGTCCAGTGGCACCAACCACCGACCGCCTGCCCAACTTCATAAGCTAGCTGGAGGCTTGAAATCTGAGATGAAGGATGACGAATCTTTCAAAAGTTTCGTTATGAAACTTTACGAAAGTTTCGCTATGAAACTTTTCAAAAGTTTCGCTATGAAACTTTTCAAAAGTTTCGTTATCCTTCAATCCCATGATTGTATGCTACTATCGAGACTATGAACAACGATGCTGTCCTGACTGCGCGGATGCGCATGCACAGGCTGATCTGTACCTTTGTTATTACAATATGCGAAAAGCAGGTTTGTCATGTATTGATATGCTTTTGTTTGCTGGCAAACGTTCCGAATTTATTATCATCTATTCTATTCTATTCTATTCTATTCTATTTTATCCCATAACCTTATTTGGTCGTTGGAGCACCACGGATGATTTCGAAACAATCCCTTTCCACCTTGTCCTGTCTTCAGTTGCCCTAGTTGAGCTGGCAAAATCTATCCCTGTCCATGCTTTAGTAATGTCTTTCCACCTCTTCTTCTGTCTATCTCTTCTTCATTTTCCTTTCATTGTGCCCTTTAGAATCGTCTTTGCTAAACCAGAAGACCTTGAGACGTGGCCAAACAACCTTGACCAGCGTCAGGAGTTCATCATATTCTCCAATAGCTGCTTGGATCTTCCTGCGAACCTCCTCATTGGTTATATGGTCCTTTTACGAAATGTTTAGTAACCTTCGGTAGCAACTAATCTCAAAGACCTGCGTTCATTTCTCTGACTCTGCTGTCAAGGTCCATGATTCACAGGCATACAGAAATATAGGAATGACAAGGGAGCCAAGACATGCGTTGTTATCTATCCAAATTGGGTTCAGCTTGGTAAGAGCTGAAGTGGCTTGTGCAGTCCTTGAGAGAACCTCCTGTTTTGAGCCATCATCTGAGACAATTGCTCCAAGGTATTTGAAGCTTGTTACAGTACCCAGCTTCTGCCCTTTTACCTTTATCTCCCTCGGAATGCCATCTGCACTATTTGTTACCAGTTTGGTCTTCTCAGCACTGATCTCCATCTTATATCTTGTGCAGGTTTTGTCGAGACTTTCAACTAGGGCTTCTAGTTCCTGCTTTTCCTCAGCTAGAGCGTCTATGTCATCGGCAAACCGCAGATTGGTAATGTTTATGCCGCCTGTGCTAACCTTTCCACCATGTTCTTCCAGATCATCAGACATGATTCGTTCGAGAAAAATGTTGAAGAGGGTGGGTGACAGAAGACATCCTTGTCTTTCTCCAACTGTTGTTCTGAACCATTCTCCTGTGCTGCCGTCCATCAGGACTGCACTTGCAGCAATGTCGTATAGCTGCTCAATGGTGCGAACTAGATTTGCATTGATATTGTACTTCCGCATGGTGGCCCATAAGGCTGCATGCCATACCCTGTCCAAAGGCTTTTTTGAAATTAATGAAGACATGGTACCAATTCTGCTGATGTTTTAGATACTTTTCACACAGGATTCTAAGGTTGAAGATCTGTTCTGTGGGGCTCCTTCCGGCTCGGAACCCAGCCTGTTCTTCAGCGATTTTCTCTTCGGCTTGTGGTTTAAGCCTGTTCAAGATGACTTTCAGATCTGTTCTGTGGGGCTCCTTCCGGCTCGGAACCCAGCCTGTTCGTCAGCGATTTTCTCTTCGGTTTGTGGTTTAAGCCTGTTCAAGATGACTTGCAGCAGAATTTATTATCATCACATGAGTAATAAACGTGCATTTTTTTGCAAGAATGGAGCGTTCACAAATATTGATGATCATCTAAATCCGTTTTGTGAAAACATGCCAGAATGAGTTTCCATTGATGGCATGCGACCTGGTAGAATCGAACCAACCTTGAACAATTATCTTCTTGTGAAAAACGTCCATTTTTGCAACACTCAAATTTGAAAAATGCAGTCATCGACTGATTTAAAAACTAAACACTTTCTATAATCAACTATAAAATTAAAAAAATGCAGTCCTTGCCCAGGTCTGCTTTCAAGTTTAAACTTGTAATCACTGACTAGACGTAGTAAACTAAAAAAAGGCAACCCCTCCCCACCTTCTCCCACACCACCACAACAACAGTAACTCGGAATTGGCTATTTTTCAATTATCAAGGTAAACAAAAGCACTATTCTTTCCATTTTCTCTTCTTTGGTTACATATTAAGAAGAACTTCGAAAACTATTAACCATCACGGGAACGTAACCCCAGATTTACACCTAACATAATAGTAACAAGAGGGCCGCGATGCCCTGAATCGCTCACCTGAGTAAAAAGGTCAAACTAGGGTCATCATTTGAACAGACCTGGCAGTTTTACACAGTCAAAATATGAGAGTTGTTGTTTTATTGTTTTACGTCCACGGTACACAGCTATGGTCATGTCGGGACGGTCAGTTACCCTACTCACACTATTCCTGGGCAGGCTAAGACCTCCTAAGCGGTTAACCAGTACAAAGTGCACATACTTTCGCCAGTAACTGACAACTGCTCTTCTTGAATCAGCGGAAGGAGAAACGTAAGTATGTGGCCGGACCTTCACCCTCTAGTAGCGCAGCTGTCTGAGCGCCACTTAGGAAGACTTCACCCTCTAGTAGCGCAGCGGCATTAGCGCACTTTAAGAAGACTTCTCCCTGTAGTAGCGCAGCGGCATTAGCACAACTTAAGAAGACTCCCCCCCCTGTTGTAGCGCAGCGGCATTAGCGCCACTTCAGGAGACTTCACCCTCTAGTAGCGCAGCGGCATTAGCCCCACTTAAGAAGACTTCTCCCTGTACTAGCGCAGCGGCATCAGAGCCACTTAAGGAGACTTCACCAATTAGTAGCACAGCGGCATGAGCGCCACTTCAGGAGACTTCCCCTTGTAGCAGCGCAGCGGCATTAGCGGCATTAGCGGCACTTTAGGGGACTTCAACCTGTAGTAGCGCAGCGGCATTAGCGCCACTTGAAAAGACTTCCCCTAGTAGCAGCGCCGCGGCATTAGCGCCACTTCAGGAGATTTCACCCTCTAGTAGCGCAGCGGCATTAGCGCCCTTTACAAAGATTTCCCCCTTTAGTGGCGCAGTGGCATGGTGCCACTTAAGAGGACTTCGCTCTTTAGTACAGCAGCTCAACCTGGGCATTGTTTGTGACCCTTACCAGTTCCCAGGATCAGCCCTGTATGGAGTTTTGTCCCAGCGGCCTTCGGCCGTGATGCTTGCCAAGTGTCCGGTGTCATCAGTAAAGAGCTGATTCGATCATCCTGGATAGTAAAGGGCCACCGCCAAGATGGCTCAGTAATGAACAGCACCGCCAAGATAGCCGTGACCGATGGTCTTACATGAAAGATGGACCGAACAATCTTGGACCAAAATCTTCAAAACTTTCCATTAAATCTAGTGTTCTAGCATATTATTATTTGATAAGGGAATGTCTTCTGAAGTAGCGCTATTGCCGCTGCGCTACTATAAGGGGATGTCTTCTGAAGTAGCGCTATTGCCGCTGCGCTACTAAAAGGGGAAGTCTTTTGAAATAGCGCTATTGCCGCAGCGCTACTAAAAGGGGCTGTCTCCTGAAGTAGCGCTAATTCCGCTGCGCTACTATATACGAGAATGTCTTCTGAAGTAGCGCTATTGCCGCTGCGCTACTATAAGGGAATGTCTTTTGAAGTAGCGCAAATGCCGCTGCACTACTGTAAGGGAATGTCTTCTGAAGTAGCGCTATTGCCGCTGCGCTACTAAAAGGGGAAGTCTTTTGAAGTAGCGCTATTGCCGCTGCGATTGTATCATGGGCTGTCTTCTGAAGTAATGCTATTGCTGCTGCGCTACTATCAGAAGCTGTCTTGTGAAGTAGCCCTATTGGCGCTGCGCTACTGAAAGATGTCTTGTGAAGCAGTGCTTATAAAGGAGCACTATTTTTAATTTTGTAGTAGATCTATCTGTACATTGGCCCACCCACCAACCCTCTTTTCCCGATGGTCTTACATGAAAGATGGACCGAACAATCTTGGACCAAAATCTTCAAAACTTTCCATTAAATCTAGTGTTCTAGCATATTATTATTTGATCTTGGCGTAAAAAAGGTCAAGGTCAACTCAAAGTCATCATTTGAACAATCTTTGTTTTACTCGAGTACCCAACGCTACATACCAAAGTTCAAGGACATTGGTCAATTGGTTCAGGAGAAGAAGACTTTTAAAGGTTTTTACCTTATGGTGGAAATGTTGGTCATGTGATCTGGACGCGCTGAACAAATTTTCGTTCCCTCAACCTCTCAAGGCTCTGTATGAAACATGGTGACAACTGGCCCAGTGGCTTTTCAGGAGATGTTTTAAATTGTCAAAATATGAGAGTCCTGTGTAAAAGGTCGAAGAATGACCTTGACCTTTTGTACTCACAAATCTTTATGTACTCATTAACACTACAGTTTAAATTGTCGAAATATGAGAGACCTGGGTCAAAGGTCAAATAATGACCTTGACCATTTTTACTCACAAATCTTCATGTACTTATTAATAAAATAATGACCTACACAGTCACAAAGCCGATAATGTGACATTTGCGCCCAGCGAAGTCCTAGATCAGCCTGGACATTGGCCCAGTCTGATCAGAGTATTTGCTGTGTGCTAAGTGTATAGCTAAGGACCTACGCCCTTCCTTGCGGGCAGATAATACTCTGATAAAACTGGACGAATGCCCAGGCGGATCTGTGTCTTCGCTGGGCGCAAATGTCACATTGTTGGTTTTGTCACGGTGCGACTCTGATAATTTCGACGAATGGTCCTATACTGTACGGAAATAAAGTTATAAAAATGATTTTGTTCCGCTTTATAAATGCACTGCAATCCTTTTGAATCGTCGACATCCGTACCAAGTTACATCGACTGCAGTATCAGACACAATATTACCTCATCGACAGCAGTATCACTGAAAACAAAACTCTCCCGGAACATCTTTCCAACGTGCATTTTGTTGCAAACTTGAAACGTTTAACCTTTGGAATGATACTTCCCACGTGTTTCAATGGTTGATTAGCAACGAGATAGGCTAAATAACACACTTTTTGCATATTGTGCCTATTTTTTACTTTTTTGGGTTTGACACCGCTTCATATGAAAACAAGCGACACAATCGCTCACCAAGACTTTTCGCAGAAAAGGAAAATAGCTTACAACAAAGTCTGACAGAAAAAATATTAAAAAATACCTTAGGATTTCACTGAAGAAACTTCCGTTCGCGTGTTATCCCTCTATCGACTGCAGTACTGCTCGGTCGAAAGCCGTAATTCTCGGTCGACAGCCAAATACGCAGTACCGTCTCGGTCGACAGCATAGGTAGAAGCATTGGTATTACCCCCGTGTTCCTATACTGTAACAAACAGTAAAGGAAGATGCAGAAGCAGCTGGTTGAGCTATTAGTCAACTGCAGGATTGTTCTGCACTCATTTGTTGTCTAAAACCCAGTATCTATAAATCAGGAACTCTCAGTATTTTTGTGGGTTTTTTCTTCTGAATATCCTCCTTCAATAAATCGACAATTGCCAATAAAGCTGCTGTTTTGGTTTGGCTTCCTGTCAAGCCACAAATAATTTGAGCCATCCATCCCTATAAACATACAGAGCTCTAGATAAGAGGGAGTATTTGATGATAATTAGGGATAATTTTTGTTAATTCTCCATAAAAACATATATTGTGACCCCTCATCTGAACCGTTTCGACGAGACGGTTCAGATGAGGGGTCACAACATATGGTTTCAATGAGAAATAAAGAAAATTATCCCTCAATTATCATCAAATACCCCTCTTATCTAGAGCTCTGAACATAGGCTTACAACATGCAAGAGCAAGGGATACTCAGATCAGCCTGATGGGCACCTGTGTCACTGCAAACTCATCTTGGCTTTTCACATTATACAGATCTAAAGGATCCATTAATGTCTAAAAACAAGCAGTGAAGGAGTCTGATCAGAATGCACAATAAGCAGTCTGATCAGACTTATCAATGCTCATAAGCCCTCATTTTGTTTGTTGCGTTTCTCCGATAATCTTTTGTACTAAATCACTCTTGGCTATTTCTCACTCAGTGTTTTACCGGCTGACTTAAATGAACTCAGTGTCACTTTAATATCTGTTTGGTTTTTCTTCATCCAAATTGTCAGTTTTAAGACACTTACCCAAATTTCTTTAGGGACAAGGGCAAATCTTTAAAATCTGACAGTAAGTTATATGAGCTAAAATCACCAACTTAAAGCAACCAGAGACCTGAGACCGAGGCCTTTTTCAAACCTTATTCAAAGTGACTTGCAATAGGCTGTATAACACACACAGTGGTATAAGCTTTTTATGTTGTGTAGAATGGAACTCCTTTTATGGTTGAAAAGTTTTCCACCTCCTGCAAGATTCCAATCAAGACCACTAGCTTTGTAGGCAGACGCACAGCAACCTCAGGCAGAGCTCTAGATAAAAGGGGTATTTGATGATAATTGAGGGATTTTTTTTTTATTTCTCATTGAAACCATATGTTGTGAGCCCTCATCTGAACCGTCTCAATGAGACGGTCCAGATGAGGGGTCACAACATTTGTTTTTATGCAGAACTAACAAAAATCATCCCTTATTATCAGCAAACACCCCCTCTTATCTAGAGCTCTGAACCTTCATTAACAAGTTCCTAATGTCTTCATTTTCAAGGCCCATATTTTGTGCAGACTGATATCCTTCTAGAAAAAGCTTCTCGGGCTAATGAATGCAGAGAGAAAGACAATGTGATTAATTTTAGTTTTAAGCGGACATGAAAATGTAGCACTGAATCAGCTAGTCAAGGACCAGCCCTTGACCCTATGTCCTTGGTTGCATTATCTCTTCATTTCAGTTATGTCTAGCCATATATTCACATGATTTTTTGTGTGTTTGTTTTAAATGGCAGTCAGCAAAACCATTTGTTTGGGTTCATATATAACATGGGAAAACTTATAACACAAATTGGCAACCATAAAGATTTGGACAAATAACTGTAACAGACTCTTATATCAGCAAAACTGAACAACTAATGAGGTCAAGGTCAGCAAAATCAAATCAGTTCTTAACCATCTCCGTGTGATATGTCGGTGCGCTTTTGTCTAAAATCCAGCCATCCACTCAGGAGATAGATTGCAGATAAGGCATTTTTAACACTTCTTGACCTCCTGTGACCTTGCAAATGGGGTCAAGGTCACCTAAATCTGAATAGTTCTTAATAATCTCCCACTGATATATGCAAGTTCCACCAAAATCCATCTATCCATTCAGGATATAGAGGGCAAACAATTCATTTTTCAACACTCTTTGACCTCCTGTGACCTTATATATGGGCTCAAGGTCACCAAAATCTAATCACTTCTTTTTCCCTGCCCAGTGATGAACTGTGCAAGTTTGGTCAAAATCCATCTATCCCTACAGGAGATAGAGTGCAGACAAGAAGCTATGCCAACACAGACACAGATGCCGACATGATCTGCACCAAAAGCAGTATGCCCACCATCCCCCAATGGTGGGGGGAAACAATCTACTATATTAATCCCAATAAATGCCCTGCTCTAACAAACACCCTGCTGCCTCCTTTTTTCCAAAAAATAATGTCGTATAATGTAGTATGAATTCCTGTTGTATGAATTCCTGTTAGCTTTACTGAATAACGTAGCTCTTCGAAATGTGGTCGACTCTTTAAGAATGGAATTGGCTCCATAAGGAGCCAATTGTTTTCTGTAAGAGTAGAACCCTACTAACAAGAATTCCGCGGAATGCGGTGTCTCGCCTGCTGGCGCTTTGTCACAAAACAGAGCTAAATCAGCAAAGATGTATGAATGAACCAAGTTTCATGGCTCTAGCCCTTACAGTTTCTGAGAAACAGACTAAATGCGTAAACTTGCCAAAAACTTGCAAAGTCAGCCAACCGTAAAATGTTGATAAAGACTCAATATCGATGATGTCTTTGAGTTCTTCTCTTCCAGATGAATGCATGGCCCAAGTTTCATGGCTCTAGCCCTTATAGTTTCTGAGTAATAGACCTTAACGCAAAAACTTGACAAAAAATTGCGAAGTCAGTCAACCGTAAAATGTATGTCAAGACTTAATACAGATGATGGCTTTGAAAGTTACTCTTTCAGATGTATGCATGGCCCAAGTTTCATGGCTCTAGCCCTTATAGTTTCTGAGAAAATGACCTAAACGCAAAAACTCGACAAAAAAATGCGAAGTCAGTCAACCGTAAAATCTAGGTCAAGACACAACATTGATGATGGCTATCAGCTGTACTCTTCCAGATGTATGCATGACCCAAGTTTCACGGCTCTAACCCTTATAGTTTCTGAGAAAATGACCTAAACGCAAAAACTCGACAAAAAATTGCGAGGTCAGTCAACCGTAAAATCTAGGTCAAGACTCAACATTGATGATGGCTTTCAGCTGTACTCTTCCAGATGTATGCACAACCCAAGTTTCATTGCTCTAGCACTTGTAGTTTCTGAGAAAATGACCTAAACGCAAAAACTCAACAAAAAATTGCGAAGTCAGTCAACCGTAAAATCTAGGTCAAGACTCAACATTGATGATGGCTTTCAGCTGTACTCTTCCAGATGTATGCATGACCCAAGTTTCATGGCTCTAGCCCTTATAGTTTCTGAGAAAATGACCTAAACGCAAAAACTTGACAAAAGTTTACGCCGCTGCCGACGACGACGCCGACGCCGACACCGACGACGACACCGGAAAAGCAATACATATGTCTCGGAGAAAATGACCTAAACGCAAAAACTCGACAAAAAATTGCAAAGTCAGTTTACCGTAAAATCTAGGTCAAGACTCAACATTGATGATGGCTTTCAGCTGTACTCTTCCAGATGTATGCATGACCCAAGTTTCATGGCTCTAGCCCTTATAGTTTCTGAGAAAATGACCTAAACGCAAAAACTCGACAAAAGTTTACGCCGCCGCCGACGCCGACGACGACACCGGAAAAGCAATACATATGTCTCGCCTCTGCTTCGCAGGCGAGACAAAAAGGGAAGCAAATATAGTAGAACTGCTTCCTTTGAAGTGATCCAAAATTCGCCTTTATAATTCTTACTAGAGTTATTTTGGTAGTGACAGATTTACTACACTTTAGGCTCTAAATAATGCCCCATTAAATGCAACACCCGCAGGAAGTTAATGGGATTAATTAGGGGATAACTGTCTTGAAAATTGTCATTTGGGGAGGTAAATCATCGGTTTTATGGTCGGAAATTTCGTTTTACAGTTATCCCCATTCTAATGCACTTTCCTACATGTTCACCTTACATAATGTACTAGTTTTCAAGCGTTGTCAGCAACGTAAAACCAAAAGTCAGCCAATGAGCAGCGACGTTACTTAATGACTTCGGGACTGCGACAGTAAATCGCTGTCGCAAATTTTTCATCGTTATCCAATCAGACGTCGCGTTATATTTGTAAGTGCATTAGAATACGGTATATAAATGTGGGTAGACTCATTTACAGTACCTGATCAGCAGATGTGCACAAGAAGCATACGTGAGCACTGTTGTGCACATAACAATACAGATGCACCAGATTTCAATATAGGTGCAGCTAGCTGAAATACCGTATACCAGCCAAATAAAATGACCCAAATCATTTTTCAAATCTTTTTAACTGAAACTGGGGATGTTTTGTTAGTTCAAAGCTGGCTCTTCATGGTCATTTACAATGACAACCTGCAATGATACCCCAAGATAAAACATTTTATGCTGATAGAGCAATGGAGCCTTTAGGACCTGATTGCTGACCTTGGAGTCCTGGTTTTGTCATCAGTTCTGCAGGATTTAAATTATAAAGGAGGTTCCATTGCACACAGCCTTTTACAATCACCCTCCCAAAGTCTCCCATCATCCTGATATGATTAAAAGTATGTAAAATCTTAAGTAATTCATCCATCCCTGTCTAAAAGCCAAACTGGTTCTACTGATAACCAAGGTATGTTTTCTCCAACACTACATATACCGTAAAAACTCCACATGTTGGGACACTAAAAGTAATTACCATAAATGTCCTAAAATTGAGACAGTTTGGTTTTACAGTTCAGGTAATGTGCCAAAAAATGCAAATGGGATGGCAAATAGTGTAAACCCTGATCAGACTGCTCCTCAAGGAGCAGTCTGATCTGAGTTTGCACTATTTGCTCAGACCGAACTGTCCCAATATATAGAATTTTACCATACACTGGAGGCAATGACACTTTCATGGTTTGATGTAGGTGGTTTATAGCATCATTAGCAAAATTATGTCCAGTCATAACTGTACTTAGCCCGCCAAAACAATCACACATTTCCTTGCCAAAACAATTAGCTATATTTACTCGTGGCATAAAAAATGGTAATTTAAGAATGACAACATTTCAATATGCAGTCATTCTCAGCCAAGATGATTGCAAATCTGCTGCAAAATGAGTGACAGTGATTAACATGATGCACCTCTTCATTTCAGCATCTGCTCTTCCACTGTGCATTGGCTGCCATTATGGGTGCAAATACATTTGTGTATGGAGATATACTAAACCAAAAAAAGAAATGCCCAGTCCAGATTATTCTGTTTGACTTGACTAAGTACAAGCACAATGTTTCTCAACGGTTTGGTACACAATAATCTTTCTTGTAATCCTACAGCATTATCTGAAACTCATCGCAAAACAGCTTTTTCCCTCCCAAGGAACGTTAATCGCAACACCGCATCTTTTGCAATATATTAATCATTATAACAATCAATCAATATAACTATTCAAATCAGAGAAAACTTTATTTTATGCAACTTAGCATTTCTGACATGAATGAAAAGCCAGCCGAAATCTAGTGTCTATGAAATTATCTCCCTTTGAATTATATTAATAGTAATTTTTAGACCTTAAATATTCTTAATAACCGTTCATGGTTTTGACACAATTTTTTTTTAATTCCTTATTTAGGTGCTTGACAGTGATAACATTATTTGTGACTGCATATGCAATCTGAAACATGCAGAGAGTTCATTAAAACCTACTTCGTTTTATTACCCCAGCCAATACAGCAAAGTTATTGGGAAAACTTTACAACCAAAAATAATGTTAATACTCAAATGTTTATGATATGGATAAAAAAGAAATTTCAATTGGTCCTAAAAATATAGATAAACAAGGGTTTTCATACCAAAGAGACGGACATTTCTTACTTTTTGGTCAGTATATAAATTTATATACAGGTACATTTCCTCAGTTTCTTCGTTAATTTTAAAAACATTGATGAAAATAAGTAAAGGGTCAAGGAAATTTAATGTCATATTTTCCTTGATACTTTTATCAGATATGCTGGGCTACCCTGCAAATCCTGATGTACAGGAAAACATGTAACTTTTAAACTTCCTTGACTGTTTCTTCTTTCATCAATGTGTATAAATAAAATTAATGACTTTATATTTTACTTCCTTTTCAGCAGTATTTCAGTCATATCAAGACAACATCATGGGATATGATGATACTGGAAAGCTGTGTGCAATGGAGCCCCATATATGGTTGAAAAGACTGATTGCCTCCATGGGATGCAAACCAGGGTTTGAGGTTATAAAACTTGAGAATAATCTCAAACTCAAAACAAGTTGGCTCCTTTAAAAAGAATCCTAGAAAGGTCTGCTGCAGTGTCTTATACAGTTAAGTAGCCGGTTTTCAATCAGGACCTCTTCAGTGGCATGTAACTGCATGTCAGATTAGAGTAAATGGTCATAAAGGAATGCTTAAAACCGCAATGGCAGTCAAGTACATTACCCTCTTCATTGAATGCATAGCAACCAATCATTTGCTAAAGAAACGGTATGGATGGATGAATGACTTGTTTTTACTTCCTTTTTAACATTATTTCAGTCCTATCAGAATGATGGGAAATGATAATGAAACGCTGTGTGCAATGGAATCCTGTTTACGGTTTGAAAGATTCTCACCTCCAGCGGCCTAGTAGCAGGGCTCGAACCCGGGTCAGCTAGATCAGTAGCCCAGCCCTAAACCTAGTGAGCTACCACGGCTCCTAGAAACGGTATGGATATGAAAGGCCTCATTGCCAGGTGCGCGATAGTTAATAGTAATGGAAATAATAGTCCAATGGTCAATTTAGTGATACCTATACTATTAACCAACAGCGTTTAGGTTTCAAAACCTTGGGCTACATCTATTCTGTTCTATTCTGTTTTATCAATTAACCATGCAAGGTCGTTGGTACACCATGGATGACTTCGCAACAATCCGGTTTTGCCTTGTCGTGTTTTCAGCCATATTTCAGCCGCTCTAGTTGAACTGGCAAAGTCCATCCCTGTCCACTCTTTAATATTGTCTTACCAACTCTTCATCTGTCTACCACTTTTTCTTTTTCCTTTCCCTGGGCCCTGTAGAATCTTTGCTAAACCAGATGACCTTGAGATGTGGCCAAACCACGTTAGTTTCCGTTTCTTGACCATCAGGAGTTCATCATATTCTCCAGTGGCTGCTTGGATCTTTCTGTGAACCTCTTCATTGATCATGTGGTCCTAGTACTAAATGTTCAGTATGCATCTCAAAGGCCTACATTAATTTTTTTTCTAACTCTGCTGTCAAGGTCCACGATTCAAAGGCATACAGAAATACGGAAATGACAAGGGAGCGCATCATTTCCATCTTTGATCCAAGAGATGGTTATCCCTCCTAATTGGCTTCAGCTTTGTTAAAGCAGCAGTGGCTTCACTGGCTTGTTCAATCCTTTAGAGAACCTCCAGTGTCAAGCCATCATCTGAAACAATGCTTCAAGGTATTTGAAGCTTATTACCATACCCAGCTTCTGCCTTTTCGACTTGATCGCCCTCTGGATGCCATTGGCGATGTTTGTCATTAGTTTGGTCTCTTTAGCCTATGAAAATGGTGGCAAAATACGGTACAATAGTTTCCCCTCATATGGTATCCAGTCATCTAAATAGAAGCTGATAAGAATTCTGCATTGTCACAAAACAGAGCTAAACCTGAAAACTCATCAAAACTTTATGCTACTGACACCAACATCGCTGACACCAGAAAAGTAATACATAAGGCTCCTTTCTGCTGGTGGATCCGGCTTAATTCTTTTAGTACCAAAAAGCAGACGACAAAATTTATGTCTGCAAAAGTTTAAAAAGTGCCATGTCCAAGACACTTAGTATTAAGAATTCAAAGACTAGAGGGCAAACAGTGTAGATCTAGATGAGGCGGCTCATTTATGAGCCGCCTCATCAGGATCTACGCTGTTTGCAAATTTTGCTAATTTCGTCACTGGGGCTCCAGCACTGA
The DNA here is from genome assembly GCA_963989385.1 of Ctena decussata. Lineage (NCBI taxonomy): Eukaryota > Metazoa > Mollusca > Bivalvia > Lucinida > Lucinidae > Ctena > Ctena decussata. Next base: position 2,876,838 of record OZ022511.1, on the reverse strand, counting down.
TGACACCAGAAAAATAATACACATGTGCCCTTCAACACAAAAATAGAGAAATTATCCTGAATGGAGCAATATACTGTATTAATCTTATTGAACACACCAAAGGCCTTCTATTTTACAAATGGGGTGGGGGGGGGGGGGGTGGGGTGGCACTATGTAGAGCCTAAATTGAAGTAACCACTGCCAAAATACCTTGAAGGAAAGAATTAGCTTCTCTAGTAGCAAATCATTTCCTTGAAGAGTCATTTCGCAGAATAACCTCATCCAGAGAAGCAAATAGGAATTCACTTAAGTTAACATAGCATTATTTTTGGAAAAGAACAGGGTGGTGGAGGGTGGGGGTATAAAAGCATGGGGTGATTAATACGGCAATGCAGATGTAAAATTTCCTGTTTTTTAGGCACTTTAAAGGTTAAGACACTTAAACTACAAGTTAAGTATATAAATGATGACAGCTTGAATTTGTACAAGCTACATCATGTTCTCACAATTTGTGTCACTGGGCCAGATTTAATTGTTCTGATCTTGGCCTAATTAAATTTCAAACATACATTATACTACACATATCAAATCTGTCTCTGTAAAACAAAGCATACTGTTCTGCTTGAGGGCATTTCATATAGCTCATGTCAGCCAAATATACTGATATGCAAAGATAAGTCAGTAATGCAGACAAAGTATGTATATTAGAATGCATCTGAGTATATATATATTTTTTTTTGCGCTTTGAGCTCAAAGATTTCACAAGTACCGTATGTGCGGTAATTTTCGCGGGTTCCAATTTTCGCGCTAAAGGAACAATTAACATAAACATAAATTTTTGCGATTTTTAATTTTCACGGTATGCAACATGCGCAAAACGCAAAACTACTTCATTTTAACTTGAGCCAGTTCCTTCATTTACCTGCGACAGGGCTGCCGCAGGCTAATGAAAGAACTGGTTCAAGTGAAAAGTAACAGCAATTACCAAAGCAAACAGAAACAAAATATATGAACATTGTGTCTATAGAAGAGTTTTGTCTTCGTAAGAAACAGGAAATTATTTCGCGATTTAATATTCGTGGTTTCTAAGTAACCTCGAAATACCGTGAAAAATGGAACACCTCAAAAATTACCTTGTATACGGTAATTTTTTTGATAATAAAAGAAGCCCCAGCTTCAAAACAAGCTTACAGTAAACACTTAAAGCACCAAAACTGAATATAATTGAATTGCAAACAGTATATAGGTCAAGATGAAGCGGCTCAGAATGACGTGACTGATCTGAATCTGCGCTGATTCCTTGTCTTTGAATCAGCCTTGGACAAAACATGTTTTGAAATTTAACGACGTAGACTTTGACGCCTTCTTTTTTAGCTCTTTTTAGAGTTTATATAACATTTGTTTGCGCATTTGCATGTGTCAGGGACAGATCAATCCTGATCAATCTCTATCCTGCAATGTAAACAGGTTCAATCAAGCCAGTTCTAATTAGCTATTATAGATTAAAAGATAGCCTCAACTCACTTCATCAGCAACCTTATTGATTTCACAAAATTCCTTTGATTGCATAAATATCGGATCTGTGTTCAGTAATAAGGTGTCTCGTTCAGCAAGTCTTTAAAGTAGATACTGGTTAAATAGAAGACAGATCGATGAATTGCGAATTTACATCCTGCTCAATACTATTTTATCAGGAAGATGGGTGGGTGATTTTGAGGCAACCTTCACATTCAGAGAGCAATTCGCCCCTCAAGCTGACCCCATAACCTGAAGTCCGAAGCACTAACTATGGTCAAGTCGGGTAAATTCGGACAACAGGTAAATTCAAACAGTGACATTTTTTCCTCAATATGTCAGTTATTTGGAATTAAAACAAAATGAACTGGGGAAACAGTAAAAATTCTGATGAGACAGCTCATTATGAGCCATCTCATCTGGATTTTCACTGTTTGCAATGGTATGTCCCAATTTACCTGCTGTCCAAAGTTACCTGACTCGACTTGATGGTCATGTGGACACTTCCCCATTAACAGCGAGAAGCTGATGTTCTAAGTCTGATGATACTTTTGAACAACAGTCAACTCTTGATATCTCTAAGTCAAAGCTCATCTCAGACTACTGATATCTCGAAGTCTGATGATACTTTTGAACAACAGTCAACTCTTGATATCTCTAAGTCAAAGCTCATCTCAGACTACTGATATCTCGAAGTCTGATGATACTTTTGAACAACAGTCAACTCTTGATATCTCTAAGTCAAAGCTCATCTCAGACTACTGATATCTCGAAGTCTGATGATACTTTTGAACAACAGTCAGCTCCTGATATCTCTAAGTCAAAGCTCATCTCAGACTACTGATATCTCGAAGTCTGATGATACTTTTGAACAACAGTCAACTCTTGATATCTCTAAGTCAAAGCTCATCTCAGACTACTGATATCTCAAAGTCTGATGATACTTTTGAACAACAGTCAACTCTTGATATCTCTAAGTCTAAGCTCATCTCAAACTACTGATATCTCGAAGTAAATTTTCTGGTTGCAGAAAATTTACTTTGAGATACCAGTAGTTTGAGGTATCCAAAGCTGAAATATGCAGAAAAATAAGAAAAGTGACTGAAGTGTATTCTTTGAATCTAAAAGTGTACTTTATGACATTGATCAATGTTTGACATAATAAGAGTCAACTGTAGTTCTTTTTACAGTCTCCAGATAAAATGAGCATTTAATAATAATTGAAATAAATTCTAAGAGTTATTAAAAGTTGTCTCCCTTGTTTACTTCATGTTTTCAGAAACAAATATTTTAACAAAATTTCTTTAGACAATTATAAGTAAGTCTAGTGATTAACCATACAAGTGTTTTTTCGATAAATGTAGAATGAAAAATAATCTTCAAATTAAAATCCAAATTACCTATTTCCTCACGGCCTGTAAGAGTATCGATTTTGACCATGTGTGTCATGTGATCATGTACAGGTATTTTTCTTATTTGTGCACATGATCATGATTGTGACTTATGAATAAATTATTTTTGCCAAATAATGCAATTTCGAGAGGGGTCTGCGATTGTTTAAGAATTTTTCTTATTTTTTGTTAAAGTCACTTTTATCAAATATTATTATCTATTTAACTCTATTTCAAATGTATAGTTAGACCATATCGGAGATATTGCATGAAATATTTCATCAAATCATTTTTTGTTATTATTATAAAGGGCGTAAATGTTTAAGAATTAGAAATTTTACCACTTTATTACGGTCAAAACCTTGCCTTCCCAGCATCTCTGTTAACAAATTTTTGAGCCGCGACACAACAAAACCAATAAAAGGCCATCGGCCAAGTGTCACTCGACGTTTGAAATGTGTCACAAACTTCAGCCCTTTATTCTGTTTCAGAGTAAATGTATGGCCAAATACAGAAAATATATATATTACAGAACCTGGTATGCAAATGATAACTGAACATAAGCAAAGACATATACCCAATTACTGAGCCTCTTTATAAAATACTTAAGTTCAGAACGGGGCATATATGTGTAAAATCAGGTTACTGAAACTATTGGCCCTTACAAAATGATCAAAACATCAAGACTGTATACCCAGTACAAAATAACAAGAGCCATAATCCTGCTTATATGAATCTGATGAAAAATGAACAATGCATTTATGAAAATTCAGCCCATTAATACGAATAGTTCTGGAGTTATCCCTTTTACCTTTAAGTGAATGTCTATTATCTATGAAAGGGGAATAATTCTGTCACTTATGATTCAGCACATCCTAACAAATATCAAAATAATCAATTTATCAAATGCTAATAGCATACCAAATTTCAGCTCTCTCGGTCAAACGGTTCAAAAGTTGGAAAAATGCCAAAAAGTGAAAAAGGGCCATAACTTTGTAAAAGATAGGACAATTGAAATTCCAAAATCACATGCACATCTTCAGATCATGATGAAACATTCGGCAAAATATCAAGTCAATCTGATACAATATGTTGCAGGAGTTGCGGGGACAAGGTCTAAGTCAGCAAGGGCCGTAAATATCAGAATAATCAATTTATCAAATGCTAATAGCATACCAAATTTCAGCTCTCTCGGTCAAACGGTTCAAAAGTTGGAAAAATGCCAAAAAGTGACAAAGGGCCATAACTTTGTAAAAAATAGGACAATTGAAATTCCAAAATCACATGCACATCTTCAGATCATGATGAAACATTCGGCAAAATATCATGTCAATCTGATACAATATGTTGCAGGAGTTGCGGGGACAAGGTCTACGTCAGCAAGGGCCATAACTCCATTAAAAATGGCCGAAACAAAAATAAGCTACCACATGCACATCTTCATATCGTAAGTATACAATCTGTAAAATTTCAAATCAATCCGATGAAAGATGTAGGAGGATTGCGGGGACAAGATTTCGGAAGGTCTGAGTCAGCAAGGGCTGTAACTCCATCAAAAATGGCCGAAACAAAAATCGAAAACCACATGCATATCTTCATATCATAAGAATACAATCTGTAAAATTTCAAATCAATCTGATGAAAGACGTAGGAGGAGTTGCGGGGACAAGATTTCGGACGGACGGACGGACAGAAGGACGGACGGACAGAAGGACAATTCCAAAATCACATGCACATCTTCAGATCATGATGAAACATTCGGCAAAATATCATGTCAATCTGATACAATATGTTGCAGGAGTTGCGGGGACAAGGTCTACGTCAGCAAGGGCCATAACTCCATTAAAAATGGCCGAAACAAAAATAAGCTACCACATGCACATCTTCATATCGTAAGTATACAATCTGTAAAATTTCAAATCAATCCGATGAAAGATGTAGGAGGATTGCGGGGACAAGATTTCGGAAGGTCTGAGTCAGCAAGGGCTGTAACTCCATCAAAAATGGCCGAAACAAAAATCGAAAACCACATGCATATCTTCATATCATAAGAATACAATCTGTAGAATTTCAAATCAATCTGATGAAAGACGTAGGAGGAGTTGCGGGGACAAGATTTCGGACGGACGGACGGACAGAAGGACGGACGGACAGAAGGACGGACGGACGCACACACGGACGGACGAGGGTCATTTCTATAGTCCCCCTCCGCCTACGTAGGGTGACAACAAAGTGGCATGTGTTGCCAGCGAAGTCTCAGATCAGCCTGGGCATGTGCCCAGTCTGAGCAGAGACTTCCCTGTCGGCATGAAGGTAGCTTAGACCCTTAGCTACCCTTTAAGCACAGTGAAGTCTCTGATCTGGCGGATGCCCAGGTTGATAATTTTTATGAGTGTTCGCTGGGTGCAAATGCCACTTTGTTGGTTTTCTTATGTCGCGACACAAATTCTTGTGGCTGAGTCAGTACTGACAGTTTTCATTGTCACCTTACAGAATACAGCACCTTTCTTTTTGATGCATCTGTGAGTTTTCTCACAGCATGAATCTGATAAATTAGATGCTGCAATGATTTCTGAGAAATTTTAAACAATCAATAAATCTGAACTAAGGCTGATGACTCACAATAAACCTGAGGTGGATTTTTCGAGGTGCAGCCTCGTATAATTTCGATATTGTTCCACATTTCACATGATTCCATTGGTCTATTAACGTGTATGTCAAAATTTAGCCAATAATATCAAAGGTCAATGAATGTTTAATCTTCTTTTTTTTCTCGTCGTACTGCACTGTGATTACTAGCACTCTGTCATATTTTGGTTTAAACAATATTTTATTCATCAAAATTTTAACTAAGGTACAGAGACAATAGATCAGGATTTGATCAAAAGCCTAAGGCTTGTGAGGACCATCTCCTGCTAGCAATTAAATACTGAACAAAGGTTGAATGAACAGAATAACATAGACTCCAAATAAACACATCTTAATCTAAAACAGTCATGCAATGTCTTATATTTTACAATAGAAATGTTAACACAAACAGACACAGATATTCAAAACTTTCTCTTTTTTTTGTAGTAGATCTACTTCCGATTTCTACTTTTGGTTTAATACACACAAACAAACAAACAAACAGTACAACATGTTGATAACTATTTTGAAATCAGGTCAATTTCAAGATTGATTGCCATCCATTTTGGAATTCCAAATTGGACAGTTCAATTTTGAGAAAGGTCGTTGTCGCTACACATTGTCAATATTACGGTTGAGGGTGCCTACCGACATAGCTTACTTATTCATGACAGTTATTGTCAAATCTTCAAATAGAGACATGTAACAAAACACACTTCCATTTAATCTGCGCCGATTATCTTTTTTTAAAAGATTTTTCTTGTTTTTAATGTCTCTGACATCAGACCAGGGCACACTGTGTAAGTGTGTCTGTGCATGTGCATAATTATTACTGTGAGTTAATCAGGGTTATATGCCTGAATGTATGCATGTCAAAAGCCCTGGTGGCTCAGTAGGTTAAGGGATGGCCTGCTGGTCTAGCAGTCCTGGGTTTGAAACCCGATGGAGGTGGGAATCTTTTCGATCGTAAACAGGGATTATTTTGTGAATCTGACATAGCCCTTAATTTAAAAGCATCAAATCTCCAGAGAAATTAAATCCAAAGTTCCTTCAAATAATGGTTTGGCCCTGTCAAACTGGCTTACACTGACGAATTGAAACGGATAACTCTAATTCAGCAGCTGACAATGATACAAACTTTGTATGATCAATCACTAAATTTCACAAAATTCAAACCAATAACTTTATCACTGGAGCAAGCAAGCTTATATCAGTCTGCACATCCACTAGGGCAAATTATAACTTTCAGATATGCGTGACTTTCACCTGCACCACCATTTCTGATCTCACCCGTTGTGTCTACCAGGACTGGATAAAAATCATGTGTACTGGTATATAAGATGGCATGCTAATAGAATGATCTACATCTCCAAGTGACATTGCTTTTCAGACAATGATGTCAGGAGGATGGGGAAAAATGATATCAGCTAATGCCATGCTGAATGTTAGTCACTGATAGTGTCAGCGGCTTGCAAAATCCTCTCAAACTTTAAAATCATTCTACATTTAAATTCACACATTGTACATCAGATGATATGTATCATGGGTGAGCGATGTGGACAGGAAAATCTGCTCTTCAGGATCATTTTACAGCATCACTTGGTCACGGGGGTAATACCAATTTGGCTACCTGTGCTTTCGACCGAGTTTGTACTATACAAAGTGGCTTTCGACCGAGCATTACCAATAACGGTAAATGGTACAGTTGTTAATGGCTGTCGACCAAGCTGATACTGCTGTCAATTGTCTCGGTCAACAGCCACTTTCGCATTATGGTAATTGACTGACTTGGTCGAAAGCACAGGTAGGCAAATTGGTATTACCCCCGTATGGCGAGCCTCATGATGCTGAACAGTGACCCTCTTTCATGACATATTTTTCTATTCAAACCTCTAAACCAAGAAAAATACTTGTATTGTCATCCATTATTACAAAGCAATACTTTGACTTAACCTGTGATTTCCTAAGGACAGAAAGGAGGATCGAAAGGACAAAGACCAAACAGTCAGTAAATGGATATTTTATCACACAAAGGATGAGCTTACTAATAGTCAATATAAATGCTGACGTAATTTCGACCAATCGCGTAAATCAGCCAATCATCCTCTTCCTCACAAACCATATATTGGAGTGCATCGATTGCAGTCTCTGTAACTCAAGACACTTAAATATAATTTCCAAATATATTAGGGTACCAATTATCAAGCCATTGCCATTGGCCTTACATATCAATAAAATGACTTCTCTGTCAGGCAATGTGTGAAAAATTCCGAGGGAATGGGAAACAGTGCAGGCCCAGATCAGACTGCTCCTAGGAGCAGTCTGATCTGAGCCTACGCTGTTTGTTTACAACCATTCCATCCAAATAATAGGGTTATAGCTGTAACAGGATTTTAATTAACTGTTTTATAGGAAGAATTATTTCTTACGCATAAAGGATTATTTTTCAGGCCATCAGACAAAGAGGATATTGAATATGCGATATCACGGAAAATGGTACCCAATAATCAACACTGAGCTTGATAAACAGATGCCCTCTACAGTAGCTCAGCAGGTTATGCACTGGCAAGCTGATCTAGCGGTCATGGGTTCAAGCCTGCTGAAGGCGGGAATCTTTTCAATCGTAATAAAAACAGGGTTCTACTGCGCACAGCCTTTCATTATCACTCGCCCATCATCCTGATATGACTGAGATACTGTTAAAAAGGGCGTAAAATCGCAAGTCATCTATCCTCTCTCCAACAGATTGAAGAGAGGAGCCATGGCAGCTGCGGAGGTTCTGGCTCCACTGTAACACATAGTTTACTCTTTGTTCGCACCTGCTCTATGGACTATATACGCGTGACATCATGGCCCATATGTTGTATTTTTCTAACCACAATGATCAGCTGATTGTGGTATACTTGCACTCGAAAACCTGTCAACCATTTGCAAAATACAAAAGCTCTATTATACTAAAAATACTGATTTCGATATTCACCTGAGTACTTACAATTGACAAACTTTTTAAGTACTTTTTAAGTACCAGAACAAAGAGGAGCCTCAGTAGCAATTAAGAATTGACTTTACTCCCAGCAGGCACACGACTTTGAAATGACGTTGTACTGATGATGATGTCGCATGGACGTCAATACGATGTCATTTTGACGTTATGTGCCTGCTGAGACTGCATATATGTAAGTGGTTCTTGCCTAAGGTGGAATTCTTCAAATAACAAACAGGGTTCAATGACACAGTGCCTTTCATTATCATCCTACTATCATCTCAATATGACTGAAATCCCAGCAGGCACATGACGTTGAAATGAGGTCGTACTGACGTCATTTTGACGTCATATGCCTGGGGGATGCTGTTAAAGCAGAAGTAAAACCCTATTTTATCCATCATCTCTGTAATTACCAAAAATGGAACACCTTAACACTTAATCACCAAAAATGAAAAGTTGAAATTGAAAAAAGCGTAGATACAAATGAGCTGGGTCATAGAAAAAAAAATCACTGCCTTCCGATATCAACTTTATCAGGCGAGACAAGAAATAGCAAAGGAATGGCGAGACTAGCCATCATTTAACAAATCAAACCAAGGTAAACGAGTAGCTAGTCCCATTCAGAAGGCACTGCCCAATATCATTAGCTTTACTGGCATGACATCACATTATCACTGTTGTCTAACCGACCCGTATGTGCTCTGATTAGTCATGTAGGCCCCGTATGCAATCGTGATTGGTTCGAGTTTCAAGATGGCGGCGAGCCGCAATACATTTGTGTACACATTTAGGAAAGGAAGCGATACACATGTTAGGTAAGCTAATTTATCTTATTTCACGAAGTAACTTATCCAAACAAATAACTAGTTGACCCTTATGCAAATTTCAGCAAAACGATACCCAAAAACGAGATATTGATCCATAAAGTTGTGCTCATGGAAAACAAAAATATTCGAATCGAACAACACCCATGAAAATGTGGCTGGTATTTACTCGCATTTAGCAGTTGTACTCTGTTTTTACGTGGAAGTCTTCAAAAAGTGATTGCTACTGTCACTTATGCTTTTACTTTGTTTGTTTTTGTATTTTGATGTGAAAATAAATGATTTTTATAGTTTTCTACACACCTGTGTTTGCCCCGGATTAGAAACTGGTGTACTACGGATTAGTATCCTACAGAAATCGGATTGGAATGAGCTTTTCTAACAAAGAGTACGGATTAGTCATCATTATCCTGATACTGTTTTTGAAGTTTTTTTTTATTCATTTGAGCATTTAATACAATAATTACGCTGCAGACCTTATAGCAAGGTAACTTTCAGAACCAGAATTGCTCTTGAAGAGGTTTTTTTGTAGACTAGTTAATAATCATATACAATCATATATGATTATTTTGATGCAATTAACTCATCATTAAGGGGACGCCGATCTCAAAAGCTCTTACTTATATGAAAATTTACCTGTGCAAACAAAAATGGTCATTTTGACAAGGAGACTGATATTTCTGGCTATATTGTTGTATGAGCAAATTATATATGTCACACAGATTACTTTACGTCCCAAAATACAGTTTTTGAGTACTCAGCAGCGTGCTTATCAGTCATTTTGGTTACTCCCTGGTTTGATTCCATTTGCGTCACTGTGAAACGCTGGGTGTATTTCAGAGAAAAACATTTACATAAACATAACTACAGTTATCCGACTGCAATGTATGAAAGTATTTTAGCCCAAATGTACATATTTCTGGTAGAATTTTTCTCTCCAATTTTTGCTTAAAATAGTTTGCATGGTAAAAAGCAAACATTGTAAATAAGTGGTTTTTACGGTAACGTAAAAATATTTATGGAAAAGCAATACTTGTTTGGCAGCATTTTCCTTAGGGCGCCTCACAATACAAGATACAAGATACAAGCTCTTTATTACGAATTTTCGGCCCTCATAGGAGCACATATAGTGGTATAGAATGAGCAACCAAACAAATCAAGGAAAGAATTCCAAATGACAGAATATGAGCAAAATAAAAGATACAAATTAATAAAGCATATCTCCTAACAGATGATACAAGTACCATATACATGATACAATTAGGAGAAACACATACTAGCCCTAAAGTAGTCTCAGTGATATGATATATTAACTAGATTAACAATTTCCCAAAATGAAGATCATTCACTGCCTAGACAAGTCAGTGCAGTGGTACCATCATAGAGACCCATAGCAGGTAGACTGGTGCATGCCCCATCTATGTAGTGCCCACCAAACACAGAGAAATGAAGCAATCCAGGGCATACTGCAAGTACCCCCTAGAGTCACTTCATCCAATGTGTCAAGTGCACACCACCTCAAAATTCCGCATGTACCCACCACAGCCCCATCCGAAGATGAGGCTGCCATGCATACCACTTCTATATTGGCACCCATCAGAACCACCATAGCTATGAAATCCAATAAGTATCGATTTTATCTGACCGCATTCCTAAGCAGGATCCAATCAGGGAATCATGTGTTCGGCGTTAGCCAATCAAATCCCTGGATTTTTCTGGTACAGCGTCATCCCGTCAGTCTACAAATATTCTCTGGCGAGGAACCACGTCATTTATTTTCATGATAATTTTTCCAATTTTTGTTTATCCCACCACCTACCCCCATCATAACCACCAAAGTTCCGGGGAAAATGCTGAATAACATGTTCATTTCGACATTGTTGTTATTGTATTGTAGTATTACAATTTTCCTTGTTATGGAGGTGAAATAGTCACTACTCAAATATGGTAGATTCGGTCAGTAGCCATATTTGCCATGTTTTCTGTAGTGGGGCGGTTTTACTTGCCCAGATTTGGCAAAAATTTCCTTTTAAGTCACTTAAATCATCTTCTCCTGTTTTATAACAGCATGTAGATATAGTTTACATACATGCTAGTTAGATATAGTTTACATACGTTCTAGTTTTATTGACATTTAAATAAATGCCCTTTTGCAAACATACTCAATCTTGTGTTTCATTTTGCCAAACAAAGCTTCACAGCATCCATTTCAAGCTGATATATTCAGGGTTTTCTATAATACCATACACTTGAACCAAAGTACTTTCATACATTGCAATTGGATAACTGTAGTTTTTGTTCATGTTAACATTTTTATCTAAAATTTACCCAGCATTTGTTGAATCTTCTGCTTCATGGAACGACTGATCAAGCGCTTCTATTATTCTGCAAATAAAGTATTCGATAATTAAACCATGGACCACAACGTTCACCTGAATATAAAACTATGGCCTAATAGAAACATGAGCCATTCGGTTGACATGGCAACAAATTAAACCGGATATGAATGGTAGATAACCTTGACTAAACAGTTTGAACCCATATCAGGCACGACGAATCGTCCGGCCTGATCAGGGTCCAAACTGTTTGACATTTTCGTGATATTCCTGAAAGAGTGATTTTTTAAACAAATCAGCATTAAAACACCCAGTATGCAATGAGTTAAAGCGTTTAATTCTTTTTCTCACCCAATACGTTTGCTCGTACATCCTCGTCTCAGTAACCATATCTCTTAAAGAGAAAAAAAAACAACAGAGGCTGATGGCCACAAGTCTCACCTGAATATCATCATGCTAACACGCCAGTGAAACTGACACCCCACATTTATATACTATTAGTAAAACCGGGGTTTACTCCGACAAGGGTATTCATTGTGTTCTTATTTTGCTCTAAAACATAGTAGATTATGGACCCTCGTTAGAACCGCCTGACATGTACCCACAATTTATCTTTTGAGCAAAATTAGGAAAAACATCATAATTTTTTCATCTGAAAATTACCAATTTTACAGTCGTGAAAAAGGCAGTATATTGCACAGGCTTGTTATCGTAATGTACAGCAATTGCTAAAATAAAAATTTAACCTCTCCGGATCCAAAGCAACCAGACTTCTTATTAGACTGGCACAAAAACATAATCATTCATTTCCCCTAACTATAAATTCTCTATGTGATACATGTATATATGAAAAAAGTTGAGATGACAGACGGACGACGGAAGCTGGCTGGATTTTTTCCGATTCAGTTTTACGTCCCTTTCAAGATTATTTCACTCATATCGAGACGAGCCAATCAGTAGATTGGGCGAAAACGGGAGTACCCCAGGAAAAATCACCTGGCACACCCGCAAGCAGAACTTGGCTTGTCTCACATGTGACCCGTGCGGAGCTCGAACCCACACCGGCCACAGCGGTGAGATGATGGAGCGATTATGAGCGGATGGCTTGATCTACTAAAAACTCGCCTAGATGAGTGTTCGGCTCAGGTAAGTTTAAACGTGTTTAGGACGTTCACATTATTTCTGCATAGAAAGGTTCAATCATATATGACACTTAAGATGAGCTTGTGAGAATCTGGTGTGACTTCATTACACTCTCAAGTCTTACCCCACTATGAATGATAGTAAAAAAAACTATTTTATACTTGGATAATTGTCCTTAAATGTGAAACCAATCCGTTGTCTTTACTTACTAATCCGCACTCCTCGCTCAACTAATCCGTGGTCTGACCATAAACTACACAAGACTAATCCGTGTTATGACCATTTTGTGTATTCTTAAATATATTTGAAAGGCAAATGTGTTGGATCCCATGCTTTGTGGGATATTGAAAGAATTGACCAAACAACTGATTGAACACCATTCAAAGCACACTTTGATGGTCCAAAGATGCAAAAACTCATATTTTTACAATCGTCACTCGATTCAACATATTTATGTCCAAATGAGCACACAAATGATGAAGGATTGCAATTCATATGGTGAACAGTCCTGCCTGGGGATTCCGAAATGCATGTAATAAACAATAAAGTTTAATGTTGCAAACTGCAATTACTTCTGATGATGAAAAGAAATGGTAAAAAAAGCTAAAAATTACCTGTTGGCATCTCGTGGTGTGTTGTTCGCCGCCATTTTGAAACTCGAACCAATCACGATTGCATACGGGGCCTACATGACTAATCAGAGCATATACGGGTCGGTTAGACAACAGTGATTATGTTATCATACCCTGTTAGAAGTTTGCAGTGGATGCATGATCAAATGAGCCACCTCATCTAAATCTTCACAGTTTTCTATTCTTTGAACTCTCAATATGATATGGCTTGGACAAATTTATTTTGCCAACTAAATATTCTACTCTGCCCTTTTGGCCCTTGGTCAGCCAGTTACTATGAATATTCCCACAGCTAACATGTATAATGTCAAATAAACTCTCATCACAACAGTTAACTGTGCAGATCTAGGAACAGTCTGATCTGAAGCTAAACAGTTCACTGACAAGCACTTGTGGCTATTATAGCATAGGCAGTTACATGCATAAAATTTCAAAAACAACAAACCTTAAAATAATGCCCTTAGCAACTCTCGGAGACCTGTTTTGAAGGACAGGCAGTTTCTGTGGTTGAACTTTAGACTGATGGAATCTGAAAAACATACAGGACACTGCTGAGCTGCAGCATGGCGCTAGGAAATTTAAGTTCAAACCCATTCAGATGGCATTTACCTCAACATCCAAACTCCAGATCTGTCAAAACACAGCAGCTGCATGCTGCTGTGTTTTGACAGATCTGGAGTTTAGATGCTGAATGATTGATTGATTTGTTGCTTAACGTCCGCGGTAAACAGCTATGGTCATGTCGGGATGGTCAGCTAACCTAACCACACTATTCCTGGGCAGGCTTAGACCTCCTAAGCGGTTAGCCAGTACTAGTGCACATACTTTCGCCAGTAACTGACAACTGCCCTTCTTGAATCAGTGAAAGGAGAAACGAAAGTATGTGGCCATACTGGGTTTCGAACCCAGGACCTCTGACTTATGAGTCAGGTGGCCCCTACCTATTGCGCTTCGTGGCCCGGCGTTTAGATGGTGAGGTTTAGATGGTGAGGTACATACCATGAGGCAAATACCATCTGAAGGGGTCTGAACTTTCTTTCACTCTAGATAAGGTGTGATTTTAACCCTACAAGAGCTAAAACTGAAAATAGTTGGAATGTGAAAACAGTGTTGATCCAGAAGGGTGGCTCGTTTGGGGAGGTAAATTATTGATTTCATGCATTTCATTTTATGGCCTCATCGATGCATCGTTGTAAAACAAAATTCTTGATCATGAAACTGACCATTTATCGCCCCACATGACAATTTTGACAACAGTTATTTCCAAAGACTACACCACCACAAAGATGGAAAAGCACAATATGCATACCCTAATCACAAGCCAGACAAAAATCCATCTACTCAGTCACGACGCTTTGTTAGCTTCGGATTTTGGTCAATCAATGTTCAGTAAACTTTACTCCCATGTCAACAGCTACTAGAACCTGCTCAGGTCATGATGACAGTCAATTTAATAATTGATGCCCTGGGGAACATTTTGACCTATCTATCTGAATGGACATGATCCTAAATGCTCTTGGTGGCAGGAAACCACATCAAGAGGAAATTTTAGACAAGCTTATAGAGTGCTAAATGGCCATGTATTGACTCCTCTTATCAGAATTGAGGGGCTGCAGCAGTTTCTTTAAATTTAACATGTAAAGTGCCAAAAACAGAAAATAGTTAATTTGCAAAAGGCACAGATCCAGATAAGGCGGCTCATTATGAGCCACCTAATATCCTGATCTACACTGCTTGCCCTCTGGTCTATGAAATCTCAAATGTTTTTTGAAATTTTGCAGATGTAAATTTTGTCATCAGCAGTTTTGGTGTTTTAAAGGTAAGATACACATCTTAGAAGGATCCTCTTCATCAGATAGCATGGTGTTGCCTGTAGGACTGTATGACCAATTTATTTGAATGGAAATCAAGATGGTAGGTTTAACCTTATAAAGTTGAGAAGCTGCTTATAACAAAGCTCTATGAAACGGCCTCCTTTAAGCCTAGTGGTTAAAAGCCCTACACAACATTGGGATGGATGGATGGATGGCTGGATGGATGACCTGCAATTTTACATCCTTTTCAACAGTATTTCAGTCGTATCAGTAAGATGGAAGGATGGTAATGAATGGCTGTGCATTGGAACCCTGTTAATGATTCAAAAGATTTTACACCTCCAGGAATCCATCTTGCAACTGCCGGATCAGCAAAACAGTGCTAAATCCACAGAGCTACAGGGCTCCTTTAACATTAAGTCTCTCAATGCTGTAGGTATGTGCCAAAGTGAGAACGCCACATCTGTCAAAGCTGTCACCTGGTTATTTATTTTTTACAAGGATGTTGCTAAACGAAATAGAGCTGTTACAAAACGAAAAAGAGTCCTAGTTACCAAACAACCTGGTCATCAGGTTGTTTGGTAACTATGACTCTTTTTTGTTTCGTAACAGCTTTTTTTTTGTTTCCTAACAGCCCTTGTATATAACCGGTGGAAAGGACTAACAGCATCCTGTTAAATGGGCATGCAAGTACACAAAATCTTGATTTGTCAGTAGTTCAATCTTAGGAAAAATCTGGATACAGTCAAACTTCAATGGCTCAAACCCTGATGGCTCAATAAATTATCAGCCCTGCCTGGCTAGAACTCCTTCCTGGCTCCCTAAATGTTTTTTTTTATGTAGAACCCTCAATGGTTAGAACTACCCTTGGCTGGAACTACTTTTCATGGTCCCAAGCCTGTTTGAGCCACTGAAGTTCTACTGTATTTTACCACAGGGAGATTATATTTTTATCAAAATAAGTTCAATCACCTTTTGAGATACATGTACATGTATTAACAATCAAGTTTGGGACAAATGTAAGTAAACTTGTTTGACCTTAGACACTGAGGTTTGTTTTGATTTGATATGAATGCCCCATATAATAATAATATTATGACTGATAGCTGACCTGATCAATATCAGCTGATGTATGTTAACCCTTCTCATGCTTATTCCTGGACTGATATTCAGTCTTGTATTCAGCAATATGCCTCTCTGATCCCGTTTTATGGGCAGCTGAATCCTACTTTGAGCCAATGATTCTGAAGCTGAAGCTTTTTTCAGATTGCAAAATATTGCAAAAAAAAAAAATATATGCTTGAAGTAGGAGACTTGTATGAGTCTATAGCTTATCCCATCAATTGATGTTTTTCTGGGGTAAGTCACCTTGAGACCCATTTGACTGTTGACCTGGGGTCATATTTATAAAATCACTTAAGTTGTTGCTATGCTGTTGCTAAGGCTAAATTTCTTTGAAGGAAATTCTCTACAACTATGAAATTTGCTCTGGAGGAACAGTCTGAAAAAGACTTTCCTCCAGAGCAAATTTCATGGTTGTAGGAAATCTCCTTTATAAAAATTAAGCCTTAGCAACAGCATAGCAAAGACTTAATATGACCTCTGACCTGTCCTGAGCTACAGCCTTCATTTGGACCTGCACTGTTATAATGTGCACAATGATCAAACTGCCCAGATATACATGCTGGTAAAGCGTTTGCTGTTTGCTTATGTCATACAAGGCACTCCACCTGTCTTGACTAAAATGCTCTCATAAGATTTTTTCCCACCCGATTCTTATAGAGGCCAGAGTATAAACCAGTCCGCCAACTTTTGCTTGCCGCCGAGACTGTCCATCATATTTGGCTTCTGCCGAGACTGCCCACGATCTCTTGCTTCATGCATGGACTACTGTCCTCGAAAATTGGCCTCCTGCGGAGACTGTCCGCGAGACTCTGCTTCCAGCCGAGAGCCTCAGCAGGAAGCAGAATTACGGGGACAGTCTCTGCAGGAAGCCATTTATCATGTACAGAAGTCTCAGCAGGAAGCAAGAGATCGCTGACAGTCTCTGCAAAAGCCAAATATGATGGACTGTCTCGGCGGGAAGCAAAAGTTGGCGGACTGGTTTATACCCTGTGTTCAAGAGAACAAAACCTTCCAAGAAGAGAGTATTTAGTAACTCCATCCTTACAGCCTATGTTTGGCGGATGTTTGTTTTAATACAAATTGAAGTTAATGATGGCAGAGTGTTAAATTGTCCTAATTTAGAGATAAATCTGACATTTACTGTTGTTTTCAACAATCCATTTACCCCATTAAAAATGACCCTGACCAGAAATTAGTTGGCCTTGCAGAAGATCTGGACCTGTTGCCACTGAATAGGTTTCCTGTACCGTATACTCGGTAATATTTGAGGGTTCAAAAATATGGCGATTTAGTGAATCTACCATAAAGGCTCAAGCTGAGACAGGAGAATGAACATTTTCTTCCCACAATGATGATGATTCGAAAGCAAATAAGACGAGACCTGTCACAGGGACAGGATAGCTCACCTGACAGCGCCTTGCCCATCACATAAAAAACTTTAACGTAAAACTTTAACATTTTGCTAACGCCGCCGCCGCCGGTAGTGCAATAGCTCTTCCTGAACTTCATTCAGGCGAGCTAAAAAACTGAAAATGTCTAATTACAGAAAAACATTGGCTCTGCAATGGTGCCATTAGTGCCATCGGCTCTACCAAAGGTACCATTGCCTCTACCAATAGTTCCAATGTACATCATTCTGTATCTGTGAACACCTTTGCCCAGGGCATAATCTATGGTGACTGCTTACGGTTTCAAGGGGAACCCACTCCAACATTTTCTGTTTTGCTTCCCAGAGCCTCTTTGGTTAGGACAGAATCCCACCTCCAGCTGGTCTCGAACCCACAACGCAAAGTTTGGAGGGCCAAAGCCCTAGATAAGAGGGAGTATTTGGTGATAATTAGGGATAATTTTTGTTTATTCTGCATAAAAACATATGTTGTGACCCCTCATCTGAACTGTCTCGGCGAGACGGTTTAGATAAGGGGTCACAACTTATGGTTTCAATGAGAAATAAAAACAAGAATTCCGCGGAATGCAGTGTCTCGCCTGTCAGCGCTCTGTGAAACTGACCTTAACACGAAAACTCAATGAAAGTTTACGCCGCCGCCGATACCGGAAAAGCAATACCTATGTCTCACTTCTGCTTTGCAGGCGAGACAAAAATTATCCCTCAATTATCATCAAATACCCGTCTTATCAAGAGCTCTTGAGAGCTAAAAACTTGGCCATGTGCACACTTAAACTTTTAGGATAATAATTTCAGTACCATGTTTATGTCATAATTTGGTTATAAGACAGGGTAAAGTTTTTCCTTTCCAAAACTAGATCCATCGTGATTTTTGGTATTGTTTCATTGTTTCGGCAGAAAAAAAACTTATATTAAATGACCAAATTTCGGCTGGAATACTTGTCTTATAACCGAATACATCTGGTAATCTTAACAAGGAAGCTTCTAGAGTGTTGTTTCCTTCAACTGACCTGACTTAATTGTGACAAATACTGTATTTATATGTCAGTATGACCTAGATATGTAGATATTAGCTCTTTTATCTATGATTTTATATGTACACACAGGTATAAATACACTATAAATATACACCGATAAGAACCACTGTACTCTGAAATTGCAGTAGTTAAGGGCTGTACCAATCGAAGGGGGCTTTATTTATTGTTGTTTATTTTCTACTGGATAATCAAAACAGTATGTATTCTTATATATTGTTCTTTGAAATATTTTTACGGCAGGGTACCTTAACTGATATACCCGTCCTTTGTCTGGCCAATTTGCAGGCGTGAAAATTAAAGCATAAGCGCTGTGTCGTACATTTTATGTAAACATATGACATTTCTTTGAACAAAATACCGCTAAACATGTTTTTGTTCATTTATGGTAATGTCAGGGAAACTTTCTTAGATGAAAATTGAAGAGAGTATCGATGTACATAATATCCATAAGTTAGAAATTTGTGGGATGTGTAATAAGAAAGTTATTCAAGTTTTTCATACTGTACGCCTAGTAATATCTATTGGGGGCACTGGCCCAATAGTTAGGATGACACTGTACCCAATAGTCGAGTATCAGCAAAATACCATGTACCCATAAGTCGGGTATTTTGTACCCATATGTCGGGTACTTTGTTATTATTAATCTTGTTTTTACCCATAAGTCGGGTATTTTTGTGCGACTTGCACTTTAAAGTAAATAAGACACAAGTCCGCCATAATTTAAAGAGTAAAAATTGATCATCAATAGAGCCACATCAGTTGAGAGTGTACAACAACGAATATAAAAATGCACCATCTCACAACAGTGTATATCGAATTCTAGCTTTCTTTCCTTGATATGACCCCCTTTTTTATGTATTTCAGCCAAAGTGGATGGAGGAGGCCAGTCATATTTCAGCATACCGGTGTTACCATTGTGTTTTCAAAGGCAATATTTGGAAGTGTTATCACACATTCAGTAGACACACACACAGACCAGCCTTTAAAATGCCTTTAAATTGTATGCTCAAAACATATATGGTATCAAATATTTTAGAAAAATTGCTCATTAATTACTGTTAACTTTAAAAATAGCACAGGAACTGAGTTAAAACTTCATAAGTTGACACTTTGGCTTGCCCCTGAAATTGTAAAAATCAAAACACAGCTCAGTGAACAGAATTAGTTTTTGAATAGTTGTTCTTAACGATCAAATTAAGTGTGTCCCGTACGTAAGATTTTAAAAAGATAACTTCTCAAAACTCAGTTTCAATTTTTTTTTCATTTTCAAAACATGATGATTTTATACAACTGTCAAGATAGTGAGACAAGACAGGCAGAATCGTCCTTTCTGCTTTTGTCACAAGCCAGTGGGCTATATGGGGTGTAAAAAATTCATAGGCTGAAAGATCAAAATTGTTTCTAACATAAAAATACAGTATCCCTCTGCACGGTATGTAGGCAAATTTACGGACACGAAAGTATTACGTACGAGACATTGCGGGAAACTGCGCGTGCCAGGTAAACAACTTTTTTTCTGACAGTTTTTCTTAAATATCTCTGCACTGACAAAATATTTTACAGATCTGTTTTTACCATTATATTTGGCATATTTCCTTCTATCTAGAACCGTTGAGACCCTGAAGATGCACTCACCGAGTTAAGCCTGTTTTTTAGAAAACCGTGTAGATTCTCGTACTTCCTCACAAAGCAGCACGTATCGTCTTTGTTCCTTTATCATTTGCAAACCTGAACCCATCAGCGAGTGTCCTAGTTAGTGCTCTTTACAACCACGGTTAAATCAGATTTCAGCTTCATACGTTACAAGAATAAACAGCCATCTTTCTCAGGAGGGGTCTAGCTTTTCGCATTTACGACCATCTCAGCATTCCTTTTAAACATTTACGACCATCTGCGCAACAAAACACAAATCATGACACGACTATCGACAAAAATAGCCATCAGAGGAGATGGCAAATCCCCCGACCGAAGACCCCCATGGGCCTTGGTAAAAAGGGTGCACTTCAAAACACATATTAGTAATATATTGTCGTTCTTTTACGCTTCTGATTGACATTAACTGTTAACAGATGCATGATTATCTAACACTCAGACTAAAACAGTATGCTTGACTGCTAAAAAGAGGTAATATCTCAAACAGCCACTATATACACAAATGTATAGCATACGATACATTCAACTTTCAAAATGTGTGAATAACTTCTAAAGTACAAGCCCTACAAATCTAATTTTGAGCTCTCTAGTAAGTGAATTTGGACAAAGAATCCAAATCTGGAAAAAAAATTTTTTTTTTTTTTTGGGGGGGGGGGGGGGGGGGGGTGAGGGGTGCGGGAGGGGTCACGGGAATGTGGAGGGGTAAGAGAGAGTTAGGAACACTGATAAGATATCACAGCATGATCATCAATATTCTAAAAGGTACACGGTTATTCAAATTCTGGAGCTGGCCAGGGTTATACAGTTATGGAGCAGAGACTCAAACAGCAGCTCAAACTACCAAAGGGAAATAATTCACTGAGTCTAAAAGCAAGAGTTATCATTCATGTATGAGACAAATTGTCATGACCTGTTCTGCATATCTGTGAAGTATCATGAAACTATTTCAAAAGGTATTCAAGCTATGGAGCGGACACCTAAAATCATCAAAGGGAAATAACTCCAAAAGTAAGAAAGCAAGAGTTGTCAGTCTTATTCGCGACACATCATCATGACCTGTTCTACATATCTGTGAAGTATCATGAAAATATTCCAAAAGGTATTCAAGTTATAGAGCGGACACGAAATCAGACCTAAAACCATCAAGGGGAAATAACTCAAAAAGTAAGAAAGCAGGAGTTGTCATTCTTGTTTGCGACACATCGTCATGACCTGTTCTACATATCTGTGAAGTAGTATGAAAATATTTCAAAAGGTATTCAAGTTAAAGAGCGGACACGAAATCATACCTAAAATGATCAAGGGGAAATAACTCAAAAAGTAAGAAAGCAAGAGTTGTCATTCTTTTTCGCGACACACCGTCATGACCTGTTCTACATGTCTGTGAAGTATCATGAGAATATTCCAAAGGGTATTCTAGTTATAGAGCGGACACGAATCTGCCAAAAAATCACACCTGAAACTATCAAGGGGAAATAACTAAAAAGTAAGAAAGCAAGAGTTGTCATTTTTGTTCGCGACACATCGTCATGACCTGTTCTACATTTCTGTGAAGTATCATGAAAATATTCCAAAGGGTATTCAAGTTACAGAGCGGACACGAATCTGCCAAAAAAATCACCAAAGGGGAGATAATTCAAAAAGTACAATAGCAAGAGTTACCATTCTTGTACGCGACACATTGTCATGACCTGTTCTACATAACTGTGAAGTATCATGAAAATATTCCAAAGGGTATTCAAGATATAGAGCGGACAAGAAAGTGTTTACGGACGGACGGACGGACGGACGGACGCCAGGCTCATCGCTATATCCCCCGAACCTTTCGGTCGGGGGATAAAAATCATGTACGAAATCCTTCATATTTGGATTTTTTGCACTTAATCGTGTCTTCTCCTCAATCTAGATTTTCAGTCCAGTTATAATAGTTGTAAGATGGTCGACTAACTTTCGAATGAGATTTTATTGATAAAACGGAAGGATGGGGATTGCTAGCTAAGTATCAGGTACTCAGCCACAACAGACACGTCCAGACTGACGTTTTGAAGTTTACCCGCCCTTAGTCGTCGCCCCTTAACTTGTGTCCCAACTACAATGTACGACCTGACCCCAGCCCGGCAGTGGCAAGGCGGCTGTTTGAAACTGCAGAACCGCAATATTTTCAAGCCCTCTGTAAGCTTTGTGAACCCTTTGTCACTCGGCATCACAAATATGCATATCAGTATGTGGGGGTTGCGTGAAAAGGCTTGTCCCAGCAGGAAACATTCAGACCTAATGTTGCATGTGTGCAATGCATTCTTTCTAGCATAAACAGTCAACGAACACTGGGTATATGAACATGAGTGACAAATGAGAGACTCTGAGTACTTTGCGCAAGAGCATGTGCGCATTTGCGACATATTTTTACATGCTCATGCTTATTGCTGTGTATTACAAATGCATATTGTCAAATGTGCTTGCTGTTCTCGAGCCCGACGAAAACAAGATACAACGATATGCAAGAAGTTTTATTACGAATTTTCGGCCCACATAGGAGCATCTACAGAAGGTAATAGATAGTAGAGTAACTAAATATAATCAAGGCAAGAAATTCAAATGAAAGATCATAACAGGAACAAAAAGACGGACATGCACACTTATGAAATACAACTACAATTTAAGGTGAAAGAGCACACTTTCAGGAGGACAAACTTTGTCATTTAGACAGCTGCCTCCCCTCCCAAAGCCTATCCCCTCATATGGGAAGAATTTGTTCCCCTTGGAACAAACTCCTCCACCGAGAGCAGAACCCCCCCCCCCCCCCCCCCCCACACACACACACACACACACAGCTGGGAAGGGCTGCGACAGTAACGGAAGGAGACAAGAATTCACCCTCTTTAAAAAAAAGGCAGAAAAAAAGATATTAAAGCGCACCCTTCCACCTTAAATGCCATGAGCAACGACAGACCCCATTTTCATGTAAAGATAAAGCGATATGTTCATTGATCATCTGCTAATAAAACCACATCAATTCCTATCCATAAGTATGACAGTTATATGTGTAAGTTAAACCTGGGTCCAACTTCATGGGAAACACCCTGCCATTTTTTTTTCTTCTTAGTCACCTTTTGGGGGCAGACAAAACTCCTGAAGGGAAGAATTTGCTCCCTTATGAACAAACTTCCCCTCAAGTGAACATCCTAGCTGGAGGGGTTCCACTAAAGGGAAATATACAGGAAGCCACCTAAGTGATTCCCCTTTGTAAAAGTGGCATAAGAATATATAGGTGCACCCACACACCCTAAATGCCATAAGTAGTGATAACCACCATAACCAAGAAAAAACAGTGGCACAAGCTTTTTTTCCTTCAAGGCATAAATTACTGCCTATAACACAAACTCAGTATATTGTATGAAGATATCCAGTTGGTAAAAGCGAAAGAGTATGTTACGACATGAATGAACAGTGAACTGAGACCAGCTTGCGCTACCGTGCAGTCTGATATGATCTCTTCGCATAAACTATGAGTCATGATCAGTGCAAATGGGCAGTTACTCAGAATTTAGGTTTATCGGTACATCGCTGTATTTCAACCGTTTTACAAGGGGGGGGGGGGGTAACTTTGGTTAGTTTCTGGACCACGAGGCCCTTCTAAACTGCATTCTAATCTTACAAAGAGGTGTCGTACCATATTATGTCCTTTTCAGCAGCATTTCAAAAGCCACTGCAGGACAATGGGTTTACCACATGATTTTCATTCGAAAATCTGGTCTGGCTTAGAATTCTAACAAACTGTCGGATCTATAAAAACTATAACCTTTCTAAGTTTTTGTCATAATGACTTCTTACTGACGTTGTTGCGACGTCATAGTGACGTCGTATCGATATCAATAAGACGTCATTCTAACGTCTTGTGCCCCCATCCCCCCGGAGGAATGATGCGAAAAAAACGACAGAGTTCTTCAATGGGATAAACGTTGCAGTCGTTGTCTGTTATGAATGCCAGCGTGTAGTGTGTCCAAGTTGTATCGTGGAACACATCTTATCACGTCTTTTATAGTGTGAGAGGTTTTACAGTGCAAATTCATCCCTCAAGAAGTTGGAGAGAAGGATGAAGTAGCAAAAAATAAGGCATTAAAATGATAAGAGAACACGGCCTCTGGGTTCTCAGTAACAGAGAGAGAGAGAGAGAGAGAGAGAGAGAGAGAGAGAGAGAGAGAGAGAGAGAAAGACCAACATGAAAATATGAATGAACGTGCGGCATTACAATTGAGGGCCACGCAAGGCATCGAGCCTGGAACTCAAAATTACTATTCCTATGCTCCGCCAACTGAATTGTATAAAAACACTTGTTTAAGGTGTATGGGTACACATCCATGTTTCTCCGTTTCTGTCGCACCTGCTTAGCATGGCGCGATACGCGTCCGGTTTTCCGCACGTACGTCAGTCCGTTCACATTTGTGTCAAGTTGTCAATACTTCTGTTAAAAATTTGCTTCAACCCTGGCGTTAAAGATTTTTCAATTAATAACTCCAGAACCACAGCATCCATGGTTCCCAAATTTCATATGGAGCATAATTAGACTGCAGGGCTTCGAAATGGTGAAATTCAGCCAGATCTAGAATCAAAGATGGACATCGTTGCTAAAAATTGTAAAAGCTACAAAATCAACGATTCTTCCAGAACCAACTGCTACATTTAGATCAAATTTTTCACGGAACATCAGTCCTTCGTTGGGTTTCAAAACTGTCCAATAAAAATCTGTTTCTCTTTACGAGTCCCACTTATGCTCAGACGCCAAGATCTAAAGAATAACTGAACAGATTTTGATCAAATTTAAGCCGAATGATCCTTGAATAAAATATGTTTTTACAAAAAAAAAAGAAAAAAAGGATGGACCATCCAAGTGGCAGGCAGTCTGCCATTACTAAACATAGCAAACACATGAAAATTGCAGTATCTCAGGAACACCTGAATGGATGTGGACCAACTTTATGTCAGAACGAACTTTGCATAAAGCAATTTTCATTTGTTGCAAACTGACCAGCCATAAGAGATAGCGAAAAATATGAAACTGCCAATATCTCAAGATCTTGCCAATGGATTTTGACAAAAGTTTTGTCAGGATAGTTTGCGTCCAGAATCGTTTAATTCAGTTCTCTCAATTTTTTATGCATAAATTTATCAAAATGTTTCACCATGACATCTTTTACGGTGGAAGTGCAGTGCAGGTGCGACCATGATATTGTTCCCATGTACAACGTACCCCTTTCAAAAAGGGTTAATTCTAAAAGGAACGAATTTGCTCCTTGAGGAGCAAATGCTTTTTTATTTGATCCCTACTGAGAAGGGAAGCAGAACTTTGATGATCCGCCGTGGGCAGAAGTAGCCGTTTGTATATCTCATTGCTCTCTCTCTCTCTCTCTCTCTCTCTCTCTCTCTCTCTCTCTCTCTCAAACGACTTGGTTTAGAGGCTTCTTACCAGTGTGTAAAGTGGAAGGCTTTTAGTATGTATATGTAAGTCATGCCATGTAAGACTACAATGACCAATACACGATAGTTCTTCCTCGTTTAATACGCTGGATATAAATGCAACTGCAGACACTGAGCTATGCAAGGAGCAACCCAGGCAACCTTTGCCGTCAGACTTACAAAACTAGAGAGAGAGAAAAAAGATAAAATAGCCAAGATAAGGGCTACTTGTCTCATTGCCAGTGAAGTTAATATACTATCGTTTGCGCAGTCGAAAATTCGGTTAAGAGACTAAAACAGGCCTGACTCATATAGACAACATACGGCATACCCTAAAGCAGTAGAATGACACAGAAAATATGACCTATATGGATTAGGCAATAGCTTATAGTCAACAGCTGACGGTTTTTGTCGATGGTCGTGTCAAGATTTGTGTTTTGTTGCGCAGATGGTCGTAAATGTTTAAAAGGAATGCTGAGATGGTCGTAAATGCAAAAAGGTAGACCCCTCCTGTGAAAGATGGCTGTTTATTCTTGTAACGTATGAAGCTGAACTCTGAATTAACCGTGGTTGTAAAGAGCACTAACTAGGACACTCGCTGATGGGTTCAGGTTTGCAAATGATAAAGGAACAAAGACGATACGTGCTGCATTGTGACGAAGTACTAGAATCTTCACGGTTTTCAAAAAAACAGGCTTAACTCGGTGAGTGCATCTTCAGCGTCTTAACGGTTCTAGATAGAAGGAAATATGCCAAATATATTGGTAAAAACAGATCTGTAAAATATTTTGTCAGTGCAGAGATATTTAAGAAAAACTGTCAGAAAAAAAGTTGTTTACCTGGCACGCGCAGTTTCCCGCAATGTCTCGTACGTAATACTTTCGTGTCCGTAAATTTGCCTACATACCGTGCTCTGAGGACTTTATAATTTCAAGGGGGCCCTTCGCTTTTTTTAACTTAAACTTGTAGCAGATATCCTTAGCTGTTTAGAAGACAAGCTTTTGTACTTGAATTGAAAATTTCATATAAACAATGCAGTATGTCATAATCTTACGTATGGGACAGGATGTATTTTAGCATTAAAGTTTCCTTTACTGAGCTAAAACCACGTAATTCTCAGCTGGAAATTATATACATAACATGCAATAACAGACACAAATTGATATACAAAGTTGTCTTTAACAAACTTCTGAAAAATAGACCCAAACAATCTGTGTCCCATAAGTAAGATACTTTAGCTTTCAACTCTAAAGGTTACAGTGAATGTTTACAGTACCAAACAAGTAACATATCAAAATCTGTTCTACTAAAAAGGAAACTAAATTTAAGTTTAAACATGTTAGTGAACCCTAATTTTTCAAAATTGCATCTTTGATAAATTTTATGTAAGGGACAAAGCATAAATTTTGAAAATAATTATTTTGAAATGAAAAACAAAAACTAGAGATAGAAGACATATCTTGTATTTATTTTATAGTCCATTTTGTATTGCATGAGCAAATTAAATAGCTTGTGATGATATATTGGTTAACTCTTTTCAGAATTTTGGTTGAGAAGCAGATTATTAAGTTTATAATTTTGCTGGCTTTCATATGTCAATGCATGCATGTTTTATGGCAGATCAAAAGTCAAATATTGCCGGGGAAGCCACAATAAGTGGTTACCTGCAAAATAAAATGCTTTCCACTGGAATAGATGACCTGACTGAAACTTGAAGTAACTTTTTGGGTTGGAAACAAAAATCTTATGTATTGGACAGAAATGTTTTGTCCTTAGTATTTTCTCATCAGTCCCAGCGACAGTGATGTAGAAGCCTTTTTTTTTCTCTACCACCCTATATAATCCACAGAATCTAAATGCCATGCTTATTTCTTGATGTCAAATTATTTATATGAAATATTAATATTTCAGCTTGATTTTGATACTTTGCCTCAGAATGATCCTTTCTTAATCTTAAAAGTTGTCCACTAGAAAAAAGCCTCTTTAGCACGTAACCAGTGTATAAAATGCTGCTTGTTCAAAAAATAAACCTTCATTTAGCTTTGCAGTTGAAGTCATGAAATGCTTGTGAATGGTCTGTATGTACGGGACAAAATAAATCTTATGTATGGGATGTTTCAACTGCCTTTAGTATTTAATAGCGCATAGCACATAGATAGTTTTCAATCATTGCCCAATTATTGACCATGTAGTGCAGTGTATCCTTAATATTAAGCTATATAATTTCTCTGCCAAGTGCCTGCCTCTGATTGCTGTCTGCCTTACGTACGGGACAGCCTTTGTTTCGGAAATTTGGGTATCTAACTATAAGCTCGTAGCAGGAAAAGAATTCCGTCTTTAGCTAAGTTTATTGTCCCGTAGTCTGAAAAGGGGATATGAACATGTAAAACCAGAGGGCCAATGGCCCTATATCGCTCACCTGAGCACTGAGGTTACAGCAACAAATAACCATGCACAACAGTAATAAAATACACCATTTATGTAGAGGATAATATCACAAACATTTTATGCAAAAAAAGCTTTATCCCCACTTAATGGCTTCTCAGATCTTTGGAGAGAAAAAAAAATGAAAATTTGGCCTTTCAGCTGCAATGGCAACCAATCAAAATCAGATATTAGGGAAAAATTCATATGGCTGGTAGAGGACTACTCCAGGAACATTTCTGTGAAGTTTTGTCAAAATATCTCCAGTAACAAAGAAATAAATAGCAAATGTCCACTTTCCCCATTATAAGTCTATGGAAACTTTAAGTTGCCATAGCAACGAATTCACATGGGCAATGATAATATAAAACATAATTTAGGTAGAGTCTAATGTTATTAATATGTACGCGAAGTATCAGCTTCATCCCCCACATAGCTTCACTTTTCCCATTATAAGTCAATGGAAACTATAAGTTGCCATAGCAACCAAAGTTCTTATGGGATTGGAAGAAAAAAAATAAAATTAATGTAGAGGCTTCTGTCACCAAAACGTTTCCACAATATCAGCTTCATCCCCCATATGGCTTCTGAGCAGAATTTTTTTTTTTTATTTTATTCGAAAATTTACCCTATATTCTGCCATGGCAACCAATCAAATTCAGCGATTTGGAGAAAATTCATATGAATTGTAGAGGACTACTCAAGAAACATTTCTGTAGAAAAAAAATCTAAATAACTGCAGTTAGACAGCAAAAATTGCCAATTTCCATTTTCCCCACTATAAGGCAACGGAAACTCTTAGTTGCCATAGCAACCAAACTGCTGGAGCAATTGCCATGAAAAACAGTAATTCTATAGAGGCTAGTGCTAAGGTTCTTTCTGTAAAGTTTGAGCTTTATTGGCCACACAGTAACTGCGAAGATGATTTTTTAATATTTTTCTATTTTTAACTATTCGGTTGCAATGGCAACCAGCCAAATTGCGCAATTTGCATGAATTTAACATGGCTGGTTAAAGACTACTCAAGGTACATTTCTATGAAAGTTTTGTCAAAATATCCGCAGTGGCATAGCAATAAATGCAAATTTTCCATTTTGCCACTATTAGTCAATTGCAACTTTCAGTTCCCATAGCAACCAAACCGCTAGAGCAATTGCCAAGAAAAACAGTACTTATATAGAGACTAGTACTAAGATCCATCCTGTGAAGTTTGAGCTTTATTGGTTGCATAGTTTCTGAGGAGATGATTTTTGAATATTTTTTTTATTTTTGACCATTCGGTTGCCATGGCAACCAGCCAAATTGTGCAATTTACATAAAGTTCATGTGGCTGATAGAGGAATACTCAAGAAACATTTCTGTAAAAGTTTTGTCAAAATATCTGCAGTGACATAGCAATAAATGCAAATTTTCAATTTTTCCCATACAAGTCAATGGAAACTTTAAGTTGCCATAGCAACCAAAGTTCTGCAGCGATTTGGATAAAAAACAGTATTATTGGTTCCCCCTGCCTATAGATGCTATACATGAAATTTGGTAAAGATGGGCCTTTTAGTTTCAGAGGAGATGTCGTTTGAAAATATTGACGGACGGACGACGGATGCCTGCCTATACTATAAGCTCACCTGTGAGCCTTCGGCTCAGGTGAGCTAATAAGTACAAACAAGTTTAGCTTTTGAAAAAGCTTGAGAGGTTATCCCTTAGCAATGAATCTATAGGATGCAAGTGGTAAAGTAGAAAATTGGCAGCAATACAAGTAAATTTCATTGTATTCTTGAACTTTGTTGAAGCTGTAGGTAAGTGGCGAGTTCGACAGCTTTTTCTTATTGTCTAGTCATTGCTTGTACATCTGAGCTTCAGTGTTATTAACTTTTGTTAGGTGACCTGTACAGTTTAGTGACAGCACTTCCTATGTGGACTTTACTCCCTGGTAATTGCTTGTATTAGGTGAGATGCTCGTGATAAGTTTTACGGTCCATGCCTTAGCGATGCTGGGAGGGATCCTTCAGCTGGGTGCGACAAAATATGGGAGCAAATAATAGGATCCGCATTTTGCGAAATGAAACGGCGCTTAACCTAGTACAACTTGTTATTGCTCTGTACTGTTACTGACAACAACTCCTGGTAGCTGAACTGAACTCTCGGGTAATTGCTTGTACAGAGTGTGATAAAGTGAATAAGATAAGCTATAACGGTCATGCATTAGCCGCAGCAGGCACATGACGTCGAAATGACGTCGAACTGACGTCTATGCGGCGTCATTACTTCGCACAGACGTTAGTACGACGTCATTTCAACGTCGTGTGCCTGCTGAGGCGATACTGGCGAAACCCTGCAGTAGGGTGCTCCAAATGTAGAAGTACCGGGAAATAGTGAGACCCGTATTTTAGCAAAAGAAAACGGCGTACAAATCGAGTACGAATTCCTAACTTAATATGGTTATCCCCGATAACCAAATATGTCAAAGAATAACAATATATCAGTTAGTTCAAAGGTTGTTTTTCAGTGCATTACCAAGTTACTGTAAAAAATTACATGGCTACAATGTTTTTTAAATGGCTAGGTAATCGAGGATATGCATACAATATAAAAGGTATATGCATCACTGCGCGTAAAACATTACTGTATCACTGTGACTGCCACCTCTAATGAGCGACTTTAGTCATCCTAAAACAGAAAAATACATTAGAAAAGCAGTAAAAATATGGTTGGCAGCAAATTACAGCACTTTTTGACCATTTTTCACTGTTTGTATGCTAGTAAAATTATTCAGAAATCATCTGGACACCTGAATGTTATCTATGTTTTGAAACCCGCTGTGAACTTTGTAAAATCTTAGTTTTGTGAGTTCTGAAGCCATTTATGTTTATTTTAGGGACCATTACATGCAAAATCACACCTTAGCTTGCACAGGTCCATTTGTGACAAAAGCTGTAGATCAGCTGGCTAACCCGCATTCCGTTTCCACTTCGGTACCTTGTTCCATTTCATGACCAGGTGATGTCTAACGAAACACCGACGGGAACATCCCGTCTACATAAGCTGCAGTAGGGACTTTAAACACACAGAAAACGGACCCTTTCTAAGTCAGTTTGGCAAAAACATATGTTTTGCACCCAACTACTGCATCCAGCTGTACCCCGACAACTGGATACACATCCAATATCACGGCACTCAACAATTGGGACAGTGCCCCCGACATTAGAAAATCGGCGTACAGAGATAAAATTGCAAATAAATTCGCTGTAGCTGAACAGAAATATGCCATACTTTGTTCATTTTATCTTTGTTGCATTAGCCAATGCGTGCAATCGTAAAATACAACAAATTATACATTGAGATGGAGGAATCGATTGTGTAAACACATTTTCTACACGCAACATGACAACATACACAGTAAAATGGGACGCAATTCAGGTAATTTTGCCATTTGAGCGTTGTCATTTAACAAGGACAATAAAGAATAGGTGTTTTACAACATCCATTCGGAAAATAATGCCAAAATATAAAATAAAGATTACTTACTGCCATAAACTATGCACAGGTCAACAATGTGTCAACAGAAACTTGCCCTCGTGGATTGGTACAGCCCCCAACGAATGAATTTTCAGAGTACAGTGGTTCTTATCGGTGATATAAACACCTTGAGATGCAATATAAACAGGATAAAAGCACTTTATGACCTTGAAAGTCTGTAAGCTGCCAAATGTGGAGATGGGTATGGAGATGGGTTCGCAATTATTCCTATTCAAAAAAATGTCACGGAGAGTTAGCCGCCACATATTTTCTGAACTACCATTATTATGAAGAGAAGTGGGGTTTAATTTTTTTTCCAGCCATAATTTGTAACAGAACCTGGGTTCGAGGTTATAAAACTTGTTGGTTGGCTGATTTGATGCTTAACGTCCACGGTAAACAACTAAGGTCATGTCCGGACGGTCAGTTAACCTAACCACACTATTCCTGGGCAGGCTTAGACCTCCTAAGCGGTTAACCAGTACTAAGTGCACATACTTTCGCCAGTAACTGACAACTGCCCTTCTTGAATCAGCGGAAGGAGAAACGAAAGTATGTGGCCAGACCGGGATTCGAACCCAGGACCTCTGACTTACGAGTCAGGTGCCCTACCGATTGCGCTACCCGGCCCGGCTATAAAACTTGAGAATAATATCAAACTCAAAATAAAGCACACTGATTGGCTGCTTCCGAGCATGTGCTCGGCATGTGCTCGGCAGCAGCCAATCAGTGTGTTTTTTTTTTTAGTTTGAGAATGTACTCAAGTTTTATAACCTCTGAGCCTGGCTATCAATCAATCATATTCTCCAGCTCAGCTTCCAAAAGTGGCAATATTCTGTTATCATCTGCAGTGCATATTTCCACCACCTCCCAAGATTCCCACCCAGCATCTGGCATTACTTGCATGTTTCCACCACCTCCCACGATTCCCACCCAGCCGTAGTAGTAGTATTTCAATTCTCATATCATCGTTGCCCCCACACCTCAGCGCAACGAATCCATAGCCGCAGTAACGGGGCGCCGAGGGTCCGTCCATTCCCACCCAGCCTCTGGCTTTACTGGACTTATACTTTTTAAATTTCAAAATGGAATAAAGCCTAATTTGCATATTTAACAGGATATTGCCCAACTGAAAAAGCCAGAAACTTGGGAAATGAAATGAAAAACCAATGAGATATATATTTTTCACAGCAATTATCATGTCTTCAATATATAGATAACTATAATTTATTGTACTGGCATCAGGGGGACAAGTTTCAGCTCAATGAATTGAAATTTAAATTTCAGTTGTTCATGAATTAATTTCTTTACCAGTTTTTTTTAATACAAGTATTCTATACAATATAAAACAATATCAAGACTTTTTCTTGAAATATAAAAGAACAAATTTTTCCCCCTATTTATCAGCATTTATTTACTGTAAGGCTCATATCTTATGTCTCAGTTTGATCCTTCCAGCAACGAGATTTTCCAGCAAGCACACTTCATTTCATTTTTCGCAAATGAAATTCTCATCTAAACTGCCTGTGGCTATATCACATGAATTATGCATGTACCATACATATAACTTTAATGCTTCTGTATCTCGGTAAATCAATATAGCCGAGATCTTGACAGTATGTAAAGCCAAAAAATTTTGGTTTAGTTTAGCGTATGAAAGCTTTAGGACCGCCGTTTTAGTGCATCAATGTGACTGTGTGCAGTCACTGCAGTGACTGAATGAGTGAGTGAACTCAAGTTTAATGTCCAACTAAACATACAGGGCATACAAAGACGGGACCTTGGTTTAAAGTCTCATCTGAAAGACTGGAGGAGTGGGGAAAAGAGGATCAAAGTTTAACCTCCCTAATGTTTGGCTATAAAATTGAAGCTGTGAACTACAGACACCACATAAGCATTCAGGGAGCATCTGGCCATATGTGCGCTTTGTTTCTGGTATAAAAGGCCATCAGCCAAGTGTCACCAGATGTTTGAAATGAGACCCAACTGCGGCCCTTTATTAAGTTTCAGAGTTTCTATATGGCCAAAAACAGAAACAAACAACCTGGTAAGCAAATAATAACTGAAGCATATGCAAAGACATAATATACCTAATTACTGGGCCACTAGAAAGGGGCATATATGAGTAAAAGTATAAGATTGAAACTTTAGGCCCTTACAGAATGCCCAAAACATCAAGACTGTATACCCAATAACAAGGGCTATAATCCTGCTAATATGACTCTGATGAAAAATGAACAATGCATTTAATATGAATAGTTCTGGAGTTATCCTTTTACCTTTAAGTGAAAGTCTATTATCTGTGAAAGGAGAATAACTCTGTCATTCATCAATTTAGCACATCCTAACAATAATCAGAATAATCAATTCATCAAATACTAATAGCATACCAAATTTCAGCTCTCTCTGTCAAACGGTTCAAAAGTTGGAAATATGACAAACGGCCATAACTTTTTAATGAAATAGGACAATTGAAATTTAAAAATCACATGCACATCTTCAGGTCATGATAAAATATACTGCACAATTTCAAGTCTATCTGATACAAGATGTGGACTAGAAGGAGTTGCGGGGACAAGGTCTTAGTCAGCAAAGGCTGTAACTCCATCAAAAATGTCCAAAACAAAAATCAAAAACCACATGCACATCTTCATATCATAACAATATAATCTGTAAAATCCGATGAAAGACGTAGGAGGAGTTGCGGGGACAAGATTTCAGACAAACAGACGGAAGGACACACGAACGGACGAGGGTCATTCTATAGTCCCCCTCCGCCTACGACGGGTGACAAAAAGACACTGCAGCCCTAATAAGCTTAAATATTAAGACACCTAAAACCATTTATTTTCCATTTGGAATAAACGGAAAATTCATAGTTTTAGGTGCCCTAATACTTACACACATTATGGTATTGTGAGTCCAAATTATCACTCTAACAGTCAAAAATATTGCTGACCACCCACTTCTGCTCATGAGCAGCAGGCCAAGAACAATTGTGCAGTGCCAGGGGTGATACTTTTGATTGCTGTCCCTAAAGGATATAAAACTGTTTTGATTATAACCCAACCAATTAGGAAAAAGAGCTCTTGGTTTCTATTGTGCCAGAAAGCTCTAGTTCTTGGGTGTGTCTAGAGAACAATGAACAAGAGGGCTGTGAAGCCCTGAATATCTCACCTGAGTAAAAAGGTCAAAGGTCAAACAAAGGTCATCATTTGAACAAATCTGATAGTTTCAAAATGTATCTTATATTTTGGAACTGTCAAAATATAAGATACATTGGGTAAGGTAAAAAAAAGACCTTCACCTTACTCAAAAAAGTTCATATAATCATTCAGCTGACTGTATACCAAAAATCATCTACAAGTCCCATGAACTTCCATGTTTAAGTATTTAAGTATAAAAGCAAAACTGACCTTGCTGTAAAACTTAAGTTCAGGTTAACCCAAGGTTATTATTTGAATAGTCTTGGTAGTACTTGGGTCTCGATGCCAAATACCAAGTTTCAAGGCCATCCATCAACTGGTCCTGGAAGATTTTTAACGGTTTTTACAATATATGGGCATTGCAGCCATGTTGGTCATGTGACTTGTACCGTTTGAAGAAATTTTT
Source organism: Ctena decussata (assembly GCA_963989385.1). NCBI lineage: Eukaryota > Metazoa > Mollusca > Bivalvia > Lucinida > Lucinidae > Ctena > Ctena decussata. The sequence goes on along the minus strand of OZ022511.1, from coordinate 2,841,361 downwards.
TCTTACGACAACCCCTGGTGGCTTTGTATGAAATTTGATTACAATTAGCCAAGTGACTTTTGAGGACTGTTTAAAATTGTCTAAATATGAGAAACCTTGATCAAAGGTCAAAGCATGACCTTGTCTCTTGTGTTCACAAATTTAGATAGCTGCATGTACCAGTTTACAGGTATTTAGAAGATAAGAAGGGGTAACAGGGACAATGCAGAGATAATTCTTCTTATTTTTGTATGAAAACATTATGTTGTGATCCTTTATTAGAACCCTCTCAATGAGACAGTTCTAACGAGGGGTCACAATGTATGTTTTATGAAAAAAATTTCCCATATGATCCCTGTTACGGTGACCCCCTTCTTATCTGGAGAACTGAGTCTATGCAGCGCTAACAAAAATTATCCCTAATCATCTCCGAATACTTCCTCTTATCTAGAGTTGTGTGACAAAGCAGTTCGTTGTATATAACCTTGATAAATGTATCTACATAATTACCATCACATGTCAAGTCTACGGTAACATTTTTGCATAATCATGACATGCAAACACGCTGAAAATTTGAGACATTAATTACCCACTGTCCAGCAGCCCAAGACGTGAAAGTTGATACTAGGTAATTGTTTTTACTGGTATTTGCCCCAAAGTTTTTTATGCTATATGTGTATCACTACATAGCAAAAGTCTAATGGGGACAATGGTACTCCTGACTATATGTACTGTCATTTGTTTTCATTTCAACTAACCCTTTTTTAGTTCTTGGTATACCGGAACACCATCTGAGTCCTCCTAGGAGGTTGAGATGAAAAGGAAACTGAGCTAAACGCAACTTGTGAACCCAAATTTTTCTCTGTTTATTGATCCATGAAATATAGGTCATAGCCTGATATGCATCACAGTGTATTCAGTTGGTCTTCCCAAGATGTCCGTGTGTTTAAGGAAGTTTTAAGACTCTATATCCCTTTTGGACCTGAGCTAAATGCAACAGGTGAACCTACAGCTAATCACATGCGAACACGTGCATGTGCATGCAGATGAACATGAAGGGTATCACTTAAGCATCCTTTGCTTTGCAAAGGCCCACTAAAAATGTGTAATCTTGGTCCGTAAGATCTCAGGATTTTGTACCATAATTAAATTCTGTTCTGCTCAGCAATATGTAACAATAGCTGCACACACCTGGCGCTGACTGTCCCATTCCATAACTAAAATTATTCTTTAGTTATCAAATTTTACATAGATAATTCTAACTTTATTTTTCTTAATTAAAATACAAAAATACACCTCAGTCTTTCCAGTATTCATTTAAGACTCCAAATCAAGACCCAAGACAAGATGCCATAAAGAGAGGACTTTCTTGAGTCAAAGTCTTTCAGGGGCTGCGATTTTCGTGGTTTACTGTTGTAACATGTCCAACTATATATAAAATTTGTACAGTCAAACCTGCTCATGTGGTCACCTCTATTACAGGATCACCTGCCTTAAACAGCTATCTTTTGGGGGTCCTTGGAACCAGAATACAGTGCAAATGAACCTGCCTTAAGTAGCTAGGTTTCCACTCGCCTTGGGAGACCCCTTAAGACAGGTTTGACTGTATTTGTATTTGTGGTAAACACAGACTTTTATAGTGTGACATGCTGCAGTCTTTGCCTTCTTTTTTCGAATATAGTACAGTACTGTCCACTTATAAATATTTTCTGGCCAACGTCAGTATTTAGCCAATCGTCTAAAGAGATCGCTTCTAAAGACATGGCCTGATAACATTCGCACATATGCAGATCTACAGTGACATGATATTACATCATGTTATCATACCCCTGTTATCAGGTGAGTTTGGCAGCTGATGCATGATAAACCAAGGTCCTAGTGCAGGAACTAGAAACCTCTGGCAGTGGCCTAACAATGGCATAGCTGGAATCAACAGTGGCTGGTATAATTATGCAGAATCTGGTTCATCATCATTGTCCTGGCTTGTGCTCACCGTTCTTGAACTCATGTCAATTTGCAGAGTTGGCCACGGAGCTGATTAAACATTTCTGTGACCCTGCTTGTCTTGAAACTAGAGCAAGTTAGCAGGGGCTCACATATACTCCCGGCCAGCGCCACCGCCTAATGAAAACACACTTAAAGCAGATGTTAACAAACACACAGACAGGTGGAAAATTTATAACAAACCCAGTGAAAAGGCATTTAGACAAAAACCAAAAGGCTTAATTTAAAATTTGCAATAAGCAAAGAATATATATACAAATTTAACACAAAGTTTCAACTCAAATCTTTATAAACTTCTATGTCTGTGACCTTGACCTAAAGTCAGCAGCAGCATGCAGATGATATCAACTAATCATTTTCAACCTAGAAGTGAACAAAATGTTACACTGAAATACATTGAAACTATAAGCAAAAAATACAACTTAACAGAAAACTAAACAAAAAGTATATAAATTTCAAAGTCTATGAACTTGACAAGATGACATTACGTCAGCAGCAGCATCCAGATGATGTCAACTAATCCGTTTCAACCAAGAAGTGAACTTAGTAGCATTGCAAAATGTTCAATTCAAGATTATTCAAAATATAAACATAAAATACAGCTTAACACAAAACTTTAACGCAAAAGGTATACAAATTTCTAAGTCTGTGACCTTGACCTTAGGTCAGCAGCAGCATCATGATGATGCAAAGTAATATGTATCTATCCTGTACTAATACAAAGCACTTAGAAATAAGTTACAGTGAAGGCTTTCAAAAAACATAGCAAAAGCAGTAAACTTAACACTAAACTTTAACGCAGCTATTGTACATATTTCAAGTCTGTGACCTTGACCTCAGGCCAGCAGCAGTATCTAGACAATGCAATTTAATCAGTATCCATCCTTTACCAAACTACTAAGCATCTATGAACAAGTTCCGGTTAACAGAAGCAGAATAAAAGACTTAACACAAAACTTTAACACAAATGTTAACAAGTACGGATGGACGGATGAATGGACAGAAGGAGGACGGAAAGACGAAAACTATATACCCCTCAACATACTTCGTATGCCGGGGGTATAATCATACGTGACAATTTCAAAGGGTACCATCTCTAATTTCTGGGTGTTGTCAGCTGTCTCGGTTGCATGATTTGGTTGGTTGGTTGATTTGATGCTTAACATCCACGGTCAACAACTAAGGTCATGTCGGGACGGTCAGTTAACCTAACCACACTATTCCTGGTCAGGCTTAGACCTCCTAAGCAGTTAACCAGTACTAAGTGCACATACTTTCGCCAGTAACTGACAACTGCCCTTCTTGAATCAGCGGAAGAGAAACGAAAGTATGTGGCCAGACCGGGTTTCAAACCCAGGACCTCTGACTTATGAGTCAGGTGCCCTACCGATTGCACTACGCGGCCCGGCTCGGTTGCATGAGGTCTCCAGATTTGAGATAAAACAAAGCTTTTTTTCCAAGACCATGCTTTTGATGACTCACAAAGAAAACATCAATATGTATACAGCAGTGTCACTTGTGAAAACAAGGAAAATCAATTTTCACCAAACCAGATCTTTGTCAGTCCGAAAAGGCATTTATTACCCACTGCAATAAATAAATGGAACCTGACTACAACCATCTTGTACAGCAACTATAAAGCGAAACCTGAATTTAATGAGAAAAATATGGAGGCCTGGTAAAGTTGAAGGTCACTGCAACAGTGTTCGATTTGCAAACGAGCACCTGCAATAATTGTCAATTTCCACCTGAAAAATAATCGATTTCTAAGGGATCATACCTCACACAAAACTCTTGTTGTTCGTCTTTCAAAAGTCAGCAGCAGCTTCTTAAACTGTCAAATGAAACACTTCACAAAACAGCAATTAAATTGGCATCTTGGGATCAACTTGTAAGATCCAATGTTTATGTCGTGAGCAGAAATCGGAAATGATATGACGTAAGGTAACACGTGACTGTAAAGGGCGGTCTCTCACGGCAACCAAAACAAAGCCACGTGATCAAAATAAACCAAATGTCAACAATAGCCATGTGCTCGGGAGTAATTTAATGAATAAATTAAAAGCACAAAGAAAGAATGTGGTTTATACGCAGCAGGATAGTGCGAACTTTGGAATCCGTTATATCACACAAACAAATAAAAATCAAATCGAACCGGATTTGAGTTCAAACAAAGAAAACAAAGGAAATTTATTTTTAGTAATCAAATCTGATACACAAAGGTGTGTTACCAAGGGTCATTTTAAGGTATATTGGTACACTTTCTACCATCTTTTCTAAGGGACACTATTTTTGTGACTTATAGTCTGTCTTCCTTGGCGAGGAGAAACCCCAAAATGGGTCTTCTCTTAAAGGAAAGAATTTGCTCCTTGCTCCTGTAGGAGCAAATTCTTTCCATTAAGGGGCGAATCTTACAGAGAAGGGATGCAAAAACGAAAATGACAGAGTTACTTCCCCTAAAAGTGTACATATTCACCCTAAAGTGTACTTTCTTTTTATTACAGAGATAACCTTTCCACTCGAGACACAGACTCAATCCTCTTAAACTGACATGTGACTTCAGTACTGGCCACTTTATATGATCGTACATATTTGGTAAATATGTACCTTTTCACCCCTCTTTGACATTTGCGAACAGCAAATGACTCGGATCAGTTCGCACCTATGTTCTCCAGTCCATTTACTCAGTCTTTGGATTCTGGGGAACCTCAAATAATAAATTAGGTAATTTAATGATAATGCAAGAGCCTCTGTAAGTATTGGGACATATAGGTCTGAGCAAAAAGTACAGAACCAGATCAGACTGCTCCTGATCAGGATCTATACTGTTTGTCTGTCCATCTACATCTTTTCGACGCATTACTGTATTGTCAAACCAAGCTGTTCCATTTTAGGACAATTACCGTAATTATTTGAAATGTCCCATTTTTTTTCATTTTCGATATTACATTCCTTGCAGTAATGTCATTTTTTATTCATGAAATCAGTCGTGACAATTACTGGTAGTAAGCGCGGCCAACAAAGGACCTCTGACAGTCATGATCTATGCAAATTTAGCTATTTTGCAACATAATACGGCAGCTTTCCCAGGAAGCAAAAGTTCGGAACTATTTGGCATTCGCATGTAAAATATGCATTATCAAGGTGTTTAAACAGTGATTTTGAAAAATTATCATGCCTCTATGCTAACTTAAACCGATTTTGTTAAGAAGGGTATGTAAAATTGTGGAGCTCTGAAAATAAGTCTATTTTTCGTTTGTTTGTTTTTTTGCAATATATTAAAATTTTGTTTGATAAATGTGCGTAAATTGATATACAAACCACAGCTACTCGCTGCATGCGGTATTTTGAATTAATAAGGACTTTAGCCTGTTTTTAAGATGCAAAGGGTGTAATTACCCCACCCACTTTTCAGTTTACAGCTATGGAGTAGCTTCCCCCCCCCCCCCCCTTTCCCGGTGCCTCAGTTTGCCACTCATATATAATGTGTATTATGATAGTACATGCATACATGCAAAGTGGCTAGCTGAGGCACGGGGGGTGGAGGGGGGAATGGATCTTTAAAAAACTTTTCCTATTTCCATTACCGTTAATTACGAACTCTGGCTTTGGCTTTTTTCCACCCAAAATCGAAGTCTGTGTACTAAAAAAAAAAAAAAAAAAAAAAAAAAACTACACTGTTATACACGGACATTCATACTTTAGATTATGTCGTTCGGGAAAGCAGGGGAATGAGGTGTATGCAGGTGGTTGGATATAATGCAAACATAAGTCTCTATTATTTTAATCATTCCGATAAACTGCTGTTTTTCAATTTGACAAGTGCTATAAATTTTATCTGCTAAGATTGTGGGCTCTTCATTAGCTCTCTTCGATTCAAGCATTATATCTAAGGACTGTTCTGTGATGGTAGAAAGCCAGAAGTAGTTCTCAGCCGTACAGGGAGCGGGAAATACTCTGTGACATCACCGCAATCCGAAAAGGAACAGAAAAACATACATATACTGACACACACAAAAAAGAAACGTCCGTTTTCTGAGGTTCTGTATCTTTTAAAGCAGTAAAGTTGTAGCCATATTAAATAAAACAAAATGTGTCCCGAGCGTCTGGCATATATAAAGTTGCAATCATTTTAATTTTTCTCCATAGCAACAAGATTTATCGAACCTAATGTCAAAACACCATTTTTCTTCATTCTCAGCAGCATTTTATTTATCAAAACCTGAAACGTTTTGCATGAAGCAAGGGTTAGAAACAGCGACAAACGAAAAATCAACTTTTAAAAACAAAAACCTCTTATTAAATGAAGGACAAAGAAGCCCAAAGTCTTCGATTTATAAAACTATCTCCCTTTTAATTAAATTAAGAACGATTTTAGAACTTCCGTATCTCCATAACCGTTCATCATTTTGACACCGTTTTTGTTTCAATTGACTATACTTGAGTACAATAATGACAACATGCATCAGAAAATAAAAATTAAGGCTGAAATCTGAAATTCCGGTGCACTAAAATCCGGTTTTATTACCCCACCTCAGAAAATTAATTGAGTATTTTTTTTGTGTGTGTAACCAATATTTTACAATGCTGAATGATACTATTTCAATGCTATTGATGGCTAGAAATGAATTCTGAAGTAGTCCTATGCCATTGGCTTCCAAACTGATGGACCAAGAAGGTAATGTTTGCGTGTATCTACGCACTGTCGTGATCGACGTTTTGTGACGTCACTTTAAGGGACAGATTTATGCAACTGGTTGTGACAATTTAGAATGCATCCAGCACTCATAAAATCTCAGCAGCGTGTCTGCTCAGTGATGCTAGGTTGAGCTGTGATGTAAAATGGGAAAAACACACGAGATACTGATTTTGTGACTTTCAAAATTTGGGTACTAGCGCTTGCGTCATTGTCTTTGTCGCCGATGTTCATTTAACGGATTTCCGTTCAGCGCACACCATTGTTGAATAATCAACGTTATTGACACAAACATTTGAATGAAATGTCTGTGTGCATTTGGAATTCAGAGACACAATTGTAAAGCGGACGTTTCTTGTTTGTGTCCGTATATGTGCCAGCACCAATGCAGCTAGCCGGTCTAGCGCGAAAGACCTCGTACATTATGTAGCTAGTCGTCGGGCAAACATTGCTACCGATTGAGCCATCCGGGAGCCTTCTTCCGAATTATCGGGGAAAGCCTGAACGACAAGGTTTAAATGTTCCTCTGTTTCTGAAAGCTGCACATGTGCACTGCAATGTCTGAAAATGCAACAGTATCCCATGGTCTTACATAAGACGAATTATTCTCTCTCAGTATCAGACTTTAACTGTGTGCATGTATATAGTCATGCCCACCTGTCAGAGTTCCGCCCGTCTTGTCTTAGCTACAAGTAATCTCAGCAATAGGCTTCGGACAGACGGAATGAATGAATGAATGAATGAATGTAACAATTAAGTACAGTCAACCCCCGATATCTCGAACATTGATATCTCAATTGTATCAAAGAATATATTTCCTATTTTTATTTACATTTAAACTCCTGTTATCTTAAACTACTGATATACCAAAGTAAATTTTCTGGTACCAGAAAATTTACTTTGAGATATCAGTAGTGTGTGCTGAAAGTTGACTTCGAGATATCGGGAGTTGATTGTACCTCGGGTTATATAGGTCTCCCCTAATTCGTTTGCAGATTTGGACTTATGCAGTAAAATCACCGCTAACTTGCCCTGAAAATTCAAATGATTACTTGTTTAAGTGATGTATTCACGAACATATCATTTGGTAAAAAAAAAACATTCAATTAATCTTGATTTCTAAGTGTATTGGTTAAAGTAAGGTAACAGAATATAATTGAGCCGCGACACGACAAAACCAACAATGTGGTTGTGCGCCCAGCGCAGACTCAGATCAGCCTGGACATCCGCCCAGTCTGATCAGAGTCTTCGCTGTCCACATGGAGGTAGCTTAGACCATTAGCTAACGTTTGAGCACTTAAAGAAGAGTCTGGTGAAACTGGGCGACTGCTACCTGATTTTGTTTTCCGTTTAACATTTCGTATTTATAAGGACCATGTAACTAATGAGGATGTTCCCAAAAAAGATTCAAACATGACGAATTCCTGACCATGGTCAAGAAATGGAAACAAAGATTGCTTGGCCACATCTCAAGGTCTTCTGACATAGCAAAACAATTCTGCAGGACACAGAGATAGGAAAAGGAAGAAGAGACAGACAGAAGAAGAGGTGGGGAGACAATTGCCAGCACGGTTAGAGCAGCTGAAAACAGAACAAGGTGGAATAGTCTAGATAGGGATTTTTGTAAAGTCATCTGTGGTGTACCAATGACCTTGCAAGGTTATGGGATAGAATAAAAGATAAATAATAATAATAATAATAATATATATTATACATGAGCGCCATGATCTCACCATATTATTTTCACAGCTAATCCTTCAACACTCCAATATAAACAACTAATACTTTGAGCATAGTATCAGAAGGCTTTGGATAATTACACAGAATTTGGGTGGATTGGGAGTAATTACAAAGGATTTGGGTATTTCTTGCTGCTGCAATCCACCATTACAAAATTTCGAACAAAAAAAAATACATCGGTTAAATTATTTTCAAGTGCACAAGTTCACAGTAAAGCGGTTTTAGTCATAGAAACAAATTGTAAAAATGCAGTTCCCTACCAAAAAGGAAATATTTAGAATATTTTATTTTTACATGTCTTTTTTTATACTTCGATCCAGGTATATACCTCGTTCGATATACAGACACTCAAAGACTTTAGAAACGCAACACTTTTGTTCCAAATGCTGATGAAAAACTGAATGACCTGCTTTAATGAAGTTTTCCTGAGTGAACGTTTTCGAACGACCATGAGCTTTTGTTGCATAACTCACAATAACACATTTACACGCTTTCAGACAGACTTGCTAACCAAAGTGGGCTTGGTAACCTGGTAGCTACTGAAACCCGTGTCTTAGTGTGCTGATTCGGTCAATTTGCTGTATCCACCTTAAATTTTCAGCTACTTTGCTTTAATGTACTGCCAGTTCTTCAACAATCATCATCAGTGTGGAACCTGATTATTTGGATTCTTGAGGATCTACAACATTTACCGGATCAACATGACAAGAGTTAATACAGTCAAATACTGTAAATAATGTTGTTAAATGATTAAATTATGTATGTTTTGATAGTCACAGAGGGCCTCAGGAAAGATTGGTTTTACCAACTGTGTTTACCCTCTATAAATAAAGACATTGCTTACTTACTTACGAAATTTTTGTGCTTCTCTCGTTTCTCATTTAACAAAAAATGTTTTCACTGTTAAAAAATTGGAAATTGTCCATGAAAACGTTAAGTGTTTTTTTTTTTTTTACATTTGAAATTCATACTACGGTAAACAGTTTCTCGAGAGACACCAACAACTGTCAGTCTTCAAAGTAAAATGAAAACTATAACTGGTTTCCATATCTGGGCCCAGTTGTTCAAAGCATCGTTAGCCTAACGAGCTTGTTAAGAGGTCAACTCGTTAAGTGTTTTACAACTTCATTACCAAATATAATGATGTTTTTGTTGAAAAAACGTGAGAAGCTTTTGCAGTGCAAAAGCTTATCACATTCTTTCAATAAAAATATTGACATTTTTGAGATATTAGCGTTTGAAATTTTAACGTCTCGTAACTAACGACGTCGTTAGTTTTGAACAACCGGACCCTGAACAATAAAAATTGTGATGTTACACAAGTGTTGCGTTTTTAAGGTCCGTCAGTATATACAAATAGTATTGTTATTTAGAGAGGCGTCGTGGTCGAGTGGTTAGAGTGACTCGGTTATGTTGCAGAAAGTCGCTGCAAGGTCGTGAGATCGCGGCCTGATTTCGCCATGCGAGGACTGGAAATTTGTCTCTGTCAATCCAGCAGTAAATGGGTACCTGCTTCGAATAAGGGAAGGATAATGCAGCGAAAGTATATGAATGGGCTCCACCTTTCATTTGCTGTGCCCCAGATCAGTGGGCCTCTAACTCCCACTGCCCCTACGGCTGTTAGGCTATGGGAAAACTTTTCAGTAGTATATGCTTAGAACTATGCTAATCCCCAATCTGACAACTACGTCTTTCTCAGCTGCAGTGGGCAACCATGCATACATTCCGCTGAGCCATCTGGAGAACATCAATATGAGAATCGAAACAACAACATCAGCTGTAGACTAGTTGTGCTCTGCACAACGTGTGAGGGGAGGTAAACCAACATTCATCTTTCCGGTGTTTAGTTGTACCTTCTGTACATGACATTCATGCAAATAGTATTGTTAAACACGGTCCACCGAATTACCCCAAAACACCCCAAACCACCCCAAAACACACCAAACCACCCCAAACCGCCCATAAAAACACCCCAAACCACCAAAACCAGATCTTGATCCAAACCAAATTTGGTATTTTGCAGGAACTCACACTGCTTTAGAAATGTTTGCTTATGCTAAAAATATTTATGATTAATGATAATTGATTTACATTTGCAGCTTTAGGGAAGAATTATCATTATAAATATGCAGGCTATATTTGTGTATCTGTGCTTCCTAGAATCTGAATGGTATACAACATGCATATACTTACACGTGCATGTAAACATGCATGTGCTGTCAAATATATATGCAGACATGCAAGCATATTTAGTGTCAACATATGTACATACGTACAAACGGCATGCACACATATTATCAGCATATACCATATGAAAATAATTGCTTCTGCATAAAAAGATAATACTTTTTTTTTTACAATTTTGAAATCATTAAAAGCATAAACAAAACGTTTAGGAGCTATTTTAACCGTTCTGAAACGGAATTCAGAAAAGTGGTTTGGGTGGTTTTCAGGCGGTTTGGGGTGGTTTGGGGTGTTTTGGAGTGGTTTGGGGTAATTCGATGGACCCAAACACCTTCAATTACCTTGGCCAAATACACCCGATCAGCAGTTTGGGGGAGCCAGAAAAAGACCATTGATTTCAGGGAGCTGGGGAGCTAATTATGATTTCTTGATATAAGGTGTTAAATGATAAAAGGGAGAAGGGTAAATATCAGGGAGCTGGGAGGTTAAGTCATTATTTTCATGGAACAAGGGAGTACCGATCCAACCCCTACCGATGGAGGGCCTCAGCACCGACTAGATGGGTGTGCAGTTCAAGGCGTGTCGAAAACATAAACTGTTTGTGATCAAAGAAACGCTGATACTGCACACGCCTCTGGGCTGTACTTCCTTGACTTCTACAGGCGTCGAAGGTGAACTAACACATGCGCACGCGCGTGCGCGTGTGTGTTTCAATTCTCGTAACGACGTTACCCCCCGCACCTCAGCGGAACGTATTCATAGCCGCAGTAACGGGGCGCCGTCCGTCCAAAAACTAACAGATGTTCTTGTCTTTCTAACATTTTTTATTGCTGTTGCGTGAAAAAGGACCTTAAGCCACGTTAGCCTGAATGTTTGCGCAAATTTGTTACAGTCTTCACTTGTCAATTTTAGTTTCCACAGCTTTCAAAAACTGTAAATGCGAAAAGGGAAGACTCTAATCAAACTTGTCGGATGAGAAATGCCACAAACATGCATACAAGATTTTGGCCAACTCTCTATGCTGATCTCGAAATCATATGATTTAGGTATGGAGCAACGTTTAACCTACTGCTCTGATCACCATCTAATATGGGCTTATGTTTCTGATTTAGTTTATTTCTTCTTATACATAAAAACTTCAAGATAATTAGCAATAAGCATAAAATCAACAGTCCAGGGGCCGTATTTATTAAACGACTTAAGTGGTTGCTATGCTGTTGCTAAGGCTACCTTCAATGAAGGAGATTCCCTACAAATATGAAATTTGCTCTGGAGGAACAGTCTTTTTAGACTGTTCCTCCAGAGCAAATTTCATAGTTGTAGGGCATCTCCTTCATAGAAATTCGGCCCTAGCAACAGCATAGCAACCACTTAAGTCGTTTTATAAATACGGCCCCAGTCTCTTTGGGAATTAAGCTGTATGAGTACACCTTCATGATTTACAGGGGAACAAATGAGCCGCGACACGAGAAAACCAACAATATGGTCGTCCGCCCAGCGCAGACTCAGATCAGCCTGGGCATCCACCCAGTCTGGTCAGACTCTTTGCTAAGCGCTTAAATGGTAGCTAAGGGACTGAGCTACCTCCATGCGGCCAGCGAAGACTCTGATCAGACTGGGCGGATGCCCAGGCTGATCTGAGTCTGCACTGGGCGCACAACCACATTGTTGGTTTTCTCGTGTCGCGGCTCAAACTTTCCTGGACAAGGATACCCAGCGACTTTTAAATAAAAGAATTTGCTTTGAGGGTATTTAAGATTCAAGAGTCAATATTCAAGATACTTGTTTTTACGTTTGATATAATCAACTAATAACTTAATAAAGATACTTTAAGAGACACAAGCTAAATATAGCAAAAAAAAAAAAGAGGAGCATAATAAGCATAAAGCACACTAACATTAAAATAATTGAACAGATCCTGTCACCTGCATACAGTCGAACTTCACTGGCTCGAACTCGGAAGGCTCGAACACCATGTTTCGGACGAACTGACTTTCCAGTCCCGACAAAATCCCTATTTATTTCAACTAAACATGCCGCACTTGGCTCGAACAACGATGGCTCGAACGCTCGAACCCGAAGTCTCGTCCCTAGAAACCATTTTCTATCTAAAAAACACCGATGGCTCGCACCTATTTCCTTGTAAAACATTTCAAAGTTTAATGACCGGACTAAATGTAGATCCTACCGATTACAAGTATTGGTCATCAGGTTTGCTACGTCCATGCTTATCTTGATCTTTTATATTGTAAATGAAGTTATCTGATTATAAACATATGTTTCTGTGTTGTTTTGTTTTATCTACCTGAAAGTGCAAATGTTCAAAGAGTGACCGATCAAAATACAGGAAGTTATCGTAGTTATGATAGAAAAACATAGTACATAAAGTTGGATCATGTTGAGTTGGTCTTCAATGGCTCGAACTACCGATCGCTCGAACCTTTTTCGGTGGTCCCGGCGAGTTCGAGCCATCGAAGTTCGACTGTATTTACCTCTACTGAGAGGCAAAAGTAAACAATCACTTTTTTAAATATATATATATTGTACTCATTTCTAATGGCTCAGGTCTGAAAAATGTACTTAAATTATATCAATATGATATGATAAAAACACTTATTAAACGTTTCATTTGCGGCATGGAACGTATATGCCGGTCTTGCACGTTTCCACGTGCAGCAAAATGGACAATGCGAGTTTGCTGTATTATCTGTAATAGAAAATTCAGTTGTTGTTCTAATCAAGCCACAACATTTTCCTTTATTTGCACGATGACAAGGCTCTCTGTGGCATACAGAAATCATACACGCAGAGGAAAAAGTAGTCAGACTGAAGCACTTTATCGCAAATCAGTAGTGACTCTAGTGTGTTTCATTTAGCCAGTCAAGAACCGCTCTGAGCAGTCAGTCTGTAATGACTGCTTTCTGCACTAAAAGCATTGTCGTAGTGTAAATGAAACGCATTCATTGTTGTGGTTTGTTCAGAAAAACAACCGAAAATTCAAATACCGATTTTACTTATAAACTTTCAAACTCATAGCATTTAATATGATGCACGTGCTAAAAGAACAAAGCCAATATGAATGTATAGTGTCGCCAGTCAAGCCAATCATTCAATACTCTCACTAGATCCCATTATTGTAGTTTTAGGAAAGATACATCATGCAGAATTTCAGGCCTGAGTAGTGAACAATGAGAAACATACATTTAAAATGCATACTTTCTTTTGCATTTGCGAGTATTAGTTCCGGTTGCCACAGAGAGCTTTCTAACCGTGCATATGAAACGCAAATGTTCTGGTTTGTTTAGAATAACATTGGAAATTTCGAATGCAGACTTACCCACGCGTGGAAAACGTGCAAAACCGGCATGCACTTACAGTGCCGCTACTCAAGCGGTTCAATCAGTAGTTTTACAACACCACTCAGATCCACTTTCAGTAAAAGTAAGTCACGCAGAATTTCAGATTTGAGAAGTGAAAAATAAGTTAAATATGCGCATTCAAAAGTGTATACTTTGTTTTGTCTCTGAGCATATTTGAGCCGCGACACGACAAAACCAACAATGTGGTTGTGCGCCCAGCGCAGACTCAGATCAGCCTGGGCATCCGCCCAGTCTGATCAGAGTCTTCGCTGTCCGCATGGAGGTAGCTTAGACCCTTAGCTACCCTTTAAGCACTTAGCAAAGAGTCTGACCAGACTGGGCGAATGCCCAGGCTGATCCGAGTCTGTGCAGGGCGCACAACCACATTGTTGGTTTTCTCGCGTCGCGGCTCATTTATAATATAGCGGAACCGTCACAGATGGCGCAGCTGCACTTTATGCTCACCCAAGTGAAGATAAGCCTCCGGAACTCTCTGCACTCCGCACTGATTCTATCTCATAATACGGGAGGCTGATCCACACTCGGGCCGCCTCAAATCTGGAAGACCTTTGGTCTTATCTGGTTAATCTGAGGTAAGTGCCCTCAAAGTATTCGCGTACATGAAGAGAATAATTTTTTTACGTTTTAAAAAACATAGGCACTCGCCATAATGTATTTTATCAGCTGATACCAATTCAAAAAAACTCTAAAAATGTTTTTGAGTATTCGGAAATTGTTCATATTTGTAAATGCGCAATTCCAGTAGCACCTGGAAATAAAAAATAGGCTTCTGCAGATGGTTTGGCAAAATATCGCGACGATGATCGACATATATTTTGTGTAGAGTTACCGAAATTTCGGTATGGCAATTTTCACGAGTTTTGTGATAACTCCGCCGGTTATTTAACTTCAGTGCACAAATATACTTTTCATACATATGAGGCGAAGAGCATTGTTATATTTTGACTAATTGTTTGCAGAAGCTTTTCGTTTTCATTTCCAGATGGGAAAACCAAACGTGTCATAACAGTTTTGATCACAGGCGCACAATAAGGGTGAGAGATTTGTTTTATATGCTACAAGTGCCTGTGGTTTTGATTTATAGCGAAAATTGTCATACTGCAAAATTAATATACATTACAAATGTTATGTTAACAACAATCATAAATACAGTGAATGAGAAAAATAAGAGTTTGTCTATCTTCCTGCTCACGTCCTTCCACGTGCATTTCTCATCTCCGCATCGGATCATATCTGAACCAGTATTTTCTCCGGCATTTCTTGTAGTTTGGTCATGACTACGAACAGTTTCAACACGACCTTGACCCCCGCTTGATGGTTGTCGCTGGCAGCAACATAACTTGGAGTGGATAATTTTCAATCCGAAACCTGTTACTTTTCCGCTTTTGTTGAATATACGAACATTTACGATGGTGCAGAGGCAAATAAGAAGACTGTTCATCATGCTGACAATAAGATAAACACAAACAGTCGGAACTGGGTCGGAGATTTTAGGCAGATTATCTGACAAAAGTAGAAGGAACACTGTATTGGACAGAAGCAATGTAACGCCATACGTAATCTTTTCGCCTGACTCTGTTGGAATGAAGAAACCCAATATGCACAGACAGTTTAACATTACTATTGGTGTCAGGATGTTTAAAACCATGTACAAATATTTCCTATGGAATTTGATTGTCACGGTCATAATTGGTATTGTAGTTGACGGCAGCGGATCATAGGATACCGAAACACTATCTCTAAGCCACTGTCCATTGTCGAATTCTTCTGGAAATTCAGCATGCACGCCTTTGGCCATACGAAATTCAGTCGGCAAGTACCCAAAACCAGTAAAGTAGATGTTACACAACTGCACGTCTAACGGAAAGTTCCTAACGTTCGCCAAGCAACGTGACTTATATACGTCGGCATGTAACCAGCCTATGGTTCCATTTGAATACAGGCGTAAATTATCCCCCTTTACATCGAATTTACTAAGTTCTTCGTTATCTGATGCCATAATAATATTTGGAATCCAGACCATATCAGATGGCACGTTAAATGATTCCACTCCACCATATTCTTCCGGATTCCAGCTTAAGAATTCGTCCACCCAAAAAGCAGAAATGATACCTTTAGAAGTTAACTGATCTTCAATTTCATCAAAACCAAGAATTGAAATCAGATGAAATCCAACTTTTATTTCCAGAACAGTGCTCTGGTTTTGAACCGGTCGCACATATTTACTGTAATTTCCACTTAACAACAGGTCATTTAATAAAATCGTCACATTCTCAACGGATGTGCTGTGTGTAAGTTCAGTTTTAGTCAAAAACACCAATAGAATAAGCAAATACGTATTGAATGTATTAGGTAATGTGCACATTTCCATCAGCCTGTTTTAGATCTTTACAAAGCAAGTAACGTTAAATCATATAGTTAAATTTCATGACAGACAGCTATCTCGTGGCTCAACGGAGCCTTTCAATCACAATTTAAAAATGCCTTGGCCACTCGTTACGAAGTAACAGGATCAGATTTGATAGACCCGTAATATTTTGTTATATAGACCGATAGAACATTGAAAGCAAGTTAAATTTTAATGCTGAAGTGGAAAATTCTTCCACTCATTACTGCTGTTATTGATACTGAACAGCCGGAGGCTAATGCATTTCTAAAGTACCGGCATAAGTAATGAAAATTTAATATCATTTTCGATCTAGCATTTCATTCGTCCCAAATGTTTATAAACTTTTAAATTCTGTTAGTCCCTGAAGCCCGTTTCACAGCCCAGCGGCAGAATATTAATATTTCATCATGCATTATCAACATATTATTGGAACTCAGAAACGCCTTCGTCAATAATGCTTCCAAAAAGCGGCTACACCAATACCAGTAAATCAAAACAACTGGTTAATTTTCAATTAGTTTGACATCTGAAGGTAAAACGTTTCAGGGGTTGTTGAACTCAGGTCTGAGGTAATTAATTGACAAGTTGGAAAAGAAAATATGGTCGTTATATGGATAATAATAATAGTGATTTTGGACGCTCCTATATTTGCTTGTACTAGCATGCATAATCTTCATAAGGAGCTATTCGGGGACAGAAACTACACGAAATGGGTAGCGCCAATCAAGAGTGATTCGGAACCACTCTCGATTTTCATGACTTATGATCTTGTCGGAATCAGCAAATTCGACGCTATGTCAGGACAATTTGTTGCACGCGCTTTGCTAAGCTTCAGTTGGACAGATTCATCTCTGTCGTGGCTTCCTGAGCAATATGATGGTATCACTTCATTCCTGTATCCCAACGAAAAAGTGTGGTACCCACCCGTGCTATCGGTATCGTCATATAATTCATTAAAACTTGTCTGCGGAACAGGGGCGGAACTACGAATTTCGTACACAGGAATGTTAAATTGGCTTTGTGGGAACCAGTTTCAAGAAACCTGTTCTCCTGACGTAGAGCTATTTCCATTTGACATTCAGCGGTGCAACAGCGTATTCGCAGTATGGGGATACACGGAATCACAAGTTCGAGTAATATATGATCCAACGTCTTTGTTTGATGACAGTTTCGACAATGGCCAGTGGAAAAGAAGAAAAGTGACGAACGAAAATGGCAGTACTTACGGTTATTCTTCCCTAACATTTTCAATTGAATTTCAGCGAAAATCTACTTATGCTGTACTATTTGCTATCATACCAATATTCGTTTTTGGATTTTTGAATCTTCTCGTGTTCTTGGTAGAACCAGGTACAGGGCAAAAGCTGTCTTATTCAATGACAGTGCTGTTGGCGAACGCTTTATTTCTGGTCATTGTTGCAGAGAGCTTGCCGAAGGTATCTAAACCGATTCCGAACATTTGCATAATGTTGATTGCAAACTTTGCTACAAGTGTTGTCACGTGCTCACTCTCTGTTCTGACGGTACATTTGTACTATGTGGAGCCCAAAAATGGCAAGGCAAATGGATTGATTCGGCGGTTATCAATGTATATGGAAAAGAAAATACATGTTGGAGCAGAAGAGAAAACTTCCATCTGGAAGAAGGCTAGCGCGAAGCTTGACACCACATGCTTTGTTGTTTGTGCAGTTTGGATTGTAATTGCGTTCAGTATATTTTTGATGTCAGTAGCGTTCCGATATGATATTTTTGACCTATGATTATTTGGACTGTTCAACATTTGAAATCAATAAGTTCTTTATGACAATAAAAACAAAATGGCGAATGTCGAAGACGTTTTATCTGAACGTGCATTAATTGCTTCCAACAAGTGCCTTGATCTAGATACTGGATTTTGCAGTCGGGAAACAGAAAACAAACAGAAAACTGAGCTTTCTCAGATTTTATTCTGATCTGAAATATCTATCGATATATACTGTGTGCGTATATATATGAACATGAAAAAGCTTTAATTGAAAGTTCAACATACTTAACCCTTTCGCCGCCACAGATGATTTTAGTCGACGTTAAGGGGTGGGCAGATTCAAGCAACCCTCAGGCAGCTCTCTTTTGTTATAGATAATTCATGCTTCAGCTTGTTTCAGTAAAGTTACTTTAATCCGAACAGTAGTTGTCGGCCTACATTTGGGTACAGAAAGCGCCGAGTAACGATTTTAAGCTGTTTTGTATTTTTTTCCTGACAATTTCCCTACTTCTGCAGTGGAAACTAAAAGTTCGTTAGTGTAAGGTTCACAAACAAACTGTAGTGTTTTTTTCTTCTGTTTAGCTAAGTGAACGAGCAGACTAGAATACATGCTAAAGAGAGTCTATAGAGAAAGAGAGCGATAGACCGAAAAATCAGGGACAATCTTTTTTGTTCCGAGTCAGAAATGCGCACGGTTGCACATGTGCGAGAAGTTTTTGCCGCCAACGTTTAAAATTATATACCGTGCACATATACGTTTTTGTAAGTGCGGTATTGTCAGCAATGTGTTTTGCACAAACAGCTTTGTAAGGTGAATGGATACACGTTCAAGGAAGGCAACTGTGCAATTTTCTTTTGCCTCCTTCCTCAATAAGTGTCAACGTTTAAAGGAAAAAATGCGTCCGATAAGAGTATACACCATTTAGGAAGGGGCACGTCATGCAGAAAAACAAACAGAAAGTCAAGAAAATTGTTCCTCTTTGTGAAAACAGTGGGAAAAACATGAAAGTGTACCCATATGCCTTAACTGGCGTTTTTCTTTTCACCAAATCTATCAAAATATAGATGAACAGTGCAATCTACTTTTCATTGCTCCCGTTGTTCACTTTAGTCAAGCAAACCAGCCTGGTTTTAGGGTGGCTATGGAATCCATGAGCCCCATATTGTATCTAATGGAGAAGCACTCCATCAAAGGGGATATGGACTAATAAAATCCATTTCCACCTTGAAAACAGACTGGTTTGCTGGGGTGTACTGTATTATCATTGTAGCATCAATAAGTAGCTATAAAACGGCAGTAAGTTGTAGTTTGCTTCATTGGGGCTCTTAATTCTTATATTTAATTATTGTCATACGTTATAGTGTATGTATTATGTCTCACATGTTTGTCTTAAAAAATAAACTTGTTTCTATTACACTACACTCAGCAATATTTTGCATCACCTCTAACTCCATCACAACAAATGTTACAACATATATATATATATATATATATATATATATATATATATATAGTATTGGGGCAATTAGATCTGAGCATACTTGTAGATCCTGATCAGACTGCTCCTAATAAGGGCCTATGCTATTATGCTGTTTGCCATGTCATCTACATTTTCAACATGTATAACTGCATAGTAAATCCAAACTCGTCCATTTTATTACATTGATTGATTGATTGATTGATTGATTCTTAACGTCCACGGTAAACAGCTATGGTCATGTCGGGACGGTTAGTTAACCTAACCACACTATTCCTGGGCAGGCTTAGGCCTCCTAAGCGGTTAACCAGTGCACATACTTTCGCCAGCAACTGACAACTGCCCTTCTTGAATCAGCGGAAGGAGAAACGAAAGTATGTGGCCAGACGGGGTTTCGAACCCAGGACCTCTGACTTACGAGTCAGGTGCCCTACCGATTGCGCTACGCGGCCCGGCATTTTTATTACAACTATGGTAATTGATTTAGGTGTCCCAAATTTTAGAATTTTAAGGTACTTCACATGACGAAGTACAGGCCGTTCTGGCGAATGATTGGATGCTCCACCTTAGTCCGGACATGCCTTACAATACTATAGAAGGTCTATCCAGTATTGAGTCTAGCACCTTCCCCAGATAAACTTCCACGGGATGAGATGTTTGATACATGTATGTATGTTTATCAGATTAAATAGCCGTACGCTGGGGAAATTGTAATGTATATAGTTTTATTAGTTTTTGCTCATCCATGGTAAAGGTTTCCCATAGCCTAATAGCCGTAGGGTCAGTGGGGGTTAGAGACCCACTGTATCTTGGGCACAGCTGATGAAAGGCGGAGCCCATCCCACTCCTTTCGCTGCCTTATCCCTGATTCGAAAAAGGTACCCATTTACTGCTGGGTTGACAGAGAGAGTTTTCCAGTCATCGTATGGCGACAGTGAGCCGCGAACTCACGACCTTACGGTGACTTTCTGCACAATAGCCGAGCCACTCTAACCACTCGACTACGGCGCCTCTCATCCATGATTTTACTCATTTTTTGTGTTTAATGTGGTTTAATGTGCACGTATTACTTGACTACCTGCATGTACAACATTTATAGCGAACACACGAAGTATGTTCGCTTTACTGTATCAGTTTTGGTCCTATATACTTAGGCAGATAAAATGTGTGGTAACGATCATGGTTGCGGCCATCTTGGAGAACCGGAAGTTCGAAAGTTATCGCGAGACTAGTCACGAACCAAGTGCCCTAATCGAATTTTTTTACGAGTCCACAAACTTATTTTCGCAATCACTCTATAAAGGAAATGTACATTAAATCTTTCTCGCTACAATAATTCTCGTTTTTGTTAATTATGTTCGTAGAAAGGATAGCTCAAACTGTAAACGTTTTGTCGTCTGCTCGTGACCGGAACTTAGTCTAGACCGGAACTGAGTTCATAGGTAAAACCCCGTACCGTGGCGCGTCATGTGAATTGGAAACGACGGCGCACCCGAGAGCGCAACAGAGAGCCCACCTAGGTTAGAATGGAGCAGGAATGGTGTGTTTGGCCAGTGTTAACAAGCCATTTGATTAAAAAGTTGATTTCTACGACTGTTTTTAGTAAAATAATCATGACACAGCCTTAACATCTATATTTTAGTCCATTTCAATTATCTTTGGAACTGAATAAATAACAATCAGATACACAAACGAATTCTTTGATTTGCTAATCAAAGCAATCATCATGCGTACAATTTTAAACACCATATGATTTAATACTCAGAATTACACTAATTATCTGAAGTGTCTCTCAGCTGCGGAATATAAGGACGGCTGAGAGAGGGCAGCAGGACTGACTTCCGATATTATTTTGAAGACGGCTGAATCCCTGCTTCTTAATGGTGCAGATCGCTGAGGAAAGTGTGGACTTTCGGTTGTTTTTGTTGCGGTTGCATTTGTTTTATGTTCGATGCTGTTTAATTTATTGTGTTCTGAGTTTAATCCTTCTATCATAAAAATAGAAAATAGGTAAAAATAATTGTTAAATGTTTTTCATATAATTTGCTTAGTCCGTTGTAACCCGTCTGTTGGTCTAAATTATTTAGTTCAAAAGATAGCTGAGTTGCCATCTATTTGGGAAAGAGCTGCTGACTCGGCTTATCACTTATAATTTATTGTTTGTTGGGATGTCTTTGTCAATCTTTCCCTTTGATGTTGGGGATAGGGTTTGGGATCTGATTCAGTCAGTTCCTGAAGTGTAGTTACTCTTTAATTTTCAGATGATTAGTGCACCCAACCACTGTCACAAAGCAGCTTAATATTGTGACAGCAGGCCATAAGAACACCTTAAGAAGGCGAGCCTACATATGTTTCCATTCTATCTGCATACCGAACAAGTCTGCTATGGTTCTTTCTTAATGTGCACTGCGGTTCTTCTTCGACATTTAAATTCAGACTCTAATCGATACTGGCATGACGTTCAAGCCTTCAAGCCCGTCTTAAGGATTGCAAAACCAGCCGAATAAACCCTATAAGGTGTATTTTATTTTCTTTCTTTTCTTTTTTTTTTTTTTTTTCATTTCATTCTTTTTCTTAAACTTTTTTTTCTTTATTCTTTCTTTCCTACTATGCGCTACTCCAGTGCATGACCCCGTTGCTGATGCCCTTTCCTGCACAATGAGGCTCATGTCGCTCATGGGTACGGGTGGCTTAGCAACGTCTTCAAATCAATTCAAATCAGTTAACTGTTCTTAAATCCAGTTACAGGGCTGACCCCAAGTACAGTACAAAACATACAATACATAAAAAACATTCGGGCCGGGTAGCGCAATCGGTAGGGCACCTGACTCGTAAGTCAGAGGTCCTGGGTTCGAATCCCGGTCTGGCCACATACTTTCGTTTCTCCTTCCGCTGATTCAAGAAGGGCAGTTGTCAGTTACTGGCGAAAGTATGGGCACTTAGTACTGGTTAACCGCTTAGGAGGTCTAAGCCTGCCCAGGAATAGTGTGGTTAGGTTAACTGACCGTCCCGACATGACCTTAGTTGTTTACCGAGGACGTTAAGCATCAAATCAACCAACCAACCAACATAAAAACATTCGGTACATGCAAGTGATGTATTTTCTGACCATGACAGTGTATGGCTTACTTACTATATAATGTTAAAGTGAAACATCTCCAGAGGAAGCAATTCAGGCATCCCATCTCTGTGCCCCCTCCATCTCAATACCAGCTCCCTAAGAAAAGAATTTGCCCCCATTCATTGAATTAAACGCTTTCCCCTACAGAAGACCCACCTGGAAGGGCTATGCCTCCCGAGGAAGCAAAATTAATTCAGAAAGGCTGCCTACTTACGTAAAAGTGGCGAAAAATATTAAGGTGCACCACAGTTAGTTGCACCTGTAGTAGGAGAAAAATCTGTAAAGAAAATTTCGTTGAGCGCCCCGACCGGGGATCGATCTCACAACCTCAAGATTATAAAGCGAGCACACAACCACTAGGCTAAAAGGTCCGGACCAGTTAGACTAGTCAGTTATACACTCTATATACCTAAATACATATTTACACATCACTCATTGGCCGTACTACTACACTCCTCCATCCTACCAAAGAACATTTGTATCAAATGTTAAGGAAATGAAATTATAATCCAGGTTCTTTTTAACTCGGCAGCCATTGTTTCGCCCTTGGGCTCCAACAGTAATCACCCTGGTCACAGCACCACTGTAGTAGGAGAAAAATCTGTAAAGAAAATTTCGTCGAGCGACCCCACCGGGAATCGATCTCACGATCCCAAGATTATAAAGCAAGCACACAACCACTAGCCTAGAAGGTCCGGACCAGTTAGACTGGTCAGTTATATACTCTATATACCTATATACATATTTACACATAACTAGTTGGCCGTACTACTACACTCCATTGAAAAGCTGATGTTTTTTTTCACACCTTTTAAAACTGTTAAAGTATCTGAATGATAACGATAAGGTTAATGAGAACACCCCCAAGGAAAGCAGGTTGGCAAACCCAGACTCTGTGACTTCAAAACTGGTGCCAACGCCAAAGGGAAAGAATCTGCTCTGCTCCCTATAGAGCAAATTTCCTCCATTCAGAGTGGACCCCAGCCACCCATCCACACAAATAAAAATGGCCACACTGCCAACTTGAGTGCCAAGGTAAACATGCAAGACACATAAGTTGACTCTCCTTTGTAAAAATGGCAGAAACTTGCACACACAGTATAGTTGCCTTATTTTAGGGCAGCATGGATATCACACGAGCTGCACCGGTCTCTCAAGGATATGTCACCATTACCATTATAGCATGATACAGTTTGCTAATCCAGGTGATTGCCACTCGGGCCAATTTGACCCAAACTACAATGACAAGGTGGTGCCTAGGGTAGCACTTCACCCCATCAAAGATCTTCAAGGACCGTAAAGAGTGTGTTCGCACAAAGGTAGTGCCTTAATTTCATATTATTTCCTATCTCTGCAAGTCTGGTTTTATAATTTCACGGACATTCTAGTCAGGCGTGAGCAGTGTCTGGTGTTAGTATCAGACGGAAAATTAAAGAGTAGCGGAAGAATACAAACCAGTGAAAAATTTAAATAGACAGCCTATCCAGGATCTAATATCCCGATTGTTGTAGTTCGCAGCCTTGATATAAGTGTTAGCTCCAGTTGTTAAACAAGCACCAAAACTCCTTTGTGGACATATAACAGGTACTAACATTCTAAAATTCAGTGATTTTAATCCATCAAAACTAATTCATGAACAGTATATATACAACGCTTAACCTAATTTCACATAAGGTTGAGACAAAACACCCAACATTATGTGCCGTGCACTGTCAGTCCGTACAGCACGACTCCCATGCGAGTACAATGCACGGTTAACATGTTGATAGTTGTAGAGCGTTCAATGACACGGATCGACTATGGCGCCCGAACTGAAATTGATGAATATTTGGATATTTTTGAAATTAGTCTAAATTGCTTGTGGCTGATGTGATTTAAAGGTGAATCCCTGCAGCCGATAAAGCTTCCTACCATCGGCTTCCAGCACTTATTTTTGTGCATTTAGATCTGACCCGTTACATTTTTTATCAAGGTAAAACAAGCCCAAACTTGCTTTCCTCAATATATTTAGTGGGTGGGGTACACATAACGTAGAATCAGAATTGTCTGCTGGTGATAAATCTAAGGACAATCATTCACCAGGACCGGTGATCAAATAAGCTATTTTTGCACACCGGATTGAAAATGCCATTCTTTTCACCTGGGATAGAAAATCTCATCTTACCCAGGTGTTCTTACCCAGGACTGAATAAAAATCACGAGCATTCAATACATTGGTTGAATTGGAGGTCACATACCTGCATCATCAAGTGACGTTGTCATTTGAGAATATGACGTCACGAAAATGGCAAAATTGGAGTCAGTTTATGAACGCCAGTCATTGACGTAAAGAGCCGAATGGCGGTCACTGAAAGCGGCGCCTTTTTTTCAAAATCAAATTAAAACCTTTCAAGTACTAGAATTAAGCAGTTACATAAGTTCTGAAGTTAAAACAAAACGTGGTGCGCAAGAAAAAGTATCTATTGTGGGTGTGAGGTGTGGATAGAAAAAAATGTCACTAGGGATCACTGTTCGGCATCACTCGGCAAGCTTCGTCATACCGAACAGTGACCCTAGTGACGGATTTTTCTATCCAGACCTCACACCCATGATAGATACTTATAGTCTCTAGCCCTTACAAGAGAAGTAACTCTGTGCTGGAAACACAAGATTAATATGTGGGCCAAAAGCCGGTGCATAAGTTTAGCAAAACGGCCCAAATACAGGATCGGACCGGAACAGACCCATATTTTTCCTATTCGCAGCTAATTTTTTTTAGATATTTCCGTACAATATCATGTGCTAATTAACTCCAGGTGCTACCCGTGACTTGTAGATAGTCTCCAAACTAGTAACACCCTGATTCAGTTTATGGACTTGATACATGTACTTGCACCTATTTCCTATGGATACAGACCTGTTTACAAAGTCTACAATTTTGGCGTATTTTCTACGCTTTTTAACTTAAAAATACTCTCTAGGTTTTAACCATCTGAAACTACGCAAGATTGACAAACCAGTTTTTCAGTCCTTTTCCTGTAATTTTGGACCCTTTGTGGACGTTTTGGTGCCTAATTAAAGTGGCAGGCGGTTTTCTTTGGATAAGAAAACAGATTCCTCTGGTTTAAGGTTATTAAGTATTTGCAAGGAAACAGGTTTGCGAATAGTTAATGGCCGCCTGGGGTCCGACAAAGGGCAAGGTCTTTTTACCTATCAGAGTAATTTGGGCAAAAGCGTAATTGATTATGTTTTGTTTCAGCCGGAAATGTTTGATGATGTCACGTATTTTGCAGTTCATGATATTTTCACATTCTCAGACCATGCGCCAGTACAAGTTTCATTAAAAAGCAGAAGATGCACCACAGTTGAAAACGAAAGCTGCCTGACACACAAACTTGTTTGGGACAAAACAAAATTAGATTGCTTTCGGAGTAAATTATCGGATAGCTTAATTGAATTGGATTTATTAGTAGATAGAATAGTAAATGAAAATTTAAATATTGATGATGGGGTTGAAAATTTTGGAACAATACTGTATAACAACGCATCTCAGGTATTTGGTCAAAGTAAAACGGTTAAAATCGGTCAGCCTAGTTCACCGCGTAAGTATACAAGTCCGTGGTTCAACCATGAATGCGAAATCGCTCGGTCGGAACTTAAGCGAGCCAATAGGGAATTTCGTAAATACAAAACGCAGGAATTACATGAGGTGTTACTACAAAAACGTAAACATTATCGTAAAATCAAACGGTGCGCTCAGAGTGTTTACAAACAAAATGAAAGAAAACGATTGCATGAGTTGGCCTCCTCAAATCCGAAGGCATTCTGGAATGAAATAAAACGATTTACTAGTAGCAAAATGAATCCGTGTAATGTAAGCTTACAAGCATTTTACGACCATTTTAAAGAAATTTATTCGGAAAGCAGTGATTATAATTTGGACTTTGTGGATGAATACTTGGAAAATAATATATTTTCCAGTAACGATAGCGACGCAGATACTGCGCAGAATATTAATTCCACATCTCTAGATTCGCCAGTTACCCGTGAGGAAACAGTCAAAGCGTTTTCGAAACTGAAGAGAAACAAGAGCCCCGGTTTAGATTTACTACCACCTGAGTTGTTTATTGACTCTGTCGATTTGCTTTGCGACCCTGTTTGTAAGTTATTCAATTATATCTTTTCCAGTAACTGTTACCCTCTAAGTTGGACTAAGGGCGTTATAGTACCCGTACCGAAAAAAGGTGATTTGACGGATGTGAACAACTACAGGGGAATTACATTGACTAGTATTTTCTCCACATTATATTCACATATACTTGACAACCGTTTACGCTCATGGTCCGAAGAAAATAGCATAATTAATGATAATCAATTCGGTTTTCGTGAAGGTAAAAGTACAGTCGACTGCATATTTATTTTACAAGCCATTGTCAATAAAATGTTGAATAGTAAAAAGAAACTTTACTGCGCGTTCGTTGATTTTAAGAAGGCTTTTGACCTCGTGTATAGAAACGGAATATGGTTTAAGCTTTGTAAGATGGGTGCAAATTTAAAAATTGTTAAAGCAATAAAAGCTATTTATAACTCGGTTAAAGTTTGTGTTCGGGCAATGGGAAGAGTGTCCGAATGCTTTGATAGCCTAGTTGGTGTCAAGCAAGGGGAACCCTTATCACCGATGTTATTTATCATGTTTTTGAATGACTTAACAGAGGAATTAAACATTAATAATAATTATTTTGATGATAATAGTGACATCATTGAACAGTTTCAGAAATTTAGTCTATTGTTTGCGGATGACACTTTATTATTAGCAGATTCCAAGCCTGAACTCCAGGTGTTATTAAACAAATTATGTATATACTGCAAAAAATGGAATTTGACTGTCAATACAAATAAGACTAAAGTTATGATTTTCAGTCGATCTAATAGACATGAGCAGGTTGAGATATTTTATGATGAAACGGCATTAGAAATTGTCAACACTTTTATATATTTAGGAGTAAATATTTCCAGTAATGGTAAATTTTATCAAGCGCAGAAACACTTATCAGAGCAAGCCTCCAAAGCTTTATTTGCATTACGAAAACTTTTTGACAGTAATTTACTATGCATTAAGGATAAATTAAAGCTGTTTGATTCCTTGGTGCAGCCAATATTAATGTATGGGTCAGAAATTTGGGGCTTCCACAAAGCAGATGACATAGAAAAAGTTCATATTAAGGTTTTGAAACAGATATTGGGTGTTCGCTGGCAAACGAACAATATTGCAGTTTATGGAGAATTAGGAAGATTCCCATTATTTGTTTTACGAAAAATTTGTATTTTGAAATACTGGTATAAGGTAATTACTTCACAAGGGTCTTTATTATATAAAGTTTATACCCAACAGTTAAACGATTTGAATCAGGGATTAAATGTAAATGAAAATATTTGGGCGTTTCAAGTTATGTCTCTTTTAAATGATCTTGGTTTTACCTATATCTGGAACAGTCAAAATATTACTAAACTGCAACTGAATACGGTAATTCAGTGTGTCTATGACCAATATTGCCAAAGTTGGTATGGAAGTATTAACTCATCGAGTAAACTAGAAACATTGAAATGTCTGAACAAAGGTTTTGGGTTCGAGAAATACTTAACATGTATATCTGTTGATAGCCATAGAATAGCTTTATGTAGATTAAGATGTTCAGCTCATAAGTTGATGATTGAGGAGGGTCGGTATAGAAATATTGATAGAACTTTACGCATTTGTCAGTTTTGTAATTTAAACGTTATCGAAAATGAGTACCATTTTTTATTAGTCTGTCCTGCATATAGAGATCTTAGAACAACAATTTTACCGAATTACTATTGTCGATGGCCAACGAAAAATAAGTTTATAAGCCTCTTAAACAATAACCAGTCTGGAAATTTGAAAAAGTTAGGAAAGTTTATATATCAAGCAAACGAAAAGCGTGCTAGTCTTTTGAATTAATTTTTGCTAGGTCCACCTGTATATATGTTTTGTGTTATGTGGATATAAGATTGTTAATTGTTAAGCAGTTTGAATGATTATGACAATTGTACATGTTGCCATGCTCTTCTCTTGCCGCCATTGCTTTGCTTTGTACTTTAGGGCGAGAAGCACTTTGTGTTTATGTCCAATAAAGTATTTTGACTTGACTTGACTTGACTACTGGTTCAGCTGTGCATTTCAGCATGAACAAACAATCAAATTATGCCAGGCTGCAACTGCCAGTCAACAACGACCAAGAAAAGATAAACAATGACAATATTAGTCATGGTCTATTGATTTTATATCATCATATCTAACTGTTTTTGTCAGTTACACTGTATTGTCATGTGTTTTCGGGATCAAAAGTTGATCAACCAATTAACAGAATACAGATGTAAACTTTTATCCTGTGAAGATAAAATCATCTAATATGACAGAGATTATTGAGGTATGTTTAAACATTTCACTACTGTCTATTAGGAACAAGCCAAAAGGGCTTTTTAAGTTTCCCAGTAGACAAAAGGTTGGATAGAAAAGAGTATGAACCCAGGCCCTTGCCAAAGATGAATCAGTTGTCATCCTCATCTCTTTTCCTCATTTCTGCTTTACCCATACCTATCAACAGACTAGGCTAGAAACCAATGTCCCTTTTTTGTGAAAAAATTCAAAATAGCTCCTCCTCGCCCCCCCCCCCTCCCCCCAAAAAACCAAAAACTATATGTGTGTTTACAACTCTCCGAGGCCTAAAGAATTATTGCTTATCCTAAAAAAAAGAGCTGCGACAAGAGAAAACCAACAAAGTGGTTGTGCCTCCAGCGCAGACTCAGATCAGTCTGGGCATCCGTCCAGTCCGATCAAACTCTTTACTAAGTGCTTAAAGGGTAGCTAAGGGCCTAAGCTACCTAAATGTGGGCAGCGAAGACTCTGGTCAAACTGTACGGATGTCCATGCCGATCGCAGTCTGCACCATATATGGCCCAAAATCTGCAGTGGGTGCATAACCAGTGTTGATTTTCTTGTGTCACGGCTTTTCGGTTTTCTGTTAGCAAATTCAACTGTTTTCGGTTCGGCACTTTAAGGGTTAAAGTCACCTTGTACGTTTGACAGTTTCGGATCTTAGCTGTATGTCTCAGAATTCTAGAAATGGATGCATACTTCATAAATTTACACACTCTCCACTTCGGAAGGACAGACTTGATGCCAGGAGTGTGCAACTATGGATTTGTTCCGCTGAGCCTCCTTGGGAACATTGATATGAGAATTGGACAATACAAAAATTTCGTTGTACAATTTAGAATTAAAATTTTGCTTGACCACATCTCAATAGTTGGAATAATTCCCAATGAAAAATACAGACCATTGTTGTAAGATGATTAACTTGTGGATGGGTGATGCTATGTTTCTGGAAAAAAACAAAAACAAACATACTAGGTCAAATTTCATAAATCAAGTTGTGCAATTGATAGCTGGCCAGGCCCCAAGGTTATAAAACTTTTTTCGTGTTCAGCTCAGCTGAGCATGAAATTTTCTCTGCTGATAAATATGAAAATGCCAACTAATGTTGGCATTTTCATATTTATCAGCAGAGAAAATTTCATACTCAGCTGAACTGAGCATGAAACAACTGTACTTATAAGTAATTTGCTATTCATTTGCAGGTAAAATTGCATGCTCAACTGAGTTGAGTATGAAAATAGTTTTTTTCACCCCGGGGCCAGATTTGGCTTTCCTGTGCATCATTGCTCCAGATAAGAAAGGGTAGTGGTGGTAATTTAGGGATGATTTTCCATATTTATGCATAAAAACATATATTGCTACCACTCATTAGAGTAGTCATGCTGTGACAATTCTTTTGAGGGGTCACAACATAATATATGAGCTGTGACACGACAAAACCAACAAAGTGGTTGTGCGCCCAGCACCGATTCAGATCAGCCTGGGCATCCGCTACCCTTTGAACACTTAGGAAAGAGTCTGCTCAGAATGGGCAGATGCCCAGGCTGATCTGAGTCTGAGTTGGATGCACAACCACTTTGTTTTCTCGTGTCGTGGTTCAAATATATTTTTGTGTAGAAGTAAGAAAAATTCTCAGAATCGTCCTTAATAAAAGCAACAACAAAAATCACCACCTTATCTGGAGGTCTTGTCCATGATCCTGAATGTCATTGTTGTCTTGCCTGCAACAAGAGAGGCTAAGCATAGGTATTACTTTTTGGATGTTGACAGCGGCGTAAGCATTGTCAAGTTTTCACATTTGGCTGTGCTTTGTTACAGTGGGCAGACAAACAAGACACTGCATTCTGTGTTTACAATCTCAAACTCAAAATAAAGCACACTGATTATCTGCCAATCAGTGTGCTTTATTTTGAATTTGAGAATGTACTCAAGTTTTATAACCTCCGGGCCAGTTTCGCACCACGTATTCTATACATTTTAATTTCAGATGGCAGGAGGAGGATTTCCAGTACAAAATCAGCTGAAGTTCAATTTGGGCGTTCCTCTTTCAGCTGGCAATATAGCAGTAAGGTAAATATTCTTCAAATGAGCAGCTACACAACAAAATCAACAAAGTGGCATGTGTGCCCAGCAAAAACTGAGATCAGCCTTGGCATCCCACCCAGTCTGATCAGAGTCCTTGCTGCGGGATTAAAAGGTAGTGAAGGGTCTAGACTAGGTCCATGCGGACAACACAGTCTCTGATCAGACTGGATGGATGCCTAGGTTAATCTGAGCCTTTGCTGGGTGCACATGCCACTTTGTTTGTTTTGTTGTGTCGCAGCTAATATACCTAGAGAGCTATAGATAAAAAAACCCATGTATTAAATGAAAATACTGGATATTTCTTTCTATAAAATACAAATTCAAAACTGGTTGAATTGTAAGCAGTATACCGGTAGATCCAGATCGTCTGGATATACATGTACACTATTTGCCATCCAGTCTTTGAATTCTAAATGTGATATAACTTGGATGAAACATTTTTTTCAAGTTTTGCAGACATAAAATTTTTTGTCTGCTGTTTTGGGGGCTTGAAGCAGGCTTTCAAATCAACCCTACTTTTCCTGCTATTCCTCTTACTTTATCCCTCTTTTTTCATGGGAGGGCAGTTGAAAGCCTGTCGAAGGGTTGGTTGGTTGGTTGATTTGATGCTTAACGTCCACGGTAAACAACTAAGGTCATGTCGGGACGGTCAGTTAACCTAACCACACTATTCCTGGGCAGGCTCAGACCTCCTAAGCGGTTAACCAGTACTAAGTGCACATACTTTCGCCAGTAACTGACAACTGCCCTTCTTGAATCAGCGGAAGGAGAAACGAAAGTATGTGGCCAGACCGGGATTCGAACCCAGGACCTCTGACTTACGAGTCAGGTGCCCTACCGATTGCGCTACCCGGCCCGGCCCTGTCGAAGGGCTGACTTGCATATACCTAAGTACATGAAGAGCTGTTGCAGCCACCATGGTCAGGAGCACTGTACATCAGACTGGGACACTGATTCCATGCCACCATCATGGTGGCATGGAATCAGTGTCCCAGTCTAATGTACAGTGCTCCAGATAAGAAGGGGTAACTGGGATAATTTTGAGATAATTTTTCTTATTTCTCAACAAAAACATACATTGTGACCCCTCATTAGAACCATCTTGGTGAGACAATTCTAATGAGGGGTCATAAAGTATGTTTCTATGGAAAATAAGGAAAATTATCCCTAAATTATCCCTGTTACCCCTTCTTAACTGGAAATAGATAGAATTTGCTCTTCTAATTTTTCTAAATAATGCAGGTTTGACTGTATATATGTAAAAATTTCATGAAAGTTGTTATAACTTAAACCTAACAGGTTATTTTCTTCATTATAGATACCACAAGCCAAACCCTATAGTGATAGAGCGAGCTGGTGGACTTGTTGAGAGAAGCCACCAGCAGGGCCCAATCTCTCGATCCCCAGGCCAGTCGTCACTGAACTTGTCCAATGTCTCAGAGGATAGGCTAGCCCTGGCAGTACAGCTGGCAAAGAGAGATGTGAAAAAGAGAAAGGAAAAGGGGGTCGGGTCAAGCAGAAGCCCTTCACCAACAGCTGGTTCGAAGCCTAGGAGACCCATGGTGTCAAAAGGTATGATCTGAAGTCCAGTAAAGAGTGGGGCTTAATGATAATTTTATCCCATTTATGACAAGTGGGTTCTCTCACCTGCATTTTTTGACAGATCCATTTCCAATTCAAGGGGTGTCGGCATCAGGTTTATTTTATTTTTATCTTTTATCTTAAAATATTCCAATATGTAAGGCAAACAGCGTAGCTTCTGATCGGAGGCTGCTTATGTGCCAGTGTCTCTCTTATGGATCTCCAGGCCATACTGTGTAAGATGGACTCCAATGTTGCTGTACCATTTTGTCATTGGCGGGCTGTTTGAGCCACATCATGTGAATTGCATTAATGTAGCATTGGTGACAAGAAAGGCTCTGATCAAACTGCATTTAAGTTGTCAAATCTGGCATATACTACCTCTCTAAGGTGAAAAACTTGCATTTCCATTTTCTGATGACAGGTATGTCATGTTCTGTTGACTCTGTACAAAATTTTGTTTGTATATAACAGTTTTTTTTTCAGCCTTGGATGCTTAATTACATCCATCAGACCTGGTTTAAAGTATTTTGCTAGGATTACAAAATTACAAAAGCAAACTGCTTTACAGCTTTGCGCTCCTACAGCTTGGAAAGCATGACACAGGTGTAACATCATTCTACATAATTCTCAATAATCAGTATAGGAATTAATTTCATTTTTGTGGATTTTGTCAATTTGTAAATGCCAGGGAATCACTCACAAACTCATTAAATTCCCTTTGGGTTTTGTGTTAAGTTTGTGAGTAATTCTCTGGCACTTATACATCAGTAATCCACAAAAATAAGGTATATTTCTTATGAGTCCAGCTTGGTCATCAACACTTAAAATTATCATCTTTACTGAGTATCTTGAAAACTGCCACAAAGAAATTAGTTCTAGGTTTTCTGTGTATAAAAGCCATCTTCATTTTCTCTGGACCAATCAAATTGCACCAAATTAGTATTAGACTGTAGAGTTGGAATCATGAATGCTTTAAAACTTTTAGCTTTGAGGAAGTCAAAATTTGGAGTGTGCAAATATTAATTGAGCCACAACACGATAAAACCAACAAAGTGGCATGTGTGCCGAGCAAAGACTTAGATCAGCCTGGGCATCCACCCAGTCTGATCAGAGTCTTAAATGTGGGCTTAAAGGATAGCTAAGGGTCTAAGCTACCTCCATGCCGGCAACAAAGACTCAGGTCAGACTGGGCAGATGTGCAGGCTGATCTGAGTCTTCCCTGGGTCCACATGCCACTTTGTTGGTTTTGTCATGTAGCAGCTCAATTTGATTTCCATTTCCTGCATGTAGGTGGAACAAAGATTATCCAAACAAAAGAATGCAGAGAAAGGGCTGAGAGGTTGAAGGAGAAAAGAGGAAGGGATCCCCTGAAGGTGAGAGAGCAGGGCTGGAACTCTGGGACGAGTGTGGCCAGAACTCAAACTCCTCCCAGGGACAAGAAAAGTAATTTACCAGGTAAATGATGTGTAATTAACAAGGTTTCAAGCATGTGCTCGGAAGCCAGTGTGCTTTATTTTGTGTTTGAGATTACACTCAAGTTTTATAACCTCCGGGCCAGGTAAACTTTGTTATTCATCTGTAGAGAAGTCTAATTTATGAGGTTAGAAGAGTAATTTAGCATGTACAGTATTTTGATCTGGAGTGAGCAAATAGGATAGTCTCATGTCTTATGTCCAGAACTAGTCCAACCTCTCTGGTGGAACAAATGAATGCAGAGTTGCTATGGGCAAGTGAAAATTTATAGGTTACCAGTGGATCAAAAAAAGGTTTGGTCAGCTCAGATTTTGATAACAGCATCGTTACATTTTTAGCTCATTTGAGCCAGCGGCTCCGGGGGTAAGGCTCCGTTTCCACAGTTTCTTCCATAGTTTCATCGAAAATAAAAGTTCCAGTAAATATTTTCACAAGGTTACTAAGTCACACTATGTACATGTCCTCTATATATGACACACAGGGATCTCGGGGACGCCGAATTCGGCGTCCCTGGACGCGAAAATTCCGATCCGGACGCCAATAATTGCCTTCCGAGGATTCCCGCGGACGCAATATTTTTCCGGCTGTACTCCTTTAAAATCTCATAAAATGTCAATTTTCACGAGTTGTGAAGTGGACACACGTCGCTGACACCTTTGACAGAACTTATTTGAACTGATAATCAATAAAATCGTCGTAAATGCTACCTGTTATTTACCTGGAATTTCACACCTTCTTAATCTACTGTAGCAGGGCACGTGTCAGTATTACTTAATCGCTAATAACCGGCGATCTTTTGATCAATGTAAACAAATTGGGTCAACACGGTATCTTTGAAAGTTTGTCTTAGATCTACCGCCTCGCATGACTGGTCAGTTTACATCTGTACCGCATGACAGAAGGTGGGACTTTAACAGTGGCTGTGTCAGCAAATTAAAATTACAATATATTACTCTCGCCAATTACATGAGAGCCCGATAGGGGCAACTGCCGTCTCATAAAAGAGAATCTTGATATGGACGGACGCTCGGCGCCCCGTTACTGCGGCTATGGATTCGTTCCGCTGAGGTGCGGGAGGGGGGGGGGGGCAACGTCGATATGAGAATTGAATTACTACTACTGAAAATTTTGATTTTCAGGTAGATCTAGCCTGCCGAAGTATGAGCCTTTTCTAAGGCACGTTTTGTATTTCCTGACTGTTTGTAGTACGTTCGTGCGCTGTGCTTGATGGGCGTTGCACGTGTATATTAAATCAGGTTTTTTTTAACTTGGAAAATGCAATCGGTAATTTCAAGTTGCTAAAAGCGGCCGTCAGAGGTAATTATATTATATTTTAGCAAGGCCAGTTGTTGCAATTCCCGGAAACCGGTGACTTTTTAGATCTTCGGTTCGTGCACTTTAAAATTCTTTCCCGCCGTTTTTAGTCTTGTTTCCCGCCATATCTCGCGCACCACGTGCAGAACGAGTACCAGTGTAGATCTATAAATAACGCTTTGGGAAATCCGCGAGTTCTAAACAGACATTTCAACACGCGGTATAGGAACTCTTATTGACACAGATAGGTGCAGATATTCGCAGTTAATGTATAATTCAATAAAAGGACAGGTACCTATTCATTAAAGTGTAAAATCAAACTCGATTTGGACATAAACAATCAGTCTGTGTCTCAAATTAAGAAAGGCAAAAATAGATCTACATGTAAAACGGATTTCTGCGTTTGATGTCAGCGGGTGGGACAAGGTGCGCCGACGTGGGCGGGGGTGGGGGGGGGGGAGGGAAATGGTTGAGATAAGTTGTAATTATTACTGAAAGCAATGTTGCAGTGAACTGGACATCACTGAATAGTACTGAACTCTGAACTGTAGCCATTACATGTTACACTTCTGCTGAAGGGAAAAGTAAATTAATACCTTTGACTTAAAATGGAAGATTTACCAAATAATTGTCAATGTCATATCTTTTTACATTTCTGTAACATAATCATTTGATGTAATCATTTGATGTCCAATCACAAAAGCATTGCCCTTTGCCCGTCCAGTCCTGTACAGGCCCTTTTCATCTTTTGTATCCCTCAGGGACAATATCAAAAGACAATTTTAACTAGATAAATCAGATTATTTTACAGGCAAAATTTTATGTTAAAACATATGGGACTCCAATTTTTCAGGATGGGACTCCTACTTTTCAGATGGGACTCCTATTTTTGGAAAAGGAGGAGTCCCGGACTCCTATTTTTGAAATTCAAGTGAGAACCCTGACACACTGATTAAATACGGTTACATATGTCCACACTGGTAAACTATATTCTAAATGTCACTCTTTATTTACAAGTCACCATTGTCATTATAGGCATCAACTCTGTAGTCTCAAGTTCCTTCGAAATGCCAGCTCAAGGCATCTTCAAAAGTTCCTCCTGTCATCATGACATAATTACCCCCATCAACGTAATCCAACGACGGTATCCTATTCCCTTCGACGTTATCTCATGTCGGGAGTGATGGAAAATTAACCATCTTCGACCGAAATGTAGGTCCTCTGATCTATGTCAGCTCCCTAACCTTCAGAAAGGCTTCCTTGGATTGGCCTTCACTGGAAAAACTCAACACAACATAACATGAGCAAAACATAGAGGCTTGGCAACATCATAAGCACAAATTGCATATGAGACAACGAAATGCAAATCGAAAACAAACACCAGAAGTCAAAAATATTCAATACTGCCAATTAATGTATCAACTGTAAGAAGTGCCAACAACCTCAAAAGAACATCACAACACAAAAGTCAACAATAATTACAGATCAACCTTGACCTAGCTCTCCTTGTTTTGCCCATTCAGGTTAAAGTAACCTTACTCAAAATTTAAAACTCATACAACACAATTATACGCTTGGCCTATAGCCAAACCATAAGGTACCATATGCATTAATTGATGCTGCGAACCAAACGCACCAGCTGCTCAAAGCTGACATCAACATAATGGTCCTTATACCGCATTTCATGATGCATACTCAATGCACCATGCAACTCGTAAGTGCTTGTCCATATTGGTGCAGGATAAAACATCCTAAAGTAAACTTAACCTTTGACAAACGTCAACACCAATCTAACAGGAAAGAGTTGAAGATAATTCTTTTTAATCTTTCAAACACACCTAACAACGAAAGTTGCAGAGAACACACCTCATGTATGAAACAATGACTCAAAGCTTCACACAATCATATATCTCTACACAGCGAACTAAAGTTAGGTCACAAACACAAAGTACATTCATACCGAAATACCAAGTTTGTATGAACCCAATAATGGCATATCGCCAACCTAAGTCTTAGCAAGCTGCTCTGTCTTTTTGGCAGAATACCAACCTAATCACAACTCTAGAAGAAAATAGTTCCCAAGATTTTCTAGAAGCGCCTTGGACCATAGCCAATGTTACAGAAATATGCCGAATAAATTAACCAATTTCAAAAGAAGACGCAAAAACATACCCAAGGTCAAATCAAACCAAGTTATATCTTCAATAAAAAATCCTCAAATTAATTTGTCACCCTTGACAATAGCCTAGGTACAGAAACACCTTATAAACGAGAAGCTGTAATTTAACAAATATGCAAATCAAGTTCCATCTGAATATGCAAGGACATTTAATACATGTTGTCAACCTCCAGTTTTGACATGCATGATGTGCATAAGTAAAACCAGTAGACGGCCTTACCTTGGATTGCTTCCAAGTCTTTCCTGACATCATATGGCATCGAAGGTTCTTCACTAAGGTGTCCAATAAAATTCAGTGTCCTCACAACTGTCCATTGAAAAGTCCAAAACTTTGTCATCACGAATTTCCAAGATAAAGTGTCCGAAATAAGAAGATATCCTGGTCACGGCACCAAAAGAAAGATGGCTGTCACACTATCGGGCCATCTTTATTGATAAGTCAAGTGATCGTATAGTTTTCTAAGTTTATTAAAGTTATGAATTCCACAACTACTAACTACCCAGGTTCATAGTGATTCAAATTTATTGTTTCTTCTTTGTGATTTCCTAGTTACACCTTAAACCCAATCAAAAGCCAAAATCCTAATCCCTCGAGCGTGATGTGCTTCTGTTTTATATAATGAAAGGTCATGCACTTTATTATCATAAAGTTTGAAGAGCAATTTCCATGGTGATATTGCTTACGTATTTCATACTACCTCGATGCCTAACGTGTTATTACCAAATAAGTTCACGGCATATACCTGAATCACTGTTTCTTGGAAATTGTACATGCGCTTGCTCAAATTACAGTCATGAATCATCGACCCATTTAGGCTACTTGAAATTACGCAGGTTTTCTGAGACACACCTAGTGCAAAGAGTTCTTAGTCCGAAATAAAATTGCTGAAAATCTAATTGCAAGTGCACTCTGTGACACCTGAAAAAAATCTTCTTCTCCAGAACCAATAGGCCGATGGCCTTGAAACTTGATATGTAGCATCGGGTATGCGAGTACTACCAAGATTGTTCAAATTATGACCTTGGGTTGACGTTGACCTTTTTTACAGTAAGGTCAAATTTGCTTCCTTATGCTTTTATATGGCAAGATGCTACAACATAAGATATCTTGGAAACTGTTGGAGATTTTTGGCTAAAAATTGGTATCTACAGTCATCATAATGACTACATGAAGATTTACAAGTACAAGAGGTCAAGGTCATTCTTTGACCTTTGACCCTGAACTCTCATATTTTGATAAGTTCTAACAATCTCCTCAAAAGCCACTGGGCCAATTGAAACCAAATTTCATATAGAGCCTTCAGGGGTTGAGGGAACAAAAATTTATTTATACGGTCCAGGTCACATGACTAACATGGCCACCACGCCCATATATGGTAAAAACCTTTAAAAATCTTCTTCTCCAGTACCAGTTGACCGATGGCCTTGAGACTTGGTATGTAGCATTGGGTACTTGAGTACTATCAAGATTGTTCAAATTAGGACCTTTTGTTGACCTTGACCTTTTTTACGGCAAGGTCAAATATGGGAAAATGCTAGACCATGAGATTTCATGATAAGTTTTGAAGATTTTGGCCTAAAAATTGGTATATACAGTCATCTTAATGAGTACATGAAGATTTATGAGTACAAGAGGTCAAGGTCATTCTTTGACCTTTGACCCAGAACTCTCATATTTTGACAATTTCAAACAATCTCCTCAAAAACCACTGGGCCAATTGTGACCAAATTTTATATAGAGCCTCCAGGGGTTGAGGGTATGAAAAAATTTTCTAACGGTCCAGGTCACATGACCAACATGGCCACTATGCCCATATATGGTAAAAACCTTTAAAAATCTTCTTCTCCAGAACCAATTGACCGATGGCCTTGAGACTTGGTATGTAGCATTGGGTACTTGAGTACTATCAAGATTGTTCAAATTATGACCTTGTGTTGACCCTGACATTTTTTTACAGCAAAGTCAAATATGGAAAAATGCTAGAACATAAGATTTCATGGAAAGTTTTGAAGACTTTGGCCTAAAAATTGGTATATACAGTTGTCTTAATGAGGTCATGAAGAATTATGAGTACAAGAGGTCAAGGTCATTTCTTGACCTTTGATCCAGATTGCTCATATTTTGACATTTTTAACCATTTCCTCAAAAGCCAAAGGGCCAGTTGTAAACACATTTCATATAGAGCCTCCAGGGGTTGATTGAATGAAAATTTGTTCAAACGGTCCAGGTCACATGACCAACATGGCCGCCATTACCACTTATGGTATAATTCTTAATATTTTTCTTCTCCAGAACCAATACACCTATGGCCTTGAGACTTGGTAAGTAGCATGGAGTACTAGAGTACCACCAAGACTGTACAAATGGTGACCTTGGGTTCACCTTGACCATTTTTGCAGCATGGTCAAATATGGGAAAATGCTAGAACATAAGATTTTGTGGAAAATTTTGAAGATTTTGGCCTAAAATGGTATATATGGTTGTCTTAATGAGTACATGAAGATTTATGATTACAAGCGGTCATGGTCATTCTTTGACTTTTGACCCAAGACTCATATTTTGACAATTTCAGACATGATAAGAAAAAGCCACCTTGCCAATTGCCCAGGTGAGCGATTCAGGGCCTCATGGCCCTCTTGTTCAGCTCACCTGAGCCAGCGGCTCTGGGGGAGCTTATAGGATGGTAAGGCTCCATCGTCCGTCGTCCGTCCGTTGTCTGTCCACACTTTCAAACAACTTCTTCTCTGAAACCGCTGGGCCGATTGTAACCAAATTTCATATAGAGCCTCCTGGGACCTTAGGAACGAAAAGTTGTTCAAACGGATCTGGTCACATGACCAACATGACCGCCATGTCCATATATGGTAAAAACCTGAAAAAATCTTCTTCTCCAGAACCAATAGGGCGATGGC
This sequence comes from Ctena decussata, assembly GCA_963989385.1. Taxonomy (NCBI): domain Eukaryota; kingdom Metazoa; phylum Mollusca; class Bivalvia; order Lucinida; family Lucinidae; genus Ctena; species Ctena decussata. The sequence continues at coordinate 2,800,662 of OZ022511.1, read as the reverse complement.
CTTGAAACTTGGTATGTAGCATTGGGTACACGAGTACTACCAAGATTGTTCAAATTATGACCTTAGGTTGACCTTGACCTTTTTTACGGTAAGGTCAAATTTGCTTCCTTATGCTTTTATATGGCAAAATGCTGCAACATAAGATATCTTGGAAACTGTTGAATATTTTGGCCTAAAAATTGGTACATACAGTCATCTTAATGACTACATGAAGATTTATGAGTTCAAGAGGTCAAGGTCATTCTTTGACCTTTGACCCAGAACTCTCATATTTTGACAGTATCAAACAATCTCCTCAAAAACAACTAGGCCAATTGTAATTAAATTGCATATAGATCCTCCAGGGGTTGAGGGAATGAAATTTGTTCATACGGTCCAGGTCACATGACCAACATGGCCACCACGCCCATATATGGTAAAAACCTTTAAAAATCTTCTTCTCCAGAACCAGTAGACCGATGGCCTTGAAACTCGGTATGTAGCATTGGGTACTCAAGTACTATCAAGATTGTTCAAATAATGACCCTGGGTTGACCTTGCCCTTTTTTACGGCAAGGTCAAATATCGGAAAATGCTAGCACATGAGATTTCATGGTAAGTTTTGAAGATTTTGGCCTAAAAATTGGTATATACAATCATCTTAATGAGTACATGAAGATATGTGAGTACAAGAGGTCAAGGTTATTCTTTGACCTTTGACCCAGAAATCTCAAATTTTGACAATTTCAAAGAATCTGCTCTAAAACCACTGGGCCAATTGAAACCAAATTTCATATAGAGCCTCGAGGGGTTGAGGGAATGAAAAAAATTTCTAACGCTCCTGGACACATGACCAACATGGCCGCCATGCCCATATATGGTAAATACATTTATAAATCTTAATCTCCAGAACCAATTGACCGACGGCCTTGAGACTTTGTATGTAGCATTGGGTACTTGAGTACTATAAAGATTGTTCAAATTATGACCTTGTGTTGACCTTGACCCTTTACAGCAAGGTCAAATATGGGAAAATGGTAGAACATAAGATTTCATGGAAAGTTTTGAAGATTTTGGCCTAAAAAATTGGTATATACAGTTGTCTTAATGAGTTCATGAAGAATTATGAGTACAAGAGGTCAAGGTCATTTTTTTACCTTTGATCCAGATCGCTCATATTTTGACATTTTCAACCATTTCCTCAAAAGCCAAAGGGCCAATTGTGAACACATTTCATATAGAGCCTCCAGGGGTTGATTGAATAAAAATTTGTTCAAACGGTCCAGGTCACATGACCAACTTGGCCGCCATTACCACTTATGGTATAAATCTTTAATATTTTTCTTCTCCAGAACCAATACACCTATGGCCTTGAAACCTGGTAAATAGCATGGAGTACTAGAGTACCACCAAGACTGTTCAAATGGTGACCTTGGGTTTACCTTGACCTTTTTTGCGGCATGGTCAAATATGGGAAAATGCTAGAACATAAGATTTCATGGAAAGTTTTGAAGATTTTGGCCTATAAATGGTACATATGGTTGTCTTAATGAGTACATGAAGATTTATGAGTACAAGTGGTCATGGTCATTCTTTGACTTTTACCCAAAACTCATATTTTGACAATTTCAGACATGATAAGTAAAAGCCACCTTGCCAATTGTTCAGGTGAGCGATTCAGGGCCTCATGGCCCTCTTGTTCCTGCATATTTGAATCATTTGAGTTCACATAATAAAGATTCAGGGTCTGTCCACATTCACTGAGGGATGGAAACTCATAGGTTTGAGCATAATCCATAGGGTGTTCTTTGTTAGCATTTACATTAGTTCACTGTACATTATCTCATGACTATTTGGACACTGCCATCAGTTTTATAAAGGATTCACCTGTCTTCAAATTTTGACATCAGATTATCCTATTGGGATGCTATAGTAAACAGTTTGCAAGCATTGCACTTCTACATCAGACTGATTTGGTAAAACGCTGTATGCAGAATTTCATAAAAAAATATTTACACTGTCTTTCATTTTTCATAGGTTACTGATTTGACCTTACATGCTGCTTATGTATATTTGCAGTTACTACTAATTCCCCACCCACAAGGGACACTGACAAGTACCCTAGGGTGGCGCCACTGGACAACCCAGCAGAGGAGATAGGAAGACTACAGAAGGAGATAGAAGGTTATCTCCAACAGATTCAGGTGATAGAACAAAGGGCTATGACAGGTGAGTTATAATCTTGTACCATAAAAATTATTAAATACGGATACTTTGAATAATTACCTTAATGGTCCTAAAATGGTGCAGAACAGTTTTACAATGCAGAAATGCACCCAGAAGATGAAGATGGAATGGCAAACAGTGTAGACCCTGATCAAACTGCTCCTTTAGGAGCAGTCTGATCTGGATCTGCACTGTTTGCTCAGATCTATCTGTCCATATATATAGAATTTTAACAGTATGTGGTGTTTACGCGGAATTATGCTTATTCTCAGTTGTAACACCCAGTCTGATCAGAGTCGTCATTAACTGTATAGAGCTAGCTTAGACCCTTAGCTACCCTTAGCTATCAGACAGGGCAGATGCGCAGGCTGATCTGATTCTTTGCTGGGCACACATGCCACTTTGTTGGTTTTGTCATGTCTGGGCTCAAGTCTTGACAAAGCTGTAGATAAGGCATGATTTTGAGGATAACTGATAAATTTGTTTTAGCTCACAAGTGTGAATGTGACAGCAACTTTGAGCCTGTACAAATGTGACAGCAATTTTGAGATAGAGATCATGTTGACTTTGTGGCCCGTTAACCTCTTATTTGTATTTGGAGATAATTTTTCTTAGTGAAAACATATGTTGTGACCTCTCATTAGAACTGTCTTTGGCAGGCAGTGCAATTGAACGGTCACAACATACATATTGTGCAGAAATATGGAAAAATATCCCTGATATATCCCTGTTACCTCTGTGCCGGGCCGCGTAGTGCAATCGGTAGGGCACCTGACTCATAAGTCAGAGGCCCTAATGTTAGAAACCAGGTCTGGCCATATACTTTCGTTTCTCCTTCCGCTGATTCAAGAAGGGCAGTTGTCAGTTACTGGCGAAAGTCTGTGCTTTTAGTACTGGTTAACCGCTATGGAGGTCTAAGCCTGCCCAGGAACAGCGTGGTTAGGTTAACTGACTGTCCCGACATGACCATAGCTGTTTACCGAGGATGTTAAGCATCAAATCAATCAATCAAATCCCTGTTACCTCTTCCTATCTTAAGCACTGATTATGTCTGCTTTAAAGATCAACCTATAGAAGCTTTGCAACCTTCCAAGAGTCGCAAAAAAGATGGCTACTTGTCTGATGAAGAGGACCCAGCCCGGAAGGTATTACGACAGGAAGAACAAGCTACGAGGGCTGCAAGACAGATCTATAATCTACGTCAGCAGGTCAGGACCTTGCAGGAACATGTGACGAGAAAGGGGTCTGACTCTGTGAAACATACAAAAAAGGTAAGTCTTTGCTACACATGTTTTAACTGTTGAAGTGGCAAAATACAAAAATAGTTGAATTTGCAAACAGAGTAGATCCAGATGAGGTGGCTCATAATGAGCCACCTCATCTGGGTCTACTCTGTTTGCCCTCCAGTCTTTGAATTCTAAGTATGATATGGCATGGACAAAACAGTTGTTGAAATTTCGCAGACGAATTTTGTCCTGCTGTTTTTGGTGCTTTAAGGATTAATTCATCACTCTTCATCACTTTTCAAATGAGCTGCATTGCAAAAAAAACTTTCTTAAGGTGAATAGTAAATCACACGTTTTTCTGCCATTACTTCAAAGGGAGACAACTTTAGTAACTTCCTGTTTGCATCCCTTGGCAGTGAAACCCAAAAAGATGTCTTCTCTTAAAGGAAAGAATTTGCTTCTACGGACGCAAGTTCTTTCCTTTAAGAGTGGACCTCAATTCTGAATTTAGAAGCGAAGCAGAAATGAAATGAATAGAGTTACTTCCCCTGAAATTCTATTCATTCACTTAAATAGCTCGGTTTGAAATCCAAAAGTCCTGTATGAGTAAGCACGTTCAAAGGCTGATTTTGATTAGCCAAGTTTGTTTATATGCCCTAAGGTGAAGTCATACACTTTGCAGTTCTAATGATGGTCATGTTCATATTTTTTTAAAACACCTATCTCAGTTTTCAAAATTTTGCATGTTAAGAAAATCTGTGGGTTTTAAATTTGTGTCTTTTAAATGTTTTATAGAGTCAGACAATGCTGAGACTTGCCGCAGCTCACCGTGGTGCGGTCAGAGCTATCCAGAGTTTCGTGAACCAGCAGCTCCCTCTACAGGATCTCCGCCGAGGACTGCCAACAGGTTATCATGAGCTGGCCCTGTTAATACGACAGCTGGCCCTTGTTAGTACCCAGATCAAGGCTAATAAGGATACCAGTGAGGTACAGGAGGACCTTGTAAAAATGTTGGACAGAGTAGATGTAAGTTTTGCAAGAGTCCATGCTCAAGGAATCAGTTGTTCAAAACTAGTGATGTTGTTTAGTTTAAACTTTATTTTATTTGTATAAACATAAGTACAAAATACATTTAAACACATTTCTAAACACAACATTTTATACAAATGGGATTCAGAAGAAAGTCAATTGACTTTTTTCAAATCTGTACCCTAATCTTGCTATAAAAGTAATGCATATATAAAAAGTGATTTGAAATTACAATAGACGAAGTTGTTAATACAAACATGAAGAATCTTATGGTTTTAATACTATGAGGACTGTAGTGATGTTGCTTGTTATCCAGATTTCAAGGTATCAAGCATGTTGTGCACAAAACATTGCTATTTTTTGCTGACAAAATGTGAGAAGCTTTTGCACTAAAGTATCTCCTCACATTTTTCAGCTCACTTAATTTTTACCGAGCCCGCTTGCGGTCAGCGAGACATAGTCGTCCATTTGGTGTTGGTGCATTCGTGCGTCCGGAGCCATATCTTGAGTTTGATAGACCCTAGCACCTTGAATTTCATCACAATATGCCCAACTAAAATGCTAATTGGCTCCCACAAAACTAGGTCACTGCGACCTACCACATATTTAGTTTTCTTTTGCAGCCCCATATCTCCCTTTTCATAGGCCACAGAACATTAAAACTTCATCACTACATGCACCTTACCACTCCAGGTCACCACCAACAAAACTAGGTTACTGTGACCTACTTTCACGAAAAAGTACCACATATTTAGTTTTCGTCTGTATCCCTATATCTCCCTTCTCATAAGCTCCAGAACATTGAAACTTCATCAGTGCATGCACCTTACCACTCCAGGTCACCTCCAACAAAACTAGGTTGCTGTGACCTACTTTCATGAAAAAGTACCACATATTTAGTTTTCTAGGTCAGCCCCATATCTTCCTTTTCCTTGGCCCCAGAACATTGAAACTTAATCAGTGCATGCACCTTACCACTCCAGGTCACCTCCAACAAAACTAGGTCACTGTGACATACTTTCACGAAAAAGTACCACATATTTAGTTTTCATCTTCAGCCCCTTATCTCCCTTTTCATAGGCCCCAGAACACTGAAAGTCCAATAGTGCATGCTCCTTACCACTCCAGGTCTTCTCAAACAAAACTAGGTCACTGTGACCTATTTTCACGAAAAAAGTACCACATATTTAGTTTTCGAGGTCAGCCCCATTTCTTTCTTTTCATAGTCGCCAGAACTTTGAAACTTCATCAGTGCATGCACCTTATCACTACAGGTTGCCTACAACAAAACTAGGTTGCTATGACCTACTTTCAAGAAAAAGCATTTTCCCTACTGTCAAAGCGCCAACGGGCTTGACTTGCTGGCCGTGGCCTTCTAGTTTATGGATAGAGTGGATGTAAGTTATGCAGAATTCTTGATCTGGATAGCTAAGTAAGAGTTAAACCATGGTTTTTTCCACATGTACAAGGAGATAATTCATGAACTTTAGCTCAGGGAAAATCTCTTATGCAGGTGAACTAACCATGCTTTTACTATTTCATACCATCCTCACCAGTGAAGACCTTGCATATTATGAAATATGAGCCGCAACACGAGAAAACCAACAATGTGGTTGTTCGCCCTGTGCAGACTCAGTTCAGCCAGGGCATCTGCCTAGTCCGATTAGACTCTTCGTTAATTGCTCAAAGGGTAGCTAAGAGTCTAAGCTACCTCCATGCAGACAGTGAAGACTTTGATCAGACTGGGCTCATTTCATGCTGATGTTTGGGTTTTCAGGCAAAGGTGGTGTAAGGCATATATATTGGAATAGGGCCTCTTCAGATATTTAGGGGATAGCTGTACCCAAAATTGACAGGCTGGGAGGTAAATTATCAGATTTTGATGGTCACAAATTTCATTTCTGCAGTGATGCATCAGCAGTTTAAGAAATCTGCGACCTTTAAACAGACAATTTTCCTGCCAAACTGACAAATTTCAGTGCAGTTATCCCCATTCTAATGCACCTTTCAAATGTACTACATGTACTTTGGGCCCACAGCAAGCACCTTCTGCGACATAAGACATGATGTCAGACAATGAGAAGGGATCTCCTCAGATTTCCAACTGTTTGATGCACTTATGAATGTAACGCAACATCTAATTGGATAATGCTAAGAATTCATGACAGTATATCCTGCAGTATACTGTCGGAAACCCAACGTCATTAATAATATCGCTTTTCATTGGCTGACGTTTGGTTTTACACTGCAGAGAGCGCTCGCTGTGGGTATAAAACAGCAGACTTTTAAAGGTAAAAATTTGATAAAGTGCATTAGAGTGGGGATAACTGTACCAAAAATTGTCATCTGGGGAGGTAAATTGTCAGTTTTATGATTGCAAATTGCACTTTGTGGCGCCACTAGCGTGTCATCATAAAATGAAATTTCCGATCATGAAACAAGGATTTACCTCCCCAAATGACAATTTTGAGTACACTTCTCCCCTAAATATATCACAGGAAATGCTATCATAGATATTGGAAATTATCCAATCAGACATTGCATTGTATTTGTAAGTGCATTGGGATACAGGTCTACAAAGATATATAGATTTGTATAAGTTTATAAAGATTTTTAAGATTCCTGTAGATTGGAACAAATGTAAACATATACTCAATGGCCCAGTTGTTCAAAGCATCATTAGCCTGACAGGCTCATTAAAGAGGTCAACTCGTTAAGTGTTTTACAAATTTATTATGCTCCCCAAAGGGTGAGCATATAGTTGCCGCTTTGTCCATCCGTCCGTCCTTCCGTCCGTCCGTCACACTTTTGTACGGAGCATGTCTCTGAAAGTATTAGGCGGAACTAAATGAAACTTCACACATAGATAGAGGACAACGAGGGGAAGTGCAGTGCACAAGAACCGTAACCCTGTCACAAGTATTTACGAAGTTAGCTCCCTTTCCAGTTTTTTCAATATTTTGCTTGTCCGGAGCATGTCTCTGAAAGTATAAAGGGGAACTAAATGAAACTTCACACATTGATAGAGGACAACGAGGGGAAGTGCAGTGCACAAGAACCGTAACCCTGTCACAAGCATTTACGAAGTTAGCTCCCTTTCCAGTTTTTTCAATATTTTGCCTGTCCGGAGCATATCTATGAAAGTATTAGGGGGAACTAAATGAAACTTCACACATTGACAGAGGACACTGAGAGGAAGTGCAGTGCACAGGAACCGTAATCCTATCACAAGTATTTACGAAGTTAACTCCCTTTCCAGGCTTTTTCAATATTTTGCTTGTCCGGAGCATATCTCTGAAAGTATAAGGGGGAACTAAATGAAACTTCACACATCGATAGAGGACAATGAGAGGAAGTGCAGTGCACAGGAACCATAACCCTCTCACATGTATTTACCAAGTTAGCTCCCTTTCCAGTTTTTTCAATATTAAGCTTGTCCAGCACATATCTCCCAAAGTATTGAAGGGATTTTAATGAAACTTCATACATTGAAAGAGGACAATAAGAGGAAGTGCAGAGCACAAGAATCATAACCCTGTCTTGAGTATTTACAAAGTTAGCTCCCTTCCTATTTTTTTCAGTATTTTGCATGTCCAGAGCATATCTCTGAAAGTATAAAAGGGAACGTAATGAAACTTCACACACTGATAGAGGGCAATGAGTGAAAGTGCAGAACACAAGAACTATAACCCTGTTGAAAGTAATTACAGAGTTAGCTCCCTTCTTAATGTTTGCTATAGTTTGCTTGTATGGAGCATATCTTAGGAAGTATTGAAGAAAACTAAATGAAACTTCACACAATGATAGAGGGTAATGATTTGGTTGGTTGATTTGATGCTTAACGTCCACGGTAAACAACTAAGGTCATGTCGGGATGGTCAGTTAACCTAACCACACTATTCCTGGGCAGGCTTAGACCTTCTAAGCGGTTAACCAGTACTAAGTGCACATACTTTCGCCAGTAACTGACAACTGCCCTTCTTGAATCAGCGGAAGGAGAAACGAAAGTATGTGGCCAGACCGGGATTCGAACCCAGGACCTCTGACTTACGAGTCAGGTGCCCTACCGATTGCGCTACCCGGAAAGGAAGTGCAGAAGAAGAACTATAACCCTACCTTTAGTAATTACAATGTTAGCTCTCTTCCTAATTTTTTCAGTTATTTAGCTTGTCTGGAGTATATCTCTGTACATATTTAAGAGAACATGAATGAAACTTTACATATTGATAGTAGAGGATAATGACAAGAAGTGCAGAGCAGAAGAACCATAACTGTATCCCTAGTTATTTTGGAGTTACTTCCCTTCTTATTTTTTCTCAGTTGTATGCGTGTCCAGAGCATTACTCTAAAAGTATTGAAGAGAATTATTTTTTTCCATTTTAAATTGCATTTAATTTACACAGAAAATCACTCCTTCACCAGGATACCCATTCTCCTATTCCAAGCCTTCGGGGAGCATCCATCGGTTCCACAGATTTTCTTGTTATCAAATACTCTGATATTATTTGTTGAAAAAAATGTGAGAAGCTTTTGCAGTGAAAAAGCTTCTCACATTTTTTCCACAAAAGATATTGGCATATTTTGAAATTTTAACAAAACCTTAACTAACAACATCGTTAGTTAGAAAAACCGGTCCCTGGAAATCTCTTTTACGGTCTTTGTGTACATATAATGTAAAGGGAAACAAAAAAAAACAAAAAATGCTAAAATTTTAAATAAGCTGTTTGAATATTTATTGTACTATGATGTCAAGATAAATAAAATCTCTTTTCTGAATACAGGAGCTGAATAGAGCATGGATTACTGATGCTGGACAGGAGGACCCAGAGGGGGAGAGGAGAAGGAAATCCCCGACTGGGAGACAGACTGAGAATGAGGCTCAGAGAGGGAGACAACTCCAACCCAAGAGAGCTGGGAAAGAAAACAAGCCTAAAGGTTAGAGACATTGCCATTATCAGAGTTGTGCTTGAGTGGATGGGGCTGGCTGGTTTGCGTGAGAGAGGATAAAGGAAAGAAGTATCTGTCAAAGGAAAGAAATATGTCACCTGAAATAATAACCATAATTGTCCTAAAGTGGAACAGTTTGATTTTATAATGCAATAAATGAGTATCAAAAGATGGAGATAAGTTGCAAACAGAGTAGACCCAGTTAAAACTGCTGCTGTTAGAGCAGTCTGATCTGGTTCTGCACTGTTTGCTCAGAACTGTTGTCCAATTTCTTAGAATTTTTACAATATGCTTCTGTTAGAAAATGGATTGAAGTGAAGCATGAACATACAGCCAGCACATGCAATTTTAGCCACAACATGGCAAAACCAACAAAGTGGCATGTGGGCCCAGCAAAGACTCAGATCAGCCTGGGCATCCACCCAGTCTGATCGGACTTCCCTGTGCATTGAAAATGTATCTAAGGGTCTAAGCTAGCCCCATGGGACAGCAAAGACACTTATCAGACTGGGTGGATGCCCAGGCTGATATGAGTCTTCACTGGGAGCACATGCCACTTTGTTGGTTTTGTCATGTCGTGGTTCAAATTTTTAAAGGGTTCTTAAAGGTGACTGGGTGCCTTTTCAGGGGAAGCAACTCTGCCATTTTCAATGTTGCCTCCATTTAGCTATAGAGTCAACTCTTAAAGGAATTTGCTCCCCTAGGATCAGATTCTTTCATTTAAGAATAGAACCTATTTTGTAAGAGCAGCCTCACTCAGGAAAGTAAGGAGGAAGTCACAAAATTTGTTCCCCATTGTAAAAATTGTGGAAAAACATGAGCCAGGGTATAACCATGCAAAAGAATTTTCAAATCAAACATCAATTTGGGATCATGTATACATATATATATATAGAATAATAGATAATAATAATAATAATAATAATAATAATCCTGTAGGCGCCGAAACAATTCTAAAAACTGGCATACATAAAAGTAATTGCTGCACTTATTTTAAATATGGAACAGTTTGGCCTTATAATGTGGTAATGCATTCAAAAGATGTAGCTAGAATGTCAAACAGTGCAAACTGATATCAGCATGCTCTTAAAGGAGCATGCTGATCTGGTCTGCACTGTTTGCTCAGAGCTATCTGTCCCAATACTTTGTAGAAGTTTTTCAGTGATAGTTCTGCAACACTGATTCTTTCATCAGGTTCGCCATGGTCAGGGTCCCTGGGAAAAACATTTGGAATTCTTTTCCTAAGTCAGGGAAATTTGGAAATGTCAGGAAAAAGTCAGGAAATTTGAAAATTAGTGGCTGTGTTAGTCTTCAGATAAAATACTTATTCTGTTCAAGGGAAAAGGATTTACTTTCTAGAGAAATAGTCCAGACACATCTCGCATCTCTTTTTAGGCTATTCTTAAAGGAAAGAATTTGCTCCCTGGGGAGCAAATTCTTTCTTTTATGAGTAGCCCCCTGTTTTCAAGTGATACAGTCAGCACTGTTAAAGTAAAGTAAAATCAACTTTTGGATCTGTCAGTGGGTTGGAAAACTGTAAAATGTCAGGGAAAAATCAGGGAAGGGTCAGGGAATTTTGAAGTGGAACATTAATGGCAACCCTGTAGATTCATGCTGTGTAATCTGGAGGTCTGATTTACATTGTGTTTATAAACAGGTTTGCTGAAGAAACAGTTCAACAGACAGACAAAACCCAGACAAGAAGCTAGTAAGTTTATATTTGGTGTTTAGTTTAAACAATATTTTATTCAATGAATCATTACAAATATAGTACACAATAAAAACAGCGGGAGTAGATAACAAGCTTTGCAACTTATAAATATCTTGTTTAAATATATGGACAGTGATTTAAAAAAAATCTAGATATCCTGACCAAGGATTGAACTATGGTTCTAGATCAGCCCAGGGTTCTCTTGATCCAAAGTTGAATTCTCTACCATTTTTGCTATAAATGGTGGCTTATACTCCATACCTATACCCTGTGACGTTCATGGTTTTGCAGTTTGACACATATGGATTTGTCATATTTTCCCCATTATACCTATATTGAAAAAGTCATGCTTATGGGTATAGAAGTTTGTGAATTTATGTTAACCAAGAAAATCCTGAACATTAGTGCATCTCAAACACTTGAGCAAATATGTTATAATTCCCTGTATTCTGATACCTTTTATTATTCAACTCTTTTCAGGAAAACTGACCCCTGAGAGACAGAACATCTTGAGGGCTGGGCTGGAGTCATTGGTGCGTGAAGATCCCCATCTAAGACAAGGACCATCCGGGATGACTTGGAATATTCCCATGGAAACAAGCATGGTCTCAGAGCCGGCTAACACTAGTCTTATACTGCCTAAACCTCTTCAGGTGTGTGTCAGTTTTTAGGGTGATTAGTTATATGACCCATGACACAACAAAATCAACAAAGTGGCATGTGTGCCCAGTGAAGACTCAGATCAGCCTGGGCATCTGCCAAGTCTGATCAGAGTCTTTGCTCTCCACATGGAGCTTGCTTAGACCCTTTTCTGCTTAGCACACAGCTAAGACTCTGATCATACTTAGCGAATGCCAAGGCTGATCTTAGTTTTTACAGTGTGCACATGCCACTTTGTTAGTTTTGTTATGACTCATAGTTGTGTGCCTGTATGAGGAGATAAACCACAACCTTAAGCTTGTGTGATAACTATTTTATACCACCCTCATAAGTGTAGACCTTGCACATTAGGAAATATTTCACACTAATTTTTCTTTTTTTTCTGGCAAGGGTGGTATGATTTGTTTTAATAGAAAAACTTAACTTATGAAATAATATTACTCTTCCATTTTTCAAGAGTTGAGGTCAACATGAGATAAAAGGTTTGTATTCCAAATTTCACTTTTAATAGCTTATTGAGTCCTTTTGAATCTTCTTGTTAAAGTGCGTTTCTGGTGGAGGACAGCAAAAGTTAACCCCAAATTTGGGCCGATTTTGAGTTCTTTTAAAAAATCTGTTCAAACTATTGCAGTGACACTTTATTTGACAGCTTTAAGGTTATTTTTCCCTAAGCATTTTAAAAAGGTGGTGCTACTGTCCAACAATGCTGTGACAAATATTGCTTGTAATACATACAAGCAAAGGTTCTGATCAGACTGCACATAAGTGCAGTCTGATCAAAGCATTTGCTTGTCACATCAGCCTTCTATGGACATGGCCCCAGCCATAGAGACAACAATGCGGTTTCTGATTACCCTGTGAGAATGAGGTAGATGATCGGAATATCATATGACAGCATTGCCACATTGTTGGATGTCACATGACGTGGCTCATTTTATTTTCAGCACAAGAGAGAAAAAGCTCAGAAGGGTGTTCCGCTAGCAGTTCCAGAGACACATTTCAGTGATCCAACAGTGTCATTTAATCTGAAAACTGTCCAGTTGGATGACCCAACAGCTTCACCACGGTAAGTAAACATAGATAGAGAACACAAGATTATCTGATGATAATTCTGAGGTAATTTTTTCTTATTTCTTTATACAAACATATGCTGTGACCCCTCATCAGAACCATCTTAATAAGATGGTTCTAATGAGGGGTCACAACATGTTTTTATTTTGGGTTGTGACAATTCATTAGAACTGTCTCACTGTTCTATTCGCAACTTATGGTTTGATGAAGAATTAACAAAAAATATCCCAAAATTATCGCTAGCTACCTAATTTCTTAGAGCTAGAGATAAAGGCGCGGTAGCCGAGTGGTTAGAGTGGCTCGGCTTTTGTGCAGAAAGTCACCGGAAGGTCGTGAGTTCGCGGCTCACCGTCGCCATCCGACGACTGGAAAACTCTCTCTGTCAACCCAGCAGTAAATGGGTACCTTTTTCGAATTAGGGAAGGACAAGGCAGCGAAAGGAGACAGATGGGCTCCGCCTTTCATCAGCTGTACCCAAGATACAGTGGGTCTCTAATCCCCACTGCCCCTACGGCTATGGGAAACCTTTACCTTTACCTTTTAGAGATAAAAGGAGGTAATCTGATGATAACTGGGATGTTATTTAAAATGAAACATACATTGTCACCCCATTGGAAGTGTCTCAATGACACGGTAGCAGAGCTCTAGATAAGAGGGAGTATTTAGTGATAATTAGGGATAATTTTTGTTAATACTGTATAAAAACATATGTTGTGACCCCTCATCTGAACCGTCTCAACGAGACGGTTCAGATGAGGGGTCACAACATATGGTTTCAATGAGAAATAAAAATAATTATCCCTCAATTATCATCAAATACCCCTCTTATCTAGAGCTCTGGCGGTAGGGGTTCACAACCTACAGGGTTGTCACAGTCAGGGAAAAACATCTGGAAAATTAAAAGTTTTTTTCCAGGTCAGGGAAAAGTCAATTGGTCAGGGAAATATGGCAATGACTTGAAAAGTCAGGGAAAAGTCAGAAAATTTGAAAATTAGTCGCTGTGACAGTCTTCAGAAAATAAACCTATTCTGTTAAAGGGAAAAGATGTACTTTCTACATGTAGAGAGATTATCTATGAATATCCTCTTCCTTATTGGTGGTTACTCTAAAAGCAAGGAATTCGCTTCCTGAGAGGGCAAATTCTTTCCTATTAGAGTAACCCCAATTTTCAAATGACATATTTAACAGCACTGTAGAAGTAAAGAGTAACATCAGGGAATTTTGAAATGGAGGATAAGTGGCAAACCTGACTTTCGCAGAGCTCTAGATAAGAGGGGTATTTGATGATAATTGAGAGATAATTTTCTTTATTTCTCATTAAAACCATATGTTGTGACCCGTCATCTGAACCGTCTCGTCGAGACGGTTCAGATGAGGGGTCACAACATATGTTTTTATGCAGAATTAACTAAAATTATCCCTAATTATCACCAAATACTCCCTCTTATCTAGGGCTCTGTTACGTTTTGATGGAGTATATTGAAAAACAATTACCTTTAAGTTATTTTCTTATTCCTTCATAAAAACATAGGTTATGACCATTGGAGATGGTTCTAATGAGGGGTCACAACCTATGAGAGAACTGAAAAAAATAAAGATCTCATACAGCTCTGGTATATATTGCATATTCTAGCCATGCACAAGGATTGGTACCTTATGGCATACACAGCAGATGAAATTATACTTAAAGCACCAAAAAGCAAATTTAATTTGCAAACAGCATAGTTCCAGATGAGGCCTTTTAGCAATGTTTCAGTCATATCTGAATGATGGTAGAATGACAATGAAAGACTGTATGCGGTGGAATCTGATTTACAGTTGAAAAGAATTCTGCCTTTGACAGGATTTGCACCAGGGCCACTAGCTCAGTAGACCACTACTTAAAACACTGAGTTACTGGGGCTTACCTTTCACAGTTAACCCTAAATGCGCCAAAAAGCAGACTACAAAATTCACGTCTGCAGAAATTTCAAAAAATGTTTTGTTCAAGCTATATCATAGTGAGAATTCAAAGACTGTATGGCAAACAGTGTAGATCTAGCTGAGGTGGCTCATTATGAGCTGCCTCATCAGGATCTACGCTGTTTGCAAATTTGCTAATTTTGTCACTGGGACTTAAAGAGTTAATACACTGAGTTACTTACTGGGTCTAACCTTTCACAGATAAGAGTGAAGCATGCTAAATTTTGTTTCATGTTTTATATCTATAATAGGGAGCCTTGGAGGCCAGGTGGAAGTTTGGGAAAGTCCCCAGGCCGCAAACCCAGAAGTAGGTCAGCTGAGAGAAGTAGGTCACAGGAGAGAAGTAGGTCATTGAGCAGAAGTAGGTCAAAGAGTCCCAGATCAGCCAGACATGTGGTGATCAATGATGTTGATCAGGAATTGATCAGGTAGGTAACAATTACTATGCTCAAAAACAGCATTTAGTTTGTTTCAAAAACACATTTTAATAGATCTTAAAGCATTGTAAATCCCAGGAGGTTTTAAGCAGATTAAATTAATCCTTAGGGTAATTAATTTTATTGGTATGAAAAAAAAAACAGTATCAGTATTAAAAAAGCTGTCAGTGGTCTTTTTTGTTAACAAAAGTGGTACATTTGAGAAATCAGGGGAAAGGAGGGGGTGGGTGGGGGTGGGCGGACAGGGGTGAGTTTGGGTAGATTGTTGTCCATTATTATTACAGAGATAAATCTTTCTTCCTGAATGACAGCATGGTCTCTTTGCTTATTATATCTGTCAACTGTCACATATTTATATTTTCAGTGAGTTATTTCCTGAAAGAGGATACAGACAGGTAAGGGCTGAAAATTGGTACTACTTTCAGAGCTCTAGATAAGAGGGAGTATTTGGTGATAATTAGGGATAATTTTTGTTTGTTCTGCGTAAAATCATATGTTGTGACCCCTCATCTGAACCGTCTCGACGAGACGGTTCAGATGAGGGGTCACAACATATGGTTTCAATGAGAAATAAGAAAAATTATCCCTAATTATCATCAAATACTCCCTCTTATCTAGAGCTCTGTACTTTGAGTACGTATTTGAGTCTGTGATAATCATGTATTTAGGATAAGCAGTATGTAGCAGATCATTCAGAACTCCAGTATGCCCTACAAATGTACAGTTATGCATGTCACATGCATAACTGTACATTTGTGGGGCATACTGGAGCTCTGAATGATCTGAATGTCACATGCATAACTGTACATTTGTAGGGCATACTGGAGTTCTGAATGATCTGAATGTCACATGCATAACTGTACATTTGTAGGGCATACTGGAGCTCTGAATGATCTGAATGTCACATGCATAACTGTACATTTGTAGGGCATACTGGAGTTCTGAATGATCTGAATGTCACATGCATAACTGTACATTTGTAGGACATACTGGAGTTCTGAATGATCTGAATGTCACATGCATAACTGTACATTTGTAGGACATCCTAATGTTTTGCGATGCATTATATTATGACAAGGTTAAAAGCTCTGCTATTTCCTCTTTTCTTTCTACACAAAAAAGAGGAGCTACGGTTGTTCAGTGGGTTAAGCAATGGTATGCTGATGTAGCACTCCTGAGGTCGATATGCACAGGTAGAAATCTTTTCAGTCATGAGGTGGGTTCTGTTGCGTTTTTCATTATCACACTCCTTTCATCCTGATGGAAATAATGTTGAAAAGGACATACAATGGCAAGTCATCCATCCATCTACATAAAAGCAAGTCATAATAGCAGATATTGGCTGATTGGTAACCACTGTAGAAACAAAAACAGATGAGTGGAGAGCCTTTACCTTATAGGTAATGGGAGACTTCATGACCTTGTTGATCTCTTCAATGTGGTCATTTCTAAACTATTTTCCGATTTGATGGCCTCAGCCAAAGCTTAGTTAAGCTTTCTAATACCGGATTTTCATTTTAACTGACTTTTTCACTGAAACATAGATATGGCTGGTGTATTATAATAGGCAGGTGATGCTTACTACCCCGCGGGCACCTGATCACACCTCTGTTTTAGGGTCCATGTCTTGTGTATCTAAAATATTCCTGAATTGTCTATGTTTAAATGACTTACAAGTTCGGACTTATGTTTGGGTACTTTGACCACTTTCATCTATAATGGTGTTTCGGATTAATCAAGGGCATAAGCATTATGTAATAGTTTTATTTTCTTGAAACTTAATATTCACGAAAATAAAGTTGTTGCAAAGATTTTCTGATTGGCAGTATATGAAAAGTATTACAGATTCACTTTAATAGTGCTTTTGATGGCTGGACAATGCATGCTTGCTTGTTTTTCCAAGACCATCATAACTGTCGTCAATTGCTATTTTTATTTGCTGACTCAGAATTAGTTTATTTATATTTGTCTTTAGTCATTTTATGATATTATTATTTGTCGTTTTTCTGTTAACAGCAGACCAGACCAAGATCAGCCAGTCCTGGATCTCCAAGACGACAGAGGTCTAGAAGTCCACCAAGGTTTAGGTAAACTTTAAATTTATTATTTAGGTGGACACAGCTCCACGATTTAGCCACCATTTTTAGAGGGAATGCGGGCAAGTCATTTTTTGCTGTGCTGTTGTATTAAATTAAACTAGTGTTATGGTTAAGGATTTTTGTGAGCGCCAATAATATTAAGCAGAAAAAAAAAATTTTTTTTACTAGCCTGCAGCAAACAAAATTTAAGACATGTTAGAAATAGCTGAGAAAACCAGGATTACATTTCTTATTTTAAAATGCTGGCAATGGTTTCATGGCTGCTCATGCTGGGAGTCATCACTGAACTTAAAATCTAGAGGCTGTGGGTTTGAATCTTGCTAAGGATCATTTCATGTGGATTTTTGTTAGCTCACCTGAGCCGAAGGCTCAGAGGTGAGCTTATAGGATGGGAGTCGAGCCGTCGTCCGTGGGTGCGTGGGTGGGTGCGTGGGTGCGTCAACACTTTCAAACATAAATATCTCAGAGACCAGTGGGCCGATCGCAATCAAATTTTATCTGAAGCATCATTTGGGTGGGGGAAAGGCTGCATAAGGTTTTGGTGCCGATCAGCTCAGAACTCTGGTTTCCATGGCAACAGATAGCCCCCATGGGGTTATAATGGGGAAAACGGCGTCATCACGTTTTCTCGACTGTTTTTGATTAGATCCTTATCATACTTGCAGGTAATGATGACATACACAAGAGCTTGGATGAGTTCGAAATTTGGTTGGATTCGAGCACAGACTACGGAGTTAGCTGCTCTTGAGCGTTTGAAAAAAATCTCATAGGGTTATAATGGGGAATATGGCGTCATCACGTTTTCTCAACTGTTTTTGCTTAGATCCTTATCATACTTGCAGGTAATGTTGACATACATAAGACCTTGGATGAGTTCGAAATTTGGCCGGATTCGAGCACAGACTACTGAGTAAGCTGCCCTTGAGCGTTTGAAAAAAATCCCATAGTGTTATAATGAAGAAAACAACGTCATCACATATTTTTAGAATAACTTTGTCATCGCTCTATTGCCTACATTTCTCAACGGATTTTGAAATAACTTCACACAAATGTAGGGCATGACAATATCTCAAGCAAGTTTGACTTTCAGGATGCTGCGCCCAAGGTCAAGGTCACTGTGGCTATTTTTAGAAAACTTTGTCAGCGCTCTAGCACCTACATTTCTCAATGGATTTTAAAATAACTTCACACAAATGTAGGGCATGACAATATCTCGAGCAAATTTGACTTTCAGGGTGCTGTGGCCAAGGTCAAGGTCACTGTGGCTATTTTTAGAAAATCTTTGTCATCGCTCTAGCACCTACATTTCTCCATGGATTTTAAAATAACTTCACACAAATGTAGGGCATGACAATATCTCAAGCAAGTTTGACTTCCAGGGTGCTGCGCCCAAGGTCAAGGTCACTGTGGCTATTTTTAGAAAATCTTTGTTATCACTCTAGCGCCTACATTTTTCAACCGATTTTAAATCAAATTCACACAAATGTAGGGCATGACAATATCTCGATTAAATTTGACTTTCAGGGTGCTGCGCCCAAGGTCAAGGTCACTGTGGCTATTTTTAGAAAAACATTGTCATCGCTCTAGCGCCTACATTTCTCAACGGATTTTGAAATAACTTCACACAAATGAAGGGCATGACAATATCTCGAGCAAGATCGACTTTCAGGATGCTGTGCCCAAGGTCAAGGTCGCTGTGGCTATTTTTAGAAAAACTTTGTCAGGGCTCTAGCACCTACATTTCTCAGCAGATTTTAAAATAATTTCACACAAATGTAGGGCATGACAATATCTCGAGCAAGTTTGACTTTCAGGGTGCTACACCCAAGGTCAAGGTCACTGTGGCTATTTTTAGAAAATCTTTGTCATCACTCTAGCGCCTACATTTCTGAACGGATTTTAAATCAACTTCACACAAATGTAGGGCTTGACGATATCTCAAACAAGTTTGACTTCCAGGGTGCTGCGCCCAAGGTCAAGGTCACTGTGGCTATTTTTAGAAAAACTTTGTCAGCGCTCTAGCACCTACATTTCTCAATGGATTTTAAAATAAATTCACACAAATGTAGGGCATGACAATATCTCGAGCAAGTTTGACTTTCAGGGTGCTGTGCCCAAGGTCAAGGTCACTGTGGCTATTTTTAGAAAAACTTTGTCATCGCTCTAGCACCTACATTTCTCAACGGATTTTAAAATAAATTCACACAAATGTAGGGCATGACAATATCTCGAGCAAGTTTGACTTTCAGGGTGCTGCAATCAAGGTTTTTGATTAGATCCTTATCATACTTGTAGGTAATGATGACATACATAAGAGCTTGGATGCACTCGAAATTTGGCCGGATTCGAGCACAGACTACCGAGTTAGCTGCCCTTGAGCGTTTGAAAAAAATCCCATAGTCTTATAATGGAGAAAACAAGGTCATCACATTTTCATTTTTTATCGGATCCTCTTCATACTTGCAGGTAATGAGGATATGCATAAAAGCTTGGATTAGTTAGCATTTCGGCTAGATCCCACCACTGACTATGGAGTACCTGCCCTGAGCATCCAAAAAATCGATGTCGCCACTTTTTCTTGGTTTCTACTGATCCGATCCTTTTCAAACTTGCAGGTAATGAGGAAATGCATAATATCTTAAACAAGTTCAAATTTTGGCCAGATCAGGCCAACCACTACGAAGTTAGCTGCCCTTGACAGCTCTGTCTATTGTGCTCTTGATCGGATACTTTTTAAACTTGCATATATTAAATGAGGGCATACATAATGTTTTGGATGAGTTTACTTTTCAGCCTGATTGGACCACTGACTGTGGAGTTAGTTGCCCTTGAGCATCTTAAATATCCCTATAGGTTTACAATGTCTCTCAGGTGAGCAATTGTTGCCCTTTGGGCTACTTGTTCTCATTATCATCTCATCTCACCCATTTTCCATCTGATAGTCACAAATGCCTGAAATACTGATGAAAAGGTAGAAAAACATATACTGTAATTGTATTACTGTTTGCAGTGTATTTAAGTTTGCTAATTTCACGTTGTTTTTTTTTTAAATACAGGCAAATATTAATGCACTTAACATACCTAGCATTATCGGATCAAGAAAACTGCAAAAATTACTACCTGTGAAATGGTAAAATATAAGAACACCACAAAAATTTATACCTGCCAAAATATGTACAAATACAGTATCATCAATCCAGATCAGGAGATGACCACTATAAGCTTATTGCTTATTGTCAGATCCTGATAATTGAGATTGTAAATTATATAATGTGAATTGATTAATAAAATATTGTTTAAACCAATCCAGATCATTCCTGCAACCTTTATTTGCAGATCTGGGCGTGATGTCTACGCAGCTCGGGGAAGAATGGGAAGATTACACAGAGGTGCCGAGGTACTTTAAAAGACTATCATAAGAGTTCTGAGGATTGGGACTGACAGATCTGAGCAAACAGTGCAGAACCAGATCTGGGCCCGGTTGTTCAAAACTAAAGACGTCGTTAGTTAATGTTTCGTTAAAATTTCAAATGTTAATTTCTCAAATACACCAGTATTTTTTGTTGAAAAAATGCATTGCAAAAGCTTCTCACATTTTTTTCAACAAAAAATATCAGTATACTTGGTAATAAAGTCCAAAAACATTTAACGAGTTGACTTCTTAAAGAGCTCGTTAGGCTAACGATGCTTTGAACAACTGGGCCCTGACTGCTCCTAAAGGAGCTGTCAGATCAGGGTCTACACTGTTTGCCATTACATGTGCATTTGTTGGATGCATTACTGTATTGTAAAACAAGAGTGCTCATTTTTAGGACAACTGTCATTTTAAGTATCCCAATTTTTAGAATTTTTACGATATACATTCATAATTGCTTCCATGCTAAATAGCTTGGTCATTTGTGTTTTTGAGTACGCCTTATTATACCCCCGACATACGAAGTATGTCGAGGGGTATATAGTTTTTGTCTTTCCGTTGGTCCGTCCGTCCGTTCGTTCGTTTGTCCGTCCGTCCGTTAACATTTGCGTTAAAGTTTTGCGTTAAGTTTTTTCTTTGCTTATATTTCCAATATCCTTTAATGGAACCTTTTGGTATGTGACTAGGTATACTTCTGGGTTCATGTAGAATAGCTGACATCATCTAGATGCTGCTGCTGACCCAAGGTCAAGGTCACAGACTTAAACATTTGCGTTAAAGGTTTGCGTTAAGTTTATATTCTTCTTTTATATTTCCAATATCCTTTGATGGATCCTTTTGATATTTGACTAGGTTTACTTTTAGGTTCACACAGAATAGTAGACATCATCTGGATGCTGCTTACCAAAGGTCAAGGTCACAGACTTGTATATTTGCATTAAAATTTGTGTTAAGTTTATAAACCTTGCTTATATTCCCAACATCCTTTGATGAAACCTTTTGATACCTGACTAGGTTTACTTCTTTGTTCCTGCAGAATAGTTGACATCATCTGAATGCTGCAGCTGACCTAAGGTCAAGGTCAAAGACTTAAACATTTGCTTTAAAGTTTTGTGTTAAGTTTATATTCTTCTTTTATACTTCAAATATCCTTTGATGGAACCTTTTGATATTTGACTAGGTTTACTTTTAGGTGCATAGGTGCTTACCAAAGGTCAAGGTCACATACTTGTATATTTGCGTCAAAGTTTTGCGTTGAGTTTATATTTTTTATTTTGATGGAACCATTTTATAGGTGACTAAGACCCTGTATAAGACTGGTTTCATTAGGCGGTGGTTTCTTAAGGGGGTGGTTTCCTTAGGCGATGGCGCTGGTCGGGGGTATACGTGAGCCCCTGCTCACTTGCTCTAGTTATGAAAAGAAATTGCAAAATGATTAAAAACAATGCACATAATTATGATTATTATCAGTTGCATATCATTATCTACAAACATCAGAATCGAGAATGCTAAAGGATTTCAGTTTTCCTGAAACTGTAAAAATCACAGATATACATCTGACTGTAGACTGTATGAAGATGTAGAGGTATATCTTCTTCTACCTTTTTTACAAAAGCGAACAACTTTCATGACTTCCTGTTTGCTTCCCTAGAAGAGGAATTCCTTCCAAAAGGGGTTTGACTGTAAAAGGAAAGAATATGCTTCATAGGGAGCAAGGTCTTTCCTATAAGAGTTGGTCCATATGAAGAAGGGAGACAGATATGGAAATGGTAGAGTTTCTCCTCCTGAATGTATACCTATTCACCTTAACCAGCAGCAGTTGGGCACATAACTTTATGATCAGAACTTGTTCCATACATTCTCAGGCAAATGTTGCCTATGTAAATAAGTCAGTTTTCACTGTTAGCCCGCATGTACGAAAGTACAAAGAGCTATTGTTGTCACTTGGACGTCGGCCTTGGCGTGGGCATCACACTTTAAAGTTTTAGGTTTAAGTTCTTTCATGTGATGGGCAAGGCACTGCCGGCAAGCTATCCTGTACGCGGACAGGTCTTGTTTTATATTGTCCATTTGCTCCCAAATGCAAACAGGGTTTTGCCTCGAGCAAGCTGCCATTAATGTTCTAATGTCCTAATAATTCATGACAGAATAGGGGAAAAATCGTTTTTCTGTGCTTTTATAAAATACTTTCCATTAATAGTGAAAGCAGCAGTTTTGCTGAAAGGTGTCATTTGCTTGTTAGAACAGGCAAAATATTATTTGTAAGCAATGCCATAAACTTGTTGTATACTGCGGTTGTGGGGATATGTGAATAAAGCAGAACAAATGTATTCAACTATCCATATGTATACACATACTACTTGTCAAGTGATTTTATGTTGTTACTGTTATTTCTGTTAAAGGATGTTGCTATGGCAAGAGATCGGCAGAGAGAAACAGCAGAAATCAATCTCAGACAGATGCTTGCTGACAGAGCCATAGAAAAGGTACACAAGCAGTGCCCCAAGAATATTTTGCAAGTCAGAGTCTTCTTGTCATATTGTAGATTCCTCATGGCCTAATTATTGTTGACATTAATAGTGAACTTTCTGATTGCAGTAGAGGAATGTGCATGCCGAAGGATGTTAAATTGAGACACCGTCTTTGTGGTCTTTTATTTTCATAATAATGTTTGTTTAGTTTAAAAAAAGCAACAACAAAAAGAAAACAGAAAAAAAAAAACAACAGCAACTCTAGTCCTTTTGTTATCCACACATACTACATACTGTCCTCTGATATGATTTCCGGAATTGATGTTCATTTACTGTTTTTTAGAACTGTTTATTGTATTGTTTTATGACTGTTATGGAACTTGTTATAGTTTCCAACACAAGATTTCATGCTATTAGCGCCATGATTTTATGAATTTTATTTAGGCTGGAGTGAATGGTGAGGTGTTGAGTGACATGATACTCCATGATTTGTTACGAGACACTGCTGAGGAAATGGAATCACTAGAAGATGAACAGGCTGCGAAGAAAGAGGCAGCAACAATGCATCATAACCCAACCCTGGAGAATATGTACCAGAGACTAGAGCAGATGGAGGCAAGTACCATATTAGCTTCTCTGTCCCAATACTTAGTATTTACAATAAACTATTTATATCTTGAAGTCGAACTTCTTCCTAAACTACTGATATCTCAAAGTAAATTTTCTGGAACCAGAAAATTGGCTTTGAGACAGCTGTAGTTTGAGATAACAGGAGTTGAAATGTAAACAAAGAAGGGAAATATATGTTTTGATATATATATCAGTGTTAGAGATATCAAGAGTGACTGTATATGAACCATGACACGACAAAACCAACAATGTGGTTGTGCGTCCAGTCCAGACTAAGATCAGCCTGGGCATCCATCCGGTTTGACTAGACTATTCGTTTAGTGCTCAAAGAATAGCTAAGGGTCTAAGCTACCGCCATGGGGACAGCACAGATTTTGATCAGACTGGGCGGATGCCCAGGCTGAACTGAGTCTGCGCTGGGCGCACAACCACATTGTTGGTTTTGTCGTGTTGCGGCTCATATTTAGTCAACTCTCGATATCTCTTGACACTGATATATCAAAGTTTCTTCATATATCAAAAGACATATTTCCCTTCTTTGTATACATTTCAACTCCTGTTATCTCAAACTACAGCTGTCTCAAAGCAAATTTTCTGGTGCCAGAAAATTTACTTTGAGATATCAGTAGTTTGGGAAGAAGTTCGACTTCGAGATATCAATATTTTACTGTAAATTCTAAGTAGTGGGACAGATAAGTCTGAGCAAACAGTGCAGACCCAAATCAGGTCAAAGGAGCAGTCTGGTCAGGGCTTACACAGTGTTTTATTTTCGCACCTACTTTAGCAAGGTGCGATATAGGAGTTCACTTTTCCGTCCGTCCGTGAGTCCATCCGTCCGTCCACAATTACGTCGACCCTAGCGTTCGCGTCCATTATTCTCAATCTATGATACCTACATTCATCAAACCTGGTATTAAGTTTCTACTTAGAATGGTCTCGAGGAACCTTGAACTTATCTTGACCTTTGACCTATTTTTCATGCTCTAATGACTTTGTAAAATTCTGTGCCGTCGTTCCATCCACAATTACGTCGACCCTAGCGTTCGGGTCCATTATTCTCAATCTACATGTATGATACCTACGTTCATCAAACCTGGTATAAAGTTTCTTGTTAGAATGGTCTCAAGGAACCTTGCACTTATTTTGACCTTTGACCTATTTTTCATGCTCTGATGACTTCATAAAATTCTATGCCAAAAATTACGTCAACCCTAGTGTTTAAGTTCATTTCTCTCCATCTATGATACCTGCAATCTTCAAACTTGGTATAAAGTTTTTTCTTAGGATGGTCTAGAGGAGTGCTGCCTTTATTTTGACCTTTGACCTATATTTTATGCTCTGCTGACTTAGTAAAATTTTACATCAAAAATTACGTAAACCCTAACATACTGGTCCATTTCTCTCAATCTATGATACCTATGGTCATCAAACCTGGTATAAAGTTTCTATTTAGGTTGATCTAGAGGATTGTTGCACTTATTTGACCCATATTTCATGCTCTGCTGACTTCGTAAAATTTTAATTACAAAATTAAATTGACCCTATCATTGAAGTCCATTTCTCTCTGACAATCTATGAGAGCTAGAATCATCAAACCTGGTGTAAAGTTTCATCTTAGAATGAACTTGAGGATTAATGCACTTGTTTCAGCCCTTGATATATATTTCACGTGCTACTGATTTTGTAAAATTTCACATCCAAAATTGTGTCGACCTTAGGGTTTGAGTCCATTTCTCTTTAAATACAATGGGTGTAATCAAACCTGGCTTGAAGATTGTCCTGAGATGCTGCTATTATTTGTACCCTTGACCTTTATATCATGCTCTATTGACCTTATAAATTTTATGTCAACCTGGCATCCATGATTATATGGACAAGAGCATTCAAGTCCGTTTCTCACTAACTATACCACCTACAATCATCAGACATGGCATAAAATCCATCAGACCTAGTGTACACTCTCCTCTAACCATGGTATGTACTACTGAGAAAGCATAAGGCAGGTGCCACATAGCATTCCGCGGAATTCTTGTTTATCTTCACCATAGTGTGAAAAAAATGCAGATCATTAAAAAATGCATTATCTATTGATATCTGAGAGCTGAAATTTTGCAATAATTTGTCATATGAGCCACGACACAAGAGAACCAACAATGTGGTCGTGCGTCCAGCGCAGACTCAGATCAGTCTGGGCATCCGCCCAGTCTGATCAGAGCCTTCGCTGTCCGCATGGAGGTAGTTTAGACCCTTAGCTAGCCTTTAAGCGCTTAGCGAAGAATCTGATCAGACTGGGCTAATGCCGAGGTTGATCCGAGTCTGCGCTGGGCGCACAACCACTTTGCTGGTTTTCTCGTGTTGCGGATCATATAAAGCTGCATTATAGCCAGAAGGGAAAATCTTTATTGCTAGAGTTCCTTGCTTATTCTTGCTGCAAGGGCAACAAGATTTACCAAGTTCATAATTGGAAATTATGATATGAGCGGCGACACGATAAAACCAACAATGTGGTTATGCGCCCATCACAGACTCTGAACAGCATGGACATCCGCCCAGTCTGGTCAGACTCTTTGCTAAGACCTCAAAGGGTAGCTAAGGGTCTAAGCTACCTACATGCGGATGGCATAGACTCTGATAAGACTGGGTGGATGCCCAGGTTGATCTGAGTCTTCGCTTGGCGCACAACCACTTTGTTGGTTTTCTCATGTCGCGGATCGTATTATTATATTATATTTCCATATATACCTGTGTAATGCAGCTACAGACAGCTCTGATTTAAGATTCCAGGGAGAGAAATCAGTCAGATTCAACTCCAGAGGTTTACTGAGCCTTTGAAAAAGTCACTGAAAGATATGAGCGGCGACACGACAAAACCAACGAAGTGGCATGTGCACCGAATGAAGAGTCGGATCAGCCTGGGCATCTGCCCAGTCTGATCAGAGTCTTCCCTGTTGGCGTGGAAGTGGCTTAGATCCTGAGCTACCCTTTAAGCCCAGAGCTAAGACTCCGATCCGACTAGGCGAATGCCCAGTTTGATCTAAGTCTTCGCTGAGCGCACATGCCACTCTGTTGGTTTTGTTGTGTCGCGGCTCATATATTTTCTTCAAGTTCTTCCAATTATTCTTCTAGCTCGCAATGTTGAATGCAACACACACTTGTTCATTTCTCGTCTCTACTCTTCATCATAACATGGATGTGGCACAGTTAAATATTAAGAAAAGGTAGAATGATGTTGTAAATTTTGGTGACTATGTCAGAATGATTTGTTGCAGAATAAACTACTGTAACTGGTCATTGCCTCAATAAGTCCCCTGTAGCTCAGTGGGTTAAGCGCTGGCCTACTGGGTTCCGTTGCACACAGCCTTCCATTATCACCCTCCAATCGTCCTGATATGACTGAAATACTGTGAAAAAGGATGTAAAATGGCAAGTCATCCATCCATCCATGCCTCAATAGAATGCTGTGATAGAAATAAGGGATAACGATACTCAAAATTGTCAGTTCGGAAAGTAAATCATTGTTATTGTGGTCCCAAATTTGGTTTTACCACAACATGTCAGAGGAGCCGTAAAATGCAATTTCTGACCATAAAATGGATAATTTGTCTCCCCAAATGACAATTTCCCCTCTACTGCACTCTTTCATATTTTCAGCCTTCAGTATGTCCTACTTATACCCAAAGCAAGCACTTTAAGCAATTTAAAACCAGACACCAGCCAATGATAAGCAAACTTTCGTTATGACATTGGGTTTCCAAAGGAATATCATTGGATAAACTGTCGTAAATTTTTGAAATTAAACAATAAGACATTATACAATTATTGACTGTTGTTGAGGTGGACATGAAGAGTTATTGAATAGTAAACTTCATATTTACCAACGTGAAGTTAAACAATTAGACATTATACAATTATTGACTGTTGTTGAGGTGGACATGAAGAGTTATTGAATAGTAAACTCCATA
Source organism: Ctena decussata (assembly GCA_963989385.1). Classification (NCBI taxonomy): domain Eukaryota; kingdom Metazoa; phylum Mollusca; class Bivalvia; order Lucinida; family Lucinidae; genus Ctena; species Ctena decussata. Next base: position 2,772,837 of record OZ022511.1, on the reverse strand, counting down.
TTGACCAACATGAAGTGGAGGTTGATTTGAATTGTTTACTTAAGAATTAAAATTTGATTTTTCAACGTTCATCGTGTGATGAAGCAAGTGGGCAGAGCTAAAATTCCATGAAGCTTGAAGCGCTTCTTGTAGAATTCTAGCGACAGCCACTGGCTTCTTCACACGATGAACGCTGAAAAATCAAATTTTCATTCTTATATTTACACTTTATTTGTGAAACTCTCTATGCCGTTTTCGTGGTAATTTGGTGTAAAATAGGCAAAATATGGATCAAAGAAAAGCTAGTAAGGAAGTGTTCCGCCATAACGTTATACAGCCGTCGCCCTGACGTGGTGTCAATCGAATGTTACAAGAACCAAACAAGAAGTTTGTTTACATGAAACGTCGCTTGACAGCAACGTCACATGATCAATTGTGCTTCCACGGTGTATGAAGCCAGTTGCTCTAAAAGGGTTCACCTATGGGAAGTCAGTGGCAAGTGTAAATATTGTTCAATAACACTTCATGTTCACCAAAACAAAAGTCAGCAATTGTTTTATTATATTATAAAAATGATAATTTTAGTGGAAGGGTTTGCCATTTTAGGAAATTTAACGTCAAATTTCGGTTGACGTTGCTACACACCATTAAGATGTTACATAACCAACCATGGGACATTAAGACATTACTTCACCAACTACATGGCATGAAGTAATGTCTACTACATGTGATCAGCCTCTGAACCAATGAAATGAGTTTTTATACCCCGCCACACTTTAGTGGCGGGGTATTATGTAATACCTTTCGGTGTCCGTCCGTCCGTCTGTCCGTCCGTCCGTCCGTGCTCACCATTTCTGATCGATAACTTGAGTATTTATTCACGGAATTTTTTCAAATTTTGCATACATATTGTTATCGGCGATGAGTGGTATGGGATTGTTAATGGGCAAAATCCATCCATTTTTAACGGAGTTACTGCCCTTTTTCGTATTGGAAAAATGGTTTCTGGCCTGTTATTCCTTTACTGCTCATGATATCTGAATGAAACTTCACAGATATGTTGCACATCAAAGGTTACATATTGTGACTAAGGACCGTCACTCTGACCTTCCCAGTTTGTGAGTTATCCGCCCTTGATAGGTCTGAAAAAAGGTTTTTGACCTATTGTTCCTTTACTATATGGAATATTTGAATATAACTTCACAGTATGTTTCACATCAAAGGTAACATATTGTGACTAAGAACGGTCACTCTTACCTTTCCCGTTTGTGAGTTATCCGCCCTTGATTGAATTAAAAAATGTTTTTTACCCGTAGTTCCTTTACTATGTGGAATATTTAAATGAAACTTTACAGATATGTTTCACATCAAAGGTTACATACTGTGACAAAGAACCATCACTCTTACCTTTCCAGTTCATGAGTTATCTGCCCTTGATAGGTCTGAAAAATGGTTTTTGACCTGTAGTTCCCTTTCTATATGGAATATCTGAATAAAACTTCACAGATATGTTTCACATCAAAGGCTTCATATAGTGACTAGGAACTGTCACTCTGATCTTTCCAGTTTGTGAGTTATCCGCCCTTGATTGATCTGAAAAACGTTTTTTATCTGTAGTTCCTTTACTATATGGAATATCTGAACGAAACTTCATAGGTATGTTTCACATCAAAGGTTACATATTGTGACAAAGAACCATCACCCTTACCTTTCAAGTTAATGAGTATTCCCCCTTGATAGATCTGAAAAATGTTTTTTGACTTGTAGTTCCTATACTATATGGAATATCTGAATGAAACTTCACTGATATGTTTAACACCATAGAATAGGAAACAGAGTCTCTCAGCTCAAAGAAATGCTTTACAGCCTGATCTAAATCTACACTGGTCAGAATGCTCCACGTTGTTGGGTGGTTTATATTAATATTTATTTACAGTAAGGACATCATATCTCTGTCTATCTCAGTTCTGTGGCTCTTTAGCTATTATATATCTCAAAAAATAAGTTAGGATGCACAGCAGTGGCGGGGTATCATGCAGTGCCTGCGGTGCTTTTATATTTATAGATTATATAGTAATGCATTATATGTGTAAGTGCATTAGAGTGCTGTTAATGGGTCTCATGACTCACTTATCATCCTCTTTTTAGTTGGAGCAGGTTGATATTAGAAGAAGGTGGGGAACCTTACAGTTTGAAGAAGAATCTGGCAGCAGAAGAAGTGAGTAGAACACTGGTGACTGTTTAACATATAACCTTCTCATGCTAATCGCGTATATATACATTTTTGGGAGGTTGGTCACTTTGTGATCCTGTCAGGCACGCTAGACACCAAGTACACCCCAACAGTGGAGGTTGTCCTACAAAGGAGGGATTATGCTTTCTAACAAAGCAAGTTTTTACCCACACCGCTGGTATTGTAGATATCTAAACATGGAAAATACGTCAAAAACTAAGGAATTTTTCAATATCAGTTTTTTACAATGACACCCTCACTTGGTTGAACTTGAGTTTCTGCAAACAAGACTTGATCCATCTAAACTTTTACGCTGATAAATGCTGGCCCCTAGGGAAGCAGTCACTTTGTTCCTACGAACCATATAATACATTTGGGTCTAATATCTTGGATTTCATTTTTTTTTTAAGTGTCTTAAATGGTCGCCAGTTTGTCACATGACCACCATGTTTGGATGTCACATGACTGTCTGACTGCTGGAACATGGCAGCTTACATCTCGTTGTAAGTGGGTGAAATTTTCAACAATATTGGTGAAAGTTTGTGAAATTTATGGCTTCTTAGGTAAGGGTACCCCCCATTTTAGGGTCAGATGAGCTGCTTTCGTAGCATGAGAAGGGTTAAAGTGCCAAACAGTAGCCAACAAAGTTTATGTCTTCAAATTTTTAGAATAAAAATTTCTGCCCAACCTGTATAAATAATAATGAGAATTCAAAGACTAGAGAGCAAACAGTGTAGATCCAGATAAGGCAGCTCATAAAGAGCTGCCTTATCTGGATCTATGCTGTTTGCAAGTATAACTTGGGGGTGGTTGGGTGGTGCGATGGTGCTGTGTATAATTTCCAGTGCTGGGGAGTCCTACTGATTTGGAACATTGTAGGGCAAGGGCCTACTGTGCTTGCAGTAGGTGCGGGTGGGGGTTGTTTGGACATTTTTTCTCTCGTCTATCATTTCCATTTCTTTCTCCCCCTCTCTGGGAGACGGCCCGATATAGGCAGAAATACTGTCTCAAAGGGCTGTTAAACTCAAATCAATCAATCAATGCAAGTATAACTGTTTTGGTTTTTGGCACATTAAGGGTTAACTCATCTAACCCAAAATATTGTGTAGAAACTAAAGACTGTCTGTGGATACTTTTGTTTTATTTGATGAACTCAGAAAGTTTATTGGTAGCTTCTGCGTTGCAGATATATAGCCTGCTGGACAGTGACCTAAACGTCTTACTGTCAGAGGTCAGTTTTCAAGGTTTATTATGATATATTTATTGTTAGGTGATATTCTAAGTTAAAGCCAGCTGGGCCTGTTGCCATGGGAATAATATGACATCAAATTTTCACATCTTAGAGAGTTTAAAGTTAAAGATCAATGTAATAAGCAGTGTTGATGTTTGTGTCTATCAATATTCCCGACACATTAAGATGAATGGATACACTTTCAGACGAAGCAACTCTACCATTTTCTTTTCTTGTCTCCCTTCTCAGTGGGGTTCAACCCTTATAGGAAAGATTCTCTGTCTCAAGGTCAAGGTTCAAGGTCGTTATACTATACTGAAGGACTTTAGAAATGCACCATTTTACATCCTCTGTTACTTCCACGTGGCTGATTTGATGAGTTTTTCTTAATCATATTATATGTTCACACGCAATAAGCTATTGATTGCCATAAATTTGCCATGCTCATGCTGTTTATTCTGACATTACCATGACGTTAGTGTTTTTCAACAATTGGCATCTTGCAGATGGGACTTTTATTCGATTAAAAAACAAACAACTTTAGCCGGTAGCCAGATGTCTTTACTAATGGGAAAACACAAAAAGTTTCGGAAGCGTTTCCTTGCTGACGTCAGCCAAAATTTTTCAAACAGTAATTACAGGTTCATGGCGTTCGATAATGACATGATACTTTTGTTTCCTATGCAACACGTTCAGGACTATCAGATGAGACTAAAAGATTTCGATTATTCATGTTCCTTACGTTATAAACGGCCAATTACGTTAAAAAGTAAAGACGTGACGTAGACGAAATGAACGTTGCCAGAAGCCTAAAACTTCATGATTTGATTTTGTCTTGCCTACTGCATTTGAAAACTGATATTGGTTTAAAAACTTTTTTTCGCTCATAATGTAAGGTATTGTTACTCTGATTTTTTAAATTGGGGTTGTCACAGAATTCTCGTGATGTCTCGGCAACCATAAGTCTCAGCTTTTTGATTTTCTTATTGAATGAAAGCCAACTGACAGCACTTTTTAATTCTGTTTTCACAGAATGAAAATCTTGGGCCTGTAACAAGATATTGCCATTTTAGTAAGTGGTGCGTTTCTAAAGTCTCTCGGTATAGTTAGTTTGATTATTTCTGTTACAGCAAATATACCCGAGAGACCATCAGCGCCTGTTGCTATGGAAATAACAAGACAGCAGCCCTCACATTCTCACAGAGTACAAACCTCAAGGTAATAATTCTACCTTAGTTTCCAAATGCTGGGATACTATTTGAGCCGCGACACGAGAAAACCAACAAAGTGGGTGTGCGGCCAGCGCAGACTCAGATCAGCCTGGGCATCCGCCCAGTCTGATCAGTCTTCACTGTCCGCATGGAGGTAGCTTAGACCCATAGCTACCCTTTATCCTTAAGGTACCCATTCACTATTTGGTCCCTGGCTGGTCCAAAGATGATTCTTACCTGTGAGCTTCTGCACCATAACCAAGTACATGTACCTCCAATCACTCAACCACTGGTCTTTCTCCATTAAATAACATACAAATGATATGGTTAGCAATTGACATGGTGTCTACTCGTATAGCTAGCCAACGGAGGGGATTTGGCTAGCTGTATGGCAAATCTTTAGTTGGTTTGTCCCTGGCGCTTGGTTTAAATGTATCTTTTCCCTTCAAATAAATCAAAAGATGGGAAAGAAAGCAGTCACTGCTTATAGATCTGCTTATTTAGTTACTCTCCCTAGCATTTACAGGATCAACAGTAACATTATAAATCTATGAAAAATTATATTCTGTGACCTTTACTCCACTTATCATGAAGTAAATTACACTCGTTGTTTTCTAGAGCATTTCATAAAGAAAAAGACTTATCATAAAGTAAATTACACTAGTTGTTTTCTAGAGCATTTCATAAAGAAAAAGACTTATCATGAAGTAAATTACACTTGTTGTTTTCTAGAGCATTTCATAAAGAAAAAGATTATCATGAAGTAAATTACACGTGTTGTTTTCTAGAGCATTTCATAAAGAAAAAGACTTATCATGACGTAAATTACACTTGTTGTTTTCTAGAGCATTTCATAAAGAAAAAGACTTATCATGAAGTAAATTACACTTGTTGTTTTCTAGAGCATTTCATAAAGAAAAAGACTTATCATGAAGTAAATTACATGTGTTGTTTTCTAGAGCAGTTCATAAAGAAAAAGACTTATCATGAAGTAAATTACATGTGTTGTTTTCTAGAGCATTTCATAAAGAAAAAGACTTATCATGAAGTAAATTACATGTGTTGTTTTCTAGAGCATTTCATAAAGAAAAGACTTATCATGAAGTAAATTACATGTGTTGTTTTCTAGAGCATTTCATAAAGAAAAGACTTATCATGAAGTAAATTACACTTGTTGTTTTCTAGAGCATTTCATAAAGAAAAGGACGAACCAGTCATATTCACAAAATCAGCACCTGTGCCAAAGTTTCAAGAGAAGACAACTCCCCTTGTAGCAGATGAAGAAACTGTTGAAGACGGTTTACTCCATACTCACAGAGGTCCACCCAGGATAAGATTAAAAATTTCTGAGACTGTCGTGAGGGACATTAAGAATAACCTGGAGAAGTATGAACGTCACCTTAAGAAGACACAGCATGAGAAAGAGGGAAGATTTGATCCCTGGAAACTAGTGGAGGAGTAAGTGTTTCATAATAAGTTATATAGGGTTGAATTGGGTAACTTTGGACAGCGTAAACTCGGACTTACCATTGCAAACAGTGAAAATCCAGGTAAGACGCCTCATAATGAGCCGTCTCATCAGGATTTTCTTTGTTTGCCCAGTTGATTTTGTTTTAATTCCAAACAACTGACATATAAAGGAAACAATGTCACTGTCCAAATTTACCGGCTGTCCAAATTTACCCGACTTTACCCTTGCTAAACCTTTTTGATGCAATATGGAATAATGAAAAAAAAAAGATGTATCTCTGTAGCAGGATTTCCACTCTCAGGGAAATTTTGAAAAGTAGTGAACTTTGAAAATTAGTGGCCATCTAAGTTGTGAGAGAATATAAATATTCATTCTGCTCAAGGGGAAAGAATATACTTTCGGAAAAGATAATCCATGCACAGAATTAGGTTCTTTCCTAGGGGGTTACTGTTGCTGAGTAACCTTGCTGTTATAATTGGCTCCCAGGGGAAGGAAATTTCTTCTTTTATTAAGAGCAACCCCAATTTTCAAGTGATTATACCCCCGGTATACGAAGTATATAGGGGGTATATAGTTTTTGGTCTTTCCGTTAATATGTTTGTGTGTGTGTGTGTGTGTGTGTTAACATTTTTTCTGTCACAGATTTCTCAGGAACCACTAAAGCTAGGACTTTGAAATTTGGTACAAACGTTGGGTAGGACTAGTTGTACCGTGTAAGAGAGAATCAGCCTTCTCCTGCTTATCAGTCCCTTTGTTTATCCATTTTTTCTTTCTCTCCAATTAATTTTTTGTCACAGATTTCTCAGGAACCGCTATAGCTAGGACTTTGAAATGTGGTACAAACGTTGGGTATGACTAGTTGTACCGTGTAAGAGAGAATCAGCCTTCTCCTGCTTATCAGTCCCTTTGTTTGTCCAATTTTTCTTTCTCTCCAATTAAATTTCTGTCACAGATTTCTCAGGAACCACTAAAGCTAGGACTTTGAAATTTGAAACAAACCTTGGGTATGACTAGTTGTACCGTGTAAGAGAGAATCAGCCTTCTCCTGCTTATCAGTCCCTTTGTTTATCCAGTTTTTCTTTCTCTCCAATTAATTTTTTGTCCCAGATTTCTCAGGAACCGCTATATCTGGGACTTTGAAATGTGGTATAAAGGTTGGGCATGACTAGTTGTACTGTGTAAGAGGGAATCAGCCTTCTCCTGCTTATCAGTCCCTCTGTTTGTCCATTTTTTCTTTCTCTCCAATTAAATTTTTGTCACAGATTTCTCAGGAACCTCTACAGCCAGGACTTTCAAATTTGGTATAAACCTTGGGTATGACTAGTTGTACTGTGTAAGAGAGAATCAGCCTTCTCCTGCTTATCAGTCCCTTTGTTTGTCCATTTTTTTTCTTTCTCTCCAATTAATTTTTGTCACAGGTTTCTCAGGAACCACTAAAGCTAGGACTTTCAAATTTGGTACAAACGTTGGGTATGACTAGTTGTACCATGTAAGAGAGAATCAGCCTCTTCCTACTTATCAGTGCATTTGTTTGTCCATTTTCTCTTTCTCTCCAATTAAATTTTTGTCACAGATTTCTCAGAAACTACTACAGCTAGGACTTTGAAATTTGGTACAAATGTTGGGTGTGACTAGTTGTACTGTGTAAGAGAGAATCAGCCTCTTCCTCCCATCATTCCCTTTATTTGTCCATTTTTTCTTTCTGTCCAATTAAATTATTGTCACAGATTTCTCAGGAACTGCTTCAGCTAGGATTTTGATATTTTGTACAAACATTGGGTATGACTAGTTGTATCATGTAAGAAAGAATCAGCGTCTTGCTGCTTATCATTCTCTTTGTTTGTCCATTTCTTCTTTCTCTCCAATAAAATTTCTGTCAAAGATTTCTTAGGAACCACTTTAGCTAGGATTTTGAAATTTGGTTCAAACGTTGTGTATGACTAGTTGTACTGTGTAAGAGAAAATCAGAGTCCTCCTGCTTATCATTCCCTTTGTTTGTCCTTTTTTTCTTTCTCTCTAAGTAACTTTTTGTCACAGATTTCTCTGTTCTCATGAGAGCCACAGTCTTCAAATTTTGTATACATCTTGAGAATGGCCATATATTGTTGGGAAGAAAATCAAGATGCTAAGATTTCTTTTGGTCTTCTTTTTCTTTTTAGCTCACCTGAGCATGAAGTGCTCAGGGTGAGCTTTTGGGATACCCTGATGTCCGTCGTCCGTCGTACGTGTGTCAGGACGTCCGGACGTCAGGACGGACGTCCGTCAACTTTTGCTTGTGTACACTCTAGAGGGCACAGTTTTGATCCAATCTTTATGAAACTTTGTCAGAATGTTAGTCTTTATAAAATCTAGGTCAAGTTCGAAACTGGGTCATGTCGGGTCAAAAACTAGGTCACTAGGTCAAATCTTAGAAAAACCTTGTGTACGCTCTAGAGGGCACAGTTTTCATCCAAAGGTCATGAAACTTTGTCAGAATGTTTATCCTCATAATATCTAGGACAAGTTTGAAACTGGGTCACGTCGGGTCAAAAACTAGGTCACTAGGTCAAATCATAGAAAAACCTTGTGTACGCTCTAGAAGACATAGTTTTGATCCAATCTTTATGAAACTTTGTCAGAATGTTTATCTCCATAAACTCTAGGCCAAGTTTGAAACTGGGTCATGTCGGGTCAAAAACTAGGTCACTAGGTCAAATCTTAGAAAAACCTTGTGTTCACTGTAGAAGGCACAGTTTTGATCCAAAGTTCATGAAACATTGTCAGAATGTTTATCCTTATAACATCTAGAACAAATTTGAAACTGGGTCATGTCGGGTCAAAAACTAGCTCACTAGGTCAAATCATAGAAAACCTTATGTACGCTCTTGAGGACACAGTTTTGATTCAATCTTTATGAAACTTTGTCAGAATGTTTATCTTCATAAACTCTAGGCTAAGTTTAAAACTGGGTCATGTCGGGTCAAAAACTAGGTCACTAGGTCAAATCTTAGAATAACCTTGTGTAGGCTCTTGAAGGCACAGTTTTGATCCAAAATTCATGAAACTTTGTCAGAATATTTATCCTCATAATATGTAGGACAAGTTTGAAACTGGGTCATGTCGGGTCAAAAACTAGCTCACTAGGTCAAATCATAGAAAAACCTTGTGTACGCTCTAGAGGACACAGTTTTGCTCCAATTTTTATGAAACTTGGTCAGAATGTTTATCTCTATAAACTCTAAGCCGGGTATAAAACTGGGTCATGTCGGGTCAAAAACTAGGTCACTAGGTCAAATCTTAGAATAACCTTGTGTAGGCTCTTGAAGGCACAGTTTTGATCCAAAATTCATGAAACTTTGTCAGAATATTTATCCTCATAATATGTAAAACAAGTTTGAAACTGGGTCATGTCGGGTCAAAAACTAGCTCACTAGGTCAAATCATAGAAAAACCTTGTGTACGCTCTAGAGGACACAGTTTTGCTCCAATCTTTATGAAACTTGGTCAGAATGTTTATCTCCATAAACTCTAAGCCGGGTTTAAAACTGGGTCATGTCGGGTCAAAAACTAGGTCACTAGGTCAAAGCTTAGAAAAACCTTGTGTACGCTCTAGAAGGCACAGTTTTGATTCAAAGTTCATGAAACTTTGTCAGAATGTTTATCCTCATAATATCTAGGACAAGTTTGAAACTGGGTCATGGCATGTCAAAACCTAGGTCACTAGGTCAGATCTTAGAAAAACCTTGCATACACACTAAAAGGCATAGTTTTGATCCAATCTTCATGAAACTATGTCAAAATGTTTATTGTCCATATATCTAAGCCCCCTATGAAACTGAGTCACGTTGGGTCAAAAACTAGGTCACTAGGTCAAATCTTAGAAAAAACTTTTTGTTCACAGAGGGCACAGTTTTGATCCAATCTTCATGAAACTCTGTCAGAATGTTTATCTTTATGAAATCTAGGTAAAGTTTGAAACTGGGTCACGTCGGGTCAAAAACTAGGTCACTATAGGTCAAATATAAGAACGACCTTGTATAGTCTCCAGAGGGCACAGTTTTGATCCAATCTCAATGAAACTTTGTCAGAATGTTTATTCTTACAATATCCAGGCCAAGTTTGAAACTGGGTCAGGTCGGGTCAGAAAATAGGTCAAATATTAGGAAAACCTTGTGTACGCTCTAGAGGTCACAGTTTTGATCCAAACCTAATGAAATTTTGTCAGAATGTATCCTCACAATATCTAGGCCAAATTTGAAACTGGGTCATGTCAGGTCAAAAACTAGGTCAGATCTTAGAAAAACCTTGTGTACGCTCTAGATGACACAGTTTTGATCCAATCTTTTTGAAACTTTGTCAGAATGTTTATCATCACAATATTTAGGCCAAGTTTGAAAGTAGATCATGTAGGGTCAAAAACAGTGTCACTAGGTCAGATATAAGAATGATCTTGTGTACACTCTAGTTTCTTTTTCCCATCTCTCACTCCAATGCAATAAACGGGAAAATTTATGGAAAAAAATTCTCAGCTTGCTATGTTATTAGGTTTACATCTAGTTTTAAACTGATTAGTTGACATCATTGGGATGCTGCTGCTGACTTTAGGTCAAGGTCGCAGACATAGAAGTTTGTGTATGCTTACGTTGAAATTTTGTGTTAAATTTGTATATTTTTTTGATAACATAATTTGCATTTATTTTAATGGAACCTTTTGGTGTTTGTTTTTAGGCCTTTCACTGGATTTGTAATAGATTGTCCATCTGTCTGTCTGTTAGTTAACATTTGCTTGTATTAAATGTGTTTTTATTTGGCGGTGGCACTGGCCGGGGGTATACGTGAGCCCCTGCTCACATGCTCTAGTATCTTTAGCACTGTTAAAGTAAAGAGATAATGAACTTTTGGATCTTAAAATGATATGGAAATTAGAACACAGGGAAAACTCAGGGAAAATTCAGGGATTTTTTATGTGGAGGGTGAGTGGCAAACCTGGTATAGAGAGCAGTGAGTGAAAACTCTGACAGTTTCAACATCCTGTATTTCATAGTGGCTTGATATGAAAACACTGAAAAATACAGATATGCTGATAATAGAATGATGTTTTCTTTTGTATCTTACAGGATTTCAGACCTTGTACTAGAAGAATGTTTAAGAGAAATTGATAAAGAGATGGATGAAATAGGTGAAGGAATAGTTCATCAAGTTTGCAAGTCCGAATTTTCAGTCCCAGAGCCTTCAGTTGTAGCAGAACAAATAGCAGCTGACAGAGTTCATGAAAGAACAGAACAAATTCAGGAAATCTCTGAACTTCAGGAAAGATCCAGATCTGAATTTCAGGAAAGATCCAGATCTGAACATCAGGAAAGATCTAGATCTGAATTTCAGGAAATATCTAGATCTGAATTTCAGGAAAGATCTAGATCTGGATTTCAGGAAAGGTCTAGATCTGAATTTCAGGAAAGATCTACGAAGAGCCAGAATAAACATGTGAAAATTCAGGAAGAACCAGAACAAGAGTATATACCTAAGTTTGGTGTAGACTATAATAGGGAGGATAATTTAACACCAAGAATTGATTCTCAAATGGAAATGAGTGAATTAGGTGCAAGTGGTGAAGAGGAAGATACATCACCAAGGGTTGGGAGGTTTGAAAGCCTTGCTGATATTGAAGACTTGCAAGCAGTGGATCCACATACTGAAACTGAAATACAAACTGAAATACAAACTGAAAGAGAGAACTATGATCAGAGTATCAGTAGAAGTGAGGCTCGGCAAAATCGGAGCGAGGCTGGGCAAAGTTGGAGTGAGGCTGGGCCAAGTAGAAGTGAGATTCAAGCTGATGAATATGATGATGAGGATTATGACGATGATGATGATGTTGAAGAGGTCTCGCCAATTGATAGTGATGACCTGGAATACTCAACAGATGAAACATAAGCATTAATTAAACATGTATTTCTTTGATTAAAAGACAGTGTTTTATTCTTCCCAAACGACCCACCCAAATATCTTGTTCCATCTTATTAGCTCGCCTGAACAAAGTTCAGGAAGAGCTATTGTACTACTCCCGGCGTAGGCGTTGGCGTTAGCGGCGGCGGAGTTAGCAAAATGTTAAAGTTTTACGTTAAAGTATTTTAGGTGATGGGCAAGGCGCTGTCAGGCGAGCTATCCTGTCCCGGTGACAGGTCTTGTGTAGATTTTTTGGGATTGTTTGAGAAGAGAAAAACCATCTCATAGCCAAATTTCATAAGACTGATTTAGACATGTAGGGTCATAGATGGAAAAGCAATGTTTTTATAGTGATTTAAATAAAAATTCTAAAAATTGAGACACTTAAAATAATAACCGTAATTGTCCTAAAAATGGAACAAATTTAATTTTACAATGCAGTCATATGTTCAAAAGATACAGATTAAATGGCAAACATTGTAGACCTAGATCAGACTGCTCCTAATGAGCAGTCTGATCTGGGGCTGCACTGTTTGCTGAGACCAATTTGTCCCAATATATAGGGTTTGTATGGTAATCAGTGATTCCTTAAGGTGTAAGGCTACACTGCCTTGGATGGTTTGGCTGCCATTTTTACAAGGGGGATAACTTCAGCAGAAAATTATGCTTTTTTGTTGTTGAATATGTGTTCAGATTGGGGATATGCTAGAAGGACAGAATTTGCCTCCAGATGTGGCAAGTATGTGGCAGAGCCACTAGTAGCCCTCCCTCACCCCTCTCCCTCCCCCCTTTTGAGAAGGGAAATCAGTAATTTTTCTTGGAGGTGTGGCATATGCATACTCCTTAAAACTTTGGCCCCTGTCCATCAGAGCCCATGACACAAGAAAACCAACAATGTGGTGGTGCGCAAAGCACAGGCTCAGATCAGCCTGGGCATCCGCCCAGTCAGATAAGAGTCTTCACTTTGCGCTTTAAGGGTAGCTAAGGGTCTAAGCTAGCTCCATGCGGACAGCGAAGACTCTGATCAGACTGGGCGGATGCCCAAGCTGATCTGAGTCTGCGCTGGGCGCACAACCACTTTGTTGGTTTTCTCGTGTCTCGGCTCATATGGGTTTCCTGGTGCCAATGTGGCAGAGCTGCTAGTAGCTGTAGCAGGACCTGAGTGTCATTTTTCTCAATCAGGTAAAAGTCATACAGATTCAGAGGCAATGTCTGAACATGACTGAAATATTGATCACTGGGATATTAAACAACAAACTCAGCAACACCAACAACAATCCCTAATGCTCAGTTTGCTTTAGCAAGGTAGAGAAAATTTATTAAGAATTAACGTTTGATTTTTCAGCATTATTGTGTGATGAAGCCTGTGGGCAGAGCTAAAATTTCATGAAGCTTGAAGAGCTTCTTGTAGAATTTTATGGACAACCACTGGCTTCTTCAAACAAAGAACCCTGAAATATCAAAATTTTAATTCTCATAATTATACTTTATTTTTAGACTCTTTCTGTGCCATTTTCTTGGTAATTTATTGTAGAATATGCAAACTTTGGGTTGAAGTAAAGTTAGTTACGACGTATTCAACCATTACATACAACAGGCCTTGCCATGAAAGGAATGTTGCATGCACCAATCAAGACCCTTGTTTTCTTTAGACGTCACATGATTAATCGTCATTTAGTGATGTGTGAAGCTAGTTGCTCTTTAAGGTTTATCTATGGGAAGTCAATGGCAAGTGTAAAAATTGCTCAATGTTGATAAAAGATTCTTTTATCAACATTGAGCCATTTTTACACTTGCCACTGACTTCCCTTTCTCACTTAAGGTGTATAGGTAAACACCATGTATTTCCGCCACTTTTTGTTTTAAAGACAGCACAGCGTTTGTGACTTCCTGCTTTCTTCTTGGGTGGTGAAACCATTCCAGAAAAGGATCTACTCATAAAGCAAAGAATTTGCTCCTACAGGAGCAAATATTTTCCTTCAAGAGTTGACCCAGTGAGAAATGTGTTCATTCACCATAAGCAATTTGATCACACCTACCAATCACTCTCATGTGCAACCGCAGTCAACAGAAACAATCCTTTAAGAGTCATGTCTGGTTGAGCATTAGAGGAGTCAAAAATGAATTGTCTCACCTTGACTGTTATAATGAGATTCTGTAGCTTAAGTGTTTACAGAGAAGTAAGAAAAAATGGTTTGGCATTCTCATCAAATACATTAAGGTGAATAGATATACTTTCAGGTGAAGTAACTCTACCCTTTTTTGCCTCGCTTCTCAATTTGGGTCAACTCTTACAAGAAAAATTTGCTCCTTTTAGAGCAAATTCTTAGCTGTAAGAGTAGACCTCATTTCAAAAGTGCTTTGATGTCCAGGGGAGCAAAAAGGAAGTCTTTTAAGTTATTCCCCTTTATAAAAGTGGTAGAAATACACCATGTACAGACCCTAGGGTATCTATTGGGGCAAACTTAAGGCTCTAGCTAGACCTCACTGATCCACAGACTGTTTTGAGTACTTGCTGTTTGCAGGTACCTTGAAGTGTATTGCTACACCTCCATGCATTCCCAGCCAATATTACTAAGGGAAACATTTTTCTTGACTTCCAGTTGGCTTCCCTGGATGAGGAGACCCTTCTAGAAAGGGGTCTACTCTTAAAGGAAAGAATTTGGTCCTAAGGAGCAAATTCTTTCCTTTAAGAGTAGACCCCCATTGAGAATTGGGACAAAATGGTAGAGTGGCTTGCCCTGAAAATGTTTTTATACACCTAAAAACGCTCAATTGCTTATTGGGACTCATATGAAAATTTGGGTATACTGTCTTCTTTTTCCATCCTACTTGCATATGCCTGTAGTGTACACGTATGACAATATTTTCTGAAAAAATCATATCTTTATTTATTATACAATTAGCATTGATTATTAGTCTGTGATAGATTTGTATTTTGTGATAATAAGAAAGATAAGAGATTAGAAATGAAATTTCAGTGTCATCTTGTTATTTTGATATCCTGATGTCTTCATTTTTTCTTTCTGAACATCAGTCAAGATTTTAGTTGCCACAGTTTCATTGATCAACAGTGAACACACCTAGTAAATGGCAATTCCATTCCCAAGAATGATATTCAAAAAGGCGGGGAACCAAATGAATAACCCTGGTTTTTTAGCTCACCTGAGCCATAGGCTCAGGGTGAGCTATTGTGATCACTCAGTGTCTGTCGTCCGTCGTCCGTCGTGTGTCGTGTGTCGTGTGTCGTGTGTCGTCCGTCGTCAACAATTTGCTTTAAATGACATCTTCTCTGAAACCGCTAGGCCTAGGTCTTTGATATTTGGTATGAAGCATTGTCTAGTGGATCTCTACCAAGTTTGTTCAAATGGTGGCCCCAGGGTCCAAAATGGCCCTGGGGCAGGGGGTCTTGGGTTCGAAATTAAAATATACTTTAAAATCTTCTTCTCCGGAAATGCTTGGCTCAGATGCTTGAAATTTGGTATGTAGCATTGCCTAGTGGTCCTCTACCAAGTTTGTTCAAATGGTGGCCCCAGGGTCCAAAACGGCCCTGGGGCAGGGGGTCTTGGGTTCGAAACTAAAATATACTTAAAAATCTTCTTCTCCAGAACTGCTTGGCTCAGATGCTTGAAATTTGGTATGTAGCATTGCCTTGTGGTTCTCTACCAAGTTTGTTCAAATGGTGGTCCCAGGGTCCAAAACGGCCCTGGGGCAGGGGGTCTTGGGTTCAAAACTAAAATATACTTAAAAATCTTCTTCTCCAGAACTGCTTGGCTCAGATGCTTGAAATTTGGTATGTAGCATTGCCTAGTGGTCCTTTACCAAGTTTGTTCAAATGGTGGCCCCAGGGTCCAAAACGACCCTGGGGCAGGGGGTCTTGGGTTCGAAACTAAATTATACTTAAAAATCTTCTTCTCTAGAACTGCTTGGCTCAGATGCTTGAAATTTGGTATGTAGCATTGCCTAGTGGTCCTCTACCAAGTTTGTTCAAATGGTGGCCCAAGGGTTCAAAATGGCCCCGGGGCAGGGAGTCCCAGGTTTTAACCTTAGGAATACATAGAAAAATATTGAAAAATCTTCTTCTTCAGAACTACAAGGCTCAGATACTTGAAATTTAGTATTTAGCATTGCCCAGTGGTCCTTCACCAAGTTGGTTCAAATGATGGCCCCAGAATCCAAAATGGCCCTGCCTAAAGGGGTCTTGGGTTTGAACTATACAAATACATAGATAAATATTCAAAAATCTTCTTATTCAGAACCCAAAGGCTCAGATGCTTGAAATTTGGTTTGATGCATTGCCTAGTAGTCTTTTACCAAGTTCGTTCAAATGGTGGCCCCAAGGTCCAAAATGGCCCTGGGGCAGAGAGTCCTAGGTTTGAACCATAGAAATACATAGAAAAATATTTAAAAAATCTTCTTCTTCAGAACCATTTGGCTCAGATGCTTGAAATTTGATCTGTAGCATTGCCTAGTGGTCTTTTACCAAGTTTGTTCAAATGATGACCCCAGGGCCTAAAATGGCCCGGCCCTAGGTGGTCCTGGGTTTGAACCATAGAAATACATAGAAAAATATTTAAAAATCTTCTTCTTTAGAACCTTTTGCCCCAGATGCTCGAAATCTGGTATGTAGCATTGCCTTGTAGTCCTTTATCTAGTTTATTTAAATGATGGCCCAAGGATCCAAAATGGCCCTGCGGCAGGGAGTCCTGAGTTTGAAGCACAGAAATATATAGAAAAATATTCAAAAAGCTTCTTCTTCAGAACCACTTGGCACAGATGCTTGAAATTTGGTATGATGCATTGCCTGGTGGACTTCTACAATGCTTGTGTAAATGGTGGCCCTGGGATCAAAAATGGCCCTGGGGCGGGGAGTCTTGGGTTCGTAATTAAAGTATACTTAAAAATCTTCTCCAGAACCTCTTAGTGCAGATGCTTGAAATTTGGTATGATGCATTTCCTAAGGGTCCTTTACCAAATGTTTTCAAATTATGGCACCAGGGTCAAAAATGGCCCTGCCCCATGGTGTCCTGGGTTTGAACCATAGAAATATTCAAAAATCTTCTTCTTCAGAACCACTTGGCTCAGATGCTTGAAATTTAGTATGTAGCATTGCCGAGTGGTCCAAGATTATTCAAATGATGGCCCCAGGGTAAAAAAATGGCCCCGCCCCAGGGGGTCCAGGGTTCGAACCATAGCAATACATAGAAAAATTAAAAACAACAACTCTTCTTCAGAACCATTTTGAAATGGTTGCAAACTAGCAGGTTTGTTCAAATGATGACCCTAGCATGACCTTTAATCTTTTTGTTCAGGTGAGCGATTCAGGGCCTCTTGGCCCTCTTGTTTATACCTGTATTCAGACAGAATAGGTAAGAAAATTGTTCATTATTCCCTTAATACTCGATGAATTTTCATGCAGTAAACTGGCGATACCTTTTCTTTGTGCACAGGAAACAACTAACCGTATTTATGCTATGCACTATATTTTCTCACACAACCTCGTGCAATGTCTGAAAGTCTGCTGGAGGTTGTGTGGAAAAATACAGCATGCATGGAAATGGCTTTTAGATAATCGCATGTTGCAAAAGTGACGAGGTATTACTATTGGCACTTTATGGCAGAAAAAGTCTTTTGAGTATTAAGGAAATACTGAACGGTTTTCTTACTTGTTCTGTCCTAATACAAGTATAAATGAGCTGCGATGTGACAAAACCAACAAAGTGGTTGTGTGCCCAGTGCAGATCAGAGTCTTTGCTGTCCGCATGGATGTGGCATAGACCCTAAGCTACCTTTTAAGCGCTTAGCTAAGAGTCTGATCAGACTGGATCGATGCCCAGGCTGATCTGAGTCTGCACTTGGCGCTCAACCACTTTGTTGGTTTTCTCAAGTCGCGGCTCAAATTATCATGTGACTTCCTGCCGTGATACAAGCTTCAATAAATAATCAGCCAAAATTAAAAATGCTGTCCAATGCTTATGCTTGTGCAGAATTAGGGGATAACTGTACTGAAAATTGTCATTTGGGGAGGTAAATCGTTGGTTTTATGGTTGGAAATTTCATTTTACGGCGACGGACCAGCAGAGCTGGAAACCGCAATTTGCGACCATAAAACCGGCGATTTACCTCCTGAAATGACAATTTTCAGTACAGTTATCCCTATTCTAATGCACTTTTCACATTTTCACATTTGAAAGTGTGCTACTTTGCAGTTTGCACCCATAGCAAACGCTTTCAGCGAGGTAAAACCAGGCGTTAGCCAATGAGAAGGGAGGTTTTATAATTAAAATAACGTGTGGTATATTGGCAGAATATTCTGTCGTAGACTTATTACGCTATCCAGTCAGACTCTGCATTATATTTGTAAGTGCATTAGAATTGTGCATTTACCTGGCGTGTTCTGGAATGTCTGAACAGTAAAGAATCAAAGAGGCTTGCCATGGTCAGGAGAAACATCTGGAAAACGAATGTTTATTCCAGGTCAGGGCAAAGTCAGGAACTTTTGTGATTGTTCTGGGAAATTTGTAAAGTTATTAAAAGTCAGCAAAACATCATGGAATTATAACTTGGTGTTAGACTTAAAGGATAGTGCTTATGGAAATAATTGTACATTCCCTAGCGAAGTTTCACAAAAATTATGCAAACCTTTCTGGATAATGCTTCTTGTTACTTTTTATTAGCTCGCCTGAACAAAGTTAGGAAGAGCTATTGTACTACCCCTGGCTTCGGCAGCGGCATTTGCGGCATCGGCGTTAGCAAAATGTGGAAGTTTTATGTTAGTTTTCAGGAGCTCATAATTTCTAAACCCTCTGATCGATTTGAATTATATTTGGTATGATGATAGATATTGGTCCAAAATTTTATTCTGCACCATTTTCAACCGTGGTCATGACCTATAGGTCAAGGTCACAGACTTAGAAATTTATGTGAAAGTTTTACGTTAAAATTTGTAAGAGATAGTTTCTAAACCTTTTTATTGTTTTGAATTATATGTAGGATGATGATAGATATTCTATTCTATTCTATCCCATAACCTTACAAGGTCGTTCGGGCACCACAGATGACTTAGAAACAATCCCTTTCCACCTTGTCCTGTTTTCAGCTGACCTAGTTGAGCTGGCAAAATCAATCCCTGTCCACTCTTTAATATTGTCTTCCCACCTCTTCTTCTGTCTACCTCTTCTTCTTTTTGCTTTCACTGTGCCCTGAAGAATCATCTTTGCTAAACAGAAGACCTTGAGACGTGGCCAAACCACCTTAGTTTCCGTTTCTCGACCAGCGTCAGGAGTTCATCATGTTCTCCAATGGCTGCTTGGATCTTTCTGCGAACCTCCTCATTGTTTATATGGTTAAATGATAGATATTGGTCCAAAATTTTATTCAGCACCATCCACACCCCTGGTCATGACCCATAGGTCAAGGTCAAGAACTTAGAATTTTTTTAAAGTTTTAAGAATTCATAGTCTCAAAACCCTTTAATCTATTAGAATTATATTTGGTATGATGATAGATATTGGTCCAAACTTATTTTTCAGCCCCATCTCCACCCCTGGACATAACTATAGGTCAAGGTCACAGACCTAGAAATTTTATATTGAAATTTGAGTTGCTTTTTGCTAAATCTTCTTAACCCTTACATAGATTTCCTTTATAGTTACACAGATGCCAGGTTATGGTCTAAATTTTAATGCAGTACCACCCCACACCCCTTGATGACAGAGGTCAAAGTCATGGACTTGTAAATATTTTGTTGAAATTTTTTGTTAAAGTTTCATAAAGGCACAGTGTTTTCTTAGTGTGTGGCCAGATTCAGTTGATATTTAGAATTTAGATAGATGCTGGTCCAGAGTTTTACACAGAACCAACCCCACCTTTCTCATTGAACTTTAGGTCAAGGTCACAGGCTGATGGTCAATAGTTTCGCACTGCCTAGATGGAAAGTTATATCCAGACTGATGACAGATACTGCTCCAGAGTTTTACATGGTAGCAGCATCACCTTCCTAATTGACCACAGAGGTCAAGATCACATTCTTTTTATGATGGGCAAGCACCAGTTCAGGTGAGCTATGCTATCTGGTGACAGCACTCGTTGGAATTTATTGTGACAGATTTATTGTGTTAGCTTATCCAGGTTGCTACACCAGCAACGGCTATATAGACTGATCTTAGCAGGCAAGAAACTACAGCTGAGCGCTCATTTA
Source organism: Ctena decussata (assembly GCA_963989385.1). Classification (NCBI taxonomy): domain Eukaryota; kingdom Metazoa; phylum Mollusca; class Bivalvia; order Lucinida; family Lucinidae; genus Ctena; species Ctena decussata. The sequence continues at coordinate 2,752,587 of OZ022511.1, read as the reverse complement.
CTAAGGCAGTCTGCATATACATCAGGTAAGATGGATCGATAAGTGATTTGCAATTTTACACCCTTTTCAACAGTAGTTCAATTATACCAGGACCATGAGGTGATAAAGAAAGGCTGTGTGCAATGGAATCTCATTTATGGTGTCATTCCATCTCCAGCAAGGCTCGAACCCAGGACTGCTAGATCAGTAGGCCAATGCTGAAATTACTATGCGACCGGGGCTCCTATTTCAAGTAAGATAGACCTGTGTATTTACTCAGGAGCACATGTGTCTCACCATCTAATCAACCATGACCCGAGAAAGAAGACAGCCTCAGGAGATGTCTGGTGCAAAGCTTAAACAATCCAAAATGGTTGAAGTCAAATTCTCCTTAGTTTCATAAGAATATTTTAGATAATTTTGCCAGAAACAGGTAGATTACATGACTTTAGATCAGATTACTGGGCTGTTTAGGTTTGAAAACAAACTCGCTTCCAGTTGGACTTGAACCCGAGACCCCGAGACAGGCTGAGCTGGAATCCATCGCAAGCAACTATTTGGAAGGGATTCATACTCCAGGGAAGCAAAAAGGTAGTCAGATATATGTAAGTAGTTATAGTACCCACCCACATCACTGTGTCCATTCGTGTACGCCTATAAATGCGAGTTGGAGCAGTGTACGCCGAGTTAGAAGAAAACACGTCTCGGAAATGTCATCACGGCTTTAAAGTAAGTTCGTGTATCAGGGCTTTTCGTCAGCTAAATGTAATAAACTAGCATGAGTGTATCTGTAACTGAATACGCTTTCAGACTGATATAGTTTCACGTGAATGCAATGTTCAATTTACAGAATATTTAACCAAATCTGTGCATTCTTTCAAGTGAGACTGCCTTTACTGAAAAAGAATTCAGTATTTCTTTACAAATACATGTATCTTTTGATTGATAGGTTCCTTTTTAGCTAGGCAGATATATTTTGAAGCTATTGTAATAGATGAATCGGTGAAATCCTGTCTGTTTTGAATATAGAAGTCATTTGTAGGCAGGCTGTAATGGTTTGAAGTGCACTCCGAGTTGCAAATACATAATTAACGAAAATACGGCGAGTTGGAGAACCCATGTACGCCGAGTTTAAGCTTTTTTAACAAAAATGGTGTACGCCTAGTTGGAATAAAGTACTGCTCTTTGTGATTTTTTTTTAAAAAAAAAAAGGCATTAAATTTAGTTGCAGCTGTCTAGCTGAGCATTTATTGACATTGCTTCGTACTGATAGTGTCTAAAATACCAAAGTCAGTCAGTTGCTGTTGGCTGTCCGACTGCTTGTATGAAAAATCATTCTATTAGTAAATTCAAAAGAATGATTGGGAATATTGTAAATAATTAAGCATCCACATTTTGTTTGTCTTCCAGATATGATGAGTTTGCCTGCCAATGTTATTACTGTTCATTCAGAACATTTTCTTTGCAAGAGCTATTAGATCACAGTTGCTTATACCATTCGACGGGTGAACTTTCAGTTCGAAGATTCACTTTATCTGTTGACAGTGGGAAAAGTAAATTCCAGTCTTTACATTTTAAACTCATTCCAAAAGATACAAAAGGAAACATATGTACTGACTTCCTCATTAAAAAAACTTCCAAAATGGGGCTTTTCTCTTAAAGGATGGCATTTGCTGCTTGGGCAGCAGTTCTTCTCTTCAAGAATTTAGAAGGACGGAAAGAATGAAAATGACAGATTTGCTTCCCCTGAAAGTGTATTCATTCACCCAAGCAAAGTATTATTTTCTAAAGAAAATGAAAGTTACTGATATGCTAAGGAAAAGGACTATGATTTATTGACTCTTTTGTAAGACTCTTTTCTGATTGAAATAGCTTTGAACTCTCTCTCAGTCGCTCTTTATTGGCAGACGCATTACTCTGTACGCTTCTCTAAATCAAATGGGTAGATACACAATAGTTCTACGTTTACTTTGCTTTACTCAAGGTCGAGCAACTCTGATCCCTCAATTCTTCACTCTGCTGTAAAGGTCCACGATTCACAGATATGCAGAAATATGGAAATGACAAGTGAGCGCAAAAGTGTCACCTTTGATCCAAGAGATATGTTGTTATCTCTCCAACTTGGTTTCAGCTTGGTAAGAGCTGAAGTGGCTTGTGCAATCCTTGAGAGAACCTCCTGTTTTGAACCATCATCTGAGACAACTGCTCCAAGGTATTTGAAGCTTATTATTGTACCCAGCTTCTGTCCTTTTACCTTGATCTCCCTCTGGATGCCAACTGCACTGTTTGTCATCAGTTTGGTCTTCTCAGCACTAACCTCCATCTTATACCTTGTGCACGTTTGATCGAGACTTTCAACTAGGGCTTCTAGTTCCTGCTCTTCCACAGCTAGAGCATCTATATCATCGGCAAACCGCAGATTGGTAATATTTTGCCCCCCCCCCCCATGCTAACCTTTCCGTCATGTTCTTAGCGCATCAGACATGATCCCTTCGAGAAAAATGTTGAAGAGGGTGGATGACAGAAGACATCCTTGTCTTACTCCAACTGTTTTCTCAACCATTCTCCTGTGCAGCCATTCATCAGGATTGCACTTGTAGCCTTGTCGTGTGGCTGCAAGGGCACAGGAGATAAATATGTTAAATAGAAGACGGTCTCGCAGATAAAATTATGTTGCAGGCATGTGGAGGGCTGTTATCAGATTATCCACTATATAAGGCGCTACACAGGGTGTGGCGGTTGGGGTGCTAAGGTGTTGGATACCGGTATTTTTATTGAGTTGTGTCAAAAGGGACTGCAGCTTATAACATACTTATCAGCCTATGCGTGTGGTTAAGGGTATAAAGCTTATAACTATGGGCAGACTGCTTTTGCACTATGTGACTCGCAACCTTTTTACTCGCAGCTTAGTCAGCGTTAATGGTTTGCGCTTGCTTGTTTTAGATAGGATGCTTCGAAATTTTCTTCAGGAACAGTGTTTTTTTTTTCATATTATCACTGTACTTAAACGCAAAATGTGGCTTCATAATTAACTCTATCAGTGGAAGAGCATTAAGATGCACTTCCTTTAAACAAATACAAAATCTGTTATTTTTTCCAGGTCAGATAAGGCTCATAAATACAGAGCATGGTACATGTTTGGTCCTTAGTCTTTGAACTTGACATTTATATACTCTAACTCGCGGTACACCCTTATGTCAACAATGATTAAACTCGGCGTACACCGGTGCTGCAACTCGGCGTGTACTTTGGCAACATCCCTGGTGCAAACAAATACAAACAGCTTTCTCAGTTTTACGATCAGCATTTTGTGGCTTCGCTCTGATGGTCCCAATTGGATCATTTCTTATTCCATTTTATAATTTTGGTAAATGAAGACAGTGTTTGCGTATATTGAGTACAATTTAAGACCAGTAGCAAATATTTTGACATGTTTTGCAAGCATTTCCGATGTTTCTTGTGTTATTACAAGAGTTGTTGCTTTGAAAGTTTACCTGCGGTTGTAGATGATGTCTAAGACGAAAACTGCGAAGAACAGAGGGACATAAACCTTAGTTAGCTGTTAAAACACATGGCAAACACTTACCTCTTGTCCGCGAGCATTCTCTGAATGTATTCTAACTCGGCGTACACTGCTCCAACTCGCATTTATAGGCGTACACGAATGGACACAGTGCACATGAGCCATCTCATCTGAATATGAATATGAGCCGCCATACGACAAAACCAACAAAATGGCATGTGCGCCCAGCAAAGACTCAGATCAGCCTGGACAGCTGCCCAGTCTGATCAGAGTCTTTGCTCTGCGCTTAAAGGGTTGGTAAGAATCTAAGCTAGCTCTGTGAGGACAGTGTAGACTCTGATCAGACTGGGTAGATGCCCAGGCTCATCCGAGTCTTCACTGGGCGCATTTGCCACTTTGTTGGTTTTGATGTGTTGCAGCTCATTTCAATATTCTTATACTGTGAATGGGTACACTTTCAGGGGAAGCAACGGTGCCATTTTAGTTTTTGCCTCCACTCACCATGGGGATCGACTCTTCAGAAAAGAATTTGCTCCCCAGGGAGAAAGTTCTTTCCTGGAGGCGTAGGCCTCTTTTTGAAAGAGATTCATAATCCAGGGGAGCAAACTGGTAGTCACATACATGCTAGTTGTTTTCTTTTATAAGATTGCAAATAAGCCATGCACCATGCTTCTCAAAATTTCCTGTTTTAATTATATATTGTTTTTATATCTATTTAGGGAAGAAAGGGTGCATCCGTAGTTTGCCTTCATGATGAAGGCTAGATGTAACAGATGACCAGTTTTACACCCTTTTTGACAGTATTCCAGTCATGTTGGGACATTTGGAGGATGATTACGGAGGTCTGTGTGCAGTAAAGTGTGTTTTGTTTGGAAAGTAGCTGGCTTCCAGTGGGACTTGAACCCGAGACCCAATGATCCAAAGTTGCGAACAAAAACCACTATGCCACGTGGATGCTTCAGGAAGGCTAAGAAAAATAAATTATTTTGGCACACCAATATTTTATTATTGAATTAAACTGTATCACAGAAACAAATAGCCTGCATACATTTGAACATGCAACTTTATACATATTGGAACATATAAGCCTGTGCAAACACTGTAGACCTCGACCAGATGGCTCCTACGGCAGTCTGATCAGGATCTGCACTATTTGTCATTCTCTCTATGTCTTTTGGACTTCTCACTGCATTGCTGAACCAAACTGTTCCGTTTTCAGGACAGCAAGGGTGATGCCTTTGGTTTCCCAGTGTTTAGAATTTTTAAGGATAAATTTCATCCAGAAAAAAATAGATGTTTGCTTACTTTTTTAATGTTGACATCTATGTCCCTAAATAAAACAAAATAATTTACATTTGCACACATTTCAAACAGCATTGCCATACAGTAAACAAAGAAACAAAGATTTTAAAACATTGGATTTTTTAGGGGGGGGGGGGGGGAGGCAGGGGTTAAAACAATCCTCGTCCAAGTCAAGATAAAGATGACTAAGTCCAATCTGAATGGGAAAAAAATAAAATTGTGGAATTACAAAGAAATAAGAAAAGAAAGGGCAAAAAAAGAAATGCAGCCTCCCCCCCCCCATGAAAAACACTAAAGTTATTTCAAACTAGACTTTTCAAGCTTACTAAAGCGGTGTCAACTATGGCCTCATCCCGGCCGGAGACTCCCCCAGGCTGCGGACTTAGTCTCCGGACGGATGAGGCCATAGTGACACCCTTTACTACCGAAATAACTTACCACTATGCCTTAGAATTCAAAGATCCAGTGTGCCAGTCAGTAAGGATAAAACATAAATGGAATCACATTTTTTTAAGTAAAAACTTAAATATTTTCATACGCTAAAAATTTGAATATTTTTATAGGCAAGAAAGGATTAAGATACAAATGGCATTCGTATAGACTGACAACAAATACTCTCCTATGGCATTACACATGAATGACATCTGTACTTTCTCTTGACCCAGTTTGCTGAGAACACGGAGACATGTTTTATGTTTTTACTAAGAACAATGAGATACGTTTATTACTAACATTTGGGACATGTTTATTACTAAGAATACTTAGGCATGTTTTACTAAGAACACTGAGACACGTTTTGCTATGTACGTCCTTGTGAGAAGCCTGTCTAAAACCATGCTCAGAACTATAGCACGCACACACTTAATCTGTTCAGGACATCCACAGTTCATTTAATTTGTACATAGAGTGCAAGGTAATATTCATTTTGTGTGTGTGTGTGTGTGTGTGTGTACTCTGCACGCACTTCATCTCTTATTTCAATCTCTGGCACCGATGTCAGAATGAAATGCTTTTGTTCTGTGAATATCTTTAATTTCCGAAGTTTTCTACGGCCATTTCTGTCAAAAACTCAAGATTTCCACCAAAATTCACTTTCCTTCTCTGATATCACCATAGCAACCATAGCCGATATCACCATAGTTACCACGGTAAGGAAAACACTTTGACAGTATTCCGCTCTACGTCAATCAGCGTCATGGCGTATTGGGTAACGAGAAGCTTGTCTGAACCAGGTGCTAATAAGAGTTTCTGAGGATTAGACACGCCTTCCACAATGACGTCACCCAGAATTTCTCCGTCTGTGTTAATCATTATGATATTGTGAGACTTACAGCCGGCGACGAACAATCTGTTTCCATGGAGACAAATACCTTTTGGCTGTTTGAGACCATCGTATCTGATTTCCCAAAGTTTCTCTCCTTGTGTTGACACTGCGATGACAGTTTTCTTGTACCGGTCAGTGACATACATGGTGCTTGCTGTTCTGTCTAATACCACATATTCTGGGAAGAAGAAAAGATTGTGACCTACCGAGTCTTTGCTTACGACCTTAAGTTCGCGCCCGTCACGTGACATGAGCTTTATGGATGGCGGAGAATCATAACAACATACAGCTAGCATGTAATTGGAGTAACCGATTCCCCAACACTTTGCTCCAGTCTGAATAGCGGCGAGAATACTGAAATCGGTATCTCTTACTTGCATAAGAAGAAATCTTTTCTCTCGCGGAAGAGTAATGGCTACTTCATTCCCTGATAAGGCAACAATGTCGTATGGTCTTGCAGAAAGAACTCGCTCTCCAACCCATCTATAGTTGGCGTCGAATAATTTGACCTTTCGGTGTACTTGGTCGACTACGACAATGCGGCCTCCACTTACAAACTCGGCTCCCGTGATGCAACAGTTATCCCGGTCTTGTGCAGTCCGTACTTTAAAGAACGTTTCTAGCTTTCCTCTCGGGATATCAGCTCGGTGAGTCGGTATCACAGGCGTGATGGAAGGTGACGGCGGGAAGGCTTTTGTGAAGTCATTTTCATGTTTGGCTGGCTTGATAGGCTTACTGGGCTTGACAGACGTGCTGAGAGAATCGGGAGTTGTTGATTTGGGAGATTCGACAACATGTTCATCTGGGATCAAAATGGTATCTGCCCTAACGCTATAAGGCGGCGGAATCTGAACAGCGGTGTGCGACAAAGAGAACTTGCCCATTTCTTTCAGCGTACCAAGGAACATCTGCAGACTCTTGTCCGGGGAAAACACCAAAACAACATCTTTCAACTGCTTTGAAACTTCTTTTAAACTCTTTTCACACAAGTAACCTTCTCTTTTCGCTTTGTTGTACGTCAACAGAACGTCCGCGTCGGTCCCATGTTTCAGCGAGTTCTGTAGAACGGCAGTAGCATTCTTTGTCGTATTGACCAAATCTTGGCAGCGATCTAGCTCACGTTCAAAGTGTTGCGTTTCTCCTTTCTTTAATTCATCAAGATGAGCCAGAGCTCTTTCTTCTTGTGCTGACAATATTTCATTGATTTGCTGCCTGATACTTGAAATCTGTTTCTTAACGTTATTGGCAGCATCATCTATTGAGCCAATGGCATGTTTACGGTTTTCCAGAATGCGCAAGGCCCAGCTGCTCTGATGCTTGAGCTTTTCGAGTATACCTTTGGCGTCATCTCTCTGCTTTGTCGCCGCTTCTGTAGAACTCATGATACTGGTACAGTGTCGGTGGAAACCAGTGGCACAGGTTGAACAAATCACCTGGAAATACATGCATATTAGCCACATCATGTGATTTCAAACTATTTGTCATTTGTGACAAGTGAAGGCTCTGATCAGACTGCACTTGAGTGCAGTCTGTTCAGAGCCTTCACTTGTCACATCAGCCATTTTTGGAATACTCGATAGTTTGCAATAGTGAGGAATCTATAGACCCTCTGTAAACGATACGGACGATTTGAAAATAACATGACAAAACTGTGCCAGTTGTTAGAAGTCACTTAATGGGACTCTTTTAATAGACTGTATTGGCATCGCATGAAGCGAGATCTTAAAGGCGCACGCGTACCATAAATTCTAAAGTTAATCTGTGCCTCAGTTCCAACTGATCAGATGTTTTAGTTTTTCGATTTCCTATGATACATAGGTTTTTAATGCGAACAGGAAATACTGATCAGCTGCTACACCGTTCGCAGATGCCGTAAGTTCCATTTTCACGCAATATCAATGATATAGGTGCAAAGAACTATTCAATGCTTTGTATCAAACTGGTTTATTATCATTTCTATTACTAGTACGCCGTTCGCAGATGTCGTAAGTTCCATTTTCACGCAATATCAATGATGTAGGTGCAAAGAACTATATTTTGAAATTATATCAATGCTTTGTATCAAACTGGTTTATTATCATTTCTATTACTAGTACTTCTAAATTTTAAACCGACTCTTTAAAAAAGATAGTGTCATAGCACTATAGTAGATACATGTTTGAAACGGGATTCGAGTGTGATCCTTTACTTTGTTACTATGAATTAAACATTTCTAGATCTGTTGCAGAGGTACTTTCCATAGAATATGCATGTAGGAACAAGAAGTTATCAAAATTTCAGCAAAGGTTTTTAATGGCAAAGGTATAGTCTGTAACTCTGCGTTACAAAATTCAGAAAAAGGGCTTTATCTTCAGAAATGGATACTATGATATGGATCTGTTAGCCTACCTGTGCATGATCCTCGCAGAAAAAGTCCAAAAATTTCCCCTCGTGCTCTTGACATGGTGTTCGCAGTAATGTGCTTTTGATAGGCTGCAGCTTGATACTTTCTATATCCACCATTGTGTGTTGTCTGGATATTTTTAAACTGCTGTGTTGGGCTTCGCAATCCTCGCACATGGCTTCTCCACAATTTTCACACCATTGAACAGCCAATGTTTTGCTACCCCTCTTTGAACAAGGGTCACATATTCGACCGTCTGACCTTAATTTCACTGCTTCTATGAGTCCTATAATAAACTGATTCTGCGGAAGTACCTCCGCCCAAGAAGAAGGTCCTTGTAAGGAGTTCGGAGATTCTGTGAACTGGTGGCATTTTGGGCAGTCGAACCCTTTAGGTACTTGAACCCCTCTCGTGTTACTTTCAATATGATCAGCTATGCAGTTTAAACAAAACGAATGAAGACATGGCAGTACTCGTGGATCGCAAAATTCCTCCGCGCAGATAGGGCAGCTTAGAAACTCTTCACTTATCTGGCCTTCTTCGTCTTCCATTTTGAAAGTTTTTAAAGTTTCTGAAATTAAGAGCAAAATCATAATGTTGTTCTGTTGTTCGTATTCTCATATGCAACGAAAAGAAGAAAAGAAAAGGAAAAAACACACAAAAAACGTGGGTAGTTCGAAAGACAAGTCAATATAGGCCTACCATTTAGAACTTTAGAACATGATTGCTTTTGCCAACTTAGAGTGCCGCCACTACAACTAAAAGCAAACTTTCCAAAGATAGAATCATTCAAATACATGTACTGAAAATGTCCAGTAAGACAAAAAAAAGTGTAGGGTGAGATTACTAAACCTGCACCAGCGTTTTTTCGGCAAACTAAGCTTCTCAGTGGGGCATGGCATCATTAGGCCTTTACTAGCAACTGACCGACACATGAGTAAATTATTACTCAACAATTCAATGCTAGAGCTGAACTAATTTCGATTCTAACGCTTAGAAGCGCTGTAAAAGCATTTTTTTCATTCAATTTCTCCCAATCTTTCCACCAGCGCACTCATGATTCCGCCAGTATTCTTAAGATGTGCGTTTTTGTGACAATTTTAGAGAGAAAAAGAGGCGTTACACCATTTAACGTCAAGAAACGTCACCAAAGCGTCTTTTAAATACGTCAGTAATTACCATAACGTCAGCAATTAAACTCACACGTTCTGAAACAGTGAGTTGTAGGCTAAAACACGGAAACTTGCCATTGCTTCTATAAGCGCACTGTGTTAGAATTAACGCTAGAAATTAAAAATCTTAAAGTGTTTAAAACTTCAATTCATCACTCAGGCAAACATTAGAAACATGTATCATCTTCAGATGTCGCTGGAATTTTAATAACGCATCTAAATGTTTGGTCAATATGATTTATTTGCACATATATTAATGCATTAAAATACGTGCTTTTTTGCATATGTTTGGTTTGTTCATGGCGAGCTAGGCTTCTGGAATCAAGCAAATGCCAAATTAATAAATATGTTTTGACATAAAATCTGCAAAATGATTGATACTGAACAACCCGGATGACTTGAACTTGAAAATAGGACAAGAATCTACAGCAACATGTTTCATTTGCTCCGACCTCTGTGACAAAATGCTAATTTCTTCAACGAAGAAAAGGTCAGAAAAAGCTTCTAAAAGCATTTTTGCTTATTTCTATTTAACACATATTGAAGGATAAGTAAAGTAAAAATACTTTACCTGTTTAAACGAAAAGGAGTGCCATTTGATTGTCCGCCATTAGAACCATAAACAATATGGCGCCTTGTAGTCAAGGAAAGGAATCGAATTTCAAAGCCTTTGTTTTAGTTCGTGAAAGCGAAGTGCCTTAACGCCACGTAAATGAACCATATCACGTAAAATTGGACCTTATGGTATGCTCGAAAAGAAAGACTCAGATAAGAATCTTCCTGAATCGATATAGGATTCGCAAGATTTTTTATGCAAACTGGAAATGCTCTAATTAGACTCCGCGAATGTGCAGAGACATCTGACTTTTGAATGTTTGTTTGCTGTGGGGAACGTTTGTCATGTTATATATCGAACAAAAATTAAGGTAACCTTTTTACCGAACAACAAAATTCTCTCCTTTAGAATATTTCGACTAAACGCATGTCCGACATTCGTTACTAGCGAGTATGATCTCTTGTACTTGATTATTTGTAGATTTAGGATTTTATTTTTCTCTTGTAAAGGAAGAAGTGCTATTAAACGGAAACACTTCTTTGGTAATGTAAGTTTAAATTTTAATTTATCTGTTGTTTTGTTTAATGCTGTTGATTTCTTGTAGTGTAAGTGATATACATTTCGCCATTTTCTGCTTCAAAAACTTAAGCAAAAATAGTAAACTAGAAAGTGATTAGTGAAAATTAGAATACGCTTAAGTAAGGATAAATTTTTGCAATTGATTATCTTTATTTTTAGTCATACGTTCAGATGCATAGTACGAGGGGTGATCATTGAATAATGGCAACACCTTTGTAGATTAGTAACTTTATACATAACATAGTATACTTCATGTAACACCAAAGGGTCTCGTTTGACCTTTCAAATTCATGTTTGAAATTGGAACTTCATCGTGTTACCATAGCAACATATGACGTAGTGTTCATTCTGGGTATGGCGTGAGACTTTTTGACGTCATTTTGGTAAAGAGATGTTCTATTTATTATGTAGGATATTTAAAAAAGAAATAGAAAATTCAGAAACAGTTTCTGTTTAATTTAGGCCTTGGCTTTACAAACACACATATAATGATTGTTTATGTAAATATTCTGAAATATGGTACAAATTAAAGAAAGAGCAGTGGTTAAAATAGTTGATTTTTGGAACTTTGAAATTTTATTCCTTAACTTTCAGTATTATACTGAAATTAATTGATCGGTTGTTAAGTACATGATAATTTTGGTTCTTTCTGCTTTACATTTATCCCAAGATTTTCCCTGTTAAAATGCAATGACGGCACATGTCTGGTCCCTCAAGCTTCAATTGTCACAATTTGCTCGATCGAAAGTCTTTCACGGCCTCTTTTTCTTCCAAGTTTGAGAGCAAGTCATGAATAACCATATATTTCTTTTAGTATATGAGACTTGCATCAAACCATTACACCATCACAAACTTTTTCATTTTTCGTTGCTTATCAGCAGCATATATACATGGAAATTTGTGAAAATTTAGAGACTAAACCCCTCTAAGTTTAAAGAGTACTGTTTTTGCACAAAGCTAATGAGATATATGCGTGTTTCCATTATTTAATGATCACCCCTCGTATCACCTCTATCGTATTTTCATTGATGGCTTAGAGACTGTATTCTGCTTGTAACGTGAAACGCACACAGCATTCGCATTGATAAAACACCCTTTGTATAAAATGTAATGTTTTGTGAGACAAGCAGACATCTGGCACAGGTACTGTATAGAGGCACGAATTCTATTGTTTTGAGGAGCGGCGGTAGTGGATAACACGCTGGACCACCAATCCAGGGATTGCAGAAAAATCAATAGTTTGGGATTAACTTGGACTTCGAGATTCCGAGAGTTGACTGTACATGCAGTATTGAAATAGTCTGAACAAGACTGCCACAGTTCCATGTTCTAAGCATGATTTTCTATATTTATACGAAATGCAATTTCGGCATTTATATACTCTTTGGGTAGATTTTCGACTGTGGCTGAAGTAATGAGATCTTTATATATTAATATATTAAGGGTATTGTCAATTGTTTTAATCAAGGCCAAAACTTCTTAAATCACAAGCGTTATGAATCATAAGTTTCATAAAAAATATTGTCGGTCCGTTCGGTAATTAAGGAAACAAGAGAATAACATTTTTTTCGCCAAATATAAGGCATTTAGTTTTACTTTACTGCCAAAATAGAAACCGCAGTTTAGCTACCCGATTCAATCTTCGTACATTTCGAAGGTATAAAGGAGCGGCTGTAGTGTAGTGGATAACACTCCGGACTACCAATCCAGGGGTCGTAAGATCGATCCCCCGCTTCTCCGGTCTTTCGGATGAGACTTTAAACCGAGGTCCCGTCTCCATATGACCTCGTTGTTGGTGGGACGTTAAACCCGAGTTCACTCACTCACTCAGTCGAAGGTATAATTTCCTCTTGCGAGGCTTATTTTCTGGATGTATACCGTCAAATTGCTCCTAATTGCAAAAAGTCAAACGCATTGCATTCTTGCTGATTTGCAAAAAAACTTGATTTGATTTGATAATCGTCGGACATGCCTGTAATAACCAAATGAAGAGAAACCCAGCCCCGGATCCAGGGGGGTGGGCTTTGGGGCTTGAGCCCCGCGACCTGGACCTGGTTATATTACAATATATGTTGTGATATCTCATTAGAATCGCCTCGGCGAGGCGATTCTAATGAGATATCACAACATATAAGACATTAGCAAAAATTAACATCAAATCGATCCCTAAATATGTCATATAGTTTCAAGCCCCACTCCCACCCGTCCCCTCCCCTCCCACATATACATCTCGGCACCTTCCAGCACCATCAGTTATCCAGAGCCCCACCAGTACGTGGTGGTCTGGATCCGGGCCTGGTCAAACCGGTGTACATATTCACACTTTCTGCACTGTAGCGATCGTAATATAGTTCGGTTAACAATGTTTGTAACTGTTTATAAACTAATTAAACCAAAAGTCAGTGAGCATGAACTGGTATACTTTCTAGTACAATGTCATTTGATATCTATTCAGTAAAACAAAGAAAAGAAACATTTATCTATATGATATTTATTGGATTTTAAGATATTTTGCGTGAAAGAAATATCTAAATACTTTATTTTGAACACTGAAATCAGTCAACGCGCCACTGCACACTTCTAGCCCCAAACGAAGAACAGCATTCAGACACGAGGTCGAATTTCAATGACTATCAGATTGCACGATACTCATTTTGCATGTAATAAATCTCGATACGCATAATACGATTCTTTACCTTTAACCCTTTTTAGACTAGAATACCCTTTTGGGGGACATATGCAATCAGTGCAAACCCAGTTCAGACGTCACAGAGCGCGGCGTCTGATCAGGGTCAACACTATTTGCTTACAGGAATGTCTATGCAAAATACAATTAAAGTGAAAACACCCACCACCAACCCTAAAACTAGAAAGTGACTCGTCCAAATAATAAGGATGACTTGGCCCCGAGGTTATAAAACTTTTTTCATGCTCAACTCAGCTGAACATGAAATTTTACCTGCTAATAAATATCAAATTACTGATAAATCCAATTGTTTTCTTGCTCAGTTTAGCTGAGTATCAAATTTTCTCTGCTTATGAATATGAAAATGCCAACATTAGTTGGCATTTTCATATTTATCAGCAGAGAAAATTTCATGCTCAGCTGAGTTGAGCATGAAAAAAGTTTTATAACCTCGGGGCCAAGTCAACTAGGCAAAAAGGGTTAATGCGGTCCTCTATTTCACCATTTGGATTAGTCCGTTTGCAATATAAAGATTGTCTTATTTGATTGTTATAATGACATATTTTATCAGAGAATCAGTATTAAATGCAAATAGCGTATGTCTTGTCAAACGCTTATTTCTACAGCTTACGATCTGGGTTCAGACCACTTTTATGGGATGTTGACATTAACAGACTAGTCCGACAAGCAATCATATCATTCCTCTCTGTTTAATCCCAGCAGGCAAAGGTGTAGATACCTAAACGCAAAGCGCAGGTGCTTATTTGCGTTTTTGAAACTTTGTAATACAGACAAGATTCCAATACCAACATCTGTGGAAAAACGTAGACTTTTCCTCCAGGGTTGTTATGCATATCATGGAATTGCCCCCGATGACACCCCTGGTGGGCTTGCAGCATTGAAACAACATGACGTCGCAAGGACGATGTGTGTTGATACGAATTTGCTCCAAACTTGTGCGCCCACTCTGGGAAGCTGCTTTTACCATAGTAGACAAAGATCTGTTGAATCGCGACACGACAAAACTAACAAAGTGGCATGTGCACCCAGCGAAGACTCGGATCAGCCTGGGCATCCGCTGTCTGATCAGAGTCTTCGCTTGCGGCATGGAGGTAGCTTAGACCCTTAGACACTTTCATTTAGATACCCTTTAAGCGCACAGCAAGGACTATGATCAGACTGGGCGGGTGCCCAGGCTGATTTGAGTCTTCACTGGGCGCTCATGTCACTTTATTGTTCGCACCTCATTTAACAGCATTACTTTACTATTTCTGTCCTTTTTTAGATCCTGCTTCTGAGTTGCTTTTGAAAGTCAGAGATGGAGAGGACAATTGGTGACGTCAGCGAAGATTTCTTGACATGTTCTCTGTGCAGGGACGACTACACCGATCCCAGATCACTGCCATGCTTGCACGCCTTCTGCAGGAATTGCATTGCTGAGCATGTTAGCAAATCCTTAAAAGGCCAAAGAGCACCCAAAGGATTTAACTGCCCTATCTGCAAGCGTTTTGTTGATGCGCCTGATCCACACCAGCCGCCCTCTTCGTGGCCAGAAATGCTGCCTCTTAGCCATTTGATAAACAGTCTTATGGACGGTGTCAAGCTAAGAAATGACGTCAGCAAATGCGACCCTTGCTACAGAAGAAAGGAAAAGGTCATAGCTGCTAAGTGGTGTAAAGAATGTGCAGAAGCCCTCTGTGAGCAGTGTGTCTCCTTTCATAGGTCCTTAAAATATTCTCAAAATCATACTTTGATGGAATTTGAAGATCTTCGACAGCAACCCATAAAGAATACACTTCCACGGCCACCTTGTCCCACCCATGAGAATACGACACTGGGCTTCTTCTGCGAAGATCATCAAAAAGTCTGTTGCTCTTCCTGCGTGACAGTTGATCATCGTAAATGTTCTCATGTGACCACGAGCGTTGACGCAGCCGCAAAACACAAGATTGACGTCGACGCGCTGATGGAGAAATTACGTCAACAGAATGGTTGGTCGGCTAGAATAATGGAAAATCGGCAACACAGTGCAAAGCTTCTTGATGACGCAGAATCTCAACTGAAGAACCAGATAACCAGTCTACGAGGCCAATTCGACGAGATGCTTATGACTCAAGAGAAGAAAATTCTCGAAGAGTTAAGAGTTCTTAAATCTAAAGAAAAGAGGGAATACGAGAAAGAAATAATCAAATGTGAAGAAATGATCTGCACGACTAGTAATGCTATAAACATCATCAAGAATTCCTTGCAGCATGGAACAGATTCTGATATTCTCATGTCAGTCAACAGCGTCAAGAAAGAAGCTAAAGATTGTGAGAAAGTTTTGACTGAAATGTCAACCACCCTGCGGGATATACTGCTCATTTTTACACCAGACAAGACCCTGTCCCACATGCTAGCAAGTATGAAAGAAATCGGGAAAATCTCCTTCAGCCATTCCCACGTACAAGTCGCGCCACCGTACAACATTACGATTCCTAGCTCTCCCGACTCACTTAGTCCCGAAACTGAGCGACTCTCAGCAACAGAATCCCCAGTAGAGAAAACTATCAAACGTATGGACGAGACTCCACGCTCTTCTAGAATGTCTCGCCGATCCAGAACCTCTCGAAACGACTCTAGACAAGAATCTCGTACTTCCAGGCATTCTCACCGCTCTCACAACCAGAATCACTCAAGTTCTCACCTAAATTTGACCAATCTTTCAAAAGGTTTGGAAGACACTCCGAGATCCAAGACTTCCAAGATGTCGGACATATTTCAAGCTACGATTGATGCAATGGAATCACCTCGAAATCAGAGCATTCAGAGTCTAAATCAGAGTTTGCTATCGCCCATGACGCCAATGGGAAGACTGTCGGACAGGCGAATTGCCTCGAATCCAGCCTCGCTTGAGTTTTTCTTCAAAGCCCGTTCTGTACAAGACAGGGAAAACTGCATACTGACTGGAGCTACTTATCTTCTGGACGGGAGAGTTGTTCTTGTTGACCAGATGCTCAGGAAATTGAAGCTGTTTGACCAGAATTATCACTGGACCGGAGAGAAAGTTCTTCCAGCAAGACCTTACGATATATGTAACGTGAACGATAATGAGATAGCCGTAACTTTCCCTAGAGAAAAAAGAATACAAGTCTTTTCTGGTAAGTTCTAGGAATTTTTATGTTCATGATAAAGGAGGTATGTTGCGATTCTCACGATAAGTTCTCTGACTTTGTCAAGGTAACAACCGTTTTGCGATAGTTTTGCAGTATTCTGGCAGTACATGTAACTGGTAAGAATAACTATCTTCTGCTGGAAAAAAATCTGATGTGGACTACCATTGTTTCTGTGGGTAGGTCCTAATTTCTTTCCGTATCGTTGACATATCACCAAAAATAAGAGTTTCTATCCAGTTTTTAGGGAGTTAATTTTGGTTTGCAGTCTTTAACTTGTCTGCTTTGTAATGATTGTTTTTTCGCAGGCTTCTGTCCATATCAATGCGTCCGTTCACATTATTTGAGTGGTAGTTTTAGTTGGGTAGCTGAATGACTAAGAGGTGTTCACACGGTTTACCGTGCATGGCTTTAGTGAGGTGCTGTCAATTTATGTTTATGCATCTTTCATTCTTGTTTTGAGGACGGGATATGAAATCTGTTTGCATTAATTAGTTCCTGATCTTATCTTATTCCTTTTCCTAAATATTCAACAAGCTCTTACATATATGTCATAAAAATACACACGTGTTTTAAAATGCTGAGCTTCAAATGCACCTTCTTCAAACACAAGATTCTAGTCTAGCATGCATTGACAATAGTATCTTACAGGGTGACCAAGAAGTGAATACTATCTTTTAGTTTAATTTTACTGTAGAAAAAGTCCAGCTAGCTTATAGTAAATTGGACGACATTTAAATTATAATTTTTTTATTTGCTTTTTAAACAATTTATTCTCATCTATTTGACATAAAATTAAATATCTTTGAGAAAGAGACAGTTGTAAATTCATTATTATATGCATTTATTTATTATAGTACGTCAAACTGATTTTCTGCCAACATTCACCATCAACACTGGAGCCAAATGTTGGGGGCTTACTTACAACTCGGCACTGAAGAAATTTGCCGTCTGTTGCTACACCCAGCCACCTTGTATCAAGATCTTCTCCAGAAGTGAAGGGCGGGAAATTAAGACACTGGCACGTGACAGGAGTGGGGTAGAGTTGTTCTATTTTCCGGATTATGTTGCCATGGATGCTGCGGGTAAGCTTTTAACACCTTTTATGACCAGTGGACTTGTCTATTTTTATCAGTTGGATGAGTCATTTTTGTGAATGGTTTCACTTTTATCTTATTTGCATAGAAATTCCTGTAAGCAAACAGTGCTGACCCTGATCAGACGCTGCGTTCTGCGGCGTCTGAACTGGGTTTGCAAATGGTTAAACTGGTTTTTATGTATATCATCGCTTTATAACCATTTGGACCCTTTTTGATACTTCTCAGTCTTTGAATATATTGCCTTATTGAAATAAAGAAATTAAGTTCGCATTTCTCTGGCTTTCATAACCAGATATTTTCAGGGTCACTGATGAGGCTTCAATAGCCGAAACTGCGAAGTATGGCCCACGTTCCTTCTTTTGAATGTGTGCTCTGCTTTTGAAGGATCTCTTTCAAGTTTTATTCCAATATAGACAGGGTTGAAATCCATATATATATACTGAAAGGATTTAAAAACTTCCACTTTTTATTGCTGGCTGCTGATCTGTTTACTAATGACAGTGTTGACTATTTAACGACAAAATGCTTGAAACTTATCAAATTTAAAGATTACGCAGTTTATTTGTATCATTTACCTAAATGACGTCAGTAAAAGAGCGTTACGTCACTGAAATGCATAGGCAATGCCGGCGTTATCTTATGCAACACTCTTTCGACCACTTCTTACTGTCTTAATATTGTGACATCATCAACGTTGATTTGAAAGTATCACTGCGGATGATGCTGTCGCGCAAAGCCTATTACGGAGACGGCGTCGACGTTAGTTAACGTCATGTCTTCTGTTTTGCCATCTCGGTTATGTGCTTTTCTGACGGTCTTTTTAGCTTCCTGTAAACAGTGCACGTCGTCTGAGATTGAAAATTGCCGGAATTAACGCATAAAATTGTACCGCGACGTCACTTTTTGAAATTTCAGCATTTATCTGGCCCAAAACTCTGCGCCTGTTTGCGATATTTAGGCGCGGTAGGCTAAATAAAGCCACTGACCGACTTCAAATTTTTAAAATTCAATTCGATATCGTAAGAGAAATGTTTCATCAGAAACCTGTATACATGAAGCTATTCATCATTATGTAAACGGTACTAAGAACACGAGGAGCACGTGCTTGTTCCTGACCGATTCGGTTGAACGATTTCAAATTCCGTATATTGATAGAATCAGGTATAAAGGTATATATATGCTGTAAAATTTTGGTGGGCGTAGCTGCATTCATTTTTGAGATATTCAAAATTAATAGGTGGAAGTTTTTAAATCCTTTCAGTATAGTATAAGTTCTAAAAATTTCGATACCTGAAAAGAATTAGGATATTATTGTCATAAACACGGAGCTGTGGTTTTACAGTGCAGTAATGGAACCAAAAGATGCAGATGGAATGATTAACAGTGTAGAAACTAATCAGCAGGCTCCTCAGTGAGTCATTTCACGAAACATGCGTGGAGAGTTAGGGACATTTTACGCAGATGTACAGTTTGAGCAGAGATTTTGTATGATACCTGTAGGCTTGTTGAAGATACACTTCCGCATGTATCTGTAATAAGCTTCAGATTACTCACGAAAAATTTTGTTCGCATATATTTGTGATAAACTTCAGATTTCTCACGAAAAATTGTATTTTGAAGCATGATAACGATCGACATAATACTTCTATCTGCCCCATTTACGACAAATTTATGATTTGTTAAGGTCAATGGAAGTAGGAAAATTCAAAGAAGGACAAAAATGCATGATTCCCGCAAAGTGACGTTGACAGGATACGCCCTGCAACCACAGTAAGTCAGGTTAATGTCAAGAAAATTTTTCAGCCCATTCGATTCTCTGATCGACATCGGATAGGTATTGGCTGAAAAGAACTCACGTGCATGGATTAGAGATTAGTGCTAAAGTTATTGATGCTACTTTTCATAAAATTTAAACATGATAGTAGAAACACCTTTTTATACCTTCGTGGTTTTGGCGACAAAATATTCGCGAATATTCAAGAACAGTATGCACTGATATATCGTCTCTGCCTCCGTGACAAAGTTTTTTCTTTTGTTGAAGACTTAATTTTGTCGCATATTTTAAATCAATTTCATTCTTATGTTATTATTTCAAGACGAAATACAAGGGAGTACTCTTACAAGCAAATTTTCATAAAATTTTCAGGATCTGAAATAAATCATATTTTCGGGGTCGTGATCGAACCTTTCCTGCTTGAGTCACAGCCATTTACATGAGGGAATATTTTTTTTTGGAGGTAAAATGAGCCGCCATAATGGGGGAGTTTTCATGATTTTCATAGATATAGCAAAGTTTGTTTTATAATCATAAACAAAAAATAGTAAGTTTCATAAAGTAAATGGACGAAATTAGACTTAAATGCTAAAATTAAATCAAAAACATATTTTGCTGAAAATAATACCATTTCATACAGAATAAAACCCAATAAGTAAAGCGACATAATATACATTAAGACTAGTTAATAAGTGTTGGGGGTGGGGATAAAAGTTTCAGGTATTTTCATAACAACAACAATGACGACGACGACGACGATACATGTACCAAGATTGAGTATATTTTCAGGCTGTCCATATGACCTCAACAAGCCATGGTATTTTGACACCTACATAGTAACAGAATAATAGTCGGGTTGGGTCCCTTTCCTCAATGAAAGTTATGGCATATAAACCTTTTTTACAAGCGAATATTCTTCGATTTTATTGTCATGTGGGCGAAAATTATTGTCGTTTTGGTTTTGGTCAGGGTGGACCACATGTTTTAATTCCCCCAAATTCCCCTAAATTGTAGTTCTCCTCCTTATTTATAGTTTGTTTAACGTTAAATAAACCCTCTTCTGTCCCCAAATGATATAAATTTTGTATAAGATAAATAGATAAATGCAGACTTGTGAAATATCTTGAAATTTGATGCTTTCTTTGGGTCATTTGAGAAAGCAATAACTTGGGAAATCAATCCAGTTGTGAACTTCTTTCACACCTGACTTGTCTTTGGGGAATATGATTAATTTCTTGCTGAAATTAACTTATTTTACCCCACAAGTAACGTGCAATAACGGTTACATTTGCATTTCTTCTGCCCAACCTGCTAGGTGCCTACAGCTTACAATTTCTGCCAGTCAGGGGAATCCTTCTTCGCAGTCGAGGATTCTTTTCCCTCATCTTACGGTGAGCACGGCTAACCTGGTGCGCAGGATTGTAAGTTCTTACAACATACTCTGCCAGTCAGGATCAGATATTTGCTCGGGGATCTTTCCACTCCTCACACGAAGACGGAATGCGGGACTTGCTGCACTGTGAGTCCACTATCAACAACCTGGAGCTGCGAGGAGTTGTAAGACCTCGCTAGGACATAGCATTGCACTGTCACTTAGAGAATCCGACTGACTCGCCGCACGGCACTGCATCATTCTATGGCGTGGCAGTGTGCGATGTGCTATGCTAGCACTGCAAATTTCGTATACAGCACGTTGGATGAGGATCCAAAATACTAGCTCTAAGTAACTCTGTAGGACCGGTTGATGGGTACGGAGTATGAGCTAGTATCAAGGTTCACACTGGGCTGGTTCTTTATATTGCCAAACCTAGTATGGAAGTGTGAATGATGTATTTAAATAAGGAAGTACTTGAACCTTCTTATTTGTCTTTCATACAAAACCAAATTATACCAACTCATCTTTTCATATAGATCACTACAAATAAAATGGAGTTATAGCGATCATTTATGGCTTTCCACAATTAGCCAAAATACAAATAGTGTAAACAGCGGGCCCACTTTACAACGATCCCATGAGTTCCCATACATTTTTGGTGTCAAAACTGAATTTGCTGTTATAAAGAATTCATATTTTGAAGTATAAAACATTGCTAGCATACTAAAAGGACGTTACATGTGTAAAGACTTGCTGTTGTATTTGAATGCCAGTTTAAAGAAGGTAGACTGCATCAGATATGCATTTCCTGTTATTCTGTTTGCAGGACGAAGCTTATACGTGACAGACAAATACAAAAAATCCGTGATAGGTATCACAATGGAGGGAGACAAGCGCTGGGAATGTACCTATCACGGACTCAAGAACCCACGTGGTATTGCCGTCTATAACAACCGTATCTATGTTGCTGGTTGCCGGTCTCACAGTGTTGTTTTGATGAACACGGACGGAGAAATCATTGGTGACATCATTATAGAGGGAATATCTTTTCCGAACAAAATTTGTCTGAGCCCAAGAGCAGACCGGTTACTTGTTACACAGTTTCAGGGAACACTAATTGACATAGAAAGAAATACTGTAAAAATCTATAGATTAGACTAAGCGCTGACTTTGGGCAGGGGCCGTATTTATAAAACGACTTAAAAGTTTGCTATGCTGTTGGTAAGGCTACATTTCTATGAAGGAGATTTCCTACAACTATGAAATTTGCTCTGGAGGAACAGTCTTTTTAGACTGTTCCTCCACAGCAAATTTCGTAGCTGTAGGGAATCTCATTCATAGAAATTAAGCCCTAGCAACAGCATAGCAACCACTTGAGTCATTTTATAAATACGGCCCCTGGAATGCAAAATTTCTAAGAAGAAATGAGCCACATCATGTGACTTCCAACAATGTGGCAGTTTTGTTTTGTGATATTTAGGTCATCCTTATCGTTTAAACTGGGCCTAAAGAGGCCTCACTTCTTTGCTGTAAGGTTTGGACCAATTCCGTAGATGGCTGATGTGACAAGTAAAGGCGATGATCAGACTGCACTCAAGTCTGTTCAGAGCCGGCTTTGCATGTCACCAAGGCCACATGGTTTGAAATGACATGATGAAGCTCCAGTCTAAATACATTTGGACCTTTATTAAGGGGTCATCTAAGGGAAACACAGAAATGACTGCTGTAAACATTTCATCAATTAATACATTTGCAACGTATTTTGATTTAAAAAAATTTCGAAAAAGACGGGGGTTCCGTAATAGAGGTGACCACATAAGCAGGTTTGACCGTATTTGACCGATTAACAGATCCAAGCATCAAAGAAATGCAATGATTACAAGTTATTAATGAATGAGGTATGAATAAAATATCCCTTTAATTCGTCAAAACTGTATTAAAATTAATATAATATCTTATTATGAAATGATAAATTCTGTCTCGTCCGAGCTTATTCAGTATGTTCTTAATTTCTGTCCATTTTATGTAATGTTCATGAAACTGTCTTATTCCCTATTTCATCAATTTTATTGTATTTTTTGTATGTACTAGATCTAAATAGTAAAATCATATAGAAGTGAGAAAAATGATCGGCTGTAAAATTTGATAATTTTTAAAGATAAAAACCTTGAAATGGCCTTTCAATCTTTTTATTGTTAAACAAAGGACATGCTATTTAGGAAACGTTACTCTGATGTTCTAATTCTCTGTGTGTAGAAGAAAAATACATTCTATCATCAAAATCAATCTTAGCGTTAAAACATATCGAATCTGAACCGATTTTAAGTAGGGACAGGCCAAAGCTAGCACAGATGTAAATGTCTAAATATTGCACAATGTTGTTTCTAGGCAGCTGAGTGATTTACTTGTTACATCTAATAAAAATTTGTAACGCAAGCGTTTTTCAGTACTACGAACTTTAATGAAACGATAAACATTTTCTCCCTAAAACGCATATACGGGTATATGCGTTTTAGGGAGAAAATGTTTATCGTTTCATTAGTGTTCGTTTCAGACAGTTTTTAATCAAAAGCATTCAAACTTGATGTTTTCCCAGTGCTTAGTCATTGGTGTTGATGAAATAATGTGAGCCGCGACACGAGAAAACCAACAATGTGGTTGTGCGCCCAGGGAAGACTCAAAACAGTCTGGGCATCCGCCCAATCAGATCAGAGTCTCCCCTAAACGCTTACAGGGTAGCTAAGTGTCTAAGCTACCTCCATGCAGACAGCGAAGACTCTGATCAGACTGGGCGAATGCCCAGGCTGATCTGAGTCTGTGCTTGGCGCACAACCACTTTGTTGGTTTTCTCGCATCACGGCTCATGTATTTGTCTTCAATCAGAAAGTTAGACTTAAATTGTTGTAATTGCTAATAATTTTGTTATATTTTCTTTTACATTATGACAACTCCGTCCTTTTATATACTATTTTATATTATACATCAGATGTAATCTGACTTAGGACATATTATGCAAATTGCACAAGGTTACACGAGTCTGAAGGCATACGTAATCTGATCAAATTAAAAACGTTATGATTAAATTAGAAACAGGTGCATTTCAAATGATAAAGCATATTCTGATATAATCAATTATATATGTTCTGCGCAAAGTAGGAATCGGTACAATTCCGGCATTGTCCTGCGCAAAGTAGGAATTCTCACTTTGTTGCGCGAAGTGGGAATTCTTACCTTGCGCAGGACAATTCTGGAATTGTCTGCGCAAAGTACGAATTTGGACAAAGTGAGAATAGTTAGACCTTAGAGCGTTTAACAAAAATATATTTGCATTTATTTGTTTGATAAGATTATTTTTTTTTTAATATTGCAGTTACAGCTTAGAACATATGAGCCTCTGTTATTAATAATAACTTTTAAGACTGTTTATGGGACTGCTTTGTTTTGGTGAAATGGCCGCCCCTTTGTGGTGGACGCATTGCGAATGCGCGGATAATATATCATGAAGGTATTATAAAAGTGCGGAGGGGTATTATATGTAGTAAAATTCAGATTCCTCATAATTTCAAAGTTAATTTCCTGTTACTCGTATCAAATGAATATTGAATTGTCACTTTGCCCAAAGATTTCCACTTTGCGAAGAGACATTTACCTGTTGGATAAACCATCAAATCCCTTGCGCAATTCTAGAATTGTACCGGTACGATTCCGGAATTGTAACACAAAGTGAGAATTCCTACTTTGCGCAGGACAATTCCGGAATTGTACCGATTCCCACTTTTCGCAGAACTTATACACTTTCCGATTAAATAGGGAGGTGTGGGGGAGGGGGTCGGGCGATGGTGCTGGTTATAACTTTCAGTGCCGGGGCGTCCTACTTATTTGGGTTGAAGTAGGACAAGGGCCTACTATAATTGCAGTAGGTGCGGGTGGGTTTTTTTAAATGTTTTTTTCTCGTCTACCATTTCTCTTTTTCTTTCTGCCCTCTCTGGGAGATGGCCCGATGTAGACTGAAATACTGTCTCAAAGGGTCGTTAAACTCAAAACAGCCAACCAACCAACCGAGCAAATTGCATACACATTCTGATCAGATTACATGCACATACGTATTCCGATCAAAATACACATCTGATCAAATCAAAAACACAGGTAAAACATACATAGTTTCTGATCCAATCGCATACTCATTCTGATCAAATTACATACACATTCTGATCAAATTACATACATATTCTGATCAAATTGCAGACACATCAATTCTTATCAAAAAGAACTGATTAGATTTGGTGACCTTGACCCTATTTTTAGGGTCAAAAAAGGTCAAAGAGTGTTGAATAATGCCTTGTCTGCGCTCTATCTCTTAAGAAGATTCCTTGATTTAAACTAAACTTGTATTGGGAGATAGAAAAGAACTGATTAGATTGTGGTGACCTTGACCTCATTTTCAAGGTCACAGAAGGTCAAAGAGTGTTGAAAAATGGCCTATCTGCACCATATCTCCTGAATGGATGGATAGATTTTAAGCAAACTTGCACAGATGTATCTCTGAAAGATGCAAAAGAAGTGCATGATTATATTTTGGTGACCTTGATCCTATTTATAAGGTCACAGGAGGTCAAAGAGTGTTGAAAAATGGCTTGTCTGAACCATATCTCCTGAATGGATGGATGTTTTTTTACCAAAGTCACCTAGATTTATCACCTCATTTTCACGGTCACAGAAGGTCAAAGAATGTTGATAAATGGCTTGTCTGCACCATATTTCACGAAGGGATTGATGGCTTATGACCGAACATA
Organism: Ctena decussata; assembly: GCA_963989385.1. Lineage (NCBI taxonomy): Eukaryota > Metazoa > Mollusca > Bivalvia > Lucinida > Lucinidae > Ctena > Ctena decussata. The sequence goes on along the minus strand of OZ022511.1, from coordinate 2,726,889 downwards.
GATAAGTGTATAATCGGGAGGTGGAAAAGAACTGATTAGATTCTCGTGACCTTGACCCTATTTTGAAGGTTACAGGAGGTCTGAAGTTGCAGCTTTTAGGAAAATGATACTGCTGGAAAAGCGCAGGTCGGGGACATCTGTTTTTGTCAAAATCATTTCTAGTTACACATAAACTGGTGTTATAAAAGAGGCAGTAGTATCTGGTTGGTGATGATAAATGAGCCGCGACGCGAGAAAACCAACAATGTGGTTGTGCGCCCAGTGCAGACTCAGATCAGCCCTGGCATCAAACCAGTCCGATCAGACTCTTCGCTAAGCGCTCAAAGCGTAGCTTAGAGTCTAAGCTACCTCCATGCGGACAGCGAAGATTCTGATCAGACTGGGCGGATGCCCAGGCTGATCTGAGTCTGCGCTGGGCGCACAACCACATTGTTGGTTTTGTTGTGTCGCGGCTCAAATGATGGTGAATCTAGATTTTGCTGCCCTCTCATCATTGTTTCTGTCATTTAAGGCTGATGTTTTAAATAGATGCAGATAAAATAATTTACGGGCTAAAAGGATCATGGCCTGTGTCAGACTAGATCTCACAGTCATTGGGTCCCAGAGCAGGGTCCCAGGCTGACAGATCCTGACAAACTTAAAATAAGAATTTTGTATTTTTCTGCATAGTTATGCATTATTGTTGAATTTGCTGTGATATAATAAACCATCTTGTTTGTTTGTCTCTATTTTTGTGTTGTAAAATCCTTATGATATCCCATCCTGTAAGATTAACAAAGAATGTATTTAAGCCGCGACACGAGTTAAAATTACATGAGAAGCCACATTCCTGGGCATACTGTAAAATATGGTATGGTATGATGGTATGGTATGTGGTGTGGTATGAAAATCCCATACCATACCATATACCATACCAAACGACCATACCAAAAGTATCACTTGGGCATTATACCCATCATTATCAAATTCATGACAACAATGTTAACAAGGTCACCTCTGGGTGATCTTGTTAACATTGTAGTCAAGCGTTTGATAATGATGGATGTAATGCTTATATAGAGGTGATCTTGTTAACATTGTTGTCATGCATTTGATAATGATAGGTATAATGCTTTTATCAAGGCCAGACTGCTATTGATTTTCAGAGACTACAGAACCAGATTAAACTACAAGTAAATAATACTTTTGGTATGGCCATTTGGTATGGTATGTGGTATGGTATAGAATTTTCATACCATACCACATACCAACCCATCATACCATACCATATTTTACAGTATGCCATATTCCTGATGGAAAGCGGGATTGGTTGATCTGGTTAACGTTTTTTGAAATTGAACAATAAATCAATTATCAACAGGCAAGTACTAATAAAGTGCCAAAATTGAATGTTTACGAATTTTAGCGAAAGACAACGTCTTTCACCATCTGCATTCATTGCTTATTAACATATTAGTCTGATGCCTGAAAAATGGAGTTATTTTATACACTTCTGATTATTTTAAGTTTAAACAGATAGGCAAAGATCAGGAACTAATATATTCAGATCCCACATCGCGTCCAACGAACCAAATATGAAAGAAATATATGAGCCGCGACACGACAAAACCAACAATGTGGTTTTGCGCCCAGCGCAAACTCAGATCAGCCTGGGCATCCGCCCAGTCTGATCAGAGTCTTCGCTGTCCGCATGGAGGTAGCTAAGACCCTAAGCTACCTTTTGAGCACTTAACAAAGAGTCTGATCAAGCTGGGCGGATGCCCAGGCTGGTCTGAATCTTGGAAGGCGCACATGCCACATTGTTGGTTTTCTCGTGTCAGGGCTCATATACAGTCTGTTACCCCAACTGAAAACACACACAACAGGTGAACGAAAGCAAGAACATGGACACAGTCAGAAACATTAACAGAAATACCACCTTGGAAGGGCCAGTAATCGAAAACTGGGTAGGAGGTGTGTGTGTGTGTGTGGGGGGGGGGGGGGGGGGTGCGGAGGTCGGGGGTGGGGGAGGGGTACAAAAAGATTTTACGCGATCCCCTCACCTTCAGCCTCTGTAACTCTACAAAACAGTCAATCTGATAATAGTTGAACGAAAGTATTAATAAAGACAAGAGAAACAAGTTATACGAAGCACATGGAACATCCACAATGTACAACTGATACAAGACATCAAAAGAAGAAGCACTTCTGTAGACAACTAGCAAAGCTTAACAACACATTCACGAAATCCCCCTACACTGCGAAAATCGCGCTTAGCTATAAAACACAAGTGGTTACATGTTTAGATGTAAACATGTTTAGGAATATGTCATACAGCTAAACATGTACGCCTTTTCTATTAGTTTCCGGGACAAAGTCTGCTAAACACGTTTTATTCTGTAACGCGTTTCGGATGAACCCATTCTCTCTTTTCCCCGTTGAAGAACGAAAAAAAGAGACGAAAATGTTGACTGAGGAAATTTTCAAAATAAAAGGTAAATATAACCAGTTTTGTACATGTTTAATTTCTAAACATAAACCTAAACATGTTGCAAATTCAGCATGTTACGATTTAAACACGTAAAAAATCGGTCTGCTTTTTACAATGTGTGAGAGACTTGGTTTATTTGAAGTTTTTGGAGTTTCTTTTCCAACTTGATATGCTTTGCTAACCATTAAACCCACCAGGCATATGACGGCAAAATGACGTCGTAGTGACGTCGATGCGACGTCATCGCGTCGCATCGACGTCAACACGACGTTATTTCAACGTCATGTGCCCGCTGGGAAGCGCCGAAAATGAAATGCGAAAAAAGGGCTCGTTCTAGCTATATGTATATCATATTATGAATTCAAATACCAGTCAAACAGTGTTAATACAGATGGGGTGGCTTATAATAAAGATTTGGATATACGCTGTTTGCAAATTAAACTATTTCCATCTTGATGCTCTGTAAGTGTTAACATGCTGAGAATTTTTTTCATCTAGTTATCAACATGTTGTGAAATGGAAATTGTTGTTGATTTTCCTGCTTTCTTTCTATTTTCTTTTTACCTTAGTTTATCAATAAAAATTGTATAGATAAGTACGGTCGAAAGGGAAAACAAGCATATAATTGGGAAAGTTTGAATTAGTAAAAAATGTAAGAAAATGCATTTGCCCTAAAACAATGTGAAGTAAGAATACACACAAATTCTTCAGATAGCCCCTAAAATGATAGAAAAGGCGCCCATGTAAACGCAGTACTAGAAATGCTGGCCTAGACGTATAGATTTTGAAAAGATAGACGCATTTTTTCTGATAAAAGAAGCGTCATTATATAATGAACGGGTACCTGTCTATATTGTATCGCCACTTTTATTTGTTTAAAAGCTAAATTTGGTGAACTGTTCAAAAACGGTATAGTTAAACCTTTTGTCAGTACTACACCAGAATACCTTCAAGTAAGCCAACTTTATTGATATGACACAACGTGTCATATCTTTTCTTTTTTCCTTTTTAGTTCAAGTTTTTGGTACCGATGTAAGTCATTTCAGTTGCCAACTAAAATGACCCAAATAATTTTTTATTTCTTTTTATGTGAAACTCAAAGCTGTTTTATTTTTTTAAAGGCTAGTCCCGGCCATTTACAGGGAAGACACTATTCTGAGTAGCTTGCAGCGATACCTTACCATAAAGTAATGTATACTGAGAGAGCAATGGAGCCTTGGGCACAGACATGCCGGTGTTAAATGATGATGGACGGATGGACAATTGTCTCGCAATTTTAAATCCTTTTCAACAGTATTTCAGTCATACCAGGACGATGTGAGGGTGATAATGAAAGGCTATGTGCAAAGAAACCCCGCTAGATCAGAAGGCCGGCGCTTAACCTAGGGGAGAGTCGGGTAACTTCGGACAGGCGGTTAAATTCGGACATACCATTGCAAACAGTGAAAATCCAGATGAGACGGCTCATAATGAGCCGTCTCATCAGGATTTTCACTGTTTGGCCAGTTATTCTTTGTTTTAGGTCCACACAACTGACATATGAAGGAAACAATGTCAGTGTCCGAATTTCCCCGCTGTCCGAAGTTACCCTACTCTCCCCTACTGAGCTGACGGGGCTCCGGTGTGAAACGAAGTTGTCAATGACAAGATGAGGTTTGAGTCGAGACAGAAAGTGGATGTGCGCCCAGCAAAGACCCAGTTCAGCATGGTCATCCGCCAAGTCTGATCAGAGCATTTGCTGTTGGCATGGAGGTAGCTTAGATCCTTGGCTATCATTTAAGCGCACATCAAAGACTCTGGTTAGTCTGGGCGTTCGCCCAGACTGATCTGAGTCTTCGCTGGGTGCATATGCCAGTTTGTTGGTTTTGTCGTGTCGCGGCTCGTTTGTCGATGAACGGGTACTCCCAGAGCTCTATATGAGGGAGTATTTGGTGATAATTTTTGATAATTTTTCTGAATTCTGCATAGAAACATATGTCTCGATGATACGGTTCAGATGAGGGGTCACAACATATGGTTTTAATGAAAATTAAGAAAAAAATATCCATCAATTATCATCAAATACACCCTCTTACCGGCATTATCACAAAGGGGAACGTTTGTGACTTCCTCTCTGCATTCCTGGACGTAGAAGCCCTTCCAAAACGGGAAATCCTTGTTAATAAGGATTGCATTTCTTTTTTTTTTTTGGCGTTTATTGAAGTATAAACTGCATTGGGTCGCGTACAAAGTAAAAGAAACCCCGAAGGGGTTCATGTAAACTTTGCTAGCGACCCAATGTAGTTTGTACTTCAATTAGCTACGGAAACATTAAGTTTATTGCTTATATTTACATTCTTTTCTATCTATTAATTGACCACAAATTTGCGTTAGGGGTTACAGTTGAAGTAGGAAAACATTTACACGAAGTTTTTCTTCTAACATCGGAATAGCGTCAACGACGTCATAAGGTCGCCTACGTCCAATCGGATTAGAGAGAACCATGGTTTATTTGACATTACTTAACCTCGTGTAATGTTGTATAAACTATGGTTTACCATTGGGCTTTTCAATAAATGCACTGAGACTGTAACTATGAGAAAACAGGGACAGCAAGTTCTTTGCTTTAGGAGTTGCATCCTATAAATGAGAAGTGAGTCAAAATGAAAATGGCAGAATTGATTTCCCGGGAAGTATCTGTTCACGACAGATAACTGTCGTTGCGGTCAAAATAACATTCTTAGAATAGTGTGTTTGAATATAACCGCAAGTCAATCAAGTGGGTAACATGTCACATGCACGCAGTTACATTATCAAAAACTCTAGGTTTTAAAAGTCGAAGACGAGCCATGAATGAAATATAGAATTTTTCACTGCCGGGTTGAAAAAAAGCACTTCTTATTTAATGTTTATTCATGACCTTTTTATCCTGACATGCCCATCCTTTTGTACACATGCAAGCGCTCTTTACCTTACAATCCGCATAAATGTTTTCATTGATGTTATGCCTCTTTTTCGGGTCAAAGGGACGAGAATTCCTCTAGACTGAGAGTTTTCTTTGAATAGATTGAAAAGGTTTAAATATGTGGAAAACTATGAGTATGTCCCGATCAAAACTAAAATAAACTTTCAATACCCTTAAAAACTAAAAATAGAATCACCTTAAAGGCCCCATTGCTCTATCAGCATGAAAATTTTCATCGTGAGGTATCGCTGCAAGTTTCTCGCCATAGTCTCGTCATTGTAAATGACCGCGATTAGCAAACTTAAGACAAATAAAACAACATTGAGTTTCACATAAGAAAGATTCGAAAATTGATTTGGGTCATTTTAAATGACCTACTTTCGATTTTGTAAACAATAAATAAAATGGTATAAATACAATGTACAGTGTGGAGTCCCATTCACTGTCCCGCTTTTGTTAAGATTGCATCGCCCAACGGGAAACCAGAAAAGGAAAACTGTGTTTTGTAGTACGACTTGTCGTCTTTCAAAATGACGATCAAAATGCATTTTGCCAGGTATTTGGATCAATGCTAGCTCATCAATCCACATTTTATCACCAAATGTGAAGGTTGAAGCGTTTTTCATAATAATTTGCGTTTAGACGTTTTTACCACTCATAGGAATATGGAGACCTTAAGGTAAAATAAGTAGAAACTTGGTTTTACAATGCATTAATGCATCCATATTATGCAGATGGAATGGCAAACAGTGTAGACCCTGATCAGACTGCTTCATAAGGAGCAATTTTATCCGAGTCTGCACTGTTTGCTGAGACCCATCTGCCCTAATACTTAGTATTTTTTCGGTAAGCATCGCCAAATGAGCCGCGACACGAGAAAACCAACAATATAGTTGTGCGCCCTGCACAGACTCAAATCAGCCTAGGCATCCGCCCTGTCTGGTCAGACTCTTCACTTAGCGCTTAAAGGATAGGTAAGAGACTAAGCTACCTCCATGCGGACAGCGAAAATTCTGATCAGACTGGGCGGATGCCCAGGCTGATCTGAGTCTGCGCTGGGCGCACAACCACTTTGTTGGTTTTGCTCGTGTCGCGGCTCAAATGTTTTCGACCTCGGAAGTGGAAATTGCTACATTCCTTTTCTAGGTTGGGTCTCAATGTTAGAATCATTTAATTGCTTACCATCTCAAGTAAATACAAAAGCCCTTGCAGTATGTAGGTCTGGCCGACATAGTAGTTAGAGTGCTTGACTTTGGAATGGGCTCGTGGGTCGAACCCGGACGGGTTCAGACCGAGATTTCTTTAGACTAGAGCTCAGCGATACTAAGTCGACTCAACTAGCGCTGACTATAAAGAGGCCAGGTGGCGCTAGGTAAAAGGCATCGGTTCCAAGCAACCATAGAATATAACAGTGCTTATAAAAATTGAGCTGCGACACGACAAAACAAACAAAGTAGTTGTGCGCCCAGCGCAGACTCAGATTAGCCTGCGCATCCGTCCAGTCTGATCGGAGTCTTCGCTGTCCGCATAAAGATAGCTTAGCCCCTTAAGCGCTTAGCGAAGAGTCTGATCAGACTGGGCGGATGCCCAGGCTGATCTGAGTCTGCGCTGGGCGCACCACCACTTTGTTGGTTCTCTCGTGTCGCGGCTCAAATGGACTTGCATGCGTCACTTATGCACACACCGGGGTAATGTGGCTGTTATGACTTCGTACCCTGGGATTTTGGCCTCATGGAATTAGCACGACTTGCCGTATACTTTCATCATTAATACGGAATCAGTATTCATGCACTAGGACAGTCAAAACTAGTAAAACATTTTTTGCTTAGGTACATAAATGTTTATAGTTTTTAATTTTGTCTGTTTTTAATTTTGTTTTTTCGTTATGTGTATCTTGTCTTTATCTAAGTGTTAAAAATCTTCTTCTGTTATCTAACAAACTTACAATTTAATTACTGATTTATATTAATGATAAAGAAGGTATTACATTGCGACAGATTTCATGCTTTCCTGTATAATGGAACAGAATATTACGAATTTGCGATATATTTTGAAGGTGGGTAGCTAAAAATTGTCAAATTTCTTTAACTCTTGAATAAAAAAACTAAATGCTCGCAGCTTTATTAGACAGGTAATCAACGCAGCCACATTCAAACGTTTTGTAAATGTGAAGTACCATAGCAAATATAGCATGCATTTTCTTATTGCAGCCACGATAGTAAACGATTAAATGATTTTGTGACTTTTTACATTATAAATGATGGTAAAAGCTTTTTTCGTGTATTGTTGCATAATACAAATAGAAGGCATTAAACAGCATGTGCAGAAAATGTATTTTATCGGTGCTAATAATCAAATAATGCAGTATAACTAGATTACGTTCTACTGGTTTACCATAAGGCTTTTCAATAAATGCAGAGAACGGAAATATTGAAGTATAAACTACATATCGTTCTAATGGTTTACCATAGGGCTTTTCAATTAATGCAATGGGAATGCAAATATTGAAGTATAAACTACATTACGTTCTAATGGTTAACCATGTGGCTTTTCAATAAATGCACTGAGAATGTAAATATTTAAGGAATGAATTTCATTTTTCTGAGGTTTATCGAAGTGTAAACTACATTGGGTCACGTGCAAAGTGAATGAACCCCGAAGGGGTTCATTTAAACTTTGCTAGTGACCCAATGTAGTTTACACTTCCATAAACATCAGAAAAATTAAGTTCATTGCTTATATTTACATTCGTCTCAATCAAATCTTTTATGAAAAAATCTTATATAAGCGCTAAAATTGAAGCAATAAAAATGTACACGCAGTTTTTCTGCTAACAGCAGAACGGCGTGCATGACGTCATGACGTTGCTGACGTCCAATCAGGTTGGAGAGAGCCATTGTTTATTTTGACGTCATCGACGTCGCGTGTCTCAATGTAATTATTGGAATGTAAACTACATTACGTTCCAATGGTTTACTACAGGGCTTTTCAGTAAATACACCAACAATGTAAATATTGAAGTATAACTTCCATTTCGTTTCGATGGTTTACCATAGGGCTTTTCAATAAATGCACTGAGAATGTAAATGTAATAACGTTCTAATGGTTTACGATAAGGCTTTTCAATAAATGCACTGTGAATGTAAGTATTGAAGCATAAACTACATTATATCCGTTCTAATGGTTTACCATCGGGCTTTTCAATAAATGCACTGGGAATGCAAATATTGAAGTATAAACTACATTACGTTCTAATGGTTTACCATAGGACTTTTCAATAAATGCACTGAGAATGTAAATATTGAAGTATAAACTACATTTTGTTCCAATGGTTTTCCATAGAGCTTTTCAATAAATGTACTGAGAATGTAAATGTAAAAGCATAGACTACATTACGTTATAATGGTTTACGATAAAATTTTCATTAAATGCACAGTGAATGTAAGTATTGAAGCATAAACTACATTATAGGCGCTCTAATGGTTTACCATCGGGCTTTTCAATAAATGCACTGAGAATGTAAAAATAAAAGCATAGACATACCTTATGTTCTAATGATTTACCAAAGGCTTTTCACTAAATGCACTGTGAATGTAAGTATTGAAGAATAAACTACATTACGTTTCAATGGTTTACCATAGGGCTTTTCAATAAATGCACTGAGAATGTAAAATTTTAAGTATATACTTCATTATATACGTTCTAATGGTTTACCAAAGGGCTTTTCAATAAATGCACTTAGAATGTAAATATGTAGCGGTGCAGTTCTGCGATGTGGTTTTAAATAGACGGCGACCGATTAAAGGGACATTTACAAAGAATGTAGGTCAGGTCAGACTGATGAGGACATGCACTGTTTCATTAAATAACGCTGTTTTTTTTTGAAGAAACAATATAATCCAAACCAAATCAGACAACCCTTAAGCTGGAAACCGATTTGTAGACGAATCCACACGGGTTTATGGGTTAATAATGTTTCAAGGTGATCAAAGAAATAAGTTTCCAAATAAGCTCAAATGACCGCCTTAAAGACGTACATCCTAAGTCGGTTGTACACTGTGCTTTAACTATACATCTCGACAAAAGTTAAGCTTATTTGAGCCGCGACACGACAAAACCAACAATGTGGTTGTGCGGCCAGCGCAGACTCAGATCAGCCTGGGCATCCGCCCAGTCTGATCAGAGTCTTCACTGTCCGCATGAAGGTAGCTTAGACCCTTAGCTACCGTTTGAGCACTTAAGGAAGAGTCTGAACAAACTGGTGGCTGCCCAGGCTGATCTGAGTCTTTGCCGGGCGCACAACCACATTGTTGGTTTTCTCGTGTCGTGGCTCATTTCAGTTTCACGGTGGTTCTGTTACACACCCTGCAGAATAAATGCTACATATCAAACAAAGATATGATTAATAAACTTTGGAAGACACTATGCATAGGCATGTGCCTGTTGACGTTTTGGTCCAAACATACTCAAGAATTTTGGCGTGTGTTACATGTATAGTAATGTAGTTTTCTAGTTTAACATCATTTTTAAATTCTAATTTTCTGTATCAAAAAACGTCGCACATGTAAAAAAAATCAAGCTACGTCAGATACGAGACCATGTAAATGATATGTTTTATAAAAAGTTTGAAGTTCCAGTATCAAAGACTACTAATTATCCCTAAGACAAAAATGATAAGAATTTATAGGAAAATTGCACTATCGGTCATTTTGGAAACAAGTTTTGAAATGTTTCCCTCTGATACTCGGATTTGGATTGACATGACCACAATCAATGTAGCATATTACAATTTAACGTTTTGTTTATAGACTGTGCTAGATTGGTAAAGTTAGATTTAAATTTGATGATGTTTTAACCAAAAGTTTTAAAAGGGGCGAAATTTGTCATTCAAATAAGATGTCTTTACTTTTGGCACTGTGTATCCAAACAACTGCTGGATTTCAAAATTCCAATGCCTCGGCATCCTTTGTTATCTTTATGACATCGGATGAGAACAATGATGAACAATTTTAGACATTTCAGAGGTTCTGTGTATCAGTTATATCTGCTGCTTACTTCACCATTTATTATGCAAGGAGTATATATATTAAAGTTCGTGATATCGAAAGTATGTAATTTTGTGTGTAACCCTTGAATTTGCCTTAATAAGTTGGCACTCTTCTTATTTTATTGAAGTACCTTCAGATCTAAATATATTTTCAATAACGATGTTATTTCTTTCTTCTTTTTTTAAAGATTCTTGCGCAGAACATTACCCTTTAATCGTAAAATATAAACAAACACATATAAGCTGCGACATGACAATACCAACAATGTGGTTGTGCGGCCAGCGCAGACTCAGATCAGCCTGGGCATCCGCCCAGTCTGATCAGAGTCTTCGCTGTCCGCATGGAGGTAGCTTAGACCCTTAGCTACACATTAAGTGCTTAGCAAAGAGTCTGATCAGTCTGGTCAAATGCCCAGGCTGATCTGAGTCTGCGCTGGGCACACCACATTGTTGGTTTTGTCGTGTCGCGGCTCATATTTAATTAGCATATCGCTCTTTTTGTATTCTAACCTGCAAAGAACAACAAAAATAAGAAGTCTGCTAACTTTTGAGCAGAGACAATATTTTTTTATTGTTTTATTCAGATTCTTGTGTCTATCACATATCACCACCTACGGCACAATTCAGTTTCATTGGAATACCCCCTTAAAGGTATCAACTACTTCCTGCTACACTACATTTACTTTTTTGCAAAAGAAGCACAAATTACAAATATCTGTTATTAAGAGTGGTTTAAATTTCTAATCGGCATTTACATGTATTTCTTTTATCGTTATTCCAAAATTGGCAGGGACTTCTCTTAAGACATTGTAAATAAAAAAGGGAAAAATAATACAGTTTAATCCACAGTCGCTTTAACATGATTAAATGAAATTAAATGCCAGTTAAGGAAACAAATTATGGTGTATTATCCGACAGTGCTAGATCCGTTTGATTACACGTGGGCAAGTGTCATATTGTAAATAAAACGAAAAAGTATGGCAACATTGTTATGTAAATTATGTGCGCGCGCCGATTTTCCCGCACCGATAGTGTCTTCAATTTCAGACTACGTCACACATCGATAGATGCCGCCAAATAGGAAGACGATTAAAGACTCATTCAAGTATTTTTAACTATTTTTGATCGGACAGGTTTAATTTGGAGGAATTTCCTACTCGGAAAAAGGTTAGTGTATAAATATGCATGTTTATGTTTTTGTTTATCTTATTTGAACTCTCTGGGGCCACATCACTGACTATGGTTAAAATGGAACCGAATTCTGTAAGTCAAATGCCAAGAGCATAGTGTGAAATAACGCTTAATTCATTTTCATAGATACGCAATGTTTAGCCCGTAAAACGCCAGGAAAGCAAATTACAAAATTTATGTTTGCAAATTTTGAAAAAAAAGAGAATAAATTAATAAGTAATAATAATAATAATAATAAAAATAATAATAATGCTGTAATATTTGAAAATTCAAAGAAAAGTGAGCAAACAGTGTAAATCCAGAAAAGGCGGTTCATTACGCTTTTGCAAACTTGCAGCCGAAGTGATTATTTCTGTCACAGGAGAAATCCATCAGTCAATTTGAAAATTAGACGATTTGTAGCGAATTGTCTTCTGTTTCCGAAACACTTGCAAGGTCAAAAACTCAAATATTACTTTGTCATCCTGTCATCGTAGACGCTTATCTTTTGAACATCAGAAAAAAGCCATCAGACGCAAGTTGGTTTTCAAACTATAGTTTAAACATACATATATACATACATTCAAACTATAGAAATGACATTAAAAATAAATGAGCCACAAAGATAGCACGTGACATTTTCTCAATTGAAGTTTAGTAGTTACGCAACTCAGTGAATTTATTAGCTGCAACAACTAAATGAGCCGCGACGCGACAAAACCAACAATGTGGTAGTGCGCCCAGCAAAGACTCAGATCAGCCTGGGCATCCGCCCAGTCTGATCAGAGCCTTTGCTGTCCGCATGTTGGTAGCTTAGACCCTTAGCTATCCTTTGAGCACTTAACGAAGAGTCAGGTCAAACTAGGCGGATGCCCAGGCTGATCTGAGTCTGCGCTGGGCGCACAACCACATTGTTGGTTTTCTCGTGTCGCGGCTCAAATGTTTGAATGTTGGTTCCTTTGCTTTTCTTGCACGTTCATATAACCGAAACTGATGCACACGAGGTTTTGGGTTTGCTTCTGAAAAATGGCATTTTTAACATCGCATTTTATTGTCTATAAATCGCCATTTTTCTACAAGACCACAGTGTCTTTAATAAGAAATGCTCATGGGAGCTTCATAAACCAACTTATGTACGATGGATTAATCGGTGTTTCTTATCATGGCATTTTTAACATCGCATTTTATTGTCTATAAATCGCCATTTTTCTACAAGACCACAGTCTTTAATAAGAAATGCTCATAGGCGCTTCATGAACCAACTTATGTACGATGGATTAATCGGTGTTTCTTATCATGGCATTTTTAACATCGCATTTTATTGTCTATAAATCGCCATTTTTCTACGAGACCACAGTGACTTTAATAAGAAATGCTACTGGGCGCTTCATGAACCAACTTATGGACAATGGATTAATCTGTGTTTCTTATCATGTCCGCAGAGAGAGAGAGAGAGAGAGAGAGAGAGAGAGAGAGAGAGAGAAAGAGAGAGTTAATTAACATGAAACCTTTTCTACAACTTTTTGCTTGCTTGCTAATCAGCGTATAAAATTTTGTTGTGAATAACCCTTTAAACAGCCGCATAGAAAGGATCGTAAATGACTAAACTTATCTTGAATGAAATTTAAAGTACGTTTTTGAAATCTCTGATTGTGTACATAATTCATGATAAAGATTAACATAATCAATGGTTGTTATCATGTTTCTACTTCCTCATTGCTGAGATATCGTAGTACATCAATTTCAGTTGTAATAGTAAAACGGCCTGTATTGACAGAAAACTTAGAGAAGTGAATGTCACTCGTTTTAAGTGCGCGTTATGCGACAAACTGCATGCATGATGGTTAAACAAATCACGGTTCACGATTTTGTTTCCCTCTTTAATTCAGGTAGGCGCCTGGCCACATATCCGTCATGTTTCTCTTTAGTCTGGAAGGAGGTTTCAGGGAGCCCTTAACTTTTTAGTTTAATCATAGATTTGATGATATATTTTTTGACATTTTTTGATGTCTGACTGATGAGTGAAAGGTTGGCTTCGCTGATCGAACACCTAAAAAAGGTATCTGATTTTGGAACCGATTCAGTTGCATGCAAAATATTAATTGAAAGCCCCAGTGGTTTGATAACTGACCGTTCCAAGGCGGTTTTTCTGCTGCAGCTCTTCTTTGTAAAGCTGAATGGTTGTAGGTACATTTATAATTGAGCCGCGACACGACAAAACCAACAATGTGGTTGTGCGCCCAGCGCAGACTAAGATCAGACTGGGCATCCACTCAGTATAATCAGACCTTTCGCTAGCGCTTAAAGGGTAGCTAAGGGTCTAAGCAACCTCCATGCGGACAGCGAAGACTCTGATCAGGCTGGGCGGATGGCCAGGCTGATCTGAGTATGCGCTGGGCGCACAACCACTTTGTTGGTTTTCTCGTGTCGCGGCTCAATACGTAGTCGGTTTCATAGCTCACCAAAGATATGTTATCATGACTATGGTTTGCCGACTCAAAACTTGTATTATTTCACATATGAAAAAGTATCTCTTTTTATTTTGCAGGTGACGCCAGTCATATGGTTGTGTATTTTCTTGGTAAAGCTGTCTCAAGGTTTAGGTTGGAAGTGTAGAGAACCTCAGGATTTATCACAACAGCTAGACAAGTTAACCGCGGAAATGTTAAACCTGACTTTGCGAGGAACACCTACATTTGGAACTATTCCTGAATACAGACAGGCTTTTACAACATTTTCTGGTTCGTCTCAGAAACAGAAATACAGAATTTACGGCGAATCGAAATGTAAGAGTAAGAAATTAGTCACTATGAGGGGAAAACGGCACCTCAATTTCAAGTCAACTTGTCCCTGGTATGTTTATCTGGATTATGACGTGGACAGGTTGCCTCAGGCAATGGCAAAGGCAGAATGCTCTTGCAAGAAATGTTTTAATGTCTTCAGCAACAGCAAAAGCGGTAAACGAGGTGGCTGTGAGAAGATAAAATCGTATGTACCCGTTATACGGAGAACATGCTCATTTAGGAAAAATGTTTATGAATATGCGGTATATATGGAAATGGTTCCAGTTGGCTGCACATGCAAACGCAATGCAATCGCGAGTTCGTAAACATAAGGCAATGGGGATGCCAGCCTACCATAATTCTCAGTTTCTGAATTTTAGCCGCGATGTGTTCTGCCTGCTAGTAGCTTCTAAGATATTCGACCAACGGGTTGTAGGGTCAAGTCAGCTAAATTCAGACAACGGGTAAATTCAGACAGTGACATTGTTTCCGTTATATGTCAGTTGTTTGGAATTAAAACAAAAATAACTGGAAAAACAGTGAAAATCCTGATGAGACGGCTCATTATGAGCCGTCTCATCTGGATTTTCACTGTTTGCAATAGTGTGTCCGAATTAACCTGCTGTCCGAATTTACCTGACTTGACCCTACCAGAAATATATTTTCAAAGATGGACTCAAAGGATCATGTTTTTTCGCGCTTGTCATTTTATTTGGCAGCTAGATCATCTAAAGGCTACATCGAACATGTTGGTCCCATTTCAAGGCTAACGCCGACATTAATCAACAGTCTCGTACGTTTAGGTGAAAGGGTATACTTTCAAGAGAAACATTTATGCCGCGACACGAGAAAACCAACAAAGTGGTTGTGCGCCCAGCGCAGACTCAAATCAGCCTGGGCATCCGCCCAGTTTGATCAGAGTCTTTCCTAAGCGCTTAAAAGGTAGCTAAGGGTCTAAGCTACCTTCATGCGTACAGCGAAGACTCTGATCAGACTGGGCCGATGCCCAGGCTGCTCTGAGTCTGTGCTGGGTGCACAACCACATTGTTGGTTTGCTCACCCTTAGCTACCTTCATGTGGACAGCGAAGACTCTGATCAGACTGGGCGGATGCCCAGGGCGATCTGAGTCTGTGCTGGGCGCACAACCACATTGTTGGTTTTCTCGTGTCGCGGCTCATTTATGCAATTCTGATTTTACCTCCCTTTTCAATGGACGTCAAATCTCAAAGGAAAAAAAATGCTTCTTCTTCCCTGTAAGAGTAGACATGTCCAGGTAAGGAAACAGGAAGTCACAAAAGTTGTTTCCCTTTGTAAAAATGGCGGAGAAGAACTTTGAGGTAGACCCATATACCTAAAAACTGTTATCATGTATTATGACAGAACACATTTATTTCTTATTTTTTATTTAAACAAAATGAAAGCAGCTTAAATCTACTCAATTGTTGGAAACACGCTTGGCATTGGTATCTGATACTTGCTGAATATTCAACAAGTTAGTTTGGCTAACGATGCTTCGAGCAGCTAGCCAACTGTTACTTAATATTTTCGAATATGCTGTCGTTTATATAAAGATCATGCCGATTTTAAATAACAGGAATTCGTTTTTTTTTATGTAAATAATTGAATGATTGATTTTGAGGAAACTGTACATTTTGGATCCCCATAGTTTCACCTACCAAGCTTGCTGAGGCGTCGATTGCTGATGGTATTGCTGTGTTATGCATACTCCGGTATTCTAGTCAAACAGAAATAGTATTTTCTTAAGTCATTTTCGTGAATTATTTATTTACATTTGTCTCATACCACCGCCATCTTTAAATTCTATTGATAGCAATTTTGTTATTTTGCAATTTGTTACTTTGTATTTTTATGTAGCTTTAATTGACATTAAAATGTTCATTATATTGTTTTATGGTTCATATATGCTATGCAAAAGTTCTATCCGACCATATACAATGTCTTTGACAATTGTATTAGTTGATGGTACTCAGACGTAATTTTTCTTATATTTAGTATACTATTTTATTCATGCAAATATTTTAAAAGTTTTGAGATCAATTCGATCAATCTCCCGACAGCAGAAGTTGAACATGTAACCACATTTTCAAAACATCACAATGATTTGGACAGTGGTGAAGTTTTTAACATTGTGTCTGTCATTTTCCATTTTTCAAGTTAATCATCTTCTATATAACAACGATATGGTGATTGGATTTCGAAATGTGGTTCTGTCTGAATCATGACAAGATGATAAAATGATTAAGTTTTGCAAACGGGGGTACCTTTATTTTTCAATTATATTGTAATATTGGCAAGAATTTTGTTAAAGTTTCGCCAGTTAATATAATAACTATGTAACACAAGTTTGACAGTACTTTTTCTGATGTGAAAAAAAAATGAAATCAAGTGATCGGTTAGAACTTTTGTGTAGAATAGTATTGTATCATGGAACTTGTTGGATTGTGTTTCACATGTACTTTGTTAACTTATATTGTGTTTCGCATATAATTGGTTGAATAATAAATGTATTGGTTCACATCAATGAGTATTTCTACATACAATGGTGAAAAAACGCCGTATCTATTAATTCAAAGTCATGATAATGCAATGTTGATTTTCGACACCGAAAACAGCAAAACATACAACTTACTAACATAAATTATCGCGAGAATGTAACTGACCTTAATGTAACATACGACTGTGAGTTGCTTAAAGGTTGCTCAAACACTAAACTGCCTGAATTGAACCGTTTAGTGTCTTTGCTTTGCTTTGCTAAATAAACGCCCCTGTTATTTTTTATTACTGACCGTTTCAACGCGGGTACTTCTATTGTGGTTCCTGATTGTGACTTATTTTCTTGTCAATATTTACCTTCGTTCATATTTCATGTGAGTAGCATTTTTGACCACCTAGCTGGGAAACAGCTGTTAGTTCGGTTTACCGTGCGTACTCTTCGTGAACTGTTGACGTTTATATTTTTTTCCTTTTGGTTTTGAGGGCAGGGTATGGGGTCTGATTGTATTAGTTCCTGATCATTGCTGATCTTTTTACATAGTTGGATCATTGAACGTATATGTTATCCTCTCTGTTTTTGGTGATTCCTGGCCCAGAGGTTATAAAACGTGAGTATATTCAAATGCTCAAAATAAAACACACTGATTGGCTGCTTCCGAGCACATGCTCGGAAGCAGCCAATCAGTGTGCTTTATTTTGAGTTTGAGATTATTCTCAAGTTTTATAACCTCGAACCCAGGTTCAACCAGTGCTCCAGATAAGAAGAGTAACAGAGATAATTTAGGGATAATTTAACATATTTCCCCAGAATAATATGTTGTGACGCCTCATTAGCACTGTCTCGCCGAGACGGTTCTAGTGAGGCGTCGTATCATGTTTGCGTTGGGAAATAAAAAAGAGCATCTCCTAACTATTTTTATAATAAAAAGACAGACAATGATCAGGAATTAATATGATCAAATCCCACATGCCGCCCTCAAACCAAAACCCGCTTTATCGGGAGCTCTCTTGAACCCAAAGATGGATTACTTACGGTTTAACATCCTTTTCAGGAGTATGCCAGTCAAATTAAGACGATGGGAGGGTGATAGTGAAAGGTTGTGTGCAATGAAACACTGTTTATACTTGAGAAGAGTTTCGCATTTAGCGGGAATCGAACCCGAGACCGCAAGCGCTTCACCTACTGGGTACCGGGGCTGCTCTGAACCCAAGAGGGACACCATTAACCATATCTTTGTTGTAGCTGTCTTATTCATTAATGAGCCAAGACACGACAAAACCAACAAAGTGGTTGTGCGCCCAGCACAGACTCAGATCAGCCTCGGCATCCGCCTAGTCTGCGCAGTCTTCACCAAGCGCTTAAAGAGTAGCTAAGGGTCTAAGCTACCTTCATGCGGACAGCGAAGACTCTGATCAGACTGGGCGGATGCCCAGGCTGATCTGAGTCTGCGCTGGGCGCACAACCACATTGTTGGTTTTCTCGCGTCGCGGTTCATTTATTATGCGTTTCACATGCGTTTGATCATAGTTTTGCTTTACAATAGTTACTTTACATGATAATGATGCTGTTACCTCTTGTCCATTTCTATATTTTGTTTTTTTTATTTATTTTGAAATCGTATTTATTTATAGTTTATTTATTTAAGAATTAAAACTTTATTCTTGCTTACTGTGTTACTGTTATCTTTTGACTTGATAAAGTGATAACAATTTATCAGCCAAGGAGAAAGAAAGAAAAATGGACGAAAATATATTAAAAAGTAATCAAGTAGGCGATAATTCAAAACCAGTGGTGAGATTTCTTTTTCCTCGGACACTGGTAGTCAAAACAAACCTTACAATTCTTGTTGAAGTCCACGTCATTCCTCTTCCGGAAGATTGGAAAAGATGGGCAGAAAAGCAGAAAAGAATTATTTGTTTCTCCCCAAAAGCCATTGTGCTGATGGCAGCCAAATTTATATAGATCCTCCATAGTTTGTTGAATAGTTGTGTTCACATGAACTGAACAAAAGATGGCCGCCACGCCCTTGTGCGGTAAAAACCTTAAAATCTTCTCCAGAACCAAACGGCGATGGTCTTGAAACTTGGAATATTGCATTCAGTACGATAAGTTCTTTAAATTTTGTTCAAATGATAAACCTTGGATGGCCTTGACCTTTTTACAACAAGGTCAAATTTGCGTCTTGTGCTTTTATATTAGAAACGGTTATAAAATTAGATTTTTTTGAAATTGTTGAAGACTGTGGTAAAATAGTAAATACGGTCAACAAAATGAGTACACGAAGGTGGTCACAGTCTTTCTTGACCTTTGACCAAGATCAATTATTACAGCAGTTTAAAAAATAGCCATCAGAGGAGATGGCAAATCCCCCGACCGAAGACCCCCATGGGCCTTGGTAAAAAGGGTGCACTTCAAAACACATATTAGTAATATATTGTCGTTCTTTTATGCTTCTGATTGACATTAACTGTTAACAGATGCATGATTATATAACACTCAGACTAAAACAGTATGCTTGACTGCTAAAAAGAGGTAATATCTCAAACAGCCACCATATACACAAATGTATAGCATACGATACATTCATCACAAATGTATAGCATACGATACATTCATCTTTCAAAATGTGTGAATAACTTCTAAAGTACAAGCCCTACAGATCTAATTTTGAGTTCTCTAGTAAGTGAATTTGGACAAAGAATCCAAATCTGGATTTTTTTTTTTGGGGGGGGGGGGGGGGGGGTGCAGGAGGGGTCACGGGAATGTTGAGGGGTAAGAGAGAGTTAGGAACACTGATAAGATATCACAGCATGATCATCAATATTCTAAAAGGTACATGGCTATTCAAATTCTGGAGCTGGCCAGGGTTATACAGTTATGGAGAAGAGACTCAAACAGCAGCTCAAACTACCAAAGGGAAATAATTCACTGAGTCTAAAAGCAAGAGTTATCATTCATGTATGAGACAAATTGTCATGACCTGTTCTGCATATCTGTGAAGTATCATGAAAATATTTCAAAAGGTATTCAAGCTATGGAGCGGACACCTAAAATCATCAAAGGAAAATAACTCCAAAAGTAAGAAAGCAAGAGTTGTCATTCTTATTCGCGACACATCATCATGACCTGTTTTACATATCTGTGAAGTATCATGAAAATATTCCAAAAGGTATTCAAGTTACAGAGCGGACACGAAATCAGACCTAAAACCATCAAGGGAAAATAACTCAAAAAGTAAGAAAGCAGGAGTTGTCATTCTTGTTTGCGACACATCGTCATGACCTGTTCTACATATCTGTGAAGTATCATGAAAATATTCCAAAAGGTATTCAAGTTATAGAGCGGACATGAAATCATACCTAAAATGATCAAGGGGAAATAACTCAAAAAGTAAGAAAGCAAGAGTTGTCATTCTTTTTCGCGACACACCGTCATGACCTGTTCTACATATCTGTGAAGTATCATGAGAATATTCCAAAGGGTATTCTAGTTATAGAGCGGACACGAATTTGCCAAAAAATCACACCTAAAACTATCAAGGGAAAATAACTCAAAACGTAAGAAAGCAAGAGTTGTCATTCTTGTTCGCGACACATCGTCATGACCTGTTCTACATTTCTGTGAAGTATCATGAAAATATTCCAAAGGGTATTCAAGTTACAGAGCGGACACGAATCTGCCAAAAAATCACCAAAGGGGAGATAATTCAAAAATTACAAAAGCAAGAGTTACCATTCTTGTACGCGACACATCGTCATGACCTGTTCTACATAACTGTGAAGTATCATGAAAATATTTCAAAGGGTATTTAAGATATAGAGCGGACAAGAAAGTGTTTACGGACGGACGGACGGACAGACGGACGGACGGACGGACGGACGGACGCCAGGCTCATCGCTATATCCCCCGAACCTTTCGGTCGGGGGATAAAAATAAATCACTAAGCTGTTTATATGGAGCCTCCAGGGGTCCGGGAAACTTAAGTTTGCTTACTCGAATAAGGTCACATACCTATATTAGGTAAAAAGATAAAGAAATAAAAAAATAAAACAATCTGGAAAACCTTCTTTTCTATGAAACGACACCACTCCACACCGAAGTTTGTTCAAGCGAATTTGGGTCACATGACTAATATGGCTGCCACATCTTTACATTGAAAAACCTTTAACAATCCTAATCAAAACCAAAAAGACCGATGGCTTTGAAGCTTGGTATATAGCATTGAGTACCCAGGTCTTTAACAATTGTTGAAATAATGATTTTAGGTTGAACCAGACGACGTTTTTAAAGCATCGTCGATTTTGCTTCTGAGAGAAGGTAAATACATTAGATTCCTTGGAAATTCTTGAAGTCTTTGGTAAACATGTTGGTATATACAGATACTAAATGCAAAAAGACGGCCAAGGTCATTCTCTGACATTTGACTACAATCTCTCATATTTGGACAACTTCAGACATCGCCTCGTCCAAAGCCACTGAGCCATACTTTCCTAAAGCTTGTTTGAAGGGTTGTGGTCACATGACCCGAGATCGCCGTCACACCCATATATGGTAGAAACCTTAAAACATCTTCTTCAAAATTCAAATGGTGACCGTATGTTGACGTTTGGCCTTTCTGCACAGGTCAGCGTTGCGGGCACTCATGGCCGTCTTGTTGAAAATGAAATTGTATCTTTATTTCTCTTAAAAGACAATATAAATATTCTTGCAACCCTCGCAAGATCAGCTTGTAAATGAGTTGAAATGAGGGGTTGGTAGGGTGGTCTGAAGATGCTGTGTAACTTTTGACGTTTAAGGTTCCTAGTATGGCTGATAAGGTCTAGTAGGGCAAGGGCCGAGTAAAGTTGCAGAGCATGCGATGAGGTTTGATTTGCTTTATTCTCGAGTATCAGATGTCTCTTTTTTCGGCACATGGGTGGATATAGATTTAGAAATACTGTCTAAAAGGGTTGTGAAACTAGTCAATGGTTAAAATGAATCGCGGTTCTGTCGAAAAGCCATTAAGTCAGCAACCTAAAATATCAGCAATGTCAGAATTTGTTTAGGATGAAAAACGGAACTTATTGTATCGAAATTTATGCTCTACAGTTAATCATTGCATAACGGAACTTATGATATACAGTAAATCATAGCATAACTACACTCATGATAAATAGTAAATCATTTCATAATGGTACTCGTGACATACAGTAAATTATTTCATAACGGAACTTATGATTTATAGTAAAACATTTCGTAACAAACATATGATATACAGTTAATAATTTCAGAACGGAACTTATGATATACAGTGAATCATTTCATAAAGGAACTTATTGATATACAGTAAATCATTTCATAACGAAAATAATTATATACAGTAAATCATTTCGTCACGGAACTTATGATATACAGTAAATCATTTCAAAAAGAACTGATTACAAACAATAAATCATCTCATAACGGAAATTATGATATAAGATACATCATTTCATAACCGAACATATGATTTACAGTAAATTATTTCGTCGCGGAACTTATGATATACAGTAAATCATTTAAAAATGAAAAAAAAAAAAAAAAAAAAAAAAAAAACACTTTTGATATACAGTTAATCAGTTCATAACGGAAATTATAAAATACAATAAATCATTACATAACGGAACTTATGATAAAGAATAAATCATGCCGTCACGGAACTAATGATATACAGTAAATCATTTAAAAAAGAACTTATAATATAGAGTAAATCGTTTCATTACGGAAAGTGTGATATAAAATAAATCATTTCATAACTGAACTTATAATATACAGTAAATCATTTCAAAAAGAACTAATTATATAAAATAAATCATTTCATAACGGAAATTATAAGATAAATAGTTTTATAACGCAACTTACGATATACAGTAAATCATTGAAAAAGAACTTTTGATATACAATAAATCATTTCTTAACATACCTAAAGATACACAGAAAAAACATTTCATAACGAAACTTATGGTTTCAAGTCGGTAATTTCAAATCGGAAGTTATAATATACACTGAATCATTTCATAACAGAAATTATGATATACAGTTAACCATTT
The DNA here is from genome assembly GCA_963989385.1 of Ctena decussata. Taxonomy (NCBI): domain Eukaryota; kingdom Metazoa; phylum Mollusca; class Bivalvia; order Lucinida; family Lucinidae; genus Ctena; species Ctena decussata. The sequence goes on along the minus strand of OZ022511.1, from coordinate 2,703,891 downwards.
CATAACGGAACTTATACAGTTAATTATTTCATAACGAAATTATGACATTACACAAAAAATGACAAAATTTCAGGAAAGACATGCAAGAAATTACAAGAGGACAGCGAAAGGAACAGCTTTTCCCCATGTGCTTGCAGAAGGTCAGGTAGAGGTTTCCCGGTAGCTCCGGTTTTCGCCCACATCTGCTTAACGATGAGCTCGACATATGTAAAATATTCCTATAATGATCGTAAAACAGATATACAAACAAAAATATATCTTTCTTAGGTTGGTGGTCGTAAAGTTAGTGCTGAAAGCCTTACTCAACCAGTGTATAAATGATTGATTGATTGATTTGTTGCTTTTCGTCCACGGTAAACAGCTATGGTCATGTCGGGACGGTCTGTTAACCTAACCACGCTGTTCCTGGGCAGGCTTAGACTTCCTAAGCGGTTAACCAGTACTAAGTGCACATACTTTCGCCAGTAACTGACAACTGCCCTTCTTGTATCAGTGGAAGTGTATAAATGTGTTTAATTTTTTATCGTGTGGTAACACAACATGTACTTCGCTTCACCTTCGTCATTGTAAATGACCGCGATTGGCCAGGTTTAAACAAATACTATAACAATTTTGAGTTTCTTAGAATAAATAATACTACTGATAATAATAAAAAACAAGATGATAAAAAGGGTCATTTTAATAGGCAAACAAGTGACCTACTGTCGATATCCTAAATTTCAATTTGGTAAAATGCAATGTTAGGTAAATTGTTACGCTTTTGCATACAATACACAGGCCAGCAGGGAACAAACAGATGTTTTTTTTTATTTTAGAAAGATTTGGTATATTTTAAAGCATTGTTCCTCTACTTTTCCAGTTATATAAATAATACAATATATTCACAACAGTGTACCCCAAATCTGAATATTGAAACGCTTGCCATTGTGACTAGAGACGCGATATGCGAAAACCAGCAAATTAGCATGTGCGCGCATCGAAGACTCAAATCACCTGGGCATCCATTTGTTGGTTTTCTCATTTCGCGGCTTATTTGTGTTCAGACGTTTTAACCACTGGCAGGACCATGACCTCTGTTATGTTGTTCGCGTCGGAAACTCTTGCGGTAGTGTTCGTCTTGCTGATATCATGCAACCTAATGCACGTGCCCGTTTTTCACCTTACACGCATACTGCCTATACCAGCACCTGTCAGAACCACTTAAAGTGGATTATGTCTTTAATGTATGGCATCCTCACTTCTTGGCTTTTGTTTAAACAAGCACCTTGACAAGGAGGGGTGGTGGTCGGGCGATGGTGCTGGATAACTTCCATTGCCGGGGCGTCCTACTTATTTTGATAAAAGTAGGGCAAAAGCCTACTGTGTTTGTAGTAGGTGCGGGTAGGGGCTGTTTGGATATTTTTTTCTTTCTCGTCCATCATTTCTGTTTTCTCCACCCCCCGCCCCACCTCCACCACCCTCTCTGGAAGACGGCCTCATATAGACTGAAATACTGTCTCAAAGGGCCGTTAAATCCAAACCAACCAACCAAACTTGACAAGGAATCCACTCTGAGAAAAGGACAAGAACATACTTTGACTTATTTAATGAAAACAAAATTTACAAGATGAATCAACTTAACACATAATATTGAGGCGCGACACGAGAAAACACATAAAGTGGTTGTGCGCCCAGCACAGACTCAGATCAGCTTGGGCATTCGCTCAGTCTGATCAGAGTCTTCGCTGTCCGCATAGAGCTATCTTAGACTCTTAGCTACTCTTTAGGCGCACAGCGAAAACTCTGGTCAGACTGGGTGGATACCCAGGCTGATCTGAGTCTTTGCTGGGTGTACAACCACTTTGTTGGTTTTCTCGTGTTGCGGCTCATATATTCCAGCAAAATGATAAAGAGTACAGACTATAGATGAGTAAGAAGTATTGAACATTTGTTAACTTTTTTTTTGTAATTTCGAAGACTTATTTTATTAATACGGTAATTATCCCAAAATTCCGAGCATCAGTGCCTCTTACAAATATTCTTAGGCAAACAGTGTAGACCAAGATCAGAATGCTCCTAATCAAGGTCTACACGTTTTGCTAATCCACCAATTGTTTCTAGGCAAACAATATCTGATTTATTATCTTTTTATGCCTTTTACTAAGGGATGAGGTGCACAGAATCTTGGAATAATTTTCGTAGCATGTATAGCACCGGATGAACATACACGTGTTTCTTATGTACAGAAACCAAGGCCATGTTGTACGAATATCTATGGTACACATTCCAGGCCCAGAGGTTATAAAACTCTTTTCATGCTTAACTCAGCTGAGCATGAAGTTAAATTTCATGCTCAGCTGAGTTAAACATGAAAAAAAAAGTTTTAAAACCTCGGGCCTGATTTAGTCAAATAGCTCGTCTCAGCTGGACGATAATGATCAGACCGTGTCCGCTTTTTCAGAATCAATCCACTCGGCAGAATGTTAAGAAAGAACCCAGAAAAAATGCCCGTTCCATGCCTTAAACTCATTCAGCGTGTATTTATATACAAAGTTTATCAACTATCAGAGTGTCGTTGTCTTATATTCTGTTTGCACGTGCACCCCACTGGCACGTGCTCTACATCCGCAAAATATTCATAGACGCCTTTGTAACAATACTTCCTTATGACAGGCACATATGTCAGTACCTCTTGGCAACTGCCATCTCGCGCTTTCCAACCTTCATTTCTATAACATTTCCCACAAGTGCAAACCGCTTTAGCTATACTCTGGGGGATTCTGTGCTGATCTACTTCTAGGATCACGTGCCATGGACAGGTCGCCAACTTATCCAAATGTGTGGAGTTGATATCAGCATTTGTATCAATTCGATTAATATTTCTTAATTCATTACATCTTGGCTCGCCGTAAATTCTAGATTTCTGAGTTTTTCTCTGTTTTAAAACCATAGGTCGCTTATGCTTTGGAGCTGGTCTCAGAAGATCATTACTGCTGTTGCCTAGCAACCCAGGGATCTGGTAATATTGCACCGCTTGATTGTAGTATTCAGATATTTCTCTGTATAGGTTTTTCTTTATTTCATGCAAGTTATCTGGCTCTTTGCATTTTTCACTAGATCCAACTTTTATGGTTGATTGGATCAAAAGTAACATCGGAAGTAGCAAACAAATCTGAAAGAAAACAAAATGCAAGAAAACGTAAAAGGAATGCAAACCCGATTTAAGATTTTTGGAAAAAAAGAAATGATTGTCATACGGTCCAGGTCACATGACCAAGATGGCCTTCATGTCCATATGTGCTAAAATCCTGAAACTTCTTCCGGAAAACCACTGGACGGATTGCCTTGAAACTTGCTATGTAGCACTACTACTAAGATTACATTTATAATGACCCTGGAGAGACATTGACCTATTTTACCGGAAACTCGAATTTGGTCCCTTAGGCTTTTGGGTGGGAAAAGCTGAAAAAGTGTGTGTGTTTTTTTTTCTTTTTTTTTTTTTGCTGCTATTGTACTCCAACCCCAATGAATTCTAGTAGTCAAGATCATTAAATGACCTTGGCCAAAGGTCAGTTGGTTGAATAATTTAAGGTTTAAGGTTCTTTCTCTCAAAAAGTACTGGTTAGGCTGGTTGTGCTGCTGATCACCATTTTGGCAGGGTTACCTTATGTCTTATGGGATCAGGACCGAATGGCACTCTTGTTTGAACTTGCAATAGCTCCAATAATTGTCAAGAAAACGTGCCAAATATTTGTGTGGCTGTAGCAATATCATACTCCCTTGAAAAACTGATGTGTTTCTAAGAGACAGCTCTGCTACCAGAAAGTGACGTCATAATGTTGGCAGCTTACATTTATAACATCATTTCCTGTTGTCTGCCCTGCTGAAAAATATCGACCTCAAGCGAAATACACTCAGTTTAAGGGCGTTCACAGGCTTACAGTGAGAGAGTGAGTGAGTGAACTAAAGTTTAATGTCCCAGCAACAACGAGGTCATATGGAGACGGCACCTCGGTTTAAGGTCTCTTCCGAAAGACCGGAGAAGCGAGTGGGGGTCGATCTTGCGACCCCAGAATCGGTAGTCCGGAGTATTATCCCCTACACTACAGCCGTTCCTCACAGGCTTACAGTCAAAATTATTATTATGCTTGTTGCTCCTCATGTTGTTACATATTTATTTAAACTGAGAGTAATTATAAAGTTTAAGTTTATGGCATTAAGAGGCTTACAGTCTAAGCAAAGATGGATTAACAGTATCTCAGATAATGTAACTTCCGAATATATCAAAGAACCGGGTGACGAAATTATTTGTTTTTCGTGAAAGTGCTTAGCTGGGAAGTTGCAAGCCAACACAGAGTTATCCTCAAAATTATTAAAAAATATGACCAACAATTTTATCTTTCGGGAATCGATCTCGGGGCCGCTAGATCAGCAGGTCAGCGCTTGAGCCACTGAGCTACCGGGATACCTCAATTTAGAAGAAAAAAAAGAAAGGCAAGAAAATTTCTTTTAAACAACACCATACAGTAATATGCGGTGTCGTTTTACCAGCACATTATTGGCAATTACAAAAAGAAAAATAAATAAATAAATGTTTCAATCAATTTAAATATGTAAAATTGAGGTTAAGAAGAATCAAGCATCTTACCATGATTGCGTTGTCAAATTAAGTCTGGATAAGAGTTAATGGGCACTGCATTTTATAGAAAACGGAATGGATTATGAAATTTGCCATGAAAGCGACTTTGCATTTGAATAATGATTGCAATACATAAAAAATATGTGCGATTTACCTTGCGACTTATGCTAAAAGGAAAACTTCCAACCAGAGTGCGAGTCCGCATAATCTGGTCAGATTCCTTCATGCTCGCTTACACTCTCTTCGAATCCTGGAGAATTCGTGATATTAAAACCGACCACTCAGGTCAGTTGTGCAGTTGAGTATTTACTGACCGTACATGACCTAAAGTAGGTTCCTTTTCATTCGCTCACCTTAAGTATTGATCAAAAGCGATTTCGTAAAAGTGATCAAAATTCCCTTAATAATTTCCTGTATTTGTATAGCCTCATACAAACTGCACAATGTACTGTCTTGTATTGGATGGGCCCTATAGAGTTATAAAAAAGGCTGAATGAGACGTAACTCAAAATATGACCTTTTTATGAGCCTCTAAACGATGACAGGTTTGAAGCTTCCTAGGCTGTTGTAAAAAACATTTTGGCTGAGACAAAATGATACCCGCAAAAATAGCCTCTGTAAGAATGTAGAAGACATTGAATTCATTATAGAATCTATAAATTTTAACTAGTCTAAACAAACAGTGAACCATAACAAGAGGGCTGTGCTGCCCTGAATCGCTCACCCTCACAGGTCAAATGTCAAACTAGGTTCATCATTTGAACAAACCTGATAGTTTCAAACTGTCAAAATATGATAGACATTGGTTAAAGGTCAAAGAATAACCATGATCTCTATTGCTTGAAAATGGCCGAAAAAAGCTGGAGACACTAAGTTCTTTGACATTCAAGGGAAAGTAAATCTGTTATGATAAGTTCAAAATTGATATATGAACCCATCTGAGACTTCTTGCCTGTCATTGTTTGCTGTAAGTATGATAAACATAAGATTAAAGATGGACATAAAAAGAAATGTGGAGACACGATTTTCCCCATACAAGCTCTTTAGGGACGTTCAAAGACAACTAGCTCCGCAATGGAAAACTGGATCTGGGTAAATTCGAGCTCATCTGAGCTCTTGTGCCTGTCCTCGTTTCCTGCAAGTATGAAAAAGGTCCAATAAAAATGACCAAAAACAGCTGGAGACACTACATTCTATATTCTTTGACGCTCAAGGGCAAGTCACTCTGTTATGATAAAGTCAATTTGACAAATATTTCAACTCATCCGAGACTTCTTGCCTGTTATTGTTTCCTGAAAGTATGAAAAAGATCCGGGGCCGTATTTATAAAACAACTTAAGTGGTTGCTATGCTGTTGCTAGGGCTGAATTTCTATTAAGGAGATTCCCTACAACTATGAAATTTGCTCTGTAGGAACAGTCTTTGTAAGACTGTTCCTCTAGAGCAAATTTCATAGTTGTAGGGAATCTCCTTCGAAGAAATTTAGCCTTAGCAACAGCATAGCAACCACTTAAGTCGTTTTATGAATACGGCCCCCGATTAAGAGTGAGCAAAAATGTGGAGACACATGAAAATCTTAAAGAGATCTTTCAAGAGCAGAGAATACATTCAGAAGAAGGAATATGGGTCAGACTACGTAGTTTCGGCTAACAAAGTCTACAGGATCACTCAAGGGCAACTAACGCCACGATGGAAAATCCGATCTCGCAGAATTTTTAACTCGTCCGATTTCTTGTGCCTGTTCTCGTTCTTTGCAAGTCTGAAAAAGATCCGATTAAAATTAACCGAAAAAGCTGGAAACACTATACTCTTGGACGCTCAAGGGCAATCAACTCTGTTATAATAAGTCCAATCTGACTGATATTCGAACTTATCCGACACTTCTTGGCAGTCATTGTTTCTTGAAAGTTTGAGAAACATCTGATGAAGATGAAAAGTTAGCAAAAAATATTGAGACACAATTTCCCCCATACAAAGTCTATAAAAATGCTCAGTGGCAACTAACTCCGGGATGGAATATCGGATCCGGTTGAATTTCGAACTTGTCCGATTTCTTGTGCCTGTCCTCGTTCCCTGCAAGTCTGAAAAAGATCCGATCAAAAATAGCAAAAAAAAAACAAAAAAAACCCTTCATGGTCCAGTAATTGTAGTCAATATCTCTTACACTATTTTATGGATTTGTATGATACTGAGTAAATGCATTGGGCTGACACTTGTGATGTCTTTGGTGGTGTCTAATTTTGTGTTTTCTGTTATTCCACATGGTGTCTTGGGTGGGATCTGGAATTGAATTGAGCCAGTTCCTGAGACTTTTCCTATTTATTTTTAACTAAACATTGAGAAATCATGATAAAACACATAAAATCATCAGAAAACATCCGGAGCCAGAGCAAAAGGAAACCACTGGTTGAGCGACGATTAGCCCGACCAAAGAAACCATTAACCTTACATAATAGTAACAAAGACGGTTGGCGCCGAGACGTCTTGGGTCGGGCTGACTGTGGTCTGGTTTAACTGCAGGATATCTTCTGCTCCGGAATTTTAGTGTTTATATTTCTGTGAGTACTCATTTTTGTTTCATCTCAATTTTTTTTTCTATGTGTCTGAGATATTACACTTATGGGCTAGGAATTTTCCACGCAGACGACTAAGTGTCGGATAAATCAAAGCACAACCAAGGGTAAGGGTTAGTCGACTGCTGACCGGTTAAAGCCGCGCCCCCCCCCATTAATTTTTATTGCTAGCCGTCCCAACGTGGCACTTCTATTTTGGTTCTTCTTGGTTGTTTTATGTGTTGTATGTTGCTATGTCTGTTATTGATATATTGTTTGTGATGTTAAGGCGTAGGCCGGTAACCACACACATTGGAAATGGCTGTTCGACTAGCTGTCGCTGGTGATGTCTTTTAGGTGTCTATTGTTTTTGCCACATGGTGTCTGGGGTGGGATCTGGGATTGAATTGTGTCAGTTTCTGAGAATTTTCCTTCTCACTTTTAGATCACGGCCTACCAATTGCACCAGCAAGAAGCGTGTATATAATTACTCATTTATACCTAGCGGACTCTTTTAATATTAAAATAAAATTGAGCCGCGACACGAGAAAACCAACAATGTGGTTGTGCGCCCAGCGCAGACTCAGATCAGCCTGGGCAACCACCCAGTCTGGTCAGAGTCTTCGTTGTCCGCATGGAGGCAGCTAAGATCCTTAGCTACCCTTTCAGCGCTTACCGAAGAGTCTGATCAAACTTGTCGGATGCCTAGACTGATCTGAGTCTGCGCTGGACGCACAACCACATTGTTGGTTTTCTCGTGTCGCGGCTCATATATATGGAATTAGTACACAGTTTTTAATTTAGGTGTGCCTGGTATATTTTTTCATTATTTCAGTTGCCGTAATTTTTATGCAAACAATGTAGACTGTGATCATACGCCTTGTTCTGCGGCGTTTGATCTGGGTCTGCCTTGTATGATTTTACTTTCTGCTTGGATGCTAGGCATAAATAGTTAAGGCAGTGACGGTAACAAGCTAATGAAAAGTAAAGCAGCCAGCTCTCTCTTACCTAACCAGGCGGTCACAAAGCTACACTAATTAATCAAAAGTTACAAGACACTATATTGATCATAGTGTAAAAGAACGAATTCAGTACCTTAGGAGACACCTTTATGGAAGGTTTTCAGGCCAAGACAAGCAACAGGAAGCACCAAAATTTATTTCCCGTTGTAAAAACCGAGGCAATACACCTTCATAACTTGTACATTCCATTTCAAGTGTAGCCGCGGTTTTTACTAACAGTGCGTGGGATGGCTATTGAGTTGTGAGTTAAAAAATTTGTGGTGTTGGTGGGAGGGTGTCTATTTCATTTTGATCACCGAACTGAAACCTGTGTTAGGATAATGTTCGATTGCAAAATATCCAGAACATCCTGTCTGGTTATGGCATGTGCGCGTTGTCTCGGCAATAAATGAACATAATGCATGAAACAAAAAAAGTGCAAGTTCTGACTAGATGCTTATTTGTGCATGGCGATTCGGACGGGACATACGCCTTTTACACTTGAGACGGATTCTGGCGCAACAGTTTGGCAGGGGTAAAGTCAGAGAACAAGATGACTGACTGATTTGGTTTAACGTTATCAAGCATCAAAGGCACATGGAGGCGACGCTTGTAAACCCGTATTAGTTCTGCTCACTACTGCCTTGAATAAAGCACAAGTCAAATACTGACTTGGTTTTCTTGCACAGTCACCATACAGCAAATGGTGTGAGCTGATTTTAAGTTACAGTAATCTCAAAAGTTATGCCGAAAGTGCGTTGCCAAAGTGCACTACAGGCTTTAGCCAATTTTGACTGCATGATTATGTCTTAGGTACCAGCGCTCGCCGTAATTAGTTGTGCCGCCATTGAGTGTGGGACATAATTGCCATTGACGGTCGTTAGGAAGTCCCAAAGCGAAGGAATACACTAGGTAAGCAGTCGCCGTAAACATCCACAACATCCTAATACAAAGGAGACCTCGTCGATTCCGTACTGGCAGCCGCCACACACACACACACACACAAGGTGAAACATGCGGCCAAAACTACTACGGACCAACCTCTGTTACGAAAATTGCAAATTTAGACCGGCCGACTTGTGTGCAGAGAGTTGGGGAGGGGGGAGGGGGGGGAGGGGGCAGATCGGGAGTGAGGGTTGCAACAACATGAGGTATCAATAACTTTAGAGGCGAAGGGCCTGTTTTGTGTTGCTCTTCATGCGCATTTTGTTATCTTCTCCGTAGGCTGTGAACCTGAAGAAGACTAAAAAGAATGTTACTGAGCCGCGACACGAGAAAACCAACAATGTGGTTTTGCGCCCAACGCAGACTCAGATCAGCCTGGGCATCCGCCCAGTCTGACCAGAGTCTTCGCTGTCCGCATGGAGGTAGCTTAGACCCGTAGCTACCCTTTAAGCGTTTAGCAAAGGGTCTTATGAGACTGGGCGGATGCCCAGGCTGATCTGAGCCTGCACTGGGCGCACAACCACATTGTTGGTTTTCTCGTGTCGCGGCTCTACTATTTGTCAAAAGTGGCCATGACAAAGACCGTTATGCATTCATTTTAAACCTATCTGTATCGTTCAGCTGCAAGAGAAGACACTTCTTGTCATCAATTCCGTGATTCACGGAATCGGCCGAGCGTGCGCCAATTGTTCTTGTCACCTGAAAATAGGAGACATTCTTGATATGAGCCGCAACACGAGAAAATCGAGCAAAGACCTCCTAAGCGGTTAACCAGTACTAGGTGCACATACTTTCGCCAGAAACTGCCAACTGCTCTCCTTGAATCAGCGGAAGAGGAAGAATCAATCTCCACGAAAGGAAGTGCTTGGCGCCGGTAAGAAGTCTATTGTTCAATAACACATCATGTCCACCTCAGCAAAGGTCAACAATTGCATAGTATTATGCAATGTGTTTATAATCAGCTGGTAAAAGTAAAATGTATGCAAAGACCAGGAACTGAAACAATCAAAATCCAAATCCAGCCCTCAAACCATAGTTGGAAACAACTAAGATTACAAATAATCAAGATACAGAGAACATATGGCCAACCGAGTGAGCAGCTTGTTCCCAAAAGGTGGCCACTCAGCAACCCAAACCGAACCAAAAATAATAAGAACATACATAAGGTAAAACATCACAAAAACTCTGACACCAAAAACAGGCAACAGAGAACCACAACAGAACTACCGCCTTGGAACGGTTAGTAATGAATTACTGGGGGGCTTAAATCGATTTTACAGGCCCAACCTCACCCTCAGTTTCTGAAGTGGTACAAAACATTTAGTTGGTTGTTCGGTTCGCATGATAACCCGCTAACTCGTCAATGAATCATCACGGTAAACACATAAATCAAATTTCAACACCATGAAGAAGCAAAGACGAGGACTCAACAGATACAACGGGCCGTCTGACAGGTGGAGATCCCTGGCCTGCCAAACAACCCCACTGGAAATCTGAAGCAAAAGAAGGTCACCAGTTGAGCCCCGGTGAACCAGGCAACGGACAAAAAGGCTCCGGTCCCAACCAACTAAAATATATAGCTTTAGGTCGGGGCCATCATAGAGTCTGACGCCCGATCCCCCGGTGTGCAATTAAAGAGTACAGCAAAGTTATCAACCGTGATTGGGTTAACCAAATAAGCATGCAGACTGTCGCATAACATTTAAATTATAGCCAATACGTTTGTGACGTATTATTATTTTTCGGAATTGATCAGAAAAATCAGTCCTACCCTTAATCTTTTTAAATTTGTATACTAAGTCACCATAAAATTCTGGTTCCGATAGGCCTTGGTGTAAAAGAAATTTTAATCCGACATCAAATTTAAAACTACCCCTGAGCATTCAGAAGTTTGTGTAGCCAAACCCAAACTGACCAAACTAAGAGTCTGAAGAGTTAGAACTGTCGGCCGAATCATTTCAAATTGTCAGAAAATGATATGGCGATACGACTAACGTGTGATATAAAAAAGACAACGTGGCAGCAGCGCTGAAAAATTCTTGTGAGTCACCAACATGATGTGGTTACTGTAATGTAATTATATCTCTGAAAGGATTTTATATCAGAATTTCCTTTTGAATTGTGTTTTTATGCGGAAATATTTGCACTTTTTAACGTTGATCTTTGTTCATGACAAACTCTTAAAGTGAGGGAATTGACATTCACGATAAAGGGACCAATTACTTTCATCAGCACTATGCCGCTGTTATCATCTTTTTTAAATTGTTGACTTTTTTTTGCAGATAATAAGGTCCTTCAAGTATTTTTTTATCTTTTGTTTATTTGTTTGTTTATGTATCTTTTTTGTCTTGTTGTTTTCTTTAAAGGAAGAAAACTGATCACAGATGTCGTTAATGTGCACTTATTTTTTTCTGGTTATGTTCTCGTCATATAAAATGACATCATCAGTATAATAGGTGTCGTAAGACACAGCTTTAAAGTCTGTTGAAAGCCGACAAAGGCCTACACAGGCTAAAAAAGGTGCACATTTTAATGGTTAATAACAATCAAATTCATATTCTTCTTCGATTTAGGTTTGTCAGAGCACGCCTGGTCAGAGCACAAATCCATTCCCACTTAGAAAGTCAACATCTCAAACTTTTTAAAAAGAGATAGCTAAAATATACAATGCTATTTGACCCCTATATCCTATCCATGTAATATGTTAGTGCGAAATTTTAGATAACTTTTAGATAACAAAACTTCTGCAAGTGATCAAACTGAAATTTCGTTTTTTGACAACTTTCAGTGGCTCTTTTTTGATTACTCCACCAGTTGTTTTTCTTCAAAGCAAATATTGTGCACGAATAGCTTTTATACATATGAGTCGAACAGAATTGTTATATTTTGGCTGTTTGCAGAAGGTTGAATTTTCAATGTCCAGATTGGAGGGCTTTGCGCGTTTAGAGATCGTTTTACTTGGAAATAATAGAAGTCGCAGTGCCTTGTGTTTGAGATTTAATGTCGAATACATTGTTCTGTCTAAATAATGGACTTATCCATATTCCAGATTGGACGAGTCAGTTTTCAAAACACGCCCGAAACACTGAAACAACGGTGGATGCCACCTAATAACGTGGAAGCAACTTTGTATCAACATTGTTGTTACAACTTCTTGACATTAAATGGGCCCATTAATGCCCAGTAGACTCTTCTATTATGGTTTGGATGGGTTCATTTCCAATTTAATCATTAAGTTCTTCTGCAGGAATGTCTGTAATTACTGCAAACAGTGTAGATCCTAATCAGACGCCGCATATTGCGGCGTCTGATCTCGATCTACCCTGTTTACCTATTTCCCTTTTGTGGGACGCTAGACAATAATTGGCTAATTTAATACAAGGTTATTTCACCATTAAGTAAACTCTAGGGCGTCCTACTGATTTGGATTGTAGGGCAAGGGCCTACTGTTCTTGCAGTAGGTGCGGGTGGGGTATTTGGACATGTTTTTTATCTCGTCTATCATTTCTCTCTTTTCTCACTCTCTCTAGGAGACGGTCCGATATTCTCTGAAATACTGTCTCAAAGGGCCGTCAAACCCAAGACAACCGACCAAACCTTGAGACGAGACCCATAGTTGAGATTATCTTTAGGGATCATACATGTTTGTTCATGCACTGACATTTTCCGGGCCCCGATTGTTTCATGTTTGAGCACCAGGTGCCAGGTGAAGTACCCAGGAAATGATAATGCGATGAAACAAACATGTATCATTAATTCTTCTTACGTTCAATAGTACATTTCCAATGAAAAAACAAAACGCGCAGAAAATGCCTGGTAATTAACCCATTGCATTCTGTGTATTTTTTGTCGTCTGCTGAAATTGCCGTCTGCATAAAAAATCAAGCATATTGTGACAATATTCGTCTAACTAACTCTTGTAGAAATGATGTGTAGGCAGCAAACAGTTTGGATCTCAGATCAGGCCCCACGTTTGGATCCAAACTGTTTGCCCAGATACCCCTAAAGGGGTATTCCGAATGGCATGGGTTAATTAAAATTGTTGTTATATTGCACTGTGTATCGTCACGACATTATTTGAGCAACATAATGGTTTCGCTCAAGTTCAAGTGAAATTAAAATTCATATCCAGGCGCGGCAATCAAATAAGCAAAAGTAAGTAGAAAATTTCTCAACTGACCCAATTCAAACCCAGATCCCAACCAAGACATCACGTGAGAAAAGGACAACACAAAACTAGTCACCACCAAAGACATCACCAGCTGCAGCCAGCCATGAGAACAGCCATTTCCCAAGTAGGTGGTCACCGGGCTGTCCTTACATCACAAACAATCCATCAGTAACAAACCTACTAACAAATAACACACAAAACAACCAAAAAGAACCAAAAGAGAAGTGCCGCCTTCGGACGGTCTGTAATATAATAACTAGGGGTGGGGGTGGGGGTGAGATGGTGGATGATTAACCGGTTTGTGATCGACCAGCCCTCGCCCTTCTTCCTGCCTTAGTTTAAGCTTATCCGATATTCAACCAGCAAGATAATTCCATGATTTATTTGAAAATGGATTTTGCTCCATTCAACCATTGGTTCTGATAGATTGCACATCTAGAAAAGGCAGCTATATACAAGGCTCTTTTCATACGGAGATACATTTGAAAAAATGTGGATCTGAAGCAAGGAACCCACACATCCCATATATAAAAATGTAGACTTGGTTTTATCGAATCTGTTTATACGCAAAAAGCAACTTGAGCCGCGACACGAGAAAGCCAACAAAGTGGTTGTGCGCCGAGAGCAGACTCAGATCAGCCTGGGCATCCGCCCAGTCTAATCAGAGTCTTCGCTGTCCGCATCGAGGTAGATTAGACCCTTAGCTACCCTTTTCGGCTTGCCGTTTCGGCGGCAAGCCAGTATTCAAGTGGTTTAGTGATACCGAGTTATTTTCGGAAGAAACAATACGTCACACTTAGTCGGAAAATACCTGGAGAGTGTGTACTGCAGTGTTTATATATAGCAATAGCGCAAAGCATTAGCTTTCCAAAAATCATGCAGCGGCATCGCGAAAAATAGGCCTTAGGGCATCGCATAATCTGACTGGTCAGAGCAGCCGGCACACTGTCCAGCGTCGGTGCCTTCATGGGATCTGATCAGTCTTTTTCGGCATAAATATTCATCATGATGATCCATGATGCAGACATCTTTCATGCTGAGGATAGACTGATAAGACTGATAAACAAAAAGTTATATGAACTTTACCTAAGAAGATTACAGACTGAAGTCTGGTGTTCCTTATTGGAAGTTAATACATATACAAGAAGAAGAAGAAGACTGCGCTTATGCCGGAGTGGGCTGATATGTGTATCTGTAAAAACTGAAAGAGCAGAGTTAATTGATATACATTTCTTCTTTTGATGCCAAGTTCAGATGTGCCAAGATTCCATAGACATGGGTTTGAAACAGTCTTTCCTAAAATTTTAATTCAGACTAAATGTGACTCAACAGCCGTAAAGAAAAGACTTGAAATAGGTCCATATAGTTATTTAACTTGAGGCATGCCTAAAACGGCCGGCCAAAACGTTGGAAAACTTTTTTTGTTGTTGTTGTTGTTATTGTGTGTGTGTGTGTGTGTGTGTGTGTGTGTGTGTGTGTGTGTGTTTCCCCAATTTGTTTTTCAAATAAATGCTACACTTGTTTTTACCTTACACCCGTGGATAATGCCACTATTCAAGAAGTTAGAAATTAAATACTTTGCTAAATAAAAGTAAGCGACAGAAAGTGCACTTACAATCGGATTCACTTCAATAAGAACTCATGAAAATTCACTGTTTTATCTGTGCAAGCCTTCCTTTTAAAAGGAAATTTTATTTGCGCTTAGCTAAGAGCCTGATCAGACTTGGATGATGCCCAGGCTGATCTGAGTCTGCGCTAGGCGCACAACCACTTTGTTGGTTTCCTCGTGTCGCGGCTCATTTGTATTGCCAACGCCCTCTAGCAGCCTTTACAGCAGAACTTACGTTTGAACAATTTTCCCAAAGGACTTTTTCGATATTAGAATGCTATACAGCAAAACATAATAATCCGCCGTTTGTATAATCTGAATGTACCCATTATGTGAACCCGGAAGTTATTCATGAGCTTTATTTACTCACACGAATATCACTGTTGATATTTGTATTGTGTGTGCTTTTAACCTAAATCGTAAATATTATCTGAAAGAGAACACCTTTTCAGAGTAAATAGCGTCAATATTTCACTCAGTTACATACAGTTGATTTCATCTTACCACGCCTGGTAAACCTGCAATTCCATTAACACTCAGATATTAAAAAAAAAGAAACATCAAACTTCTACAAATGGATTGCCAAAATAAGAACTGCGACACGAGAAAACCAACAAAGTGGTTGTGCGCCCAGCGCAGACTCAGATCAGCCTGGGCATCAGCATGGTCTGATCAGAGTCTTCGCTTAGCGCTTAAAGGGTAGCTCAGGGTCTAAGCTACATCCATGCGCACAGCGGATGCTCAGGCTGATCTGAGTCTGCGCTGGGCGCACAACCACTTTGTTGGTTTTGTCATGTCGCGGCACATATAACAAAGCTGCTCCACTCACATATGTATATATACTGCTCAAAATAAGTAAGGGATATTAAGACATTAAAGGCAGCAGAAGTAAAGGAAATAAGTGCATGAATATTAAACTGTTATAATTCATAAAACAAATATTCATAAAGACCCTCAATATAAATATTGAAACGATTAAGCTTGTCACGTGACCTAGAGAAAATTGGATGTAGACAAGGGGTCGACACCCAAATTTCACACGAATCCAGCGCAGCAATGACTAATAGTTTTTATGCAAACTTTATTAAGACAGACGCCTAATGCTTCAGTTAACAAGATACAGATACTTTTTTCATGCGGTTATATCTCAGGAGAAAATGATAGCCGTAAAAGATACCATTGTGTGGTGAATTGTCTCACATATGGTGACATTTGTGACAGCCCTACACCTTAAATATCGCAATAAAGCCTACCAAAGTGGGTGTTTTCAGTTCCGAAAATTATGGAGAATTTTATTATTCACAGAATCTCAGGGTCCAAAAGAATTTTTTTCGCCGATGTGAAATTGAGGTGTACGAGGGTCATCCAATAAGTCCTGCAAACGGCCAAGTGTCGGACAAATGGTAATTAAAAACGAGTCAAGTAGTTCACATTCCTACATTGCATCGTCCCTTCTTTCCAATCAATGATTTCCAGAATCGTCATGATCTTGCAAATGGCGTTGCTAGGCAACTGAAGAATACTACCATAATGGGTGCGGCGGTGGCTTCTAGTTGTCTGTTTAAGATCCCTTAGCTTAGTTCAGAACGCTTGTAAATTTCTGAAAATTGCTGGGAGATACGGAAAATGATACTGAAGTATGTGCACGCTACCAAGGTTTAAATATTGCCGTCAGTCAAGATATTATTATTGTTCGAAGGAAGATCACCATGTTTTTCGGGCAGCTAAAATATCATATAAAATGAGTATATGAAGAAGTGGCTTTCACAGTAGATAAAGTGTTTCCCAAACTGTCATTAATTTGTTATCAAATAATAGTCCCGAGATGCTGAAATGTAGATATTAAAGAAAATATAAGCTTCGAGCCTTGTTTAATATCGTTTGCAGCCTTTAGAAACCAGAGGCAAACGTCAAAAACTAGAATTTTGTTAAAATTCTGTAATATTCTCTTGTTGCCCAGCGACCATATTTGTTTGGAAATGTGAAATGATAACGGTCTCTTATCTGAGTTCTTAAATGTGAGGCGATTACTTTTAAACATGAATTCTTGAAATTTGGAAGAATAATAAACATTTATGCAGGAATTTTTTCCCCTCACCTCTTGTAAAAGACGTCGTGTTTGTGCAATTTCACCGCCGGTATCCCTTACACCTTTGTATTTAAACCCTCCCATTTCTAAGAAAGGAATGTCACATGTATGATTTTTAGCACATATGTGTATTATATACGTAAGCTGTTTATGGTATAATTTGATTACCCTACCTCAATTAATAAAGTAGTAATGACGGCGTTTGCAAGACTTCTTGGATGACCCTCGTAGACCCCATAGTCCTTTATGTGCTCCTCTAGGTCACATGACCTTCATTGACTCTTTCTGTTTTAGTTGAATAGTGTTTAATACTTGAATAGTGTTCTGTCAATATACAGCAATAACCTAACCCAGCCATTATTATTACTTTTTGTACATTCTTCTATGTCATAATATCCCCTACTTTTTGTGAGCAGTATATATTAGTTTAACATTCCAGCTTTGTAGAATATAAACTGTCGGAGTACCATAAAACTTCTGGAAGTGGCCAAATAAAAAGACAGGCAATGATGAGGAATTAAAATAATCAAATCCCACATCCCGCTGTGAAAACCAGAAGGCAAAAGAAGCACACATACAAAAATTGACACAAGTTCACGAAAGACACGCACGGTAAACCGAAATAACAGCTCTTTCCCAACCAGGTGGTCATTTAGCTACCCTTATAAAAAGCAGCAGCGGCACCTTGTTGTACTTATCTGTATTTTAAATATCAAACCAAAACAGAAAATAGAATGGGCAGCTGTTGAGGTGACCAGACTGCTATACACCATGGACAACCGGATATAACATCATGTAACACTGAGGAACTATAACAGAAATACCGCCTTGGAACGGTTAGCAAACAACTACTAGGGGCTTAAACTAGTTTTACTTGATCTTAACATCGTTTTCTGTTTCTGCGGTGGTTCGAAACCTTTGATTAGCTGTTTTGGTCCGCATGAAGGTTTCCTTATTTATAAATAAATCATCACCTATGAATTTACGATTTGAGGGCATCATGAATGATTACCTTTATTTGATGCTAAATCTTGTAACCCATGTTAAATAAAGACTTAACTTACTTAAGTCACAGTCTCACTGTCACGTTTTTAGGGCTAAGTTTTACTACGTTTTTCAACCGTGGCGAAACGGCAGTATACGTTGTCAAACTGAGTGAAACCGTATAAAGGTACAGCTAAATACGAGGCCTAGTTAAGTTTGGTTTAGAAATTTTACCTCAAACATGGTATTTTGATATACGTAGCGTGTATTTGGTAAAACGTAGCAACACGTAGTAAAACGTGGTCAAAGCGTACTAAAACGTAGCCGAAACGCATTAAATACGTATAAAACCGTAACAAGAATAACCTAGAGGTCCTAGTAGCCTCAGTCTCCCTGTCACGTATTGAGGATTAGGTTAATCTACGTAGTTAAAACGTACCAAAACGGGAATATGCGTATTAAAACGTAGTGAATACGTACTTATATACGGATATGTACAGCTACATATGCCGACATTCGCATTAATCCTTAACCATACGCAACTATAGGTAACTGTATCCGTAAATTAATCAAGAAAATAGGCCACGCCTACAAATTCTGCGGATTACTGTGGATTTTATCCACAACGCCCAATCCGTAATGTGTGTGTGTGACTGGGGCATTAGTTTTAAGTTTGATTTCTATGTTCCTGAGATATTAACTAAGTTTCTGATGAACGAAAGCAGGACCAATGCTTGACCATTAACCGGTTAGGCCCCCCCGTGATCTCATCGCTGTCCGTCGCAAGGCGGCACTTCTGTTTTGTTTCTTCTTAGTTGTTTCATGTATTGTTTGTCGCATTGACTGTCACAGTCAATGCGACAAACATTGACTAGCTCTAACATTGAAAAATTAAGGCTAGCTCTAACATTGAAAAATTGAAAATAGGTAAAATAGATGTTTAATGTTTTACGTATAATTTATTCTTATTGTCGGGGTTGAAGCGTTTTGTAAGACTGTTGTGTGGGCGGTGGTTGTTTTTGTTTTTGTTGGGTTGAGCAGCCGAGTGTCTGATGAAACGGGACAGAGCGGGGGCCGAGGGTTGGCCGACCACAGGCCGGTTAAGCCCCCATGTGGTTTCATTGCTGTCCGTCTCAGGGCGGCGGTTGTTTTTTTATTCTTCTTGGTTGCTTTGCGTGTTGTTAGTTGCTATGTCTGTTACTAATATATTGTTTGTAATGTTCGGGCTGGCCAGTTGGCCACCTGCATGGGAGGTGGCTGTTCACATGGCTGCCGCGGGTGTTGTCTTTGGTGGTGACTAATTTTGTGTTATCTCTTTCCCACATGGTGTCTTGGATTGGAGCTGGGACTGAATTGTGTCAGTTCCTGAGGATTTTCCGCCTTGCTTTTGCTTGTTCCTGTAATCAGGGTAAGTTTGTTTCAGAAGTATAGTCTCGCGGGCCAACCGACCCCGGATTCTTGAAATAGGAATCAAATGTTTTACTAAATTGATTTGCGTAATCAAGAAATGCTTGAAAACAATTTTCGGGCTACAACGGCCATGACAATGAATTGGTGAAGAGACTAATTTTTGCACAGTATTTATACCAGTCGGACTTTATTTGAGAATTTGGTCTGAAGAATAGGTCAAACAAACTGTCAGGTTCGTAAGTGATAACTTAAAAATAAATTAAGAAGTATGCGAAAACAATCGCGTTTTATAGTACATTGCCTTCGATGCTTGTGATGAAATGCCACACCTGTGTGGTAAGAGCTTTTAGACATTTGAAAAAAAGTGGTTTATTTGCGTTAAACTTTAAATATCTTTATTGAGTATATTGATTAATCATTGTAGGTTTCCGTGTTTGTTTTAGCGACACTCACTAAATCTTTCATTAAATGAATAATTAATGAATAGATAAAAAAATATAAAGATAAAACAAAATAAAAAAAATATGCTGTTTCTGGTTCTGTTTCACTTTAAGAAACCTTTGCAATATAAAAATAAGAATCTCAGTTACTGTTTTGAATAATCTCCCTATTTTTGTTTGGCAACTTTTATTTGTCTTTAAATACAAATTAAATACAAATACGCATACTAAATACCATGCGACAAAATCACATTTCTGTATCTAAATTTTCGGTTTTGCTAAACCCCAAAAATTGAAAAACAATCCAAAATCACTTTTACTGACTCAGTCCGAGAGAACAAGCATCCATCCCAGATATCGGGTACAAGAAACAACAAAGAAGAACATAGGCAATCCCCCACCGAGCCGCCCCAGCTACCATTGCTTGCTAACGCTCCACAGGCAACCAGTTAGATAAAGTACCAAACGCTCCACAGGCAACCAGTTAGTTAAAGTACCAACACTATAAGACCGAACAATTGCAATCCCGAAATACTTTAGATACACAGACATGGACCCCAAAACAGAGGTGTGATCACAGCATTTAGAATATTCACAATTTTACACAAAATAATGTAATTAAATGCGTATGCAATTTTTGTTGATTTATAATTATTTATTTAATCATTTCTACTATACAAGTAATTCCATATCTGCGAATATGCCAGTTTCCTAGTATAAATCTACTCTTTTAGGGTTTTTAGTGTCTACAAGTATAACATCCTCTTAGTATTCAGTCAAGAGGAGCCCCAGTGGGGTTCGAGAATCACCCATAACCATGACTTTTAAAGATACGAACTGTTTATTAGTCATAGCTACATCTTATTAATAAAATAATTCTAATTAGTTGCCAAATAAAAAAATGACTTATGAGATGGTTGATTTTCTTATACCAGAATGCTATATTCTTATTGTTAATATATTCGTTTTAATTTGATAATGTATTATAGGTTTTTTGTTTCGTGAGTAGATCAAACACTCAGTCATCGAAACTTGATAATAGCCAGAAAACTCATAAAGTGTAAAAGGGGCAAATGTAAGTATTATAAATCATTGCAGTGCTTTGGAAATAGAGCAAATTAAACACTTTGTTCGTTTGTTATAAGCATGCATTAGAGATTTTCGGAATAAGAATTACCTGTCGTGATGGCAGAAACATTCGTGGAGAAGGTCATTCTTTAGCATAACGAAGCCTGCCGTGTGATGCCGAAAAATGACCCCAATTGACGGAATTCTCTATCCGCATCTCACACTCATTATTGATACTTTTCTAGCAAATCGTTCGATTTACAGTTGATTTAAGGTGAGGTGGGAGTAATTGACAAAACACATGATTTTATTCATACTCCCTTATATTGTACATTTTTAGCTCCTCTTTCTGAAAATGTAATAAAAAGGGGGTGTCGCCGTTGTCGTTTTCAAGCTATCTGACCTCGAAAACGTCAATTTTTCCTCATTTTCGACACGACGTTATAATGGCGTTCTACATTTTTTTCTTTAAAAACTAACACAGTATGGCCAAATGATAGAAGTTTACATTAAAGCAATAAAAATAGTAGGTCGCCGACTTAACTTCTGAGCTAATGTGCATAAAATGCCCAACTTGCCGTCTCTTTAGACTGAAATGTTAACGTTGAGCATGGTGACGTTAACGTTTCTTAACTTTTCGCGCCATATATCAACTATCGCTTTTTGTAGGCTACCGGCAACATTTGTCTAGGACTTTCGTCACTCATGTTTGTCATCCCCGAGAAAGCGGATGTAGTACATATTCTCTCAGTGCATTGGCCGCCTTGGCTAACTTTTCTTTAATAATGACAAAAAAAAAAAAAAAAAAAAAAAAAAAGAATCGAAAACATTGCCATCATGCCCCTCCATACAATTTATGGGCTTCTGAGTTGACAAACTCTCTGAAGCAACAACTTTAGGTTGGGCGTCCACGTGTTATGACATTTGAACAGTGCCCTTGTCCCTTGTCGTTTGTACATGTACAGTGTTAGCGAGTCAAGTTTTCCATTACATGACCCGACCCAAGAAAGGGACCTATATATAATATTTCGCATTGCGACTGGACCTTGGCAACTCTCTCTCTCTCTCTCTCTCTCTCTCTCTGAAAATGACTGTGAAAATGCAGCTTGAATTCACTTAGCGTCTAGGAGATTCAATGAATCGATTCTTTGATATACATTTGAACAAAAAATGAAGAAATGAAAGACAGAAAAATGAAAGAAAGGCAAGAAAAAAAAACACACACCACCTTTCTTTTAGCTTAGAGCGTTGAATTACCGTATCAAGCTTGATAAAAGGTCCTGCTGATATTGCATCGACGGCTGCCTGGCGTTGTTCAAACGCAAGGGACAGTCTAAGAATTTTTGATATCACTGCAATGTGGCCTAATTCTAACTGATTAGTATTTTAAGTGTGGGTGGTATGATAACGATAACATCCCATTGCACACAGCATTTCATTATCACATTACCATGGTCCTGATATGACTGAATTACTGTTAAAAAGGATGTAAAATCTCCATCCATCTATCACCCATCCATCCATCCCTCCATCCCGATCTATCTGATAACACCCGAGGAGCCCCGGTAGCTCAGTAGGTTAAGCGCTGGCCTGCTGATCTAGCGGTTTCGGATTAGAGAACCGCTGGAGGCGGTAATCTAAAATGCGTGGTCGAAGTGTAGACAGTGATCTGACTTCTCATTTCAATTTCATAAGGCGGTATCGGATGAAAATTGTAATAAAATTATTGCAACAGCAGTTGCGAACTCCAGCTAACAAGCTGATGAGAAACCGCCAGAGAAAAGCTTTCCCGCTGGTAGTAACTAGCTATTTGTTTTGTAGTTTCTTCTCAACGACACTTTACATTTCCTTTTAAATTCAACCAGCGCTCAGCATTTCTGCATTTTGTAATCAGACCATGTAGTACATGTAATCACAGAAGCGGACAATGTTGACGCCATCTTGTTTTTCTCAGACGGAACGCTTGACGTCATTAAGTAACGTTGCGACAGAAACTGCCGCACGGCGGCGCTGAATTACTCCCACCTCACCTTAAAACGTAGAACTTGCTGAAATTCAAATTTCTAGTTTGAGCGGTTTCCGTATTTTCTTTGTGAAATTTATTTTAAAATAACATCCTCTCGAAGCAAGGACTACAAAACACGAAAATAGCAGACTTAGTTTAATTTGGTCTCTTCATACGCAGAAATGTAATGTTGCAACATTGCCCACGCCGACGCCATAAACGTCCAGCGGAGCACAAACAACGTTATTTTTGCGACGTCATCATCTTTACATCCAACGTTTCGTGACGCAAAGTTCTATGTGATCCACAGAGCAACCGGAGTACTGCGGACATTTAATATTTTTTGCCTTTTTTTCTGTCTAGATTAGAACTAAATGGGGGTTAACGTCAGATAAAATTTCCAGCACCGTTTAAATCCGCGGGAAACCCTGTCTGGTGCCCATGAAATAATAACGAAGGATTACAGATAAGCGATTGATCAATTATAATAATGATAGAAATAAGATAAATAAGTAAAATTAAATTAGTTTTAATAAATGTATAAAAGTATTTTTCAAAATCTATAGGTATGAAAAATAAAATGTTTTCGGAGCATTTTGGCATCACTTATGTAAGACAAGTCTATTCATACGTCATCTCATTTGTCTTTTGTTTGAGGAATTTCAATAGCAGTTTTTTTACCAAAATTTCCAAATAACCCAGTAATGTGAAATAACTCCTTTTCTGTTATTTTTCAGTCCAATGATTCTCATATGGAGGATGAACGAAAAGATTCCATAAGATGCGCCTCCTGGCACCGAGTGCCGCCGTGTTCTGTTCAGTTGGAAGAAGAGGGTGTTTTCTGTTAATCATTATAAGGCCTAAAAAATTGCCTTTTTTCTACTAACCCGACCGACCCTGTTTCAGACCCCGACCCAGCTATTTTTATCAATAAAAGAACAAAATAAAAAGTAAAACACCGACCCTACCATTTTCAATTTCCGACCCTACCCATTTTGTCTTTGCGTTTTCCCATTATAATTTCGGGTTTTCACTACCTTTTTGTAGTTTTTGGCATTTAGTACCTTCCAAAATACAGATTTGACTTTTTCGAGCATCTAAGATGAATTATCATATTCAGTGCAAGTCTCAAAAATACAATTTAATCAACAAAATTCATTTACAAAAAACATAAAACATAAAAAATACAGGCCAGACCCTATATTTTTCGGGAGAAAAATAAAATAATAATAATAAAAAAATTACTACCTACCGACCAGATTTTTTTCAGCATGTTAGTGGAAACACAGCTATTTTTTAGGCCTAATTGAAATCTTAACCCTTTTTAGACCGGATACCCGTTTTGGGGACATTATGCAAACAGTGCAGACCCAGTTCAGACGCCGCAAAACGCGGCGTCTGATCAGTGTCTACATTGTTTGCTTACAGAAATTTCTATGCAAAGTACAATATAAGTGAAAATATTCACCAGAAACCCCTAAAACTAGTAATGGGATTATCTGAATGATAAGAATGGACAAGTCCACTGGTCAAAAAAGGGTTAAAGAGTTCCTTCAAGAGCAGAGAATACAGTCAGGAGAAGGAACATAAGTATGCTATTAAAATATTTCTTTCGTTTTGTTTTGTTGTTTTTCGATTATTGGTAAATGAGATCGTCTAATATTTAGCCATATTATTTTGCCTTTACATCTCAAACATCAACTGAATATTTAGTTTTTCAAAAAATGTTTTACTTATGCATATGCTAGAAAATAATGCAGAAAATTATTTGATAAATATATAAGCTAAAATATAAAGTCAGAGTGTTAGTTATTGTTTTTTTTTAATTTATTTATATTAATATCATTATTATTATCACCATTGTTATTATTATCATTTCTTTGTTGTTAAGCCTCTCCTGGTATATTGCAGTAAAAGTCACCTTAGCTAAAGAAATGGGATAAGTCGTGGGTGACAATACATACTAATTACAAATATCCATAAGTTTGATTAGTTTGTATATTGACCCCACATGCAAAGCAATGTGGCCAAATTTCCCAATTCTATCCTGAAGGTAAGGAAGAAACGAGAAGTTCATTTTGCCCAATAAAATTGCCACAAGAATATGACTTGTTGGTCATATTTGTTTACTGCTTCTGTTGGGGTTCGATTGGCCAGAATACGTAAAAACCTGGGCGCGGTTTGATTTTGTAAGACCACTGACATATAAACAACATACGTTTAATGCCCATACACACAAGGAACATGACAATGTAATTGGGGGAATTATACCGATGTAGAAGGAATCAAAATTTGAATACAGATAATACTGACTGGTACACGTGGTTGCTAAAAATAGGCGTGAACCCAGCTGGATTAATTTACATTTTAATGAGTTAACATCAAGGGGATTTTCAAATACTATGAATGCCCTTTCGCTGAGCCAATCAGAGAGCTCTATGGAGATAACGAAATGGCCATAGCACAAAATTTGTGACGTTTTTAGTCGCTACTTTGTGGCCTTCATGACCGAAGTTAACAAAACGATAAAAAATTATGATCGGATTTTTCAAATCATGTTAAGCGTAGAGTGTTACCTGAGATAAACTTCCTAGCACACACCAAA
Organism: Ctena decussata; assembly: GCA_963989385.1. Lineage (NCBI taxonomy): Eukaryota > Metazoa > Mollusca > Bivalvia > Lucinida > Lucinidae > Ctena > Ctena decussata. Next base: position 2,678,394 of record OZ022511.1, on the reverse strand, counting down.
GAACTTCCCCTACATGTATATTTAACTGCTTAAACCTTCAATTGCATTTGTTGATTCATGGAAGATTAGTTTAATTGTATATGAGAACAGCCGTGCCCAGACCAGACTGGTCATGGCCTTCTCCGTTCGCTTTTATGAATTGTTTTAAATAAAATGCGCTGACGTAGCAATTTACATTGAGACGGGGCTTCCCCTTCTTGAAATATACCATTATGAGTCTAAATGTTGGAATAGAATGGATTTCAGTATCTAGGTATTAGGTTTGGGAAGCTACGGTCTGGGATGGAACTGTTTATCGTTATGCTGTTATATTGATCATTCAATGTCATGCTAATTGCAGTCATTGGGTAAAGGTCCTATTATCCAGGGTAATTTGGGCTATTATTTTGGTATATCAATACGGAAGGGGAAGTGATTCTCGTAAAGACAGTCACCACAGGTGTGTCGCAATAGTAACTAAGTTAGGCAGTGTGTTTTTCATTTATATTTTACATCCTTTGAAGAGAAATGCTTTCCTTGTCACATACACAGACCAAACACCTCAATAAGAGGCACCCCTCACTTATACCGTTTTTGTATTTTTTTTTCTGTTTTTTTTTTTTTTTTTTTTTTTTTTACTTTTGACTTTGGAGGAGTTTATATTTGTGCATTGATTTAGCATTCTAATGCACTTACAAATATAACGCGACGTCTGATTGGATAACGTCAAAAATTTGCGACAGTATATTCTCCGATATACTGTCGCAAACCCGACGTCATTAAGAAACGTCGCTTCTCATTGGCTGACGTTTGGTTTTACGCTGCTGAAAGCGCCTGCAATGAGTGCAAAGAAGTACACTTTGAAATGTGAAAATGTGCATTAGAATAGGGATAACTATATTGAAAATTGTCATTTGGGCAGCGTCGCCGTAAAACGAAATTTCCGACCATAAAACCGACGATTTACCTCCCCAAATGACAATTTTGAATACAGTTATCCCCTAAATGATTAATGTTGAAATTGTTTGACGAAGGGGAAACACTGCAGACACTGATCAGATTGTTCGATTTTCTGGGTATTTAATGTTTGTTCTTGTTGCAAATGTTCAAAGGGTTTGGAGTAGGGGAAGTGATTCCTGCTCTCTTCAATATACACACATTTGAATTGGCCAGAATACGTCTGGTGGTGCGGAACTGTAATAAATTCTTTAGTCACATCCTTGCATTTTATTTTTGAAGAGATTTGTTTCCTCCTTTTGAGTGAATTGATCTTTCACACTAAGCTTCAATTTCGAGATTTTTTCTAGTGAACTATAAAGTGGAAGGGCACATATGCTATTCCACACATTGTTTTTCAAACGGAGACACCTATGGTATTTAGGAAGGCGTCTGCGATGTTACTAAAGCTACAATCACTCTCATTGCACGATTATGGGATTGCACGATACATGCAGATTTTTGGGGTTCAATTCACCTACGATCCGAGACTGTGGCCACAAACATACGATCGCTCTGGGATGGGCCGTATCAAGATTTGGTCTTTGGAAATCACAAGTAGTAGCATCATCAGTTGTAAGGTCGCAATACTGATAATCAGACAGGCACCTGCATGACTGCACACACTGTTCAGTTGTAAGGTCACATAAATGGTCAAAAGAAAGTGCCTTGTCTATCCGAGATCATGTAAGCCCGACTGCCACTGTTCGTGCAAGCGTGGTAAAACAATATTAGACCTGTAGGCTACTACGGCATAACCAAGGACGAGTGTCGGTCGACCACAAATCGGTTAAAGCCCCAAGAATTGCATTACTGGCCGTCCTAAGGCGGCATTTTTGTTTTGGTTCTTCTTTGTTGTTTTATGTGTTGTTTGTTACTATATTTTTATTGATATATTGTTTATTTATTATTGTTTGTTTATACATTTGACCATGTGACTGTCCTTGACCGCAAAAACTAGTTGCACAAGTTTTCTGAGATTGTTTGCGATTTGGTCTCTCCAGCGGTCGCCGCAACTTGTCGCCAGGCAAATATTACGTCACTGATGCTTTAAGAAAACAATTATTTGGCCGAATATTTAGAGTTCACGATAAGCAGGAACGCACATGCAACAAATAAATAATGAGTATTCGGACTTCCGGCTCAACATAAGACCTAAAAGGCAATAAAATTGAATTATAAAGTTACTGAATTAATAAAGCCGTTCATGTTTCCACCCGGAAGAAATAAACTGACAATTACACACATCTACCGATATGCATGACCCCATTTTTATAGCGATGAGTCAGTTAACATGAATGTAGTGTAGTTTTGAATAGAGCTTAAAAAGATATTTTAAAGCTCATGAAATAGGTCATACGAAGGTAACCGGGTTATCCAAATACCGCATTAAATAAAGTGCGGTATTGCAATACTCAAATATATATTTTTTTATTTTAAGCGAATATACCGGATTTATCCCAGTGGCTATACGTACTGTTTTCAAATTATGTCATTTAGGGGAAGAGCTTCTCATTCGGTTTACCGTGCGTGTCTTTCGTGAACTTGTGTCAGTTTTTTCCGTGTGTGTGTGCTTCTTTCCCTAATGGTCTTGAGAGCGGGATGTGGGATTTGATTGTCATTGCATATCTTTTAACTTTTTATTATCGCAAATTTCATTTTGCGGCCACGCGTGAAGTAATAGATTGAGAATGATGATTCAAAATCATGAAATTGAATCAAAACTGATACAAAGTTGTTTCATGGCTCTCTACCTGTTAGGAATTCCTGTAAACGGAGCAGCCCGTTGTGAATCACAGCATCAGGATTCGGTCAAATAAAAACAACAAGCAAACTATATAGAGAAGCAGTATGTCTATAAAGTAAAACCATCATTCTAGAAACTGCATTTAAATAGAGGACCTTACATGAGTGCTCATGTATTATTGAATTTATTAAACGAGTAAGGGAAAAAGATAAGATGCGAGGCTATGCCGAGCATCTTATCGTTTTCACCAACGAGTTAAATAAATTCAATAATACAGGAGCACGAATGCAAGATTCTTTTTAGCATATGACACTAAAACCGAATTTTATTAGCAAATTTTGCACTAAAACGTCACGATTTCGCCATAAGAAAACACGACGTTTTAATGGACGTCAACGTATAACGTTACGACGTAATTTGCATATTCTAATGCACTTACAAATATAACGCGACGTCTGATTGGATAACGTCAAAAATTTGCGACAGTATATTCTGCGATATACTGTCGCAAACCCGACGTCATTAAGTAACGTGGCTTCTCATTGGCTGACGTTTGGTTTTACGCTGCTCACGGCGCTTGAAATGGGTGCAAAATAGTACATTATGAAGGGTGAAAATGTGGAAAAGTGCATTAGAATGGGGATAACTGTATTGAAAATTGTCATTTGGGGAGGTAAATCATCGGTTTTATGGTCGCAAATTGCGTTTTACGGCTCCGCTGGCGCGTCGCCGTAAAACGAAATTTCCGACCATAAAACCGATGATTTACCTCCCCAAATGACAATTTTCAAGACAGTTATCCCCTAATTTAATCCACTAGTGGATTATCGTTTTTAATGCATGGCTTTATTACACTCTCAGATGCGACGTCATATGATAAAACTCGGTAACACAATGCATCAAATTGGGATGGCATATTAGCTTTAATAAATGTATAATCTATTTCAGCAATATCTCATATGTGCAAAAAATTAATGTGAAACATGATTTGAATGCTTCAAAATATGTTCTTTAGATTTTATGCATGCCTTTAAATTATTCTCTTTTGTGTAATTAGAATGAAAATTTTATAGTGCATGCATCTTAATTATTCTAAATTGTCTCATTTATTAGATAACTGTCCTTACTACGTTTATGACGTCTGAAATATTTGTAAGAAGGATGATAAAAAATACGTGGACTTTTGCTGTAGAAATTTTGTTATTGATTGTAAACTCAAAAATTTGCAGTAAATATATATTCATTATTGATTGTAAACTCATTAGATTTGCAGTAAATATAGATTCATCTTTTCTTTATCTAGTGATGTATTTAATTTATCATTCTAACTTCGGGAAGTTGTCTATACGGGTCGTCATAGTAACCTTATGATGGTTCTGCGGAGCACGGTAAAAATTTGCCTTATTATTTCGTATTGTTTGTTTTATCTGTGGCTATGTTTAACATTTGAAGTTGAGTAAAATGCTTGACGTTTTGGTATGCTATTTCATTATGGTTTCCGCTTTTTACTGTGAGGGAATTATTGCCGTCACAGTTGCAATGCTTGATAAGCAGCGTAAAATATGGTCTGTTGGGCATACAAGGGCGTAAAAATGACGTCAACCATTATACATGTACCGTGCATTTAATGCAAGTTCCAGGTTTTGAATATACTTGTAGGAATAATGAGGATATAATCAAAGAAATGTTTTGAATGATCAAATTTGATATTATTTGATCCTTGTGTGTCAGTTTTGTCTGATGCTGGCACTGATTTGAGGGTTGTAGACCTTCATTTATACATACACCGCAAGAGTATTGTACGTGGAAACGATACTGAAAGCAAAATTTCGCCTTTGATCTTTGCACCAATAAAGATTAGAAGAGTATGCTATAAAATACTTGCAAACAATCATATTGCGAGCAGATATGTCTTAACTTACTCACAATTATGAAAAATCTGCAAAAAGGGTGTTAGTTTTTGAAAACAGAGAAACAAAAGAACCCCAACAATGCTAAAACAGGATAAAATGTCAGACATCATTAATGTGGTGCTCCGCTGTACTCGTACCTATCCAATATAATATGGAAGAAAATACTTATTTTTCATCGAAATTTCTTCAAAACTTCACATTACGTAGCCAAAAGATCGTACTTTTCTGCTGTATGAGAAAAATTACTATATCTGCATTACCCTTACCGCCACAGCAATAGTCCACGTATTTTCTATCACCCCTCGTATTGTACCGCTATATCTATGACCCTTTCTGTCTTCCCATAGCTTTCAATCACCCCTCGCCACCTCCGCATCAGGGACATGACTTGGGTAGTATGGTACTGTGGTCGACAGGACATAAACATTTGTAGCGTAACGGTAGGTTCGCCAGATATAGTCTGAATAAACAGTCATTGCCGGAGGATCCGACATAAGGACAAACACGTTGGAATAGCTAAAGATCATTTGTGATGGTGAGTGCTCGAAATTAAAGAAACTGAGTCTTTTCGTGGCAGAGAGAGGGACAGTAAATCGAACAAATAAGGAAAGAATATGCAAGCGTCATATGGCTTTTCTCAGTTCCGTGAAACATGACATCGTTGTCGGTATACATTCCAATTGAACATTTTACAATACACATTTGCTTTAAACACTGTCACGAAATATTTCATGATCCAAAGCCTTGAAAGAGATAAATGTGCAAACGTTTGAAAGAATTGGCTGGAAAAAGACTAAATGTCACTCCCGTGAAAGAACAAGGAGTCTGGGTATCATTTCTATTATACAACGAGTCGTTATCAACCCATATACGTACAACACTTTTCACAAAAGACGTATAAGTAAAAAAAAAGGAAATCAGGAACTAATTAATACAATCAGATCATATTCTGCTCTCAAAACCAAAGGAAAAGAAATATTCCGCATAAATTGACAGCAAGCACATTAAACCAAATGATCAACTCTTTCACAGGTGGTCATTCAGCTTCCTAACTGTAAAGGCTTCTCCCACCACAGGTGAACGAAAGCACAAGTAACGGTAAGGAACGACAACAGACGATATGCATTGAAAGGGTCAGTGATAAATTACTGGTTACTGTAAATTACTGTAATTAAGAAATTACAGTATGCTTTTTTTTTCTTTTTTTTTCTGGTTTCGTCACCAGATATTGTCAGGGTCACTGACGAGGCCTTATTAGCCGAAATTACGTAGTCTGGCCCATATTACTACTTCTGTATGTATTCTCTGCTCTTGAAGGAACTTTTTTAGATTTTAATTTTACAGGATCCAACCTTTGCCCTTAAAACCTGGATACTGCCATTTGACAATATACAGTTACTATGAAATTAGTCGAAAAGTTCAGGGGCCGTATTCATAAAGCCACTTAAGTCGTTGCTATGCGGTTGCTAAGGCCAAATATCTATAAAGGAGATTCCCTACAACTATGAAATTTGGTCTTGACTGTTCCTCCAGACCAAATTTCATAGTTGTAGGGAATCTCCTTCAAAGAAATTTAGCCTTAGCAACAGCATAGCAACGGCTTAAGTCGTTTTATGAATACGGCCCCAGTAATCAAAGCATCGAAATACAGCAAAATGGAAAGGTACAAGACAAATGAGCAGAAAATGGCTAGGACTGAACACGACGACATAACAAGCCACTGTCAGCCAGTATACCAAATAGCTTTCCAGTATATGGTTGTGGAGGAATTTTTGTCAAAAGTTGTGTTTGACAAGAATGCCAAAATGAGCTTAACAAATATCGAGAACAATAAAGAGCAGAAGGTTGGGTCTCAAGCTACGATGCTACAAGTAATTATCATTTTTGGCCTATTAAAAACTCATGCGAGGTATTGAAATGCGTAAACCAAGAGAAGTCGGGCGCCCATTTCGTCACATATGGCTATTCTACACGTCACACTACATTGCCCAACGATTTAAACAAAGTGAAATCGACTGAATGAATTTGGAGAGTTCCGAAAAAAGAAGGCTGTTTTTGCATGTAATGATCTTACAACTTTCTTCACATCTGAAGAATATAATAAGTTGATTTTGTGGTCTGACAAAAAAGTGTGTGAAGCTCTCACCTTTCTCTTGGAAAATTTTAAGATGCGATCTAGAACTAAATTATACAACTGTATTTTGGGCATTCCAGTGGGAACAAATTTTGTTACTCTTGTAGATGATTTGTCTTTATTTTGCTACGAGAAAGACTTCATGTTGTTTCTTTCCGATGATAAATCAGCTGAAGTTTTTAAAGCATTTAATAATAATATGACCTCTAGAATATTAAAAATAAGTGTTTCAATAATATGCTCATGCTATTCAAGCAAACACATTTAAATGAACTTAAGTTAAACACGGCAAATTTATCTTATACCGAAGCCCCATTTTTGGATTTACTTCTGTCTACATCAAACGGACATGTTTCGTGCAGGATGTATGACGAATGCGATGATTTTTGATTTTGTGAATTATTAGACAACGACACTGTCCGCTCCATATCTTACGGCGCTTATATTTCTCAGCTCTTTCTTTTTGCCATATTTCCAAGTTCATTCATTTTGCCAGAGTGTCAAGTCACATTTTTGACCTATATGTTCGCAACAAAACTTTGGCGGCTTAACTTCTTAAACCAGGCTATCTGTATCATAAACTTCGAAAAGCTTCCGAATTATATCGATGGCACTTTGACTTCGTTTCTAAATTAAATGTCGGATTGCAAACATTTCAGCATTAAGATCTTTCGGGACCTGAGTTTTACAGAGACAGTGTGTTTAAGTTCAAGAAGTTTGTTGGTAAAAAGACTATTCTGTCCAGTTTAGAAGGATAGTTAATCGTTTTGAAAGAACTGGATACAGTATGAGTGCTATTTGACAGACTGCAGGCTTGGTTGTTAATTTAAAGAGTAACTACACTTCAGGAACTGACTGAATCAGATCCCAAACCCTATTCCCAACATCAAAGGGAAAGATTGACAAAGACATCCCAACAAACAATAAATTACAAGTGATAAGCCGAGTCAGCATCTCTTTCCCAAATAGGTGGCAACTCAGCTATCTTTACTGAACTAAATAATTTAGACCAACAGAAGGGTTACAACAGACTAAGCAAATTATACGAAAAACATTTAACAACTAGTTTTACCTATTTTCAATTTTTACAATAGAAGGGTTAAACTTAAAACACAATAAATTAAACAGCACCGAACATAAAACAAATGAGCCGCGACGCGAGAAAACCAACAAAGTGGTTGTGCGCCAAGCGCAGACTCAGATCAGCCTGGGCATGCGCCCAGTCTGATCAGGGTCTTCGCTGACCGCATGGAGGTAGCTTAGACCCTAAGCTACCCTTTAAGTGCTTAGTGAAAAGTCTGAGCGGACCAGGCGGATGCCCAGGCTGATCAGAGTCTGCGCTGGGTGCACAACCACTTTGTTGGTTTTCTAGCGTCGCGGCTCAAATGTAACCGCAACGAAAGTACCTCCATGGGACGGTCAGTAATAACTACTGTGTGTGTGTGTGGGGGGGGGGGGGGGTTAAACCGGTTTTACTGGGCCCAAACCTTCACCCTCACCCTCCGCCGCGGTGCACACAATCACGCCTGTCATATAGGTACAAATAGAAGTTTTGTTTTATGTACTTTGCCATGAGTGTAATATTTGTTATATTGTCACATAAATCACAGTGGGGGCTAGGCGTGAGATGGAGCGCTATTAAATCGTCCTCCCTTGTCCAAATAATTTATTACTGATCGTTCCATGGCAGTGCTTACGTTGTGCATTATAGGTGTTGTCTTGTCTTTTTGTTGGGTCCGTCTATAATATTCATTATGTTGTCTTCGAACATTCTGTTTGTTTTGTAAGTTTGCTCTCTTTTTATTTTGATATTTTATTATAGTTTTAAGTGTATATGGAAAATATAAAACCGGTAATGATAGACGTATATTTTATGCTTGATTTAAGCATATGCTTGAGTTTTTGCAATGTTTGTGATGTTTTCTTGTCTTTTTGTAGTGTCCGTCTATATGTAGTCTTCGAACATTCTGTTTGTTTTGTAAGTTTGTTCTCTTTTAATTTTGATATTTTTATTATAGTTTAAAGTGTATATAGAAAATATAAAATCGGTATTGATACATGTATTCTATACCTAATATATTTATGCTTGATTAGGGCATATGCTAGAGATTTTGCAACCTACCTGACCTCCGAATCGGCGAAATCTGATTAGAATCTTTGATTTTCACTTTAGGACCTGCGAAATGCAAAAACGGGTGCCCAAGGTGTCTGCGAACAGATAAGGGTCAAGCAAGTGTATGAATCCGTTCATTTTAGCCGGAAATTTTGTGCTTGTAGGTTTATCATGTTTATCAAGGTATAAATGTCGGTGTGTGTTATCAGCAAATGCTCTGATTCGACTTGGCTGATGTGAAGACTGGTCTGGACTTTGCTGTTCAGATTCTGTTTAAAAAACCCTTTTTGCATGTCGACACTCATATATTCCTCATGACCACTATACTGTTGTGGCAAACAAAGACGAATCTGATCAGTCTGAACGCCCATTTAGGCTGCTTTGTGTATGAGTGTTCAAATGAAAATATTAGGTTCAGTATATACTATTAGAGGCAATTCTGCTATTTTCATTTACGCCTCTCTTTCCAATAAGGGCCAACTCTTAAGAAAAGAATCAGCTCTCCTAGGAGCAAATGCGTTCTACTATAATATAATAGCAGTCTTTTAGACAAGACCCTTTTTGGAAGGCTTTCTCTCCAGGAAAGCAAAGAGGAAGGCACAGAATTTGTACCAATTTAAAGAAACGGAGGAAATACATGCTGGTGTACAAATACACCGACATCAAACATTCCTGAACTGGACCATCCCATGGTCGAATTTAGGCATGTTTAATTGACTATTAGGGGAAGGTTTACAAACATATTGCACCTTATCAGACTGCTCATATGGAAGTCTCAGTTTGGGCATGTGTATTTGACTATTAGCGGAAGGGTGACAAATATATTGCACCTAATCAGTCTGCTCCTATCGAAGTCTCATCTGATCTGAATTGTTAGTCACTCTTCGGTCCATATAAGTAAGGAAGGTATCGCACACAGTGCTTCAAATAACAGTTATAATTAAGGGATAATTTTCCATATTTCTCCATAAAACATTTGTTGTGACCCTCATTAGTATGCCTCGCCGAGACGCTTCAGCGAGGCATCACAGAATATGTTTTAATTGAGAAATAAAAAAAAAACCTCAGAATTATCCTAAAATACTTTTTTTATCTGGACCATTACCCACACTATTCTACGTTGAAAACATACATTAAAAGGTTTTACAGTTGTTTTATTCCGTGTGTTTTTGTTATACTCCGCCTTATATCAGATTTGCCCTGCCCATAATTCATTCTTCCGAAGCCATGTATACTTTAAACAGGTATGCTTCCCTTCAGTAACTGTAAATGGACTGACGAACGGCGTCCAGTTCCTGCAGCTATGGATACGTTCCGCTGAGGTGCGAGGGGTAACGTCGTTACGAAAATTGAAATACACACACACAGACACACACACACACAGACACACAGACACACACACACACACACACACAGAGTAACTGTAAGGTATAATCACGGACATATTATGGCACATTAAGCAACTGCGATTTTGTGTGTGGGACAACGTCACATGCTAAGTTGTCGTTGCATAGGCCATTTATACGCTTCATATAGCAGCTGGATTGTGAGTGACATTCTGGGTGTAGTTCGGAACGGTCTATTCGGCTGCGTAACAGATTTCCTGAGGCCCGCTAAAGCCAGGGTAACACAAGCGGTAAGTTTTCCCTGTATTTATTCATTGCTTCTTTCGTTCCAAAGCTAAGTTTTGAATATTGAAAATTTTCGCCGACTATTTCTAAAATCATTTAGGCAGGACTGTTGTGTTAGGCATACAAGTACATGTTGACTTGGTTTTTATTTATTTTTTTTTCTATTTGTGTGTGTGTGTGTGTGTTTTATTCATTGGATTAAGTGAAAATGCTCTCCACCATTGTATGAGCTGGATTGTTTATACTTTGTAGAGAGTAGTGTAAAGAGAGGAGTGATTGGGAACTGATACAATTAATACTTCATCCAACCTACGACACCAAACAAAAAATATTTACATGAAGCAACAACAGCAGTAGTAAGACAACACGAGAGATTAGCAAAATGAACAAAGGCATCAATTCATCTCCTGGGTCCGTATTCATAAAACGACTTAAGTGGTTGCTATGCTGTTGCTAAGGCTAAATTTCTTTGAAGGAAATTCCCTACAACTATGAAATTTGCTCTGGAGGAACAGTCTTTGTAAGACTGTTCCTCCAGAGCAAATTTCATAGTTGTAGGAAATCTCCAACACAGAAATTTACCCTTAGCAACAGCATAGCAACGACTTAAGTTGTTTTATGAATACGGCCCCTTGTATTATATCCTGATCATTGCTCATCTTTTTATTTTCATTCATCAACGTCGTGTACCTACTGCGCGTATGTCGCACTAAATTTTGTATGAATACGTTTATATTAGAGCCACTGGGCCGGTATCACTGCTGGCGGACAATTTGTCCCCGAAGATATCATCAACCCAGTTAGTCAGTGTTTCAGTATTGATTCTGGTTCTCAGGCCTTGGGGTCACTACTTAAATACTGATTTAAATATTTAATTCATTTTGATATATATAGCTGGTAATTATTCTAAAACAAAGACTGACTTGTCATGGTGATCTGAATCTTAGCGGAGTTTGGCTTCCATTCTTTTGAGTTGTTTTGGCTTTTTGCGGGTTCTTGCTGCATCGGACATCTCTATCCTGATGCGTTGTCTTTCGCATTTCTCGAGGCGCAGGGATTGAGGTGGCTCGATTGGGGGGACGCCTGCGCCCGCGGATTAATACGTAGGCGTCTCTAACCTGATTTCTGCAGCTAATGTGTCCCGCGGAATGCGACAGTAAGTTTTGGCTCGCACAGGGGTGCTCGTTGTCTACCGAGACCTGCTATCCTTTCTTTTCATTCAAACTTTTGGGGTTTAGCGACACTGAAGAAGTTAAATACAGAAACGCGGGTATGTCGCACTAAATTTGGTATGAATACGTTTATATGATAAACAGAATCTTACACTCGTGGTCATTTCATATGAAATTTATGAGACCCGTCGAAGGCTCGTTTCATAAATTTCGTATGAAATGATCACTCGTTTAAGATCCTCTATGTATGTCTTTGGTAAGAAAGGACTATGACTACATACACACATACAAGTACCAAAGGAATGCCCTCCTGTAACATCAAAACAATATCGCACTATGCATCAAGGACATGCTGCATAAAACATCAACTAAGTTAGACATTATGCGGCAAAAGTTTTGAATTACAAAGAGATATTTCACATTAAACAAAGACCTTCAACATCAAAGCAACTACATTGGTAAAACCTGAACCGGTAACATATCAAATAATAAGTTTCAATATGCACCAGCAGCATTAAATAAATATGAGAGATGAGATAAATATGCGTTTCTGAACAAAATGCCTACGACAAAGGTCGTATATAGGAAGAAAAAATACGTGTAAGTATACATTAGATAAGGTTTTATAAAAATTTAAATAATACACCTCTTGATAACGTTCTTCATTTCAAAATAAAACAGACAATCAATCTATCAAAACCTCTTGAAATATTTACTTTAAAGTACAGACAGTGTAGCGTGTTTGAGTCGAATTTTTTCTGACAGTTTGCTCTGAGAACTTTCTGTATCTAATTCGAACTGAATTCCTGATTAGACATTAGTCTGATGTGAGTCTATACAGTTTTCAAATGTGCCTTTTATGCATTCTAGGCATTAAATGGTTAACCGTAAAATTCTTGATATTGGGACTGATAGGTCAGAGATAAAAGTGCAGACCACGATCAGAGGTATACACATTTTCCATTCGATCTGCATTTTTCGACACATTACTCAGAGCTCTAGATAAGAGGGGTATTTGATGATAATTGAGGGATAATTTTCTTTATTTCTCATTGAAACCATATGTTGTGACCCCTCATCTGAACCGTCTCGACGAGACGATTCAGATGAGGGTCACAACATATGTTTTTATCCAGAATTAACAAACATTATCCCTAATTATCACCAGATACCCCATCTTATCTAGGGCTCTGGTTACTGCTTGTTTTAAACAAATTGTTCCACTTTTAGGACAACTACACTATTAAGTTTCTCAGTTTTCTTTAATTTAGAACACAGGATGTAGACGAGTAATGCCATTTAATAGCAGTATAAAGCAGAATTTGCAAAACATTTCTTCACCATACAATAAATTCATTAACAGTGATACAAAACTAAACACAAAAAACCCTTCAGACTCAATATTTTTCTTTTACGGTAATTGGGAAAAAGTAATGAATAATTATCATTTTAATCCAGTAAAAAGTAATCATTTATAATATAACAGTCACACGAAATTCAAGATCCTTTAGAAATGGCAACACTGAGGTGATACAATAATGAAACATGAATACTAAGCACAAATAAAACCTTCAGAGTCGCTATTTTTCTTTTACGGTAATTGGGAAAAAGTAATGAATGATTATCATTTTAATCCAGTAAAAAGTAATCATTTATTACACAACAGTCACACGAAATTCAAGATACTTTAGAAATGGCAACACTGAGGTAATTTTAAACATCATGGGTGTACTTTTCTGATTCAAATGAACACCGAATTTTAGATGGTTAAAATCTGCTTAAAGATAAAGATTCTATTGACAATGCTTACCATTATTAAATCAATTCAGTTTGAAATTCATATGCTAAAATTATGCCAAAGCACAATATACGAGGAGGCCGTGAGGACCAAGGGCCAGCTTCACAAACGATCTAAGCAAGAACTTTTAACTTAAGTTATAACTTAAGTTTATACTTATGTGGTTTCACAAAAAATCTTAGTATAAACTCTTTGCTTAGATTTTGCTATAAACTTAAGTCAACTAGCGAGGTGACTTAAGTTCTCACTTAAAATGTTTAAGGTAGATATGCTGATGATAGGTTGTCATATTTCATATACTACAATATGCGTGAATAAATGAAGACTGTTTTGTTGATCCATTATACGTCCGAATTCTAACTTGTATTTTATGTCGTAACCTATAAGCGGTTTGAAACATAAGCAACTTGTTATTGCACGTCCAATATGGTTTCTGTTCCGACTCATCTTTGTTCATTTAGTAGGGTGGAGCCCCTGTAGCTCAGTGGATAAAGCGCTGGCCTACTGATCTAGCGGACCTGGTTCGAGCCCCGCTTGAGGCGAGAATATTTCCTATCGTAAACAGGGTTTGATTGCACACAGCCTTTCATTATCACCGTCCCATCGTCCTGATATAACTGAAATACTATTGAAAAGGACGTAAAATCGCAAGTCTTCCATCCATCCATCCATCCATCATTTAGTAGGCACTGTGCATGATAGGGTTTGATTGTGCCCTCCTTCAATCTTCAATCTTCTGCTGTTCATGCTTCGGTAACCCTATGTTCTGTGACTGCAACCATTTCTGGATAAATTCATAGCTCTGCCATAGCTGACCCAAAGCTACTAAAACTGTTTACATGAGTCATATAGACGAGTACTTCTTAAGGTGATGGAGACAGGGCTCGGATTTAGGACCCATCCCCTGCAGCCTTGGATGCTTATAAGGTAAAAAAGAAAACGGTATGTATAGCCCAGGCCTGTACATTCAGGACGTTTTCTCATGACACGGCCAATAAGTTTATAAAGCCTCATACGACGCATTTGTATGTGTATGTGTGTCTTTTTGTATGCATGTCCCTCTTTATATCAATATGAAGAAATCATAAACTAAACTTGCACGCAAGTTTCATGCAAAGTGACGCCTAACCTTGCGACTGGTTTATTGTTTTTACCTTAATGGCCCGGTTGAGACAGACTTTAACTCAAATACTGCACCTATTGCAAACGTAGCGGGACCTTGCCCTACCTTGGGACGTTCAAATGTCGAAAGTTCGGGATATCTTTGTTATACTTATGTGCCAGTTTGTGGATGGTCTGCTTGATCATTCGGACGTGAACATATTTGTACATACGTGCTCACATAACGGTTCATTTCAGATCGAGGAATTCAGCTATGATGAGAGTGGGAAATGCCAAAGGCCTATAAAATTCCCCTGTAGCCATGTTTCGGTGGAATACAAGAGTTAAGTATGGTGGGAAGTGAAGGGAGGAAGTGCCTATCCGATGTGGGTATATTTCACCAAATATTCGACTTTTGTTTGGAAGCAAGAGCAGACTCCAGATAAGAAGGAGTAATAGGGATAATTCTGAGTAAATGTTCCTTATTTCTGAAGGAATAGATATGTTGTGACCTTCGTTAGAACCGTCTCAGCAACACGGTTCAATGAGGGTCACAACATAAACCTTTATGGAGAAATATTGAAAATTGTCCCTAAATTATCCGTGCTTCCCCTTCTTATCTGAAGTACTGAAAGAGGGTCCCTACTTTTTGGCATTGACTATTGTACACACAGCTGATAACGGCTAACGATTTCAGCAGCTCTAAACATTTCTGATGCCAGCAATATACTTTCCATTGATCAAGTTTTCGACCAGACAACTCTATCACTTCCGTACTCAAACTTCACGAACGTCTGTGAGACCGCCTGACACGTCTGGTAAAAATATTCTGAATTTTCAAGTACATTTTCATCCTTTTTACCAGATTGGGTCAGACTTGCGTGAACTCTGCCACAACTCTCCGTCTGCCACAATTTAACAAGACATAAAAGGTTAAGAGATTCGGTTGGTTGGTTGCTTTCGGTTTAACGGCTCTTTGAGTATTTCAGCCTATATCAAACCGTCTCTCAGAGAGAAGGGGAAGGAAAATAGATATGAGAGAGAATAAAATGTCCAAACAATACCTGCCCGCACCTACTGCAAGCACAGATGGCCCTTGACCCACTATTATCCATATTGGTAGAATGCCAGCACTGAAAGTTACCCAGCACCATCTCCCAATCACGACCATCCCCAAAAGGGAATAACGACAAGCATGTCAGGAAACTTCGTAAACTCCGTTTAACTTTGGAATGCATAAAAATTAGGGAACACATTCAAAGCAGTACCACATTAAATTAAAGTACCGTAAATTAAAATAATAAATAAAATAAAACAATCTGAAAAAAAACATGATAGGGAAAACCGGAGATTCGAACCCGTGACTGTCTGTGCTAGAGCGCAAAACGCTGTCCCCTACACCACAATCATGGTGTTTGGTATATAAAAGTATATTGCAGACATTTAACGCGGCTAAATATAGACTCCTAAAAATAGACAAGACTTAAGTCAAAACGGGTTAAGTTTTTGCTATTGATAAATTTGTGAAACGGCTTAAGTACGAACTTAAGTCATTCTTACTTTTTTACTTAAGTTATAACTTAAGTTGTAACTTAAGTACAAATCTAAGATATATTCATGAAATCGGCCCCAGAAGTAAAACTTCAATTTATGCCATTTTGAAGTCAAAAGTATCGTTTTAATGGAATTCCCATTACACATTAAATGTTTGTGGCTGTTTAAGAAATGACTTTCAAATAAATCTTAAAGAAAAGACACTGAGATTTTAAGACAGGCAACCAAATTCCAAAGAAAGAAATAGAAACGAACTGATTTTGAACTATGGTACCTCGGAAATCTTTTTATTCTTAATTCAAAGGGAGATAATCTAAAACAAATAATTTTTCAGATTGTGATTAAAATTAACATAAGCGTATTGTGTTTGGTGTTTTCTGTGCGAACTGAAACTGCTGTTTATTTTGTAAAAGAAAAGTTGCTTCTGTGCATTCGCAAATTAAAGTTACAGTCTGAATTATTTGAATAAGAAAATGTTAGATAACTCTGAACAGGACAGGCCTGAATTATTGATTTTCAATGACATAAGTAATAGTCTGCAGAAACCGAAAAAATCTACATTAGCAAAACACATTTGCTTAATTGGCCGGATTTATGAAATAAGAACGCTCAAGTCTTCACTTTTGGTCAGTATATAACTGTATTTATCATATGATATCGTATCTGAGAGTGTAATAAAGCCATGTAAAAACGATAATCAGCTAGTGGATTAAATATGCAAATTACGTCGTAACGTTATGAATTGACGTCCATAAAACGTTGCGTTATCTAACGGCGAAATCGTGACGTTTTAGTGCAAAATGTGCTAATAAAATGCAATTTTAGTGCCATTAGATAAACATAATTTGCATTCATGCTCATGTTTTAATGAATTTATTAAGCTCGGAGGAGAAAACGATAAGATGCTCGGCATTGCCTCGCATCTTATCTTTTTCCCCTACTCGTTTAATAAATTTAATAACACGAGACCACTGATGTAAGGTCCTATATCTATCCAAAATATTTGACAATGATTTACTAAATGGGTATAATTTTACGGGAAGCAACTTCGCCGTTACTCCCTCCTCAAAGGCGGCCAGGTTTTAAAGGAAAGAATTGACCCCACTTTGGAAAGGTGATATAGTTCAGGGAAGAGACCAGGAAGTCTAGAAAGTTGCTTCCCTTTGTAAATGTTGTGGATAAATATGGCGATGTACTAAAACTAATACAAAGTGATTCCTAAACAAATACGATGTATAGCACCGAAGGAAACCAATACATACAATACGTAAAAAATGAGCCGCGACGCGAGAAAACCAACAATGTGGTTGTGCGCCCAGCGCAGACTCAGATCAGCCTGGGCATTCACCCAGTCTGATCAGACTCTTTGCTAAGCGCTTAAAGGGTAGCTGAGGGACTAAGCTACCTTCATGCGGAAAGCGAAGATTCTGATCAGACTGGGCGGATGCCCAGGCTGATCTGAGTCTGCGCTGGACGCACGACCACATTGTTGGTTTTGTCACGTCGCGGCTCAAATATAGAAATCAAACTTAAGCATAAACATAAACAAAACATAAACAATATCTAAAGTATACAATGCAAGGCAACAAAACAAACCTATAAAAGTAATACACAAATTGAAAAACTTAAGCATAAAACATAGAACAGAATAATTTTTCTTGTGACTAGAAAAATATAAATTCATTCTAAAATGAATGTGGTCGTCGGCTGAAATAGCAAAATTTCTGCACCTTCTATCGCAGTCATGCAGTATACAAATCAACATTTGAATAAAAAGCATAAAAATAATTCGCTGAGTATCTTAAAAGGCACACAAGGAAAGGTTAACTGTATAATTTTATAACCTTAAATACTCAGCCAAATCCATTGTTAGTTTATCCAATGCAAATGGAGTTACATTTTCACAAATAATTCTGTTAACTGTAACACATTGACATATTAAACTAGCAATTTAAAAAAAAATCGCGAGAGCCCTATTTCTTCAGTTATAAGACGGAGTTATCTCCCTTCCAAAACAATCCCAAAAGATCTAGATCCGACCTGATAGGTCGGATCTAGATCTTTGGATACGTTTTGGTCTCATCAGAGGGATCTTATTTTTTTGGTACATTTTGGTCCTTTCAGACGGATCTAGATATTTGGGTACGTTTTGGAAGAGACACAACAATTTTATAGCAGAATTTCATGAGTAATTAAGATATTCGAGTCATTCTTGAGAGTAAAACCCTCGTTCTATTGCCAAATAAAACGGTACACAAAGTTTCCATAATCCTATTGTCTCATTTTTCTTTCTGTATCCAACCTAGTGCTTGGTAAGTTTATCCCAGCCACACAAGCCACCCTCACGGGCTCCCAAACGTTCGAATAAACATAGGATCCAAATTCACATCCAACTCTTCTGAACACGCTAATATATTGCGTTACTGGGTAGCAACTTTGACCCGGTTCATTAGCTGGTGACGCGCAATTACAGACGCTTTCAACAATTTCATTTGGTTGTCGATTAACATCAATGTTTTTTACATACCCCCAAGGACACGAACTCAACTGGTTCAGAGAAGTACGACGAAACGACCTTGAACGATGTCGACTATGTATTTGCTGGCTGATACAAGATCCGTGGCCATGACCTGGTATGTGTTCGTAGCTAATATTAACAAACCTCTCGGGTACAGTGTCTAAAGTGTTGGCAAAATGGGAAGCCATAGGCAAAAGACTATAGCTTTGCTGGTGTATGGTAGAACTATATAGTCTGCTGTCCATGTGTCCAAAACTAGCAGGTTCATTGCAGGATTCGGTGGTTGCCGAACAGAATAGTAGCCTCGTCTGAAATAGACAGAAGTTTTTTGCATTTCAAACATTAACTTTTTTAAAAAACTTACAGTATAAAAATTACACTTATAATATCATGTACTGAACTTAAACATAGTGGAATGTAATGAAAAGTGTCGAAAACAACTGCTTGGAAGGCACTATGACGAAATATAATGCAATGTGTTCGTGTTACAACACATGTTAAGTTAATGCGCATTCAGTCTTCTATAAAGCACCAGGGGCCGTATTTATAAAACGACATAAGTGGTTGCTATGCTGTTGCTAAGACTACATTTCTATGAAGGAGATTCCGTACAACTATGAAATTTGCTCTGGAGGAACAGTCCAGAGCAAATTTCGTAGTTGTAGGGAATCTCCTTCATAGAAATTAAGCCCTAGCAACAGCATAGCAACCGCTTAAGTCGTTTTATAAATACGGCCCCAGGACACTAAATATTTCATCCAGTATTTAAAAATAGCTTCATCTGGTAAATATGGCATTACATTAAGAATAACAAGTAACTTACCATAAAAACTGCCGTACACGTTAGCAAATCTATTTGTTTCTGGAAAAACATATCTAATGTTATTTACGTTACAATAACGATACAATATTAAAATAATATTTATTAAAATAAAGTCAATGGGGTGGACTTCTTTTAGAATAATTTATATCTAAGAAAATTTGTCTTTATATTATTTGGATGATTTTCCCGTGCCAACTAATTATAAATTATGAATAATACCATAACCAACCAGAGACAGGTAATAGATTCCTAAAAGTTTGCTAAACTTACCATTTGTATCTTTGCTTCCACGTTCCTTCCTTTCTTCCGGCCTTATCCCGTGACATCCAAGGAACTGGACATCTTCTGATTTTGTCATATTCATGTTGGCCGTATCAAATTTAAATGACAAACGAGGCAAAATGTGGAGGCTAATACGTCATGGTTTGATTGTTGAATTTGCAATCAAGCCTTTTTTTTAAACAGACAATATGGACGATGTCTTAAGAAAATCTGTCTTTGCGTATATGCAGACTGCCTTTGCCAAACCAAGAGCATCTGCAACTCCCTCTGTTGACACCTACATTGTCCCTTGTTCAAATTGCGCATCTTTAGAAATCACTGAATGCGCGCAGTCAGGTCTTAGCATCATGCACAATTTGCATATGCATAAAGACCGGTTTTCTGCCTAAGTGACTGGTATAATAACCCTCATACAATGCTACCAAGTATGATGAAATAATTCACACCATTGTTTCTGATACCCTTCCGTGGATCATTTGGCTCGTAACTTCGGAAGGTCACGCGAATGTTTCTTTGTTTTGGAAATCTAACCGCGCTAACGATCAAAGACAATTTGTTCCGCTTTGATAGCCTTTTCAAAACAAGGGCCTACTACATTAGCACAAAAGTACCTGATGAATCGGTGAAAACCCTAATCTGAATCAAGTCTGATCAGAGTGTGTTGTATGTGCGAAACTGCATGAAATATTTCGCACTTAGTCGGATAGTACTCGTAAAACCAGTCTATTAAACATTTGTGAAAATGGCCATGACTACTGCAGAAATTCCAAGTTTTTAAGATTATTACGGTATGTATGATTGCTTTTAAGATATGAAATAAATAGAATACTAAAAAGCTGCTTTCAGATGGAGAGTGATTATAAGGCATAAATGCCTCACAACCCGTCGACAAGACATCTCTATATAACATATCAAGTGATAAACATATATAGAGGATCTTACATGAGTGCTCATGTATTATTGAATTTATTAAACGAGTTGGGAAAAAGATAAGATGCGAGGCTTTGCCGAGCATCTTATCGGTATTCCCCTACGAGTTTAATAAATTCGATAATACAGGAGCACGAATGCAAGATTCTATTTATCATATGACACTAAAATCGCATTTTACTAGCAAAAATTTGCACTAAAACGTCACGATTTAGCCATTAGAAAACAGGACGTTTTTATGGACGTCAACGTATAACGTTACGACGTAATTTGCATATTTAATCCACTAGTGGATTATCGTTTTTAATGCATGGCTTTATTACACTCTCAGATGCGACGTCATATGATAAAAAGGGATAGACATATAAGAATATAATGAGATAAAGTTGACTAATCAGTAAAGATCGGTAGCCACAGGTGAGCCCGATTAAGGACATACGTGATTAAGCGCCAAAGATCTTTAACAAACTAAGATAAACTCGTCATTTTGACTGAGGCTTGACTGTCCGTCCAAAAATTAAAGAGAAAATCAAAGTTGCTAGTAAGCTTTAGGAATAAAAAGAAAAGCATTTACAAATATGTCGCCTGTTTTGAGTTTATCCAAAACTTTCCCAGATTTAATGGTCCGAAAATTTACCAAAAGAGATTTATCCAGAATTGTATTAAACTTGTCACTATAGTCTTTTAATATACTTTTATGAAAACAAAAAAGAGGAAAGGAGTAGGTTCACGAAGGGCCAAAATCGGCCCTGTCTCAGAAATTGATGAAATGTGTATATATTGTATATATGTGTTTCCTGTGATTGAAAATGAATTTTTTAGAAGTCTGACGTCTTAATTACTCATTTGTGACGTCACAAACGGACCCTACCCCACGTGACGTATTTGATGATTTTATGACGTTAACGACGTTATAATCTTGTCCTGAACGTTTTCTATTTGCATGTAAAACTACAAATTGTAGAGTTCCGAATTTCGCCACTCTATCAAATTCTATTAGGCGCTTATAATTCTGTTGTGTATGTTTTGTGTTGCGGACAAAATGCAATATAATAATAATGATAATAATAATAAACTATCTCTAAGCAAGATTGCAGTTTTTTCAGTTATGATATTGTATTGCTTACTTAGGTTTACTTGGGTTGATTCTGAAGGCAGGGCTGTGGCCTCTAAGTTCAGCTCTTCTTCTGTCTGTTGATTTGTGGCTGTCTCTGCATGATCTGTGGCTGTCTCTGCACAGATCATGCAGACAGAGCCGAAGGTACCGCCACATCTAATATACCTAGGGAAAGAGCTGTAGCACTGCATATATTAAAGCCTGTATCAAAATTGTTTTATAAATGACGTGTCATCCTGATGGAGTTGAAAAGAAATTAATAACAAAACTAGAACAATAGGAATGGTATTCTTTCTATTGCCATTTCCAGGCATAATTCGGCTCTAACTTTATATTACGACAGGTCTTCAACCATACATCGCAATACAGATTACTTTGTACTAATATGTTTCCCGGGAACTCAATTAGATTAAAGGCCACATTGCTCTATCAGCGTGAAATGTTTTATCTTGAGGTATCGCTGCAAGCTTCTCAGTATAGTTTCATCAGTGTAAATGACCGTGATTAGCCAGCTTTAAACAAATAAAGCATCCTTGAGTTTCAAATAAAAAGGGCTTGAAAACTTAATTGGCTCATTTTAGTTGGCAACTAAAATTACCTACTTTCGATTTCATGAAGTTAAATAAAATGGTAAAAATACAATGTGCAGGCGTGGAGTCCCAATCACTATCCCGCCTATATTTATATAGCATTGCTAGATGAGAAACCAGAACAGGAAATTATAATTTGTGGAGCGATTTGTTATTTTTCAAAAACTTGTTTTCTCTACTTTTTGCCAGTTATATGACTCAGTATAATGCACATCAACCCATATTTTATCGCCAAACGTGAAGGCTGAAGCGCCTTTCATAACGATTTGAGTTTAGACGCTTTTACTACTGACAGGACTCTGCTGACTTTAAACGCTGGCCTGCAAAGCTAGTGAACCGGATTCGATTCCTGCTGGATTCCGAAATATTTTCAACCGTGAACAAGATCTCATTGCACACAGCTTTCATTATAAGCCATTGTCCTGTTTACGGTAAACACGATAGTTTTTTTTATCGACAAGGGCACCTGCTATGCGAAAAATGTTTTGTTACAGATAATTTGATTGGATGCGATGGACGTCGCTCGCACCCAATCAAATGGCGGAGTGGGAATTTTGATTCACGAAAAGGCCGTCGGCCAATGGTAGGTAAGGAACAAAGTGGACCCATTTCGAAAGAGTTTGGTGGTTTACATATTTTACCCTACAAAATTGACCCAACGAAGCCATTTTCTATTTAAAAAAATCCCACGGCTCTAACTGCTGAACGTTTCCCTGAGCTGAGGGTAATTAACCTTTTTTTCTAAAATACACAAGAATTCTAAAAAAATCGGCGTTGGTGTTGACCCATTTTGTTTCTGTTTGTTTACGAGTCACACTGCTTCAAATGTGAAGGACTGTTGGAAGCAGACTTAAATACACTGTTAAATGGGTGTATATTCAAATCTGTAACTGCGTAACTGCGGACAAGATGCATTGGATTCTTTACAGACGATTTAGCGAATGACGGTATGGTACTATGAGTCTCAAAATGTTAGTAAACATTTAGTTGTCGAACAGAATTGTTTCCTAGTAGATATATACCACCATGCTCCTATAGCATTGAAGAATGCACTGATAAACTATGCAGGGCCCTGTCTGCATTTTTCCAAAAATTATAATGCGGTCCTGTCTGCATTTTTCAAAAAAAAATTAATGCGTTCAAAGATAAATGTAGTAGGTTCGAACACTTAGTCCGGCGTGTATGCATACGAACACAGTTCAGCATGTTTATTTTATTATTATATTTTTTGTCATTGGATCCTCGAGCATGTACCTTGCCAGTAAGAATCTCTACAGGAACGACAAACAGTCAGACGGAAGAAGCAGGCCTTCAGCTATATGGTATGTTTATGTGGGTGTGCCTGCGTATGTGGTACAGTACATTTATTTTATACTTACCTTAGGTTTCTTTTCACACACCAGCAAACATAACATTTTTTTCTTTCTTGTCTGGTTTTACAGCGTTATTTTCCATATTAGAATCAGATGTTGTCACTAATTTGATGTCAGCAGGTTCTTTGTTTGACGTCAGAAAAAGGCTGAGACGTAAATAAACTGACGTTACTTTCACATAATGTTTTCGACTTAACGTGTTGTCTCAATGTCCACATACATTAACAATTAGGGGGCGAGGGCGTAGGGACTGTGAGAGACAGAATGTTGTTGAGGAAACCATGGTAAAGGGACGTCAGTGGGCCGAATGGTCTAGCGCATTTGCTTTGAGATCACAGACCTCTCACTGGTATGGGTTCGAGTCCAGTACGTATACGTATTTGAGAAAGACAAGTTCTGCTTGTGGAAGGCCAGGTGGTTTTTCTCCGCGTGCGTCGACGTCATTTTCGGCCTGTCAGAAAAGCTAGGTAAACGTTAATGTGAGATTGGCATTTCATGAAGCCTTACACAATAATATTGTGACACTTTAATGACCAAATGTTTGTCCCTGTCCATTTTAAAATAACATAGTACCATACATAAGAAACAAGTTCAGTACAAATATATTCAGGAACACAGACAACAGCTCTGAACACCATAATGTGCATCAGACTTCACGCCAGAAGAAGAATCGCGCCTACCGGCCTTCAATATTAATACCCGTATGCTAGATGAATTTCCTTTTATCCTCACCTAAAACTCTGGATTCTAATACTGTTTACATCTTTTGTGTATAGAATTACCATAATCGGATTGCTTATTGCAAAAGTTCTCTCTTTCTTCATTAACATTTACAGGTGCGTGGTCAGCAAACTCGTGACGTCAAGAAATCAACATCGCTTTTTCCCGCCGCTTATGACGTTACGTATTTGCTGGATTAGCGGATATTTTTCAAGTAATTTCTTTTTCTCATATCGAGCCCACCCTTGTAACATTTTCTCCTTTTGCCGTATGATTTGCCGTCTTCAGCGGCATTGACTATCAAAAAATCGTGATGTTACAAGGTTGGGCTCTATATGTACCATTTGGTCAAACATACGAAAAAGTGTGAAAAATCGCAAAATTGTGTTACCCCATGCTACTTTATGCCCCTAGCACAAGCTTGAGAAGGGCCATCGAGTCAAAATTCATATGGTTTATAAAAGTTCTATGTTTGACCATATAAATAGTAACAACAAATCACTGATTTGACATGTTTGAAATTTTACGATTTTACAGGGCCGATTTTATGCCTTCGTGAACCTACTCCTTTATGCTTCTGATATTCCAGTAATAGTATAGCATAAGCGATGTAAGGAAAGTAAAAAGATAGGCATTGATCAGGAATTAATGCAATCAAATCCCACATTCCGCTCTCAAAACTAATAGGGAAAGAAGCACATACACACAGAAATTGATAAAAGTTAGCGAAAGATTCGCGCAGTAAACCGAATGAGCAGCTCTTTCCCTAAACAGATGGTTATTCAGCCACCCCAATAACACCATCAATATCTATTTTTACTTATTTTTGTTTTAATTACAAAACAAAACAGAACAGAAGGCAGTTTGGGCAGCAATACAGGTCATCAAGGACCCGCAACAGAAGTACAGCCTTGGAACGGTCAGCAAAAGATTAAACTTAAACTGGTTTTACTGGGCACAAACCTCGCCCTCTGCTTCTGCAGTGGTTTGAAACAATGAGTTAGACGTTTGGTCCGCATGAAGGTTTCCTGACTAATCAATGAATCATCACCGGAAACAAATCACGGATAAGGCCTATGATGATTCAGAGATGAGGACTCAACGGAAAGAACATATTGCGACAACAAGAGACCCATGGGAAGTCAGACAACACCTCTAAAACACCTGAGCAAAAGAAAACTATCAAGTGAATCCCGAATAACCAAGCAACAGACAAGGCACACTCCGGCCCCGACCAGCTACATTATGTAGCTGTTAGTCGGGTCTATCATTGAGTCTGATGCCTGACCAACCGGCGTGTGCAATAAAAGAAGGAAGCAAAGCTTTTAACCATAATTTTGTACGGACACACGGCGCTAAGTGTGTGCAACTATGGTTACGTACCGTTGAGCCACTTTGGTAACGTCGATAAGAGAATTGAACTGAACTGAACTGAATTTAAGCATAATCGGGTTAACCACTAACATGCAGACAGTAGTATTACATTTATATTATATCCAACACATTAGTAACGAACGGTAATTTTCCTAAACTGATCAGAAAAAATCGCACTTACCTACATTTTTGTTGAATTTATAGACTAAGTCACCATAAAATTGTGGTTTCGATAAGCACTGTTGCAAAAGACTTTTAAATTCAGACGCCAATTCATAGTGTCGGCGAAAGAATTTTGAAAATGTTATTTAAAGTTTATGATATCTATAGCCCTGTTGGAGAAGCTTAGCAGTTAAAATTTTATTACGGGCATTGAAGTCAGTCATATGACTAGACACTATAGCAAACCGAAAGAGAAATGTAGACTCCGTAAGAGGTAGAACGGGGAACATCACCATCAAAAAATGGAAAATTTACTATGTCAAAATCAAAGTCATCGCGTTTATTATGAATTTTGTATGAAACAAATCCATTCGAAACAGATAAATGTAAATCTAAAAATGGGGCATCGGTATCGGCTGCATTAGCTTTGTTTTACTGCAGCTCAGGCGGATAAATTTCATTCACCATGCCTTCAAAGTAAGGATTGTCAATATTTAAAAGATCATCTAGATATCTAAATGTAGAGTTAAAAGCTTCAATAATTTCAGATTTTTTAGCATTAGAAAGAGAAGCCATGAAATCTCTTTTATAGCAAACTAAAAACAAATCCGCTACAAGAGGAGCATCCATCGGAATACCAACAATTTGTCTGTATAACTTAGTACTAAATCTAACGTAAGTATGACCTAAAAGGTATGTTAATACTTCACACATATTTTAACATGACCAAAGTTTATATCGATTTTGGTGTTCAGAAGTAAAGAAAGCATTTCTTTCGTTGCAGGCAAGAAAATGCGAACCTTCCCTTTGCAGGGTCTACTCAATTAAATCTAACGTAAAGTATTACCTAAAAGGTATCTTAATACTTCACACATATTTTGACATGACCAAAGTTTATATCGGTTTTGGTGTTCAGAAGTAAAGAAAGCATTTCTCAATTTATTAATTACCTCACCAGAATTTTAACAGACCAAAAGAAATGTTTACCCGACCTTTCATACACTTTTTCACAAACACCTTATGACATGATTTTTTACAACAGTGAGGCAAGAGGTTAATAACTTAGAAAGCTCAGTTGTAGTACAAGAACTAGAATTGGCAATAAATCGTGCTTTGTACGTTTTTTATGAAGCTTTGGTAACCAATATATCGTGGGAAGCCCATCTTGGTGTTCCTTAACATTAACAGAAAACTTAAGGGGTAAATCGCTACAATCGCTAAATCGCTACCGCCAAGTTCCTGGTTTAAAGTGTTAATGTAATGTAGCCGTCAAACAACAATAACCTTGTTTGCGGCCTTGTCCGCTGGAACCAAAACATACTTTCTATGAAATTCTTGGATACCTCGCTGTAGAAGTCGAAAAGTAAATTTAGGTTTTCGGGGTAAAAGGTGAATGTTTTGGGAATAAAGTTTTATACGTTTATCTACTATATTGAAGATGCTTGCTTTCCATGCCTTTAAGGCATGAGGCTCAACATACTCTCGTTTATACCATCGATCATCGAACTCATTTACTGATATTTTTCTCCTTTATTATTTTGTAATCAATGCGGGAAGGAAATCTGTGTTTAGGACCCCTAGAAACTATGTAACGAATTCTTGAATCTGAAATGATTTTTAAATTTCCAGTTATAACACAACCAGCTGCCGGGTAAATGAATTAAGAATCTTTACAGTCTCAAGACAGGGGTGTTAGCATGAATTTCAAGATCTGAAACAAGTTGATTGAAATTAAATATAGTGTTTCGAATGAGTTTATTATATGTAAAACAAATTATTGGTGGTTCATAATTTCGGAAATACGTAGGCATAGATGAAGTGACGGATCTATCCTTAAAGATACTATGTAAGTCAATATATTCAATTCCTTTATGTATAAAAGGATTTTTTAAATACCCTTTGTGTTTCAGAATCGATTGATGGACGAAGAGCACGTTGGGTGTAACATCTAGTCAAGGGCGCTGCATCAAACAATGGATGCAGGAACCTGTAATGTTCATTCGTTGAGCTTTGATGTTAGACGTCTGTTCTGGTCATTTTAACTCTCAAAGCAAAAATTGGAAGCATGATGACGATTGTCATAAAATAAACTCTTTATAAATAAGAATTGGACAGTTTGTCTAGAAATGATATACTGCAACCCACTCAATATACTGAGGGATGAAGTGACAAATGCAAACAATAGAATGGAATAGTACATTTTCGATAACTTCAATCTCCCTTACTTGTGATGCAGCTCGAAAACATGTGGGTGGTCGACTGGTGTAGGGACCTCTTATGTAGTCAGTCAGACACATCACATACAAATTCAAAAATAAAAACACTCAATGAAAAAACAATTTAATGTATAAATTCAAAACAATTGTAAGTACGGCTGATTTTTCTGAGCAGTTCAGAAAAATTATCATACGTTAAAATCGTGTTGGGTATGTCATGTAAAGTTCGGTATTGTTACGTTTGTAATATAAAAGCAGTCTGCTTGTTTTGTGATTAACCCAATCATGGTTAATATCTTTGCTTCCCTCTTTCATTGCAGCTGTTTGGTCCGGCATCAGACTCAATAATGAACCCGACATGAAGCTATTTGAGCTGCGACACGAGAAAAACAACGCAGACTCAGATCACCCAAGGCATCCATCCAGTCTGATCAGAATCTTAGCTGTCCGCATAGCGGTAGCTTAGATCCTTAGCTACCCTTTAAGCGCTTAGCGAAGAGTCTGATCAGACTGGGTGGATGCCCAGGCTGGACTGAGTCTGCGCTGGGCGCACAACCACATTGTTGGTTTTCTCGTGTGGGGGCTCATTTATTTTTGTTAGTTTGAGCCGGAAATTGTCTTGTCTGTTGCTTGGTCATTTGGTGTTCAACTGCTGGTTTTTATTTTGCTCCGGTATTCCAGTTGTGTTGTTTGACACCCCAAAGATCTCCAGGTGTCACAATACATTGTTTCAGTCGCGAGTCCTGATCTCTGATTCATCATAGGTCTTATCCCTTATTTTTGTTTCATGTGATGAGTCATTGAAGGGTTAGGAAACCTCTATGCCGCTTAAACATCTAACTAAGTGTTTCAAACCACTACAGAAGCAGCAGAGGAAGGTTTGGATGCAGTAAACTAGTCTAAGACCCCCTAATAATCTATTAGTGACCGTTCCAAGGCGGTACCTCTGTTGTGGTTCCACAATATAACATTTTGTTATGTCCGCGTTTCTCTGACTTCAAGCAATATGGTCACATGAATAGCTACCTATTCTGCTTTCTTTTTTGTTTTGTGTTGTGATTTATAATAAAAATAGGTAAAAAATATGATGCTGTTTTTCAGTTACAGTAGCTGAATAACCACCTGTTTGGGAAAGAGCTGTTAATTCGGTTTACTGTGCTTGTCTTTCGTGAATTTTTGTCAGTTTGTGTATGCTCTTCTTTCCCTTTTGGTCCTGCGGAAGGGATGTGGGGTTTAATTGAATTGATTCCTGATCATTACTATCTTTTTACTTTGGACTCAGTGCAATTGTTTCGAAAAGATGACCCCGTTGCGCCTGACCAAAGACATGGAAGCGAACAGACACCAGTTTACGAGGGAGCCGTGTCTAAATATGGTTTGGGATCTGATTCAGTCAGTTCCTGAAGTGTAGTTACTCTTTAAATTTATATAATCGACGGTGGGGGTGAGACTCTTGAGGAACACTTTAGTCGGGTAAATTTGGATAGTGGGTACTCTGACATTGATTTTGCTTCCTTTATATGTCAGTTGTTTGGAATTAAAACAAAATTAATTGAGCAAACAGTGAAAATCCTGATGAGACGGCTCATGAGCCGTCTCACCTGGATTTTCACTGTTTGCAATGGTATGTCCGAATTTACCTGCTGTCAGAAGTTACCCGACTTGAGCCTAATAACGCTAAAAAATGCTACTTACAGGTCCAAGACTATTCAAAACGCGTTAATTTAGATAGTTGGTGACAAAGTCTTAACTACTAAAGTGAAATGCGTTAAAGATAATGGTGGTTAGATTAAATTTTCCGTTTCGGGACATCTCCAACCTTGACAATGTAGATGACTTTCTTAGCAAACTGCGTGAAAAAGCATCAAAACTGGGAGAGACCTTTGTCGTTGACGTTAAAGTACCACGGCTTTGTAAGAAACATTGAAGAATAATGTACCGCTGAGCAGTCCGAGTGAGTATCAAAGGGTGTCACTTGGACTGTCTGTTGTTTGATATTGACGAGAGATTTTCTGAAATGCAGTTGGTCTGAGTGTCAGGCTTGTTTCTGTGTTAATGACTGAAATGCCAAAGGCTGAGGACTTTGAATATTTTCAGGATATAGAAGCAGTGGACAGCTGAGCTCCACAAATGGTTCAGAAGGTGGGAAAACCAGGAAAACAAACCTGGGACTACAGAAAGTACCTTGATGCAGTATGAAGAGCGCCTTTATCCGAATATAAGGAACATTCTAATAATATATGGTTGCTTCCCAGTCATAAGTCGAGAATGTGAGAGGAGTATCAGCATTCTCAGTCTGCTTAAAAGTAATGTATCCCGCGGAATCGACAGTAAGTGTGGCTTGGAGAAAGATGCTCGTTGCCTGCCATGACCTGACCATCATCTCTTGTCGTTCATATTTTTGGTATTTGATGTATTATGTATTAAATAATGCTGCAGTTTTTATTTACAGAGTTATTGCCACTGTTTGTCTGCTGTCCATCTTTTTGTAAACAATCTTGTTCATTCTGTAACTCCTTCATGACACTAAAACGGGCGTACTACGCACCGCTATCGTAGCTTTTATTTTCAAATGACCCGAACTGACAGAACTAATTTTGAATAGGCGCGTAAATGCATGCCTTAAAAAACTTGAATTAGACTTGTAGATTACAGGACAAGAAAAGGTGTATCCCTAAATCTTTCTACCATCACCTATTAAGCAAGCAACCCGAAATGACCGAAAGACTGTTGAAATGATGAATCAGTAATCAGTACATTTAAGTACACGTATGCGTAACTAGCCTTGCATCGTTTAGATTATACCTTTATAATTCAATTATGTAATTATTCAAAAGATCTAGTGCATTTAAGTCATGAATCAGAGGAGGAATTGAGCAGACCCATGTCATGAGAAACTGAGACATAATTTAGAAAAGTTTACCACATTGTGATAATGGGCAGTCTGATCTTGGGTCAAACTGCTCATTAGGAATTATCACATTTTGGCCAAAGCTTGCTTTTCTGTGTATAGATTCCACAGGATTCATAAGACTCAGCAAACAGGCGAGACTCTAATGAGACTGAGGCTTTACTGTTGCCATTAGACCTTTTATCTCAAGACGCCCCCAGTCATATATTTGAATTCTAGCATTAATCTACATCAAACCTTACGCTATAACTATTTTATAGGTGTTTTACAATCCTTACGCAATTACCAATGAAACTAGATATGAGCTTTTTAAGTTTGAAATAAACATCATTTCATATTTAAGTTACAGGTTGCTCTTTTGTTTCTGACACCGTATTGAACGTCCGGGTTGTGTGGTTGCAACAAGACACCAAACTCTGTGAGCCGCGACACGACATTACCAACAAAGTGGTTGTGCGCCCAGCACAGACTAAGATCAGCCTGGGCATCCGCCCAGTCTGATCAGAGTCTTCCCTGTCCGCATGGAGGTAGCTTAGACCCTTAACTACCCTTCAAGCGGTTAGCAAAGAGTCTAATCAAACTTGGCGGATGCCCAGGCTGATCTGAGTCTGTGCTGGGCAAAGAACCACTTTGTTGGCTTCCGTGTCGCGGCTCATATTGTCATCAATGTTCTCATGAACGCGTTTTTGGATCACTACGGGCTATTCTTAGGTGGTAATTAAAACAATTTAATTAAAGTCATTTAAAGCTATTATAGTGCTTATGTTTCAGCTTTGTTTAAGCAGTCAATTTTAGAAAAATTCCCAAAATAGAAATATGAACTTAAAATTAAAAGGTATATCCTATCCGTCTCGGCTACGTAGTTAAACTGGGAAATGCCTTCTAATTTTAGATACTAAATACAATGCTAAAACGACATTTGGGGCTATTTTCGTTGATTGTACCCCATTAATTAGCAATTTTTTTAGAAATAATGATAAATTTTAATTATAGGTTCGACTCAAATAATTTTAGAAT
The DNA here is from genome assembly GCA_963989385.1 of Ctena decussata. Taxonomy (NCBI): domain Eukaryota; kingdom Metazoa; phylum Mollusca; class Bivalvia; order Lucinida; family Lucinidae; genus Ctena; species Ctena decussata. The sequence goes on along the minus strand of OZ022511.1, from coordinate 2,646,223 downwards.
TAAGTTCCTCTTTCAAAAATCGGAAAGAGCTAAAGGTGACCTCAAATTGAAGAGATAACCATTTTTTCACAACTCTTAGTCCTGCGATTTCCTGCGTTGTATCCAGTGGTGTTTTAAATGTATATTCTTATTGTCACACCTTTTGAAGAATATAATGAAAGTATCACTCACCAAATACAACCCAAAAATGCACTGAACGAAGAGGAAGGGAGATATTTTCAAAGTAAAAATATAGGCAATGATCAGAAATTAATACAGTCAGATTCCATATCCTGCCCTCTAAACCGAAAGGGAAAGAAGTATAAACATAGATTGACAAAAAGTCACGAAGGACACACACAGTAAACCGAAAGAACAGCTCTTTCCCAAATAAGTTGTCATTAGCTTCACCAATAGAAAATTGCAGGAACATCTATTTTTACCTATTTTCTATTTTAAAATACAAAACAAAAACAGAAAGTAAAATGGGCAGCTATACAGATGACCATATTGCTAGAAGGCCATAAACAAACGGGCATAAGAACATGTAACAACGAGGAGGCAGAACAGAAGTACCGCCTGGGAACGGTCATTAATAGATTACTTGGGGTGGGGGCTTTAACTTATTTAACTATAACTTAATTTGTTCATTAAATTGCGTTTAATAGAATAAATATGGAACTCGGGATGCAAGATTTAATAAACATTACATAGTTTAGTGCTGGCTGGCCATTCGAAAACGCTCGAAAACGGTCGCGTGCGTGTGCAATTGCCATTTTATTGACTAAAATGAAAATATAGCGTTTGAATATTTTTTGGAATATCTGTGATAAACATAGGCTTGCAATTTTGGCTAAAATACCTTTATACGCCGGTTTAATAGTCTAATGTCACCAATCGGTGTTGATATTCGGCTCATTTTCACTGCGTTTGGTGCGTGGTCTTTGTACCTGCTTACCCTTTGTCATATCTCTGAACATCATGTCAATATGAGTCGCCTCACGAGAAAACCAACAAAGTGGTTGTGCACCGAGTGCAGACGCAGATCAGCCTGGGCAGCCACCAAGTCCGATCAGAATCTTCGCTAAATGCTTAAATGGTAGCTTCGGATCTATGCTACCTCCATGCGGACAGCGAAGACTCTGATCAGACTGGGCGATGCCGGATGCCCAGGCTGATCTGAGTCTGCGTTGGGCGCACAACCACTTTGTTGGTTTTCTCGTTTCGCGGCTCATATATACGTTTTGATTATTTGCAGAGGATGTTACCTTCGTCTCCGAAAGGTGTTGTTTTCGGGCAATCGGCAAACCTCATATGGTTCTAATGCTAATCAGAATCAATAGCAGCTTAATACAAAGCTTGCCGATTGCTATGTGTGTTTCTGTATAAATGTATGTATGCGAAAAGCATTTATGAGCATAGTTACTCTTTAAACAGGAAATCTTGTGAATGGCCTGAGAGTAAATTTCATTGTCTGAGATAGCTAATATAATCCCATCTGTTTCCACATGATAGTTAGATCGGGTATTTCATCAGGTAAATACGTGCGGTTATTTTAGTAACCCATTCGGGGTTCAACTTATAGTTTTCTTTTGCTCCGGTATTTCAGTGGTGTTGTCTGACTTCTCAGTTCTCAGAGGTCTCCTGGTGTTGCAATACGTTCTTTCCGGTAAGTCCTCATCTCTGAGTCATCGTAGGCTTTATCTGTAATTTGTTTGTTTCCGATGATAATTCATTGATGAGTTTGGAAACCTTCATGCGGACCAAACAGCTAACTTAATGTTTTAAACCACTGCGGAAGCAGAGGGCGAGGTTTGGGCCCAGTAAAACATGTTTAAGCCCCCAGTAATCTTTTGCTGGCCGTTCCAATGCGATACATCTGTTGCGGTTCCTTGATGTTATATTGTTCTGTGTCCGCTTTCTATGGTCTCTGGCGGTTTGGTCACCCGTATTGCTGGCCAATCTGCCTTCTGTTTTGTTTTGTTTTGTTTTGTAACGAAAATAAACATTAAGGAAATGTAGATGTTGATGCTATTATTGGGGTAGCTGAATGACTATCTGTTTGGGAAAGAGCTGCTCATTCGGTTTACTGTGCGTGTCTTTCGTAAACTTGTGTCGCTTTCTGTGTGTATGTGCTTCTTTCCCTATCGGTTTTGAGAGCGGAATGTGCGATTTGATTGTATTAATTCCTGATCATTGCATCCTTTTACTTTTCATTGCGTCAATGAATGCAAAACTTCTTATAGTCATTAGATATAGTAAGTAGCTAATACGAGGTCCTCAAATGAGTTAGCTGTTCAAGCTCTTATTTAATGTTTCGTTGTTAATGCAGTTTAGTTTATTTCAAATGTTTAGCTATAAAATCATTACGAGCTCAGTACAAGGCTCAGAAGGACCGATTTACATGTGAGATGTTCCTGATTCGATCCTCAGAGACATCAAATACTTTTTCTTTCCTTTTTTTTGTCATAAGTTTTATGCTTTCCTTTAGATAGTATCTACTGATGCAGTGTAATTAGTTTAGAACAAGTCTGTTATTCCACATGCGCTTGAAGTTCTATGCTATGAAACATATTTCAATGCCGCTAAACACCTAGGCTATGGGCCATTACGAAATGGCCTATAGACTGCGTCAAGCATAAAGGGTTTTGAGGGTTTTTTAGCATAGAACTTCAAGCGTCTGTGGTTATTCAAACAATGTGGCAATGAAACGGCCAAACATGTATGGGCTCAGGTATATGCCGTCTAAGCCACATAGCATACAACATTGTCTACGACGCACACTTCCATCGTAATCAGTAAAACTAATGTTTTATGATGCTGTTTTCTTAGCTCAGTTAGGGTTTCCAAATAATTAATCATGAAAATCCAGATTAGACTAGACTTCTTCTTTCTCTAACCCCCCAGTAGTTATTACTGACCGTCCCAAGGCGGTACTTTCGTTGCGGTTGCATTTGTTTTATGTTCGATGCTGTTTAATTTATTGTGTTCTCATTTTAACCTTCTATAATAACTGACCGTCCCAAGGCGGTACTTTCGTTGCGGTTGCATTTGTTTTATGTTCGATGCTGTTTAATTTATTGTGTTCTCATTTTAACCTTCTATAATAAAAATAGAAAATAGGTAAAAATAATTGTTAAATGTTTTTCGTATAATTTGCTTAGTCTGTTGTAACCCTTCTGTTGATCTAAATTATTTAGTTTAATAAAGATAGCTGAGTTGCCACCTATTTGGGAAAGAGCTGCTGACTCGGCTTATCACTTGTAATTTATTGTTTGTTGGGATGTATTTGTCAATCTTTCCCTTTGATGTTGGGCATAGGGTTTAGGATCTGATTCAGGCCGTTCCTGAAGTGTAGTTACTCTTTAAATTTTCTCTGTAAGAGTAACCATCAAACATAAAAACACTCTACTCAAGTTGACTCAGTTTTTTTATATGTGCTTCCTTTCCAGGGGCCGTATGTATTAAACGACTTAAGTCGTTGCTATGCTATGCTAAGGCTGAATTTCTATAAAGGAGATTCCCTACAACTATAAAATTTGCTCTGGAGGAACAGTCTTTTTCAGACTGTTCCTCCAGAGCAAATTTCATAGTTGTATGGTATCTCCTTCATAGAAATACAGCCTTAGCAACAGCATTGCAACCACTTAAGTTGTTTTATGAATATGGCCCCTGGCAATTCAGATACACCGCCAGTTAGGACATGACAAATCATGTTATAGTTTTTCCTCATCTTGTGTATTAGATGGAGTTAAGGTCATAAATTCATAATCTCAAAAACATGTATATATTTAGAAAAATCGGCACCTATTAAAGTTCTAATCTGCTGTTGCCATTTATGCACACTCTCCGCTTGGAATCGGAGAGGGGAGGGGAGGCAGACTCGTTCCTAGGAGTGTGCACCATGGATTTGTTCTGTTGAGCCTCCTGGGGACCATAGTTATGGGAATCGGAAAAAAATCAGCCATTTATGCAAAGCTGAACAAGTCAACATATTGTTTTATCCTTTCCAGATAACTGATGCTACATGTTGTGGCTTTTCTTTTATCACACAACGGCGTTGAAGTAGACAAACCCCCATTTTTAGCTTATTTATACAAGTTTGATTTGTGTATTTGTGGTAAGTTTCGAAGGGTAAACTAAAATCGACGAAGTACGATATGTAAAGGGTATTAGACTCTTAATGGCACGTGTAAGTAGTGTCAAACATTGTCAATCAACGACAAGCATCATAAGATGCTTGTCGTTATTTTCAATGTTTGACATTACTTACATTTGCCGAATAGTCTTTAAATGTCATTAAGAGTCTAATGTCTTTTACATTATCGTATTTCGTCGGTTATAGTTTCCCTTTTAAGATTACCACAAATTCGTAAATTAAGCTTCTTTTATTTAGCTATAAAATACGGGTTTGTCCTGTCTGTTGCTTAGCTATCGGCTTTCAACTCGTGATTTTCGTTTGCTCCAGTATTTGAGTGGTGTAGTTTGACATCACAGGAATCTCCAGGTGTCGGAATATGTTATTTCTGTAGAGTGCTTGGCTTCGATTCACCAGAGGTCTTAGCCGTGTTTTTTTTTTGTTCCCTGCGATGATTCTGTGATGGTTTAGGAAACCGCCATGCGGGCCAAACTGCAAACCAAATGTTTCGAGCTACTGCAAAAGCAGATGGCGAGGCTTGATTCCAGTAAAATTAGCTTAAGCACCCCAGCTCAACGGACTTAATTATGTATTACTGACCGTTCCAATGCAGTATTTCTGTTGTGGTTCCTCAATTTACGTTCGCTTGTGTATGGCCATCTAGCTATATGGTCACCTGAAAAGCTGCCCAGTTTGCGTTCTGTTTTTGTTTTGATATCTACATACATAATAGGTATAATAGATGTTGCTGCAGTTTTCACCCAATCACGGTTGATAGCTTTGCTGCACTCTTTAATTGCACACCGGGGGATCGGTCGTCAGACTCTATGATGGCCCCGACCTAAAGCTATATATTTTAGTTGGTTGGGACCGGAGCCTTTTTGTCTGTTGCTTGGTCCACCGGGGCTCAACTGGTGACCTTCTTTTGCTTCAGATTTCCAGTGGGGTTGTTTGGCAGGACAGGGATCTCCACCTGTCAGACGGCCCGTTGTATCTGTTGAGTCCTCGTCTTTGCTTCTTCATGGTGTTGAAATTTGATTTATGTGTTTTACCGTGATGATTCATTGACGAGTTAGAGGGTTATCATGCGAACCGAACAACCAACTAAATGTTTTGTACCACTTCAGAAACTGAGGGTGAGGTTGGGCCTGTAAAATCGATTTAAGCCCCCCAGTAATTCATTACTGACCGTTCCAAGGCGGTAGTTCTGTTGTGGTTCTGTGTTGCCTGTTTTTGGTGTCAGAGTTTCTGTGATGTTTTACCTTACGTATGTTATTATTATTTTTGGTTCGGTTTGGGTTGCTGAGTGGCCACCTTTTGGCAACAAGCTGCTCACTCGGTTGGCCATATGTTCTCTGTTTCTTGATTATTTGTAATCTTAGTTGTTTCCAACTATGGTTTGAGGGCTGGATTTGGATTTTGATTGTTTCAGTTCCTGGTCTTTGCATACGTTTTACTTTCAGTTACAGTAGCTGAATGTACACTTGTTTTTGAAAGCGCTGTTCATTCGGTCTATCATCCGAGGCTTTCGCGAACTTTTGTCAGTTTGTGTGTGTGCGTCTTTCCCATTTTGATTTTGAGTGCTGGATGTAGGATTTGATTGTATTGTTTCCCGATCATTGCCAATCTTTCCATTTCTCTTCCAAAACAGCCCCAAAGATCCTATCTGTCTTACATGACGGATCGAGATCTTTGAGACAGGTTTGGATGAAAAAAACACGACTTTTGACGGAAGAAATACGGTACTATAGCCGCAATAAAACATGATTTCTTTTATTGCTTCACGAGTAACAAACAGCTAACCAAATGTTTCGAACCGTTGCAGAAGCTAAGGGCGAGGGTTTGGATTCAGCTAAACTAGATAAAGTTGCCACCCAGTACTCTGTTACTGACCGTTCCAATGCGGTACTTATGAAGGGGTTCCCAAATGTTACTTGTCCTTATGACTGTTTATCTGTGATTTAGCAATATGGCCTCCTTTATTGCTTCCCACTTTGTTTTTTGTTTTGTAGAGTAATATAAAGAGAAACTAGGTAAACTAAGTGCTGTTGTTGTTTTTTTATTTTGGTTTTCCATGTGGGGACCTTCGTTTATCTGTTGTGTAAGTGGTGTTTTTGAATGGGAAGAGCTTATCATTTGGTGTACCGTTCTTGTCTTTCGTGAACTATTCTTTACGTGTATTCTTCTTTCCCTTTTGGTTTTGAGGGCGGGATATGGGATCGGATTGTGGTACTTTTTTCTCTCTGTCGCAAAGGTACAGAGTAGGATTGCTTAAAAAAATTAGACAAGCACTAACATAAAAAAAAAATTGTTTAAGCTTCATGTGCAGGAAAATATATATATCAGCAAAACAGCCAATAAAATGAAACAAAAGTGTTTATATATCATCTGTAATCGCATATAATAAAGAAGTCTATATCAAGTCTTTACAGTAAAAACAAATACTGGATTGAGCAAATAAAATACTAAGTTTTATATTATGTACCATGTAATCATGTATAACCAAATAAATGATACGTGGAATTTCTGAATGAATTATTACCTAGCTAAATAAAATAAAAAAAACTTGAATAACTATTTTAAAACTATAAATAAAACTATAAATTAAAACGCCAACAGCGTAAGCAGCACCATAGCATGTCAGACTTTAAGGGCATCACATACTACTACACATTCTCAGAATACGTCTGAAGCCAAACGTCAATTAAAGAGATCTTAAAAAGCCACGTAAACCCTGATTTCAGACGCCGCATTATATATTAAATTTCTTGTTAAACGTTTATGATCTCTTCTAGAGAATATAGCTACATGAAAAACAAAGATACTTGTCTCGTTTAACAAACTTTTATTTCGCGCCAACAATTACTTCCGAAGCAAACTCGGAAAAATGACCCCTGACATGTCTCGAAGACAAAATGAGATATTTCTTCATTTTTATTTTCATTTTTCATTTGATAGAAACCTAGAATAATGCGACTTTGGTCTTTCGAAAATAAATGATATGTAGGAAATCGGTCTTAGCTTCCCACTTTGTTTGACGGTAAAAATGACGTTACCTGAACAATGAGTATAGTTGAAAAAAACAAATATGAAATACATTTACACGGTATTTTAAAACCTTTATATTAATTCATCAATATTAAGACATCAAATTTCATTACAGCATTATCAAAGCTTGAGATAATTTTCTGAAATGATTTTCTCTGTTTCGGTTCTAACGTGAAATAAACAGAGAAAATTTCAACAACTGTTGACATTCTAAAAAGAAACTCATTTGGTGACCCACAAAGGGTTGAGATGCTTGATGATATATTGGTTGACTAGAAAACTGAAAATTTTGTGTCAACGTCATTTAAATAAACATTGATACAACTTTTTCAGTGATATGTGCTTGAAAGGTTGTGCTATTCTCCCATTACTATTCGAGTACCGGTATTCTCCTCCGTTCTCCTATAAGCACATGTGCATCCTACTGTGATCGATTCAACAGCTTTTGTATAAGTGTAAGTACCCCTATGACATCCGTTTTTCCTCAGCACCGTCAGGAAGTATTTCATTGGTACACACCTACTACCTGCTATACCATCAAGACATGGCATGTTTTCATTGCAGTTGCATTTCGCTTCAAGAAGTGTTTTGGGTCGTCTATTTTCGTCATGATTAATGACATAATGATGAGGGCATGTTGAATTGTATCTATGTCCTTGCTGCCAATTGCAATGATGATTTTCCATCGTTTTCGCAGTAGATGTTCTGTGAATATTTACATATTCTTGAACGTCATATGCTTGTGATATGTGTGGTTCTTTCAAGAGGAAGGAATCGTGCAGTTCACCACTGTCTAAACAATAATTATCTAATTCCGGTTCGAGACACCATGATCCATGTGTCGCTCTGCGGCTAGCCGCTCGAGAGTGCGATATATCAACAATGGCAATAATGTTTGCAATAAACAGGCAACCTTCGTGAAAAAACATGTGCATGCTGAAATTGCAAAACAAAGATGGTATTAATTTTAATTATAGCAAAAACACACGGCTTTCTCTTTCATCATCTACAAATACATGCACTACAAAAATTCTTGATTTCAATATTTTATTTATAAACAGTTAAGTAGGAGTATGTGTTTGAGGAAGCTTAAAGTCTCATCTGGAGTAGAAAGCTGCTTGACCACAGTCTTATCTATACTATCAATAAATCATTAATTGTTTTCCACAGTCTTAATCAGCAATGAAGCAATCAGTCAAATTATCCACGGTCACTGTTGTTGTTGATGTTTATTGTTGTTTTACGTCCCAGTAGACAATATTTCAGCGATGTCGAGACGTTACTTGTGAATTTGTATGCGTCCGCAACTTTCTACGCCACCTTTAGTAATCTGTGAATTCTGTTGGATATTTGCGGCCAGCATAGAAAATAAGGATGCTGTTCGAAAATTGTAAAAATGAACGCACTGTTTTACTTACTATTTCAATAAAAATTGTATCAGTGAAATGCTGAATAATTGTAGTTTTCGAAATTATCATTTTTATGAAAAAAAAAGAGACTCATGCGGGTAAAAACTTTGATCAACGCAGTAAAAAAATCATGATTTACTATTCTATACATTTTGAGGGTAGTCCACTTTAACTAAAAAAATGACCGCGGTATTTCTTACGCAATCTTTTTAAAACATATATAAGGCTGTTCGCAAATTAATGCGGTTTTCGAAATGAACACGGAAAAATGGATTTGAATATAAGGAAAAATAAAATAAGAAGGAAAAGATGACTTGCCCATATCTCGTAGTGTATTTCATTACCTGCTCGATTCGCGAATATCGATTATCGATTTTTAAACAGAGGCGTGGAAAGTTATCCATGACTTTTTAACCGACCTGAGATAATTTACACTCTGGTGGTCCAACAGCCACTAGCAGCTCTGCAGTAGCAGGGGCATCAGACAGCCCATCAATTTTGCGGGCCCCATCTACGGTCGTATCAAATCATTTAAATATCTATTATTTATCATATGACGTCGCATCTGAGGGTGTAATAAAGCCATGCCTTATAAACGATAACCCACTAATCCACTAGTGGATTAAATATGCAAATTACACGTAACGTTTTGCGTTGACGTCCATAAAAACGTCGCGTTTTCTAATGGCAAAATAGTGACGTTTTTATGCAAAATTTGCTAGTAAATGAGATTTAGTGTCATATGATAAATAGAATCATGCATTCGTGCTCCTGTAATATTGAATTTATTAAACGAGTTGGGGAAAAAGATAAGATGCGAGGCTTTGCCGAGCATCTTATCGGTTTCCCCCAACTCGTTTAATAAATTCAGTAATATATGTATGAGCACTCATGTAAGATCCTCTATATTTATTATCTCTGAAGATACACAGAAGGTGCCACATTCTATGACCCGGAGTAAAGTAGCCTATTTTGAGTTGTGCAATATATATATATATATATATATATATATATATATATATATATATATATATATATATATATATATATATATATATATATATATATATATATATATAGGGAGAAATGAGACAAACATCAAACAAAAATCTTCCCGGGAGTGAGAGTGAGAGTTACTGGATCCGCCGTCTGAACACTCTAAGGCCTCACGGTATCAACAAGAATGATTAAAAAACTAGACTGAGTTTGTAGCGGTGTGTTTATCATTATGACGTTCTATTCAACCTATACTTGTGCAGGGGCATCTTGCTTCCCCCAGACATAGTGTTCCGCTCTTGCTTTTGTCTTTTGTAGCAATGCATTCATATGTATAATGAGCTGTTTCCTTCATCATGGTGAGTTTTGCCTCATATGTGAATGGCCAATACATACAATGAATTTGTAGCGCTATAAATACAGCGCTACAAATCACAAAATACGATTTTTCTCATTTTGGCGGCCATTTGCAATTTCGAATTCGAACTGGGGCCGGGAAACGGCCGTCTTCTAGCAATTTTGCTTTATTAAACGACCATTTTTCAATTTTTTTGTCGTTTAATGTGAATTTGAACAGTAAATTGTGAAACATTTTCATGATTATTTTGTATTTTCTTGATTCACATGCTTTACCTGTAGATATGTTGAAATTTTGACTTTGTAAACTCTGAAGAAGGCGAAAGCCGAAAGCGCTCAGTAACTTCACAATTTTGCACTGTTTATGATTAAATCTCCCTATATATATATATATATATATATATTACTTGGGGTCCATATACCATGATGAGAAAAGCAAACAAATATCAGTCATCAGTGAAAGTTGATAGTCTTGCATGGTACAACTAGTAGATGGACCTCAAGGAACTGCAAGACAAGGATAAGGGTTAAGGTAAAAGTAATAGTGTTGTATCACTATCACCCAAGCTGACGGTCGGTGTAAAAAAAAACTCAGTCGTACATGTGGAAAAGTTTTGGTCCAATGCCATTTCAAAATAATGAACAGTTACATACAGTCTGTACGTACCTGTATTTTTAGCCTCGAAGTGATCGATTTAAAACGCGAATCTGATCCACAAACCGACAGTATATGGAAACTATACACCTGGAATAAGTATGTGTTCGCCGGCTATCTGTGTCATTCTTTGCATTTCCTCTTCGGTTTTATACTACAGGCCAGCTAGGCAAGAGCTTTTGTGGGGTGTAACGCGTCTTGTGTTGCAGACAAGGGATAGTATGGTGACGTTAAAGCCTAGCGTTAAACAAAGGGAAACTTTTCAGGTGGGTCGAAACTGAATTGCTCTTTTTCCTACGCAAACAATCATTATATATTTATAAGAAACAAAAGAGCGTCATATTATTTTGATAAATTGTGAGTTTGATATTTTGGCATCGTACGCAAAGGTACATTATGGCACCAAGAATGAAGACAGATCAGTTAGCTCACCTCTATTGGCAAGAATATTCTATGGAGGCAGGCATTTATATAGGAACAAATGCAAATGCTGATCAGTTTACGCAGTTGTGCAAGATAGTTTGAATATCTTCCGTGTTTATGGCTAAAGGTCACATTCCACGAGACGCCATACAAGTTTTCGTATAAGTGGGCAGAGTTTTCGCAGGAATGGTTTGATGGCATTATATTTATATGCTTATTATACATTTTTAATTATTTGTCAGTCGTTTATCCAGTTATATAATGTAATATCATTTACGATAAACACTGAAGATAGATAGATAGATAGATAGATAGATAGATAGATAGAAAACTATGTTAGTGTCTTTTGATATCAAGTTTATCAGGCGAGACCAGAAACAGCGTAGGAATGGCGAGGCTTGCGGAGCCAGTCCGACGTGTTTCTGGTCGAGCCTGATAAACTTGATATCAATAGACACTATCATGGTTTTCTATTCATCATGCATCATCAGAAGATTTTACGGCATAAACAGAGCTAAACAAATAAAAAATAAAAGCAGTTTTGTTGGAACTTTCTGACGCCGCGAATGCATTATGACGTGTGTCGGTGACGTCATTTAACCAATCGAACGTTGTTATCAAGACCAACGTCAGTATGTAGCCATTAGTCTTCTGAGATCGCTTTTGAAGGCATGGCCTGATAACATTCGCGCAAGCACAGTTCTAAAGATACATGATATCACATCTCCTGTTATTAGGTGAGTTTTGTAGCAGATGCATGATAAAAGCACCACACAAGTTGGCTCTATCACTACATGCAGTGACATGAGCACCAATTAACAGGTTACTTGCACGTGCAAGTAACCTGTTAATTGGTGCTCATGTCACGCACGTGCAAGTAACCTGTTAATTGGTGCTCATGTCACGGTATGGTACAACGACCAAATAAAGCTTCGTTCACATGGGCAAAGTTTCTGTGACAAAGAAGGACTGAAAAAGAAAATTCTGCTCGTGTGAGTGCAAAAATATGCCACATTTATAAAGTAAAGTGTATATGACAAAAATTTGTCCGTGTGAACAGAAAATGTAACATAGAAACTAGCTATGGAGATGAACACAGAAAACTTTGCTCATAATCAAACCCGATTGATTTTGAACAGGTATATTTTAACAAAGAAAATGTGGCATGGGTGGTCGTACACACGGGCAAAGTTTGTTAGTCCAGGTTAACTTTGACAAATAATGTTTGATCGCGTGATCAGAGCAGAAAATATGTCTTTGCCAAAGTTTACTTGACAAAGATTCTTTGCCACTCCTTCATAGTAATTCAGCCTAAGCAACAGCATAGCAACCATTTACATAAGTAGTTTTGTAAATACGGCACCTGGCGATCCATATTTACGCGTTATAATCATCCCAACTAGATAAGAAAGCTTTTCCAAAGTCAAATTTTGAAGAACTCTAGAGATTTAGGGTTAAATGTAAATATTCTCATATAGTTTTCTGTGGTCTTTAAGGTAAGTAGTTACACCTTCCGGAGAAGCAATTTTGCCATATTATTTTTAACCGCCCTTCTATATGGGAATTAACTCTTAAAGGAAAAAAAATTGCTCCTCTTGGAGCATCTTTCCTTTCAAAGAGGACCCCATTTGGGAAGTACTACGTCATCCAGGGAGACGAAACTGAGGTCAGGAAAGTTATTCCCCTTTGTAAAGTTAGCGGATAAATATGGTGGGATAACCGTACACCTAAAGATGTAAGAACCATTACCTAAGTAAAGAAATAGGTACTAACCACAACCGAGAAAAGACATTTAACTCTACATCCCGGCATAACCCACCTTCCCCACATGATGATGAGGTAGTTACGTGAACATGTCATGGCGTACTGAACGAGTACATGTAGATGTGGAACAAATATAAAGTTATCTGCCTATCGTTTGATACTTTTTCTGATCCCTAGCAGTTCAGAGCGTGTATGCAAAAGTGGAAACTCTGATTAGGCAGGCTGATATGACGTGTCATTGTTCGCACATGCCGTACCTTTCAAAGCTTCGCCAGTAATCTACATTTGAACCGCGACACGAGAAAACCAACAAAGCGGTTGTGCACCCAGCACAGACTCAGATCAGCCTGGGCATCCGCCCAGTCTGATCAGAGTATTCGCTGTCCGCATGGAGGTATCTTAGAACCATAGCTACCCTTTAAGCGCTTAGCGAAGAGACTGATCAGACTAGGCGGATGCTCAGGCAGATCTGAGTCTGCGGTGGGCGCACAACCACATTGTTTGTTTTCTCGTGTCACGGCTCATTTACAGATAGCAGTTCTATACTTTTTCTCTCTTTTTTCGCCTCCCTCTGTTTGCAACTCTTAAAGGAAAGATTGCTCCGTTGGAGCAAACGCCTTGCCTTTAAGGGGAGCAAATTGTTTCATTCAAAAGTAGATTCCATTTTTGAAGAGCTACTTCGTCCAGGGACGTAAACAGGAAGTCATAAAACTGGTTAGCCTTTGGAAATACGGTGAACAAACATGGAGATGTTTTCTTACATCTTAAAGAGATGTAAGCATCTGCACTTATTCTATAACGTTAGAACATGGATAGATTTACCCACAACTGTGTATGCAAAGGGGTAAACAAATAAAACATTACAGGCCCGGATCCAGACCATCACGTACTGGTGGGGCTCTGAATAACTGGTGGGGCTGGGAGGCGCCGAAATGTAGTTGTGTAGGGGAGGGGGCTTGAAAGTATGACATATTTATGGTTCAATTTCAGGAGAATCTTTTGTACATTTTCTCCTTGAAATATATGTTGTGATATCTCATTTGAATCGCCTCCCCGAGGCGATTCTAATGAGATATTACAACATATATTTTGAATATTTTGATCTAACCACATTGGATAATTTTTCTCAAACTGTCATCAGATACTTCTTATCATCTGAAAGCCTACATATTATACATAACACAGAGGCCAAATGGCGGGGCTGCAGCCCCAAAGCCCACCCCCTGGATCCGGCTCTGCATTATTACTTCTGCTTGAAACAGGAACATTTAATATTATTTTTGCTTTCATATTTAATGTAGAAATAAGCAATAACAAAACAAATCAACAATCATTCTTGTACATATCCGGTATCGTACATGAGAAAATAAATACCATGTCATGACATACATTTTCATTTTATCCACAGACTTTGTAGAAATATACATCAAGAATTCGAAAAAGGAACGATTAAAACAAATCGTATATAAAACAATAAATACTAACATATTTTAACAACAAATTAAGATACTGTTCATTTTTTTCACAAAGGACCTGGTATGATAAGGGCCATTTTTGGCCCCTACTCAAATTCTCTTAAAATTGCATGTTTTCTATTGCTTATCATTTATGCGTATGGGAACAAACAGAATTAATATGTTTCACTTTTGTTAATTCTCAGAATAACAAGATATTTCTGACATGCCTATGTTGGTTCAATAATATGAAGGAAAATAGCAAGAAAAACTGAGTTTAATCATTTTTCGTTTAAAGAAATAAGTCATTTATAATAGCCTTTGAAAGCTCTTGATAATAGGCCTTTGATGAAATGATTATACGTTGGGTACCACGGCTAATTACCTGTGCACTGCACAAGGCCTGTCAAGGTACCCCACCCACTCAAGATTGCAAGTCAAGAGACGCTAACCAAAAAATTCCAACAGATCAAAATGAAATATGTACCAAATTATTCCTTGTATTCTAACTAAGAAAATGAATACCCACAACATATGTTTATTTTGTCTATGTGCGGAGATATGGGCGTTTTTGTGTTGAGAAACCAGGGAAAATGCTCCAAACGCTGCCAGTTTGGTAACAAAAATTTAAAAATAAACATTGAGCCCGGTCTCCAGCACATTTAATATTTTCATGGCAGGTAAATATATCAAAATTATGTCCGCATATGAAATATAAAATGTGCTGGAGGCCGGGCTTATATATTTTGAAAGCCGCGAAGGCTACATAATTCATCTTTTTTGTCAGAATCCGCTGGGGGTATGGGTATGTTTAAGATTATAAACACAAGTATTTTATGCAAGAACTGGTTGATTTTGTATTTGATGCTACATTCAAGGTTAGAACTTTCCTATGAATGCATTTTAGTTATCGAAATAGAACTTTTGAAAAACGAGTTTTCTGGGGGCCAAATATGGGCCTTATCATACCAGGTCCTTTGTGGCGCAAACTCACACAAATAATTTGAAAATAAAAAATGTGGAAGCATACAATAATGTTCAGGCAACTTCTCTTAATGCATATAGTCCAAAAGGACTAGAAAGGCTAAAATAATACTACATCTGAACATGGGCCGATGTTTTATGAAATGCCCCCACTCCCCAGCCGTCCCGCCCACTAGCACCTACCGAAAGCTACGAAAGCTATATCTGATACGGAATGTCCCTTGGATGATACATGGGTGGATGAAAATAAATATCATGAACACATAAATAATGAACAGCAAGTAAACGGTCTAAAAATGAGACAATATATGTAAACTTCTCAGTTTAAATAAAAGATAATCTTCAATCAAATACATGTAAAATGAAGATAATATCAAAACTTTAACAGAAATCGGTAATTACTTTTGAACTGTGATGTATGAGAAAGTTTGGACTAGGCGAATAATAAATAAGACTTATAATCTCTGAGTCAGCAGATGGAAATTCCATACTAAAAAAGGCAGTACGTTGTATTGCACATTCTCAGAACACAACCCAGCAAGCATATACATGTAACGTCGAAATGGTGTCTGACCGACGTCGATGCGATGCCATTACGTCGCATCGACGTCGGTCCGACCTTTCGATGTCAATATGACAGACGTCGATATGACGTCACAACGTAGCATCGATGTCGGTGCGACGTCATTATCTCGCTTAGAACGAACATGGAAATTGAAAATTTAAGCTTCTACAATATTTAAGCCGCGACACGACAAAACCAACAAAGTGGTTGAGCGCCCAGCGCAAACTCAGATCAGCCTGGGCATCCGCCCAGTCTGATCAGACTCTTCACTAAGCGCTTAAAAGGTAGCTAAGGATGTAAGCTACCTCCATGCGGACAGCGAAGACTCTGATCAGACTGGGCAGAAGCCCAGGCTGATTTGAGCCTGCGCTGGGCGCACAACCTCTTTGTTCGGTTTTCGTATCGCGGCGCAATTATAAGTTTAATGCATAGTATGCAGTAAAAAGCTGGTGTAGATGTTCTGCGCAAAGTAGGAATCGGTACAATTCCAGAATTGTCCTGCGCAAAGTAGGAATTCTCACTTTGTTGCGCAAAGTGGGAATTCTTACCTTGCGCAAAACAATTCCGGAATTGTCTCTGCGCAAAGTGAGAATCGGGACAAAGTGAGAATAGTTAAGATGTTAATGCGGTTAACAAATATATGTTTGCATTTATTTGTCTGATTTGGTCTTTTTGTAATTATAATTCTGAAAGAATAGAGTGTAAGAGCCTCTGGCATTAAAACAACTTTCAATATATCTTTTCAAAATTTGTCATCCAGTATTTGCCATAACCTACAAATTTCTAAGTTTCAAAAGACTGAAATTTTGTCGAACTAATATTTTACTTTTCGAGCGGCGCATGCACATCTACATACGTCTGCAGCATGTGTACAGCGTTTCAAATCAACTGCTCAAAACTCTGGGAAAGGGTTGATTATACGAGCTTTTTATCCTGTAGTAGCCAAAACTCGAAAAAATTCTAAATATGAGGCTGTAATTTTATCAAACAGATTTTTCATTTAAAAGTCAATTTCCTGTTACTCGTATCAAATGAATATTCAATTCTCACTTTGTCCTAAAGATTCCCACTTTGCGCAGACACATTTACCTGTTTGATAAACCACCAAATCCCTTGCGCAATTCTAGAATTGTACCGGTACAATTCCGGAATTGTAACACAAAGTGAGAATTCCTACTTTGCGCAGGACAATTCCGGAATTGTACAGATTCCTACTCTGCGCAGAACATAGATACTACAAAACTTTGAAAGAGGCCAAACCGATACCTAACGACAGCCATTATTTGATGAGGAATGCCCCTTGTATGACACATGAGCTGATGAAAATAAATATAATGAACACAAGACTAATTATCACAGGGTACAATCGATTCCGCTAATTTTCGCTTCCTGCAGAGACTGTACATAATATTTGGCTTCCGCCGAGACTGTCCGGGAACTCTTGCTTCCTGCCGAGACTTCTGTACATGATAAATGACTTCCTGCAGAGACTGTCCGCGTGATTCTGCTTCCTGCCGAGCCTCTCGGCAGGAAGCAGAGTCACGCGGACAGTCTCGGCAGGAAGCTATTTTTCGAGGACAGTGGTCTCTGCAGGAAGCAAGAGTTCGCGGACAGTCTCGGCGGAAGCCAAATATGACGGACAGTCTCTGCAGGAAGCGAAAATTGGCGGAATCGATTATACCCTGTGATTATCAGAGAGTCCGGGTCGGGGTAGTTTCAAAGAGTATGGTCCATCTCGCATACAGCGGAGAACTATTTCTGGCCTTCCTGTATCACAGAACAGGCCTCTGATGTAGTGATTATGATGTGAATGAATAAGAGTATTGAGGGAGAGAGGACCAAAAAAAAAAAAAAAAAAAGGGGAAAAGAAAAAAAGAAAGAAATTCGGTCTGGCCACTTTCAGCTGTTTTGTAAAAACACCAGGGCCCAGTTGTTCAAAGCTAACGACGTCGTTAGTTAACGAGACGTTAACATTTCCACCATTAATATCTAAAAAATGCGAACATTTTTTCAACAAAAATATCAGCGTATTTGGCTATAAAGTCATAAAATACTTAAAACCTTGACCTCTTAACGAGCTCGTTAAACTAGCGATGCTTTGAACAACTGGGCCGAGGTTATCGCCTATAGAGCTTATTTTGTTTTGCGCTAACCACTTTACACAGATGTATGAAAGTTGAATAGCTCTGTTACATTTTGACTCTCTAATTTCTCTACCAGGTGTGACTTCACTGAGGCATGACATTTCGAATACGAGTATTATAATCTGTTCTTGGATAAGCGCATGTACAACCTACTGTGATCGATTCAACGGTTTTCGTATAAGTAAATGTACCATCATGACAACCATTCTTTCTCAAAACTGTCAAGAAATACTTCACTGGCACGCATCTGCTACCCTCTACCCCATCTAAACATGGCATCGTTTCATCGCAGTTGCATTTGGCTTCGAGAAGTTCTTTTGGTCGTCTATTTTCGTCCTTATTCTTGATGTAATGATGAGGGCATGATGAATTATATCTATTTCCGTTTTGCCACGTGCACTGATCATTATAAATTGATCCTCCATAGGGATGTCTATGAATATCTGCGTATAATTCAACGGCATATGACTGTTGTATATTTCTTTCCATCATAAGGAAAGAATCGTGCCTATCTTCACTGTTCAAACAAGTATCTTCTAGTTTGGGTTCTTTTTTACAGGCTGGGCTGCTTGTCGATCGGTGGTGTGTCGCTCGAGCACGTGATACGTCAGCAACAGCAAGAATGCTTATAAGGAATAACCAGCCCGGGTAAAGGAACATGTACATGCTGCAATTAAAGAAAATAAAAGTATTAATAAGCATATGCTCATCATTTCTCTTCATATACATATGAATCTATTCTTAATTTTGTAAAGCATTCCAGAACATATCAGAGCAAAAAGGATTGTCTCTAAAAAGTTGAAAAAAATATCCCCTCTTGGGAAGAGTCGGGTAACTTCGGACAGGCAGGTAAATTCGGACATATCATGGCAAACAGTAAAAATCCAGATGAGACGGCTCATAATGAGCCGTCTCATCAGGATTTTCACTGTTTGCCCGGTTAATTTTGTTTAATTCCAAACAACTAACATACAAAGGAAACAATGTCACTGTCCGAATTTACCCGCCGTCCGAAGTTACCCGACTCTCCCCTATGCCAAGTAATAATGATATCTTGGTAGCTGTGTAAACATGTGAGAGTTAAAGACAACATTTGAGCCGCGACACGAGAAAACCAACAATGTGGTTGTGCACCCAGCGCAGACTCAGAACAATCTGGGCTTCCACCCAGTCTGATCAGACTCTTCGCCTTGCGCTTAAAGGGTAGCTAAGGGTCCAAGCTAGCTCCATGCCGACAGTGAAGACTCTGATCAGACTGGGTGGATGCTCAGGCTGATCTGAGACTTCCTGGGCGCACATACCACTTTGTTGGTTTTCTCGTGTCGCGGCTCATTTACGGTCTGTGACTTAAATAAATTCTAAATAGTTAGTTCCTTTGGAAGCAAGGAATACACCAAAGAACCGAAAATAGCAGACTTGGTTTCATTGAGTCTGTTCATGACCAGTAATGGAAAGTGCGAGACTCGCCGCGCCCCCGCGCACCGGCTTTAGCAGAATAGCAGCCATATCATACCTCTAGTTTCGACCAATTTCATCAAACACGGCTACGTTAACAACGATATTTAAAATACGAAAAAATAATTCACAGGCGTTATTATCTGTCCTTAATGCGAAACTGGGCCAAGCATAATATAAAAATAACGAAAAAACCAACAAAGTGGTTGTGCGCCCACTGCAGACTCAGATCAGCCTGGGCATTAGCCCAGTCCGATCAGACTCTTCGCTAAGGGCTCAAAGAGTAGATAAGGGTCTAAGCTACCTCCATGCGGACAGCGAAGACTCTGATCAGACTGGGCGGATGCCCAGGCTGATCTGAGTCTGCGCTGGGCGCACAACCACATTGTTGGTTTTCTCGTGTCGCGGCTCAGAAAATCGCATAAAAAGAGGGATTATATGACAAACATATAGACTGAGTGAGTGATCAAGGGGTCGCAAGATCGATCCCCCGCTTCTCCGGTCTTTCGGATGAGACTTTAAACCGAGGTCCCGTCTCCATATGACCTCGTTGTTGGTGGGACGTTAAATTCGAGTTCACTCACCCCAGCTAGTTTTCTTCATTCTGCTACCGTGTGTGAAAGTTTTTTTTCAGATTAGTACAGTGAGCGCTATTGATGCTTTGGTATAGGGTCAAGTCAGCTAAACTCGGACAGCGGGTAAATTCGGACAGTGGCATATGTCAGTTGTTTGGAATTAAAACAAAATTAAGTAGGCAAACAGTGAAAATCCTGATGAGATGGCTCCATCTCATCTGGATTTTTAGCTATTTGAAATGGTATGTCCGAATTTACATGCTGTCTGAATTTACCTGAGTTGACCCTAATAGTTGTCATCATAAAATGAACAACCCTCGTAGCTGACAACAAAGACCGGAGAATAGCTTCCGGTTCCCTGTGACTGACAATGAGCAAGATCAACAGAACATATTTTTCCCGTTGTTGATTTTCATACCCGGGGCATTAATTTTCATCTGTGAATTTTAAATCTATGTAACTGTAAACCAAAGGTTAAATTTACATGTTATTTAAATATAATATATGACTATGAAATCAAAATTTAAGTTAAAACACCGAAAATAGTGTACGCATAAAATACAAGAGCCTTAAAATGCTAAGTATATAAATCTTTCCCTGGATATGTTTCAGATAGTTATATAAAAATCGCACTCATTGATGGGCAATACATATTCTTTTATTCTATTTTCAGTATTTCTTCATTGGGGGCCACCGGCGTTGAGGATGGGGTAGGGGTTCTCTTGGTAGTAGGCCATGCCAAGCAAAGCAGACATATAAATGAATTTACCCGGCAACGCGCAGCTCAAAAGAGGAGAGTGGTTACAATATACGAGCCTTGTCACTCAAAAAGAGAGCTAAACAAATCTGCGCCCAGCTAAGACACCAAACAGTCTGTGAATATGTCAGTCGAGCGCGCCGAATAAATACGCGAAAGACCCGGATGAATATTCATCCGGGTCTTTAGCATATTTATTCGGCTATAAGACGGACTTTTCTGTCTCCATAAATAATCCTTGATATGTAAATCAATCGCGTGTTATTCAGCTATTATGTATAGTTTTCACCTCCAAACACTCCTTAAAATCAAGATCCATCTTCTAAGACGGA